>JAKEPQ010001000.1:11282500-12482500 GCA_024500445.1 Entomyzon cyanotis | reverse complement strand
CTGTTGCATAAATTATCCCCTGTGACAGCCATCCCACTCGTGGTGGGCAGAAAATCCATCCCACAGAGCTAGCAGTCTGTAAAAACACCTTTTAGAGCTGAGCTAAACAAGAATTAGGAGTGACTAGTGTGGAATTAAAGGGTTAAATAGGGGCTGAGATCAGAATGAGCCAGGAGGTAAGGGAGGGGCTGGAGGAGGTGGTGGGCATAGTACAGGGGTGTTGTAAACACTGAACAAAGCCTTTGAAGAAGGCAGTGTCTTCAAGGCCATGACACTGAGCTGATTTAATCCTGAGCTGACTTCATCACATCCTGTGTATAAATTGTAACTGTAAAATTACCAAACTTGCCTCTCTTCTTGGGGGGGAGGAAAGACTTTTCTTCAGACATGATCTGAAAGGCCTTTACTCTGCTTGGACAGCATGTAACAAAACTACCTGAATGCATGTGAAAGTCATGACTCATGTCTGGGTCTCCTGCGTGATGAATTCCTCCTGTCATGAATTTCTTAGTGGTTGTCTTATTTGTTCATTTTCAGACTGCTTTTCAAACAGTGAATGCTGAAGAGGAGGAGGAGGGTTGTGCCTGTGTTGTGTTGTCTTCAAATTACCTTGTCGTTTTGACTTCTGTCTTTTTAGAAGATGCAAACTTCACAAACAGCTTGCATTTGACTCTCCAACCTCCTGTGATCTGCAGCTTAGATAAAACAGGCTTGCAGACATCTGTCATTGCTGATTGTCTCTATTTACTGACACTTAGCACTTGGACTCCAACAGAGCCTGTCTAAAATCACTGTGTCAAAAATAAGAGCTCTTATTTTCCTCTACTTTTTTCCTAGTTGTATTGTTTTCTTTTTGTCTCATTGTTTTGCTCCTTTTTCCTATCCGTCTCACTAGGAGTTTTTGCATCTCACATACTTGGCTATTAATATCACTCTCATGTTTGTGGCTCATTGTTTTTACTGAGTTTTTTGCTTTTCTGCTCTGTCCTTTTATCTCTACTTTCCAGAGTCCATGATCATACTAAACCAGTGGTTAGGTTGTCAAAACAAGAGTTGGGAGGTTTTTCTCATCAGATCCATTTTGTGCTCTTAGGCCCATCCTTTGACTGCAAAGTCCAAGGATCATCATGCCAAAGATGAATTCAGGAGGTCTGGAGCAATCATTGCATGCTCTGAAACTTGCAGCCTGCTTTCTCTAGATGGACTAGCTGAAGAACCAGTCCTCCTTTATTTTCAGCATGATCTATATTTATTGAGAAGCATTGTGCCAGGAAAACTTTAGTTTAAGGGCCAGACAAATCTGTTGTTGCCTTGTTTCACTTTTGCTGCCATGTAACTTCAGGCTGGTATGAAATGTAAGGGCTTGCTGAATTCCTGGTGTGGATGAGGCTCAGACTAATCTCCTTTTTTTCAGAGCCTTTAACTGAGCAGGTAAACTTTGGGAAACACAAAGAGTGACAGTGATGGTTTCTTGTCTGTGTTATATTATCTTACAGTATGTAATCAAAACTCTTCTTGCTGTGATCCTGCTCTAAAAGATTTTAGAAGTACAACCAAAGGAATAAATACAGTCAGTGTGTCCTAATAAAACACTAAATCTGCATATGTAAGCAGTGAACATTTTGGCTTTGGCTGGAAAATGTAGAGGTCTTCAGGGGAGGAAAGCAGCACTAGACAAGATGCTCATGCTGCCTTGGCTGGGTGGTGTGTGCCCCTTGCATCTTGATCTTTTGGAACCAAACAAATGGAAGGTATATTTGTGTCTGCGATGCTGGGTACCTTGCGTGAGTGTAATCTGCAGGCTGGCTCAGCTGCTGCTGTTGATGTAGCCATTATCATTAGACAAAAAAAGTTAATTTTACAGTTCTGGAAACCTTAAGTTCTAGTGGCACTTCACAAGCTGGGACAGATTCTGAAATGAGTGACCCTAGATTTTGTTTATTTGTATTCTTGTGCTGAGAGTTCTTATTATCAGTAGCTCTTGTCTCATACAGGCACTGCCTGCCCAACAATCCCTCTGGAGGCTCTTTCCTTTAGGACAGGGTGCAAGGTAAAACTTATTTATGATTTTAACTAGTGTCTCTAATTAAAGAAATGGTCTTTAAACATACTTCTTTTATCTGGTTCAACCTATTAACTTGTTCATTTACAACTCTTGCACTGCTTCTGTGTTGGTCAGCTTTTTCCCTATCCTGGCAGCAGGCATCTTGCATATGCTACACTCACAAGGGCTCTCGAGGGTGAAGTGTCTTGCTACTTTACTTAACTCAAGATTAGTGCAAAGATAAACAATGGGAAAAAAGTAGGAAATTTCTTTGGTTTAGCCGTTGTTGGTTTGTTGGGTTTTTTTTAGAATGAATGTATAAATATTATTTTAAAATATTTTTTAAAGCCCTGGTATACTCCCAAGTCCTTCCTTTGACACACAAGTAGTTTTGCAAGAACCCTTCAGTTGTGATCCTGGCTTACCACATGATATTAAGAAAGTAATTTCACATTTCTCATCTACAGTGGGGGCATTAAAATGGCAAATGTGCTATGAACTGTATTTTTTGTATCAAAATACCGTGGGATTGTGTGCTACCAGCTGTATAAATACTGTGTAATTTTCCTCTTCAGCTGGATGTCTGGATGAAAGTCTTCAGGTCTAAATTATTAATTGTTAACTAAGAAACACTTGCTTTTCTTCTGCAAGGTTTTGCTTGAAAGGTTTTTAATGCCCTCAAGTACTATGGTCAAACTTTACTTAATTGTTGAGATACAGTTTTATTGTTCTTGGCTTCTTCTGTGGTTGAGTGGAGGCTGTTCTTCTATTTATCTGGAAAGCTTTACTGTAAATAATCAACATGTGAAGACACACAAGGATTGAGCTTTTGTGCCTCTCATGAATTGCATGTGCTCTATTTACTACACAGAAAACAGTTAGTTCAAGTGAAAGTTTTTCCTTCTTTGCAGCTCAGTTAATTGGTTCTGTAGAAAAGTCAAGACATGGAATTTCTTGTATCTTATTTCCCTTTGGAGACAACAGCACACAGAGATGCAGACTGGGGACCAAAGCAGCAGGTTCAGTGAGCAGAGCAGTGGGAGGAGCACGAGCTGGCTGAACTGCAGATGCAGAATCTGAAAAGGGAGTGCAGAACCCAGACTGGCAGCGCAAACTGTTTTTACAGCTGCTTTTTGGCTTCTGGATGCTTAGTACAGGGTAGTCTCTTTTCTAGGCCTTTGAACTGCATACCAAAATCTTCAGATAGCCATGAATCATGAGAGCCTGCCATGCAGACCTTGGAGAATGAAAGGGAGAGGGAGCCTGAAGCAGGTTGCCAGCAGGTCCTGATCATTACGGGATGCTCTTGGCCTGGGCAGGCAGAGGAATGACTTCCAATTGCCCGTGAGATGTCATGGACGTCATCACGAAAGATTGCCCTGCTTTCTTTGGCACTAGGAATTTGACTACCCAGCAACCCAGCTGCTGGGAAGGCTCAGACATCTGTTTTAAGTTCTTTACAGGATGAGATACTCAACCTTTCTGCAAAGAGTAAGATCATCTGATGTGTCTAATTTTATATGTGCACACAGAAAAGACATCCTTAATTTTCAAACGAGCACTTGTCTTGCACTCTTGCTATTTGACATTTCACCTTTCATTTAGGTGGTGAAATGAGCCTTGTAGTTTGACTTGGTAGTTCTTTAGTGCTAACCTGTCTTCTCCTCAGGTGTTTGCACTTTCCATGGAGCAGAAGCCTTTCAGATAATCCTTGTCCTTCCACAGAGAGGGAGCAGGCTATTTCTGTGTGGGTGGTGGGTGTTCATCCTTGCATTTGTTGCTCTCGTTAAAGTAAGAGCTTGTTCAGTTTGTGCCAATAACACCTTTGATCCTCTTATGGAAATACAGTGTTGGGTGTCCTGCAGAAAAGACCTCTTTAAAGTGCCCTGCAATGTTATGCTGCTACATGGTGGTTAATAAAAGTTCATAAACCCATACTGGACTGGAGACCAAGTACAGTTCTCCATATTGTATTCTGCAGCACACACAATTTATTCTCAGCTGATTGACCTCATGTGGACTTGTGCCTGTGTAAGTAGCAGCTGAAATCAGTTGTCTGAGCACTAATCCGCAAGTTGCAGACAGTAGGTTATTATTTAGTGAGAATGGTCCACAAGTCTCTTGCTGCAGCATTTTCATTCAAAAGGTCACTTCCGTGAGTTCGTGCACAGCTGAATTTAATGTTCTTTCTCAGCAAGGCAGGCCACACTGGAGAGTGCATAATTATAATAAATACAACTTTGTTCTCAGCTGAAAAATCCATCTGAAATAAATTTTTCCAGCCCTTCCAAGAAACGCTTTTAGTAAGATAAATAAAAGCAATTCTTGCCGATTTCACATTCATTCAGCAGGAATGTTGGTGGGTGTAGGGTGCCTCCACTTAAGTCACTCATCACAGTGCCTTCTGGGCTCAGTCAACTTGTATATTCAATAGCTGGCTAAGGATAGCATTTGCAAATTGGGTTTCTCGCAAACCAATTAAACCCAAGTTCATTATTTCTTACTTGGTTGGAATCCTGGTTATTATTTTGAGTGAAATTGTTCTTAGCAACAAGGACAGAGAGTTCAGTTAGACTCTCAACTCAGACAAACTTTAAACAATGCTTTGATAGGTACATCTGGTTTTCGGGATGTGTATGTATTTATACAAGCTTTTGTGGCTTATTTTCTGGTTGGCACTTCTGTGTAGTCAAAGTAGATTTGTTTTCTTCTGTGTTCTGTTTCGCAACAGTGGAAATACTGCAAAAGTCTCAGCCTAAATATGGAAGAAAAAAGAAAATATGGAAAAAAGAGTTGTACTTTTCCCCTTAACTTCTAAGCGAGTACTTAAAAAAATCCCTTCTTTGCTTTCATCTTCCAAGAGACTGAACAAAGTGTGAAATGTTCTATCTTCACTTGCTTTTATTTTTTTGTCTAGGTATAGCAAAGAGGCTCTGCTAGTTGATTGGGATACTCCTGCTGGAGGAAGCTGAGTTTTCCCATAGTTCTTCTGGGCTCATGTGCAGGTCTGGTTACCTTTGAGGTTTCAGAGGGTCTCTGCAGGGTGATCCTTAAATGTCTCTGTGCTTTCACTGCAGAGACTCTACATAAGCAGTTTGCAAACTCCTCCACTCAAAGCTTCCACAGCTTTTGGTTTGGGAAATACCAGGTTCCCAGTTGTTCTTACTATTGTACCGTTGGTTGTTGCTGCAAGGTCACTCTTCTGCAGAGCTCTGCTGGGATCTGTGAGACTGCAAGGGAGAAAAGACTCACCTGGCAGTGTTAGTCGTAAATGAAAGGTAACACAGTCATTCTGCTCTTGCCCTGAATTTGGACAGCCATGTGCTGTACTGCTTGGCATGAAGAACTAGCTGCATGTAACCTGTGGTACCCGGTATCTGTCTTGTCCTTTTTTCTTTTCACTTTGGAGAGAGAGAGGCATTGGAGGCCTTTCTAAAGGAAAGAAAAGCTTGATATCTAGGAGAGACTGATGACTGTGAAGAAAGCAAGGGCAGGTGGCTGAAATCTGAGTACTCTGACTTCATTAAATGGAAGTGATAGTCCATGGGCCTGAGGATGTGGGGTGGAAACTCGAATTTACTTCCATTCACCTTCTGTGTGCTAAGTTAGATATTCATCTCTCAATGACTTGGTATCTCTTCAAGCCCCAGTGGGTTTCCATTGACACCAAGGAATGATCAAAGGGGAAATATGCTCTCCGTTGCTAGACTGGACTTGTGCCTTATGGTCACATTCATTTCATATTCATTGGGAGCAGATTTAATCAGCATTTAGATCATGATGGTCGCCTTTTTTTCTCAAGCTAGTGTCTTCTCTCCTTGCTCGTCTACTTTATTCCACTGCCTTCCTTTTCCTGATGCAAGTCTTTGTGTTCTCTATTTTATCTGTTGAAGCCATCAGGATTTGAATACTTGGTACTTGCTAATGAAGCTTGCTTGGCAGTGAGAAGGCCAGGGAGGCTCACTTAAACTAATTGTTGTTTTAGGATCTCTCCAGGCATCCTGACCCAATGTGCACACATGGTTTATTTTAGAAAGATTGTCTTAAGTTAGAAAATCAGCTCTTGTCCAAAACTGAAAACACACATTGATCAAAACCTAAATTTCATGTGGGTTGTGTAAACATGTAATTTGGGTTAGATCCGGGCATCGGAAAATATGCGACACTGTTGTCCAGGAAGTTCCAGTGCAGGAAACGTGGGGAACTTCAGAAAGTCACATTAACTGTCTCCTTGGGGAAATGCCTCAGAAATCCTGACCTCTGCATTTCTACCATGTGTGTGACGCTAGTGGAGATGATCACTTGAGCAGTTGCAACATTCTTGTATACATGAGTTTGCATGACAGTATGAACTGGGGAAACAATAATGCTGTACTTCGCAAATCGCCTCCCACAGACTCTCCCTCTGCCCCTGCACATGAGAGATTGCTTTGATCACCAGAGCGCTGTCTGCTTCCATCCATGCCATGTTTTGTATGGTCAAATCACAGAAACCTTTTTCTAGGGGTACATGCGCTTGAATTTCTAGGGGTGATGGCTGTGGTGCTCTCTGCTCTTTGCCAAGTTACCATCCAGTGTGTAAGGTTTTAGGCTGACACATATCCTGTTCCTGTCCCCATCCACTAAAGTTTCCTGGGCAAGATGTTAGTTTTACTCTTCTCTTTATCAACCCTGACAAAAGTTGTTATTTAAATGTTGCTCAATATTTTCAACATGATTTTGGGATGACTGCTAATTCCTTCAACGCCTTGTTTTGTTTTGTTTTAGAATTTCTAATCCCATTCTCTATGACTAAGTTCAGTTGCGTGGTTTCCTCTGCAAGGATTAGGGTTTACTGCTATAGGTACGTCATCCTGCCTTTGAAGCTGCTTGCTCACGCTTTCCTTGGCAAGCTTTGGCAGATGTGCTTAGGAATAACAGAGATTGTATCTTTTTGAAGCTGTAAAAGGGTTAATCAGAAGCATGTTTATGAAATCAGGTTGCTTACCCTTACAAGCTTTTACTCTGATCTTTTTGAATGCTTTTGGAAGATTTATCGCCTGCCTTTGTAATTTATATTACATTTTTCTTTCCTTTCTTGAAGCTATTTTAATGCTATGTGCAATATTGTAAAAATTACCTATGATAACTACCTTTTCTTGCCAAGTCCAAAATTGCACACCTCTTGGATGCCAACTGGAGAACATGACTGTCTTCATGCAGATGGCCTAGCAGTTTTGGCTGGTATGTTTGGTGTGGCTGAATGAGTGTAGGGCAGTTGAACTACATCTGTAGTTCCAAACCAAGCCCAAGCAAAGGACTTTCATCCCCCGGCAGGCAGATCGCTGTGTGTACAGATGCTTCTTCTCAAGAGCCTTTTGTAGGATTGGTCACACTTGTTGTTGAGTTTGCTTATGTGATGGGAAGAGGGGCTGATGGGTGTTGATGGGAGTATTATTTCTCCCCAGGGAGATTAAAGATATTGCTGTGATCAGGAGATGTCTTTGGAGATTCTCCAATTAAATGGAGCACCTGCATATATGCAATACTTTTTGGAAAACGTTAAACAGGATCTGCTCTCTGCTGGGAATTGTTAATCATGCTTTTAGCTCTATCTGCCTTGCTGGCAGATGTACCATTGTCAAATTTTTACAGCCAAATAAAATATCAGAGAATGCTCTTCAAGAGGAAGTTGATAGCTGCCTTCAGCTGACGCCTCTTTGAATGCAGGTGAGAAGCATGTGCTTGCTTCACTGGGACCTGCACCTACCTGCACTGCCATAGTACCAGGGTGTTGATGCAAGGCTTATGGATTGCAGAGAGTCTCTATAGTTCTGGTAGGGCAGATATCGTGATGCCAGGCTCTGCATTACGTGCATGATGCAGTTGAACAGATAGTGAAAACCTTAGTTCCTAGTAAGTTGTCTCAAAGTGGAGCTGTTTGTGCATTTTGACACAAAATGTGTCTTAATTTTCAGTAAATTCCTAAAGCCATGACACAGACTCTTGGGACTTGCTCTGTTTACCCCTGTCTAGTAGTGAATGCTGAGCTTTGCAAGTACTGGCTTTTGGTACAAACTCATGTGTTGTGTACTTGTAATACAGGGATCTTCTAGAAACCCATAGGAATCAGGTGACTGTTATTTGTGTTTTCTTGCTTGTTAAAATAGCACAAATGTAGACTCTTCTGAAGATTTCATTTCTTCCCAAGGAAGTATCATCTCTTGGGATTTAAGTATTTGCTGATATAAATCTCTGTGATCACAGTTAAAGAACTACTGAGTGTCACATCATTAGGTCACCAGTTCAAATCTAGTCCAATGGGCATTTTTATACCCCCAATGCCTTTCATCAGTATTTATTTTTGCTTGCTTAAACTAAAATTGGAGCATTTGCTATTCAAAATTATGGTTCAAGTGAAAAATAAAGACTAGAAGCAGTCCTTTCTATAGCACAAAATTCTGTTCGACTTGCATTGGTATCTGTATATGCTTGTCAGCACACGTGGAGCTTTAGAAGGAATAAAGGTTGCAGAGAAATGGATGCATTTAGTCTGGTATTTTTGGTATGCTTTTCTATGACTTTTAAATTTTAAGAGCCTTTGAATAAAATATAGGAGGACACAGACTTTGGAGGCAAAGAGATTTTAAAATTGGAAATGCAATGGGAGAGTGTTTTAAATGGCAACTGAAACACTTTTGGACAAAGTATTTCTGAAATTCTTCCAGGCAGCTGCTCTTCAAAGGGTGGTGGTTGGTTGGTTGGCTTTTTGTTTTCTTTCTTTCTTGTTTGTTTCTTCTAGTACAACAATTCATGTCAGAATTGTTGTACAAAGATGCACTGCTAAATCTGACCTCTAAACTCAGGTTTCTGGTCAGAAAGAAGCGTGGACTTGACTGGAGAGTAACATCTGATACCTGCGGTAACATTGGACTTTACCTTGCCCAGGCTGCAGAGAGCTTGAATGGTTCAGTTCAGCCACACTGGCTTTTGCAGCTTCATCGTTCCTCCTTGTCGAGTTGTTATTCTAAAGTTGGGAAATCCTTGCAGTCTCTTTGAGATGTATTGGGATATGGAAAGCCTTCTGAATCCCTGCAGTCAGGGGCTGACCTCTTGCGTGCTGGGGGATCTGCCTGCAGTCACCTCTTCCATTCCAACCTTTTCCTGAATGTTTCCTAAGCACTCTCTGGCTTGTTTCACAGACCAGCCTGGCAGTGTTATCAGGAATCAATAGCTGGAGTCCTTCAGGAAAGAAGCTGAAGATGCTGAAGTATGAATTCTGGTGTCCTGGTTGTTAGAATCTATTAGCAGAGATGTCAAGATGTGAAGAAGAGAGATGTGAAAGCTGGTACAAGTGTTCTTTTCTTTGTGCTCCTGAGTTGAGAAATCAGGAACTGAGCTGGCTTCCCCACCCCAAAGGCTGTTGCTTAGGTTCCCATGTATCTCATGCCATGGGAGATCACTGGTGACTTTTGTCAGTATTTTGAGGTACAAAAAGTGGGTTGTGAGGTGTGAAGACAGAAAAATTAGACATTTAATGGCATGAAAAAAAATTGCCCATAGAACTTGAGTTATCACTGTGGCACTTTGTTACGAGGTTTCCAGTCCTGTGAGTTGGAAATACATGTTTTCATGCATGTTTACTCTGTAAAGAGTCTTCAGTCATGTGAAGGTCTGAGTTTTTGGCACTTTGGGAGGATTGAGATCATTAATTTTCAATCCTAATGCCACTTATTGCTACCATTTTGCTGGTTATCTCAGGGGCTGTTGGCAATGTATTTATGACTTCCTACTAAGAATATTTGGTTACAATCAAGTATGTCAGAAGCATTGAGTACACATTCCTGTGTCTCTTTTGATGCTGATTTTATAAGGGCAGTATTGAAGTTCTGCCTTAGCAAAGGAATACCAACTGCTAAACTATTCCTGCCAGTATTTTAAATCTCTGATTGCTTTTTGGCTTGTAACTGATACCAGCCAGAAATGACGCATGGCTAGGAATCTCTAAATTATCATCCATCTTTTGGTGGAGACCAAAAGAGGAAAAATACTGAAGTGCAAAGAAAACTTTTTTTTTAAGCTGAGTCATGAGAACATTGGCAAGTTGCAAGGGAAAATTTAAATCTGGTGTTTGCTTACTATAGTTAAGAATGAAATCCTCCTTTACAGAAAGAGAGAATTATACTTTCAGTCTCCTTGTTACTGTGGAAGAATAAATGAAAATGGAGTTGTCTTGATATTTTAATTTATTTTTATTATAGATATTTGCTATAGGATAGGGGCAAATAAAAGGAACGTGCTTCTTTTTACTGACAGTTCTCCAAAGATTGACCCTAAAAATGATCATCAGCAATTACTAGTTTTCATAAACAGTGTGGTTTTATGTTTGTTTTCCCTTATTACACACAAATAACTAAATCACAGAATGTCCTTTTCTGAAACCTGCGTGCTTTTAAGAATTCTGGTTGTTTTCAATACATATACAAATATTAATACACTGAACTAGTATGAAAAATGAAATGTCAAATCTTTTGTGTAGTGTAAAGTAATGTGTTCTCTATAAACATTAATGACTTACTCTGTTTCTAGTACAGTAAATTCTGTTCCTATTCTGCCGATAGAAAAGGAAAGAATAGAAAAGAGTGACTTTGCCAGACATGAAACCCAGTACAGTTTGAGAATGAACCACTAGTTATTTGGAGTCCTAATTCTGTTGTGTATAGAGGCCATAATTTGTCTTGCAAAAGAAACCTGGCTAATGTAAAAAAAGTGTGTTCTCTGTCTTTTTGAAAATAGATTAAAGAGATTGCAGAAGACCATATTTGTCAACAGGAAGTAACCATAAACTTAGGAGGAGTGCAGGCATTGAGCACAGCTGAGCAAGACTGCAAAGAATGAAGACAGAACCTCTTTCCCCTCACTTTTCAGGGTGTAAGTAGGACCAGAGAACACCTTCTTTGTGAGGGTGGAGCAGGCTTTTATGTCCCCTTTGGTGTGTGTGCAGTGTCCTCATGTAAGCCTTGGTGCCAGGCTCTCTTGACACAGACTGGGGGCCACGTGGAGTGAATCTGCAGGTTGTCACCAGCCCACAGCCACAGCTCTTCCACTCCCAGTGACAGAGGAGTGTTTTAGATATTAGTGGGATTTGATGTAGGTCAAACTGAATGTGAGAATTTCAAGGTGTCCCTGCGCAGATTTTTGTCATGCTGCCAGCTGTGCTTTACTGAATTGTTGCATGTATTGAACAGCCTTTTGTGATTGCATTGATCAAGATAGTACCTTGGGTGTGTTCCTCATCCAAGGGGAAAAGTGAGGTCACTGGGAATGAATGTTGTGCTGCAGCTTAGACAGGAAAAGAGATACTCTGGTGTCCTGGGAAGAATAAGTCTCGGATTTCTGCTGTGGGACATTCAGTCTAACATGGCATCTTAATGCTCTGTGGCAGGTGACTTTCCTGCATTCCATGTTGGGCTGGCCTGCTGGTTCAGGTGATGGCCAGCTCTCTGCTTTGTCTTGTGCTTTTTCCTCTGGCAGGCAAATCTTTCTGTTGTCCTGGTGCACGTGCTCCAGCCTTGCCTGCCATCTCCTGTTGGCTCAGAATTACCTGTTGTGTTGTCCCTTGTAGATGGGGACACGGGTCCCACGCTTTCAGAAAACAGGCAGCCTGGTTTAAGTCACCTCTACAAGCTTTTTGCATTTGATACATAGCATGGAGAGCCATTTGGATGTTGGGCTTTCAGATATTTGGATACTGTGGTGGGAATGAAGGCAACCAGAAAAGCAACAGACAGGAAAATCCTTCTGTCTGTTGCATCTGCCAGTAGCCCTGGAGGAATAAAACTGAGATGTTCTCCTAACTCCTCCACTTTTTGGGTTAGGTCTGCTTGTTTGTTCAATGAGTGAAGAGTGTTTTGTCTCAGAACATGTGCAGAAGTGGGATGGCTACAATAGAGGGCTCTCAAAAACTCAGAGGAGCTGATGTTGGCATGCTTATATTCTGTACTGACACAGTGACATTCCTGGTAAATTGATGGCAAAACATACAATCTTTTCTTCTCTTGCTTTTCTCCACAGTTTATCTCTTCTTATGAGATTTGTCTTGGATAAAAGAATATTAACAAAATCTTTATCTTCTTGGTTTTACAAATTTAGCTTAAAAATTCTCTACTTCAAACTTGGCAAACGTTGCCTTAGTATGCAAACAGTGGGGATGGGATAGGGGAAATCACTTGGCTGTTGAAAAACTACATATGGGAAAGTCACATGGAGCTTTCAGTGCTTTATTTATAATTCTGCAAAGGCCTCTTCTTATTTGAAAAATAGGAGAGACCAAATAGTGGCTTCTGGAAAGCAAACAGCTAGATTCTTCCATGAGTATTTTTAACACAAATATTAACTTTACAGATTGTGACACTCCTTCCTTCTTAAATACTTTCTTTAGCCTTCAAGATGTATAATTGGTAAACTAAGATTGTGAAGAAACTGCAACTCCTGCAGCATCTGGCTTTTTAAATTCTAATTGTGAAGCCATAGGAGATCCTTTGTTTTCATTTAGCAAATACATACTCAGTTTCCAGGAAGGTAACTTGATTTGCAATAAGCATACCCAGTGGGAACCATATGCTTTTCATGCTTGTCTTTTATTGAAGGATTATTTATTTCAAAATCTCTTTTTCAGAAGAACACTAGTTTTAACATGATCATTAAGTAATGTTTAAGTTAAAGTCTTTTGCATTTTCAGATTTGGCTGTATATGTGAACAGACATAACCAAACACAGGCCCTTGGAAGGATTTTACTAGTTAATTATGCAACCATGAGTTTTATGTCAGCTTGATTCTGATAAGTGTTTTGCTGATACCAGTATAAGATAACTGTGTTATGTGAAATTGCTTGAACAGAGCTAAAAGAGCGATAAAAGTGATCTGCCCAAGAGGTTTTAGCATTCTCCCTCTGCTCAAATTGCTGAACATGACTAAGTCTTTGCAGAATGACATCTAAGGTTACACTTGGAGTCATTAGGTTATAAACAGTCCACAGAATGTTTTACATACTTCATGTTAATATTCCTCTGAACATCAAGATTCCCTGGGGAGAAATGAGAATATGCACCAAAAACATTCTCAGTCTTGAGGTTTATCCACAACTTCCTAGATCACTAAAGATCAGCTGTCTCATGAAGACATTATTGGAGAACAAATTTTGGTGCTGCTCTGAGTGTTTATATGTGGGGGGAATATACTGGGTAGCATCCGTTCTTTTAGTTGTCAGATTTTCATATTTTTGCTAACAGGCCAAGTTGTAAATTATTTTTGAAAATCTTTCTGACTCTAATTTGGTAAATTTATATGAACCCTCATGTTCAAGAATGTTTTTGAGCCCCAGGCTGTGTTGGGAAAAAAACATGGTAAAAGTGTTCGTATCTTGACAGAATGTCTGAATCTGTGCTATTGAAAAGAGAGAGGATTTCTTTCATTTCTGTTCATTCTTAGTAAGGCTTAGAGGGGTTGGGGGTGAGTTCTTGACCTTTCTTGAAGATGCCAGAGTGTCTCTGAGAGATCTGACCCACCATAGTTTTGGTTTTGGTTTGTTTTTTGTTTTGTTTTGTTTTGCCAAGAATAAATCTGTCTCTACTGTTAAAAAGTGGCTGTTTTTAGACACAATCCAAGTAAAACTGGGTCTGTGGGGGGACTCTGTTGAACTTGGGAAAATGGTCTTGTCTTTTGTTCTGGCATTAGCATTTACAGCTGATACTGAATGCTTGGCAACTGCACTGGTACAGCAGCAGCCTGTGCTCCTTGCCTGTGTGGTCAACTGACCTAGGGCAGTACTGTGAAATAAAACAAAACCTCCAGACCACCAACTTGTCCTTCGGAAACTAATCTTATTTCAGATTCCACTGTTACTTTGTGAAATACTGGGATTTATAGACCTGGCAGGATGGCTCTGGCAGAGCTATCAGATTACAGCAAGATCTGGGCTCTCAGTCAAACCCCTGACTTAAGTGGTATTTCTCATACCTAAGGATGCAACTTACAAGGGATGTCCTTGGCATCTGTGTGCATCAAAATTTCTTCCAGGTCATCTAAATGAGAGGCAAAGAGTGTAGGATGTAACAAGAATCTGGTGAGAGCTGCTGTAAGCAGCAGACACCCCCAAGTTAGCTGAAGTCCATAGACTGTAGGAGCCACTGGTGCATCTTTCTCCTTTTGGGAAGTTTAGGAAGAAGCATTTTCCATGTGTGTGTTGAGTTTTGGGAGGCCTGGCTGTTCCTCGGGGTAGTTCAAAAGCTGGCTGCAGACAATTTGACAGCAGCGCTTCACGCTAATGAGGAAGCAGCAGGGTTGTGTTTCCTCCAGCCTGCCTTGAAAGGGGAAGTACAGAGGCTCAGCTGTGCAGAGCTACAGGACTGTGGAGCATGAAACCGTTCAGAGCCTTTTCTCTAACTGAACAGCTCAAGCATACTCTAGTTGCATGTATGAGAATTAAACCTTGTCCAGTGTGCTTTGTCTGACAGCAAAGCTGCTTGATCTGTGTCTGTTATGGATCTGGTTTCCAGCTTGAATTCTTCTCTGAGGGTCTCTTTTGGTGTATGGTGGATGCACTTAATGCTACAGGTTCTGCCGGCTTGCTTTGACAGATAAAAGTTCCATTTCACTAATAGGTTTTTTACATTTACAAAAGATGTCTTTAGCTTTTTTGATTTTTGCATTGCTTTGAATTTCCCAAGAATTTTGGGACATTCTTGATGGTCACTTATTTTTCCTTAGGGTGACTTCAACTCAGTGTGAGCTCAGACTCCAGTAGTCCACTGTGTGCTGACACTCTTAAACGATAAAACCATGCTGTCAGTTTATGCTGAATTCTTTCCACAAATGGGGTATATGTGGTAAAAGTTCTTAATATTTTTCTTTCTCATGCTAGACCTGCATTTTAAAGGATCCTGAAATTTATTATAATCTTCATTACATTTTGCTGATGTTAAAATCATCTAGTAAATCCAGCCATTTAAAACTGCAGGGACAGTAAAGATTTTACTGTTTGTATCACTTACCTTTGGTGTAATAATTGTATTGCAGCTAGTAAGGAACACACAAAGGCTTAAGAAAAGATTCTGCAAAACAGTGTTAGATGTAAAAAAAAAGAAAAAGAAAAAAGGTATTGATCTAAAATTTATTCAGAGAAGTGAGTGTACAATAACTCAGTAACTGATACAGACTGAAAAGATTTGCTGCTCTTTTGGTTCTTGATGGAAAAAAAAACCCAAACAGAAAGTGCACAGATTCCTGGTTGTAAATCTACACATCTACACATATTAAAATAAATACTAAATGTATAGGGGGTCAGATTAAAGGAAAAAACTAAGAAAAAGTTAGAAAATTGTGAAGTGCTTCAATCTCTAGTGAAGTACTGGAATAAATCCCTGAAGGTTTTATAAGCATCTCTAAGGCAACAGGAAATGAGCAGTGTGGATTTATCAGGAATAACCTCATGGGAGGGGGCTGGTTAATTTGGTTAATTCAGTGGATGTTTTGCAGCCCAGCCTGAGTGAGGCAGCACATTGGTTATGGGATACTGAGTGAGGATTTGTGGTCAGGAGGGTCCATTAAGTGATGACTATATGCTAGGGAGTATCTGTGGTGGTGACAGGGATCCTGGAGGGGTTTGTTCTGCCTCTGTGCCAACAGTTTGGGAGACAAGGAGAAAACACTTGAGATGCAGATGGAGGGTTGTGTGTGTTTTTTAAAACAGGGGAACAACTTGAAGAAATAGCCTGAAGCCTATTTCACTTTTCCTCAAGTGAAAATGCAGAGTACTTAGTGATGTAAAAAGTGAAATAGTGTGGTATTTTGGACCAGAAATTGAATGCAGTTCTTTCAGTTAAAAAACCGCCAACTCTTTAATGTTGTATAAGTGTCCTATACAGGTATTTTGTAATACTCCATGCTAGTAAGTGATATGCACCATTTTGGATCCCACATTTTAAGATGGGTTTAAGTTTCAGACTGAGAAAACCAGTCAAACCATGATTTAATCCTTGTAGTCTAGGAAATACAGACTTCTTTTGTCTTCTGAAAGCAGCTTATAGAGGAATGGAACAATTTTCCAGGTGAGCTAAGTTAAGAAGATCACTATGATCAGTTTTCTTGTTTTGAGTGGAGAAGAAAAGAAAAAATTACTGCCTTATCTTGCACTAAGGCCTGAGTTAATGGGAAGGAACATCTTTTTGTTTAAAGGGCATCAAGCACAGGAGCACGTCCTCTGCTGAGGCAGTGGGTACACTAATGATTGCAGTTGTCTTAAGAAGAGCTTAGAGAAATGTTGATGCTTTGGGGGCACAGAATCATTCCCAGAGCAGTTTGACAGCCTGGTGCCACTGGGTTTGCCTCTTCGATTTTCAAACAGCCCTGACTTTTGAAGCCTGTGTTAAGAAACAAGTGCTGAAAGGAGGACAAGTCTGATGGTCAGCCTGTAATTAAATCCGTAACTAAATCCTGCTCACAAATGTTGCTGTCTGTCCCTAAGTTCTTTATGTATTTTTACCTGGAAGATGTCTTTTCAATGCTCTAATGACTTTACAAGGTGCAGGTTTGGTCTCTGAAGTTAAATTGGTGGTTAGTTTACTCACTTGTTTCCAGGAGATGAGGGTTGGTCCAGGTGTTCCCAAGGAGACGTTCAGAATTTCTACTCCCCAAACTACCTCCTTCAGGGGCAAAATACTATTGTAGGAGCCTATGATGTGTCAGAAGTGAGTATTTCTAAAAATGAAAAATACTTCCTTGCCTT
Source organism: Entomyzon cyanotis (assembly GCA_024500445.1). Taxonomy (NCBI): domain Eukaryota; kingdom Metazoa; phylum Chordata; class Aves; order Passeriformes; family Meliphagidae; genus Entomyzon; species Entomyzon cyanotis. The sequence continues at coordinate 12,465,691 of JAKEPQ010001000.1, read as the reverse complement.
AGAGTTTCTTCATTCAACAGTCAGCCACAGGTCTGTGAGCTTTCTAAGTGCTGAGGGTGACATATATATTGTTCACCTTTTCAAGAAGAAAGTAACTGCCTTTTGTTTGTTTGGGGTTTTGGGGGTTGTTTTAGATTTTTAAAAAAAAAATTACTGTTTTACTATAGTCACTCTAATTACCAACTACTTTCCTTAAAAAGGTAGGATGTCAATCAGGTTTTGATCTGTTTTGATTTATTTATACTGATGCATACAGACTATTTGGTTTATGCTATGGGAGACTTCCAAAAGGAGCAATGGTTGCAGGAGTAAGAGGTCAATGGTTTTGTGATCTAGAGCACATGCATGTTTGGGAGCCAGGCTTGAGCAAGGAGGAAGCAAGTACTTGGTCTTCTCTCTTTTCCTGCAGCCTGCAACCTTGCTGCAGAGAAGTGCATGAAAGAGGTAAAACTGTGTGGATCATCTGGTCTTCCTTCAGCTCTGCACAGCCAGGGGAGTGTTAACATTATCTGCCAGTGGAACAACAAGCACTAATGGAAGTTATAGCAGTTTGGATAAGATAACGTCCATAAAGGCAGGCTATGGTTATCAATGTTTCTTCCCAAAATAAAACTCAATTAAGTTTTTAATTACTGAACTCTCTGATATAAACATGCTTATGCACACGAAGGGGAGAGGACATTTTGCATACATCTGAGGGGAAAATCCTACAGAAACCAGGAAGGAAGCAGAGTGAGACCATAGGGTGTTGGAGGTATCTGCCCTTGAAAGGGCAAAGCTGCCTGGCCAGCAGGTTTGTCGCTGAAATTTAGGAACTGGCTGTGATTCGAGGTGCCACCAGTGCCTTTAATGCTTAAGCCAAGTGCAGACTGCGCAATGCCAGGACCGATGCTGAAACACGACACCAGGACATCGCTTCCTCCCAGCCGCCTGTTCCTTACATAACTTCGGGCTTCCCGGGGCAACCTCTAGATGAGCTGAGCCCAACAGGAAATATTTGGGTAGCTGGTGGCAGTTCTGCCAGGCATAGGAAGACTAGCAATTGGTTGTATTCCGAGTCCGATGGTTGTGGTATCTCAGGCATTATCCCCATTCAGTGGTTAGGGAAGATAGCCGCAGAGAGGGAAAATGAAGCAGGATGGTGAAGTTGGTGATGAGGGGCACTGAATTTTTGCCCTGTATGCTTGGTTAAAATCAGCTTAATTTGCACCTGGAAATCTACATCTGTCAGCTCTGGTTTTTGTGCATCATGCTTTCTGAGCGCCCCCTCAAAACATCTACTCTCTGGTTGGCAGAACAGCAAAGTGTGTGCCCTTCTGGGGAGCTTTTCTTGTTTCCCTGGTAAAGATGTCAGTTGAAACAGAACCAGTGCTGTAAGAGGGGAAAGATTAGGCTTTGAGGTATTTTATATTTTATTCTGTTTCACAGATGTGGGTAAACTCAGCTTGAATAGGCCTGTAACCATACACAGTGCTAGTTTGTTCCTTAATTTTGTTTACTCATTTTTTTTCTTTCAGGTACTTGGAGAGACCATAAGCAATGAAGTAATTCAAGTTAGAAAAGACAATCTTTTGTTTAAGATGAGGTTTCTGAAGTGTTTTTTTCACTAAAGTTGCATTTTTAAGGAAGTTTTTAACAGTGGAGTTTAAGATTCAGTAGCTCTCATAGAGTTTTGTTCAGAGATTTAAAAGTGATGTCTTTAATACTGTTGTGCTATGATCTTTTAAATGCTTGTGGTATTGAGCTTTCTCAATAGCTAAACTTGTGATTTCCTTTCATTCTTCGTTTTGGTTGTATGAAGAAATATGCAATCTTCAGTGCCCTTCGTTTTGGAAGAGGAGTCTTGCTGTCTTTTTGCTAGTCAGACCACCATGCCATGTGGAGAGGATTTCCTCATGGTTGTGCCACCAACTCCGAGCCTCAGCCTACCAGCAGCAGTACAGATGAGTTTGTTTTTCTGCTAGATAACAGAAATCTTGTGAAACTCTAGGTACTGCACAGCCCATTGGGTTAATTGACAGACTTTTACTTTTGGAATTACCATATTGTGATACACATGTATTTTGTAAGAGGAAAAAGATTCAGTTAAACCAGTGTTTGTGGTTTGAGTACTGCAAACCCAGTCTTCTGCAACCCAGAACCCATTTATCAATGGGGATGTAGGTGGCACAGCAGGGCCTGGAGTGAAAAGTCCAGGGATAATAGGAAAATGCTTGAGGGTGTACATATAATAGAGAGGAATTTGAGGACATTTGCCTCAGCATAACCTATGTGATATTGCTCTGCTCTGTAACATTAGCAAACCATAATATGCAGCAGTGTGCTCAGAAAGAGGCAGCTCAGCTGCTGATGTCTTTTTTTTTTTTTTTTCCCCTGAAGGATTTCCCAGAAAGTCTGTTCCTCTAAAGAAGGGTTCTCAGGCCATGTAGAAATGGTGTTCTGCTGTAAACAGAGACCTAATTCTCGGAACTCAAAATAAAGGAACCTCTTTCTTGTAAAATGAGCTGTGGAAACAAGACTGCTGGGATTTGCAGGGGGAATTTCTAAACTCCTTCAAGATGTAAACTTAAGGAAAGATCAGTAAACTTAAGAGAGGATCTGACCAGGCTATATGCATAACAGATCCTCCCAGCAAAGTCTTACCTGATGACAAAGCCTTTTTAACCGATTGTTTACCTCTTTTGAGGTTAACCAGCTGCACTGTTCCTAAAGCAAGAGCTGAGCGGCTTTGGGCAATCAGGTGCCCATTTGACACCACTGTTCCGGAGCAAGGTGTGGGTTTTAGATTTATAAGAAAAGTAGCAGAGGTTAACATCAAATTACTTTCTACTTTGCAGGGATACCATCACTTGAAATCACATGCATCTGCACATGTGTGATTGCCTATTACATCTGCCTATTACATCATATCTCTGTGGGTGTTTCCCATGACCAACATGCCTGTGCATCATATGTGAGACTGGATTTTATCTGAAAGTGACTTTTCACACACTGGCACTTGTGAGGGTACAAAAGGGGCAAAGGGCCATGAACTTTCTTGGATTTTGTCTTCTTGCTTATGGTGATGTAATGCAATTTGGCTGATCCCTGACCTTCTTGTGCACTCCAGACTTCTGTTGTAGGTATATCTTGGTAATAAAATACCACGTAGCCACCCTTATCTTCAATAGATTGTCTGGTTTTGTGGTAGGTTCTTTATAAACACATTTGTAGGCTCTGAGAGTTCATGCCCTGCCTTATCTGCAGCAGGCCTTGGCCTGTGTAGTTGGGCCCAGCAGCAGCAGTGCTGCATCCCAGATAATTGCTCTATGTATAAAAGTATCCTTCTCTTCAAGGATCTCCAAGTTAAGACTATCCGCCGTATAACTGCCTATTGACTTAGACTGTGATGAAAAAAATCCATCTTCTAGGATCCCAGAAGGTATTTAGAGCAGCATTATCCCATGGAGTCTAGAGGCAATAGAAGAGTAAGGAAGATGAAAACCTTAAAGTCAATTCTAGTCACCCCAGCACTAGTGTTGTTAGTTTTGGCAAATCCTGTCTCAACAATAAAGCCAGCTGCCATTTTGGCATCAACACAGACAGACTTGGCATCAGCCCCTCTGGCATCAAAAAAACGCTTCATGGGAGCTGGCACCAAAGCTGTGAAACAAGGGTAAGGCCTAAGGGAAACGCCAAGCAGACATGAGATGAGCACTAAAAATAGCGAGTTGCTGTCATTTATAGAGAAATCACATAGCACTTGTAAGAGTAAGGCATCCAAGATCTCCATCAAGGTTGTGCCGGTAAGCATCTTTGGGACAATGCATGTCTATGATGATATGGCCAAAGGGCATACACAGGCTGTATTTTTGGTACCCACATGGTGCAAGACTCTAAAACTAGAACAGATGCTTACTGTCTTGATTCTGTGCTTAGAGGATCCTGTTACTGTCTGCAGACTCTGCCTTCTTCCGTGTCTGTAGCAGATCGTCTCTTCTTGAGCCATTATCAAAGTCCTGTTTTCATACATGGGCATCAGGAAGACGAGAGCTGCAGTGCCAAAAAGCAAGGAGCCAAGCTGGTGTCCCTGTACCACCCTGGATACACTTGCCCTCCCCAGACAGTCTCGTCAAATATTTAACAGCTGAACTCCCCACTCCCTCCTCCTTCTCCCCTTCCCAGCAGGCTTAGAGAAAGCTGAGTAGGCTTTCCTGTGACTTCATTACCCACTCCAGACTAAAAGTGAAGCCTGACATCTTCATTTGGGCATCTCAGGTGCCCAGAAATACTGGAATCTAAAGGGGCAGAATCAACCTTATCTCTTTTGAAGTAGTTAATGTCACTTCTCAGTAGGGCACTTTGAACCCTTTAGTCCCTCTGTGCCTCAGTGGCAAAGGACTTCGAAGCTTTTTAAGACCTCTGAGCTTGGATGGCAGGTGTGGGTACTGAAGGAGTAATCATACAAAAAGTAGATGTTTCACACAGACTTTGGCATTACAATTGCATCAGCTTGGCCACAACTCTGTTGCTGTGAAGAAAAGCATGCTGGATGTGTGGCTATCGTTTTCTGCTCCATGGGGAAACAGCAGTGGGAGCAATGTCACTGAGGGCTGGAGACCTCAACCTACACTTACAAAAACCTATTTTGGTCTCAGAGAAGCGCCTGGACTTTTCATTGCTACCACTCTTCCATCAGCTGAACAGCGGAGTGGGTAGGAGAGTCTGAACAGCCTGAATATGGCTGCTTTTATCTCCCCTGTCAGATCGGTGTTGGAGAGGACTCCTCTTGGGTATATCCTCCACAATCACCTCTTGTTTGCTCCCTGCCCTTTCCTTGAGTGCCCTTTTTAGGATAGCTTAATACAGAAGGCAGCTTCGGAGGAGGGATGGCTTGCTGTACAAAAGTGCAAAGGGAAGTGCTTTATTGTTGGCATTTCTTCACCCACAAAGGAGCAGTGAAGAGGAGGACAAGCTCTCACTGAAATAGCAGGTGATAGAGTGGGTAGTGGCTTCCTCTGTGGTGTGCTGTGCTTGAGTTCAGAGCTTACACATGGGTTTTGGGTGGAGATGAGGCACATATTTATAAATGTCTGCTTGGCTGACAACTGCTGTTTGGGATTCAGTTGGAATTGAAAGTTGATTGGAATCAAGCATGAGCTGTTGCTGTTGGGGCTCTCTGCAACACTGAGCACATTTTGAAGTGCACAGTCTCATCCTCCCTGGTTAACCAGTTACTCAGAGAGAAAGAGAGGTGACAGCAGTGAGGTTGAAATGCAGTGTCTCTATTTGCTTAACGTACTGAGCTGCAAAAGTTTTCTGCACTTCTAAATCACTTAGCTGACAAAAGTGACAGCCTGTGGGGAAGAGGGACAGCTTCTCACCACTGCAAGCCCTTGTGCTTTGTTGCACATTCACATTTATTGATCCATCAGACTGGTTGCAGTGCTAGCTCACAAGCCAGTTCCAACATGTATAGTGTTGTTGCCTTTTTCAGCCTAGAAATGAAACTCGAGATAATTTTAGTGTAGGAGGTAATAGAAAAGTGGATCTTTATTGGAGCTCCAGGGGCAGTTCTGGAAGCATATCTGCAAAAGCCCACCCCCACAGGGGTGAATACAGTTTTATAGGGTTTAGGAAATTAGCATAGTGGATAAAAAGCACCAAATAGAAGGACAAGTGGTGATGCAATTCCTCCTAGGTCAAGCCCCTTCTCTGGAGACCCCCACCCTTGGTATTAGATGTACTTGTTTATAAAAATGGGTCTCGAAGACATTGTTCTCAACCTTGGTTCCCAGGAAGAACCAAGATAGGTTAGGGGCCTTGTACCCCCCGGGGCTTGGAGCTTTGGAATGTATTTGGTCTTTCCGACTGGGGAAAAGGGTAGGGAAAAGTATTGGGAGGGTGACAGATATAGAAGAAAAGAAGGCAAAAATCATCCAGCATGCGTATCCTTTCTTTGTGTTCTTGTTTTGTAGCTGAACTGCATGCAAATTGGGGGACTCACTTTACCCCACTCCTAAACAACACAGTAATATGAGGCAGAGGCCTGAAAGGTTTGTTTTGGGGCACTTGTCCCCTGAGCAAAAGAGTAGATACTCTAGGTCCTGCAGGTATTGGGAAGTTACCAGCCTGACCTGTTCTTCTTGGTCCTCTGGAATGTGTTGATGCCATTCTTGGTAGGCAGTGCCAATGCCATGTGTTACATGAACCCGGGACACCTGGTCCTCACATTGGAAGGTCATCATGTTCTTGTAATGGTATCATTAGGGTGGGGAAGTTGCCCTTCACTCCTCAGGGATCTACAAGTGCACAGGTGGGCAGACAGAAATGGTTTGTAGGCAGATTTAGCATTGCACTGCTGTTCCAGCATTGGTGATCTCCCAGTGTTTCATGCTAGTTTTGCTAGCAAACAAGTCCCTGGATATTGTCTTCTTCTAGAGAAACAAAGATATACTTTTACCCCTTTCGGTATGTTTCTTTCCTTTTTTTCTTTTCTTTATTCCCAGAGTCATCTCCAGGATGGGGAAAGATAAAGTCACCTTCATTGTGGTTACTTCTTTCACACTGTGTTTTGAGTGTGTGCCAGATTTGCGAAGTCTCAGTCCTAGCACCCAGGGCCACAGGCTGACTAACAAAAATGGATAGATGGTGCTCCAGAAATGGTCCTCTTGCCAACATGAAAATAACAGAGTGCACTGGGGCAAATGGAAGAATAATTAGATAAAATGGTTCCAACTTTATGGTCAACCTGTGTATGTATATAGCTGCAGAACCATGGTATTAAAGTTTAATTGAGAAGACACACCACCCCTATTTACTGTTCAAAACATCTCCCTGCTAGGACTGTAATAGTGGAGCAACTGAGAGCAGCCTTGTGCTTCAAGCCTGACAGATTTGAGATGTACAACATCAATTTTTGTTGCAATCATGTTATCGTAACCAGATCACCTAAAGGTCAGGCTGTCTCCTCAGGGGGTATTAAAATGAATATTATACCTTGCTTGGCTACCAGTCCTGCTTGCAAGCATCTCCCATCAAACATGGAAAGCAACTCTAAAATGGCCCAAACAACTTCCATCATGTGCTTCACTTGCATGTTATATCTGAGGTCATGAGGCACAGTGTGTTGGCTTGTGGAGGTACTGAGCAGCATCCTTTGCTTGACATTATGTTTGGGGCAGATAGCATGTTCAGGGGAGCATTATTACAAACTGGTAATGGCTGGAAGCCTCTGCTCCCTCTTTTGCAGTAGAAACCTGCTCACCATTATTCTGTGGTGGGATCTGCAGTGACATGCCAAAAAAGGATGGTTGGTGGCTGCTTAAAGAAGCAAAACTTGAAAGTAATGTAGATCCCATAATCTGTCCTGACATTAGTCCTGACTTTTCAGAGCCCTCAAGAGAATCATCTACTGAGGAACTGAAAACTTGTGTTTGTTTTGTTCATTATATCTTGTATAGACACACTCTTGTGTGGCCTTCGCAGATCTTAAATTCCAGGTTTGTATAAAGGAAGTGAAGCCATGCTGAGCCTGCCTTAGAGCTGCTGTTGCTTTCATTAAAATAATTATTATTTCAGCTCTGCTTTCCCCCAAGCAGAGAGCAGTAGAAAATTAGAAAGGTTTTGGAAACGGACAATGAGCAGCTGAAGGCTTTGGGAAAAGATTTTACATTAAGAGGATAGGGAAGATTGATATCTTTTATAAGAAGGTAGCTAACAGGCACAGAGTAATGAATGGGTGAGAAGATGGATGAGGACTTCTGTTCCCACCTGCTAATAATATGAAAGTCAAATTAGAAGGTGGTGAATTCATTCCTGATGAAAGAAACTATTTGTTCACGACCACTGTCTGTGAATATGCTGCCAGACAAAGTTTTGGAGCAAGAACTTACAAACTTAAAAAAAAGAGGAGGGGGTAAAATGATACTAGTTGGTGTATATACAAAGCAATTGAATGATTAGGAGAACCTAGGTGCTTTGCAAAGGTTCTAAGGGTGCTGGTCAGGGTTTTATAAGGGTGTGAGCTACCTTGTCCAGCTCTTTTTTTTTTTCTTTTCTGTCCCTCTACAGGATTTTTTCCATAGTCGCCTATAGCAGAGTTGTGGAGCATGTCACTGGCCGCTGTCACTCAGGGACTGCAAGAGAGGGTGGTTGCTCCTGCTGCAGTCGAATGTGGTAATGCCTGCTTGCAAACCACCTTTTCTGTGTCAGTCCTTCCAGGATTACTAAATTCACACATAAATTAGGATGCTTTTGCTTTTCTGCCAAGTTACTGCTTTTGATAGTCCTTCACAACTTGTCTTAGATCGGGAATGACGCTTTGCCTTTTGAGTATGTGCTGGGGGAGAGGCGGGTGGTTAAAGTTAGATTCCTTCTGACAGTAGGGATTTAGAAACTGCTGCATTGGCTCGGCCCTGGGATCTGCCTAGTCCAGAGCTCTGGATAGCAACAGCCAAAATCGGATGTTTCAAAGGCCAGCGTGAGGCCACAGAACAGATTACTGAAACAGAAAGCTGCCCTTTTATATCACTGGTGTTTGTCCATAGAATTGGAAAAGCAAAGGTTGAGAGTTTGTTTGATCCAAGAGCACAAAAGCTGGAAAATCCCATTGCCTGGCTGATGCTAGTTAACGCTGATGTTTTGTATCCTGCAGGAAATTGCTTCGTTGCCTGTTTTGTCTTAGGAAAATCAGAGATGTGCTTACCCTTAAACAGCAGGTTTAGACGGTGTGTTTTAGTTGGTGTAAAAATAAGCAGTGCTTGTGTGTAGTCTCACAGCCCAGTTGTGTAGAGGACACACACAGTGGGGTTCTCGTTTGGGAAGCTACTCTGGGCTGGGCTGGGAGGAGGCAGCAGTGGTGGTCACTGAGTGGTTTTGGCATGTGCAAAATGGGTGTCTTTTTCTGACACTGCTGCAAACTGTCTAGCTGTTGGGTGGCAAGAGGTGTCTGTTCTATTGGTTTTCTTTTTAGTTTACTGTTTAATTTTTTTTTCCTGTTGCAAATTAGCATTTGCAAGAATTTTATGTGATTTCTCTTTCTCTCTCTACTGAAGTACTGAAATTATTGTTAAAACTGCTACTAAAAAAGGCATTCTGTGAACTCACTATGGTGAAAAAGTATATTCCTTTCCTTGTCATGTATTTTAATGTGTTGGGCTCCAAAGCCAAAGAGGCCAAAAGCCAGGGGAGTTTGTCCTCTGTCAAATATCCATGGAGCTGCTGCTGGTACATATGGGAGTGGTGATGGTGTCCCAGTCCCCCCCGACAGACGAGGACAGCTGCTGATTAAAGAGAAGCACGAAGAAAAGAGGTTGCTGAACTTTCAAAGTGGAGGTAGAAAAGGGAGTTAAATTTAGATTACCTTCTGCAGTGTCATCTTCTACACCCCTGTGGAACTTGATGTACTCCTTGCTTGGGGGAGGACAAACAAGACGTGCCATCCTGGGCACCAGATGATAAATTTGTTTATTATAAGGCTTAATTGCCCCTTGGCATGAAAATGTGAAATGAGTTCAAGTAGAATGAGAAACCTTTTGACAGGGCTAGTCAGATTTTCCTTCAGGAAAGGTGAATTTGAAACTCTTCCCATCACGTGTCTGATGCTGGAGGGGTCCAATCCTGATCCTTCTGAAATCAGGGAAGTTGCTGTTTCTTTAGAGGGACAGCTGTTATCTGGAGGGGCTGAGAGTTGAACAGTGCTGCAAGTCAGAAAAAGTGGAATTGTCGTGGCAGGCAGAAGGTGGCATGGGAGTGCTTGGGATCTCTGAAGACTACCCAGGTCCCCAGGATCTGGAGGTACTCGGAGAAACCATGGTGGTGGCTTCTGGTACTCCAGTGCTGTCCAGCAGGCACCATCAAACTTACCTTTCTCCTCAGAAATAGATGAATTGTCTGTTTTTGCTTAGTGAGATTTAATCATCAGCGAGCTGTTGGCTCATGACAACATTTTTAATAGACTGCCCTCCATTGCAGCATCCCCTTAGCAGGGAGGAGAGGATTTCTGCACTTCTGCTCCCTGACAGGGTCCCGTTTGCAGTGACCTGCCTGGTGTCACCCAGCAGCTCAGCAGTCTTAAGGTTCAGGGCTGCCTTTTTTTCTTTCTCTTTTTTTCTTTGTTGGTGGTGGTGGTTTGGGGGTTTTTTGGTTTTTTGGGTTTTTTTTGTGGGGCAGTTTTTTGGTTGTTGTTGTGGGTTTTTTTGCGTGTGTGTGTGTGTTTTGGTTTGGGGGGGCTGTTTGGTTTTTTGGGGGCTTTTTGTTGGTGGTTTGTTTTTTTTTTTCAGAACTGCCCGACCTGATGTCATTTCCCTCTTGCAAACACCCCGGCTGGGCTGCGTCTGAGATATGTCACAGGGAGTGGGAGGAGGAGGAGGGGGAGCCAGCGAGTGCGTGCAGTGTCCCAGGACCCTGTTTACTTAGCATTCCCAGCTGAGGAAGCCCTGGTTTAAATAGGATCGGAGCAGCGGGCTGCCCACAGCAGATGAAGAAATGGTTGCTGTGGGGCTTTAAATTCCTGCCTTCCCATGTTCTGGTGTGGAGGATGAGCCTGCAGAATGCCTTTCCTCCTGGGTCTCAGACAGGTAACCGGCTTCAGTGCGGTGGGAGCTGCTTGCTCAGGTGGAGGATGTGACTGCTTTTATTTTTATTTCCCCCACCTCTAAGGAAATGATTTCTGACTTTCCCAACACGGAACTGTGCAATCAGCGCTTCCCCACCCGTGGCGTGTGATCGGGGAGCACAGTTGTGTGAGAGACGCTTTTACAGGAGCAAAACTGTGAGCCAGGGGTAGAAACTTCCTTCTTCTTGTTGGAGGCTTTGCAGCAGGGAGGCTCTTTGTGTCTTGCTCCTGTGCAGTTTTTGTTTGGTTGGTCTTTAGGGTGCTTTCCACAGTTCTTGATATGGAATTGTGTTTGCTTTTCTTAAAAACATGCCAAACTTTGAAGCATTTTTTTGTGCTGGCATTATTTTATGTGTTAAACTGTGGATTTTTAAAAAAGAAAAAAAAAAAGAAAATAAAAACCAGAAAAAAAGCCCAGAAAGAGGCATTTATATGTATGTGTGTGTATGTATGTATGTGTCTCATCTCTAACAAAAGTCACCAAAAGGAAAATAGCACCACAGCTTGGTGATTTTTTAATTGTTTTGAGAGAATTTGAGCTTGAGCAAGAAACTTGGGATAATTTAATAGCTGGTAATATCGAGTGGAATGAGAAACGGTAGCAACTGCCCAACTGCACTCTGCTGGAGGAGGTGCCAACTATGTGTTCCTAGGCTGGGGAGAGCAAAGCGAACCCTTTTTTTGGTCTGGGAGGCACGTCTGTAGGGGAATCTCACTGTAAACTCTTTCCAGCACTGCTGTGATCTGTAATCCACAATAAATGCATATTGAATTATATCAGAGTGCTGCTTGGAGTTTCTAATGTAGAATTAAAAAGTCGAGATTGGACCATAACATGTTTTAAACTACCTACTTTCAGCTGTTTAGCAGCGCTAAAGGACTTAAGCATGCTGCTGAGTAAACAGTGCTGTCTCTTTTTCCTTATCAGTTCAGTTTTGGTGAAACGTAGCTCTCTCCCCTCCTTCCCCCCACCCCCTCCGAACCGAAAACAGTTTTACATAAGAAATTACCTCTAGCACAATGACCTTCTGTGATTGGTGCAATAGCTATAAATAATAGTTCACTTGTTAGCACTCAGGGCAAAGAGACTTGCCCTAAACACTCGGTACTGAACCAAGGAGGGAAATGTGAGCACAAAGGCTGAATGGCTTTAGGTAACTCTCAAAGTGCAGAGAGAAGTAGCTGCCTCAAATGCTGAGATTGCTTGAGACTCATGGGTGTGTTTTTCTCTAAAGTTCCTGTTTTTCAATTAATCTTTTTGTTTTAGAGATGTGTTCAGTGCAGTTGGGGTGCTGCATAATAAGGTGTAAAAGCAGAAGTTAGGTGTAATTTGGCTTCATTTGCTGCCACAGTGCACATCTGGTTATCTCAGTGGATGAACGGTACTTCTTTCTGTGCTGGTAACTTTTCAGCATTGATAGAGGCATTTACAGGAAGCAGGAAAAATGGTGTTGCCTCAAAAAACAGAAGAGCAAAGCTCTTGACTATTTTTATCCACTGATAAAGAATATAGTGGGAAAGAGCTGCTTGAACTTTTCTTAGTTTAAATAATTTTTAGTCTTGAAAAAAATTAAATCCAAGTATTTGTGACTGTGTCCTGCATGCAAATACTATTCAGAAATTTCTTTTTCCAAGGGTTGGTACTGAACAGTGCTGTTGAATTGACAGTGTGGGAGGAATTCAGGAACATCTCATCACCTCCATTGTCTCTTGGTTTATATTGGGTACACTTTGACTGTAAATGCTTGTCTGTCTGGGATGCCCTTTGTTGTTCTCACTCAACACAAGGGATGCTGATCCTGGGCTGCAAGCTCAGGAGAGAGGTGCTGAGTGGGGTGACTTCCTCTGAGCTGTGGATGGAAGAATCAGGGTGAGATCTTTGCCTCCTCGGGACCAGCACCCCTTGCTCTGCACCCTGGATTGCACTGAGCAGCTGCTTTCTCTGGATCTGCCTTCATTTCTTGTTTGGGAGCCAGCAGCATTGTAGCATTGCAGATGGACTGCCAAACACCTAGTAAAAGTAAGGTGTTTGGTTGATTTTGGCTTTTTTTATTGTTGAAGTGGGGATGATATTTAAATGCCTAAAAAGCTAGGTCAGCACTATCTGACATCAGTGCGATGTGGGTGTTTAAAGCTCTCATCCAAGGAAACATAATTGTGGAGAATCTCTGCTTTTAGTTTCAAGTGAGCATTTCCTACTAAAGTTGGAGGTGGAAGGTTGAATACATTCATGTAGTTCACTGCATAAATGCAAAAGCGAAAGAAATGTTAAGATGTTGGATTGTTAACGCTTTCAGTTTTAATTTTAACTGCTCAAGGTTTTCAGCATGGTCTTCTGCTTGGTGGTTTAAACCAACAAAATGCAAGACGACCTCCTCAAAGCTGTAATTTCCTAGAAGTGTGTATCTTTAATGTGAGAGGGCTGGGGACTGCAGCTGGGAAGCTTCTAGCAAGGGATGAGGAAGTAAACACTCATATGATGCTTAAAACACTAACGTGTAGTTCTTGGAGTCTGAAAGTGAAACTTGCAATAAACAAAAATGAAAACATTCTTAGTGAAATATATCAAAGTATCCATGATCTGTGAAAGGGTAGTGTTCCTTTAAAGATAGGTGGAGTATTTCTCTGGGCTAAATGGATGCAACAAACCAATTTGTTCCTCAGATAAAGGTTAATAAAACCTTGGAGGTTCTGCATCCACTGGGGGTGAGGATGGGTCTGTGTGGCTGATTAATCATGGTGATCTAAATATAATTCTCCTGATGTGGGCATTAGCGAAGCAATAAATGTTGTGGATTAGAATTCCCATTTTGGAGATTTTTATTGTGCCTGAGACAGCTCAGAGGCGTCATTCCTCCCCCACTTATGATACTTTTAAGTATTTGGCTATTTGCACTTACTACACTTTTTTTTTCCACATTCAGCAAAACAAAATTTGTGGTGGGTGACTTATGAAGAAACGTCCAGACTTCATTTATTTCCTGGCCTCAGCTGTCTGTCATAAGGCAGGCTTACAGGAATCTATCCCCTGTCGTGCTGGCAGGGCCTGGCACACAAGGTTCCAGTAACTCCCAGCAGGCAAAGCCACTTTCATCTTTGGCAATCTTACGTTCTTTTGTTAACTTGAACCTACCAAAGATATGACACTTGCTCAAATGGTGGATTTTTGCTTTTATGTTCCAAAGGACTAACAAGTGTAGTGTTTGCGAAGACAGGAGATACCCGGAGGCTTGGGTGCAGACTCAGCCACACTGAGTTGGGTGAATGTGTCCATGAGTCCTGAGCTGTCTGTCAGTCCTGAGCTGCCCTTGTGATCCAGGGTTCCCCAGCACTTCTGGCTGTCCTTGCAGTGATCCTACCTGCTGTCCTGCTCTGAAAGGATCTAGTGAGTTTTTATTTAAGATTAACTTTGATTAGGAACTGGGGGGCTGTTGGCAAACCAGGAATTGTATTAAACCCTGTGGCAAGATTTGGCATTCCAGCCTAGTATTTTCGGTAGCAATTTTAACTTACTACCACTTGAGTGCCTTATCTGACAGAGATCATTTTCTTTGGTAGCTTTGTGTTTGCATTCTCATGAGCTGTTGCTGATGCACTTGGCTAACCAACACTAGTGATAGTCTGATATGTGAGATTGAGTAACAGCCAAGTGGGAGCTAATAAATAGTGGATATGAAATAGTTGTTTCTGACATATTTAATATACTGACAACTGCTTCCATTCTGTTACTCAGAATACTTAAAGAATATATATGGTTCAAATAGTGATTGTGAGTTACTCAAAATACATACTTTAATACATTATTCTGAGGATAGTGTCACTTGCTTAAATCCATCCTGCTTGTTATGGGTGCAGCTGGGTACTGAGAGCAAGGGACTGCTGCCTGCGAGTAATGAGATTAGTGAAATAACTAGGTCAGGATTTTTATTTATTATTAAATAGATGCTTATTACCAAAGTCCCTATGAGAGCTGTGGAACCAGAAGGTCTGGAGTGGTCACAGGTTGAACCCAAGTCCTGTTAAAACCAGTTGTATCTTGCCCTTCAGCAGATGCCATTTTGGCAGTCTCCCTTCATCCTGCAGCTGGGCTTTTCTCTGAATCCCTCTGTCTGTATGCCTCTTATTCAGACCTTTACTCACCCCATCATTCTGTTGTTATTCTCCATCTCTTCTGGTTAAAATGGTAATTTGCTCTGTAGTGCCTTGACAAATGCTGAAGTTTGAAGAAAATAGGGAATTAGAGTAGGTCTAAAAAAACTGGCTATCCTAGGAGACAGGAATGGCCTATAGACTGCTGTAAGTAAATGCAAGTCACGTTTCCAAATTACCAAGATTAGGATGAATGGATACTCTGGCAGGTTGGATGACATATAGAGGCCTTATAGAGGTGCTCATATTTAGGTTAATGGAGGCAGGATTTCTGTGGAAAGAGGAGACAGAGCAAAAAGCTAAAATGATTATTAGATTTCGTGATACTGGCCACTGCTGGTTTTGGTTACCTGATTAATGCCAACTGAGGAGTCAACTTTTGTAGGTGGTTGGCTGCCAACTATGCACTTCTGAGCGTGGGCTGTGGTGTTTGTTGCTGCAGTTGCACATATTAACTTTCAGCTTGGAAAATAGCCACGCTAGTCTGGAACTTGCTCATCTTCATCTTTCTCCTTTCTGACTTAGCAACAGTAGGTACCTGGGTTAACTGCTGATTTTTGAGAGTAGAAAAGCATGAAGTGCCTTGATCCTTTTGTTGTGATGGTACTTCACTGTCAATCAGTTCTTATTTCCCTTCATTTCCAACGCTGGCTTCAGACACAGTAAATCCTAACAGATTTACAGCTATTAAACCCAACCATTTACTACTGAAAACCTTTATAAAAGTAGGGTAAGGAGGTCTGTTCCATCCTTCTTGCAGTGAGGAGCCGCTCAGTCAACCTACAGACTTTCATGAATACCTCTGTCTTGATTGTGCCCCAGATTTTGACCTTTAATTTGTCACACAGACCTCCAGCAAAGGTCTAATACTAAACTGGAAGGTGAAGAGAATAATTGGCTTTTTTCCGTGGCACTGACATTACTGTTTGCTGTGGCTTCAGATGTGACAATATACAGCACTGCCTTGAGTTCCCTTATACCTACCACTGCTGGATATTTTAAGGGTTATTTGTAAAAGCACTTGACAGCAAAAGTGTGCTAGCACCAGAGTTGCAGAGTTGTCAGTATGGTTGTGGGTTTATTGCAAATGTGAAATATCAACAAAAAATTAGTTTAAAAAAAAATCTTGTTTTTATTCAGTTGCTTTATTAAGTTTATGACCTGTAAAAAATAATCCAAAATGCCACATCTTCATATTAGCAGACTCTCAAAATGCACCAGGTGAGGTCTTCCCAGCTCAGCCAGTTTCGTGACAAAGAGTCTGTACCATATATCACAAATGGTTTCTGTTCGACTGGAGTGGAGGGAATGCAGGCTCCAGGTCTGCAGAGCCTTCTCGCAAAAGCTCCTGGCTTTTTGTGTGTCAGGGACTGAGTGATTCCAGTTTCTCAGACCAGCCCTTAAGATGGTACCATGGAGGCAGTGATGCACATGCAGCTTAAGGGTACATGCTGATTTACAGGACAAAGTGAATCCCTTGAAATTAGCTGGCAATCTCCTAGGCTTTGCAGGTGGGAGATAATGGATGGCATGTTCTGGTTTCTTAGTTGAGAAACAAGAATATTCTGCTCTAATGGAGTTGAATGCTCTTTGAGAGCAGACCTATGTAGATCCTGCTTAGTAATCCTGCCTGGAGGCATCTACAGTTAGCTGAACAAAGGCTGGTGGGGAGGGATGTGCTTGCTTGCCTGGACAACAAGAAAACAAGACTCTCCTTCAGCAGGGAAGCCCACTCTGGAATGTAATAGCTACTGGCTATTGGGGAAGCAAGTGCTTTTGGAAAGAAACTCTCCCCCTTCCTTGTTTTCATAAGGCTACCTAAAAGAAACCTCCAAAACCCCTCTCTAACAGTTCAATAAAAACTCCATGCTGCTAAGAATGATTAAAAATTACCATTACAAGTGCTGCTTACAATGGAAATTAAAAACAAAGGCAGGTCAATAAAATATGAGTGCTCCAACTTTGCTTCTATGAGAGTTTTTTCCTCCATATATTTTTTTTTTCTTTATCTGTAAAATTACTCTTTCAGCCCTGTGCCATGTCTATGGCTCTTGGTGTGAAAAAGGAAATAGTGTGCTTTCATAGCATGAGCACTTGGGATATTGTTTCCAGGAGACATTTAGACTCTAGATAACTGTATTGCTGATATATCTTAAGTAGTTAGTTTGGCAGCCTATGACACAAAGAATGCAGGGGAGAAGGAAGTAGAAATAATAAAATGCTGCTGGTATGAAAAGTGCGGCCTGGGATTTAAATAGAAAGTGAAGCCAGATCAAAGAGCTTGGCAGAAGGTAGAAATTCCCTAATAAAGAATGTCGCAGTCTCTGCATAACCTCTTCCTTGACTTGCAAAAAAGGAGCAAACTGCACAGTGGCTCAGCTTTTCACAGAAATGAGTCTTGACTTAAAAGAGGAAAAGAGACTGAAGCACCTGTTCCAAAGGAGTCACCTGTGACATGTCCAAAAACAACGCTCTCTGTGTGCTTGAATCTTTCCCTGTAGACTTTTATTTCTGAAGATGTTGCCTTTACATTTATCTCTTTCCCTCTGCTACCTCCAGTGTTGGAGGTAGCCATGCTCCAAGCAGTAGTTGGACCATGTGACCTGCTGGTATCCTTTCCAAACCAAATTATTCCTTGATTCTGTGAAACTGTTTGGAAACATGGGTGACAGTTCTGGGTCTGACATGTGGCCCCTGAGTCTGACAGCTCTGTGTTCCCAAAAGCCTGTTGGTGGCTGGGCTGGCTGAGGGCTGCAAAAAGGCTCCAAAATGAGCTGTTCGGACTTCGAGGAGCATGGCTGGTGGTCAGCACTGCAAGGATTTTAAAACCCCTGGCTGTTCTGAACTGTGGGAGCTGAAAGCCAACTGTGAGACTAATTGAAGGTACAAGCACCGGTGCATTAGCAAGGAAGAGCATCTGTCTTGGTCAAATGTGTGTAAAATGTGTAAAGAAGCCCTGGACAGTAAGATTTAAACTCTGCTTTGGGTGGGAAGCAGGATGTTGCCTGAGACTTGGTCTCCAGGACTAACCTGCAGAATTCCATCCTAGCTGCTGAGGATCCTCTGTTGAGCATGTGCTGACATACCTGTTTGGCCAGCGGGGTTAACAAGGAGCAACCCTGCACATAAGCATGTGGCAATGTGGAAAGGTGATTTCAGATATAATGAGGTTGGCAAGAAGGAGTCAGTAAGCTCAAATAAAAGGATGGTGTGATGAAAGTATCTGAAATCAGGACTGCTACAAGTTTTTAAGTGGGAAAAATATAGCTGTAGATGTTATAAGTTGCTGCTGCCCAAAGACACTGATTTGTTCCTTACTTGTTACTCTTTGAAGCAGGCAACACTGGATGAAATTTTGGGGGAGTAAACCCGAAATGGTCAAGGATGGACCAAGTGTGGTGGTGCAGAGGAGGTCATGAAATGGCACTGTGCGATTCTGTTTGTTCACCAGCTCCATGTGATTCATTTGCTGGTGCAACAGGTTGCATTGATCTTCATGTGTCACAACCCCAAACCTCAGCCAGTCACTCTCTGACTCGAGCATTATCAACAAGATTGCAATTTTGCAATGGTATCTTAAGTTCTTAGTTCTCTTCATATGAGAGCCAAAATCTGTGCTGTTCCATCAATTACACTAGCTCTGCAACAAATGAGGGAAAATGTAAATAAACTAGTAAGAACGAATAAGAGAATAGACATGTCCTATTTCTAGTTGTTTTGCTATCTAAAATAGTGTGCTTGAAGCAGAAAATGCTGTGATAGCTCAGCAGTGTCTCCTAGAAGTTGCCATCAGGCTCTGCAGTTAGAAACACCTCCTTACCCTATAGGAAAATGGTGTTTCTACTGTTGACATGCAGTATCTCAAGACGAGAACTAAATGTTTGCTTTAGCTGCCTATAGTAGTTGAACTGGTCTGTCCAGCAAAATACTCTTCTCTTCCTGAAAAATAGAGGCAGGTATCCCTCTGGCTTGTTGCCTCTGTGTGTGAGTTTTAAAGGTGCTTTTCAGAGCCTTTTGTGGAAATCATGGTATCTGTGGAAGGAGGAGAAGCAGTGTGCTGAGTTGTGTGTGCTGAAGTGTGCCCTCAACATGTCAAAACCCTTTAAAAAGTTGGTGTGATTTCTTAAGAGAAAAGAAGCAGCGTGGAGTCTTTCCTGTTGAGCCTCAGGTGGCAGGAGGTTTTTCTGCTTTTTGAAGTTATATTGCTGCTGCAATTTGGGTGTTCAGGTGAGAGACGTGTTGGGGAGGTGCAGCTCTAGCCAGGGTGCTGCATGGTGGGGGAGTTCACATGCTCCTCCAGGTCCCCAAATACACTGAAAACTTAGGACTCTTCTGCATTGAAGCTGCTGCCTGGCATCACTGGTTCAGTGAGGTGGTCCAGTGTTTGAAATGGACTTGGTATTTTGCAGGTATGGTGGTTCCATAGAGGTTTGTGAGAAGTGTAGCCATAGTGCACTCACTTAAAAGAGAGGAACAGAGCAGTTCAGCTGGTGTTGGGATCCACAGATGTGCATCCCTGTAGCCTGCTGGCTGGGTTTTGTTGGGCTTTGGTGGTTTTTTATTTGAAAGTCGATACTTTCAAATCTTTTTCTTCATCACGGCTTTTAGCATAAATGTACCCACATTTTATTTTCCTTACAATAAATTTCAAGTGAAAGTGAAAATAAAAACTTCATTACAGTGGTTTTAATTAAGATTTGTTTATTTCTTAAACTCTGTAGTGCTCTTTGAACTTCTAGGTTGCCTCAAAACCTATTAGAGGATGTACAAACCACAACCCATAAAATGCTTCTGTTTTCTTGTGTTTTGTACTTTTTCCCAGCCATGTGTTCAGACTAGCAAGAAAACATGGACTTCTGGGAAGTGGTGCACCATGTGGAGAACTGAGACCTCACACCATAGACCTTTTCCATGTTAGGTGTCTTGAGGACCCGCTGGGTGACACGCTACAGCTGATTTGGCTCTGCTCCTGGACTAGTTTGTTATTCCAGGAAGAAGTTTTACAGGAATCCTGATCTTACATAAAGCACATGGCTAATTATGAAGGAATCATTTTAGATTGGAATCTTGCAGGAACATATTGTAATTATCATTTAGATCTAAATGAATCCAAGCAGTCTTTTCTCAAATTATAGTGTACCCTTTATGAATGCTTTTCTTCCACTTGGCATTCAGCCCCAGTAATACAGCAATATTGTGTACAATGTGCAACAAATGTCACCTCTTTTTTAAGAGAGTGCCTGGGAACATGGTAACTTTTAATGGGAAAGGAAGGGGATGATGAGACAGCAGCATGAGTAGATGCTAAAACAATGTAACTCATGTATTTGCAGATACGGGGATTTTCTTCTGAACGGTCCTTTGTGTTTTTTGGTGGTCCTTAGGTGTCTTTTAACCTCCTTATGTATTTTAGAGTTTCCAAAGGCTTTTCAAAACTTGTACTTTTCAAATGCTTGCAGATCATTGAGTAAAACATTTACAAAAGATACTGACAAAGCATCTTAAAAGTGTGTCTGTTTAATTTTAGGACAAGGAAACCTGCATGGGTGTCAACAATCAAAGTTACATATGTGAAACGGGCCACTGTTGTGGACAATCCCAGTGTTGCAACTACTACTATGAACTCTGGTGTAAGTCCTTCCGTTTTGTATGGCTTCCCTTCCTAATCTGCATGGCTCTCATACCATACTACAGGTGTGGCTTGTGTCCCGTGGGGTTTTGTATTCAGCCCTTGTTATGCATTGCCATTGCATTTCACTGCAACATAATCTGGAGCTGATGAGATATGACAAGGGAATCAGATTGTCACAGTGGGTGCTTTCTCAGGAGTAATGGGTCATCTTGCCACTGTTGTTTGGTTTTCTCACTGGTTTGGGTACTCAACATTGTATGGGAGTGAGGAAACCAGTTTTGTGGGAGAAATGCTGTACACACAACTCTAGAGCTTGACACGCTCAAACAGGGAATTAATTCAGTGTCTTTCATCTTACTGGTTTAGTTCTTTGCAGGCACAACAGTTTAAAGCTGGTTTATCTTTTTAAAGATGTGCATTCATCTTTCAAGGAGGAGGGCCAGGGTGCTTGTTCTCTTCAGGACTCACTGTGTTTGGAGTCCTTGGGTAGAGAGAATCTTGGGTAAATCCTGTGGATTTGCAGTGGTTGAATGCTGTGCTGTGAGGAACAGACATTGCCCATTGCAACCCCTCTTATCTCCTCTTTCCTAAAATGTGGAATTAAAAATTACCAAAGTTTCCAGTGAATGGTTGAGTGACCGTACCTGCTGAGTCCCCTTAGATGGCAGCAGGCAGGTTAAAGCAGGTGGTCAGCAAAACTTGATAAAGATACATGGGAAAAAAAGGAAAGTTGAAAATACAAGAATGTAATAAATGCTGAATTTTAAAGGAAAACTTCAGCTTGTTCGGTCTGATGATGTCTTCCTTTCTCAAGGAGAAGCACAAAAGGTTAAATATTGATGTTGTGCTGTAGAACTGTCTGAGCCTAGGCTGGGAGGGCATCTCTACTCCTGGAATTTGGAAGTGTGGAGCTCTGAATGTTGTACCCCTACATTAGAGACTTGAGATACTTTCTTACCACACCCAATGGTATCTTCTAGTTTTTATGTAACTGTGCTTTCTACTTAATCCCTCTGTTGTGCCCACTTTCTCTCTCCCAAAGTAGTGTATGTGGAAATGTGTTATACATACAAAGACTGTCACTTAACCTGGATCCAAGGACAGGAATAGCTGCCATTTCATCCTTTAGTCTAGAAACATGCTTTTACTTCTCAAACTAGCCAATGAAATATGGAGGATGTGGTCACAAACTAAACAGGACTGTAGTAGGTATCTTCAAGATACACTGTGCTCAAACTCAGTGGCTGGCTGTGTCGATACTAAAGGCAGGATTGTAATGTATTGCAGAGCTTTTACTTCAGCCTTATTTTCCAAAATGTCCAACAGTTCAAGAAGCAATTCAGGGTAGGAGGATAGGGGGCCAGGAGGCAGGTCAAGTGACTGTAGCAGGCTGAGAAACTGACAGGAATATATTGGTGCTTTGGACTGCCTGGATTAGATTGTAGCAGTCGGCAGCACAGGCAGGAGAGATGGCAGGAATTTGTCCAGACTGGAGGGAGATGCATGGACAGAGCAGAGTGGGGAAGGTCGAACCCTGTTTTGCATTTGTGTGGGCGGGAATGTAGAGGAAGATGCATGTGTGGAAGGGCTTACAGGCTCTGTGGAAAGCAGGATCTAAACTGAGCAGCAGCCTGGAGTGCAGCTGCACACTGGAGCTGGGGGCATCTTGAAAGAGAGGCTTAGTTGAATTGCATACAAACAGTCTGGTCCAAGCAATCGCCCCCTGCCATTTTAATGGGATAGTTTAGCTGTCTTTGTGCTCTCAATATGGCACAGACTTTTATACTTGGCAGTGCCTGGCTGCATCATAAAAGTTCTTGGAAGATAAAACCAGATTTTGTTAGAAGGAGGCAGAATATTAAAGGCTTCTTTTTAGAGCAGGCGCACAGGTCACACTGAGATAATGGAATAAACACGTTGGTGGCACACAGTGCTGGATGGTTCCTTGGGAGAAATAGGTTTCTGTGTGTTCACATTCCTTCTGCCTCACAGAGAGCGTCGTGTCCCACACCAAAATGAGGGGAGTAATTAAAACATGAGACCTGTTTTCTAGGATTTCTGCAAATTCAGGCAAACATCCAACACTGATTTTGAATCACTTAGTGTTTTCAGAGCTTACTTTGTCATTATGAATGGTAGGAGAAAAGTTTCTGGGATGGGGAGGAGGAGTCACAGAGGGAGCATGTCCTTTAAATGTAACCCCATATTTTAGAGCTTGTGAGCTTAGCTGCTGCTCAGGAGTTGTGGAGTGTCTTTGATAGGTATGTGCAGTGAGGCACTCTGAAGGTCTTCAAGGTGAAAAGTGGTGATAGTAAATGTAAATAGTCTTAATATGAGCAGTGGAGAGCAACAGCTTTACATGCTTGAGAATAGATTAGCTTTTTAAAAGTTAATAATAACTTTTGGTTAATGAACAGTTAACATAGCAGCACCTTTTAAGTATGGCTTCATGGTTATTCTGTGTTGATTTTAACCAGTGTATGCATGTACTGAAGTAGCGTTTGAGAAGGTTTTGCTTCTCTTGACCTTCTCAGACCACTTGTGCTTTTGCGTGCCTGAAAACAGACCTTCTTGCTACTCCTGTTGAATTAAATCCTGGATTTATTTACCACCACAGCTTTGTGGGAAGAAGAAGCAGAGGAGGGTGGCATTTGAAAAGGAAAAGAAGACTAGTCTGTCTTTGCTGGACATGCTTTCTGAAATTTGATCCTGTTTTGTGGCCACTTGGAATTTTTCCTGTAAAAAGGACCTTTTTCCCTGTATAGGAATTTGAGGGAAGTTTGTCTTTGAAAATGGCTGATCTCAGCAATTCTAGGCAGCAAGTAAGATTGTGGTAATTTTAAACCAGTCGTTGAGGGTAGTGGAATAGGATGTAAAATCAAGGTATTATTTTGTTAAGGGGTGGAGTGGAGGAATGGAGAATATGATATGCCAAACAGGTGGACAGCCTGTGTTTAAAATTAGATAACAGCCCAGTTCAGTTCCCCACCCATCTCTTATTTAAAAAAAAAATGGTGCTGTGTTGCCAAATAATAAAACTATATTCAGATTTATATATATAGGTCTAATAACTGTGTAAAGGTGTAATTAGTTCTTAAACTTGGTAGCTGGTAACATGAGGGGGTAAAAGCTGCATTATGTCTTTTAATTTTCTTTCTTAATTTTCTTTTTAATTCTTAATTCTTCTTTCTTAATTTAAATGGAAGAATTTACTTTACTATTGTCGCTGTTGAGCGGCTAGCTGAGGAATGACCCAAGGTCTCAGACAAGGAAAGAAAGAAGAAGAAGACTTTATGGTTTTGAATTCCATATATATAGAGTTTACAGAAGTGCCCCAGATTGGTCAGCCCGAGACCTCCCCCTAGGCCCAATTGGCCAAGCCCGAACTGACCTAATCCGGAGAAGTTGTTTGCAAAACATCCAAACTTTATCTTGTTTATGAAATATAGCAAAATGTTCCCACGGGAAGAACCTGTGCTAGCCACATACTATTGTATTCCCTCATATAGGGAAAGATGTTTGGATGGTGAATGAGCCGGGTCAGCATTTTAATTGAACAATTTACTTGGGCTCTCCAGAGGACTCGTGGTCCCCAAGGCGGAGAATGACAGCAGCCACTGGATTTTGCTTCCTAACAGTTTTTGTTCAGGTCTCTATGATGTGATCGTGACTTGTTGGAGTTTTCCAATGTTGGCCTTTTTCCAGGCCTGACAGGTGTCTTATTGCTTCAACATTGAAAAATACCACTTTTCAAAATACAGGAGAGAAGGTAATCAAGGAATGCAGTTCCTGTGTTTTGCAGGTTAAGAAGTAAGGCTCAGAGGTTCTGGATTTTCCCAGGTTTAAGAGTATAATGTCAACTGAAAACTAAATCCAGATCTCCTGACATCCATCCTTGTGTCTCTCTGTGCCTGTTTTGAGGACCAGCATGATGTTATATGATTCCAGAGGCTCTGAACACAGCAAGCAAAGCTGTAGAAAGTATATTGCATTGTGTGGTTGCAAAAACAGTACACTGTGCTTCAGGAATCATGGAGCATGGAAGCAGGCAGCTGCTCACTGCACGCAAAAAGTTGTAGGATTTTGAAGTTTGAGGGCTTAGCTGGTCTTGGGTCATTTAGGTACTGCACAGCTACCCAGCACTGGCAATGAGTAAGTGTTCATATATTGTTTTGTTTCATTGTCTTTTTTAGCAGTGATACTGAGCCCTTCTGTTTCTGAAAGAAAGAAGAGAAAAAAGATCTTGACTGTTTAGGTCCTAGTGGAAGGGTTGTATGGGAAAAAAATGTTCTGTTTGCAAGCAGCACAGTCAATGTTTTTGCTGATTTTGAACATTCTGCTCATCTCTGCACGCTTCCCCTTGGAATCGCTAGACAGCTCTTTTCCCAAAAAGAATGCTGCCAGAAAATTCTGGCAAGGATCCGGTTAGTTGCTAAAACTAAAGCAACTGCTGTACCATGTACATATTCCAGGAGGTCAGCTTTATAATAGGAATTCATGTCCAAGGCTTTGCTGCAGTCTCCAAAACACTCACCCAAACAATGCACCAGTCCCATGTTTCATCCTTACTCTATGTTGTCTTATTCCACACCCTTTTTCAAAGAGAAATTTTTGCTCTTCCTTGCCTTTCACCCGACCTCCTACATGGTTGTACTTGCTTTCTCTTTCCTAGGTGTCTCAAACTGCCCCTTTGGCTGTTATTACTCCTCAGCTGTGCTGCAGTGATAAACCCCCATGACAAAGCCTCGCTGACATACAGGGCAAACAACAGATGACGCAACCATACAGAAACTCATGATACATAGGGTCACTGAGGGAGTTATTTCCTGATTTCCTTAGACTTCTTGCAGCCTAATCCAGACAGCCAAATCACCTTAAGTTTGTTTTGGTCTGGCTCAGTAAAATTCCCAGATCCAAAGCAGAAGGCTGTCTGGCATAGCCTGGCTCTGCAGGTACTGACTTTTGCCCCATGTGGCTGCTTCTACCTGTGCTGTGTTAAACAGTATGGAAAGGCAAGGGAACTTCCTGGTGCCATTTCACCCCCTACCCTATGTGCCTCCTGCCCAGATCTGTTGTTTCCAGATGTTCAGGACATGGTTTCAGCTGGATGTTCCACTCTGGTCTCTGTTAGAGTATTGTTCAACATTCACTTTACTGACATAGATCTCTTGGGAGGGACTGGACTTAAAAATGGGTCATCAGTAGTATGGGAGCAATTGCCCTTACAAGGCTCCCTCCCTAGGAGACATAAAAACAGTGCCTGCCTATTTACTGACTCAAGTTGACTCTCATTACAAGACAGGTGAAGGATTTTTCTGAAACTTGTCTTTTTCCATCTTATCTCATGGAAGTGGGTGTACTGTGTATGGTGGACACTATTCTGAAAACTAGAAACCAGCTGCAGTTAACATCCATCTCCTTTTGTTACCAGTCTGGGAGCAAGCAAGCAGGAGTTGGAGATGTCTTCAGCTTTTTTCCTTTGCCATTGTACTCTACAAATATTCAGTAACTTTTTCCTGTGGTGAGGTCAGGCTGGGACTGCAGTTCCAATGACTTAAACTAACATAAAACTGTCACTGAAAGTCACAGTCTTTCTCTTGCTGCTGCTGCTGTGTTTGCCAAACAAGTTTCAACCTGCTATGGTTCCCTCAAACCAGTTCAAACCACAGTTGTGCACAACTTTGTGCCAGCACAAGAAGAGGTGGAGGAAGCAGCAGGAGGTATGGATGAGACAGGCAGGAGAGGATCACGTCATTCACCGGCTTCTTTTATTCCTTTCTAAAATGTTTGTGGGCCTATGGCCTGGATCCTTCATCCAGCATTCTTCAGCAGCAGTGTTGACTCTTACAGGCTCATTCCTGCAGTGCCAGGAGACAATGTGACCTCTCTGCCAAAGGACACGATTAAACCTAAGGGCATCCAGGTTGTGGTACCAAGTAAATTTCCCTTTTTGATTATAGTGTTGGTCCTGTGAAGGACATTTTTTTTCCAGCCATGACTGACTGTGAGGCCACCATTTGGGATGCTTAGTCAATGAAATTGTCCCACTTCTCCTTCTGTTCAGAGCCACCTCTCATGGAGCCAAAGCTATTAGCCAGATGCTTGTCAGGCAGACACAAAGGCACTTTGCAGTATGTTCTGGCTTGATTTTAAGGGATTTCCTGCCAGCAGAGCCATGGCATTTGCCCAAGTTTACCATGAACTTGAGGGCAGATTTCTCTGTTCATACCCTTGGAACGCTCCAGAAAACATTTTCGATTTTGCACTGGATAAAAGGAGCTTCCCTCAACGGCATTGCTAATGGCAACATCCCAGGCAGCAAATACAGTACAGCATCAAAGCAAACATTGCTCCCTCCTTTTTCATGAGGAAGGAGTGCTCTGTTTTTTTAATTCTTAAACTGTTTCATTCTTAATTATTTTGAAGTTTGAGCAAAATTATGGTTTAGTGTCCCAGAAAGGGTTTTCTTGAAGCTTTAATCATATTTTTTTACAACTGGTAGGAAATACCTCTGGTGCATGACTGTGTGATGGGACTCCCTTTCCCAAGAATGCTGTAAATGTAGCAGCCTTCTCTGTCTTCAGTATTTCCTCTGGTTGTGAGAGATGGCTTTGAGCTAATTCCATTCCCAGGTATTTCTGCAGCTCCCATTCTGACTCCCTGAGCTTGGTGCTCGGGTCAGGCTCACAGCTCTGAGCCTGTCAGATGCTGGCTAAGAGATTGGTGCTGCTTCTTTACTTTTATGAAAGGTTTTGGTGCCCTTGGCAGGGAATTCTCTTTGCAGTACTCAACTCCTCGGCTGAGTTTGTTTCACTTTTGCTTGCGTCATTATCCACCTGTAGGCATCACTGGTGAATTAAACAAAAAATATAGCAGTATTTCTCAGGACTCAGCCTTTTTTGGACTGGAGAGTGTTCCATCTTCTGACTCTTCCATAAACCAAGAGCAAGACTGAAATTGCCTTCAAGTCTAATGGTCTCCTGGTGCCTGTTTCACTCCAGACTGGTACTTTGCTTCTGCTCAGGCTGTCCATCAGAGGTTCTATTTCCAAAGTCACTGTTTGGTTTTTATCTGTCATGTTGTCCTCAGGTTGCCAGGAGCTTTTGTTCCCAGTGGTCACTGCCAGGTTGACTGTGGAAAATCCTCTCAAATCAGACATTTAATGGCAAACTTGGCTCAGGATGTGTCCCGCAACCCTTTTTTCCTTTTCCACTGACTGCAGCGGTAGCTCAACAGAGGGCTGCTGAAAAGCAGCTCATATCCATGGGAAGAAGGTACATTTTGAAGAGTGCGAGGAAGGCTTTTGGCAACAGTGAAGGCTTTTGGGGACACTGAGGACAACCAGAAGCTCAGTTTTACTTGGCTTTTAGAGGCTGTTTAATGCCAACCTTTAGTTGTCTCTATACGTCTCACAAGGCAGAACTGGTACCGGCTTTTACCATGAAGAAGGTGTTAGTATGTACTGCTGCTGTGCTTGGCCACTACATTTTCTGCTCATGGAGTGTTGTCTTTGGGTGAATTTGGAATTCCCCTCCTGCCAAATGAGCTGCTGGCTGCACGGGCCAGTGGTCTGCTCAGCTCACCTCCCTGCTGCTGGTTTGAAGCCAAGCCTCACCAGGTGTACAAATGCACAGCTCAGCTATGAACATCTTAACTGTTCACTCCATACTTTTAGACATAATATTTACAATTGCACTTGGCCTTGGAGCATAGTTTTATTCCAGATAAATGACCATACTATATATTTGCTAGGCTTCTGCAGTTTTTCTGTTCTGCAGCCAGAATTGCAGCTGTGCCCAAAATCATGGTAAGGGAGTGTTGTAGAGCCTTTTATGGAGGCCCTGAAGTCCCAGCACTGGCACCTCTGCCCAAGTGACAACCAGGGAGCCCCTCGTGTGCCTCAGCTCCCACGGGTGTCCCATCCTATTGCTTCTGATGCCCTGGGGGCCTTCCAGCCCTGCAGTGCAGGTGTGCTGTTGGGTGACAAGGTGGGGACAAAGCCATTAAAGAGGACACCAGAAGCCAGGCCTGCAAATGACTGTGGTGGGCACATGCTGCTGATCTCTTGCGATCATCCAGGCAAGTCGTCAGGCTTGTGCTGAGTCAGGGGTTGAGTAATTCCTAGAAGCTCTAGGAAGTGTCAGTGGTTAATGAAACCAGGCAATAATGTGGTATTAGTGGGTTCTTTTTCTGGAAGTTCTCATGAAAAACAACAGATCTCATCTGCTCGCATTTGCGAGCGTGCACGGACCCTTTGCACGAGAATGGAGGTGTTGTTCCTGGCACTGAGGCCAAATTGCAATCCACTAAATTATGGTGTGTTTACTTAAATGCCACCTGCGGTTTCAGTAGGATCCAACATTAATTTATTATCCTAAACTGTTGTATGCTGTTACTGCCTGTTGTTAACAGGCTTGCCACACCTCTTCTCAGGAATGGCTGAGCTTACTCTGACCCCTACTCTGAGCTTGTGCATCTGTTTGTGTGCAAAGCACTTTGGGACTCTTTTTTTGGAATGGGTAGAGAAGTTTTCTAAAGAAATACTTTTTTAATCTTCTGGATGCAGGCTTGGGTGGGAGCAGTTATTCCCTGCAGAAATATTTGGCTGCAACAGCTGAGATTGCTTAACGGTGGCAGTTCTCCAGGACATCTTAACTAACTAAGTGCTGCTTGCTACCATTGTATCAAGACTCCTTGGGAAAGGACACGATCAAATGTGTTAAAAAGCATCTGTTTTCATAACTGTAGCTAAAATCCCTGGATAGCTGGGTGTAATTTTCCATTGTTATTGAACTCATGATCATGGACTGCTCTTAGAAAATAAGGAGTACTTAAAGATACACTGCAGGCCTGCCTCAGTGTATGGTGGCATGCTGTGCCAATGAACTGGTTTTGATGAGTGTATTCTTGCTTCCTCAGCAAGCAAGAGCCAAGGGACCTTCTCTTAGCAAGAAATAAAGTGTATTTATTGGTGAGAGTCCTCAAACTGTGAGACAGTTGAAGTATTGCATTTGTGTAGCAAGATTTTGGTAGTGGTAGAGACTACAGAAGTGATTACAAATGTTTGGCTTTGGAGGGAAGGGTGGACTGGACCAACCCTTTTAGTTTACATTAAAAGGCTTTTTTTAGAAGCAGGAGGGTGTTTGGAGGGCAGTGGCCACATTCTCATTTTGGTTTGGGGAATACAGAGGGCATCTTGAGTGCTTTGTCTTTTGCTTCTGTGGAGTGAAGATCACAGTCTCCTCTCTGCCCATCATGATACAACTGAGTGGGCTGGTGAGAGAAACTACCCAGGAACCTTCATTTCCAGCCAAGAAAAAAAAGGGGGGAATATATTACACCTTCATTTGATAGCAGGTTTTGATAAGTTTGGTCGTAAGGCAGGTTCCAGTTGATTAGGGAAATAGATTGCACAAGGCAGGAGAGAGATTTCAGTTTGCTGTGCCAAAACACATGAGGAATTTGGGTTACAACACAGGGAGGTGAAAGTCCCTGCTCAAAATGCTCAGAGACACGATATGGCACATCCAGTTCACCGACAAACAGCCCAGTGCAGGTCTCTGAGATGGGCGATATGGATCGATTGCACTTTGTCCTGAGCCTGAGCAGTACTCCTGTCATTCTTCAAATTCCTAAACTGTTCACCTTTCCCCACCCAGCTCTTAGCAGAGAAAACATTGCAAACTCAGCAGGGGATGCTGAAAACACCAAGGTGTTGTAAAGGCATGGCTTGAGGTTTTTAGTGGGGAGAGAAGAGCAGTTTGGTATCACAGTACAGACTGGCCATTCTGGAAGAGGGCTGTAGCACTAGGAATCTGCATTTTGGCTGTTTGGGAATACTGAAGAGGGACAGAGGTGTTGCAGAAGGAAAAACAGTGTTGTGATCTTTAGTGAGGAGTGGCTGTCAAGCCTGTGTTTCTAAAGGAGGACTTCTCCCTGTATCTTATGATGCAAAAACTGAGCTTAAAAAAGATAGAGCTTACAGGCATGAAGACAGGTCGAGCTGTGGGCTGCAGTTGCAGGAGACAAAAGCCTAATCTGGAGTGAATATTCTAGCTTTTTGAAGCATGTCTTGGAAACATTTTGTAGTGCATGCAAGTGTGAAATTCGTGGAAAGGGGGAGTTGTTCCACATGTTGGAGGGAGTGGGTAAAATTCAGGAAGTGGTCTTTTAAAATTCTTTTTAAGGAGCAGTGTGCATACAGTACAACAGCGCACAGAAACCAGCCATGACCACAAACAGAGCAGAAGTTAGGTTTCTTGAGGATTCAGAAAGGGAGGCTAGTTTAATTTAATTTTGGATAATTTAAGACATTGAATACAAAAATAAGTTTTAAAAATATTTTGAGACATTTATGAAAAAAGAGTATGTTTTTGTTAAACATAACAATGAAGGATTTGGGCTGGAAATTAAAGAGCAGTGCAAACAAAAGCAAAACATAGTGCTTGGGGTTTTTCTCTTCTTCTGTGGTCAATCCACAGAGTGTCTTTTGTGTCTTGATTGTTATTTTCAAACCAAAGTGGCTGTGGGAGGCAAGTTCAGTGCTATTCACAGCTCTGCTCATATTTTTGGCTAGAAGAAATGGTAACCAAAGGGTAGGAGCAATGGAGCGGGGAGCCCTGTCTCCATATTTTGCCCTTTTCCAGAGTTGTACCTATTGAACATGATCCACATTGTACCCAAGCATGTTCAGAGTTATCCAGTGATAACTGGATAAGTAAGGCTGTAAGGTTGATGGAGTAGCAGTGTCCCACACAGGCAGGAAGGTCGATGTTGAAGCCTCCTGGCCCAACACATATTTCTGCTTTAAGAGCAGTGCAGGGTTCAGATCCAGGCTTTCAGATGATCTTCTCTCTGATGATGGCTTCCTGGGGTTTCCTGGTTTTGAATGCAGCTCTCACACAATGGCTAACCCTTGCTCTTCCCCGCTGCAGGGTTTTGGCTGGTGTGGACCATCATCATCATCCTCAGCTGCTGTTGTGTTTGCCACCACCGCCGCACCAAGCACCGCCTCCAGGCCCAGCAGCGGCAGCACGAGATCAACCTGATCGCTTACCGGGAGGCCCATAACTACTCAGCCCTGCCCTTTTATTTCCGTATGTACCTCACTCTGCTTTGTCTGGAGACCATGGGGAGCATGACAGCAGCGAGTTTCCTGTGTTAGGTGGAAGGAGGGAGCAGTGGTTGGACTCAGCAAGAGGCTCTGGGCAGCTTTGCTGCCTAGCTATAGCAGCAAAGAGGAGAGGATGCAGAGGAGCTGGTGTGTTCTAGCTGCTGGATGCATTTGAACCCCCTTGAGTCTGGAGTTGAACCACACCAGCTACAGCACCTTCACACACACCCCTGAGAGTGCAGTGATTCCCTGGGTGGTTTTCTGCAAAGGTTCTTAAAATACCTCGTTCAGGACTTTGAGGATGTTCCTCTTTTCCAGCATGGACTTGCTGCTGGTGGGACTGAGATGTGGAAAGTGGCTTCACAAAATTTGGTCACAAAGACTGAGAGAAAGTGGAGTCTCAGCAGAGACTATGCTGGCTCCCACCCTCTGCTGTGGTTCCCAGGCCACACTGCTGGTGAGCAGCCCTGGGACGTTGCATGAAGGAGCTGTTGCCCACGACTCAGGGACAGTACAATCACTTTGTGCTCTCCTTGTGTCCTGCTGTGCTGTGCCAGAACAGTGAGTCTCCTTCTGACTGGAGGTACCACAGCTGAGTTTTCTCTGACAGACTGTTGAATTGCATGTATGAACTTGCTTTTCTTGTTAAACTCTGGCAGCCACCTCAGAAATGATCCCCAGCAGCCTTTTCCTCCCCAGCCCCAGGGATATGCAATTGCACATGGAAAATTGCAGTGCTATCCTTAAAAGTTTCCAGTGTTTAAGTACATTTTGTCTATATAGACTATTCTGTTGCCTCTTAAGAAATAAACAAAATTTTTCATGGATTTGAAAGGCTGTAAGTACAATAAGCCAAACTCTTTTGCCAGTACTGCCAATTTATTCTGACTGCACCAGAAGAATTGAATCCAGCATTAAAACAGCAACCAAAAGCCAGGATCTCCAAGCTCCTTGTAACTGCTCATGTCTCTTCATATTTACATAATGCCTTGTGAGATGAAATCTTTGCTCTTGAAGGTGGAAATTCAGCTGAGAAGGCAATGTTGGAGAGGGCTGAGGAGCTGTTCTCTCCAGCTAACACAGGCCATCCCCTGGTGTGGTTTATAGGGTACATGGTCCAGGGAGGTTTGCCTGGTAAGTATAGAGAGAGCCAGGAGACCAGGCTGCTGTTCCCAATTGTGTCCATCTCCTCATGTAATGGTGCCCTCTGTGCCATGTTTGCTGCTTCTCTATAGCATGATTAACACTCACTTGGGACAAGTTCTGGCACCCCTTTGTAGAGTCTGTTGTGCCGTTCAGTGGGAAGGTGCTGGTAGGTGACAAATGCCCTACCGACCTGTATTAGTGACTTGTTTCCTGAGATAAGCTGCTCCTGAAATAACTTCTCCTCCTTGCCTCCCACTTCTAGGGTTTTTGCCAAACTATTTGCTACCTCCCTATGAGGAAGTGGTGAACCGACCGCCGACCCCCCCGCCCCCATACAGTGCCTTACATCAGCAGTGCGTCCCAGCAGGCAGCAGTAGCACAATCCCGGACACGCCCAGGACCCTGCAGCCAGCACAGAGCAGCTCCGCAGCACCCAGCAGCAATAACAGCAGTACTGACAGCACCGGGGCGCCCGGCCGCGGGGAGCCCGAGCCCTCCCCCACCGTGCTGGGCAACAGAGCCATCGCCAAAATGCAAAGCGTGGAGCCCAGTGGTACCAGCACGGGAGCTGAGCTAGTGGAGAGGCCCAGTCCCGACAAGGATACGGAGTGCAAGGAGGAACTGCTGAAAGGTTACAGCTCTGAGAGCTTAGAGCAGAGCAGCGCCATTCCCGACGCCAAGGACAAGACGCCGGGCAGGCAGCGCCGTTTCACCGGCGACTCGGGCATAGAAGTGTGCGTATGCAACCGGGGACATCACGACGACGACCTCAAGGAGTTCGACGGGCTCATCGATGACGCTCTGGACGGGCCCCTGGACTTCTGCGACAGCTGCAGCGGCCGTCCCCACGGGGACGAGGAGGAAGGGCTTTTCAGTGCCGCGGAGGAGCAGCACCGCGAACACAGCCACCACCACCTGCCTCGGCAGCCGGTGTGTGTACTCTTGAACACAATAAATGAGCAGGACTCTCCAAACTCTTGTACCAATAACTCCCCCAGCTAAGGCACTGGTGAGGCCGCACCTTGAGTACTGTGTCCAGTTCTGGGCCCCTCAGTTCAGGAAGGACGTGGAGACACTTGAGCGTGTCCAGAGGAGGGCAACAAGGCTGGTGAGGGGCTTGGAACACAAGCCCTATGAGGAACATCTGAGGGAACTGGGGTTGTTTAGCCTGGAGAAAAGGAGACTCAGAGGCGACCTTATCACTCTCTACAACTTCTTGAAAGGTGGTTGTAGTGAGGTGGGGGTTGGTCTCTTTTTCCAGGCAACAGCTGGCAGTACAAGAGGACACAGTCTTAAGTTGCGCCAAGGAAAATATAGGTTGGATATTAGGAAAAAGTTTTTTACAGAAAGAGTGATAAAATATTGGAATGGTCTACCCAGGGAGTTGGTGGAATCACCACCCCTGGATGTGTTTAAAAAGAGATTGGATGTGGCACTCAGTGCCATGGTTTAGTTTAGTTGAGGTGTTGGGACATAGGTTGGACTTGATGATCTTGAAGGTCTCTTCCAACCTGGTGATTCTGTGATTTGGTGATTCTGTAAGGCAGCAGAGTGGAAGGGAGAAATCGGGGGGAAAAAAAACAAATAAAAATGGAATAAGAGGATTAAAACTTTAACAGGAGGAAAAGGTGATACAACCTTTTTTTTAGTTTATTTTTCTTTCTCCCCTCCAATATAATGTGGGGACTAGTCCTCGAAGGCCCGGTTTGTGGGGGACGGGTCACTCTGGGTTTTGTTAATCGTATCTGCCCTGCTCCATGGAGTAGGGACTGTTGTTTCTCAATGAGACCTTCTAACAAATGGAATTTTTCCAATGGTGATTTTGGTGATGGTTATTATGAGTTTGTTGGTTTTAGTTTTCCGAAACACTGCTTTATCTTGCAATCAGTAAAACTCAGCAAATCTCACCCTGGGAGGATACCAGGTCACCATAAGGCTTCAACCTCCAGGTGTCTTCCCAGAAGCAAGCAGCTTCTGACAGTGCCGGCAGTCAGTAGCCCAAGAGTTCTGGTTTGAAATAGTGCTCTTGAGGCATTGGGGATTTCTTTTCATCTTCTTTCCTTTGTTTTTGTTTTTTTTTTCTTTCTTGATGTTACGTTTCCCTAAAGCTGATGAATGCCCAAACACATCAGCCCTATAATCTCTGGTGCTTCAGTGTTTAAGACAGCAGGTAGGAAATTTCCCACTTGAAGCTGGTGACTGAAGGACCAGTTTCTTCTAGAAGGAGTGTTAGTCTACCTTGAGATGTTTGAAGAGAAAGGGTTTGCAGAAATTTGCCTTTATGTGTCATTTTTAAAGACAAGTGTGTTCCTTCAATGCCTCCAAGAGCACAGTTAGCAGTAGAATCCAGGCAGCTGGGCTGCCTTCCAAGTACTGTGGTCTCCGAATGACCTTTTCCCGGTGTGCTGCAAAAGGGCTTGGCTTTATTTTTGTCCTTTTTTTGCACCCCGATAGCAGCACACTGGAGTTCAGATGACAAAAGAACAGGGCTCTCCTTGGCCAGCGTGCCTTTAAGCTTCAGCGATGCATGTTGAACAAATGGAGACGAGAGCTCCGTCCATTGCAAAAGGGATGATTTACCATGTAGTTGTGGAAGACCTGTGCAGTATTTTTTATTTTTATCCACAAGTTTGGTGCGATTCTAATAATGACCACTTAAAGAAATGAATGTCTGTTTTCTTTCTTTCTTTTCATTTTTTTTTATGGTGGCAACTGGCTACTGTATAATGTCTGTGAGCGTGTGTGTGTGTGACTGCAATCCATGCATGCGAGTCCTACTGGTAACATGAAAACCTGCTGTAAGACTGCAAGAAAATTTACTGTAGCTTTGCTTTAATAAACAGTAGAGATTTTTGTTAGTAACAACCTGAAGGAAGAAAAAAAAGAAAAAAAAAAAGGAAGAGTTGAAATTAACATTCCCTAGAGTGCTCGTGTGGAAGAGAGCACGGTTCAGACTACGTAACTTGTTCTCGGGATTTCTCCCCGTCCCTTTTATAATTATGGTCGTCCAGATCATTACTGTTATGGGGAAAAAAACGTTGAAACTGAACTTGGACATACTCAGATCTGATTGATTGAAAACCAAAATCAGTTTTAAATAAGGTGGAAACCAAAATATAATGCCTTTTCTGATAACTCGTCCATGTGTATGTGTATCATTTTGTGAGCTAAGAACAAGATTTGTCTTTAGTTTGTGGATTTGTTTTGTTGTTCTACCTGGAGATGTGTTGGCACTGTGCTGGTTACAGAGTAAGGGAAGTGGTGCTTATTCCAGCGCTTTACCTGCATGTTTGAGGAGAGCACGCTTAGCTTACAAGGTTTGGAAGAATCTCACTCCTTTGCCCATCACAGCCTTTCTCTTCCCTCAGAGCAGCTGATAAAGACAGCTCTTCAGTTTGTGTCTTAGGGTGCTCTTAATAAAGAAGGACTTCGACTTGGATTCAAGAGACCTCATTCCTGGATGCCTGGAGCCTGGATACCTGGATGGGTGGTAACAGAGAGGCTGCACGTGCCGCAGAGCCTGGCTGCCTGGGGACTGGTCACTTCCAGCTGTGTACACTGACCACATGTGTCTTTTGAGAAGAGAATTAAAGATGCCCAGTGCCATGCCCAGGAATTCTGTACGTATTAGCAGCTGGTTTTGTTCCTCGCACCACAGAGGAAGCTCAAAAAGCACATCAGTTTGTAAGGAGTGGGGTTTACTGCTTTAAATCCTGGGGATGGCTTTGTGCCGGTGGGAGACCCTTTGCCGACATTTCTATTGGCATAAGACAGAAATCTCCGTATTTGCTTTCCAGCCATCCCACTAAGGGCAGGAGAATCCTCTGGACATGGAGGTAAGTACCAGTAAGCTGAGCTGATGTTTCTAATTTTAAAAAGTCAGGAAGAAGCAGTGGTATGCCTCTTTTATGATTCCTGGAGGCTTTGGGGGCATTTAGAGACCATAAAGAAATAAATGGGGCACAGACCATGTCTCTTCAGCTCACAAATGCCTGAGGAGGAGCAGAACTGTTAGTGGCTCTCAGTGCTTTAGTCTTTTAGACGGCAACCAGCGGGAGCTGGTAAGGGGAGAAGGAGTGGTGCAGGGCAGGACATGGGGCAGGTGAGCTCCTTGGACACACCCCCTGCTGGTGCCTCTTCAGGCAGTCAGAGGACTCCAAAAACTCCAGCTTTGGATCTTTAGAAAGGTGCTTGATCCTCACACGTATCCCTGTGTAGGAAGCCAGCACAGCCCAAAGAGAGCTCTTCTCCAAATGCACACTGCAGAATGCTGGTGCTGTGAGGACATGGGCAGATGTGCATCTCCAACACTGGAGCACCAAAACCCACCCACCCATTCCCAGCTATGAGGGGTGAGTGTTTTATTGGGAGTCATGAATACATCGTTTCAAAATGGAGTTGCAGTAATGCAGCAGGTTTGACAGCAAATCAGTGTCAATCTACTACTTGATGTTCTGCTTTACAATGTGCTCTAGGTGTTGCTGCCAGTACTCCTTGAAGTCTATTTTTGCTGGAGTCTGTGGCAGTGTGGAGCTGCTTACACAGAATGGTTTTGGCCACTGAAGTTGGCTCTGAGGGCAAGGACCTGGCAGGTGTCCTGGTGGGCTGGAATTGTGCAGCCTGGGGACAGGTGAAGAGCACAGTTTGGTGGCTCAGTGAGAGTGTTCCCTGGGCACAACGGGGTCTCCTGGGATCAGTGCAGCATCTCCTTGGTGCAGCACCTCTTTGGTGTTCCCAAGGGACTCTTCAGGTCTCTGATGATGCAAACTCCTCATCTGGGAGCACTGGTGTGCTCTTCCTGCTGCATGTCATTGTGTGTTAGTACAACCTTGTGGATAGGTGTTGGCTGAAGATGGAGGAGGAGGGAATTGTGCCTTGGTGCTTGCTGGCAGCCTGCTCTCAGAGCTTTGCCTGCCTAACTGGAGGCTAAGGAAAGCCAAAGTGCAGTTAAGCCTGCATTACGCAGTCATCAAAAGCTTCCTGAGGCAGGAAGCCTGGAGAGAAGCAAAATCAGCAGGCTCCACTGCTAGCATGAAGCTGTTCTGCTGGGTGATGGGAGCTTTGGGCTCCCTGGGCACCTCTCAACACTTGGGGACATGAGTCAGTGGTGAGAGCCTGGGCCATGCTCAGTTCCTGCCCCACACAGCCTGGGCTCCCACAGCCGTATCTCCTCTGGTTCTCTGTGTGCCCTGGCTGGGCTCATCCCAGCCTGACCTGCTCCCAGCAGAGTTTGGCAGGGAGCTGGGGCACAGTCCAGCTCCGGTGAATAAACTCCCTTTGCTGTCCTGAATGAGTGGTTCTTCCCGAAGGCTGCT
This sequence comes from Entomyzon cyanotis, assembly GCA_024500445.1. NCBI lineage: Eukaryota > Metazoa > Chordata > Aves > Passeriformes > Meliphagidae > Entomyzon > Entomyzon cyanotis. The sequence goes on along the minus strand of JAKEPQ010001000.1, from coordinate 12,427,739 downwards.
GCTTCCTGGCCCCCTACCACCACCTGTGCAACACATCCCAGGGAGGTTTTCCCCATTTTTTCTTTGGTTTATATGGGAGAAGCCTGGACCAGGCTAGGAGGGGAGGCAAACAGGCAGCCCCAGGGTCAGGCAAGCCCCACAGCATTCCACAGCGGGCAGCCTGGGAAGCCCAGTATGAGTTGCCTCTTTGTCAGAGCTGGTTCCCCCCATCCTTGCAGCACAGATCTGTTTTTATCAGATGGGACGGGTGCCCGCAGCAGGGCCGTCGCGACGGTGGTGCAAGCGCTGCAGTCTGTGTGCCGGGGGGGCACAGGCTGCCGGCTTCTGTCTCGATTTGTTTTTGGCCGGCAAGCCGCTGTGTCCTGAGGTCTGTGCTTACTCAGCTCTCCTGGCACAATGCCTGCTGCAGAGCCCGCAGGTATTCCAAGTGTGTCCTGCTCCTCCTGGGCTGGCCGTCACTCTGGCACAGTCCAGGGTCAGCCGGTGCCCGGTGCAAAGTGAAGCCTCTCAAACTGGGAGGGTTCTGAGCTGAGCCCTGTGGCACATCTGGGTCAGCCAAGTGCTGTGGGGGTGGCTGTGCCCCCCAAAATGAGTTTGTGCAACGAAAAGGCTCAGGCTTGCTCTGCCTAGTGCCCTCAGCAAGCTGCACGTCTGCTTCATGGTGTACTCAAGAAACTGTGTGGGAACAGCCATGAATGAAAAAGCTTCATTCTTCCCATTTTCACCAAGTCCTCCCTTGCAGACCCCCTTTGCCTCAGGGAGCTGGAGCCAGTGGCCCAGGTGAAGATTTCCGGTGGAGCCAGGGGTTTGGGCACAGCAGCACAGCCCCAGAGAAGCTGTCAGGACAGAAATACCAGCCAGGTGATTCAGCAGTGCTTCCAGAGCAGGGAGCAGCAGTGCTGGGAGCTGTTTACCAGCTCACAAAGTGCCAGGTAGTTGGTGCTGGGCACTGAATCCCCCGGCAGCATCTTCTCCCAGTGGGGAGGAGGTGGGTGGGGAGCAGGGCAAGATACCCTGCAGCAGGGCCAAACTTGGGGTGCTGGGATTTGCAGCACATGCTGGTCTCCAGGCCCAGGAGAGCACATGCCAGCCCTGGCTAATGGAGAAGGTGGAGTGCAAGTGGCTGTGGCTGGAGGCATTCTCCAGCTTAGAAACATCCCTGGTTCAAAGGTCCCCATTTCTGCCCAAGGTGCATACTGGCTTTTTGCACTTGTGTGGGTGCCTCAGCAAACAGCGAGGTGTTGGCCCCCCATTCTGGCAAGGAGAAAATACCTTCCCTTACCAAGAGCAAAATCAAATCCCTTGGCAAAAGGGCAAAATGGTGCTGGAGGTCGTGTTGATGCTCCTGGAGGCATCACGATGCTGTGTGAGACTGGAGCAGAGCCTCCCTGCCAAGGCATGCTGCCAGTGACAGGATCTGAGGCAGGGGAAGGAACAGGCTGGCATGGAGATTCCAATCCCCAGGGAAGCCCAGAGCATCATGTTTAGCCAAATTTTCCCAAAGCCAGTTCTGAGTTCCACCCCGCTTCACCCACTCAGCTTCAGTCTGTCCTAGCAGAAGTGGAGGGATTGGAAACCAAGTGGCACCCCTGGTGTGATGGAAACAGGCAGGGAAGCAGGAAGGTGTGTGGGGCTCAGCCCCTAGAAGCCATCAGAGACTCTGTGCAGCAGCAGTAGGGCTGGGCTCTTGCCGTGCTCCTTCTGCCCTGATTCTAGTGGGTCAGCTGCTCAAATCAGCCTCAGGATTGCCCTTGGGGCAAGCATGTGCCTGGCAGCTCTTCCTCCAGCTCCTCCCTACCACCCTGAGCCCCCAGGAAAAGGGACTAGGAGGAGGTAGGATGCTCCCATTGCTGTGCCAGGCTGCAAATGTGTTGCCTTCATCATCATCCTTGTGCCACAGGCTAACAGGACCCATTTGGCATCAGATGCTGGTGTTGAAGGAGCTGTGTGAAAGCCAAGTGCTGGGGGTTTGAAAGAACTTAAACACACTGAGCAGGAGGTTCAGTGGTGGGGAGGTTTACATCTGTTTTCCTGCCTGCTAGCAAGAGAGAGGGCAGGGGGAGATAGAAAAGGGGGGAAATGAGGGGATGTGCAGGGCTGGGGTATCACATTGTGCTGGGGCTCTGTGGGGCTTTCCCCTCTGCCTTGGCTGCTTTCTCTCCAGGGGCCCTGAGCCATAGCTGTGCAGCTATTTAGTTAAATATTAAGAGGTCAAGTAATAGAGAACCAGAAACCTAATTCCACCCTGCCTTCCACGGCACAGTAGTTTTTGGCAAAAGCAAAGCAAACACGGCCCCTTGTGTTACAGGAAGGTTGTGCTGCTGCTGGAGCCAAAATCCAGCCAGATAGTGAGTGCTCAGGACAGTGAGCAGGCCGGAGCTGCCATGCTGCTGCAGAGAGGCCATGGCCTCCCAACTCAGCCTGGCACTCACAGCAAGTTGTGGGGCCACCATACAGCTCACATCTACCTCTGCCCTCCATCTGCCCAAAAAATACCCAGAGCCATGCTGTGTTGGGAATAGTTTTATCTGGCTAGCTCCCCATCCATGGGGCAGCCTCTGTGGTCCCACCCCCCACTGCCCCTGATCCAGGGCTCCTCCCCATCATGAGGCCACTTTCCAGGCCTCCCTCAGCCTGGCCTTCACCTGAAACTTCTGCACCTGCAGCACAACACCAAACTTGCCCTCCAGCGAGGGCAGGGGCTGGTCTTCGGGGCACTCGAGTGTGAACCTCTGCAGCACCCAGGCCAGGAAGAGGAAGAGCTCCATCTTGGCCAGGACTTTTCCCAGGCAGACACGGATCCCGGCTCCAAAGGGGAGGTAGCTGGGTGAGGGCGAGTGGATGTGCTGGCCCTGCTCATCCAGGAAGCGGCCTGCAAGGGGAAGGGGCACCACTGGCATCAGCAGGGATCAATCCCTTCTGCCTGAGACCTGCCCAAGTTCATCACATGTCCCTCCCAGGAGCTGCAGGAGCAGTGGCTGGGAATGCCCCAGACAGGCAGGAGCAGGATCCAACCTCCCAGCACCAAGCCTCCCCCAACCCTCCCCTGCCCTGCTGCAGCCACCCTGCCATCCCCTGGCCCAGCAGAGGATGGGCATCACACAACCCACCAGGATTGAACTCCTCAGGCTTGTCCCACTCCTTCTCATCGTGGTGCACAGACCAGAGGTTGATGATGACCCTGGCACCCTTGGGGATGGAGTATTCCCCGATGCTGCAAGGCAGACTCAGAGTGAGGCAGTCACTCGCTTCCCGCAGTCTCTGCCCACAACCTGGATGTGCCCCAGAGGGATCTCACCTGGTGTCGGCAAGGGACACGTGCGGGATGAGCAGGGGGGACACAGGCCGGATGCGCAGCACTTCACTGATGGTGGCCTCCAGGTAGGGCAGCAGCGGGCGGTCACTGAGGTGGGGGTGACGCACCAAGCCGATCTTGTGGTCCATTTCCTCCTGGATCTTCCTCTGGATCTGGGAAGGGAGCAAAGACCCGTGTGGGTGCCCAGGGAGTGGGGTGGCATGTGCACAGTGGGGTACACCCAGCATCATGAGCATGTCTTGTGAGGTTGTGTGGAGCAGAAGTGTCCACAGCTGAATCCTGCTTATCTGCAGAGCCTATCTCTTTTGGCACCTGCCCTCCCCAAAGCTCCCCATGACATCCCTGGTGCTGGAGGGAACCCAGGCCCCCTCCTGTGGGGTGCAGACCCTACCTCAGGGTAGTGGAGCAGGTAGAGCACAGCCCACTTGAGCACAGTCGTGGTGGTCTCCACACCAGCCCCAAAGATGTCCCCCACTGTCATGAGGAGGTGGTCGTCAGTCAGCTCCATCCCTGGCTCCGGGGGGCTGCTGTTCTCAGCACTGAGCCGCACTTGCAGGAGGGCATCCATGAGGTCCTTCACGGTGTCTCTGCAGAAAGCTTCCTGCCGAGGGACACGTGTGAGCCAGGCTGTCCTGGGCACAGTGCCCACCACCCCAGCTCCAGCATCTCCCTGTCCTGGCCCTGCTGGCACCTTGTGTTCAGTGAATTTCTGCTGGAGCAGCTGGTCCCGGACCTGGAGGCATTTCTTCAGCAAGGCCAGGTCCTTGTTGGGAAATATCTGAGGGAGAAAAGCCATATTACAACAAGCTCCAGCTCAGCCCAGCCCAGCCCCTGCAAGCCCCCAGGCAGTTGCTCTGTGCCCACCAGGGTACTCTTGTGAGTCACCAGGGCAGGGGCCCTCCTAACTGAGTGGAGCTCCTACAGGACACATCCCAGCTCCTTCCTCTCATTCCGAGGTGAGAGGAACAGGCAGTGCCCATGTCCCTGCTCACCTGGAGCCAGGGGAAGATGTCCACCAAGCTCTCCTTGGCCACGGTGTCCACGATACCCTGGCTGTACTCCAGCATGGCCTCGAACTCGGGGTCCCCACGCCGGTAGGAGGAGTTGAAGCAAAGGGAGCAGACCACGTTGGTGACAGCCCGTGTGAGCTCCGGGGCCATGTCCAGGGCCGTGTCCTGCGCAGCGCTGAGCGTCTCGCACAGGGACGCAGCCTCCCGGCAGACTGGGGCAGGGGAGAGGCAGGCCAGGGGGTGATGAGGGGGTGATGATTAAGCCGAGGGGGTGAAGGGGGCAGCTGGGGGCTAGAAGGACTGGTCCCCTGCTCATTCAGGGTAGGGGCTGGGCCCTGAGGGGTTGGGATGGGCAGAAGGGACAATGCTGCATGCTGGGGAGGAGCAGAGAGGATGGAGATGTGCAAGGATGTCCTCCTGGTGGAGTAGGGAGCTGGCTCCATGCCTCAGTTTCCCCATCTGTGAGCGAGGGGAACTAAAGTTCAGGGTGGAAAATATATGGAGAAGTGTTGGTAAAGTACAGGGGATAGAAGGAGAGGGACGGAGCCCCTGCCTGGCAAGCTGAGGGGACACCGCAGGGGGTGGGCTGAGCCAGAGTCTTCCCTTGGTTCCCAGGGAAACAGGGCACGTAAGAAGAAAAGTCCTGTGGGAAGGAACCAGAGCTGGGAGGGAGCCTGGGGCTGGTGGGAGGCACTTACTGATCCTCTCGAGGGCGAGCGAGCCCTCCCCGAACATGGAGAGGGCAGTGTGCACCAGCTTGCGCTGGAACTTCCAGAGGGGCCCGTAGCTGGCGAAGGCGATGTCCTTGCCCCCCCGGGACAGCAGGTCCGTGGTCACCTGAGGGATAGGCAGTCCCAGGGTCACCCCGCGGCGCGGCAGCCCCGCGGGGGATGGATTATCATCTCACCCCATCCCAGGGATGGTCGGGGGGCTGGGGGGTAGCACAAGCAGGCAAAGCACAGGACATGAGCTTTGCTTTCCCCCTGCCAAGAACTGATAAGAGGTTTGGGCACAGGTGCCGGGGTTAGGGACTCTAGGATGCCCAGGGAACTTAAGGGGTGTAGGGAGCCTGGTAGTACCTGAATCCACATCCCCGTGCCCAGGGATGCAGCCAGCTGCAGGAAAATTGGCACCCTTGGGATGGAGGATGCACAGGGCTCCCCCTGGGCAACAGGGTATGGAGGGGCCGCGCTACCCCAGGCTGGCTGCGGGCAGGATGGGGAGGGGACACGGACCCTGCTGGATGCCGGTGCCTTTCTTGGGGGCGTCCCCGCCTCACCCCACGTCACAGTGGGAAGGGGTCCCCAAAACCTTCTGCCGACTCACGGTGCGGGGCCGTCCGGCGAAGTCTTTGCCCTTCTTCAGCAGCACCTCCCTGGCGTGTCGGTAGCTGTTGACCACCACCACGTAGTGGGAGCCCATCCAGAGGGCGTAGAGGCTGCCGTAGTGTCCCTGCAGGCGCCACAGCCGCAGGTGGAGCTGGGGGTGCCCGGCCAGCTGCAGCAGGCTCCCCACCAGCGGCAGGGCCGGCAGGCTCCGTGGGCGCCCCAAGCTTGTCGCTGTGGCCATCGGCAGGGTGTCCCGCCGGCGCGCCAGCCGCCAGGTGCAGAGCAGGGCCAGGGCCAGCAGCAGGGCACCCAGCAGCGGCATGGCGGGGCCGGCTGCGGGGCTGCGGCGCGCGGGGGGCCCTTATAGCGGCTGCCGGGTCGTCTCCTTGACTCTGAGGCGGGCTCCGCTCCTTATCGGGGGGAAAGGGAGGGGGGGAGCCGGGCGCTGGGCCCGTGGCCAGCTCTGCAGCTGTGGGCACATGGCGGGGGGCGAGGGCAGCGGGGCCACGGCCAGCCTGGGTGGCCATGGGGGAGCAGCTTCCAGCGCGCCGGGGGCCAGGCGATGCACAGAGCCGGATCCGTCCTTGGGCTCCATCACCAGGGCCCTGTGGTGGGCCGGGGGTGTGGGGACAGCTGAGCCCTCGAGGTGTGTCCTGGATGCCATGACTGGTGGGGCACTGGAATCCATCCCCAGCCTGGGAGCGCCTCCACAGCCCCGGGAGCGGATGGCCAGCACTGGAAATGCTGAGAAGCCCTGAGCATCCCTGGTCATCAGCCCCGTCAGTGCTGGGCGGACACGGGCAGCACTTGACACTGCTGGGCAGCCCTCGGCAATGCTGGTGAGCGCTGCTCAGCCCCTGGTACCATTGGCCAGCCCTGGGCAGTAGAGGGGAAGCACTGGCTAGTGCTGAGAAACCCTGATCAATGCTGGTCATCCCCGGGCGGTGCTGGGCAGCCTGTGGCTGTCCGCGCCCGAGGCGATGAGGTATCCCGCGTGCGTCCTTTGGGGACACAAGTGCCTCCCAGTAGTGCCCCCGGCCGCCGCGGGCGCTGCGCCTTCCCGACCCTTCAGGCCCCCGCTGCTCGCCGTAGCGGCTCCGGGGATGGGCGGGGCGGGGTAAGATGGCGGCGGGGGGCGCGGCGGACGCCCAGGCGCGCTTCGGGCACTCGGTGAAGGGGCTCCTGACCGAGAAGGTGACGAGCTGCGGCACCGACGTGATCGCTCTCACCAAGCAGGTGCTGAAGGGCTCCCGTAGCGCCGAGGTGAGCGGCGGGTGCCGGCGCGCGGCGGTTGCAGGGCCCGGGCGAGCCCCGCCGGAGCCAGCGAGGCGCTGGGAGCGGGCGGCGGCGCAGTGCGTGCTGGGAGCTGTAGTCCGAGGCGGGGACATGGCCTGGGCAGGGACGGGGACAGCGGGACCGGCATGCGGGCACGGCTGGGCAGCGCCTGGGGCTCCGGCGGTGGCGGGCGGGAGGGTGACTGCCAGTTCTTCTGGTGCCTCAGGCGCTCCCGATGGCTGTGCTCTCTCGGCACCGCGGTGATCTCCGCACGGTGTCACCCCCAGTGTCACCCTGCCAGCCGTCACGGGGGCCTCGGAAACGCGAAGCTGCAGCGTCTCAGCCTGCTCTGTGTGTTTGTGTTTTAGCTCCTGGGTCAAGCTGCGAGAAACATGGTGATGCAGGAAGATGCCATTTTGCACTCGGAAGATGTAAGTTGTGTTCTTCTGCTCGAGCCACAGTGTTTCTAGGAACAGGAGAGGAGGGTGGTAAGAACAGTTTGCAGCCATGCTGCCGGAGGCCTGGAGTGAAATACATAATTTCAGGCAGTGGGGCTGGTGGCCAGAATAATTTAGTGTTTCCTCAAGCCCTTATGTGTTGCTGGACTCCCAGGGTCCTGCACCCCAGCCAGCCCTCAAGCTGTGCCCTCTCTGACAGAAAGCTCGAAGGACTGTGGGCTGAAACAAAGCACTTGTGTGATGACTGGGAAAAAAGAGGGAAGTGTGCCACTGCTGACAGGTACTGGCAGGGGTGTTTTGGAGGCAGTGCAGTGATACAGTGGTGGCTGTGCTGGAAAAACTCCCAGGGGCATTAGGACAGCTTGCACTGTGATTTCTGTAGGCATTCATTCTTTGTTTTGTTTTCCACAGAGTTTAAGAAAAATGGCCATAATAACTACTCATCTACAGTACCAGTAAGTAGGTGTTCTCTCTTGGGGGCTGAGTGGATCCCTCAGTCCTTCTCTGTTCTCTTTAAAGACTTTGTGTGAAGCCAGCTCAGACTGATCTCTCTTTTTCAGTTCTTCAAAGCTGAGTAGAACCTGGAGCTGGAATTTTCCAGCCCTCTTCAGGCTGTTTTGCGGTGGGAGCTGAGATTTTTGCCTCCTGTTTGCTCTGCACCATGTCTCCCATGAGTGTGTGTGATGCACCTGGGGCTAAGAGGGAGAAGCCAGTGCTGTTGTTGTCCTCCAGGACTTAATCCAGAAACACCCTGGAGTTTTGACCTCTTGAGCCCTTGTTGGACATAACATAAACCTTGACTGAGATTTTGTTTTTCTAATGCTCTTCTTGTCTCTCTTTTTCTCATCTAGGCAAGAAGCAATACAAAAGAAGTAAGTTCTATGAGGACCTAGGGGACACGTGTGTGGGGGTGGAAAGGGGAAGGTGTTGGAGTCAGATGGGGGAAAGAAGAGTGGAAAGGTTTTTGCAGCTGCCTTTGAGGCAGATGCCGGCCCAGCAGGATGATGCTTCAGTATTGTGAAGAGATGGGAATTTGAGTGAAAAGATGGGATTCGTATCAAAACTTCCTTTTGTTTCACTGATGTGGTAGAGCCTGTGAGGCTGCCTGTGAGAGGAGATGGGGGTGGTGGGAGCAGAGCTGTGTACAGCAGGGTGCACAAAGTGAGGTTTGTTTTGTGGGGACACAGAGGAGCGTAGGGGGACCCAGGGTTTCTAATTACTGTAGAGTCAGAATAGAGCTGCACCGGTCCCTCGGGCACAGGCAGCAGAGCACAGTCTGGGAGCAGATCTCACTGTGAATCTCCTCTTGCTTGGTGCCCAGCGTGGAGCGCTCGTCAAACCTTCAGGACCAGCTGAATCACTTGCTGAAATGAGGGGGAGCCGAAGGCACAAGGACATCTCGACTGGCACTGAGGGAGTGAAGCGTCCTCTCCCCTCCAGCCCCAGGGCTCAGAACTGTGTCTGGATGATGCTGAATGTTAGCTAGGATATGTGCAGAGTCTGTGTTTCTGGGCATGTGGCCTCCTCTCGTGTGCCTGCATCCACACCTCTGCTCCAGAATGCTCATACACACACCCACACCTGGCTGAAACAAACTTCCCTGAAACTTTTCTTCTCCCAACAATTCCTGCATCTGCTTACTTCCCTTGTAGCATGAGGTGCTCAGCCCACAGCAGCACTCCTGGCAAGAAATGCAGAGCGGAGGCATAGAATTTAAAAGCAGGTGCCTGCAGTTTGCCACCGGTCTGTATTTAGCCAGAGGTGGCACAAAGTGCAGTTTATTTAGGGCAATTTAATCAGCGCGAGCTGCAAGTGCCTGGGTGGGTGGGAGGTGCTTCTTTGTAGGCTGAAGCAGTCCCAGCACAGAATTTCTGAAACCAGGAATCTCAGCACACACATCTGCCAGTGGCCTAGCTAGACATGGTTTGGCCAGCATCGTCCTCAGAGATTATCTTATTTTCCACTCTGCCAGAGTTTGGAACATCATCCCTTTGCCAGCCCGTGTGTGCTGCAGTCGGCCTTCAGCTGCATTCCTTTTCCTGGGCTGCTGCTCCAGCTCTTGATGAAGCAGCCTTGGCTGTGGTGTGTGCATCGGGTTGGGAAGGTATCCAAAGGCCTGCCTGGGAAGCAGGCAGGAGAGCATCACAAGCTGGTGTGCTCAGTTCTGCACTGCTCTGTTGAAGGCTAGAGACCTGTTCACATCCAGGCCCAGGCTATAAATACTGTGTCTTGGTTTTGGTGAGTCACTTATCTGGAACACTTGGAGTGCACGGGAAGCACTTGTTTCCCTGAGAGTGCTTTTCAACAGCTGATAGGAGCAGGCAGGCTGAGAGCTGACATTGGCCTGCCACATTCCTGTTTGAGTGCTGTTGGGGTCTGGCTCCTGGGCTGGACTTCACCATCCCTACTTGGGCCACTGCCTGTTTGGACCTCACCTAATGGCACACAGCTCCTGCATCCCCATTAAGGTGCCACTGTTAGCCCAGGGGCCATGGCAAGTATTTTTGCCTTGGGTGACACTCTGATCTCCAGCTTTGCAGATGCACTTTGGGAATGGAGTTTTCCGTGCAGCTTTCTTGCTGGGAATAAAAGCTGTCCTGAACACCACCAAACTGCAGCAGTCTGCCCTGGATTCCATTGCTGGCAGTCCCTGTGTATCGGGAAGACTGGATGGGTCTCTGCCCTGCAGTGTCCCCCACTGTGCTTCAGCTCAGAGGGCTTTGTAGAGGCAGGGTCACCTTGTTGCAGGTGGCTCATCCGTTCCAAGGTCCTGTCCTCTGCAGAGGCTACAGCAGTCCTGTGGCATTAAACTTGTGTCTCCCTGAATTTGGGCCAAGCAGGGACAGGGCTGCACTGTAGAGGTGCAGAGCAGTTGGGGAACAGGCAGCAGGGTGGGTTTTGGGGGTGTGGGTGCAGTAAGAACCATGAATGATGGCAGCGTGCCCACCACGGCAGCAGGGCCAGCCGCCCTCGGTGTGCCTGTGTCCCTGCAGGGCTGTGTGCCAGGGGCCTGGGCAGGCAGAAGCTGGTGTCAGGGCGGAAGCCAGGCCCAGGCAGCGCGGGATGCCGGGACAGCTCAGGGTGTTGGGGAGGAGCGTGGCCCAGGGTGGGCAGAGTCCAGCTGAGACGCTGCAGCTGGAGGCAGTAAGTCAGCCTAGGGCTTCTGCTGGGTGTCCTGGGGCTGCCCTTGGGGCCAAGGGTTCTCCGCAAAGCAGGGGAGGGAGGATTTACCCTACAGCGTTGTTTTGGGGGCTCATCCCTCCAGGGCAGCTGGGACTGGGGGTTTTTTGGGTGTCAGGTGTTGTCAGGTACCCCCCCGGGAGCATCCTACTAGATTGCAGGTTTTGGGGGGTCTCAGGGTTCTGCTGGGGAGAGCAAAAAGTGCTCTGGTATCTGTGGGAAGAAGGGGATTCAGAGCCCTTGGGAGGACCTGGTATTGGTGCCCATCTGTGTGGTGTCAGGAACCAGCCCCACATTCCTGTTGCAGTGGCAACTCCCTGCAGAGAGCAGATCCACCAGGAAGTGCAGGTGAGGGGCACGGATGGGAATTGGTGGAGGGATGGGGAATTTGGGCAGGGGGGCTGTGCCTGGGCTTTGCCAGGGTTCCTGCTGCCATTAAAGGACAAAGCTTGTTTCAGGGCCCAGATGAAAAGGTCAGGTGCAGTTGGCAGCTTTGCTCCTGTTGCCCACAGGGATGGGGGGCTGAGAAACCCAGTGTTTGCCTGCCTTTGTTCCCTGCACCTTTCTTGGCCAGGGATATGGTGGCAGCAGCCTGCAAAGTTACTGCAAATGGGAATTAAATTCTCTCCTGCACAAACACATCTCTGTGTGTGAGCAAAGGGAGCTGGGGAGGATGGGGGCAAGGGGCTGCCTGATCTTAGCATAGATTTTGGCTGGGTGGAAACGAGAGTGCCAGTGCTAGAGGACGTGTGGGCATGCACAGGCTGTGTGCAGGCATGGCCCCCATGTTTTGGAGCATGGGGAGCTCCCAGGGCACAGCTTGCCACAGTTAAGTGGCCTCTGTCCTTCCCATCTCAGGATTACTATGGCAAAGAGCTGCAGAAGTCAGAGGACCTCAAAACCAATGCGTGCATCACCTCAGGCAGGCCCCATTCCAAGGTGGTGAGAGATGCTCTGGAGCGTGTCCATGAGGAGGTGGTGGCCAGGTAAACCCTGGGGTCTCTGCTCCACTGCCACATCCCTATGGGCTGCAGCCCCCCGGATGGCCATGCCATGGGGCACCTCTGCCCAGCTCAGCTCAGCATCTATCCAGGTACTATGGCTGCGGTCTGGTGATCCCTGAGTGCCTGTCGTCGTGCCGGATCCTCGACCTGGGCAGCGGTAGCGGCAGGGACTGCTTCCTGCTGAGCCAGCTTGTTGGGGAGCAGGGCCACGTCACCGGGATAGATATGACTGAAGGCCAAGTATGGCACAGAACTGGGGCTCCCCCTCATCCTCCCAGCAGCTCCCCAACTTTGTTCTCTTCCTCCTGTCAGGTTGAGGTGGCAAAGAAACACATCGCCTACCACATGGATAAGTTTGGCTACCGAAAGCCGAATGTGGAGTTCTTCCATGGTTACATGGAGAAACTAGCTGATGCGGGGTTGGCTGATGAGAGCTTCGATATTGTCATGTAGGTGCCATGCAGGGCACTGTCACCCCCAGTCCTGCTGCTTCCCGGGGCTGTGGGCTGGGTCCACATCCCAATGGGTCACCTGCTTCACAAGCACGTTTTAGAAAAAGGGAAATCCTGCAGCAGAATCTGGGCTAGAGTCCGGGAATATAAACAGCCCTTTTCATGGTCAAATTGGTGTTTCCAAATCCTGTGTGAAGCAATGGGACACATAGCAGCTGGTGGATGTGTAGCAGCTGGTGGTGCTAAAGTGTGCAAGAGGGTGCAAATAAACCTTGATCTCCTCCTCCACAGCTCCAACTGTGTGATCAACCTTGCCCCTGACAAGAGGGCTGTGCTGAGGGAGGCCTTCCGTGTGTTGAAGGTGATGGTGGGCTGGTGTCTGTGGCAGCAAAGCAGGCTTGGGGTTGCCCTGTTGTTGGGGTGCCACTGAGAAGCAGCAAATGGGATCCAGCAAGGGATGCGGGATGGGGTCAGGGGAGGGCATCTCTGCAGATGGTCCCAAGCAGGGTAGGATTAGGGGGTTCCCAATTCTCCCTGCCCCTTTTTCCCCTTTGTTCCTTGAGGTCTCCCTTCACTCCCTGCTGCCCTACAGCCCGGTGGAGAGATGTACTTCAGTGACATCTACGCGAACCAGCGCCTGAGCGAGACAGTCCGGAAGCATCGGGTGCTGTGGGGTGCGTTGGGCTGTGGGATGGGGGTGGCATGGTGTGGGGGGGGCTGGACCTTTGCCTCCATCCCCCATGTCTGTGGTCTCGTGCCAGGAGAATGCCTGGCGGGAGCCCTGTACTGGAGAGATCTGTACAGCATTGCTGAGGAGGTGGGGTTCAGCCCCCCGTGCCTGGTCACCGCCAGCCCCATCACCATTGGCAACAAGGAGCTGGAGGACATCGTTGGTGAGGATCCAGCCAGGGAGTGTCAGCTCCAGGTGGCTGTGGGGAGCTCTGCTGGGATCCCAGCCCAGGTGTTCAGTGCCCAACCCACCAATCTCTCCCTTGCAGGCGACTGCCGCTTTGTTTCCGCAACTTTCCGCCTGTTCAAAGTGCCGGGTGGCAGCTGGGCAGGGCCAGGACAGGTCATCTACAACGGCGGCATCGTGGGGCATGAACAAGAGCTGGTGTTTGATGCCAACTTCACCTTCAAGGTGCAGGGTGACATCCTGGGAAGGGTTAAATCTGATGAAGCTGCTACTCAACAGCATCCTCTATGATCTGGGGGGCAAGCTTTGGTGGAGGGGGTGGTGGGTGGGAGCAGAGGGGCTGTGTAAACCCAGGGGAGAGGGGAGTGCAAACAGGTGGGAAAGGGAGACAGATCCATGCACTGCATTGTGGTAAAGGTAGAAGCAGGACATCCATGGTTTCCCAGAATGGTTTGAAGCCTGATGCTTGCATTTCATGGGTGTTTCTGCAGGTTTTGGGCCAAGATGTGCCCCAGCTTTCACTGTCCACATCATCTGACTGGGTGGCTGGAGTCCCCTGGGACACATATCCAGGACACCAGGCCTGTGACTGCTCCTCTGCCCCCAGGAAGGAGAGGTGGTGGATGTGGATGCTGAGATGGCTGCGATCTTGCAGAGCTCCAGGTTTGCAGAGGAGTTCCTGATCCGAGCTGGCAAGGCCAACGCTTCAGCACTGCAGGGCTGCTGTTGCAAGGGAGTGAAGGTTGGTAGAAGGCAGCTCTGTGGCTGGGTTAAGGAACAGGGACATGGGTGTCCCATGCCATCAGAGTCACCCTGGGGTATCAAGAGGGGCTGTGGCATGATATCAAGACACTTGAGTCCTTCTGGGCTGGGCAGGAGTTCATGGGACACCGAGAGTGGTGCCTGGTGCCTGAATCTGGACAAACTATACCCCCACCCAGGCTGGAGCCCTCCAAAGGGATGTCTACTCTAACCACCTCAACATGTCCATGGGGACTGGTGAGGCTGGCAGCTGGACTTCCCTGAGGTCTCCCAAGGGGAGTCATCCTTCCCCTGAGGGGATAACTGTGCACAGCCTGCCCCAGGGAGGTGAGGGCCCATCCACACAGTTTCTTCCTGCCAATTACTCTCCCAGCTGCTAAGGGAAGAGCAGGCTGGCCCTGGCTGCCAACCTTGACCCTGCAGCACAAAGCACTCTATCTGCTGGAAGCCTCTCTCTTCTCCTTGGTGGTCCCTCCAGGCTGTAGATGGGCCAGGAGAGGCAAGGGAGATAACACCCTGCAGCTGTGTATCCCTGAAATACAGCCTTGTACTTGGGAAGGGAGATTTTCTCAGGTCTCTGTCCAAGAAGGAGGCATTTCTCAGATAAAAGCAGAGCTGAAGTCCCAGGCGAGCTCTTGGCTTCTTCCTTGCTGCAGAGAAAAGCAGCTGGAGTGACCTGGGAGCTGCCCCCCATGTTAGCTAAGGAGGGTCTGCTTGGGTTGCTCTGCTGGCAGGGATTGAGCCAGGGGTAAATGCCACTTTCTCAGGTGCCTCTTGCTTCCCACTGGCCTGATCCTGCCCTGGCTTTTTCTCTGCCCTCCAGGAGAAGATCCGCGATCCCTTCCAGCTGCTGGAGCGGCTGGCAGCCTCAGGTGCTGCCTGCTGTCCTGGTGGCACCTGTGGTCCCCCAGGGTGCTGCTGAGTGGCAAGTGGTGCCCCTGCACTGTCGGAAGCCAGCCAGGTGAGAGGACGTGGCCCCAGTGATGTGTTCCACCAGAGAGCAAATACATGTCTGAGCTCAAAGGCTGTGTGCTGTGGCTGCCACAGGGCCATGGGGTGCTGTGCTTCCCTGGTGGGACTGGTGGGGCAGGTTGTGCCTGGTTGCAGTGAGGACCCCTCCTGTGAGCCCCCTCATTGTGGGGCTGGCAGTGGCTGCATGTTTGGGGGCACAGGCAGGGACAGTCTCTGTCTCACTCGCAGCCCTGCAGCCTTTTCCAGGAGATGGGGATTGCTCTCTCTTTCCCTGTGCAGCACCACTGAGGTTTCTGTTTTTCCCCAGACTCCATCTAGCTGGAAAGCCTTGAGTCCCCTGCAGGCATCAGACCTGTAGAGTTTTGCAGGGAAATACAGCAGTTCTGGAAAAGAAGAAACACATCTGTCTGCATCCCACAGCTGGCAAAGAGCAAGGTGCAAGGGCTTTGAGGCTGCGATGGGAGTTGATAGGCTGCATTCCTGCTGCCCAGCATGAATCCCACACAGCCAGGCCCACAGAAGCTGTTTAGGAGAGACTGGGGGTGGCTGAACAGCTAAACTTAGAAATGAGGGACCATTGCCCCCCCCTCTTCACACTCTGATTTTCCAGGAGTGTTTAAATTTTCCATTTAAACATCATCTTGCTGTGGCAAGGGGGAAGTTAAGAAACAAACAATAAAATTTGAGTTCAAAAAGAAACATGGGCCAGTGCCAAGGATGCTCTGCAGTAGCAGTAGTGGTGGTTGAGGAGGGTCCAGGTGTTCAGGAGGCATGTCCAGAACACCTGGAATGAAAAGCGTGAGTGGTCAGGTAACATCCGACTGTCACAAAGTGATGGGAAATCCAGAAACAGGCGTGTCAGCCCAGAATGCTAAATCTGCCTAGCAAAATAGGGCAGCAATCAAATAATAATTTAGATATTAAGCTTATAAAAAATGTCCATAAATATGGTTTTCTGGAATGTCTCCTTGCCAGCCTATCCTTTTGGCTCTGGATTAGACTATGAGCCTGGCCTACTGGATGTACAAAAATTTGTAAATTGTTTGGTTTATAGCTATACTAAGATTAGAAAAAAAGAATCCTTCGTGTTATCTAGAGTCATCAGGGCAGTCATTAGCTGGCTTCAGGTAGGAATCCCTGGCAGGCCAGCCTTGGGGTCAGCTGTGATCCAGTAAGTGAGAGGAACTCTGAAATTGTGTGGAATGACCTCGCTGATTAGACCTTACAAAGAAGATGTTTAATCCCCTCCCTCCCCAAGTCCTCTTCCTAGATTACTTACAAAGGCTTCATCCAAGTCCCCAAACAGCTCATCCTGTGAGGTTAGCAGCAATTAGCTCCTGCCATCAAAGAGAGCCTTCCCAGTAGGAAAGGAAGAGCAGCTGGGGCAGGGGGTGCTACCTGCAAATCCCTTCATTAAAAAGACATGAGTCCCTGGCGTGGCCTTTCAACTTGGCTGGGAAGAGCTGCACCCACAGCGAGGTCCCTGCTCTGTGCATACAGAAAAAGGCCACAGTTTAAATGCCACTGCATTTGCATAGCACTATGTTTTTCCCAAATTCTCAGCATGTCAGGGAGGAAGCAGCTAAGAGGACTTGACTTTGATGTGGAGCGTTAGAGGTCCTCACAAGGGTGTGGATGTGGAGGTGTCCTGTCTGCATGGCTTGGCTTAGGCTTGCAACAGCCTTGAGATTTTCAGTCCCCAATGTATGAAAAGAGGAGGTTCTACAGCCCCATCCCATGCAAAGAACCCCAACATAATCTGTATAACACCCCAGTCTGGGTGTTTTGATAATTGTAGAGATGGCCCAAGTCCTTTTCTCCCGGTGGGAGGCTCTGCAGCATTGGTGTCCTCCCTCAGCAGGCAGGGAGGGTGTTTGTGGTGGCAGCAGCCAGAAACTGTGATGGTCTGATTCACCCCGAGGGGAAAGGGAAGGGATTCCCGAGTCCCTGTTCACTGTGTCCCTGTAGCTCCGGGATACGTGTCACCTCCCTGGGGGAGCAGACCTGCGGAAGTCCCTCAGGATGAGCTGAATGAGATTTGGGACCAGGAAAGGTTTGTGACTACAGCCCCCAGAGCACTGTGCTCTGCTCCACACCGTATTGGGTTGTCCTGCACAATTTATTCTTCCATTTCCCAAGCACTTAAACAGAAGGGAGGCTGTTTTACCTCATCTAAAGGGTGTCAGCCACCACAAGCCACACTGGCTGCTCCCACAGCTGTCCATCTCTGAACTGTTTACTGGATCCTTCATAACGGATGGACACGGAGTGATGACGGCTGGGGTGTCTGTGACCTCAGCTGGGACTGGGGCACAGCAGCCGAGGCCTTGCACACAGCCGGGTCCCAGGGCGGTGGGACATGGCACAGGGTAATTTACAGGTGCTGTCCCGAATCGGGGCTGTCTGCCCTCCGTGCATCCCTGCACTGAGGATGGGCGGAGCGGGACACCTGACTCCCCGGCGGGAGCTCCAAACCCCGGCCTCGCTCATCCCACGCCTCGGCACGGGGCGGCGGTGCAGAGCAGACGTGAGGGAGGACCGCTGTCCGTCCGCATTCAGAATTTGACGGCAATTCCGCTCTCAGGCGCGACACAACCGGGGAGCTGTCGGGCCGGTGGGTGCCCGGGGGCCGCAACGCGACGGCTTGATTTCTGATGGTCGCACGGTACTGCACCGACGGCGGCTCGGGGCCGAACGGGGATCGGGCACGGCTGCGAGAGCCGCCCGCCGCCGCAGCAGATCCCGGCGGGAGGCACCGCCATGCGCCCCGTCGGGCCGGGCCTGTGAGGCGCAGAGAGACCGCCAGGGGGCGCTGCGCGACCGCCCGCCGGTGCGGCGCGGGGACGCGTGGCGGCGCTCCTGGGCCGCTGAAGGGGGCGAGCGGCGCGGCGGGGCCGAGGGGAGCGGCGGCGCTCCCGGGCCGGGCGGGAGCGGCGGCGGGAGCTAGGGGAGCGGGACCGCCCGGCCCGTTCGGTCGCCCTGTGTCCGCGCGCGGGCGCTCCCGGAGCCGCTCCCGCGGAGCAGCCGCACGCGCCGGCCGCACCGCGCCCCCATTGGTCGCGCCCCTCGTAAGGCTCCGCCCCCATTGGTCGCGCCCCTCGTAAGGCTCCGCCCCCTCCTGCCCCTAGCGCCGTCGCCATTGGTCGCGGCCTCGTGGCCGGCCCCGCCCCGCGCATCCGGCGTACACACCGAAGTCACGCGCCCCCGGGGCTGAGAAGCGGGCGGGGCGCGAGGGGGGCGTGGCCTGGCGCTGATTGGCGAGGAGGCGGGCGCTGATTGGCGGCGCCCGGCCGAGGCCCCTCCCCCTGCGCGCCGGGCGGGGCGGGGCGGGGCGGGCGCGGGTAGAGGCGGCGCTGGTCGGCCCGGCTCGGCAATCGCCGCCCGTCGGGTCCCGCGGGCAGCCGAGCCCGCGCCTCGCCCGCCGCCGCCGCCGCGCCCGCCGCCACCGCCGCCGCCGGGAGAGCCGGGGCACGCCGCAGGCGCCGCGCGGTGATGCGGGGCCGCGGCGGCGCCGAGCCCTGACTAAAGATGGCCGCGCTGCCCGGTGGGAACATGGCGGGGGGCGGCCGGGGGGCGCGGGTGCTGCTGCTGCTGCTTCTGCTGCTGCTCAGCGGCTGCCTGGGCCGGCGGCCCCCGGCCGCCGCCGCCGCCGCGCCGCCCGCCGCCGTCGTGCCCCCGCCGGCGGCGGAGGAGACGGTGATCATCGGCCTGCGGCTGGAGGACACGGACGACGTCTCCTTCATGGAGGGGGCGCGCTGCGGGTGAGCGAGCGGACGCGGGTGAAGCTGCGGGTCTACGGGCAGAACATCAACAACGAGACGTGGTCGCGCATCGCCTTCACGGAGCACGAGCGGCGGCGGGGCGGGCGGGCGGCGGCGGGGCCGGCGGGGCGCGGCGGTAGCGGGGGCGGCGGCGGGTCGGCGGGCAGCGGCGGGGCCCCGCAGCGCTGCGGCATCCGCACCTCGGACATCATCATCCTGCCGCACATCGTGCTCAACCGCCGCACCTCGGGCATCATCGAGATCGAGATCAAGCCCCTGCGCAAAACGGAGAAGAGCAAGTCCTACTACTTGTGCACCTCCGTCTCGGCCCCCGCCGCCGCCGCCCTGGGCCCCGGGGCTCCCGGAGGGCTGGCGGGCGCCGAGGGGCCGGCGGGACCCCCGCCCTGGGGTGAGACCACTTGGATCTACCACGACGGCGAGGACACCAAGATGATCGTGGGCGAGGAGAAGAAGTTTCTGCTGCCCTTCTGGCTGCAGGTTATCTTCATCTCGCTCCTTCTGTGCCTCTCGGGCATGTTCAGTGGCCTCAACCTGGGCCTGATGGCCCTGGACCCCATGGAGCTGCGCATCGTGCAGAACTGTGGCACAGACAAAGAGAAGAACTATGCCAAGCGCATCGAGCCTGTGCGCCGTCAGGGCAACTACCTGCTGTGCTCCCTCCTGCTGGGCAATGTCCTGGTCAACACCACGCTTACCATCCTGCTAGACGACATTGCCGGCTCTGGGCTGGTGGCCGTGGTGGTCTCCACCATCGGTATCGTCATCTTCGGCGAGATCGTGCCGCAGGCTATTTGTTCTCGGCACGGCCTTGCCGTGGGCGCCAACACCATCTTCCTCACCAAGTTTTTCATGATGATGACCTTCCCGGCCTCCTACCCCGTCAGCAAGTTGCTGGACTGTGTCCTGGGCCAGGAGATCGGCACGGTCTATAACCGTGAGAAGTTGCTGGAGATGCTGCGGGTCACCGACCCTTATAACGATCTAGTCAAGGAGGAGCTCAACATTATCCAAGGAGCCCTGGAACTGCGCACCAAGACTGTGGAGGACGTGATGACTCCCCTCCGAGACTGCTTTATGATCGCTGCTGAGGCTGTGCTCGACTTCAACACTATGTCCGAGATCATGGAGAGCGGTTACACCCGTATCCCTGTTTTTGAGGGTGACCGCTCCAACATCGTGGACTTGCTCTTCGTTAAGGACCTGGCTTTTGTGGACCCCGATGACTGCACGCCGCTCAAGACCATCACCCGCTTCTACAACCACCCGCTGCACTTTGTCTTCAATGACACTAAGCTCGATGCCATGCTGGAGGAGTTCAAGAAAGGTGGGCTTGTGCCTGTGGCGGGGGCGCGGTGGGGAGGTGATTCTTGGTGGCAGTCAGCATCTACCTGCTCACAGCAAGGGGGGCCTCTGGGGTTCCTGCTTACTGGGGGGTGTGGGAAGGTGCATTCTGGACAGTGAGTAAGCGGTATCTAGACGTCTGCCAGATCGGATGGTTCCCTGGGCCAGAAAGCTGATCCATGGCTGGGATGTGCCCCCAGCCTTTTTTCCCCACTGCACTGGGATATGTGTGTGTGGGCATGGTGCCAAGCAAGGTTGTTTTCTTTCTTGTTTTTTCCACTCATCTGTCCGTTACAGTGAGAACCACTGACGGGAATCCGCGCCCATTCCTTGGCTGTGTCTTCTCTGTGCTTTTTCAGCTGGCCTGACAGGGAGGAGTGGGTGGGCTGCTTGGGTGCCTCTCAGGCTTAGTGCACACACGTGCTGAGATAAACAAGGCATTTTAGCTCCATTCATAGGCTCAGCCAGCTGACCTCAGTTCTGTGCTTGTGTTCCAGTTACTTTGATTGACACCTTGATCTTGTAACTTATAAATCATTTTACTGTCCTAAAATACATTCCAAAGCACCTGTTGGTGCTGCACTTCAGAGTAATAGCTCTTTTTCCCCAGGCTTCCCTGTGCCTCAGGACCACAGGCTCAGCAGAGATGTGACCCTTTCTACCTCTTTGGTGTAGCCTGTGTATTAGTTGCATCAGAATGGGACTGAGGCTTTCCAGCCTTGTCTTAATTGTAGGTGGTGTTGACTTGACAAATGCATCTTAATTCTTGTTAGAAGCTCTTGCTTATGGCAAAGGAAAAACCTCTTTTTGTTTTGCTTTTAAAATCTGTTCCTCTCTGCAAGCCAAATAATAATGCTCTATGGCCTGTGCAAGAAGGAGCTTTCAAAGTAGTTGTTAAGTGAAATTTCAGACAGTTTATGTGAACTCCTGTCCTGGAAAACAAAAGGCCATTTGGAGTGCCACTGGACTGTTCATACCCAGAGAGATCTGATCAAAGTACCATGGAACAGGGTAATTCCTGTGAGGTGATTTGCTTGAGAGGGCAAATCTGATAGGGAATATATGAGTTCACATTTTATTAACTGCAAAATTTGAAAAAAGCTTCATGAATATGTGAATGGTCTTTCCAGATAAATTTGAATTATCAATTAAGTTTCAGGGGCTTTTCTGTCCACGTGGTAAGCTCTGGTTTCATGGCATTTGATCTTCTTCATCCTGATTAACTCAGTTTTGGTGGTTTGGAGGGTTATCTGTTCTTTATTTCATCTTCGTGGATAGAAGGTGAACATACTTGTGGTTTTTACTGACCACAGTGCAGCAGTGGTTATCTCTCTCAGCCTGTGTGTAGAGATGGCAAAGTTTTACTTGGTTTTGGAGATGTTGAAGGAGAGATGAGGGAGAGCCTCCCTCAGCTGTGGTTTCTGTGCTGCAGGATCTGCAACTTGGACATGGGAAACTCAGTGATGTCACTTAACCGTTGGCTGGTTAAAGTGCATTTTGCTGCATGTACAAGTGAAGGGTGGTTCTTCCCCTCAGTCCCTGTACTGACCAGATAGCACAATAGGGTTCTTAGCCTGTAGTGGGACTTCATGGGTGTTTTCTAGTTCTGTATGCAGCAATGTGTCTGAAGAAATGGATGCTACATTGATAGTTTTATTTCCCTGGTCTGAAAGGATGGAATGCATTCCTGTGTGTTAGCATAGCAGTCCTTTTATTTAACAGCCAGGAGAATTAGGTGTGCACTTTAATCCTGGGACTGTGGCTAAGCCGAATGCCTCCTTACAGTTCCTGAAACTGGTGCTTAAAATAGGCTTCTTAAAAATTCTCCTGGGTGGCTTGGAAGGTGCAGACTAGAGATCACTTTCCCTGGTAGCCAGAGGGCTTCTCTTGCCTGTGCTAGGAAACATCCCAGTGGCACAAGCTTAGGATGACTTCCTAACATGTGTGTTCCCCTGTGAGATTGCTGGGTCCTGGAGTAGTCTCTGTTGTTGGGAATTAATTCAGGCTAGTTTGAGCACAGTTAAATGTTTACTCCAGAGTTGCTATGCTGGTTGGTCTGTATGGGCAAGCCCTGTGTTAGTTCCAGCTCTGTTCTAACTGGTTTCTCTTTAAAAAGTGCAGATATAGTGGAAATAAATGGCTTCCTTTGTGTCCTTTGAAATGAATGTAAATAACTGATAGCTCGCTTGATCTGGCATAGCGTGGTGTCTTTTGCAAGAGCTCTTCCACCTTTCTTCTTCAGAGCAACCTTGCCAAATTCCCATGAGAATGTACAAATTAAGGGTGAGAATCAAATTGCACGTTACTCTCTAGTAGTGTGTTGGAAATAAATAAGCTTACAGTTTTTAATTGTTCCCTTCCTATCACATTGATCTGCTGCCACAGCCAGCTTGCTTCAAAACTCGTGTGTCTTTTTTTGATACTCAGGCTCTTGCTATCACTGTTGGGTGCAACAGGCAGCTCATGTGATAGTGCTGTCAGTTAATATTTTAATTGATTTGAGGAGGGAGGATTTTTTTTTTTTTCAAGAAGTTTGGTAATTAGCTGGGTAGGTGGGGTTTTGAAACTCACTTTTTGGGCAGAAATAAAACATTCTTAACCTAAATATGGAATAGAGGCTTACAAGGAAAAGATTAAAAGCCAAGCAAGGCAGGGTATATATCCTTATGCTGGCAGAAGATGAAATGGGTAGTTCTGTGCTTTTTCTAGTGCTTAGGCTGAACAGCTGGACGATTTGGTGATAGGCCTATTGTTAGCATTCTTTGACCACAATTGTAAAATAAGTATCTGTTTCACTTCTATGCTGCCAGGCAAGAAACTTAATTTTAAGAGAGAGCTTCAGCACATTCCCACTCCCTTGCTGCTCTAATCTCCTAAAGTGTGAATAAACATGATTCCTGAAGCAGTCCACAAGCAAGCTTCTCCTCTAAAAAGCATGGTTTACTTGCAAATAAATAAATAAATAAATAGCTTTTGAAATAGGTGTGATTTTTCTGTTCTAAAAACAGACCTTAAATCTCTACCAGAGCTGTCAAATCCATTTGCCTACAGGTTGAGCAGGCTGAGTGCTTACCTTGCATTCAGCCATTCCAATTTAATGCAAGGGAGTCTAAGGTACCTTTTCTTCTGGCCTAGGCAAGGACCTTCCTGACTTTGCTCAGAGCAAAGACATATCTCATTTGAAATAAGGTCACTCCTACCTAACCTGATGTTGGCCACTGCTGTAAAGGGGAGCAAGGTGTTACCTGTTCCAGGATTGATTTTTGTCGTGGCTCCTAATCTGCAGCATGGAGTGAATGAGCCACAAAGTCATTTATGGAAAGAAGCTGGTGAGCTGTCTCCACTGATCTCCTTTTTCTCATTGACATGTGTGTGGACCTGCTTTTTTTTTTTTTTTTTTTTTGTTTTCTTTTTGACAGTCTTCCTAGGTCTCTGCTCAAATGCTCTCTGGCACTTGCTCTCAGTGTTTTTCACAGACAGATCTCTGCATGTGTGATCCTAAATCCAAAGCATTCTATTTCTAGCTCCCTGTCTGCTGGAGCTACAAAAATTCAGCTTGAAAAGCCTCATGCTGTAGTACTAATATTTCAAGATTGGCCCACTTTCTGCAAGCCATTGTACAGCTGTGTTCCTGGTGGCCTGGATGGCTTTGGAGGTCAGCAGTTTCTCAATTGGAGTCTTCCTTATCTGGGAACTTCGAGTCCTATATTTTGATCTTATTTATATCTGTTTCCACTATTATTTTATACTGTGAATCAGAGCTTAGTAACCTGTTGCAAAGTAGCCACAGTAACTGCGCAGCACTTCTGAGCTTTTATTTTCTGATTTACATGGCAGCCTTGAGAAAACTTCTAGATTCCTTATTAAAATCATCACAACTGGACCTTAAAAATTCTTATTTCCTAAAAACATTGTCAGATTTAGCTCGATGATACTTTCTTCAGGCTCTGTTGGTCTTGTATTTTCTGGTTTTAGTAGCATGTATGTTTGGTGGCTGTGTTTAGAGTGGACATTGGGGAAAAATATTGTCCATTTCTTTTCTAGTTCTTCTTCCCACTTGAAAAAAAACCGGCCCCCAGCAGCCTGAAACATAAACCTCTGACTTTTGAGTGCAGAGAAGAATACCTAGACCTACTTCTTTTGAGCACATAGATCCTCTTTTTGGAAACAGGTAGGATAGCAAGTAATTGGTAGCCCAGGGATCCAAAGTTCTGCATTACTGTTGTTGGTCTGAGGGTTTTTTTCTGTTATTAGGTCACTTGTTCTGAGGGGCGTTTTTTGTTATTAGGTCACTTATCTTTCTGGTGCAACTCTAATCCAGGTTTGTAGGTGGCTTCTTTCCTGGTTCCTTTCAAGTTTTATGACCTGCTGAATCTGAGTCCAGTCTTCCCTTGAGTAACTTAGATTTAGTAGATCTGAATGCTCACTTTCTAGTTTATCTAGCACGTTGTCTGTCTCCTGGGCACTTTTTTCATGTAGCCCTGTGACTGCAGCATTACGAGAAACTGGAAGAAACTACATAAATCCTTTCTGGGATTATGAAAGGCACGTAAAACTTCTTGGAAAACAATATCGTTTTCAAGGCTGCTTAGCTAATAAAAGGCACTTCCTCTGATCCATTTGGGGAAATTCATATAACAGAGAGGGTGTTGAGAACGTCCAGTGTGGAGGCTTTTCTGTGTGAAGAGAATAGGGGAGTGGTAGGTGGGAAGGAATTTGCCACCAAGAAACAGAAGTCTTAGCATGCTATGCCTGCAGATTTATTCTCTGAGCAAAAATTGCATGTGGGGGTGGGGGTTGCCTCGTGACAAACTGTTCCTTGGCTGTCTGACAGCGCAGCACCCGCAGGTACTGCACTGCCAAGAGCTTTGCTGGCCTTGCAGAGCTCCTGGGGGATGCGTGCTCATTCCACTGGAGAGCAGCGGATGTGGGTTACTGCAGGCAGCCCTCCTGCTGGTATGCTGAGGGAGAGGCGCCAAGGGGAATGCATCAGGGAACAGCTCCAGTTCTTCCTGGGCTCCCTACTGGGAACGTTTTATAGGGACCAGGAGAAGAGAGGCTTCTAGGAGAGCAGACTTGGTGAGGAGCCCAGCTTGAGGGTTCCTTCTGCTGCTGAGAGTAGGAAGAAATGTGTTTCAGGTGGCTGGCAGGGAGAGGAGTAAGTGAATTAAATGGCTTGAGCAGTAGAGGTTTGAGTCTGTGTTGGATATGATTCTTTGATCACTTTTTAACCAGTTGTTCACAACTCTTGTCATTTGACAAACACAAGAAGTTGCCTTTTCCTCCGCTCAGCTGTTTGCTCAGTTAGCAAATGCTTTCCTGTGCTGAAGCTGATGGGAGTGAATTCCACCACAAGTGAACCATGCTCCTATCTGCTTTCTCTGTGTCTGTAAAGGTTATCTGTAATAGGCACAGATGTAAACTTCAGGTCAGTCTGTGCAGCCAACAGCATTTCACAGCCAGTTTTGGAGCAGGATAGGGCAAAGAGGCAGAATGACAACTTCTGAGCAAATTCATTAGCGTAGGAAAATGGTCAGGTAGTTTAACCATTGCAATGTCCTTCCAGGCCTGAGATTTTTTTTTTTTAGTTTCATTTTTTGTTCTGCCGACATGAGGTTCTGAGGAGCAGAACATTTTCTCAGTGAACTTCAATTGACTCTGAGAGCATAAGAACAATAACAGCGAATCCTCTGCAGTAGGTGATTTCTGACAATAGCTGGGGCTGCTTAGAGAAAGTATTAGAAAAGAGCCAATTTATTTTGTTCCCCACGGAAGCTTACTGATCTCATCAGGCTGTGATTCAGGAAGTTCTGGGACTAAAGATACTGTCTTTATTAAATAGCCCTAGATGCTTATTTCTCTCTGTGAATGTGTCTGATCAACATTGAACCTTTGTCGGCTCTTGCACAGAAACAAACACCAGTA
Source organism: Entomyzon cyanotis (assembly GCA_024500445.1). Lineage (NCBI taxonomy): Eukaryota > Metazoa > Chordata > Aves > Passeriformes > Meliphagidae > Entomyzon > Entomyzon cyanotis. Next base: position 12,402,018 of record JAKEPQ010001000.1, on the reverse strand, counting down.
CTGGGTGTCTCCTGTCCGTAGCTGTGTAGTGCTAGTGGCAGAGAAAAGTGGGTCTAGAGGTACATTTCTGATTGTCACTTCTGTATGAAGCCATCCAAAGGTAGATTTTGTTTTGTCAGACTGTGATATCACTCTAGCTTGTAATTTAGGAAATGAGGGAGGGAGCAACCTCACACTTCATATGTGTTATGAGCCTGAGTCCCCTCCATGTTTTATTGAAGGAATCATTATAGTGAGTGGGAGTGTTGTGGGGGTTATTAGGCTGCTTAACTTGGATCATCAATGCCACTAGACTGTGACAAGATCTACTCATCTTCCAGGTGTTGTCTGGTGTTAGATTTTGTCTTGCTCAGTTGGAGGGCACACATCCTAGTGCACAGGAATTAAGATCTGAAGGATTCGAAGTCTCACTGCTTCACCTCTTCTAAGCATTTAATATCTGCTCAATATTAAGAGTCCTAGGTCAATCTTACAGCAGTTTAGTCAGGGGCAAGTAGGCCAAAAGTGAAAGCAGTGGCTGAGTAGTGTTGAATGAGTCTATACACCATCCAGCTGTGCTTTTTTCACTAATACTTAGCAAGAGCTCACTTTTGCATTTGCCTATGTGCCTCTATAGAGCAGTGGTGCAATTGCCAGTCAAGGTAGACCAATTACACTTCTACTACTGAGTAATTTCCAATTTCACTAATGGAGCTTGTAAAACTAGCCCTCAACTGAGAGCACTCTGAACCATATCCTAGTGAGTGTGACCTGGCACTCTTGTTAATTTGACAAGGTCCTGAATTACAGCCTACCAGCTACAAATAGGAGTGTAAATACTTGGTGCTAATGAGCTACTGCCCACAGCACATGGCTAACAGTCCATACCAGGTGGTTGATCCTGCCTGCCTCCTGCCAAGGTCACTGAGTCATTTCAGGACTATCGAGCGATGGGATTTTGTTTCACTTTTCACCGATATATAATCATAGAAAGTGAGACACATAAATCTGTCATTAACCTTCTTCTGGTGGAATCCATCTTTTCCCTTGGCCAAGAAGTCTGCATGGCCCAACAGTTGGTAGAAGAAGCTATGCTGGGAATAAACTAAGGCTTAGTGTGATGGTATAAAAAGTATCTGTGAGAAGGGCAAGAAAAGAAAGACTGGTTCAAGCACTATAAGGGGAAGAGATGACCTTGTCACCTCAGTGTAGGTGGTCTTACTGAAAGGTAGATGTAGGGGAGAGAAAGGGATGGCTTGGAACAGGTGAGGTATTCCTATAGTGATCTAAATAGCTTTTTGAACAACATGGAGTAACAAAATTCTGATTCTGCAAAACATATTGTTATGGGGTGAGGCAGAGGAACTGAAGTTTTCCTACAGCTTCTTAAAGAAATGCCAAAACCCAAAACCAGCAAGAAGCCCACTAAAACCCCTTCTAATGTTATAATGCCAGGACATCAAGCCATACAGTGTCTTTTACAAAGTGGACTTGAAAGAACCAGGTCCCTATTTGACACTCCAACTTGAAACACAGAGTTGCAGTAGCATTAGGAGAGATGGCAGTGAGATCCACCATCCTTTCAGAGGAACTGAATGTTCTTTTGACTTGCCATTGGAGTTGCACATACCAGATGTTCTTAACACAGTGGCCAGGTCAGCTTATCTTTGCATTCTTGGTTCTCAATAATAAAGAAGCTTTGATTCTTTAAAAATTGTCTCTATTAACTCTTTCCCTTTTTTGTTCTCCTTTACTCAGAAGTGCTCTCTTCCTTCTTTGTGGCTTTCTCTGTAGTAGTTTTCCACTCTGAAGGGTCATAGGTAGGGGTCCTTGGGGACCTTTGAGCCACTGTTGTCACATTTTCTGTTAAAATTGTCTGGAAACCTTCCAGAGTTGTGGTAGACAGACAGTTTTCACTGAAGTGAAGAAAAACTTCCAGGATGTTCCACACTTCCATGCTGTCTAGGGGGCATCATACAAAAAAAGTTGTTTGCTTTTGAGGATTGGGTTGTTGTAGTACACAATCTGTAATGCCAGAGGTGTTTCTTTGTCTGGTTTGGCTGGCATGTTGAAATTGGGATTCTTACATGGGTGTTTGTGGTTATTTTTGTGATTTAGAAACATGATTCAGACTTGCTCTTCAGCTACTGGTGATGATATCTCTTGAAAGGACTAGTGAAAGAATACTACAAAAACAACTTATCTTGTAACCAGCTTGTATTAAAATATGCAAGCCCTAGATTAAACAGAAACCTCAAAGCAAAAAAAGCTTGTGTGATTGGGACTTCTCTTTATATTGAAGCATTTCATTTGTAAAATGTTTGGTGCATTAATTTCAGTGTTTATGAAACAACAGCCCTTCTCATCAAGGAACTGTATTTTGAAGGACAGAGTAAGTGTGATGCCTGTCAATCTGGAAGCTGAAACCTGATGATTGTGGAGGCTGCAAGAGTTTACAAGTTAACAGAACTCTGCTGCAGTTACTAATTAACCAGGCCAGAGCTTTGCTCCAGCCAAAGGCACTGGGCCCGGGAGATGAACGCATATGTTCAGCACAAAAGATCTGTGGAGTTATGTTTTCTGTAATGCTTTCTGTTGAGATTGCACCATTCTTTTGCTGGCAGTCCCAAAAGGAGCTGCTCTTCAAATGAGAGCGATGTAACATTGCTCTCTGCAGGGTGAGCTGTGCCTTCAAGACTGGGCTCCTACTTCCTGGAGGTTCTTTCCCACAGCAAGTGTGAATGAAAGTTGGGGTTTTCTTTATAGTGAGTTTTTTTATGGTGGTGTGATCTCTTACAGTGATGTGATAGAGCCATTGGTAACAGCCGATTTTTGTGGAGGTGAACAAAGCTTTATTTTTCCCTTTTGTCCATGGGTAATGAGGGCAACAAAAATGCTGGTTCTGCCTTGGTTGGATACTTTGCTGCCAACAAACAATTTTAAGAAGGATCTTGCCACTTCTGGTTTTCTTCCAAGACTCCACCTCCAGCTTTCAGAAGGTTGTCCTGCCTACCCTTTGCACTGGGGGTTCAAAGTGCAGCCTGCGGGACCCCTTTCCATTCAGCAGTTATGTGAGGACAAGGATGATCAGTTGCCTGCTTTTATTGCTTCTGAATTGCTTGTCAGCAATTTCTAGATTCCTACAAATAGGAAGAAAATCTGCCGGTGTGAACTTGTTCTTGATAAAAATTTACAATCTGGCATTGAAAGTAGGTGTGGCTGTGGGTTTTAGGCAAGCTGCAGGCTTAGTTCTTCCTATCTTGCCTGGGACATCTTTCTATTGGAAGCAAGCACAGCTCTTACAGTTATAATTCTCATACACAGCAAGTGCAGACAGGGAGATTCAGTTGGTATTGCAGGGCATCTGGTAAAGAGGCTGCAGTTCAATTTTTTACTAGTTAAAGCAGGCCAGAATTGTGAATTAGTTATTCAGTAGCTCTAACTTGAACTCCAAGGGACATCGCTAAGTTTTTGATTCAAGGTGGATAAATTAGTGTGATGTATTTTACTCTGGGAATTTGTGTGGGGTGTTTTTCACTGCTGTGTAACTGAGGTATGTGTAGATATAGCTTTTTGACTTTCAGCTTTTATTTAAGTGTCTTGATGCAGTGTGTGGGGATTGGATGAGGAAGAATCTCTCAAAGTAGCTTGAAGACTCACTGCCTTAGGTCTTCCTTTTCCTCCAGCAGAGTAGAGGAATAGGGGATGCCTCACTGGAAGCTGGGGCAGTGGACCTGTGAGTAGCTGACCATGTGGACTACATGGTTGTAGAGGTATGAACTACATGGTTGTAGAGGTATGGGATTCATGCTGGTTTTCAGATGTGATCTGGTCTTGTTGTGTGCTGGTTTCTTACCCTCATGGAGAATAACTTTTATCTTCTTGTTGATGTTCTAATTTGCCTGGAGCCTTTTGGAGTGGTTAGGTTTGAAAACACTAATTTCAAAACAGTGAATTTCAAGAACTTCACACTGCTCATGGGGAGTATTTTTTTTTCCTTCTCCTAGTGTTGAAGAATTGCTTTTGCTATGTGGATGGGATTTCTCCTTGAGAAATCAAGATCCCTGGCTAGATAATTGTCTATATTTCTTGTAATAAAAATGCTGTACAGTATACTTCAGACTCAATGTCAGCTACTAAAAGTTTGAGTGCTCACTTGCAAGAGAAATGGGAGACTTTCTTATAGCTCATGTAGAGGAAAGCCAGCTTCTGATCTTTGTGTAGTAGTATATTTGTGTTTTCCTGTGACCCTTACAGAGATCACAGCATGCTTAAAGCTGTGTTTCTTTTCCATATGATGGACCCAGCCTCTCCATAGTAATCAGGACTGACAGTTTTGTAGGCCTTTCTGTTCATTTGACAGAGGCCCAGAGGGCATTTGCTATCACTGATGTGAAACTGCTCTACCAATAGTGTACTATTTTAATTCAACTTGTGTTGTGTTGTGTGAAGGCTCCCAAGGACAACCTGGAAATGGAGAAGTTGCACAGTTCACCCTGTAGGCAGTCTTGGTGGGGGGTGAAGCTTCCCATCGTGGGAATCCCCTGAGGTTAGAGCTTGAGGAAGGCAGCTGTGGCAGTGAAAAAACTTAATTACCTACTGGATGCAGGCTCCAAGAACTACAGCAGTCTGTTGCTTGATGCCAACCATAGAGTTGAACCAGTGTGTGCAGTCAACGAGCAAGCAAATAGAGTAGCTTTCTTCTCTCCTGCCTTTTTCAATGCCCTTGGGGTTAAGGGAGGGGATGAAGGTTTCCCTGTGCTGTGTGATGCACCACAGACGGGAATCCCAGTCTCTCCTCCTCCTCTCTGCTTGGGAACACCTGCTGTGCATGGGATGAGAGGTCTACCAGGAGAGCTCTGATGTCAATGGCTCTATTCTGTTAATTGTTTTTTTTCTCTTTCCAGAGCAGCTGTTTTGAATTTTCCAGTTTTTGCTGTAATCTTTGAACAAGCTTTATTTTGAGAGAGACACTGCGGAAATGTGTGGGGCGGAGTGAAGACACGCATACATTTGAGTGTTGAGGGCATTTTCTTTTCTGATTTCTGGCCTGAAAACTGGGTTTAAACTTGTTGCTTGCCTGCTGTTTGAACGTGGTCCAGTGGTAAGAGGCTTTAATACATTTCTTCTTTGCAAGTCATCAACCTCATATCTTCCAGTAAAGGAAAGAATTTGGGAGTATAGCTTCCAAGAGTAATAGCCTTCTCAGCCCTATGTAATGCACCGGCTCCAACCAAGAAGTTCCAAGGAAAATATTCAGAAAAGGGGAAGTCGTCTAGCTGTAATCCCTGATGGTTTTGTATTTAAACTAATTTGCTTTGCAGAGAAATCAGTACATGCTTTTTTAAAGACACGCATGCAGTCACCCCGGGACTAATAACTATGTAGACTATCTTAATCTGAGCATAGGTCAGAGAAATTAAGAAAGTGTCTCTTACCAAGTTTGTATTCATGATGCTCTGGAGTTTGTCATTGTTCCCACTATCTCTACCTGAAAACACACTTGGAAATACTGGAGGCTGTTTCTAGGTACCATGTTTTCTACTTCAGTCTACCTCCTGATCAGTAGAAAGAGTTGAGTGCCTTAAGCAGTGCTTAAAAGGTTTAAAGAAGAATGCTGACCAAAAAAGACATCATGAAGAAGATGGCAGGTTTGGGGATTTTAATGGTGTCTGAGTCTATTTTCCTTTGAAAACCACTGGGACAGCAGTATCCTGCCCGTTTTTACAGTGAACATTTAAGGGGGAATGATGTGCTTTATACTCCAAAGACTTTTTTAAGTAATCAGATTATCTTAACCATCCTCTCCAGTGCTGCGATTAGTAGCTGTGATGAGGAATGAGTGTGTACTGTGATTAAACATGTAGTCCCACAGTTAGAGGCAGCCTGTAGTTCCTGGGAGGAAGAACTCTTGCTGTGGTAATGCTTGTGAACAATTCTCCTAACAAAAGGAATTCTCATCTCAGTGTTTTTTGTGGCTTTGAGGATGACTGGGACATTAAAAAAATCCTCAAGATATGATTAGATGCAAAAGCTCTTACAAATAGGAACAAACTTGTTTTGGGTTTGGTTTGTTTTTTTTTTTTTTTTTAAATCCTTGTAAAACTGAGACTTAAAAAAAAATGCAGGAATAGGAAAATTTTCCTCAAAATGTAAAAATGACCAAAGGAAATCAAGGGCCAGAGTGCTTCAAGTGAGTTGAGAGTTGAGCAAGGATAAAGTGGTGGGTTTTATCTTTTGGATTTCCTAGCACTGTCCAGAGTTGCAGTTGATTGTGATGCCTTCTCCTTGTGCTTCAGTTACTTTGCTCTAGAATGAGGACTCATTTTTGTCCCTTTCCCTTATATCAACTGAACTTGTTTTGTGAGAGTCAGTATGTTTCAGCTTGTCTACTGTAATTTAGGTTCTGTAATAGAGATTTGGTTTAATGTTCATGTGATTGCTTACTTGCATGATGATTGCAACTTTCTTTTGACTGACAGACAGTCCCTCCAGTGACTCAGATTTTTTTCTTTTGCCCTGAGTTCCTTGGCTGTCAATGTCTTTAGTATTTTCACTCTCCTTTTTCAGATCAATATGTTGTTCTCCTGGCACTATTTGTTGGCAGTAGGTGAGGAAAAACAGGAAGAGACTAGGCAACAGATGAGATGAGGCCATCCACTAGGCAAGTGTGTGGAGACAGTTAAGGTGAATGTCCCATGGTTAGTGCTCTGTTCTGTGCAGCTTTATGGCCGCTAAAATTGCTGCTGTAGAGTTCATTGTTGGGTGCTTTCTAACATCTTACTGACACAGAGGGGTTTGATCTGTCGTTTTATTCTTACTGTGTCAGAAATGCCATTTATCCTTTTATCCTCTGCTGCTTGGCTTTTGTTTTCAGACAGTTTTAAACTAATGTTCAATTTAGGATTAATTATATACTAAATAATTTTCTGTTTTTCTGGCCTGAAAACCTAGTAGGCAAGTCTTTAAGTGGCAAACCTGTTAGTGGTTAAATTCCCAGTGTTGAGGGACATGCAGGTAGCTGTCCTTTTTTCTTGCTGGTGACAAGGTGGTATCCCAAGTATGATTAAATATGTTGGCTCCCTCAGGAGCCAGGAAGTCTTGAGCTCTTACTCCTGGTGCCACTGGAAAGCTGTTCTTGCACCATGGACAGGTCAGTTATAGCAGAGGCTAACACTGCACTCTTCCTCATTGCCACTCATTCCAAGGAATCTCAAGCAAGCTGGCTAAGAGGGATGCAGTGACACAGAGCCAAGTCTGTTCTCACTGCTGGTGAATCCCATTCATTTGGGGTGAAAAGGATGGCTTGGTTGGACTCTTGCCTTATTCCATGTGTGGTGATGTGATGTGGGGAAAGCACAGCCCACCAGGTATTTGTCAGCAGGTAAGGGGGCGGGTGAGACTTGTCCTTGTGATGGTCCAATGCTGCTCTAGGGTGGTGCAAGCAGTCTCCTCCATGTGCCACTCAGAGTGTCCTGTTTTTTTCTGAGAGTGTTGGCAGAGACTGGGTTCTGTTGCTGCTCTGGTGGCTGTTCCCTAAGGTCGACTTGCCTCCCTGGCACAGAATTGAAAGGACCTGTGTTCTGATGATACCATTATCGTTCTGTCTCTCTGTGTTTCTGTTAACAACTGATGTCTGATTAAAGTGTCTGTTAGTGCAGAAGCTCAGTGTTGACTCGTAATCCAGGGCACCATTTTTGCTGGCATGAAGGGATGTGCTGTGCTTGTGATCATAATGACCTGGCTCTTTATTGTTTTCTTTGACATAAGAGATAGGAACAGGAGGGAGGAGCTGAGAATTTTCCTGCTTGTCCCATTCAGAAAATGGATGTGACTGGGACAGTGAAGGTGTGATCTGTTTTCTCATCCCTGTCCCAGGAGTTAGGCTTGTGCAGGGAAGGCAGGGACAGGGACTACTTCATTCTTCTTCCTTTGACTAGATGAAAAGCTGAATGAACGGTACCCTTCAGTAAAGTGTGAATTCAGAAGTCTCATTAAAAAAGTTGCTACCAAAAGTAACAAAAGTAGATTTCTAGTTTTAGGTAAAATTATTTTTCCTTAATTTTTAATCCCTTTGTGTTGGAACAGGGAGCTGAAGGGAGTGAAGGGACTTGGTAGGGCTGCCTTTGCAGGGAAGGAGATGGGAATGTTGCAACCTTTGAGTTGTTAACCTTTTGAAGTAGCATGGGGTAGACGTCTCATTACCCTCCCCTCAACACAGGAAGGATTTATCTGTGACATACCAAGCAAATTGCCTTTTGCCTCAGAGATGGTGCAGAGCTGTTAAACCTGTTTGGCTTCGAGGCAGTCATTCTGTGGATTCTCTTTATCTGCCCCTGTGAGGGTCAGGAGGCCTGCAGAGGCCACCTTCCTCTTCCATGTCTGATGTCTGCTCTGCTGGACCAGCACTTAAGGCAAAAGCTCCTGTGTTGGGTGAGGGCTTTTAGTAAGTGCTTTCAAAAATAGCAGTAGATTGTCCCTCCAGGGTCAGGTGAGGGAGCTGCAATGCTTGCAGGGAGATCTGCAGCCAGAGTGAGACAAACCAGTGACAGCTTTGCTCAAGTACAATGTTTGAGGATCTAACTAGAGAACTGGAATGTTAGGCTAGTTTGCAGCTTGGTTTTAAATTTGATGCTAAATTTTGGTAGCCAGTTGTCATTTGTTTTTTATTTTCCCTATCAGAATAAGCTGTTTTTAACATAAATGACTAACTGAATTAGTGTCCGTCAAAGTGTTAACTTCAGCATGAAGAAACAATTGATCTGCATCATTATCACTGCCAAAATGCATCTCTGGGTACATGTTTCTTGGTATGTCACATGTCTGTAGCAGGTGGCAATAATACTGAACAGAGCTGTGAGCATTTGTGTGCTTTTGGTTTTTTTCTCCCAACTATTGCAAACTCCTTTGAGACTGCTGAGACAAGCCTGTGTGTAGGGGTGGTTGAGGAGAATCCAGAAGCCCGGGGAAGAGAGGGAAAGTGAGAAAACTGCAATTGTTTGGTGCATGGGAGAAGTTTAAAGCATAAAATACATAAATAAAATGAAAACTGTCCTAAAAAAGGAGTAAAACCTACTGATGAGAGTAATCATGAAAGTGTCTGACCTCCCTCTGCTGCACTTATCATGTTCCTGCCTTGCTGTTTGTGCTCGTCTGTGTTTTTGGCATATCTCTGTGATCCATTTAATGTTACCAAAACAGGTGCCACATAGACACAAGCAAAAGAGCTTTCTTCTTACTGTTCCACCAAAGGATATGACTCATTCCTGAAGGGATGGTTCATTTAGCAGAGCAACTAAACTAAAAGTATGGAAATTTTCAGGGTTTCCACTGATAACTCTTCCCTTTGAATATTTTCTGTGTTAAGGATGCAACTTTTGACTGTGGGCATTGGTCTGTTAGGAAACGACTTGTGCTATGTTCAATGTATGTGAATCTCATAATGCAGGTGACTACTTGTTAGTGGAAGTTGAGCTAGATTTGAACCTGTAGAGGGTTATTGACTTGATCTTTTTATCTGTCGGCTCATTCTTCACTCCTCTTCTGTGTTTGGATGTTGCAGTTTTGAGATGTTTTTGGAAAGAGTACTGGGAAAACTTGCAAACATTTTTCAAACAAAAGATGGTTTGTCTTCATGGCTGGGAGGGTTCATTTGGACACTTACTCTGAAATTTTTTTTTTTTGTTTGGAAAACTGAAGTTCTTAGAAGTTAGATGGCCTTGGCTTTCTTTGTTCTTTCCTCTGTCTCAGACATCTGTATCAGCTCTCTCACCGAGCTCTTTATCTTACTTGGCTTTTCTGTGGATGCCTGGAGGCCTTGGCTCACATTCTCAAGAGTGTCCACTGGTTCAAGAAGCCATTGCTGCTATCATATTACCTTGACAGCTGTTGTCCCATTTCATATTTGCCATCCCCTCCCCCCGGCTCCCTTGTGATTTTTGGCAGAAGCTGTGGCTATTGAGCAATAAAACTTGGATCTGAGAATCCTGTTGCTGGTGGGAAAATGAGATGAGAGCATACTAGTTAATGCCTTGCAACTTGACTTCTTGCTGATGTATAATCAGTAGCATCTTTATTTGAAAACAAAACCTACCACTAGCTACGCTGTTTGTGGATTGAGTGGATGGTTCATTTACTGCTCATCTGGAGTTGAGCCATAGGTGCTGGTCTCTTAAAATAGCACAGTCTATACCAAGGTATTTATGACCAGACAAGCTCTTGGAGTCCTTGACAAGTGCCTATGCCTAAGGACTGCAGAACTAGGATGTTCATGTTAATAGAAGTAATCCATAGGGGTATGATCAACTTCATCTTTATCTTAATTTTATTGATGATCCTGCCTGTGCGTAACCTGGAACAGAGCTCCTGTGGTGCTATTTAGTAGATATTAAAGATGACCCTATATGATTTTGCTTGGATTTGAATTAATAATAGAGAGAACATTTGTGAGCTCTCTTCTTGTGTGTGTTTGGGGATTTAATTACCATTCTTTCAAATGCAACATAAAACGCTTTTGACAACTGACAGGAATGGTGGTGATCTCGGGGCCAACCATCATAAGAGAGCTGCCATGTCTATAAAGCTCTCATTTCAAGATGTTTTGTGTTTCTTTTGTCAGTTGGTTGAAAAGTTGGCTGATGCATGGCATTCTTTAATCTCTACTGATCATTCCTCTTGTCCCTGTTGGAACATGTCAGCAACTAAATTTTGTGTAACATACTGGCAAAATTAGGAAGGAAGGAAGGAGCAGATCTTAATTGGAAAGATGACTGACAGAAAACAATTAACGTATCCGGAACACTCAGTTGCGAAGAACGCATATAGGAAAAACATATGAAAAGTTCTTTTGCTTGCAATGTGTTTGATTTACTTGCTGATAACATCAGTGTGAAATGTAAAGCTTGTAAAAAGCTGGATCAGACCAGCCTTAGTGCTTGTCTTACAGCTCCTAAATTGCTGTGCCAAAACTAGGGAGACTTGACTCCTACCAAAACACGTGCTGCCCTGTTTTGTTCGTGTCTGGGGAGAAGGGTACTTTAAACTGTTGGTGGATAGCTCTGCTGTGTATGAGTGAAATGATGAGTTTGAAGTAGCTGTAAATTTGAGGGCTGGGGCCTTGGGGCTCCATCACAGTTGGAGCAGGTGGATTGTGGCCCATGATGTGGTCTCAGCATCTTGTGTGCTGTGAAGTCCTGTTGGGTCTGAAGAATTGCTGGGGTTGTAGTGGGTTCAGCTGTGAAGTCAAGCGGGGAAACTCAGACAGCAAGGGGTCAAAGAAGATGTCCTCTGACTTTGGAAGATCACAATTACATCAACACCCTCTGGAAAAGAAATAGAATTAAAATAGAGAATGGATTACATCTAGATGAAAAAAGCATGAAGCTGTAATGTTTGAGTTGCAGGGTGGGATGCATGGGTTTTCTGTTGACATGTGGGGAAATAACATTTTACTGACTATCCTTTTCCCCCCCTGAGCGAAAACAAACACTCATAACATCTCAGTTTGGTGCAAAACTTGATTTAAGCAGGGTAGGTTTTGTTTGTGGGGGGGTTTTGTTGTTTTTTTTTTTTTTTAGGAAAAAGGTAGCAATTTCTCCTCTCTGCCCCACATTCCTTGCTATCCTGGCATTTTGCATGGGTTTAAACAAGGTGCTCCTTGGCCTGATCTCTCCATGGAGATTTCAGAAAGCGCTGGAAGGCTTGAGCTTCCTGCGATCCCTGGCATGTCTTCCGTTACGCAGCTACGGTTATTATAGCAGTAGGGGACTTGTTAGTTTTCCAAGTGCAGTTCCCAGCGAACGTGTTCGCTCTGCGGTGTAGACTCCTGCATGTTCGGTGTTAAAATAGTTCTATAGCTTTCAGGCATCTTGCATTTCAAATATGGGTGGAGAAGCAAGTGTTGGCCTTTAAGGCAGGGGTTTCAAAGCTTTCTGATATCAAAGGCCATGTTGACAACTTGGCAAGCGCTTGTGGGCCCAAGTGTGTTAGATCTTTAGGATAGGAGCTGACTTGCTGCAGGCATTGAGGAGGATGTTTTGCATTGTTTAAATGTATTGTCAGGTGTGTTGTGTCCTTTCTGTGCAGCATGGCTGCTGAAATGTCTCCTCCTTTTCTGCTAGACTTGGCTCACTTTCCCAGCAGCTAGAGAAGGGGTTAATTTGCTCTTACAGTCTACTCCAGCTTGTCTCTTGCTCTTGCTGTCCAGTCACTTCTCCCTAAACCTGCTCCTGTGGGGAATCCCCTCTGTGGAGCCCTCAGCTGTAGCAGCTCTCACAGTGGCTGGGGAGGGTGGAAGGGAGCGTTTGGGGAAGGTTTTCAGCACGGCTGGCAGGTTACAGAGTGGGAGGATGCATCTCAGCTGTCAGCCCTTTGCAGCCCTCTCCTGGGTGTGGGAAGCAGGTAGAGTCCTGCAAACTTAGGAAAGCAGCCGGTTCTGGCAGGGCAGAGCTTGTCTATCCTGGTCAAGGTCTCAGAGGTCTTCCCAGGTTACTTGCTGCTTGTTGACTGTTTGAAATACCAGCATGTGTCGCTTCTGCTCTGCTCTTGTGCTTTCCAGCCTTGCTGAGCTGCAGCTCTGCCTCCTTGCGTTGGGTGCATTAGCTGCCTTCGTTTGCTGTGGGATTTGAGCATCTTTGGGTGCTGGACAAACACCTTACCAGTGCTTAATGTGCTGTGCTTCCATCTATAAGAAGGTTAATTTTCACTTCCTACGTGAGGCAAGTTAAGTGCAGAGGACAGTGCAACAACACAGTGCAGAAAGATAAATGCAGTGCATACAGACATACCAAAACTTTTCTTACCTCAGCCAGTGTAGCTTTGAGGTGTGGAGTGCAACCAGGCTAATTGAATCCTTGTCTGGCTCATGGCTACAGCCTGTGTCCCGCGCTGAGCTCTGGCTGCATGGCTGGCTGGAAGGAGCAAAGCTGGCACGATGTTTCAGCTTTTAAATGCAGTCACAGGTTTCAGTCTGAGGTGGAAAGGTACTTTAAGAGCTACATTGTTTTGCATGAAAGACTAAACAACAAATCTGTAGCAGTGTGGAGGAGAAGCCAGTTTTCCTAACTCCTGGTCATGTGCTTTCACCACAAAGACCCCATTTCTTCTTTTACTTAACTGAAGAATTCCATTAGATCAAAAGCTAGTTAAGGAAAATAGAGCCCCATGTGGTCCTGTGTGGTTACTTAGGCAAGTGCTATTTTTAGGAATCTCAATTGAGTAAGCCCTGGCTCTTACTGCTGTTAAAATCCATGGAAGTAAAATTAAAACGTCTACCTTCATCTCAGCCGCATGTAGGCCACTAGGCCCCAGCCATCCGGGCTTTTTTTCCTCACTCGTGCCTCCCCCAGCACATTCCCTGCCTTGTCGGGATTTTTGCCTTTCCAAGTAAGAATTAATCAGTTCTTTGGGCATGGGAGATTTGGAATAAGGCAGGTAGGAAGTAATGAGTTGTTCCCAAGTTGTTACCCTTGTTAATGTGCGCCTGCCCTCCCATCCAAGGGTTCAGCCTAACTCTGCTCAACTTCTCCTCACTTCTGCTTTTGTGTCCCATTTTCATTGATCTACAGATGCTTCTCGCCCTACCATGAGCAGAGCTCAGCCTCACAAAATGTGACTTGTTTGCAGTTCTTTCTTTGTGGTGCTGCTGAAGAATATTTTTTGCTCACTAAGTTTTATACACAGACCTGCTTGACCTGCCTGATAACATTTGGGATGGTGGGCGATGATAGAAGTAACACACTTTGATCCTGAATAAAGATGTAAGAATACAGTTCTTTTTCTGGAAGCAGTTGCCTGATGGTGACCAGATATCTCTCCATGACTTCATGCCCCAGCTTGCAACATGCAGAGGTTTCATTGGTTATTTTTGTATTTTTCTGATCAGAAAAGCAGCAGAGAGGTAAGGCAGGAAAAGAAGCTAAATGCTGAGGAAGCTTTGGGAGCATGGCTCCAGGGGAAGCCTGTTGAATCTTTCTGAGCTGGCTGAAAAGGCTGACAACTGCAAGCAGTACTGTATTTGATTAATGCTGTTTGCACAAATTACTTTTCCATAATTTTATTTAAAAATGTGAGGAAAGCACTCTGTCACAATTCTAAGGCCCTTTTTAAGAGCCTGGAGATTTAGCTAAAGGACTTGATTCCGAAGTGAGAGTGAAAATTGTTTTGAGTTTGAGAAGACCCTCTGTTGCCTGATAATTTTCTTGAGCTTGCGTGATCTCTGTTTGGAGAACCCTTTGTTTAAAAACAGCAGCAATAGCAACAGAAAAGCTTCTGAAGTCTTGTGTCAGGGCTAAATTCACTGCATTACTGGCCTGTGCGGAGAAGACATAGCAATGCTCTGTGAAAAATTTGGGATCCTTTTAAATGCTGAGCAAGTAACTGCTGACCTTTTAAGCTTAGTTGATGTTAGCCACTTGCTAATGTTTCATGTCAGGATGGGAAATTAGTCAGGGATAATATTTGTCTGTGCTGGTATAAATGCAGTTAGATGAGCAAAGTTTTCATAATGCTTCAGCTTTCTTCATTTAGAGACCTGGACTGAGTTTGGCCAGCAAAAGAGTGATTTTACTGACACAAATTGCATGTTCCCTTGATAGCCCCAGGTAGGTGTGATGTGTACAGGAGCCGCAGATGACTTGAACTGAAGCAATACCCTAAAACAGCACCAGGAAAGTGTTAGTCTTGGAACAGTTGTTGATCAAAACATCCTTGATTGTGCTTAGATTATGGCATGTACAGAGCTGCACTGCTGCGTCGCAGGCAGTATGGATACCACTGTGTCAATAGATATGGCTCAGGAATATTTCGCAGATATATAAAGATCTGTTAGCTAAATGATTACTCTTCCACATGTGTGTCAGCAGCTCTTTTCTGTAGCTGTGGCAGTCAGTCACTTGCATAGAGCAAGAAGGTCTTCAGATCAGAATGTGAAATTCTCACATGCAGAAGAGTGGTTCTTGTGATTGTTGGGAATTGTACTTGTGACCCCCTTTCATGCTGGGAACCTACAGTCTGTCTCAGGACACTGGCTTCCCACTGTTTGCTTCATGTCCTGTAATGCTTATTATTATAATACTCTTACTTATAAAACTGTTCTACCTAAACGCAGCTTTTTGCTAAGCATTTGTTCACAGAACCCTCAAAAGGAGGATGTGGTTAACTGTTCCTCAGGGCTAGAGTTGTTTTCTGTCTGGACAATTTGGGGTCTTTATGGCTTCCCATTACAGAATGGAAATACAACTAATTAATCCTCAATTCTCTGAAAAATGTGGAATAGTTAACGCTTACTGCCCTTCACATGGACTGGGGATCAGAACAGCATCAGTATGTGAACTGCTGCAAAGATCAGCTGTACAAAGCTATAGGACTGGGAGCCAGGAATTTTTGTCATAAAATATTGATCGCTTTCCTTGCGGAAAAGGAAATTGAGGTAATGTGTTGTTACTGCAGAGTCTCCTTGCTGCAGCTTAGCTAAAGAACAGACCACTGCCACACCACACGATGGAATTAAGGGATGTGATGTCCTATGGTGACAGCCACTGAACTGACTGGCAAGATGTGACATCGAGCACGGTGAACATGCATAACATTTCTCACTTTTGTCCTTACAATTGGAGATGAGAACATGCATTCTGATATTTTCAGTCTGTCAAACAAACTAGTTCTGTAAATGTGCCTCTACCCCTGCCCCCAACCTCACACTTTCTGGGTGACACTGCAATGGATGACTTTGCTGGCTAGCCTGCAAGTCAGTTTTGTTGTGTGTTTTGCTTCCCTCCCCAGTGTAGTTTCCCTAATAGTACTTTCCAGTGATTTGATTTTTTCCTAATTATTCTAACTCTATCCAAACCCTACATTTTGTGTGTTAGCCTTGGACATGTTTTCACCTTAAGATCCTACTGGGATATGGGATCAGCTAGGTATTCCCTGTAGGGTGTCTTTACTTTTAAAAAAGATCCTATTTTAAGGACTTGTCTCTTGCAAGAGACAAGTGAGAATTGCATTTTCAGAGCAGTTAAATCCCAATGGTCTTTTAAATGGTTTTCTTTTGGCAGAAGTTGTTTTGTTTGGGGTTTTTTTGCCTTTTTTTTTTTTTTTTAAGAAACAGCTGTGGAGTATTACCATGTTGCGTTTCAGCGCATTCAAAGCAGAATGAATGCAAAAGGTGACTGAATACAGATACCTGGGAGCAGTGGTGTTCATTCTGTGTTGTATTTGACTCCAACAAAAGTGAGTGGAGAGGGTTAGTCCCCAAAGAGTTGCCTTTAAATGGTTGATAGTTTGGCTAATCTTACTTTGCTGTCATCCTTTGCTTCCCTGCTACGTGACTGTGATGCTTCTGAGAGTTTCAGGGGTGTGAGAAGGTGTGCAGTAAAAGGGCACTGTAAGAAGCTGGCAAAGAGCAGTTCAGCAGCAGGGGTTTAGCTGGTTTAGCTCTTGCACAACCACCTATTGGGTAAAGCACCTGCAGGTCTTATTCCCCAGCAGAGGAAACAGTGAATATTAAGCAGAGAAGACCGGGTTGAGAATGACAACATTAAAAAAAGATCGCCTTGCTTTGCTGTGTGCAGAGAGAGCTGACTCACACCAACCTGTGTTACGGCCTGCTTTGGGTAGAGCAGTTGGAAAACTGTGTCACTTCAGCCCAAGAGAACTGTTAGAATAGAAGTGTGGTAATATATTAAAATTACATCAAAGGCTCTGGGAGATTTTAATGAGATCAGCCCCATATTTATTTTCATGGTTAGGAACAGAAATAACTGAATCATGTCATGGAAATATTCTGGAATGAGGAGATGTAACAGCCAAGACTGTCTCTAAGCTGGTCAAAGGATTTGTTAACTCCAGGCAGGCTGCTTCACTTTAGGGTATTGAGAACTTGCAGACAGAGGATTTAGGCAGAGCAGAGAGCTGGTGAATGTTCGAAAAAGTAAAAATCAGGTGAGCATGGCAGTGTGCTCTTTGCATCAGCAGCAGGGCAATACCCTCACTTTACCCTTATGTCTCTCTATTAGTCTGGACTTCCAGGATGAATGGATGGATCCAGTGGGAGCTAATTCTGGGGGTAGTTGGGCCCCAGCTCTCCTAGCCAGGCTGCTGCAGTGGTAGCTCACCTCAGCAGGACTCCACTGCTCCTAGGGCAGCTCTCAGCTCAGGTTTTCCTTTGCAGATGACCAAAGGTACTGCAGTGGGGTAGCATTGCCAGTTGTTTCAAGGCTTAGATTTTCTAGGGTGCTCCATATTTCAGGGGAATTGATGCTTTTGTTGCAGCCCCAGGGGGTGTCAGGGACCATTGCCAGCTTACCATCTTCTCCTGTCTTCCTTCCTCTGCTTTAGCTCTCGGCAAAGCTCTGGGACTGTTGGTACTCTTGTGCCTGTGGCATGTTCAGGGTGCTCCAGGAGGTCTGTCACTGAGCTGAGGGTGTAGAGCTTTATGTTCCTGTGTCAGCAAGCTTTTCCTGATGGTTGGGTTTGAGAAGGCTTCTGCACATTCCCTTGCTTTTCTGTGCTTTCCTGGGGCCATGAATGTCAGTGCTAGTGCTGCATGCACTGTGTATTTGAGCAAGTAGGAACCTAAATGTTTTCTCCAAGCTTTGCTGAAGGAAAGAAGTTTTTTAAAATGGCATACTATTTTTTTATTCACTTTGCCCAAAATGAAGGGAAAAGTTACTCTGCTGGTCTGAGGCTTGTTGGAAGCAGGGCTGCTGCATGTGTGTGGCTGTGATAGGGATGAACATACCTGCATCCAGCTCCAGCTGCAAGGTTACTCTGCAGCTTGTGGGAATTATCTTTGTACAGCATTTCAGTGACAGCAAAGACTTTAGGCACTGCAGCTTGGGTCCTACATGTAGTTTTGGGGAAATACATCAGCTCCCATTGGACTGGATGGTGGATGCATCCCACAAGGAGCGGGGAAGCCACAGACTGAATCAGCAATAAACGCATTTAGCAATATTTTTGCACCTCCCAAATTAATATTGAGACAGTGGTGGCTTGCAAAGATCTAGATGTTAGGCTGGAGCAGTCTAGTCTTCCCATTTTTAAGCAAGGCAAGAGATACGAGAAATAGACTATGCAAAGCAGGAACCACTTCTGTTTTCCAGGTGACTAAGCTAGGGAGCCTTGAGGAAGATTATTTCTTAGGAACAATTTTTAAGGTCCTATTTGGAGGAAAAAAAAAAAGTCCAGTTCTTTCTCTAGCATCATGTTATTGCTATTCCACTGATTTTGGAGTTGCGTGTCCATGGTACCTGAAAAACTGTATCTCTTTTCAGTAGCTAACAATATTCTCAGAAGATTTACTTGGTTTTCCTGCTGCAATCTGAAATGCTCTTTCTCTTGCCTTCAGCCACATAACATCTGCTATACTAACATTGTTTGTATTTTCTCCAGAGCGAATTATTTTCTGAAACTCAGGAGAGGCACAGGAGACTTGCATGCAGTGAAAAGTAATTTTATAAATAAATAGATAAGTTGCGTTCAAATAGTCCTTCAGAACTTTGGGTTTTTTAGATGTCAAGAAGATGCATATAATTTAATGTAGGAGGACAGAAGTTAACATAGCCTTTCAACAAACAGATAGCCATAGAGAATGCAAAAAATTGTCTTTAGCCTTGGTTAAGTCAATGGACAAAGTCTAAATATTTTTTCTTTTATCTTCCCTCCCTTTTGGGCAGATATCACCTAGGATAGGTGAATTCTAAAAGTGATGTAAAGAAATCCTGTCTTTCAAGTAACTACTCATGGAATAATACTGCTATTCTTCCAACAGGCAAATTGCTTAGAGAATGAAGTTAACCAAATATTAGAATTCAGTATTGTTCTATGATGCTTCACAGTGTAACCTTGACTGTCTGCATTCACCATAAACTTAAGGTTCACTCACTTTTATGGTCTCAGTGGACTTAATCTTGTGTGTTTGATACTGGTACTTTCCTTTTTTTGTGTATATGGCATGTTAGGAAGTCATGGGACAATTCCCTGATCTTTCTCATGCCAGAAGCAATACCTGGTGTTGGTCCTGCTATGCTTTGTAATGGCTAACATTATACACTGAATTATACTATACTGAGCTCTGTATTGCCCAGGGGTGGGCCTGTGATACCACTCTGCTGCCTATGGTGAAGCATTTAGGTCAGAGCAAAAGGAATAAATGACAGACACTCTGCCAGAGAATGAGTAAAGATGAGGAGAGAGGAAGGAGGCTTTTTGAAATGTGACTTGGCTCCAAGTGCTACGAATCTTTGGGTAGCCATTTCCCATGGACTTTGAAGTGAGCAGTGCCTCCTAAAGTGGGTTTGGGACTAAGATGTTTCTGTGGAGCAGTGTTAGCCCAGGTCCTGGTTTTGTATATAGCCACAGAAGAGAATGCCCTCTGAGGACTGGATTATCTTTCCTTTGCCTTCTTCAGATGCAGATGCTGTTAGACATCATAGTCTGACCCTGAAACATTAATCTGCCTTACATCAGAGAGGAGATGCTTTTCAATTTCAAAAATGCTTTAATTGCTTTCCATATTGTCCTTTTCTGGCTTAAATTGAACTTTGAAACATATGACTGCCAAAGACTGAGTTTCTGGGCTCTTTAAAGTAGAGCATGAAGGTTTTCTTCATGCTGAAAATGCTGTGTTACACTTTGATAGAGCATAATAAAATGTGACTGCCTGAGATGAGCAGTTGCTTCATTGTGCATGACAGAGCAAATCAATTTTCCTCCCATTGCTTTTCCTCTTGGGAGATAACATGCCAAAATAGTCAGTACCCTGTACTATGAATGTTCAGGGATAGAAAAATTGTTCACTGAAGTTAATGTTTT
Organism: Entomyzon cyanotis; assembly: GCA_024500445.1. Lineage (NCBI taxonomy): Eukaryota > Metazoa > Chordata > Aves > Passeriformes > Meliphagidae > Entomyzon > Entomyzon cyanotis. The sequence goes on along the minus strand of JAKEPQ010001000.1, from coordinate 12,382,227 downwards.
TTTCCCTTGTTATTTTTTTTCTCTTCTCCAATAACGGCTTAAATAATTTTGCCTTTGGAAGTCCTAGCATTGGATTTCAGATATCCTAAAAAGGTGTGTGGGTTTACTGCTTCAGTAAAAGATTTTTATTGGCTTTTTTTCTCCTGTCGTCTCAAATGGTTTTTTGAATTTGGGAATCAAATAGTAAGTGTGGCTGTTCTGAAAGGTTTAAGGTTGTTGTAGAGAAGGTTTGGCACAGCTGTGTGTATTCTGTCCATAAAAAATATCTTCTGGAAAACACAAGTCTTCCTCATTTTCTAACATTAACATTACAGGAGTATACTGTGATAGGGATTATTGAAAGTGTTGTGGTGAACTGGCTACCATCCCTCAAGGAGAGAGAAGTGAGATACAGATCTTTTCAATCTGTCAAGTTTTGCACTGTAGAAAGAGTAATGCAATCTAACATGAGTCACGGTGAGCTGTAAACAGAGGTAGTTTGAGTATGGAAGCTATCAGTGCATGTCAAAGAAACCAGGAAGTGTACTGGGGCTTTGTGGATGTGCAGGGATATGGAGAGCAGCATTTTTTCAAGTGATGCTGTTTGGTTTTCTGTGTACTCCAGCATACTAGGAAAGGTATCAGGTTTTCAGGAAAGGCTGAGTGCTTGGTTACATGGAAGACTGGCTTTCTGTGAGGGGTTGGTTTAACAACCAAAATAGCATCTGAAAAATATGAGCCATAGGATGAGAAGGGACGTTCTTGAAATCTGAGAAGTTAACTTGGCCAGTGGTACAGCTACCTGCCTGTGTAACTCTGGTTGGCTGGTGTTTTGGGTGTTGTGTTTTTGGTTTGGTTTGTTTTTTTTCTCCCCTTCCTAAAGTAGCCCTGCTTCTGCTGTTGAAAAAGGATGAAATCATAAATCTTCCTCACAAACAACTTTTTGCTTTACCTGTGGTGGACAACAGTTTGACTGCAGCACACAGTTAGAGAAATGTCCTGAAGTTCTCAGAATTTATTACTGAATAAAGAAAATGATTGAATAAAACTTTGGGTTATGAGAAGGTAGAAGGTAAAAGCTGACTGAGTAACTGTCTCATAGCTACTCAAAAAAGTTTCTATTTAGCAGTAACTTTTTTAGATGGCCAAGATGCCACTGTTTATGTCTCCAGATGTCACATTTGTAACAATGATATCAGAACCAGGTGTGTCACAGATACTGGTACCTTAGAGTAACACATTCAAGGCTTTGTCTTGGATTCCTCTGTAAGACGTTTTGCACAACTGAAAGTGAAAATGGTGCATAGGAGATGATGACAAAGGGTTCTTTTATGATGTGTCAGTCACTCTGGGTTTTGATGTGTGTTTGTAACAGATCTGCAGCTGAAGGCAGAGCCACTAGTGAGCTGCAAGCACAAAACAGACGGGTGGTTAAGCCAAGTATAGTCTGTGCTGGCTCTCTGAGCCTAGTAGGCTGCAAGATGCTGTTGGCTCTCTGAGGAAGCTGAATTTCAAAGAAAGCTTGGAGGTTCTGTGAAGGCTTCAGCCTGAATGAGGCATGCTTAACAAAGAGATTAAAACCAACTGCACTTCAAGGACTAGAATCCGGTGTGTTACAATGATGCTACATATTGTGGTGTTATTAGATCTACTGAAAAGGGGCAAAATGAATCATGCAGGAGTTGAAGTTTGAGCTGTCTTAGTAAAAACAGGTCTCTTGAACACTGTCTTGTTGGTCTTTTGATGGTTGACTTGCTAAATGTGTTAAATGACAGCATTTCAGTCACACACTGTTTTTCCTAGAATCAGGTAAGGTGGGAGGCATGACTTGGTTTTCTTGGTGTATCAGGTTTCATACAGACTCTTTTCAGATGAAAATGAAAACATGCCTAAACATGAGATGGAAAGATATTACAGAATGTGACATCTTTTTAGTGATGCCTTTGTGGTCAAAATAGTAACAGCCAATGGTGTAGCAAAGGACAATCTCTGCTACTGCCACAAAACTGAAAAACTGAGACATCAGTCAAGTGACTTGTCTCAATATAAAGCCTACTTAAAAAGCTTCCACTTTCCCAGGTCTGCAAATGTCTGTTTTGAGACATCTGAAGCCAGCAAAATGCTGGAATGCGCTATGGACTAATTAGTCCAAAGTGATGGCAGTGCTTGCATGTGTATTGTCCAGTTATTTTGATGGTGTTCTGGTCTCTCTTTGTGATGCTTGGTCCTTCTAACCCAGTTGGAAGACTCCTGGTGCAGAGATCCTAGTGTGGCTCCCAGTACCCTGTCTGTTCAGTTGGCTTATCAACGTAATCTTTTAATGTTGCCTTCACCAGAGGGGGACCAAACACAGCATGGGGATAAAAGCTGCTCTCCATTTGTTTTATCTGTAGCCATTAATTAGAAACTGATGAAAGAAACAGACTTTGTTTCAAGGCTGATTCATTCTTCATAATTCAGGCATCCTGAATACAGAAACACTGCTGCTTTATTGCCAAGTAGAGCACACAGCTGAAACTCAGATAGCTGGGTTTGTTCACACAGTGACTGAGGATTTATACAAATTATTTAGATGCTGTGTTTCTGGTTGCTTGTAAACAGAGGCTCTTGCAGACATAACTCACACTTTATGTATTTGCATGCCTTAATCCTCCAAATGGCTGGTGGTATAACTGTGTGTTTAGAGCCTTGGGGTTTCTAAGCGACTTCTACTATTTATTACAAATGACTTCCTAAATCAAAAGAATTTTGAATCTTATGAGTGGGGAGGAGATTAATACATTAGTGCAATATTGTTTGTATGTTACTGAGGTGTGTTGATAAGACTTCTGCTGAGCTTTGTGGTGTGTAAGGAAGGGATTGAGTACGTGTCTTTCCCACTGGTACGCCTTGTCTAAGAGTAGCAGTCTTTGTGTTGAAGGTCTGCTTTGTGTGTGTCCACAAATCAGTGAGAGTGGAGATAACTCCATCATGTGCTCTCTAATTACAGTGGTGCATTCAATATTTTCCATCCCTTCATAGCCATATAGGAGGGGAAAGTAGACAGACTGTCTGGACTATAAAGGAAACTCCTTGGAAACTCAACATGGCATTATATTCCTCTGTGGTTCATTTGCTTTCAGCCCTGAGTTCTCTCTTCACCATCTGCCTGCTACCATTGCACCCTGGATTTAGTTGATGAAAAGTATTTGTAGTGGAATGAAGCAGAAGTGTGGATTTACCTTCTGTGTCTCCACAAATGCCACTGAAGTTCTGGGCTGTATTCTCTTCCTGCAGCCTCTCTGGTCTGCAGAGACATTTTTCTGTTTCTTCAGGTATTAGACATTTTTCTGTTTCTTCAGGTATTTACCAGTGTGGGGCCTCTGGAGTTCTGAGTTCGACCAGTCTGGAGGGATGTTTTTTACTACGGGGTGTCAGAATTCTTCTGGAGAGGTTAGATTGAGAGAGATCAGAGGATATCCTATGAGGATGCAGACACAATCTTGTCTGATAAACCTTTATCTAAAAGAGACATAACTTGTTATCCTGGAGAGCCTGTCTGTTTTTACAGGCTGGAGAATGGGTGCAGCTACTGTAAATGTGGATTTTAAAGATAAATAACTAGACTTGATAAATGCATGGGCTATATATTGGCTCTATTTCAGTTTCTTCACAGAGATACCCTCAACCTAGTGCTTCTTCTAGTCCTGGTCCCTGGGGCACTTCACAGCAATTCTTCATGTCTGTGAAAAATTTAAAAGCAAACCCAGGAAAGATCTGATTTCTTTAAACTGAGGATAGTCCCCCAACAATCAAACCATTACTCTGAGCAGTCATGGTCTCACTGGTATTTCTTGACCAGAGCAGAAGCAAGTAGTGGTCTCTGTTGCCCTAGCACAGCATCTGCACAGCTCTCAGGAGCTCTCAATACACCCTTGCAACAATGCCTGCTTCTGCCAGACTGCTGAACCCTGTCAAAAGTTAAGTGTAATCAATCCAGTTGGGTAATTCCTACTGGAAGACTTGGAATCAGATGGGAGTCCCTCAAGATGTCTGAAAAGTGTCTCTGCTTATATTTCCTCTAATTTTTTTAATCAGCATTAAGAGGCTCTTGGAATTATATTCTCATCTAATTCACTTCTGTGCCTCTTTCTAAGACTAGATAAGAAGGGAACACAGCAACTGGCACAATATTACAGGATAGTTTGGCTTGGAAGAGGCCTTTAAAGGTTATCTTGTCCAACCCCTCTGTAATGAGCAGGGACAATCTTTACCTTTGTTTAGCTGTACTGGTACATCTTTGTAAGCATGGATTGAACTTTCCTTTACTTTTCATAGCCATTAAGTCTGTCCTTTCTAAAGGCATCTATTGTAGTACTTGATGGTGACAGACATCAGTGTCTGCTCTCCCTGCTCCTCCTAGTGCAGGGACACAGGCAGAGGGGACCATGGCCTGCAGAACCACTTGCTGGTTCAGGCAGAAATCCAACTTATTTGTTATTCTTCAGGATACTGTCATAAAGATACTTTGCTGGGTAAAATGTTTTTCTGAATAGGCACATATCCAGTAAGCACCCAAGCCATGATGCAGAGAGTACTGTCCTGTGGCAAACAGTCCTGGAGGTCAAGGATGTTCTTTGGGTGGATACATTCACAGCTCTGAGCCTGCAGATTCAGCAGCTGCAGCAAATTCAAGTGGTCACCATAATGTGGCAGGAGAACTAAGCACAAAACCCAAACAAACCTTTTCTTGGGCTAGCATAGAACAGCAGTGTGATTTAAGGTGAAAAAATGCCTTTTCCTCTCCTTTGAGTCTGTGCTGTTATCTGTGTGGTCTCAGTAGCGCAGAAGATGTTCGAGAATTAGAGAAAGTATAGACCAGTGCTTCCTGCTCATGCTGGTGAGGAGGAGCTAAATCCTTCTAGAGTTGCTGAGCCAAGCAGCAACACTTTAAACAGGGTGTCTTCTTATTTTGTGTTGGAGACTACTGTAAGTTTATCTGGCCTGCCAGGATAGATGGGAGATGTCACCTAGTGGACAAGTTTGTGTCTCTGAGTTGAGAGCCTCATGGGAACTGGGGCTTGTTACAGCAGAGGAAGACTAGTGTGAAGCTTTATTGGATGCTGTTGATGTCACTGAGAGGGCAGGGTCTGTTTCTTGGCAGGAAGCATGTGTTTGACCTTTCACAAAGCTGTGGTCTTCATGCTGGTGGTCATTAATTCCATTCCTTTTAAGGCAGTGGCGAGATTATCTTGATGTCTGAACCTTCCTTGGCTCCTGCCGCATAGTGCTGACCTGGGTGTAGTCTGGAGCCTGTTAGTCTGACTGTAACTATCTTCTCCTGGCAGTCCATGGAGACCCAGTGTCTGTTCTTGTATTGTTTGCTCTGGTCAGCTGTCTTTGTAGCTGTCAGGTTGTGTTGACACACCTTTCCTCTTCTCTTTGGTGATCCCCACAGACCAGTGCTGAGTGACCCTTCTGCCCGCAGACTGCCCGACGCCATGGTAGTGTGAATACCTGAAAATGAAAGAGGTGCATAAACTAGACCTGTCATTGAACTGTTCCCTCTCCTCTGTTTTGTATAGGTGTGCTCTAAAATTCATCCTCCTTAAGCACTGAAGACTTCTGTGTTAGATGTAGTGCATTCCTTGATTTTTTTGGCTAGCCGACTATCTAGGGATGCCTAGCCCATGAAATGTGCTTCTCCTGTCCTGTATTGGAATGAGTCTTACTTGGAAACAGATCAAGCAAGTTGTGCATGTAGAGAAGATGGAAATTGGTTTAAACCTCATTGTCAGGGATAACCATTTTATCTTTTCCTCCAAACCATTGGTATTCAACTGCCCCTTTCCCAGCAGCAATGTCTTCACAGTTCTGCCATGATCCCTTTTCCCCCCAGCTTCTGGACAAAATGGTAGGAGGTCAAGCCCTCCGAGTTTGGTTGACAGAGGTGACAAAACCTGGCACCAAGACGAGCCTGTTTTGTTTAAATGACATGCAGCAGTCCATTGAAGTGACCATGGCACTGCAGTGTCCCTTGCTGTGAAGGAATCTTCTTTTGCTTTTTTACCTATTTGCAAGATTGTATCTTGGTATTTGGATTTTTCCCAGACCTTCAGTTTATTGTGTTCTGTGTATAATTATGTGACAACAGTATCAGTTAACACTGCTTCCTCAGAAATTGACCTTTGCAGGGTCCAAGTAAGGGTGAAAGTGTGTTTTGCATGTTCGCATCCTGTACAGTGCAAGTAGCTTCTGATATGACTCAAACAGCCAAGTAACAAAGTGGAGGCTCAGAGTACAGCTTGCCTCTTTCACAGCAATTAATGCATGTAGGAAGTGTTTAGAAATTACTTTGAACTTGAGCAAAAACCTCCTGATGTGAAAAAAGGCACTTGCCCCTCTGTGATCACAAATACTTGGAATCTTGTTTCTTTGGGGCAACCATTCTCTGACTGGTCATTGCTAGAAATTCTGTGGCAGCTGTAAGATGGTGTAACATTGCCGATGCCTTGGCTAGAGTTAGGAAGAAACACACCAATAAATTGTTACTGTTCTGGAAAGCAGCTCAGCAATCTGCTTTGCAAATACTGACCCTACTGACTCCACTGTCCTTACTCTGCAAGTTCAAAGCTGATAACATGGATGCTGACTCCGAGTTCCACAGAGATGACTCGGACCTGATTTCTATAAAACATCAGATAAAATTGATATATAGCTATAAATAAACACAGATATATTCTACTTAGAACAGGAATTCAGAGTTTGAAGCCAGTTGCTTATCTTGGAGCTTTGCCAATATCCTAGGTAAGTCTAAACAGAAATGTTAATAAATATTGCAGGTATAAATTGACTTTAATCCTGGGTACAAGATGGAATATTGAATGGGGGAAAAACAAATTGCAGCAACTTGGAGGTTACTTAGAAGACATCTGCTTATTGGAGAGGTGGAAAATTACTGTGAGAATATACAGCTTTGGTGCTGTAAGCTGTATGTACTGATTTGGTGATGAAGGCATGCACTGAATTTGCGGCAAGTTAGTAAGGAACTGTCATATGCTGAAGGGTTTTTGTGGAATTACATGTGTGAATAATAAACCCATCCATGGAAAAGATGAACCTTAATCCTGCCCCCAGACTTGCCAGTCAGGCCTCCCATAGGCGTAGAAAAGGTGCTCTTGCTCTGCAGACTTCATAATCTTCAGCTAAAGCTGTCTGAAGTATCTCTCTGCTCTAGGTTTTGTAGTCAGTTCCCTCTTCATCTTAAAAAAATGGCAAATAAGTAACTCACCTTTTCTCTTTTGTTTGGAAAAAAAGTGCAGCATGTAACTTGTGTCTTGTACAGCATGTAACCATGTGTGTTCATTTTTGGTCAGTATTGTTCAAAATCAGGCCTCTGCCAAGCAGTTAGCAAACTTTTTCTTGCAAAACCACTGAATGCCGTAGGCAGCCTTCAAGCAGCTCATCAAACACTGACTCTTCCTGTTATAAAATGTGTTGACTAATGAAGGTGACCTGAGGAAAAAGTAAACTCTAACTGGAATTAAGAATTCTACTGGAATTCTACTTAACAAAAATCCCTTGTTATTCTTGATTTGTCTTATCTGCCTTGTGTTATACAAGAACAGTATCAAATCCATAGCAATGTCACCAATTTGCCAGACTTGATCACCTACTTCACATGATTTCCTGCAAGCAGAGCAGGAAGTGACTGCAAGGTCACTCAAAGTCACTCAAAAGCAAAGCAGTCTTAAGTGATGATTTCTGCATAGTATCTTGTGATGTTAATGAATGAGTTCATGTAATAGGTACGTTAGAGTTCAGAATGGAAAAGGTCTGGCAGTTAACTCTGCAGTTTAAGGATGCATCACCTTAGCTTACAGCTTGACTATTGATAAGGAATAAGCAAAACTGACCCTTGTTAACTATTTATTCCTTCTCTTTATCTTATAAGGTTTCTTTGTGACTTCACTCTGGACTTACTGCTCAGTGAAACATTGCCTGCAGGCACCTTCCCCAAGGAAGGGGGAAAGGTGTAGGAAGGTAGGGAAGGGGAAAAGTTTGTGTATTCCACTCTATAAGGCATGATCATTCTCCAGATGATTTAACAGCTTGTCTTCAGCAGCTCTTCCAAATTGCCCTGATGCTTCAATGCTAAGGTCAGTACTGAGGACAGGAAAAGTACTAATGAACATTTCAAGATTTGTATCTATTCTTTTGTATCTAAGCCTTTTGGAATAAGGGAAGCTTCTCTCTGCTTCCATTTTTGTGCTCTTTCAAACCACTTGGTGAGAGTTGTCAGTCATGCACATGTATTCATGTTTAGAACAGGTCACGTTCATGGTCATTCTCTGTTGGGGCAACTTGCAAATTAACCCTGCTTTGATATCTCACATCAAATAGGAAGGCATTTTTCACGCCTTTCTGAACACAAGTACAGCAAAGCTCCTTGCCTTCTTTTTCAACAGGACTGAAAATCTGCTGTGACAGAAGCCTGTCCCATAGCAAGGTTGTGTTGGGCTTCTGGCAGCTGGAAGACTGGCTGTTTTGGCCTCTCTTACTTAAGAGTCTCGAGATGGTCCAGATTTTTGTCTGACTTGAAGGCAAGATCAATACTTATAATATTTGAAGACTGTGCACAAGAGAAATTGTGCATCTTCACCCTAATGCTTCTGGACTGATTTCATATCAGACATGTGGGTTCTGAATGCAGCTGTGTGGGAGCTATGTTAGAATACTCAGTTGCCTTGCTGAAAAGGAGTTGTTAATTTTACACTTGTAAAATTTTCATACTCCTGAGAAGTAAAAACAGCACTTCTTTTTTCACTGGAGAATGACCAACAGGCTTGTGTGGATACTAAATATTAAGTCTTACTCTGAAGGGAACATAGCAATGCTATGTCTTAAGAGAGACCACCTGGTCTTTTCCCTCCATTCCCACAAATTCCTCCTGGTAGAGAGTTAGATCTGGTCACAGTGCTTGGGGGCCTTTAGTTATAACCAAGGTGTTGCAGTGGCAATTTCTGTTGTGATTGTCCAAGCTTCTGCCATTTTGACAATCCAACTCATGAAACACTTACATGTGTGTCCTCCAAAACACTTAGAGCAGTTCATCTTCATGAAGCAATGCTTATTGATTAAAAGGAAACAAACAAAGAAAGTATGAATGCAGCAGTTAACACTACTAACTTTTTAAATGTCAGAAATGGTTATTCTTTCAAAGTTGGGGGGGTATATTTACCAAAGTCCCTTAACCTACATTGTGCTGAAGGACCTATTTTTAAACAGAATTGCTCCATGAATATTCACTGCTCACATCTGGTCTGTTGTCCCTGTTTTATGTCCAAATGCAGCAGCTTGTTCTTGTGAATCACTTGAATTTTGCAAGAGTTAGGGCTGACTTTTCTTTTTCCTGGCTCTTTTTCTTCACCCACCAAACACTCAGCAGCAGAAGCACTGAAGTACAAATCAGACCCCTCAGAAGTGCTGCTGCTTTACAACTTGGCAGCAGTCGTACACAAGCCAGCAGGAAAATAAAGATGACCTTTGAGATTTGATGCTAATAGAGCATTGTCCTGACCTTGTAATCCCAAATTTCAGAACAAATACTTCTAGTCAGCCTCATTGTTAATTGACACAATTGCTGCTGGTATGATCTAGCAGTAATAATCGTCTCATGATGGGTTGGAACATCTCTGCTACCATGCCTGCTAATTGGGGCTGGGTGAGCAGAGCGCACCGCGGGGATGTGCTGCTCAGCGGAGCGTGTCTCAGCACTGACAGCCACTCCTGGGTGATAAGAACACTTCACTTCTCTTGCTACCAAAATTGCTTAAAGACACAGTCCAAGGGGTAGATGATCTTCACACTGTTGAATTTTCTCTTTCTAGATTGACTGCCCAGTAACATAAGGACAACTGCTATTAATTTCTGCAAACAGTGTGTTGAAACGTCTATCCATGTTGATTTTTATAAACCAAATTATGTTCCAGTTATGTGTGCTGAGCTTCCAACAAGGCACGTCACCCAGCTGTTTGGCTTATTGATCCCAATCACAGCCTGATGGGAGTAGACTTCCCTAGTGTACAGGCAGCAGCTAAACTTGTGCCAGATACCTAGGTAGTGCAGTTTCTAACTTTGTCATATCCCTTACAGAGAAGTCTCAGGTCATTAGACAGAGCTCTACCTGATTGCTGATTTAAGAGCCATGTTGGTACTTCTATCTTTAAATTTAAAAGGCTTCAAATAGCAGAAAACTTATGGTACTATCTCTGTGACTGTGAGAAACTTGAAGTGTGTGAGAGAAACAGGAAAAATACGTCTTGATATACACTTTTGGCACGGTAGCCACTTCTGGCCTTTCTGCCCCTAGAAAATTAACAGTCCTTTAGAAAAAAAAAATCTGCAGTCCTCAAACCAGCTTGTTAGTTCTTCCTGGAAAAAGCAACGTTGAGATCTAGTATATATGTTGTGCAGCACATCTCGGTGTGTCCTGCTGCTGCCAGCCTGATCACAGGTGATGGCCACACTGAAGCTCCCCAGTGTCCCATGAGACACCTGGATGTGGGGGTTTTTTGTGTTTTGTTTTGTTTTTCCTGCTTTGCCTGTCTTGCCTCTTCATCTTCCTTTGTGTTGTATTGGGGAGCAAGATGTTTTATTTTTGAGAGGAATGGAGAGGAAAGGGGAAGGGGGAGAACTGATACTGGTTTATCGAAAAGTAGCCAGAGTGTTCAAGCTTTGCCACCATTGCACTATTTGCTGTGCCTGGTTGCATTCCCACAGCTTAACCGAGACTGTAGAGCTTTTATTAGTAATTAGCTCGTTGTGGCTTTAGGGCTTTCAGACACGAGTAGTTGTTTTCATTGGGGGTATTAATTATGAATCACAAACCTGTAAACAGCTATAGCCAAGAATGTGCACGTTTGCAGATATGACTGTTTTGCTGTTCAGCCCTGGGTTAGCTCTGCACTGCCCTCATTGTTGTTGCAGAGAAGTGTATGGAAAACATGTTTTTAACCTCCTAGATGCTATTGAATTCCTGCATAGCAGTCTGTAAAACTGTGGGAAAAACGGCCTGCTCATTTGTTTTCTAAGCAATCTGATTTAAATATGATGGTTTGAATGGGTTGAAGCACGGACTTTGAGAGCCCACTTCTCCAAAGCCCTGCTTTAAGATCTTCTTATAAATACACTTAAAAATTATGTGATTTTAATCTTCTGGGGGAGAGGGAAAAAGAGAGTGTTTACACTTGACAGTCTTACCACCTCGGCGTCACTGATGCTGGCTTTATTTCCAGCGTTGTTTTCCTGATTTTCTGCAGGCAATACTTGACTAAGAAATTAAATTATGTATCAAGCTTGATAGCAAATCTTGATTTTAATTCAGTGGAGCTTAGTTTCTCCTCTTTAATGTGGGACAAACTTGCTCACCACTCAAAGAGATAGGATCCATATACAGCAGGGGTCTTGGACATTTCCTGTGGGTGGTCAGATTGAGAAAGACAGAGTGGATCACAGGGACTGGGGTGAGAGATGAAGACATACCTGCATTTCTGCAGTGGAAATGTGACCCACATGGTCAGAGACCACTTCCACTGCACCCCAAACAACCCAAGCTATGATAACTGCTTTTTATAATTCTCTGGTCATGAATTATGACAAAGAAAGAATGCATATTTGCACTGTTGATGTCTGACAAATACTGCTGCTGTCTGGGGAAGAACAGTACTGCCCTTTGCTAGCTGTTCTTTCATCATGAGAAAAGCTGTGTCTTCCTCTGTTAGACCCCGCTTCATGTGCAGTCCATGAGAAATTCTTTACTAGATTTAGGTTTTGAGGGACACCAGAAGACTAACTGGTGGTGCTAGGCTTGCATTTTTTCCCAACAGGTTCCCTTCTCCGCTCCACTTGCTCTTCTTTTATTTTTGCTAAGAACTCTCCCAGTACCTGTCTAAGAACAAAAACCCACACTAAAACAAATGTGACCTTGACAAATTTTGTAGAGGTAATAAAAACTCAATCATAAGCTGGCTTTTGAGAATTAATTTTCTTGGGTAGCTTCTTGAGGTCCTTTCAATACTGCTGATTTCCTTTCTTTAAATGTGTTTCGTAGTGGGGTTAGGAGGAAACACAATGCATGGTAGCTAATTTGGGGTTTATTGTGAAGTATTTCTCTGCTTTAGATTTATGTAAAAGGCTAGGGGAAGGTGTTTTTATCCAGTTTTCTCTCCTCCCCTTCCAAGTTAAGAAACAGATAGCCTGACCTGTGTAAGGCTTAAAGTGTTGGAATTGGCATGAGTGTCTTCTTAAGGATTATTTTTTTTAAAAAACAAAACCCAGGAAGCATAGTGTCTCTGCTCAGTGTGAAAGCTGGTCTGTACAAAAATAGCAGGCTCACAATATGTGACTGAGATGATTCCCCTGACCTAAATAAGGAAAATGATTACCTGATATTTGGAATGTGGCTTTGCTTCTAGCATTTCCTCCTGCTGTCAGGCAGTACTTGTACCTACCTTCTTTTCCCCTGCCCATCAGCACACACACTTCTCAGCACTGTTGCAGCTTCAAATATCTTTGCATGCTTGGATGTACAAGTCTAAGCATGTCTAAGTCCTGACTTTTACTTGAATGGCAAGGGTTTTCTTTGAAGTGGGGCTGGTTTGATAGGTACACATGTACCAGGAAGAAAACTGATGGAGAGTTATTGATGGTGGAAGGTATCTACCACACCTAATCTAGGTGCAGAGGGTCAACCACAATATTAAATTAAGCCTAAAGATTTGTTTCCTTTTTAAGTTAACTTTTTCTGAATATAAAGGGAAGGTTACTGCTATTCTTAAACAGTGGTAGTTGGTTAATAGTTCTTCACAATGTAATGGAGCCCAAGCCCAGCAGAGCATAGATTTGTATTGTTTTTTGTAATGAGTGTATTGATCTGTAAGGGGGATGTTGTTGGTGAGGAAGAAATGATCAAAATTGAAATATGTTTAACACCTGTTAGGTTTTACTGGTGTTGTCTTTTCAGTTCATGAGATTCTGGATTGGATCTCAGAATCAAATCAAGCTTTCTCTGTGCAGGGTAGCTAAGGAGCATTTCTGTTATAAAACAGCATAAGTACTATGATTAAGAGAAAGGAGTTAATGAGAACAGATCCTAAAACAGTGTGCTCTGGTAAAAAATGAAGATGTTAGCCCTGCTAAGCAAATCTTGGTGGAATATCTTGGGAGTGGTCCTTGTTTATATTTGTCTTTATGCTTCTTGGTAGTCTTTACAGATGTGCTCATTGCTTTTATTTAATGAAATTGCTGTCACACTTCTAATTTTTATTAAATTCTTTTAACCTTGTTTCACTATTGCTGTATAGAAATGTTTGACCTGAGTTAGCCAGTGACTAGCCAACAACATACATTTTGAACCTTCATTTGCTCTTACCATTTGGTAATAAATGCTCTTACCATTCTTACTATAAAAAGAAGGGGGAAGATTCTGTGGGCTAATTTCTGCTGATAGCCAGACATGACCAATAGCCTATGAACTGAATTGCTGGGGGCTGGAGGAACATCCTTTGGAAGGCTGGTGACTGCTTGCTGTGTGCTTCTGTTCCCTTGGCATCTGCTGATGGCTCTGGGGAGAGAAGTTTCTGGGTTGGGGCTGTCTTTGATCACACTTCTTACAGCTATTGCTACAGCAAAACCACTCAGCTCTGCTGAAGCTGTGGGCATACCTCTGCTCTGTTACTGTGGTTTAAAGGTGGTGCTATGTGATTGTTAAACAAGGCTGCGATGGCAGTGCAGGTGGGGAAGAGGGGTCATTGCTCCTTATTGCTGCCTTTCTCAAGGAGAACATGGGAAGATTACACAACTGGAGCACTATTAGCTGCTTCCTGTCCTTTGGGATGTGTCTTTAGCCTACTGTAATCACCATTCTCTGCTCTGAATAGAGTGTGTCACGTCACTCCTCATGTCCTTTTGCAGGCATTGCCATCTGCAGACAACTGTCTTGCTCCAACTCCTTCATCTGTTGGCATTTCCTTAAGCAAAGAGCTCTGTGGAAAAGCGTTCATTTAAAAAAAGGGGTATTTGGCCCATTTCCAGCTGAAGCCAAGCAGTTGTTGAACAGAATGAAAGGCTTCTGTTACCCAATGTGCTACCCTGAGCTGTTACGCTAAGAGCAACGCTGGCTTTTGTTTTCTTGTTTCCGTGTGGCAGGCCTACACAGGCAGCTCATAGAGGGGATAAATAACATGCTAATTGCAACAGAGCCTGGCCCCTGGGCAGAAGTGGAGCTTGGCTGCCTTGTGTCACCGTGAGGGAAGAGTTTCCATATAGGCAGTTACCCGGCAGAGTTAATGAGCTGTGAACACACACCTACCCTGACTGCAGTTCATTGCCTGTGTCACCACGTCTCAGTCGCTGTTGTGTGCATCCCAACTTCCTCAACTCTCTGATCTTTGGGATCACATCTGTGCCAGTATTCTGCTTATGTGACTATCTGTGTGATCATACTTGTTTGCAAGAAACAGATTTTGGTATGACTTAGTGAGTTGTAATCATTTTTGGTTTATATTTGAGAAGTCCTTCTTAGTCAAGCAAGCAAACTTTTACCTGAATTTCAGGCATTCCATCGGTCTAATTTTGTCTCATTCACCTTAGCATAGTAAGTCTTGCTGCAACCTAAAATAACTTTGCCAAAGATACTCAATCCAGATGTTTATCTGCTATTTCATTTCAGACCTGGTGGTGGTGTTCATTCACAGTGATGTCTGATTGCATATGTGGAGGCTTTCAAATGATTGTCAGATCTCTGGTATTTTGAAGGCCTTTTTGTCCAGTTTTACAGACCATGTTCCTATGTGGTGTTTTGCACGGGAAATTCTATCTTTGGGGGCATAAGGGTTTTGCATAGTTTCTGGTGTTTCTTTGCAAGTAGGTTAGTAATGAGAACATACTTAAGGGGCCTGGAAATAGCTTTCCCAGTGGAGCTAGTATGTTCTAATGAATCTTGTTCATGGGGTGTACTTTAATCTCATCAGGCATAGCTAGCAGGTCTGGTTTGGCAAAATTAGCTATTCTGCCAAGGCTTTGAAGTCAGTAATGCTTTTTTTCCCTTCTCTCCACTAACCCCGTTACACTTTCCATAATCTAGTTGTGCATTTGGCCAGGATGCTGTGCCAAGGGGAACAGGGAAGTAGATCAGCTGTTGTGGAAGAGCAGGACTCAGATCAAGAAATGCATGGTTGAAACCAAGAATGCTTAGGAAAAGGTGAAGGTTTTAGGAGCAGCTCCTCTATGAAGGCTCACAAGGAAATAGAACTTTTTTGTGTCTGTGTCCTGAATTAAGCATATGACATTAACTTTCAAGGGATGATGAAAATTAGATGAAATTGAAAGGTCTTTTATTTTACAGTGAATGTGAGCTTTTCACTGAGTCTCTTGGAGTGGATGAACCATGGAATTCTTTAGCAGGACAGGCTCAGCTTTTCTTCTATTTTGGTGGAGAAATGGTTCTCATGTGAGAGCTTTTGCCGCTGAAGTTCACAAAACTTCCCTATTGGAAAAGAGCTAAGAGTGTCTCTGTCTAATTAGCCAAAACACTTTAATCCTCCTGCTAGACTACCTTCAGATAAGCCTTCAAGCAAAGTTCATGTTGAATTTCAGCTGGGAATAGGTGTTTGGAAAAATTAAGAAGAGAAAGCAAATATGACACATTGTTCTAATATATCAAAAACTTAGTCCCTTCCTCCTCTTGCTCTCCAGACTTTCAGTTTGGCTCTCACTGTTTGGATTATGGTATGTTATTATGGAATTGCTAATTAATTCTCTAGTTGAATTTACCCCACTGTGACGCTTATGTACTTCAATGGGAGCTACTGTTATCTCTGCAACAGAGGAAAGATTCTTTGCCCCCCAAATATTTGACTTCTTTTAGGAGGGCATCACAACTGTTCAAATTTCAGTGGGAAGCTGCAGTGCTACAACAGTTTCTATTTAATTTCCATAGGAGCTACTTTCTAATGTTAATTTCACGCTTGATAAATACAGTCCCTTGTTGCCTAGGCAGCAAGTTACGGCACAAATGTTCATTACTGCACTACTGGTTAATGAGTCTCTAGAGTTCTGAAGATATTACAGCCAGAATTAAGTGGGTTTACTCACTTTAATCTTAAGTCACCCCCAACCTAAGAAACCAATCTGCAAAATGTTTCCAGTTAGAAGTGGTACCCGAATGCAATAGTGACAGAGTAAACAGAAGAATTTTCAGAAGTGTTTGGTACAGCACTGCCAGAGTAAATGCACACATCTGCCTTGGTTGTTCTTTTAAATGTCTGCTGGTTTACAAGGATGTCTTTGCTATGAACAGCAAAATATGTAAAACTCTACAGCTGAGATATCTAGAAATACACTTCTTGTCAACATTTGTAGTCTTTCTTAGCATTGTCTAGCTTGGCCAAGTGAGCCTGATAATCTCTAAGCAATTTGAGTAATGTTTTTGTGTGCTGACAGAGCTTTGTGTCCTGTTGTTCCCAAATTTACTGTAAAACAAATTAGGACATATTAGATTTGATGTCTTGAGGCAACAGTAATATTTTCCGATGCGAATGTGTCAAGGGACCTTTTGCCAGTGGCTGGTTTTGCACCAAGTTCTCCATTTCCTTCTTTTATAAAAGGTCTCATTTGTAAAGATTTGTTCATGTTGGTTCAGTTCACATGTAATTAAGGCAAGAATTCCTTGGTGTTCAGTTGGTTGAGAGTGGGCTCTGCTTGTTGACCTTTTCTTTGGTGACTCAGCATGGAGAACTCAACACTTCCCTGCCAGGCAGAGACCATTGTTAACTTCTATCCCATTATTATTTTTCATTTAAAAGCTAATTTGCTCTTTTGCCTTCAATCCTTGTCATACACATTATTCCAACTGTTAACTAATATGAAAGTTTGTCTTTGGCACGCTGCACATGTCGTCTTGCCTTGGGAAATCAAAGGGGAAGATTACATAACAGCTGACAGTGAATTTGGCTCCAGAATGTCATTAAACTAATGAACGTTGAGTTTTCTTTCCCAGCCACAATATTCTTGAGTTCAAAACTAAAAAGTCTTTTAATGTGTAACCTAGAGTGCATGTAGGAGAATTGCAAAACTTCAGGAGCTTTCTGATCCTACACCATAAACCAGAACATAATCCTTGGTTTAAGAACTGGAAGTACAATCCAGTGATATGGAAGTTAGTTGTTCCTAAGTGAGTTTAGACTAATTTAAATTTTAATTTTTTTTTCTGTCTCTAAAGTTACAGATCCCTAAATGTAATGTGGGCTGGTATTTGCTCTCGAAGGACTCCCATACTGCCTATTTGAATGCAAGAAAACATGGTCTTTATTTGTGCAAAGCTTAAAAAAAAAACCTAGGAAGAGGAAAGGCCTAGTACAACCACCTACTTATTACATGCTTCTAAAAACTCACAAAGACCTTAGAATGAAATTCTGTTGCTGGCATATGTGTATTAATTGAAACACAAAGCTTTGGTGTAAAATTTCTAAATTCACCTTTTTGTCGTTGGAGCTCCTTAATGCTCCTGTAAAATGAGAAGAAAGGAAATGATCACTTTCATTCAGTTTAAAAGCATAGTTTTGTGTTAAGCAGCAGTTTATCACATCTTAGAACTTTACCATTGATATTTATTGAAAGAATATATTTGACTGCACAGGACACTGACTTTGTGCTGGGGCTAGAACATCATAGCTCTGTTGGTTTTTTGCTGTGTTAGAAGTACTGTAACTGCTGTAATATCAATACAAGCCAGAATATATTTTTGTACCCAAAAAATTTCTTGCAGTGCTGTGTTGGCTCTTCACATGATTGAAAGTCTGCAATGGGCAGGATTTCCAAATCAGAAGAGGATGTAGTAGGATGCATGGGTGTGGACTGCTGTGTTCATGATGCTGCTTGCTATAATGCATTTGATTACTTCTGCTTAAGAAAAGCTTGTTTAACTCTTAAGTCATGTTGTAATTTTTGTTGCCATCTGTTACAACACGGAGAATATTCTGCATTTAGAGACATTTTCCCTTTTTTAATATACGAGATCAAAATTCAGATTCTGGTGCTTAAAATGAGCCTGTTCTGAAGCAAGCCACATGCTGGATATGAATAGTGATGATGCCATGGAACAGATCCATTAACGCACCGGTTTGAGTAGTCTCCAGTGTAAGAGATTTGGATCTTCATGGATCTTCATGTCTGTGCATTTTAACAGCATGTGAACAGAGTAACTTTGTTTGAAGTGGGGCCCTTGTTACTTAGCTCAGACTTCAGACTTCCCTTGCACAGCGGGGAAATCTATTTTGCAAACTAATCAGGATCCCAGGACAGATGAAATGCTTGCAACTTGCATGCTTACAGGTGCACTGGCTTATGCAGCCCACATAGCAAGGGCAGATGATGGAAAGTACCAAATAAAATAGTGACATCAAGGATAACCAGATTCATTAAAAATAACTGGACATTTTAATATATTGGCTTGGGTAATAAGCCTGATGCAAAAATGTAGCCTATATATGAGTCACAACCATTGTAAGAAGCAGTGAATTTATTTTTTGATGATAGGGTAATTTTCTTTAAAACGTAACATTTTTTTCTTTTAAAGCTGTGGCAAACTCATCAGGGTTCCTGTGGCCATGCCTGTTTGTTGATCTCATGGTACCTTCAAATTTGAATTGAGTCACTTTCCACAGAACTTGTCCCCATTCCTGTTTCTCCATCAAGAAACCGTTGTTTTGTGCAGGATCAAGGCAAGTGACTAATGTTCTCTGAAAATCTATTCAGAATCTGCTTAAAATTAAGAGCAAAATAAGCAGCACATGCTGCTTTTGGATAACTTGGTGCTTGCAATCTTGTGCTTGTGCTGCACAGGCAGAGTGGGTCAAGCTGGAAACTGGAATTACAAATGAAAAATATATGGTCCTATTTACTCAGTGTTTAAACCTGTAGTAAATCTGATTTACTGTTGTGCTTGCAGGGTATGCATAGCCCTACCCTGCTCGGTGTTCTGAGTCAAAAAGTGTATTAACATTTAATATAAAGCACTTCAATCTGGACATAGTGTTCAAGGTTCTTGCTAAGTGTACAAAATGTTTTGTTAAATGTTCAGGGCCGCTGCCTCAGGGAAATGAATCCAGGTGCATTAAAGCAGGGTGGTAAGCTGTGATGGGCTTCTCTGCCACCACCAGCACCAGGTTAGTGAGTCTGGGTGGCTGGATGAGGTTAGGGGAAGTCAAAGTCACATCTTGGTGCCTTTGCTTTGCTGAGGTGTTCCCAGGTCACACTGTGTGCACAGCAGTACATCCCACTACACCTTCTCTGCCTCCAGGCACCTGTGGCTGCAGGCTTTCCAGAAGCATAAGCATCATCCTTGTATTTAGCAGCATTCAGCTGATTTCTTTTAACTCATTTAACTTTATCTCCACAGTATCCTGAGACATTCTCATCCATGGCTTTAGTGCATGTGGCTACCTACCTCCTCAATTGTTTTGACCTTGCTATCATGCTTTATTTTAAAAACATGAAAGGAAAAGGAGTACATTTGGAAATGCATTTAGGAAAGCAGGATTTGAAGGTAATCTAATGTGCTATCTTGGCTCAAGATAGGTTCAGCCTGCAGCCAGTACAGTGCCTACTTCTTCAGCTAGATTACCTTATTAATCTGTTCTATTACCACCAAATGTGGGGAAAATATTATTTTAGAAGTAACTGTAAGCTGGGCTTTAAACAAATATCCAAATGCGAGTAGTTTCACTGTCTTAGATTAATAATGATCATTGTACTGATTCAGTCTATGTGTGGTTATGTGACCATCCTTGACTTGTCTGGCTGAATTCCTGCTCACCTCCCTTACTTACTAAATGAACATTTCTTTTCTGAAAAAAAGATAAGCATTATCTCCCTTTCTATTCATTTCCTTCCCCTCCTTTTTCTGTGTCTTTTAACATCGATGTTAGTTAATGGTATGCATTACTTAAAATTAAATTAAATTACATTTAATTAATTTAATTAATTTAAAAATTCTACTCCCTGCTTAGTCATGTGTTTTCATTGGCTTCCTTGAGGACTTCGTGACTTGTCTTCAAAAATGTAGACCAGGGGGCATAAGACCATAGTTGAAGGGAGTATGACACAACCTATAACAAGGTTTAGCTATGTATTGTTTGACAGAAGATGGGTTATTTTTATACCAACAGTTACAGAGAGAGCTGAGCTGACTTTCCTTGGGCTAATCTTAAAAACTGAAAATGCAGGAGATCCCAGTGCAGAGATTTTCCTGACTGCCATGGGCCTGAAGCTAGCACATCCTGTCTACTTGTGCTAATCTGCTGCTCTACTTAGACTAACAAGCTGCAGGGTCTTGCAGATCAGTCCTGGGTTGAGTTGTCATTGTAGCCTGTTTTCTGCTTTAGACATGCTCTTTGCATGTGCTTGATGGATACTTCCAGTCCTATACAGGATCTGCAACTGGGAGTGTGGTGGTGTAGGACTTATCTCTTGGCTGGAAGCAGATGGTGATGATAATTTCCCTTAGTCTCCTTCTCCCAAGACTTTGTGTCTCAGAGTAGTTTTCTGATGAACTTCAGAGTGATGACAAGTTTAATAATTTATGGTTGTTTTCAATCTCCAAAGGGCCCTCCTCTACTTCCCATCTTGTAGAGCCAAGAGTAAACTTTCTGTGGGTGTTACCAAGTGTATTTGCCTCTTGCTTTGCCTGGCACCATTCTACGTTCTTCAGGGTGATGCTTGGTAGCTTTGAAACCAGAGCAAGCTAGTTTTTCTGGCTGTTTTTGCTATGTTTTTTTACCCAAGGTGCATTATAGTCAGGGCAACTCAAATGGTGTCTCATCTTTCTGTCTGGAAATACTGTTCTGGTGAAAGTTGACACTGACTGTTTTATCTAGGTTTTCTGAAGAAACGCATTCTATCCATTCTGGATGTCTGCATATTTTTTTTCTTTTAATATACTGTGCTCTTTGTGCTTTTATTGCTCTCCTTCTTGAGTGTTGTCCCTAAATGATACGGGAGATCCCAGGGTACTTTGACCTCTGAGCAACCTTTGCCTTCTTTGTGGATTTTCAATGTGTTCTTTGTAGTAATTCCACTGTCAGGATGTTATTTCATCCTCTGGCAGGTACTGCAACATTAAGTATGTAAACTTCTTTTAGTGTCAGAGGCACATGGACACTGAAAGCAGAAAGGAGAGGTCTCAGGTGCGTGTAAGGGAAAGGTGATGCTTGGCCTCTGCATAAGCCAGGTTATGTTTCAGTAGGAAAACTTGCCTTGGACCAGATAAGTTCTGTTATCTCTTGAGCTATTTCTGAGGCAGCATCAGACCACAGTACCTCTCCAGGTGCATGTTGTTGTTTTCAGGCAATTGAGAGCTCCCCTGATTTGATGTGTGTACTTGTTCTGCTGCTGCTGGGTTCACTATGTGCCATCTGAGAGCTACACTGGAGGGGTTGATAAAGTCAAACCACCCGTGAGGGCATCTCTGTGTTTATTACAGCAGCAAGGGTTGGTTACCCTAGAATAAAGTATTGTGTTGTAAAGGTACAGCACGAAGGGTAATGGCCTGCCTTGACTCCTCAGGATGCAGTCTCAGTGGTCTGGGGAGAGGTCCGTAATATTTGGCACCATAGCTATAAGAAGGCTCTTGGGGAGCAGTGGTTTTCAAAACTAGTGATGGTGCACGGCCATGAAGATTGCTCATGTGAGAAAAGAGAGCAGACAAGCAAAGATGAGGACACTGCATTCAGTTAAAGTAGAAAAAAACACGTGAAGGTGTCTGAATTGCTCATCTGCTTTCTGGCTTTGTTTAGCTTCTCTCTGCCGTCTGCTGTGGCTGGGAGGAGAGGAGGTGCCAAGACAGCCTGATGTCTTGTATGGAGTCATAAGATGTTCTCACTTGTCCCATTCAGAGTCCTATGATAGCTGGAGAGAGATGCACAGCAAGCCTCCATCCCTCCTGTGCTCCAGTGCAGGGACACCTGGGTGTGTGGCCTGTCTGGGCTAAAAGTGCAGTACAAGGGACACCTTTCAGTGTCAGCGTCTAATCTCATTTTGCACAAAGGGTCATGTATATGTAACGTAACTAGGCTCTGAACCTGACATGGCATCTAGCCTGGCCTCACTGTGTCTCAGATCTTGCAAGCATGATTTTTTGGTGAGAATACTAGGCTTGAAAGATGTCTGAAGCAGACTCTCTTTAGTGACTTATTTTTGCAAAAAAATACAGACTGGACTATGACCAAACTTCTCATTCTGGTCATTCCATTTCCAGGAGAAGTAGGTTAGAAATAGTCTGGGATGAATGTGTGCCTTGTCCAGTTCCTCCCCTCTTCTGCAGGGAGGAGCTCTGTTTGAGGGGGGAGGACATGGGATTGCTGGAGCTTGTTAACTTCATAGGGGGAGGATGTGACCTCACTGCTAGCTCATGGTGGGAAAAAAAATACAGCAATTTTAGTGACCCTCTGGAAGGAAATTGGATTTGCTTTTCTGTCTAGAACTGTGCTGAGGTTGTGGCTCTGCCTTGCTTCTGCCAAATAAGTTCAGGATAACTAATGAACTTGAGCAGAACCTGCCTGCGGGAGCTGCAGCAGCACTTTTTGCATTTTACCGTTAATATCAAATTGCTTTCTGCAGCTTTTCCCTTTCAAGGGTCTTGTTCCCATCTCTATCCCACCTCCTACATCTTTGATTTTTCCTTGCATTTTCTGTTCTCTAACCCTTCCCTTTATACACTTCTCTTTGGTGTTTTTCAGTTGGGCAGTGCCTTATTTCTGTCTTGTGAGCTTGCTCCTTTCTGCATGTTGCTTGTGTCTCTGTGCCTTTGTGCTGTGCAGTGCTGATAACAGTGGGACAGGCAGGAAAACACAACTCTGGAGCTTTAACTGTGGTGGTTAAAAGGCTGAGACCTCAGGTTCTCCTAATGTAACAGCTGGGTGGGTGTTCTTCCCTCCATAATCCTGGCCCATGACATCCCCTTCATCCCCCCTCTGCCCACTGCATCTGTGATCCAGAGGGTGGGCAGGGCTGTGTGATGCTGCAGGGGGCAGTTTCTGTGGCAGCTGTTGTGTGGCCAAATGCACAGAAATCTGGCTTGGTGGAAGAGTAAAACCTGGACGTCTTAGAAGGATCACAGTCCCAGTTTAGGGGCTACAGGTATGTTCTACAGCACAAGATTTTAACAATAATGACTAGAAATCCCTGAAATATGTAATTTCGCCTAAAATTGTTTGTGGTTCCTCTCCCTTTTGTTGAGAACCACTATTTGACAGCAGCTGTTTTCCATGGAGAAGTCCTGATATACATTCAGGGAAGAGCATCTCCTACTGCAAGCTCTCTGCTGGTTTGAATCATCTGAATCACCCAGGATTTCAGTGGGAAAACTCTCTAAAAGTGTTTGTGCTATCTGTAAGTGATCTTATGAGCACAGCATACTTTGGGAGATGGGGGAAGCACAGCAAGAGCAGCAGAGCTGTCTCGGGATGCTGCTCACTCCTCATCCCTGCTGCCTTGGTGCCACTGCAGTGACACAGGCAGGTGCTGACACAGAACTAGTGGCCAAATGCTTTCCCTTGCTCCAGTATTAATCAGGTGTACATTGTGGATGCAGACCACAGTCCCTGCTCAGGTTTGGTCAGCTGGCAGCTTTCAGGGAGGGACTGCTAGAAGAGAGGTAAAAGCAGAGTTACAGGGAAGAGGCATGGAGAGAAATTCCTGTGCTTTCCTGTTCCTTCAAGGTTTGTGGCTGTCTGGACCTGTAAGCCACCAAGTGCAAATGTTCCCGATCTGCTGAATCCCTTTAGGAGGGGAGCAAAAGTAGAGATGGCTTCTTTAAATGCCAATTGTCTCTTAGTTTCCAGCTAATTGCTTTTTATAGTGTTATGGTTGTTAGGTGAGAAAGGCTGGAAGAAAAACTCCTGACTCTCTCCTTTAAGTATCTTGGTCTGGAATTACTTAAGTGGTTTTGGTGCTGCAGTTTCGAAACTGCAAAATTAGGTTTATGCTCATTGTCACGAGTCTTCTCTTTTATTGAATGCCATTTGTTCTTGTCATGCAAAAACCAAATCACTGTTCAGTCTAAATGAAATACAGGAGATAAACAGCACAGATGGTGGCATAAGTCAGGTCTTGGACTAGCTGAATTTTAAATGTTACAGAGATACAATTTGAAAAGTCTTCATAACAGATAAATAAATAGAAATCCCACTCACCAGTGACTTAGTGCATCTGACCAAACACTGCTGATCAGAGGGTGAAAATGCCGAATATCCAAAGGACCTGCTGAATTCGTGTGATCCAATCTGGCTGCTCTGTCATCTTCTGGTACTCTGGCATGTTGGGTGCCAAATCTGGACCCATCATCCTATAGGGGAGACATTGCACTCTCTGGAGCTGTGATTTTGCATGTGGGGAAGGATGTGCTGGCAGGACAGCAAGGGTTTGTGTGTTTTACTGACTTTTTTGCCTTCACAATGTGTATTTGAATGAGTGTTTAGAAGTATCCTGAAAAGGCATAGGCGGCTATCAATGGCAGTTGCATGGGATGGATGTGAAATGGAGAGGAGCATTGAAGGCTTGATCTGGTGAATATTCTAACGAAACTGCCATCTTGAACCTCCCTGGAATAAATATTTGATGTGAACAGCACCTTACACTTTAAGGTTACCAGTTTCCGTTTCTCTGTGGTGTTCAGTGGCTGTCCTGTGACAGTCTCTATAACCATACAACATGATAGTGTGCCATGTTTTAAATTCCTAACTCCTTAGACTTGCTGTGTGCAAGAATGTTTGAGTGGGCTCTCTGGTTGTGCCCAGGGCTGGATTTGACTGGCCTCTGGAGGAGCAGCATGACCTGGTGCTTACATCCCTATCAGGGGGAGTAGGAGGGTGTGCTGCAGGAGGAGGTGCTCAGGTAGAGACTTGAACTTCAGTCCTGCCGTCCTCTTGTCTGTGAACCTTGTCCCTAATTATAACCTGAAAGCCTTATTGTGAAAAGGCTGTGTAATCAGCCTCTTTGTCCTGGTTTGTGCCTTATAGACTGAAGTTAAGGCACTGGTAAATGGGAAACATCCAGAAAATGGGAAACAGTCTCTGCAGCTGGGTTCTGACCCTGTCAGACATGCTTATACTCACTGCAGTTCTTTTTCAGAGCTTCCAGTAAATGCAATATTGGAGGCTCCTTTAAGCCTTAAAATAAAACCTTGACTTAAGGGAAAAGGTCTGCATTCTAAGTGCATTTTGTGATATGTCTCAGCAGTAACTATGTTAGAGACTGTGCTCTCCCAGTGTTCAGGGCACACGCAGCCCCAAACTGCTTCCTTCAGCCTTGGTGACTCATACAGAGAGGCCAATTCCCGAGATTTCAAACTCAGTTGATGTCCTTAGAAAACCCCTGAGGTCAGTGGCCACCCACGCAGTCCAGTAGCCAAATGAAAATTGAATGCATTATGAAAAGATTCTGTTGTTGAAAGCCTGACAGCAGACCAAGGGGTTTCTTGGAAATGTGTTTCATACCTGTTCCATTAGTAGCCTGCCTTCTTAGCCTTCTCAGGACTCTGAAATTCAGGACAAAAAAGGACCAGAATGTTCCCAGAAAATTAAGGAAATTGGGCAATGCTGATTGCTGGTATATGCAACTGTCTCTCTGGAGACTTTTTGATCATGTTAAAGAGGCAGGAATTTTTTTAATCAGCTTTATTTCTTCATAAATCTTCAGACTTAATTCTTTTTCCTCTGCCAATCTAATTGCAAAAATAATAACAGCTATTTTGATGGATCTTGCATGATTCTTCTGCTCCAGGTAGTCTGAGGCTCTCTGATATTTTGAAAATACACTCAATGTTTATAATTGCTGAATTGAAGAAAATTCAGTACATGAAATGAACATGAAAATGAGTCCACAGTTTGATAACTAGTGGTTCATTTGAGAGGCAATGGAGAGCAGGCAATTGCCTACAGGAACTATGGGCTTGGGTGGCATCCAAAAAGATGCTAAACCTTTCCTGTTTGGGAAAGGGGTGGTGGCAGGGGAGTGATATATGTTGGCATATTGAGCTTAGTGAAGTAACAAAGGGATTTTTGATAAGGGCTGGAGGAACAGCCTGCAGGTGTTCTTGGTAGCTGTTTTGGCTCATAACTCCTTGCGGGTTCACTGACCTCATAACCATTCACTCTTCTTCCCATCTCTCAAACATGTTTTCCTATGTTTGTAAAATAATTCTACATGCCTATATTGATGCCATCCTACTGTTTTTCACATTTTGGTATTTGTCTTAGCTGCCTACTGCAATGCCATAACACAGAATTACTCTGCATAGCTTGCTTCTCTAAGTTACACTTTTTCATTTCATTCTTCAGTGGCTCCAGCGAATTTTTGTGAGTGCTCTCCTGGCTGTTTTTTCGTTTTACCCCTTTTTTTTTTTCAAGAAATCCTTTAACATGTGTTCCTGACAGCTTTTCATAGAATTATAGAATGCCCTGGGTTGGAAGGGACCTAAAGATAATCTAGTTTCAACCCCTCTGTTATGGACAAGGGATACTTTCCACTAGACCAGGTTGCTCAGAGCTCCATCCAGCATGGCCTTGAACACTTCCAGGAATGGGGCATCCACAGCTTCTGGGCAGCCTGTTCCAGTGTCCCACCACTCTCACAGTAAAGACTTTTTTGGTAATATCTGATCTAAACCTTCTGTCTTTGAGTTTGAAGCCATTTCCCCTTGTCTTGTTACCTCAGGCCCTTTTAAATAGTCCCTCTCCATCTTTCTTGTGGACTCCCTTCAGGTACCAGAAGGCTGCAATTAGGTCACCCTGAAGCCATCTCTTTTCCAGGCTGAACAATCCCAATTCTCTCAGCCTTTCCTCTTAGGAGAGCTGCTTCATCTCTCTGATCACCTCAGGCCTTCTGTAGACCTGCTCCAGCAGGCCCATGTCCATCCTGTGCTGGGACTCCAGAATCTGGATGCAACACTGTAGGTGGGATCTCACCAGAGTGGAGCAGAGAAGCAGAATCACCTCCACAGTGCTTTGGATGCAGCCCAGGACATGTGTGGTTTCTGGGCTGTGAGTGCCCATGGCTGGCTCATGTCTAGCCTCTCACCCACCAGCACCCCCAAATCCTTCTGGGCAGGGCTGTTCTTCATCTGTTCATCCCTCAGCCTGGGCTGATGCCAGGGACTGCCCTCACTCAAATGCAGTACCTTGTAGTTGATCTTATTGAACCTCATGAGGTTGACTTCTCAAGTTTGTCCAGGTCCCTGTAGATGGCATCCTGTCCTTCAGGAGTGTAACTGCACCTCTCAGCTTGGTGCCACTGCAAATTTGCTGAGGGTGCACTTGATCCCTTCATCTGTGCCATTAATGAAGATACTAAATAATGCTGGTACCAGTACAGACTCCTGAGAGACACAACTGATATCCATTGGGACTCTGAGCTGGTGATCACTATCCTCTTTTGTAATTTTCTTGTATGGACAGTTTCCTCTCTCAATAGCAACCCGTTCTGGTTAGTTTTGACAGGTCAGAGGCAAAACCTCGCTGTTCTTCTGGGCAGTCTCCTGGTAGGGTGAGGCTGTTTGCTAGTGAGCAGCTCAGCTGGACACAGGCTCTGCAGGCAGGAATCAACGGTGTTCATTTAACAGTGTTAACGATCACTTTCCTTTACTGAGTATCTCATACTGCTTCTGACTGTTGCATCTTTCAGGAAGAGGATGAAGCCCATTCTGCTCTGAAGGGCTAATGGGTTTGAGTTGTGAATAGTAAATTCTGGGGATTAGTGGATGGGTTAAATCCCACTACTCAGCCCAATCACTTCTAATCTTATTACAGTGCTCAGCTGATTAAAATCAATGGTGATTCTAATGGGTATACAGCTTTCCCTAACCCATTTGCAGGTCTTCATGGACACAGTTTTGGAAGTTGCCCTGTGCTGTGTGATTCGCTTTGTTGCCCTGTACCTTACACCGTTGAACCTTTCAAGCCCTTAGTGTGTAAGCATCACTAATAATAGTATTTAATTGACTGGAACTGTGCTTGGATTTAACCCTCCTACTTTCCTGTAATAAAATCCTTGTTAATCGGAATATGTTCCCATGGTTTCTCTTGTATGTTTAAAATCCTTGAAAAAGGGAAGAGGAAGTGAGTGTATTTGTTATGGGGGAGAAATTTGCTGGCTTGCCCAAAATGAATGCATCTAGAAGATTAATATATTTAAATAACAAAAGAAACGGTGCCTGTGCTTACTCTCTCTTCTAATTCTAATGATCCTGGGATATGACTGATCTGATTGGTGCCACATCCATCAGGAGAAAGTCCCAGCGCTAAATAGTGGAGTGGACGTGACAGCCTGTTAGTGCTACATGTGCTACATGTTAGTACTGCATGTTAGTGCTGCACTTTAGGTGGGTACAAATATCCCTCGGATAGGCTGGAAGCTTTCAAGCCCCTGTGTGGACTTGAGGTTTTTCTTGGTTTTGTTACTTTTCCCACAAGCTTGCGAATGCTGCTCATTGAAGTTCTGTGCTCAGATGAATTGGTGTTGGTGCATTGAATAGACAGAAGAACATGGGTCTGGAGGAGACTTGTTTGGGATCACAGAAGCACAGAATGATTTGGGTTGGAAGGGACCTTAAAGATCATTCTGTTCCAACACCCTTGCCATGGGCAGGGTCACCTTCCACTACACCAAGTTGCTTCTGGCCCCAAGCAGCCTAGTCTTGAATGCTTCCAGGGATGGGATATCCATAACTTCTCTGGGCAGCCTGTTCCAGTGCCTCACCCATCCTCTGAGTAAAGAATTTCTTCTTAACATCTAAATCTAATCTCTCTTCTTTTAGTTTTAAGCCATTCCCCCTTATCCTGTCACTCTCTGCCTGTGTAGAAAGCCTCCCCCTCCCTTTTTTACAAGTCCACTTTAAATACTGGAAGGTCTCAATGAGGTGTCCCTGGAGCCTTCTGTTCTCCTTGCTGAACAACCCAAATGATGATGAATCAGCTGCAGAGTGGAAAGAGAGTTAGGATCCCCTGACTCCTTCATTCCAATTGCTGGACCATCCCCTCATCATTTTTTTAATTATTCAGAGCTGGGTTTATACATGCAGTCCTACTTTAATCCTGTGGAGCTCATCTGTTTGGGAATTTTAACTATGACTGATATCCACCCCCCACTTAATTTCCAAAAAGCTCATGGAATTACACATTCCAGTATGTGTGGCCAGAGCTCGCTTTCCTGCAAACTGGCTGGCTGCTGGGAACAGGGGTCCATGTGCTGCCCAGCCTTTCAGGAGTGGGAAAGGACTCTTCCCTGAGTCAGAGCTTCTCTGGGATTGTGTAAAAGTTAAATTCTCTGATTTGCAGGGACCATCACTCATGATGCAGGAAAAAAATTACATTTTTCAACAAAAAGACCCTGCAAATATCTCAAGGGTCAGTAGCATATTGGGTAGTGGTCAGTAGCATATTGGATATTGTCCTGTTGCAATCCTATTCCTGGAGTGCTCTGCCACCTTTTGGCCCCACTAAGACTCTTCATTTTAGTGTTGAGAGTTGAGGCTAACAGAAGAGGTATTCAACACACTTTCAAGGTGTGTGAGACTAAAACAGAACCTTTTCTGCCCTTCCTTTTCACCCTGAGAAACCCAGCCCTCTCTGAGAGGTCAGACAAGTCAATGTCTGCCCTGTTTTCTGAAATTGCTGCTGGAGAGAGGCTGAGGGTGTTGAATACCATCTTCTCATCTTTCATTCTACATCAAATGTTTTCAGTGTTGTAAATTGCTGCTACCTTCTCCACTGTACCTTTGCCTATTACCTGTGTTCTCTTCTGGAAGTGGGTTGTGGATATCTGTGCATCCACCTGTGTGTAGCTGTGCCTCATATATCCCTTCTGCAGCAGAACTGAATGAGAGATTTTGGGGTTTTTTGTAACCTTTAACTTGTCTCAGTTCAGATGGATGTTGAGTCTTATCAGTCACCATGTGTGCCCAGCAGTTGTGTCCATCTGTGTGTGTGTATGCCCACGAGTTGTATGTGATCTTGCATGTACACTAAATATGTCTACAAGAAGCGTTAAGCATTTCTTTATTAGGTTAAAAATTAATTCAGTGCAAGAGTTACTGCTGTCTTCCACCTGTGTATAGCCTAAACTCTCTAGCTCTTGAGGAGCAAGTAGCTTGCTTTTGGCTGATAAAAAAGAATCAGTTTTCCAGTGATATAACCAGCTCATGCCTTGCTCTGTGCAGTGATAGTGCTGTGGAGAAGCTTCTGGTGAAGCATGTTTTAGGGCACCACAGTCAAAATTATGATAGTCAGATGTAAAAGTGACCTTTCCCATACGACTACGTTGTGTTTGAACTTGGATTTCTCAATTCCAAGGAGACGTCTGTTGCAAGCCTTAGAGGAGGACCCTGGACAACTTCACTATTTCCCTTGTACTTTAGAAGATTATATTAATCAAAGGATTTAGTGCCAGAACTCATTTTTTTGCCAACTGCTAATTGCTGGGCACTTTGGAGTGGTGATCACAGTGAGCTGTGGCCCACTGGTGTTTCTCCATTGTTTCTTCCAGAAGTTGACGTAAAATTAACTAAGGGGCTGCGAATGAGGGCAGCATACTTGGGAGAGAAGGGGGAATTATGCAAAAAACCTGGCAGATTTTCTAGAGAAGAGGGATCAAACTAAGGAGCTTTACCAACACGAAGCAGTGTCGGGGTCACTGACCTCTGCCAAGATATATGCCAAGTCTGTGGCTGGCTGCCTGCCTGTGGTATTGTTCTGATGGATTTTTCTATATAAAGCACTTTTTCATTAAAGAATATTTGTATTGCATTCAAAGCAGGCTGCATAAATATCTATTATTAAAAAAAAAAATTGAAACTCAAATCTCTCATGTTGTACTTGGTAGGATTTTTGATTGTGATCCAGCCTGTTCAAATAGTGGTAGCTGTCTTAATGAGACCTACACTCTTTAAATAGTCCATGTATCCTGCTGAAGTTTTAAAGTCATCGACTGAGTTTGTAGAGGTCATTGGCTGAACACTCAGAAACAGAACTTGTTTGGAGTAGTAAAGCAACTTTTGGTGACCATGACATCATAGG
Organism: Entomyzon cyanotis; assembly: GCA_024500445.1. Lineage (NCBI taxonomy): Eukaryota > Metazoa > Chordata > Aves > Passeriformes > Meliphagidae > Entomyzon > Entomyzon cyanotis. Next base: position 12,351,142 of record JAKEPQ010001000.1, on the reverse strand, counting down.
AGATTACATAAAGGAATACAGAGAGGCTGTTTTGATTTCAGAATTTTAATGACCAAATGCAATCAAGTGGGGAATTGAAAAAGCAGGGTAAAAAAGTAAGAGAAGTCCATCCATGAATAAAAGAGTAGGATTGAGATGATAGCATCTGCTAGTTCCAAGAGCTGATTATCATATGCTTCAGACAAGTTCACTTCCTTCCTTGCAGACAAAATCTCTTCTTTGATTGAACAGTTTTAAAATGCAAATCGGGTCCAGGTGAACTTAAACATTTAAAAACTATTTATCTCATGTAGCTAAAACATGAATTATTAGAATAAGTTTAAATGCTGTCATCATTTGCATGTAAATTCAAGCCTGCTTTCTTTCTAGTTTGATATAAATTTTAAGTTTAAAAAACCCAAGCACCTAACACCATTTCATAACACAAGAAGAAAACAGTAGGAGTAAGGTGTGATTAACTTGTATTAATGTATTTTGTGTGGTCACTAAACCATCTGTCCCAGGACACAGAGACAGAGAGGAATGACTGCTTAGCCTGGCTGTCCCTGCTGCTAAATCTGAAACCACAGTCAGAGGTCTCCCAGTAATTTTAAGGATCCAGGATGTTTGCATTTCTTTAATGCCATGCAGGCTGGGAGCAATACTGTGCATCTATGGCAGAGAACCTAGTTTTCTATTGAAACTGTCTGGGTTCTTTAGCTTGAGGAGAATGGCATTTCAGTTCCTGGGGTTCTTAATAGGAATTTTAATTCTACATTAGATACCATTTCTTCCCTGTCTGAAGTTTGACCTGATTACAGTGGCTGATGCCTTGTGAACTGCTGAAGCCAGACCCACTGCTTTGTAGTCTCTGAATGCAGATCTGAAATCCCAGCTTTCAGATAGTATGAAGCATTAGTCTCAAACTGTAACAGTTCACAAGGTATCTGCAAAAATCTTGATTTGTTCAAACTGTGAAGCCAAAGAGAATCAAGATGCCTTGTAACATGTCCTTATTTTAAGGACTGACGTCTTTTTGTCATAACCTGAAGCACTTTAAATGATCCTGAAGAGTGCTACTACTTTTCCAAGTTTGTCCTACGTCTCTGAGGAGACCTCTCCAGACAATCTCTTCTGTTAAGCTGTTCCTCTTTGCATGGAGGGTACACATGAAAAGTGTGGTTCCAAACCAGGCTGTGCCTGCTTGCTGTGTTTTGGTTCTCAGTGGACTAGAGGAATGCTGGATCGTAGAGCATGCAATTACTGTGTGTGTGTGCCTTGGAGGAATAGTTGTGCTCTGTTAATGCATGTTTACATCTTGCAGAGCGAGCTGCTAGCTTTTCTGGCTGTAGACATCCATGTTTCACACTGGGGATATGATACCTGGAAGACCCCAAACAAGAAAAGCCAGACTAATACTCTGAGATCCTTTCATCTGTTCGGTCTCCTTTGGGGTCTTGGCTTGCAAATCTGGGGTGTTGGGCATTGGAATAATGTGTTGTAACCAAAGCCCATACTACTGCCGTTATTCCACAGGAGATGATGTATAAGTAGAGCTTTCTTCCTCCTCACTGGGCATTGACCAGATGCTGCTGCTGTGTAGGAGCCTGTAGGACTGCAGCTTTGCTCTCTTATCTCTTGTTCCTGACTTGCCTGTACCAAACCTGTAAGCTCTTTTATTTTCTTTACTTGCTGCCTCTCCATTCAAAATTGTTTTGTCCACAAAAAGAAATTAATTGCCTAGAGGCATGAGTGTAAGTGCCCTTAAATAATTTTCTTTTCCTGGTGAGATCCAAAGCAAAATGTCTGCAAGCTCAAGTCCTTTTCCTATTCCTTTTCCTGCATGCTGTCAGACCCATAGCACTCAGCTTTGTCATGGGGTAGAATGTGTAGGGGTCAGTCACTGCCTCCCAGCTGAGGAGCAGAGGACTTCCAGTTCTGGGAACACAGCTTCCTTAGGCACTCTAACACGTCCTTAGTAATCAGCTCATTAAACTCGGGGAGAGCAAGTACATGGTGGGATTTTGACACATAAGTCTGATGTAACAAAACTCACAAATAAGCACCCATTCCTGTGGTCAGTCATGTGTGTTTAACTACTGAAAGGATAGCCTGTTAGCAGGAAAAAATGGGGTTTAGAATTGTAATATTTTTCCAAATATTTTTTGCAATGTCTGTACTTCCTCCCATTCTGACTGATTCCACGCTGGAATTTTTTTATTGAAAGCGTTGAGTATGTGGTGAGGGCTTATGTTGTTTCAAACATATATCTGTACAGTGAGTCAGTACAGCTGTTGGGCAAAAATGGGCCCATGCTTATATCTTAATTTTAGTGAAACAAAGACTGGTAAATTAAAGACCTGGGAACAACTTCCATGATTGAAGACAGCACAGAAAACCCTGCTGATAAAGACTGCTTACTGCTGAAAGCCTGCATTGTATCACCAGATTAATTTCTCACTGATATCCCTGTTCAGGTGTTTTGGAAATGCTGCAGAACTGATAACTCTGATGGAGTTCAGTGATGAAAACTCTTTCCATTTCACAGAAGAATCTCATTTTCGAAGCTTCCCAACAAATCTTTAACATTCCCCAGATCTATGAAAATGACGAATCCCATCAGTTGAATGAAAACATTAGCCAATAAAATCAGATTAAAGATGATTTAAAACAGGACCCTGTAATTAGGAAATTCCTGCAAAGTTGTGTGAACTTGTCATTGTAACATCCTCAGGCTACAAGCAGGGTTTGACAGTCCTGCTGGGACAGAATTTGAAGTTGTTAAGCTTCACTAAAACACTTGTTTTTCTGACAGCTTAACAAATTATATCCATAAAAGGCAGCATGTAAAGATAAATGTTGTGGACCGTCCGTGCCTGATTGTGTTCTGCTTGGCAGTGTTTTTTTGACCACCTGTTACACAGTCCCTGTTTGAAGCTCCTTCCTCTTTGGAGATGGAAGGAAGTGGAGGGCACTGCTTTTGGATTCCAAGGTGCCCTTTTCCTTCTGAGAAGACAAACTACTGAATGATTAAAGCCACCTGTCAGTTGGGAAGTACTGTTAGACTATTGTCCAGTGTCTTTCTCTAGATGGAATTGAAAGGTTATCAAAGGAAAAGTCAGGAGATGCAAACATCTATTTTCATAAACCTATTGCACCTGGAATTAGAATATAGTCGCCCTTAGATCATTTTAGCAGACATAGCGCCATTAATTTATTCTTCCTCTCAATATTAAGAGTTCTTACAAAGAAATAAAAAGGCCAAGGTTAGTAATGACAAGTTCTTCATTAAAAAAAGGCATAAGAAAAGAAACCTCAGTGATGCAAAATTCTTCCAGAGCTGATGTAGAGCCCCCACTTTTAAAATGAAGGTCTTAATGCAGCTTTAACGGAGCAGAAAGCATTCTGTAAGAGTGCTTTGGACTAAGATCAATGCCAAATGCATTACTGGACTTTATGAGCTGCTTGAATCTTTAAGGTGCTCTGGAAGGGAAAAGCATGATACAAGGTTAGTCAAAACTACTTTAGAAAGTGCTGCCTTGCTGAAATGTGTTCATTATGTTCCTCAGCCTCTGTTTAGAAATTCTTGGTGCTTTACATTCTAAGGTATGCAATGGCTTGGTTTGGGTTTCTTTTTATGGGCTGTGGGGAAGGTGTGTTGAAAGTTACAGCATAATTTATTTTGGATGTCCTTACAAGGGCATATCCTGTAATGGTGCTGTCAGCTTTTGGCACAGGGAGTCAGGGCTTGGGGCTGATGGGTGTAGTCAACATGCAAATAGCAGCATTGAGAATGGACTGGAGAGAAAGCAGCTGCAGCCCCACTGAGGTCTCTCTGTCTAGACTCTTTTGGGAAATAAAAATGCTGGTTTCAGTCTATATATTGTTGGGGTAATTGCATGATGCAAGTCTCAAGCTTGGACTGAACAGACCCTAGCACCATCTGTTGTCAAGACACCTCTTGGTGGCAAGAGTGAGACAAGAAACCTGCCCCAGTAGCTTGTATTTCTGTCAGCTTGGTTATTCCAGTATCACTGTCTGTAGGGCTGTACTGTAAACTGGGTCAGGGAATAGAATTGGATTAAAAAATCATCCCACTCTAATGGTTATTTTTAACTGCTGTTCACTCCCCATGTCCCCCCACAGCCCACGGTTCAGGAGCAGCAGCAGGGCCATCGACATTCCTCTTGCCAGGAAAGCTGATATGCAGAGCACTTCTGTCTCATTAAATGACCCAGCCTCTATTGACACCTGTCACTCACTGCACAGTCCTTCAGTTTTGAATCTTTAAAGCCTAAATCCTTGCTGTTGGAGCTAAAGGATGAGGGGTCAAAGAAGCAAGCTCTTACAGCTTCATCAATGATGTAGCCCTGTGGGAGGCAATGAAGCTGTCAGTGTGTGTCACAGTGGATCTTCTCTACTGGGTCATGTCACCCCGGGCCATCTCAAAAGAACGGGGTTGGTGCAGCAGGTGGTAGTAGTTCATGCACATATGCTGTCCAGGCTCCTGCAAGTGATGATTTCTTTTCCTCAGGTGACTTTCTCAAGAGGAAAACTGCAGTGTAAGAATTACCTCAGAGATGGTTGTGAAAGTGGCTATGATGTGCTAAGGGAAGTGGAAGAGGCAGCAAGGACAGGGCACACAGCAGTAACAGCTTTGTTATTACTCTCTAGTATCTAAATGGGGTGGGGAAGATGCTATACTAGGGTGTGATTCTGAACACTGTAAAACCCCTGGCAGATAAGGAACTAAGGACTGCACAATTTAGAGACATTGATGGGCAGCATGTGCTCAGGCAGTTTCACAGAGCTTTTGTGAAGGGAAGTTGAGTCTTACAAGCAACAAACTATTAGTAGTAAGCAGCAGCAGGATAAAAGAGATTGCTTATGTGGCTCTGTAACTAGTTAAAGAATCAGAGGTAAAGATGAAATGATTGGTTTTCTTAATGAAGAGGAGTTAGTGCAGTTTCCCGTTTGTCTGAGCTGAGAATATTAATCTAATCAAGTGCAGTAAAAACCAGAATCTGACAGAAGTGCAGAAGAATTTTGTGATGATGAGTGTTAAACTGTTAGGTTAAATACCTTAAGCAAAAATGTAGAGTCAGAAAAAAAATGTGGGATCTGAGTCCGTTGTGTGGGAGCTGAGAGAGTTGTACTCTGAAGTTACTAGAAAGGTAGGTATGGCCTCTGGTGAGAGGGAATTGGTCTTGCAACGCAGTATGTACTTAGAGAAATCTTGGAAATGGCCCAGTTTCTGAGGAGAGTTTAGGCTTAAACCTGGGGTTGTGTTGCTGTTCAGCAAATCCCAATGCCAGCAGGGAGTAGAGGGGCCCATACTGAGACTGTGGTTGACAAGCACATAGGGAAAGTGAGAACTTCCTGTTGAATAAATCAGTCTGCAAGCTTGGTATCTTCCCCAGAGTTTATTCAAGAAACAGCTTTCTCCAGCTTTGCACTCAGTTGTTAATTGTGTGGAGGTCATCCTCTACCCACTCAGGGCCATGAGAATGCACTTTCCATTAAAGAGCCCCAGTTTGGTTGGTTTTTTTTTTTAAAGCTGAAATAACTTAGGTTTTGGATTTGATGGTTCCTGAAAAGCAACTTTCACATCTGGGGGAGAATCCAGAGTACTTCTAGCTCCATGTCTCCAAGAATCTGTTATCCATCTATCTCTCAGACAGCTGTAGGTGGTGATCCTGCCTGCCTCCTTTGGATTACCACTGTGAGTGTGGGGATGGAGAAAAGAAGGCATTTAAAGCTTTCCTTGTTTAGCCTAGCTGAACAAAGGACAAAAATCAATATATTTGTTCCCTGTAATGAATAAGAAGCCTAGACCTGGGAAAAGAGAAGAGCCGAGTAAAGAACAATCTTAGAGCAAGAATGAGTTGGTCTAAAGTGGCCATGGGTGCATTTCTACTGGAAGTGTGGGGAAGGTTCTTTCACCCTTACAGCGCTCAGATCTGGCATGGCATGCTAGTCAGTCACGGGAACAAAATCCCAGCAAGATGGTGCTTATAAAAGGGGCTGTAAAACAATTTGTCTATAGCAAATGCCACATAACAACTAATCCAGTCCTGCTACTGTGTGAAAAGGTAAGATAAAAGTTGTAAATAAATTAGTGTTTAGACCAATGTTATCACCTTGGAAAATGGGGAATAGAAAACTGTTTTTACTGAGGGGGTGAGTTGCATACCCGGTTAAACCTCCCAGACAAACACAACCTCATTAGAGCTATGCTTGGCTGCTTATTCATTCGTGGCATTTGTGATTAAATGCTTAGGAAGACAAGACTCATTTAGTATTCCCTGGTGAGCATTTGGTTCAGGCGTTATGATTTTGATGGAAAAGCAGCTGTTGACCAACAGTGAATTTAGCTGTATTGTGAAAGAAAGAGCTGATCACAAGGAGTGGATAATAAACTGAAAGAAAAGGACAAGGTTCTATCACTCCTGCCAAGGAGAAGCTGGGAAATAACTCTCACTTCCTCGTCTTTTACTACCTGCTCATAAGCTCCTAGTTGGGAACAAACTCATATTTTTTGCTGGGGCTCAGGATCCTGCCTAGGTGAATAACCTGTCATCTCTAAATACTCTTTTAAAACTGGGATGAAATTTGGGCAAACTGAAGGTGATGAGACAGAACCGTGCAGGGTAGCTAGCTGCTGTGAAGCATTCAATTACAGTGCCTTTTGATAATTTGATTTGAATAGATTTTTGTGTTTCATAACGTAAATGTGGCACTGCTTTATTAAGTGCAGTGGCTACTTGGCCCCTGACCAGTGTTGCTAAAGCCTCTTGAAAGCAGTGGTAGGCTGTGATATTCCTACCAGGAGATTGGTGGATATAAATATAAGTTTATACTTTGTCTTTAGATTTTTTGAAACTGAGCAGGGTTATTCCTGATCCAGAGTAATCTCAGAGTGGTGAATGCAGAATGAGCATTTCTCCCCGCATTTTACTCTGAGTACACACTCGGAAGTTTAGCCAGTGCTGATGTTGCAGGCACAATGCAGATAGAATTCCTCTTTTCTAGTGATTGAAACTGGTGTTCTGGTTGCAATATGTAGACATTCCTGTTAATCCTAACCATATACTCTTCTCATTTTTATCATCATTTTCTTTTGTAGTTTCAGTAGATGATAATCTTGTTTTCACTTCATAATAAACTGGTACACAGCCTAGAAAAACACTGTTCAAGAAACTTCTGCTTTTGATGTAGATATGGATAAAAATACTAGCAGCAGGAGTATTTAAGTGCCTGTGATGCCCTGATACTCAACAAAGTAGAGCTATCTCTAAGGGCACCTCTAGTACTTTCTGAATTTAATTTTCCTTTCAAGATCTCAAACTCAACACTTAAAGGCCTTGGCCATATTTATTCTCTTTGGAAAGTAGCAGAAATTCTGTATGTGCATCTAAGGGCAAAGTTTCACCCTTCACTAATGAGAATCAAACAGAAAAATATTTTAGTAGTTACGGTAGGCTATGATGAAATACTTATCACATAAATCTGTGCAGCTCAGAGGCAATAAAATTAAGAAGCAGCTGGGGAAATGTGCCATAGATTGAATTTGCTGCTAATAATCATAAGCCTGTTTGAGCCAAGTGCTTTTTCCCTTCATGCATGCCTTGGGAAGTGCTGAACCAATGAGTTATTCTTCTTACCAAGAGCAAAGGGTAACATCTACTGCTGTATTTTCTATTCAGTGTGTTTTTATTGGATGTAAAACAGTTGCAGAAAAAGTAACAGAAATACCACACGATTGAGAAAAAGGAATCTGCAGATTTTACTGCTTTCATCCAGTTACTGACATTGCAGCCCTGACTGTAAATCTTTGGACACAGACTGGCTTCTTGTGAGGTTTCTCGGTTGCCTCCCATAGGAATTGCCAGACAAGGTCATAACCGAGGTCTGTTCAACCCACCATCCTATCTTCAACAGTGGCAGGGACCAAATGCTTCAGGCAAATGTGGAGCAAGGATTTCTATGTATTAGGACCCAGGTTCCTACTAGATGCCATCGTGGTCTACAGTAGAGACGGTTTGATGTACAAAGCCTTGTGATGTCTCACTGTTTGATGCTGCTGCTCCTCCTCAAAAGACCTACTGGATGAGAAAGCAGGAACCTTGGAGGACATTCATCTACTCTGGTGACTCAGCGTGAATCTAAGTTGTTTTGAGCTTGTTTTTTTCCTGAAGGGGTATTTTGGATAGTGGTACAGTGCCATCTGTAGGGAAGCAGTTAAAGAAGCACAGAAAGGTATAAGCTAGAGTGACTGTGTAGAAATACAGATGGTAAAGGGTATGTCCCATTGCTTCCCATTCAGACACTGTATTACATACATGCTTGGATTTTAGTGGGAATAAACTACACTTGTGTGCTCATTAGGCTCACTGCTGCCTGTTGGTCCCAGGATAACCCATGTGTGAACATCTGACAGCCAACCTGAGCTAAACCAAAAAGTGATCAGGAGCTGAAGAGTTTATAAATGGGGCTGAAAGTCCTAAGCACCTGGAGTTCCAGTAACAGATTTTTTGTGTTGATGATTTAAGTGAAATGCTGGTGTAGCAAAGATGTAACTTCTCTGCCTGGGTTCTGGTGTGAACTTAGAAAAAGCATATAAGTCCTCAGGGAAATCCATGTGTGTGCTCAGCATAGACTGGCAAAAACCAGCATTATGGATTTAAATGTCCCCCACGTGGCCATGCAGTGCCAGTGGTACAGACTGTGACATTGCCTCTGTAGCTGAGCCTGAGCACAGCCCACACATTCCTTTGATCCACTTTGCAAGTTGTGCTGAGTGGGCACCTGAGGGCTGTTTGTAAGTATTTGAGAGGGATAATAACCCAGGGGAGAAAGTTTCCACTTGATGCTGCTGGGACAAATATAGATGATGCTAAATAAAGAGGAATGCAGGCTGAGATCATCTGCAACATGGGAAATAAAAACTGCTTTGCAATCATGAGTGACAGAGTTTCTCTTTCGAGAATATCAACCACGTCTTTCGAGAATATTGGCCATCTAAAGAACTTGTTTTCACCTTTCGCCTCAAAAATATATGTACATAGGAAGGTTAAGATGGTACTTCCCAGACAACATGCCTGACTTTTTCATTTGCCCAGATGTCAGCTTTGTGTCTTTTCCAGTTTATTGTCTTTATATGTGAGGCTCTGAAAACAAATGTCTAATATTACCCTTATATCTTATAGATTTGTTCTGGCAAGAATTATACAACTTTCGAGGCAAGCCCTCCAGACTCCTGATTGGGGGTATATAAAGTGTCAGTATAGAACCATGCTCGGTCTAAGTCTAGTGCCATTTAAAGAGTTCTGTTGGTCCCTGTGTGCTGAGCAGTGTGTTAAATGCTAAATGCCTTCATCACTTTGAGAGAGAGAGGCCTCTTAAGCAGAGCTGGCAAATGACAGTTTCGTTTGCAGTCTTTGTCTTAAAGGCAACTTGTCACCTGCAGGGTAGCCTCTGTGGTCAGCAGCAGACCCAAGGCATTTCAGGCTGTGTGCCTGACTGAATGCAATTGCTCTGAGTACTGAAATGGCCTTTCCCATGGTAAGGATGGAGTTAAGTACCTGGACAGGTGCTGTCTGGACCTCGGGTTTCCTGGCTCTCCAGTGTTCTATGTGTTGAAGGAGGCAGTGCTTCCCCTTTGCTTGATTCCTGCCCTCTGTTCCCTGGACCCGCACTGAACTGGCACATTTTGTCATCACTGAATAACATGTTCTTGTGCCTGACATTCCTGGAGAACTGGAGGTGGCTTTGGACAAGTTCCTTTCAGAGTTCTTAAAGACTTTCTCCTGGAGCCTGTGAGTTAAATGAACATGTGTTTTTCCAGACCTCTGCAGGACCAGCTGAAGGCAATAGCTCTGCATCCCGTGCTTTTCCTTTTCAGCTATGCTAAGGTCCCTGATAGTGGATGCTTCCAAGGGAGGAGTTTTGCACCTTGTGTATGCACAGATTTGTGTTCTGAAGGGAGCTGTTGGGCAATATCCTCTATTTCCCAAGTAGAAGGAACAAAACATTAGGTGAGAGCTCTTTGGATGGGAATGCAGGCCTCTTTCTGTTGACAGAAGTCTGCTTATGCTTTGATTCAGTTTCTTCAGGAGAAAGAGGAAAACTGTCAGCTTCCAGGAAAATAAAAGGCATCTTCTAGCTATTCTTCTGATTGAGGCTTGAGATTACCCAAAAGTTACTGCTCTGGCAAGGGTGCCTGTAATAATGTTAACACAAAACTGCATTTTAGTGAAATCTTTATACTGAGCAGTTGGGGATATGCAAGGCATGCTGAGTTGTTTTGTCTTCAATGTTAGTCAAAAATCAGCTTAGAAATTTTACTTTAAAGCATCGGTGATTTTGTGTTTTAATGACAAATCTCATGAAGTTAGGTCCAAACCCACAATTAGATATTTGAGTAGACAGACTCTGTCGTTTGAAAGCCAGCTTTCCAGTTAACTTGGGATCTGCATGGGAAAGGGGTTTTTCTTCTCTATTACCAAGTCAGACCTATCAATTTTCTTGTTGATGGGATGTTTTATAAATTAGTGCATTTTGAAAGTCAGGGTCAGAAGAGTGTCAGCTTAAGGTTTATGATGGAAACCCAGTGACCTCTTGGCTCTGGAGGGACTGCTGTTCAGCCACAGTGAGATTCAAGGAGTGTAGATTCCCCGGTGGGTCAGGGACTGTGGGCTTCAGCATCCCTCATCTGAGTATCAGCACAGGGCAGGCTGCAAAGGCAAGGAAGGTACACATGCAGATGTAGATGGGGTGGACTCCTCTGGCTGGAAGGTCACTGACTTATCAGAGGCTGTGTGACCGCTGGGAGCAGAATGGCCGTGAGGTCTGAAGCCTCAGCGCCTACGGAGACAGGGAAAAAAGCAGTGCACCTTGACGCCAGCAGTGCAAGACTAAATGGCTGTGAATGGAACAACTCACCAGCAACATTTTCCATTTGCAGCTCCATGTTGAGGTAATTAGCCCAAATGAACTCAAACTGCTGGAAAACTGCAAGAGCAATGGAAAATAAAAAGGTCACCATGTATTGCAGGGGTTAAACAGCTGGACTTCAATACCCGCAGTGCTCTCTGCATTAAAGGGAAAACTGCAGTCATTTAATAGGTCTGATAACTCTCAAAAGGACTTCTGAGATGCTTGTAACTTTTGCTTGCCTCTCTTAATTTCATTGCTTGAATCAGAATTGTTTATACTTCTCCTTAAGTTTGCCTTTAGCTTCATGGTCGGTGAAAATTCGTCAGAGTTCAGTCTACCCCATAATTATGCATGTTAGGGCCTGGTTTCAACAACTATGCCAAAAGTAACAAACAGTACAGTGGCCCCTCTTCAGCACCCTCTTTCCACCAGCCTCATGGCAAATAACTTAATTTTTAAAATAGATTAAAATATTTTAAAAAAAGAGGACAAAGCAGTATGTGTAGGCTGTAATTTCCCATTAATTTTCTGCTCAAAGCTTGCTTCTTTAAAAGGCTGAAATTGTGAGTTTTGGCTTTGAAATGTTGTTTTGGCTCAGTTAGAAATCTGGTAAGGTGAACAGGGGAGCTGGTGTAGCTGGGTATGTCCTGAGTGGGTTTTTCTGCCATGAACTCTGTAAAGCGTTTCCCATGGAGGAGACTAAGCTCACAGGTATCAGTTGATGTTGTTGCTTTCTGAGACTAAGAAGAGGATTAGAGTAAAGAGGCTTTCAGTAACTGAGTATAATTGCACTAGAGCCCTTCATAGTAGAAATAGAAAACTGCTGATGAGAAGTTATGAGGGGATCGGAAGGGATATTGGATTTGGAAAGCAAACTTACATGCACACATACTCTTGCTTGAAATCTGTTACTCTCAACTGAAGGGAAAGTTTGAGCATTTATGTTGTTTGATCTACTGTGCTGTTGCTTTCACACAGACTGGCAGCTTTGCTTTGTTATCTCCATTTACCTGGGGGTGTTATTTTTAGAGAAGTGGAGCTAGCAAAGAGAGCTCCCGGTTTTGTCCATTTGATAATTTTCTCCTTTGATTAATTTCTGTCTCTGTTCCTTACTCCAGCGTGACTGTTTTTACCACTGTAGATGTGTTCTTTACCATGAGCAGCTCTACAGTTTTCAGCCTGAGTACTGAAGACATTAAAAGTGAAGAAGTGATCTGCAAGCCCTCAAGTAGAGCCCTCTCTTCCTTTGTCTCCTCTGACCCCTCTTCAGTTCACATTGGTTGCTAGGAGGTGGAATTTGCACCTTGTCTGTGCCTTGGTTTTTTCCCCTCATGTGATAGGCTTGTGACAAGCAGTTCTGATCATTTCCAAGGAAGGATTATAAGGAGAGGAAATTCATATGCAGCTCAAATTCCTAAAAACAGGGAGGAAAAAATCAGGGACTATATCTACAATCATGCTAGAGACAAGTGAGCCATGATAGATTTCTCATCACCTCTTGAGTGTTCTTACAGCCCCAACTGGAGAGTGTTTCTCCCTGGAAATTTAAATTAAAAAACTAAAAAAAAAACAACCAACCAACCAACCAAACAAAAAAACCCCAAGCCAGAATCAATGGTGGTGGTTTGAACTGTATTTCCAAGGGGTTCTGTCTTAATAGTGTGGATTTTCTCTGAAAACGTCTTGCTCTAAATTACTTCTGGCAGCTGCAGGTACTCATAAGCCAGAGAGTCCTTAACATGCCCTAGCTGATCTTTCAGCTTGTTAGAGAACAAGGACTTGCATCTTACTGCATGCAACAGAGCAATTGATAACCACCTGGTACATGTCTGGTGTTCCCAGATACTAATATAATACAGAAATTCTTGGTAATGGTTAAGTGCAAGCTTACCACATGTCTTTCTTTGAAGGAACAGTAATTAAAAAATAGCATTCAGTTCTGGTATGTGTAAAGAAAAGTCATCAGTTTGAAATATGGTTGGTTGGATTTGTATGTGTACTTCTATCCATATTTTTATGATTTAAATATCAAATTCCTTTTTTGTATGTTGTGTCTGTCCCACCCTGGCCACCCCAGTACTTTTCCATACCTATTCTAGTGGTGAGTCAAAATGGTGATCTTTTTTTCCTAGATGATGCAGAACCCAAAACTTCTTTTGTTTTGCTTTTTTCCCAATGTTTTGAGAAATTTCATTTTTTGAGATGGGGAAAAGTGTTTTGTGTCTACAAACAAATAAGATGTGAGATTGAGTGAAAGTTCTTTTAGGAAAACAGTTGAATCCTATACTGACTTAGGCCTGATAAGAAGGCTTATCTCTGCACACTTGAGAAGCCACTGCAGGTCCAGTGACTTCTCTTACTACATATTTGCATTGGTAAGGGGCTGTTCCATCACTCCATGTAAACTAAACCACCGTGACTAAACAACTGTTCTTGCAAGAGGCATCTGTGCACTCCATGCTTTGAGTTCACGCCCATACTGGTACAGGTTGAGGTGGTGAATGAGCAATCCTGCAGGGCACATGCCACACATGCAGTCCCTTTACCCCTGTGAATCTATCTGGGCAGGGAGTGAGATGTCTCCATTCAAGGACATCAGTGTGGCTACAGTGCAGTGTATCATATCCCTGCATTAAAACCTTCTCTGCCTAGAGAGCTGCAAAGAGAAATGTTGGAAAATGTAAAGAACTAAAAACATCTTTCTGCATAATTTTGAGTAAACTGTCTGATAAAAATTACTTTCCCAGGTAGGATTTTCTAACATTTTCTGGTTTGTCTGGGTTTAGTATATGTGCCAAATTTTGGCTACTTTAGTATGGATGAGAGAGTATCCAAGCCTCTTCCTCAATAATCTCAGTCAGTGAAGTTTGATTTGTTTGGTTTGCTAACCTAGTGCTGTTAGACAGGACTTACACTTCATAGAGCAAAAACTGAACAGAGGGATTGATGAGCTGGGAGATTCCCAGCTAGAAGTGGCACATTTGTAATTCCCTCTCACTCTTTGCCTGAAAGTCCTAGAATGGGCCATGACTCCATGTACAGGCAATGTCTAGGAACATGTTGAAGGAGGGTCCAAAGCAGAAGTCTCTTGCCTTTCATTTTAGGCCATTGAGTTCCCTTCTGTGTTGTCCTCCTCAGAATCAGCAGGCTAAACCATTATGCTTGGGATGATGTTTGTTAAAGCTCCCACATAAAATCTCTTCTGCCTGCAGATCCAACTCTTCGGAGAGACAGTCCCTTATCATAGAACAGTTTTGCTTGGAAGGGACCTTTAAAGGCCATCTAGTCCACGTATCTAAAGAGCACAGCAAGCACCAAATTGCGGTGCTTGGTGTCCTGCCTGCCAAGGTGGAGCAGGGACAGTCCACTGGAGAGCCCCATGTACTGAGGCTTGGGCAGCTTTCAGTCTGGTACTCTGTGTGCTGGGGCCTTCTCCCATCAGGAGCCACAGGTCACATTCCTCCCCAGCTCTTACTCTAAAGCAGGGGGCTTTTGTTGCCAAATAAAGTCTTTTCAGGCAGGAAGGAATGTTTTGTGGAGGGGATTTACCTGTTAGTGGATTAGGCTATCCCAGAGTCAATGGCCTTGCCAGCTCCAAGGAACCTGCCCACTGCTGCCTACTTTGGAAGCAGTTCTCTCTTGCCTCTCTTGCAACCACTCTTTGCAGGACTCAGCTGCTAGAGGGCAATTTGCTTGTTTCCCCAAAGTCCTGAGCAGGTAAGCCTAGGAAGGGTGTTGGTTAGGACCGCTGCTTTCACAGATATTGTTACATCTTTCAGATGGGAGACCAGAGCCTGACTTCAACAAGACTTTACAGCATGTTGTCGATTCTTAAGTGGTTCCAGGACCTCTGAATGACCAAATATCAATTAACTCTGACCTCTTGTGGTTTCAAAATCTGCATCCGAATGCTGTGGTTGGATTCTCTCTGTCTCAAACCCCCGACCACAGCTGCTATTTTTAAGCAGGAAGGCCATGATCTTCTGGAACTTGTTAGCTTTCCCCACTGCTGCTCTGTCCAGCTCCTTCCCCATCTATCACACACTGCTGCGTTAGCATGGATGGCTCATCCTGTTCATTGCTGTTGTGGCACAGTGAGGCTGCAGCTTGAGATACCTGTGCTGCCTTTGTGTGGTGCTAAACCCTCTCCAAGTGGACTCATTGACTTAGGAAGCAACTTCCAAGCCCAAACTGCCTGATCTTGGCGTTTTCTTCCTTCACTCTTCTGTTCATGTTTTTGTTTTTCTTGGGAACATCCAGTGGTGTGTTTGACCTCCTATGGGTCAGGGTAGAGCTGCAGGCGTTCCTGCAGCTCCTTGCTCAGCTGTCTGGCTGCCCACACCACGCTTGTTTTCCCATGGCAGCCGACCACCTGCTGATGTCCAGCTCAGCCTCTCCACCATCTGACCACTCGGCAGAAACCCCAGGGGCTTTAGCTCTCCTCACAAAGTGCTAACTCGATTATTGGGCTGGGGATTAAAGTAAAGGCTCTGGGAGCACAGCACAGATCACAGCGTTAGTCCACTGAGACGTGTGCCTAGCAGCAGGGGTGTGTTTCCTTTGGGTTTCATATTGGGTTAGAAATGCTTTCTTTTGGGGGCCAGATTCTCATTCTCAGACGCTGTAGTCAGTCTTACTATCAGCCTCATGAAGACTAAATGTCTAAAGGAAGTGACAGAAATAGATACGTTTGTTTCCAAAACAAACCCCTTTGGTCCAGAGAAAAGATACCTGCCTCTTGGGAAAGAAGAGAAGGCTCCCATCTCTCCTACTTGTCTGAGCTCAAGGTCTCTTGTCCTTTGTCTTCGACTTGTTTCCCATCGCTTATCATTTACTAAAAAAACATTCCAGCATCTGTGCAACACTAGACCACCAAAAAAGATGAAGAAGAGATGGGATGCACTGCTGCTTCTCTATTTATAGGAAGAGAGAGATGAACCAAAAATGAGATGGGAAACTTCAAATCTTTAAATACTCTGGGAGAAATGGATGGAAAAAGAGCTGCTTTCATTGTTCACATGGTCCAGGAGACTTTCTCATGAACAGCTTGGCATAACCCCCTGGGCAGCTCACTCATATGACCAGGGGAATTTCTGTGTACAAACCCCCATCTTGTTTTCATGTATCTTATTTGCTTCAGCAAGTAACTGCTATGGCAGTTGTACCTTCTTGTCCTAGCATGTTCTTAACTTATGTCTTGGTACTTTTTATGCTCATCCTCCAGCGTAACTCACATACCACTGCCAGCACTTCTGATAATTTCACTTGCATTCGTGCTCTTCTTTCTACCTTAGGTTTGCACATTTTCATTCCAGTCACCATTTCATAATCCCTTAAACATTTTAGATATTCCCTATCTCCTTTGAGAACAGTAGGCTGCTCTAAGATGTCTTTTTCTCCTGTCAGATCAGTGAAATCTCTCTCAAGCTACTTCCTTGCTGTGTTTCCCCTTGCTGTTTTTGAACCTATTTCCAGGAGCACCACAATCTTCTCTCAGACCTCCTCTGCTAATCAAGTTTTATTAGCCCTGGTGTTTGGAAAAACACATCTTCTCCTGTATTCAGTGAAGAAATTGCTACAGTATTTGCTTGCAGATCAATGGTTGTTCTAGAGTAAAGATTTGGAATTCATGCTCTCTGGTCTGCCATCAGAGTTGGCTCAGACCCATCACAAGGGGAGAAGGAACTGTTTTCACTCTGGGCTTTTGAAAGGGTGTTTCGTGGCAAGGTGTTGAAGTGGGAAGTATAAGGGGTAGGGTGTGATGCTGCCTCAAATGCAGTGAGGAATTTAAGGCACATGATGGAGGCTGGGAACCAAGGGCTTGTCAGTGCAGGTGAGATACAGGGTGGCCAAGAGCTTCCCATTTGTTCTTGTACCATTTTAAATGTCTCGCCCCTGCACATCTAGAGCAGCATCAACCTCAGCTGTGCTCTCTGCCACAAACTCCTTCACACTGCTTCTTTTGCTCATAAAATGTTTCCTAGCATTAGCTGCAAAGCCTTTCCTCAGATCTCATCTCTTGTGATTCTGACAGGAAGCAGCCATTTCGCAATGGCCGCTCCACCAGGCCAACTTGCTGATATTTATGTCTGCTGGAACGGTACATGTGATGAAACACATCAGAGCTTGAAAAAGTCACACTGTCCCTGCCATCATCTCCCTGCTCCTTCCACCGACTGCTCCCTTGCCCCTGCTGAGGCTGGGGAATGCTGGCATCTCTCTTTGCATTGCCATGGCTCCCATGGATTAGTGTACAGGGGTAGGCAAATTACTGGGTACTCTAATGAGCTGGGGCAGAGATGGTGGTTTGAGCCCTGATTCAAATGCTTCCACAGTGCATCTGAAATAACACAAATCTAATTTGCAGTTCCCAGAGTTCCTCCCTTTTCTTCTCTTTCCCCTCTGCGATATTTTGTTTCTGTTGATAATTCTCTAAATGCTGCCTTTAACAAAACCACTGTCGCCAATCCCAAATTTCAGCTTTCCTTAGAAATAAAACCCATGTGGGATCCAGTGCTCAGTGTCCCTCTCAGGGTCACGTCTGCTCTCCCTTTCTGCCTGGGGCTCTCTGTTTGGTGACCACCACTCCATGCTCTCTCTGGCCTGCAACTCTTCTGCTTTTGAGTTCTGCCATTTGACCACTCTGTGTGATGGTTGGTCTCTGTGTTTGTCATGTAAACTCAGGCTAAAGAATAGGAAGAATATCTTTATTTTGCAAGGATCTGTAATAATTTGATTTCAGGCTTTTATGTCTTGGTTATTCTATACTGTAAGGAAGATTGCTTAATATTTTCCAGAAAATTATGCAGTGTGGTGAATTTTTTTTTTTTTAGCATGCATCCAAGGACTATTTCTGGTGTCTCAATAAAAGGTATCTTAAAAACAACATGCCTTTTGTCAGTAGAGAGCTCAGTATTACAGGGTTCTGCATTCCCACTGAGCATTTTTAGCAGTCCATAAATTGAAAAAGGTTGAAGACCATTGTTGCAGTCAGTTTGGCAAGTCATTTTCTTTGAGTTGTTACACTGCATAAATATTTTACTGTCCCGTCAAGAGTTGCTGTTCTGCCAGACATGTCATCATCTCAATGAATAATAGATCTGAGCTCCTGATCACTTGTGGTCATAAAAGAACTTGGCGTTCCTGTGAAGCTTGGTAGATGTGCAGTTCTTGGTCCCAGGATCTAGAACTGTTCTTGTTCTGTGGTCACCACACTGATCTAGTCTTGCACTGGTTTAGAGAGTAGTACCCTTGCCATGTGCCCAGCTGAACCTATTATACAGTTGCTAATTTCTAGCCATCAAGAAGGTGGTAATGCTGTGAAGTGGGACAGAGATCTGTAAAGTTGTGGTAAGAAAACTTTGAAATGTTACTGTTTCAGTTGCATAATTGAGTTTGTTCATCCTCGGTCCCACTTGCTTTTACCATTATTTGATGCAACAGGAGTTACAGGGGAGGAGAGGAGACAACTTAGCATCAACAGCTTCTTGGTAAGAAGGGAATCCAGTTGCCATGGAAATAAGCAGGTGAGATGCCACCAGCCTTTAAAGATTTAAAGAAAGATTGTAATTTCTGGAAAGCCATCTGCCACTCCTGTTACACACAGCTATTGCCTGAGTTTCTCTGCTAAGCTCCACAGACAGTGCTTTACATTAGTTTAATTTAGGAAAAGAGCTTGATCTGCTAATTGTTCAGGTCATCCAAGAGTTCTTTGTTTTGTTGGTAATTGTTGTGAAACTTCTACAAAAGTGTGTGGCTTTTATTGCTGAAAACTCTACTGATGAAAACCAGCATTTTGTACTCATCAGGGAAGGCTTTCAAGCAGGAGATTTTGGCTATGTTAAAACAGGCTCCTGTGACAGTCTGAAGTACTGTAGTAAAAATGCTGTGAGTGGACAGAACAGTACTGGAACAGATGTGATGAGATGGGATTGAGAGTTGGGGTATTCTTCATCCATTTTACTAATTCCCTTAGGGGCATGGAAAAAGTATTTAAAATTTATCTCTTTAAACAAATGTCTCTCATATTTTCTGCTTGTTTTGTTTCCCTCATCTTAAACACTGAAACATATTAGCCAAGCTTACATTCATCTTCTGATTAAATGCAAGAAAAGTGGTGTTTGGGATACCAAACCGTGGAGGAATAATTAGAGAGTAAAAGTCAAACCTTTCAGACTTGCATAAATAAGTCTTATGAAGAACTTTTGTCACCTTCATGTAACTATCAAAGTACTTTTTTTTCATACAGATGGGGCATTACAGTGTGGAGCACTCTCAGAAGGGCAGCACAGCACTTGTGATATTAATTTGAAATGTTTTCTCTTAGCGAAGTTGATGGTCTTTTGTTCCCTAGGAGATGGACTTCAGAAGAGGACCCCAGAAGACCTCTTTGCACCTCTCATGTGGTTCATAACAGATTTTGTTGGAATGCAGGAGGGGGGAAAAAAAGGAAAAGAGAGAACTACATGGCTCTTCAGTGAGAGCCTCTTGGACTTGTCTCCTCGTTTATTTTGTTGTGTATTTCTTGTGTCAGAGAAGTTCTCAAGGGAATTTACCATTCAGCATTTCATACAGAGATTATCATAAATCCAAGAGGTTTTTTTCTGCTTTGTGTACTTTATGGCAAAGCTCCCTGGAACTTTAATTCTTTTTGTTGTTGTTGTGTGTGACTTCAGTTCCATGAACTAATATTAGTTATACAGTGAGGAGACATCTATATATAAACACAGAATTTTGTATGTTTCCATATATACTCATGTTTCTATATATAAACAAAATCCTTTCATAGGAATATTTAAAAATATGTGTCACATTTTGTTGTGTATTTTATGGTGGGAAAGTGTAATCGGAAAAAATGCATTTAGATCTTGTGGGACAGTAAGGTAAAATAGCTACTTGTGTGAACTGGATCTTTTTTTAGATGCAGGCACTACAGAAATAGCCAAGCGATAGCCCCTCTGTGAACTCCAAATGCATTTCCTTTTGCCAGGGCTCACTGGTCTGTTTGTCTAACCCTTGTAAGGACAGTGATGCAGTGACTGTGGCTGGGCTCCTGGCTCCTGGAAGGATGGGAACCTTCACGTATGAACCTGCTGTACATTGAGATGCAGAGCACTAGATCATACGTAATCTATATTATTTACACTAGATGTGTATTTCAGCTCTACTTGGTGTTTCAACTAAAGGTGTGCCTGCTATAAAGTCAGGGTTTATATAATCTTTTTTATTCATGGCTTTCTAGCAAATCTGGGTTTTTTTCTTTGCTGTTGTGAAGGAACGACAACCTCTTCCTGCAAGTGGAAATTATAGCAATGTTTTGAAGTTAGTTGTCTTCTGTCATTTGGGGGCTGTCATAGGGTCTGCACTGCTACTGCTGTGAAGAAGGCTGTTTGGGGGGATTAGTGGAGGGTTTTTTGTCTGGTTGGTTTTATTTCGTTTGGGTGGGATTTTGTGTAGTTTATTTTTAATCAGTTTGTTGTTTATTTTTTTCCTTACCTGACTTAGTCCTCTGTAACTTTAAAAGTCACTGATTTAGAAAAATCAGAAACACCATCTTTCTGTAAGGTTCATGAAAATGTGGTTTATGGGTAAGAGAGGAGATTTTTTTCTATTGCTCCCTCAGAGGTAGAGATGAGAGTTCAGCCCTGACTTGTTCTGTGATGCTGGCTGTAGCTGCATTTGTGGAGGAACCTTTCTTGATCAAGCAGAATATGCAGGAAGAAGTTCGAGAGTGTTGCAGACCCCAAGAAAGGGTCTGGCATCTGGCTGGGAATCTTTAGTTTTCCAAACTCTTGTGCCCCAGTCCATGGATATTCTCCTGTGAGCCACATACAGCGACAGACATCCGTTCTGCTATTGTTAATATGCTAGATAAATACTGTTTATACTACAGATTTAATTGCAAGTCCTCAGGGCCTAGTAGACTGGTTTTCTGGTTGGGGTGATGTACCCGGAATGTTTGGATTTGCAAGCAATCATGGAAGATAGCAGCGACACATGTATTGTATGTTGCGTGACCTAGTTGTCCATGTCTCTTCTAGCAGAAGTTTGAGCTCTTTTACTTTAGTGTTTATTGGGATGTAGAAGAATTCAGCCTAATCCTAGCTAAAAATAAACAAATGCAAGGCAGAAATCACGACCATAGGACACTGTTTCTCCGAGGCCATTTCCATGGTCAGAGTGTTTCAGGGATGCAGGGATGCTGGTATTGCATTCTTAGTGTGGGCACAGTTTTGTGGGCAAAGCTGTACAGATTGTTTGAGTTCTAATTCACCTCTGCCATCACAAAGGAAGCTAAACTGACCTGTCCCAGTAGGTTCAACCATGGTAATTGAGGTTGCCTCTGTAGCTAGTGGAGTCATGCTTCACTGTAATTTGTGAGTGTTGAAGGAGTTGTTGGGTACATCATGTGAATGGATCAAAGCTGTGTGTACCACGATTCACATGGACACTTGTGAGCTCTTTCTGTCCTGAGATACCTGGATGCAATGCTATTGTATGGCATGAGCATAAGAGTATAAGAGTTTAGATAGCTCTATCTAATACTTAGCTCTATCTAAGTGTTAGGCTTAGATAAAACCACAGAGATGCTCTAACACATACATTTACAAACAAGGTGAAGTCTTAAAAAGACAGTAGAGATCTGTCCCTTGCCAGAGGAAACCGAGTGAAAAAGTGTTGTGCTTAGATCAATAGCCCCATTCCCTATGAGAAGCTATGCCACAAAACTTGTTCTGGAGTAAAATTGTCAAAATAAACAGTCTCAGAAATCAGGGATATTAAAGCCAGTACGTAGGTTATTTCTGAGCAAATAAATTCAGATTAATTTTGGATGGGGCTAAAATAATGATAAAGGCTTCTGCAGAATACTAAAGAAAACAGGGCTGTCCCTACTTCATCTTCCCTGAGCTAAGCATCATGAAAGAAATACCATTCTCACAGAATTCCTGTTATGTCACTAAAATATTACAGCTCTTTACTTCATGTAAATATTTGACAAGGAGAATTTGAATAACATTGTAATGTAGGTGTGAGTCACATGTCATCCCCTGTCATCAACACCCAGCAGCTGGAAAACTGTTGAGCAATCCTGACTTAGTCTTCTGGAATAAAGGAGCTCTTCATCACAGCAAAACTAGCAAGTGGCAAGTTCACAAATTCAATCTCTTAAGACTTCTTTTTCGTCTCTTCATTTATCTCCAGTGTCTTCTTGCTCAGGGACAAGGCTCCCACTTCACGTTATCTCCAGTTCTCTCCCATGGCTGTTGCTGATGGAGCAAGGCTTTGCTGTCTTATCTGAGAGGTTGCCTTTCTGATTCAAGAACTCTGGACAAACTCAGCCTACCAGAGGTCTATGCAGGGTGGCCCAAAATGCCACTAATTACATGGTTGTTCACAAATGGAAGCTTTAGGGTTTCTGTATCAAGTTAGTAATTAAAAATATTAATAGCATAATTGCCACGGAGATTGATCTTTGAAGTTCCCATTTCTAAAATATGACCCAGTAGTGCCATTTTTCAGAAAATTAATCTTGCCTTGTGTGGTTGAAAAGATGATGTTGTATTAGTAGTTCACTTGCAAATCTTCCATTTATGAGTAATTGATAGCTCCTAGAAACAAAGCCTGGTTTTTACAATTTACAATTGTTCTTCAAAAAGAGTAAGATTACATTCAAATATACCATCAGAATTGTCATACTTTCAAATAAGGCAATTTTCTGTAATCTTTTCTTTTCCTGGGGATGAGTCAGCATTTTGACCAATTCTTTTGGCTTCTTTGTGTGATAGCCCTTTAAAGTAACACATAATCAAGATGAGATCTACTGCAATCCTTAGCAAAATGCAAAATTAGAGATTTCCTCCCTTCTCTCTATATTATTGTATTAATATTTTGCAAAAAACCTGCAGTTTGCAGGCATTTAGGTATCTGCAATGCCCAGTTCTGAAATCATGGATGCTCTTCTGTGCTTTTGCTTTTGTGTCAGGCAGTTCCAGGATGTCTTTGGGTGGTTTAAATGACATTCCTCCCCTCACATCCATAACAGTTGCTCTGTACATGTTCTCGATGAAGAGGCATGGATCTGGGATCCAGCTGTTGTCTGTGTCATTAGCTAAAATTGCACCAAAGCAAAGTTAAAACATGACCTAAGAAAGTTTAAATTGGTCGCTCCTGTGAAGTTCTCTGTTCTGTAGCTTTGGGTATGTCTTGGCACTTTCCTACATTTTGATGTGCCATACCTTTAGTTTTTAAAAGAGTCCCTTTCCAGCCAGAGGATATTCCCCCTTCCCCTTGAATTTGCTGACAATGTGAAGCACAGTTCTGTGCCAGCTCTTCCTGCAGCACTACCCTTCATGGGACCTGACCCAAACTAAAAGCCAGTGGGAGAAGGTGGCTGTGTTTCTTGTGCCTTCAGATTGCTGCAGTGTCCTTGGTGTTGTGCTGCATGGATCGGGAGCTGCTCTGTCGTGGCAGTGTGTGAATCCCTGTGCCCGTGTTGCGTTCCAGAGAAACAAATGTGCAGTGTCAGAGCTCACGTGGCCCCAGTCCTGCGCTCGTGCAAAGTCAAGGTCACTGGCACTGGTTGTGTTTAGGGGTGTGTTTATCCCACAGCTTCAGGCACTGTGGAAGTGCACTCATGTAAATGCTCCTGCGCCTGTACAGACCCTGCTGGATGAAGGTGGTGTCACCAATTTAGAAAGCTAACAGGACAGCTTTCTGTTGAGCTTCCCCTGGCTTCTGCCACAATATAAAATAGAAAGCCTTGCACTGAGCTTGAAAAATCTGATGGCGCCATCGACCAGGCTGGGTTTGGAGCTGCTGGAATTGCAAACTGCATGTGATATAAATGGCCTGAAGTAAAACAAGTCATTAAAATAGAATATTAATGATCTAAGATGCTGGTAACACAAGAACCCTTTTAAATTTATGTCCTAAATAGTGAGTTTAAAGTAAACTATAGGAGCCGATGGTAATAATAAAAAAGAGAGTATATCCAGCCCCCAATTCCTTTCGTGACCCACGGTCCCAAGATGCTGCTCTTCTTTTCAGCTCATGCTCTTTGCTCTCAGCACGGTTTAGGTCCTTATGTAAGCGTGCTGCCCTCAGCTGACCTCCTCCTAATGTCCAAACATGTTTCTGTTGTGCCTTCTAGTACTTTACCTTTGTCGGATTTAAAATCCCATGGTGTAGATGCCAAAATCCAGTAACTCCCTGAATTAAACTCAGTCTGTTCTAGGAATTGAGGGAGGCAGGATTAGAGGACGGATTAGATCAGTACGATTTTTGGCTGCAGTGATACAGAACAAGGCTGTTGTTTCTGTCGGTGTTGTGTTTTGGTTACCTGAACATCAAAGTCATCCGAGTTCATTGTTGTTTTGGATTGACTTCTATTTTTATTGCTCATAAATATCTCTTGATGTTCTTGTTTTCATGTAGTGGATTAACTGTTGGTTTGTGGAAGCAGCCCGTTGGACTGGAGGAGACTAAGGAGGTGACAGTTTCTCTCCTGAGCCCTTATAAAGGGCTCAAGAAATTGTCCCCCGTAGGGCAGGGAAGGAGGAGCAATTTGGGGAGGGACAAGTCATAGCAGCAATGCAAAGCTGCAGGAGGAGATGCTGAGCAGGCCATGGCAGACAGGCGTCATCGCTGTGGATCCCAGGCTGAAGGGCACATCTCTCAAAGGATTCAGCATCAGGCCAGCAGCCAGGCCCCACCGATGCCAGAATCCAGGACCTCTCCATCTGCCAGGCTGAGGTCTGGGGAGGACCTGGAGCGTGGAGCTCAACAAACCCAAGGTTTTGCGCTCCCTCTGCTGGCAGAATTTCTGCTGGCCGGTGCCTGCTCTTCATCCCTGAAGGAATGCTGAAATCAGTGGGACAATCTTGAACAAACAGGGAAGTAATAAAATTAGTATGGCTCCTTTTTAGGGTGCTTGAACACTAAGAAAAATTCCTTGTTGACCATGCTGTGGAGGTGCAAGTCAGTTAGGAGATGCATTTCTTACACTTCTTTCCAAAAGGTCATTACTTGCCTGGGGAAGTAGAGGCACAGGGGAAATCATACCAGCATAAATCACACTTCAGTATCTTTTGAATCCAGTGTGGAAGTCTTGAACCATGACCAAGAATGACTTCAATATTCTGTTTGCTAGCCTTGAGTTGTAGCTGAACTTTTTTGTTTAGTGTCAGCCCAAATAGCCCTAGGTCTCTCTCCAGATTCATTATTTTCTCTTCTTGTTGCCACCTCTTCTCTCAACTTTATTTTTCTGCGCTTCTGAAGTGGTTCCTTAATTTTGTTTTTAAACTTCCAGCCCTTTTCTCATCTCAAGACACCAGTCCTGGTGTCACAACCTTGTACTCAGGGTAGAGCTTCCAACAGGTGTCCGAAACCACTTTGTTTTCCAGAGTGGTTTCTTTTTCAAGTGTTAGGTTTTCCTTTTCTTCCTCTCCTACTTCAGATCCAATGGACGCTTCTCCAAGAGAGAAACTTCGAATTTTGGGAAGCAGCTTGTGTTCGTTCATTTACTAGGCTGAAGTCAGAGTTCTGGGCAACTCTGAGAGCAGCCCAGCTAGTGGTGTGCATTTTACACCCTTGTGGACCCTGGTTATTCTTAACCCCAGCCATATTCAGCACAAATTCCCTACTGCATAAGCACTGCCTGGCTGGGAAGTATTGCCGTACTGTTCATGGCAAGGGATTAATTTTTAGTAATGTTCAAGGTGTTTCTGCAAATTTTTCTCTCCACTCTTCATTCCCATTCTTGATGCCTGTCTACACCTGGTAATAGTTTCCCTTAAATATTCTTACATCTGATTATTCCCTAAGACTTCCACTTTGATAGCAGAGCTCTGAGTTTAAATTACCTTTTTCCTTATACTGAAATTATTTCTGGTTCCCAGCTAATTTCTTTTACTCATGTACCTATGGAGATTTCCCAGCTTCTGATTGGGTTATTTGCCAGGTTCAGTTCAGTTGCAGGTAAAGCTGCAGCTTTCTAGAGCTGTGCTCTCATGTTTAGAAGAAGCAGCAAAGCAAATTAAGTTTGTCAGTGTGTGTCTCACCAAGGTCCTACCAGAAGGGATTGAAGGGAAGGCAGCAGCAGTTGAGTTGGAGCGCCTACACTGACTGATAGGCTGCTGGAGATGGAAAATGTTAGCTCATTGCTTCTCTTCCATCTGCCACAGGGCACTGGAGAATTACTGAGTCCTTTCTAGGAGCTTTGTCCAGCCGAGTTTTCAAAGTTGCAAGGAACTGAGCTGTTGTTTCCCTTGGGAAACTATTCCTTACAAATACAATTCATTCTCAGGAAGTCATTCTGAAACTCTCCCTGATTTTTGCTTTTTTTGGTGTCCTCCCACTAAATGGACTTTAACACAAAGAGTCTATTTAAAGTGCTACTTTTTTATTTTCCTGTGAAGGCTGCTGTGGTTTCTAGTTAATGTTTGTACGAGACTGAGCTCTCGGGTTTAAAGGAGAATCACTGTATTCCCAGTGGTTGTGCTGATACTTTCACTAGTTTCCTCTAAGGGTCTGGATGATTTTCATGTGGCTGTATTAAATGAATGTTACTTACCAGGTTCTCTTCCAAAACAGATATTAAAAATTGTGTGTTTTGCTGCTGAAAAGAGCAGGATCAACAAAGGCTAGTCTAAACCTAGATTATGTTTTTGCAGAAGTTTTGGGTTTCTCTTGATTCTGTGAATGGTGTTGTATTATGAACCCAAAGGCAGCATGTGCCAGTTTGTGTGTATGTGTTTGAGAAAGCAGCAGTCTGATTTCCCCATTGAAAATAGTCAAAGTGAAAAAGCAAACAGCATGAATGCAAATTTCTGCTAATAGATGGGAGATTTAATGTCCTTGAAGTGTGCTGCAGAAAATAAATACTTTTTACTTTGGTATAATTGCTTGCAAGCCAGGGCTATTCCAGAGGGAGTTGTTTTTAATGGATAAATTATACAACACATTTTAAAATTGATTGTTTTGCATAATGTATTGTTGAACCTGTGAATCTCACTGACAGACCAATGTTTACCTTTGTACAAATCAGTCAAAACAAAAACAGTCCTGTAAGATTAAAGAAGGAGATTTTTCAGAAGCACAGATTGTTAGCTAGCAAATTCAAGGGCAGCTAAACACGGCCTGGGATTTTTCTCCATGTCTTTGAAGGCATGTTAAACAGGCTATAGCTTAATGTTCCAGGGCACTGACCAACAGCAAATGGTCTCAGATTGCTGGTTTTAACAAAAATGTACTAGCCTGATAATTGTTTTACCACAAGCTGCCTTCACAGGAATCTCCTGTTTTATAAATGTCTACCATAGCTTTGATTTAGCACTGGTTTTTTAAAATATATTTTAAAAAAATTTTTAAAGGCGAACCAGGGGCCTTTAGTGAGGTCTGCTTCTTGCAAGGAAGAAATAGCACCTACAAATTTTCCCAGTTACTGAGTTCATAAACCTCCTTCAGCAAAAATAGAGGCATTTCTAGTTGCTTACTCATGGTGTAAGCTTACACACATCATGTACAGTTTGTGGCTCACTGCTCAGAGCCCCTGAGTTACTCCACCTTTTCTGTGGGATCATGTACTTCCCAAGAACCTGGGTTTGCTCTAAAGCTATGCCAGCAGTATTGTAATTTTCTGCAGCGTACTCTGGCTAGAAGTATCATTTTGTTATTACATTTGGTCATATACAAGGCCAGATTGTGGCATTCCAGTAAAACTTGCTGTCTTTATATATCCTTATGTACTGAAAGTTTTGTAATTTTTTTTTAGAAATTCGGGAATGAAAATTCAGAAATTAAGTTTGGCCTGGGATTTCAGCCAGGCCTCCCTTTAAAGTGTCTTAAAATCACAAGATAATTTAGGAAGGGACTTCTGGAGGTCATTTGGTCTAACCCCCTCTTTGGAGCAGACCACCTTTGAAGTTGGCTCAGGTCACTGAGTTTTGAATACCTCCAAAGCTGGAGATTTCTCCACTCCTTTGGGCCCCTGTTCCAGTGTTTGACCACCCTTGTGAGGAACAAATCTTCATTATTTAAAGTGAGTCTCCATTTTTGAAACTTGTGTTTATTGTCTCTTGTCCCATCAGTATCTCACTCAAAGGAATCTAGTTTTGTGTTCTCTGTAGCCTGCTATGAGGTATAGAAAGACTTTTAAGTCCTTTCTTTTAGCCTTTTCTTTGCGAGACTCAACCAATACAGTGCCCTCTGCTTTTCCATGTGCGTTGTGGGCTCCAGCCCCAGTCCATCTTGGGATCCATCCACTGAAACTGTTTCAGTTCCTTAATGTCTTTCTTGTACTGGAGGACCCCAAACTGAATGCCACATGTAGTTTCACATGTGCCAAATAGAGGGGAATAATCCCTTCCCTTGACCTGCCAGCTGCATGTGTGCTGATGTCAGCATGCAGTTCTTTTCATTGCTGCAGGGACATGCTGCTGGCTCCTGTGGTGTGTTCACCCAGCCAGTCAGTCCCCAGTGCCAGCACATGGTGCTATTTTGTACCAGGTTCATTAGCCTGCATTTGCATTTATTGAACTTCATTATGTTCCTGTCAGTTTCTTCTGCCTGTGTGTCTGTGGGGAAGTGACATGTGAGAGTGGGGTGAGTACAGCTCCATCCAGATAGCAAAACTCTTCATAGACTCAAGACCCTGTGACTGACCACAGCAGATGTTGAACTTGGTCAGATGTTTTCATCTCTAGTTTGTACTGCATGGCAATGTTCTTGAGACCCTTTCTCTAGATGTATAAATGCCTCAGGATCAAAGGGAGAATTTTTCCCCACTATGCAGTTTTCAAGAAATTGTCAAGGCGTCAAAAGAGAATGAGTATTTCAGGCACTTCTTCCAGTTCTGTTCTGTGTGGCCAGTAAATCACGTGGACTCCCAGCTGCTCATTCTAGGTTCATTTACTCATACGGATTTAACTAAGCATCTTCGTGTTTCTTAATTAGCTTAGTAAATTAATCAGAGGTTGTAGAGAGCAAAATCTAAGCTGAGTGGCAGGGTTTTAAGCAATGGGATGAGACTGGATTTATGTTTAGCAAAACTGCTTGGTGCTTTAGTTGCTTGTGAATGTAACTGAGAGATTACATTTCTCGCAACTGGTGCCTGAGGTCATGTACAGGTGTCAGCTCCACAGCCCTTGGTGGTGTCACTGACTGTCACTGTACAGGGGGGAAGCTGAGGCAGAAAGCAAATGCTGCCTGCCTGTGCCCACAGAGGAGCTCTGGGTCACATTTCTGCCTTTATTGTCAGACCTGGCAGTTTTGCAGAGCTGCCCACTTGCTAAATCTCATTGTATTAACACTTAAAACAAGTGATTAAAGAAGCATTAATGTCATCCATGAAGTGCTGTTAGAGACTGTGGCCAGAAAATCAGTGAAGTACAGAACTTTCCGTACACCTGTGCTGCTCTCAAAGCCCTACGAATATTATATGCAGTCCAGGTTTTCTTACCTGCTGGATGTTTTCTTTATTCAGCTCCGTATTGGATATGTATTCTATGTCCTTAGCAGTGGAAAATACAAGCTGAAACCACTCCTTTTCAGTTGAATAAAATAGTATGACAGTTGTCAGTGGCCTAATAGTCTTTGAAGAAAGCTCTAGCCAATTTCTATTTCAAACACTCAGAGGAGTCATTATTTTACTTACAGGCCACTTTTACAGTTGAGCACATGCTGTGTTGTGCTCTTTTACTACGTATAAAGAGGTCTTTGCGCTCCTAGCTTTTCCTTTAGCCTTTTATGTCTTGATTACTTCCATATGTGGAGGGTATTTTGCAGTCTTCTGTGGTGAGAGGGCAGCCAGTCTGGGAATGCATCTTCATAACATCTCCATCAGCACCTCTGATGTGTGTTCCACTGTCTGGTGATTTCTTGCAAATTATTGGATCTGGGTCAAAATTATCTTGCAAAGACCCAAGAAATGTGCTTTTTGGATCTGGTCTGTCTCATCAAATAACTTCATGAGCATTGGAGCCAGTAGAAAGGAAGGAGAAAACTTGGGAGCAAAAGGCAGCCTTTTGGGGGCACCTTATTAGAATTGGCTTAATCATCTGACCCCAGCAAAGTGTTGGGTTGATGAAAGTCTGGAGCAAGAAAACTTGACAGTCAGGAGGGAAGAAAGGTTAGTGTCAGTCTGTGTCTGGATAATTTATCTCTTTTGGACAGATAAACACACTGTAACATGTAGTTTTAATAATGAAGATAGAAATGAATATCAATGCTACCCACCAAAATCCAGTGATGGTGATAAGTTTCAGAGGTCTTCATAATTTGGGTGATAAGTAAAAAACCCTAAAAATTGGAGATTATGGCAGAGCCAGAAAAAAGTGTTTCTAGCCTTCTTTTCCGTTGTAGAAATTGCAAAATGCCTGATACCTCTCCATAACTCCTGTCTTATCAGCTCACTTTGCTTAAGAGAGCAGCAGCTGGTACAGATTTTGGTCACTCATCTCACATTAGGTGCTGTTGCTTGGATCAGAGTCCTGCAGCTGCCCAAATGGGGAGAACATATTTTAGTGATCCTGAATTCTTGGAGGGAACCACGCTGGTGGAAAGGGCATGCAGCTGGTTTTGTGGATGAAACTTGTGCACAACTTCCCATTGTATTCCAGCCCCTCAGGTCCTCCCCCAATCCCATTTTCATAAATCTCTGACATTGCTTGTAGATGTGTTCAGCACTTAATTGTTAGAAAGACTGTTCTTTTCAAAATTTAAAATTCTATTACCTAGCTCAGCATTATCATAGGCAATGCAAAAGTGGAGGAAAAGGCTGGAATTCAATGATTTTGATCAAAGCTGAAACACAGAGTTGATAGCATTGGGGTTTTTTGGGGGGTTTTGTTTGGTTGTTTTGTTTTGTTTATTTAATTTAACTCACTTGACCAGATCTTACCTCTTACTAATAAGTGAGAGCAGATATCCTGAGGAATTAGCACCTGAATAAGCCTGTGCTAATGGGCTGCTCTGGTCTGTGATAGAAATGGTTCTTGAAAGAACCATGCCTTTTGACTTGAAAGCAAATATACTAATATCTGAGCAGGCACTGGGAAGTAAATTAGAATATTTGTTTTGTCTCTGTTTGTGTAATTTTTTTTGTGGTGCAATTCTTATTGAACATTGTTGTGCTGAAAGAATATAATTGGAGTAATATATTACCAGGGAATGGCAGTAATAATAGTACTTAAATCTTTCATGGTTTTATGAAGTCACTTTAATGCTGTTCATTGAGCAGTAGAAAGAGCTGGAAGTCTTGCAAGGAATGCAGAGAAATAAAACCCGTAAAACCTGGCACAGTGAAAGACTTTCAATACAATATGCATGTTGATAGTTTAAAAATCACAAATCATCTTTCTATTAATTCACTGTAGAATAAGGTCTCCTCAAGATAAGACTCAGCAGTGCTGTGGAGTTGGTATTTAAAGTATGTCCATCTGCATCTAAACGAGTAGCTCCAAGACAATCAGATTATGCAGTAGTTACTTTGGTGAGAATATAGCCTAAGTGGAATGGAAACTTCATTTTGAGTCTAATATTAGACCCTGCTTTGGAAAATTCCTTTTAAATGATCACAAGCTGGGAATAGCAAAAGAATTTAACTTTCGACAGACAGCATTCACCAAGAATTTGTTTTTAACTGCTTATGTTGGTCCCTGGGAAAGCAGATGTGAAAAACTTACCAAAGTGAATTGACTTGACCTGATGCAATGTTTATATCAGTAGTTGATAAATTTTCCTCCCTTGTCTAATTTGTTCGGGATATTTTCATTCTTTAAGCATGAGTAAGTCTGGGTTGGAATAGTTTGAATGCTTGTTAGTCTAATAATCTGAATTTTAAAACAGGCAGACATTATTGCCTATAAAGGGGTCTAAGCAAAGTTGAGCTATTTTGGTTGCCTTCCACGGTTGGGGATAAATATCATTTTTGAGACCAGCAAAGAAGAATGTGAGACACTGTTCCTTACCTCCTAATAGTTCAGAAAGCATATCAATGTCTGGATATTTGTACTGCAAAATGCCACTTGTATTTTTGGTGGACCCTTTGAATGCATGTTGTTATTTATGCAGCTTTATAAAGGACTGACTTTCAGTGGCACCTGGAGAAATTGGCAACCAAAGGTATCAAGGCCATTTTAAAATGTCAGGATGATGATATTCTTACCATCATTATTCCTATGGCAGAAAGGACTTTAGTAATTCACTGTGAACGATGCAGAGTTCAGGGATCTTTAGAACTACTGCTATAGCTCAGCTTTTCTCTTTGTTGATCAGACAGTTGCTTTGAATATTTTAATTAATTAATTCCTAAATAAGGTGTCATCCCCCCATATGGAAAATATATAAATACATTATTTTTGAGGAAGGGAGGGGAAAAAGAAAAATTGATGGATGGGGCTGACTTCTCCCCAGCTCTACCCTGTCCCTGTGCTTCTGGGGTTTGGTTATTGTTGCTGTTTTTTCCAGGCTTGAGGAGAACATCCGTGGGATCTCACTGCAAAGGAGGGCTTGGCCTTCCTCTGCCAGTGCATGAGACAAGAAGCAGAACAACAAGAAAATATAATTGATTCAATGCCACTGTGACAGTTTTGCTGGGAAATACATTAGAACAAGAACACTCTGATCTCTTTAGTTCTCTTTTAGTGTATTAGGTAGATTTATGTGATCCAGGAATGCATATCTCAGACAAAAATCAGATTATAATTTTAAGCATCTGTTAAACTTTGCCCCTTTTTTCATAAAGCCTGACACCAACCCTTCCTTTTGTGTTTTATTAATACCTGTGTGTCTATAGTTCTTCTATAATTTCTGATTGTTCAGGAATTTCTAAAATGTCTAAACTGCTGATCTGTCTCCTTGCAGGCAAGTCTCACCTGGCTATAGTGCAAAGAGTAAACAATGAAGGAGAAGGGGATCCTTTTTATGAAGTCCTGGGAATTGTCACTTTAGAAGATGTGATTGAAGAGATCATCAAGTCTGAAATTCTGGATGAAACAGATCTATACAGTGAGTAGAAATATTTGCAATTTGTTTATGGATGAGAAGAAAGATTCCATCCAACAGCAATTGTATTTGTAGCTGTGTTTTGAGAGATGTTATGTTGCTCAGTGGTCAAATAGTTGAGGAAGTTTCCTTAACAAAATGACCTGCCGATCCCTCAAGTGGTCAAAGTAATTTCTGTATTTGCAGCATAGGAACCTCATGCCTTTATGGTGTATTAATTCAGAAACAGCACAAGTTTCTTTATTTGACCCTTTTACCAGTAAGGTTTACATCTGCAACAATCTGCTCTCTCCTGCCCTCCTGTTCACCACTGGCTTGTTAAACGTTTCTGTAACAGTGCTCATGATCTCCCACATTTTCCCCTGTTGTCCCTCTGCCTCAAGGGCCCGTAGTCCATGTTCTACCATACTTCAGCAAGAGGCAGGCAAATACCATGCCTCAAGGAAGAGGAATGGAGTCTCTTTAGAATATCTGTCACTCATTGAGAATCTTGAGAATGGAAAGTCTTCCTCGGGGCTGAAAACCAGTCTGTCCTAAATGCCTTCTCTTTTTTTTCACTCAGTACAGCTCCCTCCTTCTTTGTGTTAATGTATATTGAGGGAGATGATGCTTCAGGTCAACCATTACCTGGGACTTGAGAGATCTGAATCCTTTCCCAGGTTAAAGTTTGGCCACTTACCTAAAGTGTCTGCTTCTCCCCTCATGTGCACAATCTGGCCTGTGCATGCAGGACTTCCTTTCAGTCATTCTTCATCCATCTTATCTGCAGTTTGATCACTTCCTGGCAGATGCTGTTTTTCACTATGTGTTTGCGTGCAGCACAAGGATGTCTCCAGATTCTATTGTAGCAGAAATAATAATTTTAAGTATCTTTAACACTGTTCAGCTGTGCTTTGCTTTCTCTTTCCTCACAGAAGGGATCGGAATGTTTCCACAGCATCTTTTTCAGGCCAACCCAAGCATCTTCTATCCTCCCTCCAAGCCAAATGCCCAATGAGCACTTTATACTGTGGGATAGACTTACTTGTTTTTGCCTGAAATGCTTTCTGTAGCTGGTCAGTATTTTACCAGTATTAATGTACCCAAATGTTCATGTTAATCACAGTTGTGCTTCATCATGTGCTGAACAGTCTAATTGCTATGTAAATCATGGAAGTCCAGTTAGTATTGATTTCTTTTCATACCTTTACAAATTAATTGTTTGGCTAATCAGTTACAACATAATGCTTTTGCAGGCTGAATTCAAATTTCCTTTTATACTCCAAAAAGATCCTATCTTGGTCTACCTTTGAGATATTTTCTGTGAGTGAAGACACACTGCATATACATTCAATTTTTTACCTCCTTGTTTGTTAAGAGAAAACACATAGATCAGCTTGTGTTGTTCTTCAGGATGAAAAAAGCTTTACCCATTAATAGGATGTTAGAGGGTAAGGAAATGAGAATTTAATTTTAATTTTACTACCTGAAGGCTTACTGTATTAACAAAATAGAGCTGGTGAACATTGAGTTCGCTTGAAACTCTCCTTCCTGGGAAGGTTTTACTATCATAAATTCCTGGTTCAGAACAGGAAGGCAACTTCCTAGGCTTCGTGGAGGATGCAGGAAATTTTAGGGGGTGACTCCTGCTAAGTACCATGAAGGAGAACTTTTAATTTCTTTATGAAGCACTGGAGATCATTGCACAGTTCAGACTGGATGATACTGTAGCAGTAAGGCAAGAGAGCAGAAATCCCAAGAAGCTGTGAGGAGAAGCTGTGAGGATTGCAGGAGGTGTGAGTGGCTTGGGATTTGGGCAGCCAACCTCCAGTTGGTTTGGTGATGAGAATACGCATGAGAACGTGGGTTTACTGAAGGTACTTTATTGTCCATTGTATGTTAAAGCAGGTTATTTTTGGTGTTGATATCAGAGTGTCACTGTTAGTAACCCCACCTCTGATTCTGTTCATTATTAGACCAAGCTGGCTTGCTCAGCTCAGAGCAAGTCAACTTGAAACCCTTGGACGGATTTGCTCTGTACTAGTTGTTTATTTAAAAGTAGACATTTTGAAAAATTCTGGCAGCATTGTTACACTTTGTTCTGAAGTTTTAAAAATGTTTTGTTTTGCTTTGATGGAAACTTGAAATTTGATGAAATGGCTGACCTTGGTGTTGGAGCTGTGCCTTTCTGTTGTTTCCATGAAAACCTATTTGAACTGTGTTAAGGTAGAAGCAATAATATATTTACAGTTTTTGCTGAAAGCTGCTCTCACTCCTGAACTCTGCAGCTGAATTTCTGGAGGGTGCCAAATAAATGTGTGGTATTTCTTCATATGGCTCTGTTCTGCTGTGGCTTACTGACGTGTTGGGAGCAAGGAGAAGATGGGAACAAGAAAAGTTATTAAATACATATCACCCATCAACATCTGAGTAGACTGAGTACTTCTGAGGATGAGCCTTTGTATTGGGGATGCTGAAGGGGTGGAGGGAAGAGGTTTCTGTCATGACACATGGCACATTTCAGCCAGTGTCATGATGAAGAGCTGCCAGTGTGTTTGGCTCTTAGTACTGGGAAGTTGGAACATTTTTTCATGGTTGGCACACTACAGGAGTCTGTGCTGTGCTGCCTTGGCTCTAGCCATGGTGGGAGAGCATTTCTCAACCTTCTCAGAGGCCCAAGAAAGAAATCTGTATGTTCTGTGTCAGACTGCACAGAATGCTTGTTCATCCTTCTGCTCCAGGTTTGACTGGTAGCCTGTCTTATTTAGCTCTTTCTGCTTGAAGATGAGTTTCATCATCTCTTTGTCTGGTCTGGAGCTCACTGCAGATGTCTCTGCTGTCCTAAAGACAAAAAGCACATGAGTAGAACAAGGACTTTCCCCAGCAATTGCCTGGGTGCATTTGCAGTGCCGGTCAGCCTGCCTGCCCCTCCAACTGAATGGGTGATCTGAGGTCTGAACTATCTGTTCTGTAGCTGGCTCCAGTCCAAGCTGGCTCCTTCAAGGAAATTCATGCAATAATTTGTCATGTTATGCATTAGGCATCAAAGTTCAGGAATATTACAAGAGAAATCACAACTTTAATTGTGTTTTGACCACTCATCCTCTTGAGTTCTCTCCCTCAGCCCAGAGCTCATGGTCAGGCTTGTTGCCTTTGATTTGAAGGAGAAGTCTAAATACTCCCGGAACCTACTGAAAATATTTGCAATATTTGTTGACATCTCACCAGAAGTTGTAGTGACAGTATCCATCATGCATTTCATTGTTCATGTTGCAGAAGCAAACAGCATCCCAGCACTCTGTAAGCAGAGATCACTTGAGCAGGCCAAGATAACTTCAGTGCCTGCATCTCCATCTCACTTACCAGAGAAAGGACAGACAGGAAATACCTGGTTCAGATTCAGTTACATCGGTCACAATCCAGTCCTTGGTTCTTATGTCTTACAAGAAGCTCAAAAGTTGTTTGGATAGCAAAGAACAATTTAAGACCATCCCTTGCAAAAATAAGCCAAGATAATGGCTTTAAGCCATGTGGCTCTGCTATAACCATGTAATGTTTTTCTTGAGGGAAGATTTCTGGATAAGCTGCCAAGGAAAAAATATAGGAGGAGTTGAAATTGCCCATCACTTGAGTAAGAGCCTGGGTCTCTTACCTTGATGGCTGATACGGATAGAAAGATTTAAGGCATCTTCCCATTGTGTGATGCTGGTCTTGTTTTCAGGTACCAGAAGTGCAGTGTGAAGCCTGCAGTGGTACAGCTCTTTCAAAGGAAAAGCCTGGAGATGTTTCCCTGTTCCAGGGAATTGCACATGTAATTTTTGCCTCCCTGAAGAGAGCAATGATGAAGCTTCTTGTGAGACAGCACCTCAGATACAGCACTTTAAATATAACATTCTCTGAGCTTTTCAGGAAAAGTGATTTCTATTCTTACCTCTTACAAGAGGGAGGACCTAGTGAGAGCTTCTAGAGGACTTTTTCTCCTAATAATTTTCCATTGCTTTGGTATCCATCTTTCCTTCAACTGCAAGTACAGATAAGGTCTGTCTCAGACTCTATTCCTAAGGCAGGGATTGTTTTTAGTCTGTAGCCACTCCCTTCAGTGATTTCTATTCTTGCTTTTGGAAGAGAGATTACAGTCCCTGCTGTAGTCCAAGTCTTGGGTAAAGTATTACTAGCACTACTAAGAGGCTTCTGGTTTCAAAGAAGAAAAAGGGCATGGGTCATCATCATTTTTCTCTGTGTGCTTAGGAACAAATATCTCAGACTTTCTGATTTGCACTGCTCACCGAATAAGCTTGAGCTATATTGAGTAGGTAAATTACTGTCAGTACAGTATTGCTGTTGAATCTGTGATAGTCCTGTAGTGGAGGCATGTTCCTGGGAAGCTGAGGATCTAGGTGTACACATGTCTAAAAGACTAGGTGACTTGCGAAAATCTAGAAACCTGTAAATTACCAGTATTGTGCATTTCCAAGCCTCAAACTCAACCACTCAGCCTCATGTGGACTATAACCATGTATTTGCACATGTAAGGGGCTCCAGATCTCAGTGGCTTCCTTGCTGCAGTGCATCACTTTAATTGTCTTTGCATGTATAACCCAAAATCTGGCAACAGGCACTTGGGAATATGTGCAGTTTCACAGTGTCAGGTTCACCTACACCTCTTTGTGTGCTTGCCCAAATCCTCTGCCATGAATCAATGTGCCAGAGCTGCCTGTGGCCCCTCAGAAGTTCAGTCATTTTACAGCAATTGACGAAGAGGCTGATAGACAAGTAGCTATGGTAGTCTTAGGATCTTCCCCATCAAAGGCCCTAGAACCTGAGCCATGTCTCATCTCTGAGGGGCTCACAGGAGTTGCCTCAACACTTGGGTTTCCTGCACTCTGTGGTGGAGCTCAGAGCTGTCTGACAGCATTCTGCCGCTTATAGCCACTGCCACCCTACCTATGGTGTCACCAGAGAGGAGCAGCACCCTGCCATCTGAGCAGAGACCTCTTCTCCCTGAAACTGATGTATACCACACCCCAACATACCCATAGCTCTCCACTTACCTGGTTTCCTAAACATTTTGGGCGATCAGTTCAGTGGGTGGATGCTAATTCTCGGGTTGTTTGTGTTTCTTTCATGTTGTCTTTCACAAATGGGGATTCCCCACCACAGAGCTTGTTTTAAGACAAAGACAAAACAAGTGGCAGGTTTTTAGCCAAAGGAGGACCACATTCCAGGATTACTAGCAGGCAAATTCCTGTATCTGAATTTCTGAAGCTACTCTTTACTTTATTCTGGCTGCAGTACCTGTAAAGTGGTCAGAGATTCTCTCCACCAGGCTGTACGCCTTGCTTTTGCTGAAGTTTGGACAGAACAAAAGAAACTTCATACACCAAACATTGGGAATACTTCAGTCAAAGCCATGCAGATTTTGCTGCAGCTGTGGAGTCAGTGAAGCCATGGTACAGCAAAAGAAATAAGTTACTGTCCATTTCCTCTGTGTACGTGCTGGGAATTTTCTAAGAAATGTATATGTAAAAAACAGCTATCACAGCTATTCTTGTAAAAACACCTTTTAAAGTTTAGTAACACTGAGCAGGACTTCTCCCCACCTGAAGTGTAAGATGCAGAGCTGTTCTGCAATCAGGTGTTTGCAAACAGAGACTTTCCCCTGACTGAGGTGCCAGAGAAGTGACAGAGGCTGGGGTGTCTGACTCTGCAGGACAGGGACCCACAGCCACACAGCTCCTGGTTGTTTGTGGTTTGGGCTGCATGGTGATGAGCAGGGCTTTGCAGAGGGGTCTGCCTGCACCCTGTGCTCCGCGTGGCCATCCTGGCTGACTCCGGCCAGCGCGGTTCATGTTGGACCCCTTTCTAACAGAAATCACTTCCTTCCTTTCTTCTCCCACCCTCCCTTCCCCAGCTGATAACAAGACGAAAAAGAAAGTAGCTCATCGGGACAGGAAGCAGGACTTCTCTGCCTTCAAGCAGACAGACAGCGAGATGAAGGTTAAAATATCACCGCAGCTCCTCCTGGCAATGCACCGATTCCTGGCAACAGGCAAGTGTGGATTATCTCTTTCTGTGATCGTGCCAGAGCCTCGGAGGCAGTTTGTCAGCAAAGGCCAGTGAGGTGGGTGGGACAGTACAGGCGGGAAGGGAGGCTGGATTGTGGGGTGACAAATAATGCCACTGTTGTGTTTTTCTTTTAAATTCTCTCCTCTCCTGTGTTCAGTGTCGGCATGAACCCTCTGAGACATATACCAGGGGTGGACCAGTAACTTTAAATTGGTCTGAAAGGTAAGGATGAATGCCAAGTGCCGCACTGCATGTCTAGAGTCCGTCAGATTAACGACTAGCAAGTACACCCCATTAGGAAGAGCTCAGGGAACAAACCAAAGAGGACTCGATACCACTGGCCAGCTGGCTGTAATTGCACTCTGGTGCCTTCTCCAGAAAGAGATGCTGGACTTTTTGCAGGAAGGTCTAAACCTGTTCCGTGAGACTTTTTGACTCCAAGTGAAAAACTCTCCCGACACATTTAATGCAGACTGCAGAGGTGGTTGAACTGTACTCTTTAAAATGGATTTCTGTCTGGCTTGTGTGACCTCCGTTGATGACTTCAGGTTTCAGAGGACAGTTGTCTCCATCCCAGAACACCTTGATGTTTTAGCCCTTGGGTGGGCAGTCTGGCAGAGAGACCAGGGCCTTGAATGGTTTCTTGCAGCTGATATTGCCTTTCGTCGTAAAGTTGGTCCTTTCACCTCAGAGATGAGGCCTTTAAACAGGAGAGCTTGTGGAAAAATACCTTCGTATTGCTTGTGCTGTCTCTCTTTGACTTAAAAAGACTTCCCACATGCAGGCCTTTCAGACGGGCGTCTTTCACTGCCATGTTCAACATATATTCATGGGTGGAAAATTATAAAGTTGCTTTGTCTCAAGTTTGCCAGCTCCACTTGGAAGTTAGTACTTCCCCTCCTCTAAGATGCAGTAACTGCCTGCCTAGATGCTCCTAGTCTGTCTTCATGCTTTATTTTGCCTCTGTGGCTTGAAAGAAACACGTACATGATTGGTTATCACATCTCAGCTGAGGGGCAGTAATTCCTTAGAAGGCTCGGATTCCTACGGCTCATATGCACATGAGCATGTCGTTGGTGAAAGGAAGCAGTTCAACAGGAAGATGTGGATTTAACAGCAAGCAAGGTTCTCTGTTCATGTAGTGTACAAGACTTGATGGAGTTCCATAAACACCTGCTCTACAGACATAGTCTTACAGTGCTGCTTCTCTACTTGTTTTGTGGATGGAAGGATTGTGTAGCTTAAATACAGGTCTGTCGGTGAAGCCACTACTCAAAAAGATGAAAGCTACTGTTTTGGTTTCTCTGTTCTAAATTGAGAATAGTCTCTTTGGCAGATGATGGGTTGTTAATGGTCCTGTTCTGCAATAAGGTGTTGGGAAAGCTTATCAATTTGCATGTGTAATTCTCGTCGTCCCTGGCTTACTTCTCCCACACAAGGATGAGCTTTTCTGCTTCAAACAGCTCCTGTTGGAAACACTGAAGATCAAGTGGATAGGGATTGTGTTCTGTATGTCAGGCATTAATCCCACATGGTTTGAACTGACCTGCACTTTCTCTCACTTTGAGTAACTCTTCCCATATGAACCGTGGCAGCCCCAGTTGTGTCTGATTTGTGTAGAGCATCTCTCTAGAGCAACTTTCTAGACCCCAAGCAGTAATTAATGAATTAATTAATTAATTAAAAATTTTATTTAAGTGCAATAAATGCAGTGACTTTAATACCTTTTAGGGAAGGAAAAAACAAATTCAAAGGTTCTCTGTGCCCCAACTGTAAAGCTCTTCCATTTATACAGCTCTGTGACTCAGAACTCTCAAGAGGGCAAGACTGTCTTTTTTTTCCCTTTCAGATGAAGACATGATTTTTGGTTGTTTTGAAAAATACTTCAGTAATGGAAGTTGGGGTGTTACTGTGGTTTTTCCCCCGCTTTACAAATCTAACAGTCTCAAAAGACAGGAAACCTGCAATTCCAAATAATGGATCTCTCTGCATCTGTGTGTCTTTTATAGGCAAATGCTTATTAACGAGTATTGCTAACTTCTTGCCAGGCATATGAGGTGTAATGCCAAGTTGTATCTTGTGTTATAGAAGTAGAAGCATTTGGTCCATCGCAGATGTCAGAGAAGATCCTTCTCAGGCTGCTAAAACATCCCAACGTCATACAGGAGCTGAAATACGATGAGAAGAACAAGAAAGCCCCAGAACACTACCTCTACCAGCGAAACAAGCCCGTCGACTACTTTGTTCTCATTTTACAGGTCAGACATGTAATTGTATAGATATGTGCAAAACCCTTTATCTCCTGATATATGCCCCTCTATACCTCTTCCAGTTGTTGAAGTTTGTCTTTTTCAAACATCGGAGGGGAACTATGGCTCCTGGGTACTGCTCTTGCCTCCTTTATGACCTTGTCAACCTTGAAGAGTTCACTCAGCTGCTTTCATCTCAGTTAAACCAGTTGTGAAGGATAGAAAGCACTTCCCACTTTCAGTCATCTATCCAAAGTTACTTATGCTTTCGGTATCCCTAGGAGAGACAGTGCAAAGGAATCCCCATTGGCATTGCTTGGAAAATAGGGGAAATGCCATGTCATAGGAATTTGGTCAGCATACCTTTCTCTACTGTGCCTTTTCCTTTCACAAAAGGAGGCATGGGGAGTTTGATGATTAAGAGAAGTGACATTTTTCTGTGCAGTTTTGAAGTCTGTACCTGAGGTGTTGTGAGAGGCACGGGTTTCATTGCGGGCCTTGTGCCATCTACTGAACTGATGCCACCTCCTGCTACAGCTCCTGCAGAATGCAGACCCTGGGAACCCTGCCATCCAAGCCTTTATGCTGCCCTGAGATCCCTGCACTTGTGTGGCTTTTAGATTGGAGCCTGGGTAGTGTGGAAGGACTGTTTTCTCCATGTTCTGTACAGGATTGTTTCCAGTGCTGGCATCTCCCAGGTTTTGTTCTCAGTCAGGAATGGCTGAATGGCTTAGGTAAAGCTTTACACAGAAATTTAGTTTCTATCTAGCACCATTTGGACAGGAGTAGTAATTTCAGAGACATTTTGCTGGAAAGGTTCTTCTGTTTCTGTCCTGCACAACTGAAAATCAGTTTTGGTTGTAAAAGCACACGCATTGTAACTAAAGTTTTAACACAGGACTTGAAATCTTAACATGGCCTTTAAAATAGAAAAGGGGAGGGCAGGAGTTTAAACACTGTCAGTGATAAACAATTATGAGTGCACTGGGTTATTATATTGTGGACTTAACATAATTCTGATGTGGAAAAACAATCTTGTTTTTCAAGAGTTTGAGGAGCCCACTGGTAGCTCTTTAATTGCTCTTTCTTACGTGCTGAATTGTTACAATCTGAAATATTCCAGAGGCAAGATAATCCTCCTGATGTCATGTTGCAAAGATGTAAATGGAGGACATGGGGCTACAAAAGGACAATCAGTTCTTTCTGAGCTATTTTGCAATCAATAAATATTTAGCAAACACAACATGCCAGGTCTTTAATGTATTTGGAAAAGTGAGTGGTGCAGTAAATACATGCTATAAATATGGTAACAAGGTTGGTTCTGCCAGGATCAAGAGGGGATAAATACTCTGCTTTTGTTATTTAAATGGCCTTGGGCTTATTCTCTCGCATTGAGGGACCAAGAGTGCCTTCACAGTAAATGCATGCCAGTACACAATTAAATGTATATTTTTCTTGTGTATAACCACTCTTTGCCTGGGTGACAAAACAGTGCCTTTTGGAAGGCTTATAATGAAGAAATAAGCTACTTTTGTGTCATAGAGTGAAATTGGTTTTAAAAGGGATTTATATGAAGCTGTTGCTTGTGATAGCAGGAAAGTGGATTTGTGAGCTGGGCACTCTCTTTCCTGCTAGGCAGATTTTGTGTTTTTTCTCATTTGGGACAGTTAGACAAACTGACTTGATATCAGGGCTTGTGCATGTTGAGTTCATTGTCACTTTTTTCTGCCTTTGTCCAGTATTGTAAATTTAAAGGTATGATTATTTAAATTAAATGGGGCTTAACAAAATAAACACTTAAAAATAAATTCTACCTTTTGGCCTCATTTTCACCCAGTTGTGTTCAGATGATATTCAGTCTTCTTAATACACCTGGGTTGGGCAGTCTGTCTCCCCTTCCCAACCTAGCCAGAGGGAAAGCATTGCAGGTAATTATGTTGTTTGCCTGAAATTCCAAATTTTGTGTAGTTCAGACTGACAGCTGCATGAGATCTCTTCTGTCTGCAGTGGTGTGCTGTGAGTCGCAGTGCAGTAAGGATGGATGGACATGAAAACCAGGCCCCACTAAAAAGACAACTATTTTTGGCTACCTTGTATACCAGAGTGGCTGGGATGTTTTACATCTCTGTTTGACATGGTGGGTTCTATTCTGGAGTCCTGTGTAGAACATAATATTATACATTTGGTTGAGCCCACATCAGAAACAGGTGCACTTGTGTGGTACTGTAGTTTTGTACAGCTTCAGAAGTGCTGAGGGTCCTTTGTAGGCAAGACTCTGTGAAAGAGGGTGAAACCTGTAAAACTGCAAGAAATCAAGATGACCAAAGTAGCCTCAAGGCTGCTCCTTCAGGAGTAAAAGCTTTGTGTCTGTGAGAATTTCATCGGTGTAAGCAGCCAGCCTCCTCGCGTATTATCTCCCATCTCCCTTCTTATGTTTGTGTTAGAGGGAGTTCTGTGTGAATGTGAGCACCAAAATGTCTAGGTGTCTCAAGATCCC
Organism: Entomyzon cyanotis; assembly: GCA_024500445.1. Taxonomy (NCBI): domain Eukaryota; kingdom Metazoa; phylum Chordata; class Aves; order Passeriformes; family Meliphagidae; genus Entomyzon; species Entomyzon cyanotis. The sequence goes on along the minus strand of JAKEPQ010001000.1, from coordinate 12,307,432 downwards.
AGACGTAATGGAGCTACATTTTAGCTTGTTGTGCTACTAGAGAGGTATTTTTTCACTCTGCATTGAGGGAAAACAGCCTGGCAGCACTTGGAGCAGGGCAGTAGCACCAGCCCAAAGCTGTGTGCTGATCTTGATCCTGCTTCTCTGCAGAGACTTATGCTGGCCACAAGGCACCAGACCAGGGTAGCTCAGGGCACAAAAGCCTGTTGCCCTTCAGGGTCTGTCCCTGTTCAGGCTCTGTTATAAACTGCAGGGACCATGACACTGCTTAGGGATGTCAGGTAAAACTATCTTTCAGGGCTCAAGTCTGATCTTGTGCCTCGAGACCCATGGTCCCTTTTAATTGCAGCTCTCTCTCCTTTTCCTTAACAGGGGAAAGTGGAAGTGGAGGCTGGGAAGGAGGGGATGAAGTTTGAAGCTGGTGCTTTTTCCTACTATGGGGTGATGGCCCTCACAGCATCACCAGGTATGTCCTCTCATCTTCTGCTTCTGGAAGAGTCTGCGCTCCTGCACAGTCCTGCCTGGCTGTGTCTGTGGGGCTGATGGAATGGTACCTCCTTGCCAGCAGGGCCGCCTGCCTGGCAGTGTCCCTGGGGACTGGCCAGTGGCGATGCTGGCGCTGACTCCAGAACCCAGCGGTTGGCAGCAGTTTGCCAGCTCCTGGAGGATGTGAGTGTTGGCTATAGCGAGGGATGTGTTTGGTACCGGTGCAAAGCTTTGTAGCTTTGCTCGTGGCAGGGTAACAGGGAGTGAATTAACAGAAATAAATAGTGGCAGAAGGACATCTAGTGGTGCGAGGAGCAACTGCCCGGTTAGGTTGGAGATGGTTCCCTTTGCCAGGCTTGTGTCTAAAACTATCTCGAGAAAAAGGAGGGCAACGGTGCCAGTAAAGTGATTGCTCCTGTCAACGTGTGTGGAAATGTACCTGAGAAATCAGCGGGGAGGAAGAGGTGGTGTCTGAGGGTGAGTGTGAGCCACTTCCCAGCACACAAATGGTAGCCACCCAAGCCACCACTCCACTAGTGCAGGTCAGGGAATTGTCATATAATCCACCAAGAGTTATCTCCAATGCTGCATTTCAGCATTTGGTGATGTATTTTAATGTCAGCAGTGTCACCACTAAGATCTTGACCTCAGCTGGCACTGTACTGCTGGATGAGCTGGGGCACTGGAGCTGGTGTTGGCCTTCTGCTGACCCAAAGCCACTTGTTCAGTTCTAGGGAGAGATGTTTCTCATGCTGAAATTGTGTCCTGTCAGAGCAGGGTTTACAGTCCACTTGAGAGGCAGCTTGTTTTAATTGTGCACTCAGGAGTGCTCCCTTTACGTGTATGTACCTGTGTGTCTGTACAATGTCAAATGGTGGTGGAATGGAAATGGTTTTGTGAGTTGTGTGTGTAACCTTGTTAGACTCTACAATCAGCAGCAGTTCCCTGGAATTCTGTGAGCTCACTTTTACAGGCAAGACTAATTCCTTAATTATGTGCACGTTAATTAGGTCAGTAGCTTATATCTTTTGAGATTTGAGAGATTTTAAAGCATGCGGAGCACTGGTTGGATTTTATCTCAGTAATAGCAGCCATGTTCATGAGGAATAGTGACATGTGTACAACTGCATCATACCCTCAGCTTTTGCGATATGGACCAGGCATGGACCTGGAGTGGTCAGGCATGGTCACTTCCACCAGATTTACACTTGGAAATTACCTGTGACATCTCTGTTTTGCCAATATTGTTCAGTTTGAATGTTTTCATGTATTGTTGGGTTTTGGTTATTTCTTTTTTATTTTTTTATGTTCCTAACCCTCCCCACAACCATGCCAGTTGCCCCAAGTCCTGTTGGGTCAATTGATCTCCTCTTTGTGTGCTCTGAAATCCGTCTTCAATTTCACCATGTTGCACTTAAGGAAATGCACTATTTCAAAGTAATCTTTGCCAATCGTGGATTTGTTTACCTTCAACTGGTTGGCTTTTTTTTTTTTTTTTTTTTACCAGTAGCAAACTCCTGATTTTGTTGGCTTTCCCTCCAGGTTTAGGGAATTTGTTTTATGATGTCTTGCAGCATCCTGAAATTTCTGTTGGGATGAACTCATAAAAATAAGTTGCTGTTGCTCTGTGTAGACAGGAAAGCTCAGGGAAAGTATAAGTCGTTGTGGAACAAGAGAAAAATCCTACTCTTCTGTATGGCCTAAATAGACTTCATGTGCTTGCTCTCCCCACCTGGAAGATGAAGGCAATAACAGAGGAGTAAAACATTAAAACCAAACAACAAAACAGAAAATAACCCCACAAACAAAACCAGAAAATAAACAAACAAACAAAAAAAGCAAGAAAAGAATGGAGCTTTTTTAACTACAGCTGGGGAGGGATTGGCAGTAATGGTGAGCAGTACGGTACCCATCCCAACAGGGATGAGCTTGGAGAATCACAGCCTTGCTTGATATTTTACTGAAAACTTGAAGAACTATGAAGTATCTTTTGGTTTTATTTCTATTATTTGACTCTCATAAGGAAGAGCACTCCTGAATGTTTTCTGGCTTGTTTTAATTCTTGCCTTCCAGGCTGGAGTGGGCACTACTGCTCCTTTTGAACTTTTAAAAACATGAGTGTACCTTGATGGACTGTTGGGTTATTGGATAACCATTTATATTAGCAAGTGAAAATTGTTCACTTCACTCCAGTTCCTTGGTCCTGTTTTTTTTGTTTATTCCTAAAATTTATTGTCTTTTTTGGTTTTGCTTTTGTTATAACCCTTTGCTTTTTCACAGTTGATTTGCACTTCTGGTTTTAGTTTGTCAGTTTGTCAGCTGGCTCCTTCCCCTGTTGAGTGTGGATAGCTGCCGCCTTTCTGGTCATGATCTCATCCTTTTTCTCTCCCTCTTCTAGTTCCCTTGTCCCTGTCTCGTACCTTTGTTGTCAGCAGAACAGAGTTGTTAGCAGCAGGTTCTCCAGGTAAATCTGCATGCTTCTATTTTCACCATTCTTGTGACTGCCCTGATGCCATAAAAAGTCAGCTGCAGTCTGTATTTGTCTGACCCCTTTGCTCGTTAGGGAGAAGTCCAGCACAGAATTGTGCCTCACAGGTAGGTATCCCAAGCTTTTGTTTATGGTAACTGGTCAGAGTCATCAAAATGGGAAGAACTAAAAACACATTAAAGAAAATGCATTTTGTAATGTGTGCTTGTTTGTGTTTCTCATGTGGATGTTGGTGGAAAACTAGGAGGGGAGATTTTTCAGAAGAATGTATTCTCCCCCAAGATGAGGCTTAAAAAATTCTTAAGAAAATGCATTTGGCAGAGGAGAATGTCTGCTGCTAAACTGCCTTAAAAGGAAAACTTATTTAATGAAAGTATTTTGTATTCTCATATGGGTAAATTCTATGATTTGTATACAGTCTGGCCATTTCAATTCCTGGAAAGCGCGGAGCTTTCTCTCGGTGAGGTTAATGCCATGGACCAGCAAAGTGATCTGCTGAGTAGATGGATTTGCAATGGAATGTGGAAGAAGAGTGTGGGATCTTCTGTGGGATTTTCTGGTTCCTGTTGCGCTTAAGACCTTTCCTTGCTGTATCACCAAGTTGACTGACACAGAAATCCCTTTGGAGAGCAGAGACCAAGGAGGGAACAAACTGGGCCAGAAAGAGCTCTGAGATGTGGCTGAGAGATTGTGAACTGGGGAGGGTGAAGAATTGAGCTTTGCAGACACTGCATGCATGGAGTGTTTGGGAAAAATGGAAACCCATCAAGAAAGTCTGTAGGAAGAGCAGAATCCTAAAATAGTTTGTGCTACAGTGAGCATATATCTTCCTTCTGAAGTTTTTTTTAGATGAAATATCTTTTCCCAGAACTAAAAGCAAACAAGATAATGATATGCATATTTAAGTGAAACATCTCTTAAACATTAATACATATCATGCATTTCATACACTCTCACCATCTGCTTCCTGTATTTCTCCCTCTTCCTTTAACTTTAGAAGATGTATTTCATCGTTGGTCCTTAAATTGTCTTCATGAACATTCTGAACAAACTACAGGTTGCTGCCTTGCAGGCGATTTTTCCTGCCCAGTTAAAATTTCCTACTACTAAACACCAAAGGGGGACAAATTTAATCTTTCTTTAATTAAAATACCTGATAGCTCTCTTTTAAGCTCGGCAACTTTGATTATCTTTCTTGGCTTGGTTCTTTTGTTTTGCCAGGTCCTTTTTTATTATTTTTATTTTTCCTTTTCCATTCTGCAAATAAGTGTACACTTTTCACATGCAGATTGTTTCCAGTATAAATGCCAAGCATACTTTCATAGCTTTCCCCAAGTTAAATAAAAAAATTTACAAAAAATCAGCAAGGGGAAATAATAGTGGGAAGAATCTCCGTTGTAAGGAACTGATAGGATAAGCCTGGTCACTGTGGCAATGTGGTACCAGCTTTGATGAAACTTGGACCGTTTGTGGGGTCCTTATGAAAATAATCCTGTTGTTTAAGCACAAATTCATAATACAGTTGTATTGATGTCCGTCTTGTGGCTTGTGCTCTTCATCCCCTGTATAGGAAGGTGAGGAGTGTGGGAAAACCTGGGTAGAAAAGCTCTAACGTGGACCTGCCTGATGTTTGTTGTCTGCTCTTTCTGTACCTTTCTGTATCCTTCCCTCTTCGTTATCTTCTCCCTTCCTACCTGAACATGATCCAGAAGCCATGTTGTTTTCCTCAAATTTTTAGAAATCATACCTTTTTGTTCTGTTCTTTTGTCTCACCTGGTCCTTTTTTCTTATACTGCTTTGCCTTGTTGCTCTGTATCCTTGGTTTTTTATTGGTAACGTAGTGTAAGATCCCTGGTAGGAAGAAAGGGCAGATACAAGTCACACTAGTGTAAAGTTGTTCCAGATGGAAGCCTTTATCCCAAGCAGCAGTGATGCTTTTCTTGTCACACACAGCCATATTTCGTGTGTACAGGTGGGAAAGAGGACACATTCACCCAGCCTTCACAGTTCCTTGTTCTTCAGTGGGAATTTCAGCATCAAGCCCTGTGTGCAGGTAGAGTTTTGGCTCCTGGCAGCAGTTATTGCAGCCTGCTGTGGCTTTCAAGCTGGCAAGTTGGCATGGAGGAAAACCTTGCAAGGCTCTGAGTGCTTCCTCCTAAGCCTGCCCTTGGTGTTGCCATAGGGACCTGCACTAATTCTGTAGTGCAGAAATGGTGGGAAAATTGTTAAGTTGTCAGAACCTGTATTTTTTTGTTCCCCATTTAAAAATTGCATGAAAGACAACATCAGAAGGGTTTTAGGTGGGAAATAAGAATCAGGACAATTCTGCATTCTGAAGTGTTAGGTTTAGGAAAGGCTGGATTCAGAGAGGTGGAACAGGACGTGTCATTTGGACAAGGAGATACTATATTTCTAGTGATTAAGTGGCAGGGGTAGGATTAAATTTAAGAGAGCTTTTTTTTTTTTTAAGAAATAACATTGTATGTAGAGAACTCTTCAAAAAAAGAATTCGGAAAGCTTGTAAGGGTGTTGATGTTAATTTGCTCAGAGAGACTTTGTATCTTAAGATTAAATTAAAATGATCTTTCAGTTTGAGAATGGGGATCATGTGCTGAATAGCATAGTTAACATCAAGTTTGCATTTGGGCTGGCTGAATGAGTTTTAAGTGCATTAAGATCCAAAAATTCTCTGGTCCCAGAGGTAGTTCTGTGATCAGTATGTACTGTGTGTGCACCCAGGGAGAAGCCCTTCTACAGGAGGGCTTGGAATTTCTCTTAGGGTGTATTTCTGCCCTCCTATCTTCTGGGTCACTGTGTGGGTGGAAGCCACAGATGCAGAATGTCTGTGGTATCCTGAAAGAATGATTACTTTAGATAGGCTGTGTCCAGTCACACTCACAGGAGACAGATGTGAGGTCTTCAAGTGAAACCCTGTGGGACTTCAAGGCCAGTGGTGGAAAATGATGTCTGCAGTTTACTCATTTCCTAGATACAGATTTTTCTCTGTAGCATGGACTGTTTTGCCTGTGTCACTAGCTGGCATGTACTGCATGGAGCTTGCTCTTCTTCAGTGAGGTTTTGCCACTTGAAGCACTGAGACGTTCTAGATGAAATGTTGAAGTAATCATCATGTGGACTGCACTCTGGTCCACTGAGGACTCTGTTACTCCTACTGAAGATGTCTGCTCTAACTCAGGGAACAAGGTATATGTAGGTACCAGATGAAATAAAAGGGGATAAGGCTCATCTGGGACTGACTGTGGATAAAAGTAACAATGATTAAGAAAAAAAAAGTATTAAGCATGGTCTGAATATCAAGAGCTCCTGCAAGGGAGCCTTGGGAAGTTACCTTTCTGTGGTAGTTTCTGCTCATCAGGTGAAGCACTGTGTTCTCAGGGCACGTCTGTTGCAGCAAAAGCAAATACAGATTTGTTTAGGGTGTAATCAACGATGCTGGCTACCAGCTCTGGACTGAAAAGGTACCATTTTTCAGGATAATTCGGTTGTTTAGCCACACGTCTACTTATGAATGAATTAAGTGCTTGCAGTTTATTTGTGCTACATCACCATTTATTATGCTCCTTTGAAACTGGTGACTTTAAAAGTTTTCTACTTGATTTAAGAAATCTCTTGCTCTTACTTGTTTCTTAGCTGAAAACAAGTCTCCGCCTCGGCCGTGCGGCTTGAATCACTCAGACTCTTTAAACCGGAGCGATCGCATCGACGCAGTGACCCCAACGTTAGGGAGCAGCAACAACCAGCTGAACGCGTCCTTCCTCCAAGTGTATGTTCCAGACTACTCAGTGAAAGCCCTCACAGACATTCAGTTTGTCAAGGTAGGAAAAAAGCTAGAAAGACCCTGCTGGAAACTCGGGCTTGGCTGGTAGGATGGAGAGCCTGGGGAAGGGAATTCCTCTAAATTCCTCTGTGAGTAAATAGCATTATGAAAACAGCTGTTCAAAAATTACTTTAAACTACTTTTTTTTCCCAATATCTGCTGTCCACTGGTTTGTCTTCACTGTTCTTGTCATTTGGACTTGTAAGTAAGTTGGTCACAAAATTTTCTGGATTTTAGGTCCTTTGAGGAAATACTATAGAAAATAACCTCTCTTCTTTTAGTCAAACCTATCCTCATGAAGCTTTTGGAGCCATCCGAAATGGAGACCCTTCATTATTAGGCACTGTCCTTTTTTCTAAAGGATGACACATTTACTGTTGGTTGCAGTCTTTATTCACTTCTGATTTTGGTTTCAGTTTGGGGTTCTTGATTTTACTTTCCGACTTGCCTTCCTTCTTCTGCTTGGAGAAGTCTTGGATATTTCTCTTTATCTTAACTTCACATGTATTAGGCTCATGTCTCATACTATCAGTGAGTTGCTGCATGAAATACAGCTCTGTCCCCCAGCATGGTGCATCCCACGCTGAAATGTGTGCGAGTCCTGTGGGAGAGGAAATCTAGCTGAGCTGAGGAACAGCTAATGCTGGCAGCAATTCCAGCCTGGCTGGGAGTCCAGGAAAGCTGACATCCCATTGGCAGAAGTTGACATTGATGCCTTTCTTAAATTAAGTGCATGTTCACAGTTTCTTGTATGCGGCTCAAGTGATTTGTGAACTTGACTTCTGTCAAAGTTAATTCAATGTTAAGAATGTGGAATAGGGCAGACATAGTAGAATTCTAAACTGAATATTCTGTAGCCAAATTTTAAAAGGAAAGTAAAATCTTACTTTCAAAACTGAGATGCAAATGTTTTGGTCAGTGGTTCAATCCTTCCAGGATTACATCCATAGATGTTTATCACTGGGCAAGTGATTCTCACTACAGATTTCAATGGCTAATCTGCTGTACAGAGCAGCTGCTCACTCTATGCTGGTTTGTGTGGATTCCTTCCAAATCTCACTGTGTTCATACTGAGGCTAATGAATGCTGAACTGTCCTGGTATCTCTGCAGTCAGACTTGCACACCTCTTCTCACATCACTCTGCTTTACACGTAGGTTAGAGTACTCAACATAAATGTTTTCACTGTGCCACGTGGTCATTCATTCAATTAATACTTTGTAAAACCAAGGTTGTGACCTACTCATGCATGTTTGGATTTTGCTTTTGGATTTGTGACCTGGTCCATCTGACTCTCTCCATTTCCAGTCCCTCTCTTGTGTTTCTACTGAAGCTTACGGTTTTCTAAAAGTCATTTCATCTCTTCCACCTTCCTGCGTAACAGTATCACCCACTGCTGTGGGCTCATGGGGCTGCCAGTGCACATGTATTCTGCTGCCTGTCCTGGCTGAGAAGGTTGACCTTGAGGAGTTCTCAGGGCTGGATGCTTGTGGCTCCAGGAGGAATTCTGCCCTCCACCACCATGTGCCAATGTACAGAGGGTATGGGCTTCCCTGCCCCTGGGGCATGGTGGGCAGTGGCACTCTGTGCTCTAGGCCAGCTCCTGCCATCACTGTTCTGCTGAATGCAGCCAGCTCTTGCAGAGACCAGTGGAAAACTTCATGGGTTGCTAATTTGGACTCATCTCTGTGGGCATCCCAGTCTTTTCTAGAATCGAATGTCTTTATGTAGCTCCTGCTGTGTTTGCTGGCCTAGACAAGAGCAGGAATGCTTATACCTCTATACTTGTACTATAGAGCTGGTTTGGCTCTATAGGGACACAGAGCCTCACCAGGAGCTCACTGAAGTTGGGAGAAGAACTTCACTGATCTCTGGTTCTGGTCCTAAAGGTGTGCATGGTTAGAGGGAAATGGAGGTCTGATTTAAAAATCTCTGCATAGTAATAAATCCCTGCCTTTGAACAGCATGGTGATTGCACAGCATTGTTCTTTGACCCTCCCTGGAAATGTCACCATGCTGTGGGTGTTGAGCTGGGATGCTCTAGGCTTACAAAGTGCAGGGATGTTTTATGGGAACAGGTAAAGAGGGGTTGAAGTGTGGTCATCTGGAAAGGGAGGGAACTTTATTTTCTCAGTGTGTCCCACAGGAGACACAGAAACGTGTCTGACTTTTTTTGTTTCTTCCCTGTTGTTGGAGCAGATCTCAAGACAGCAGTACCAAAATGCCCTGATGGCATCCCGGATGGACAAAACACCTCAGTCCTCGGACAGTGAAAACACTAAAATTGAACTGACTCTTACGGAGCTGCACGATGGTTTGCCAGATGAAACAGCAAACCTGCTGAATGAACAGAACTGTGTGACTCACAACAAGCCCAACCACAGTATGCACAGTGAAGGAGCCATCTAGGAGCTGACTCCCCACAACCCACCCATCCCATCTCCTCAGCAGGACCAGCCCTCGCTCCTTCCTGCCTCCTCCCCGAGTGTGAACACCGTTCGTGCGTGCTTGCAACACTGTGCAGCATCCAGTGTTCTGAGACCAAAGACTTTTGTGTCCGTTCTGGGAGCAGAAGAGGAAGAAACAGGAAGAAAGGAGCAAAGAGCAAGAGAGACTAAAGACCCAAACGTAATTTGGGAATGGTGAGCCACCCTTGAGAACGATGAAAATTCTTCTTGCAAAGTAGAATTATGTTTATTTTTTATCTGTACTTTTGATCCTTGTTGGGTTTTTCCTCCTCAAACACATATGGAGAAGTTTAAAAGCTCCTCCATTATTTTTTCAAGAGAGATCATGTTTTTAAAAAGTATTTTGCAGAGTTTTAAATTGTTTCTGTCCTTCATGAACCTCAAATGGGCTCTGTCGTGGTTTTGTGAATTGGCTCCAATGTCCTTAGGCCTCTTCTCACCCCTCTGTGGTCCTTTTTGTTGCCCTGTTGAAAAAGTTAGTAACTGGTACTTGTATGTTATTTGTGTCCTAAGAAGGAGTAAGCTTCAAGGAACCTCTGGTTTCAGCCACCTGGAGGACCAAGAGATGAGGATTATTACATTCTTTCAGTTAATTTTCAGGGAAGGAGTGGTTACTTTGGTATTTAATGATGTTTCAAATTTCAGAAGGTTTCTTTGTTAAACAGGCAAAAGCATTGTTACACTTACAGTTTTGTAACCACCAAAACCTTTGTGTATGTTGAAGATCATACTTGGGGGGAAGGAATTAATTAGCAAAACTGCAGTCTCGTGAAATGAAAGCCAGGTGTGATACTCCATAGTGAAGTAACTGGGTGATTTTTCATTGATATTCCTGACAGTTGCATGGTGAAGTAATGTGTGCACCCTGAGATGCCAAGTCTTTAACCACTCCTGTGCTGTAGCGGTCTGTGCACCGTTACCTTGTCCAGAGCAGATGTGCAGCCTTTGCTGAATATCAGAACATCAGTCCCTGTCCCCCCTGTAATCTGTAATATTAACACAAAAGATGCTGCTACAATGACACCCAAAGTACATGCTCCAAGTGACAGTAAACCTCTGCCAGTGCAAGGATGGGCACTGCTGAGGAGCCCAAACCATTCTCTCCTCTCCAAGAGCTGACAAAACTTTTCCGACGCGAGTGTATTGCACTTCAGGTATTCAGAGAGGTTTGTTTCCAGGCTGTTCCCATCCACACTTTGAGTGGATTTAGTGCATTTCCTTCTCTCTTGCCCCTTTTAACAGCCATTGTAGGGTTTACCAAGGTAGCAGAGCAGAGAGCCTCCCACCCAGCTGCCACCAGTGTAGGGCAACACCTGCCTTGGACAGCAGAAACCAATTCTTCCACCCCAAAGACCTGAATGCAGACTGGGTGCCAGCAAGAGGCACCCTGTGGCAGTTGTGCATCACCCATTCCCCACTCCCACAGATGGAGTCTTAAGTCCTCAAATGAAAAAAAAAGAAAATTGTCCACCCAATTCTCTCCTCTTCCACTGCTGTCTCAATCAAAATGTGAACATTGCTCTCAGTATCTGGATTGATAAATCAGGCTTTATGGTTTCTCTGTTTCAAGACCCTGCCATGGCCCCTGGCTGTGTAGCATTTCCCTTTCTTTACACCTGGATAATCTCTTTGGGGATACCCAAAGAAGCCCCCAGCCCCAGATGCAACTGCCAGAGCTCTCTGTGCCTGCAGGCCTGCCCTGTCTCTGTCCTGAGGGGAAGGCACTCACTGCAAGTTCTGTGTGAATGGTGGCTGGAAAGGTGCAATATTTGTTTGCAGGATCTCCCCGCAGGAATTGGAGTGTGTTGTGTCAGAGCCAATTGGGTTTACCTGTGTCCCTCCTCTCTCTTCCAGCTTCAGAAAGCAGCCCTAATTTTTGCTGCCCACCCTGGTGGGAGCCACCCATGAGGATGAAGTCCCTGCAAGGGGCATAGAAATTGCACCAAATCCAACTTGTGCACCCAGTGAGGAGAAAACAGGCCTCCCAAAGCCTTGCTCTCACATGTAGCTTTTTGACTTTTTCCCATCTAAAAGTGTTTCCTTAGCCTCCATCTCAGCCTTGCTCTGATGTGCACCAGCCCAGCACCACTGAGAGCACCCAGCTCGGCAGCATCACGGGCTGACCTAAGCCCTGCGCCTTCCTAGAGAGCTGCCAATATTGCACCTTTCTCACAGAGCAAAATGTCCAGATGTGACAGCGTTTGTCCTCGGCAGGGGACTCACCTTGCCAATTTTTATCTAGTGTTGCTGAATGTAAAAGTTTGTTGGAAGTGTTTGACGTGGTGGTGAACTTGAGATGCAGTATCCGTTTTGTCAAACCTGCCAAAGGAGGGAAGGCTCAAGTCAAGGCAGCTCTCTCCAGGATGAGGTTGCTCGCTAGATCTGACTTCTGCTTCTTATGGCAGGTTATGGATTTGTTTCAATGTCTGTTTCCCTTTTAAAAAAAAAAAAAAAAGAAAAACGCAAAAAAAAAAAACCAGAACAAAAAAAGCGCCAATTTTTCCAACCAAAGCCATGTGATCCCAAAGCAAATACCTCCTGCTTCTGCCCATGCTGCACTGTTCCAAAATTTGCAGGCGATTTTTTGCATGACTGTTTTTCATCATTTGTACAGATCAAATAATGGAAAGTGAAGTAATTTCACTTAATTTCCATAAAAAATAGTTGATTATAGATGTGTTTCATATGGAAAATATGTACCTGACCCAGAGGGGTTAGGAGCTGCTGCTACTAATTAGCTTGAAGAACAAAGCATGGTCCTCTCCCTGGAGGGGAAAAAATCCAGTCTCCCTGTTCTCAGGGTATTTACAGTTTTACTGTTTAACAAATGCGAGGGGTTCCCGGCCCTCCTGGTGGGAACCATCACAGCAGAGGAGCCCCGCGCCCAGCTCAGGATCCCTCTGAGCCTCGGGGCGGCGTTGGCTGACGCTGGGGCTTGGCCCTCCTGACCGCAGTGGAGATGCCACGGCATCCGATCCGTGCCCTTGCAGGGGTGTCCTGCCCGAGCAGATCTGCTCCCTCTGCCTCGCAGGGGGTTCGGATGCCGTGCTGCAGCGCCATGGGGACACACGGCCGGTCACCGCGGCACAGGGCACCAGCTGGTGGCTTTGGGAATCGTTGGACTTGACCTCAGACCTTGGCCAGGCTTTGACTTGTAGAAAGGATACTGCATCTTCCTATGTCAACTCCTGCTGCCGCCTTTGTTCCCCTCGCCCGTCTGCCTCTGGGTGCAGGCAGCAGGGTGGACGATGGCCTGTAGGCCGGGGGAGGCTGGGAGGGCATCTAGCCATGGTTTCTACTGTCAATACAATTTTGCACAAGAGTTCTTTGAAGTGAGGTTTTCAACACTAATATCTTAAATGCACAACTGTGAATTATATCTTTTACACTCCTGTTGGTTGAATTTCCTTTAAACGAAATGAACCTGAATCTGTTGTAACTATGATTTATTTTTTTTAATTCTGTGTATTGCCAAATCTTTGTAAAGAGTGAAGGAATGTTCTTGCTTTTCAGTGAGGATCTTTCTCCAAACGAGACTGACTCTGGTGATGTGGAGATCATATGAAGCACGTTAGTTCTGAGAGGAGAGGGGCTCAGTGGGGGGCTTAGCAAACCAGCCTCAGCTGCTCTGTGCCGCAAGCTCAGACCCTCCGGAGTTTACAAAGTGCTTGCTGTTTTATTCCCAGCTTGTCCAGTCCCTGAAATCCCTGTGCAGCTGAAGGCTGCTGCCCTGAAGGAGCTCTAGATGGGTTATCCCACAGTGGGATGAGGAATGCTGGCAGGGCGTCCGGGCTGGCTGGTGGGCAGGGGCCCCAAGGCTGGCATGGCAGTACAAGGTGCTTCCTTCCTCCAGAGGCACCAGGAGAGGAAGCTCCACAGGGCAGATCCTTCTCCTGCTCACCACTTCCGCTCCAAAGTTGTGTCATGTATAGTTCCCTCTCATGCTCTTTTTGCCCCTGTAAGCTCCTGCTCTGGACTGAGCAGGAATGGGATGATGCCGGGACCTGTGTAGGGGCAGCTGGAGCTGGCTGCTGAAGGTGTGCGGTTCTTGGGCCTGTTGGAAAAGGGGTCAGCCACTCATTCACATTGTGCTTGCTTTTCTGTTCATCCTCTCTTCTCCTGGACTTACTCCCCTTTTCCTCACCGCTGGGGGCTTTTTTGTTTGTTTTCCTTCTTTTTGTTAAGTGCCTTTTTGTGTGGGTGGAGCTGGCAAGAGTAGGAGTCTCAGGATATGGCTCTTTGCACTCAGACCTGGAGAAAGCTCAGGGGGAGCAGGGCGAGTTGCCCTGATGGCCCACAGACATCACCCTTTGCTACTTCTCAGCCTTCAGGGCCCAGCTCGGATGAGGATGAGATTTGGCACTGGTGGTGTCAGGCTCTGGCTCAAATCAGCTCAAAGAAACCAAAGAGGTAGCTTTGTGTGAGGGACTGCTTGGGCAGCAGTGGTGCTTCGTGTGATCTCTGCAGAGCTCAGCCAAGGAGTGTGGGGGTGCTGATGGCAAAGAGCAGCCCTGTCTCCTCACGAGCATCCTGTGTAAGTATCCTACAGGATGGAGAACACAGCCACGTTCTCCAGGACCCCTTGGAACATGCATCTTCCTTGTGCAGAATTATAGTTTATAGAAATCATTCCCACATGAAAGATGTACCATATTTTATACAATATCTAATACACACATCTGTGGTTTTAAATCTAGTACCTGTGTACCAGTTGTCAAGTTATCCAGTGTCTGGATTACCAGTAGAAAACTGGGGCTGTGGGTGGGGAAGGATGCTGCAGAGTACCTCTTGTGACGTTGACTTGAGGCTTCATCCCAAAGGCGCCTGCCCAGCATTGAAGGTGGTCCTGTGTCCACACTGTGCCCTGTCCCAAGGCAGGAACCCTGGCTGTGGTGTGGTACAGGCCCAGATGTGCTGCCCATCCCATCACCTGGCTCTACACTGGCGCTCTACATAGACCCAAAGAAGTACCCGTTACCTGAATACTGAGGGTTGGTTTGGCCTGGCGGTGAAATGGTGAGCTTAAAACAATCAGGAATCTTTCCATGGCACAGATGGGAGAGCAGCCTTCATCCCGACTTGGCCAGCAGGGAGGACAGGCTCTGCACCAGAGGCTGGGCTGGGCAGCTCCCCTCATCCCTGCATTGCTGTTAAACTTGGTCCATCAGCTGCAGGTCTCTTGTTGGTGTGACGTGGTGTGTTGGTGTTTCTGGCCTCACTCCCATGTGTGGGCAGCACAGGAGACCTGGACATCCGTGGCTTCCCACAGAGCCCTCTAAACAATCCTGCTTGGTGTCTTGCTCTTGTCCTGGAGCCTGGCTTCATGCTGGGTTGTGTTCCTCTGGGGCCAGTCTCAGGGCTGCATCCAGACAAGGAGATACTGTTGCTGTGGGTCCAAGGCAGTACAGTTGAGCTTTTCTGTCTGGCTTGTGCATATTTTCCTGAGCTGGGAAAGGGTTGCTGGAAAGTTGCCTCCAGCCAGTGGTACGGTACAGGTGGCAGATGGAGTTGTTTCGTAGGGGGATGGTAGCACTGAATTCAGTCAAAGTGATGTTTTCTTCTTGTTATGGTGAGGTCAGACTCTATAGCAGTTCTTCACCTTGGAGATACGGTACTCAAAGCTGCTGGTCTTCTGTCTCCAGCTGAAAGACATTCTCTCAGGTTTTGCCTTTGGGCCCTGTTTTCCTCTGAGCAGGAGTGATCACTAGGATCCTGCAGAGGATGGTGCCCTGGCTACTCTTGCTCCTCCAATGCAGATTTCTGGCTAAGGAAGTGCTTGGTGTTTAGTCCTCCCCCAGAAGCAGAGGTTTGGCCGGACTTGACAGAAGTGGCCTGTCACAGAACTGGGCTGGAGGTTTGTCAGCTGTTATGAGCCTGAAACATGCAAAGGCTGCAGGTGGCTCGAATGCTCCAGGCGTAGATTTGATTTCTTTGTTGTCTTCTCCTCCTGAAAGCAGCATGGCAGTTAGTTGGTAGCAGGATTTGTTGGTGAGGAAGGGCTTATCCCAGCATTCGGTGCTTGGTGTAGCAGTCTAGCATCCCTTCTCAACTGTTTGCTGATCACAGAGCTTTATAGGAGGTGGTGTTTTATCCTCTTGGCATCACTATTGTACCAAATCCTTCCAAATACAAGTGAGAAGCTAGTTGGTGTCAGATACCTTTAGGTGGAAGTGCCAATATTGAATGCATGTCCCAAAGATCGCTGTGGGAGGGCAAGGGGTTCCTGATGAGCTCCTCTTCTCAGAAGTGACAGACTGGCTGGGCCTAGATCAGCTCTAGTGTAATTCCTGCTTTAAAATCTCGGGTCCAGCAGGCTGGGCTGGGCTGGGCTGGCTGGGCTGGTGGGTTTTCACCCAGGGTACGTGCTCTGCCCTTCTGCATTGTGCTGGCTTGGATTCAGCAGTGTGGCTTCTGTGACAGCTGTGCTTTCAGAGCCGCACCTCTGCTCCTCTCACTGGACTTTAGCTGAGGGTTCAGGAAGGTTAGGAGGGCCAGCAGTTGGGAATGTGCCCTACTGTGGCCATTCTGTCTTCATTTCTCACACGAAGGGTAGGAGATGCTGCTCAAGGCACTCTGCCTTCCTCAGAGACCACATGGAATTTGGAGAGTGGGAACCCACCAAGACCCCAGCAGCAGTGCTCTAGTCCCATTTGATCCATGTTCTCCTGAGCACAAAGGTGGCTTATGAGTGGCTTGGGGTCAAGCCCTGCTGAGAGACCTCGGAGCTCTTGGCATATTTTTCTCCAGCAGAGCCACCCTTGATGCCTGAATCACTGGGCAGGTGCCTGGATGTCAAGCACAGTGAATCTGAAAACCCAAATACTTGAGATACGTTCCTGGAAGCCATGAGCAGCTGGTGCTTCACAGCCAGAGGTCTCACACCAAACCTTTCTCCTTCCTGGCTGCCCGAACCGTGTCCTGGTTGCTGCTGGCTCGGCCTTGGTCCCCCTATTCTGGAGTGTGGTGGCTTGGCTCTCCCTTCCCAGTGTGTTTTCATGGCTGTCTGATCCCACTACAGCTGGCTCTTCCCTTTGTCTTATTTGCCATCATACATGGTCTTTGCGAATTGTATCATATTGTACATGACTTCGGGTTTCCAGAGTTGTAGTATTCTGACTACAGTATTTCCGTGTGTGTACATAAACCTGAATAAGCACAACTGAAATCCTGAATGAAGTGTATACGTTTCATATACTGATTGTCATACGAATTAATTTTATAATTATTCCAATTTTGTTGTAGATTTCCAATCTTTCCTATTTATTTTGTACCAGATTTATTTGTATATTTTGTGATTTTGTTTTAAAGCATTTTGTTTATTTCTATTCTTTTTAGATAAATGATGATTTTTTTTTTCTGTCGAACATTCCAGTTTATGCATTTTTCCCTCCTCCATGCTCCCCCCTCATTTCCAAGGGATGGATTTTGGCATGTGGGTGGTGGGGCTGATGTTTGTGATCCCGGACCCAGACCTCTGCTACTGGCATATCAACAATCTTTAATCTCCACTTCATCTGCCAAAAGCCACAGAGAGGCCGGATCTCGCTCCTTTGGAGCCAGGTGTTGCTCTTCACTTTGGTGGGTCTGGGCCCGTAAGTCCTCAAGCTGGGGAGGGCTGTGCTGGTGATTTTGCTGTCAGGGTCTGGCTGGGAAGCTGGTGGCAACAGCAAGCAGCCAACTTTCTGAAGTTCCATCAAGGGTGAGGGTCTTTTTCTTTCAGTAATAAAAACCCCTTATTTACAACCTGCTCTCCACAGGTCATGTTTGTCTCTAAGTGTAGATGCCGTCTGTCCATAGTGCGTGTTCCTGCCAGGTGGGGTGTGACTGGGGGGTCACCACTGAGGGACGTGGCTGGGATGATGACTCCGTGGGACGGGAGCAGCTGGTGGAGCGAGTCGGTCCATCCCCCTGCACTTGGGTGCTGCTGCCTTCTCCCCTCATGTCGAGACTTTGGCAGTGGAGCTGTGTGCAGCCTGCAGTGACAGACATTTCTGAGCAGGAGAGCAAGCCTGTACTTAGTGTCTTGCCCACCACTACTTCCAGCTCACACTGGTGGAGGGACGGCGCCTTTCCTGTGTGTCAGATACAGCCCTGCCATGCACCCCTATTGTGCTTCTGCCATCCCTCAGCCCCTCTTCTCCTCACAGCTGTTTCACCCAGCGGCTCTCCCTACACTGGGCTTTCCTCCTCCTCCGTGCTCAGCTCTTGAGCTGCCAAACCCTGGGTTAGCAAGTTGGGTAGCAGCTGCTCAAACCTTGTGGGGGATTTTTGCTGCACCCAGTGCAGCCTCAGTCTCTGCTTCTGTGCTGCAGGATGGTCCCATTCCTCTGGACCTCACTCCCCAGTGTTGTATCAGCAGGACAGAGAGAGTGGCATGTCCTTGAGGACTCCTGCTCCCCTGTGTTTGCCTGTCCCTGGCAGCCAGTGAAGGGTGGTGGGATGCTGTAAGCATGACGGAAGTAGAATTAATGTGGAGGCCAACTTCGGGGCTTGCTCTGGTGGTAATGAGCAGTGGGAAGGAGGAGCAAGGTACAGCTCAAGACTTCTGGAAGGGAGGGTGTAAAAGGCCAGATCCCTTCAGGGAGGTGGGATGCGTTTTGGCTGCTCAGGTCCAGGCCACACTGCGGCAGCAGGGCGAGAGCAGTGCCCAAAGCTGTACCCAGGGCTCTGTGTCAAGGCTCCAGCAGCACCTCCCTCCATGGCCAGGCTCTGCAGCTCAGTGGCCCCCAGGGCTGGTCTCCTGGAGGGAAAACACCCTTGTGCAGGGCTAGTGGTTCTGCAATTACAGAATTTCCTTATCCATGTTTGCAGTGCTGGGGCTTCAGGCCTGAGGTTGGGATGGCTGCTGCTCAGGGACTGGCACAGGCCTTTGCACCCTTCATCATGGTCAGACATACCCTGATACCAAGCTGCAGCTGGGCCGTGCTCTGCTGAGCGAGGAGGTGGCAGCAGCTCTGAAGGCAGTCACCTGGTCAGAAGTGGCAGTGCCTAACACAGGATGTCTGCAGGGCTGTGGCTAAGGGCAGTGAGCCTCAGGCTCCTATCCCTGGTAGGGCTTGGTTGGTGCAGCCCCTGTGAGCCCCCTCTGGCTCTATGGAGCAGGGCAGGAGGTGGATGTGAGGTGGTGGGGAAAGTGGGAGAAACCAGAAATCAGGTCAGTGAGAGTTCAGGGCAGGGGTGAGGCCTGTTCCCCCCATGCTCACCCTGCTTCTACCAGGCTTCTGCTGCAGGAGAGAACACTGCTGGTGGGCAAAAGCAAAGCATGTCTGTCCCTTGGCTGGGGAACAGGTTGCAGGGAGAGCAGCAGTAGCTTTTCCTGAGGCTCTGCAGAGTGATTGGAGACACAGGTACCACCAGGCCACCACTTTGGGGCAGCATCAGCTGGTGCAGACCAGCCATGGGCAGCTGCCTGAGGGAGGTGTGGGCTGGAAATCTGGGCTCTTACCATGTCCCCATTGCCAGCCGGGGCAAGAAGTTCCACCTTGACTCTTGGTCTGTGGGTAACCACAACTTCATGGTGGAGCCAGTGCAGGATGGACAGGAGGGTACAAGGCCGGGAAGTGCCTGTGTGTCAGTCAGGCTTTGCCTGACATTTTCCCACCATGAAGTGAGGGTCAAATACTTTCCATTGCCTTGAAGACTCTTCTCCCCATCTCAGTCAGAAATAGCCCTGGGCTGGGAGTGAGCTATTTGTGGTGACCGTTTGGGAAGGAGGAATGCACGGAGCTCCCCAGACCTCCCTTCCTGCAGCCGCATGCCTCCCCCAGCTGCTGAGCTAAAGCTTAAAAAATTCAAGCAGCTATACTTGGAGAAACAAAGTTTAAACATAGCAGAGCCCA
This sequence comes from Entomyzon cyanotis, assembly GCA_024500445.1. Lineage (NCBI taxonomy): Eukaryota > Metazoa > Chordata > Aves > Passeriformes > Meliphagidae > Entomyzon > Entomyzon cyanotis. Next base: position 12,288,314 of record JAKEPQ010001000.1, on the reverse strand, counting down.
GCATGGCCTTCTGTGAATGGGCTTGGGAACAGCTCCCTGGAACCCTTCCTGCAGCCAGCCTCACTGTGGGTACATTAGCTCCTCTCCAGACCCCAAAACTGAGGTGTCAGGGACCCAGTGATCTGGAGTTTACAGCAATCCCGTGTCAGGTGTTGAATGTTGGCCACCAGCTGTTGCCATGTAGTGTTGCTTTTCTGTTTGGCACTTTGGGCCCTTGTAATGAATATCCTTCTGTGATGGTGCTGATGGGGGAACCTCCTCAAGTCTTGTTTGGTTGATACAAGGAGTTTGTAGGGGAGGGTTGAGCTCAGCAGTGCACGGGGCTGTTTGTCATAGCCAGGCACAGCCTACTGTGGCAGCACTGACTTTCCCTGGGTATTCTTGTCTGTTTAAGCAGGTTTGCAGCTCCTGGTGAGCACTGGCTGTGCCCTGGTGCCATGCTAGGCACCTGTCATGCAGGGGTGGAGGGGCAGGAAGTGGTCCTTGGTAATGTCTGTGGGAAACAGCCCTGGCAAGACACAGTGTTGGAGGTAGTGGCAGTGTGGGGATGCTGCCCTTCCCACCATGGAAAAGCCCATCCTCACTCTGTGTCCAAGCCAAAATGTTTCTCTGCCCTCCCCATGCTTTCCTGGCTGATGCAGATGGTAATAACAAAAGCCTCGTGCCCCATCACTGCTTAATTGGGGCAATGTGAGGACGTTTACAACAAGATCCACTGCCACTCCTCCTCAGTGCTTCACATAACCAGTTCCCAAAGATGCTTTCACTCTTGCACAATCACCCATCCTGCTGGGACCCCCACAGACCAGTCCCATCTCTTCTCACCAACTTCAGCACAGTCCTCATCATCTCAGCAACATGCCACAAAGCACCAGGCATTTTTTAGAAACATCATCATTTATTTGACTTGAACAACTGCCACTAGAGCAGCATTTTCCTGCTCAGATGTTGGTGGTGTGGTTTTTCTTCTTTTATTTTCTACTAAGGTACTTTAAAATGAAAAAAAAAATTAAATGAGTTTATGATACTGAAACAACAGTCGAATTCAGTACAAGAGGGCCCTCATTGTAATCCCTTTGCAGCAAACGGCAGAGGCTGGAGTAGGGGAAGCTGCACCCATGACTCAGAGGAAAACCACAGGGCACTACTGCCCAGCTGTGTGCCAGCTCCCATGCCTTCCCTGGGCTGGCTTTCAGGCACAAAGACTACCTGCCCATCCCTGGGGACACCCCGGTTCCCACATGGCAGCCGTCACCCTCCTTGGCTAGGGACGCAGCCTTGCCCCCCACGACCTGCGATGAGGCTCTGCTTGCTCCGCACCAGACCAAAGACCAGGGCAGCTGCTGGACGGCTGGGAGCTTCCTGGCTCCCACCATGGGGCTGGCCCTGTGGCATGTGCTGTTTCCTAGTTTAGGGCAGGCCCATGTGGCCTGCAGCACCCTGGCACAACAGGCCCTTTCACTCCAGATGGTTGCTGGGGTTGGTTTTGGGATGCTTCACTTAAAGTTGAGAGGACAGAAAGGTCAGGAGGAACATAGAGCGACTAATGTAATGCTAAAGCAGCAGCTTCAAGCTCCTGGGTTAATATTTACTGCTGAAACTGGAGGAATTGAGAACAGAGTGTGCAGTTCAGCTGTTTGAGAAATGCCCTGGAAATCATGCATCACATGCCGATGGTGAAAGAGAGCTTGGAGACATTGGGAGAGGGTAACAAGCAGCTACAAGGTGAAACGTGTATGGCAGCAGATGTGCAAGAGCAGGAATCTCACTGCCATTCACGATGGCTAGAGGAGTCAAACCACTTATACAGAGAAACACCAACAGAAGGTAAACTGGCTGCTGGAAGGCACAGCAACACCCTGGCTAACACAGGGAGTGGGGGAGTATGTAACCCAGGAGCAGAGGATTAAGGGCAGCAACCCAATGGGCAGCAGGATTTGGATAATTTTGTTTCCTGCAGGGCCCAGCACATCCCTTCTGTCTCCAAAGAGAATGTAAAAAATGCCAAAAACCATTTACAGGACACTGTTCAAATGAAAACCAAATGAAACACATCATGGGAAAGGGAGAAACATGCAGCATCCCAAAATGTAATGGGAGTAGCATGACAGCACAGGAGGGCAGTCCAATCTGAATGCATCACCCAGGCAGAATCCATCAGCTTTTTGAACCGTCTGCAAAACTGAAAACAAGGGTCTCCTCCTAATTAGTGTTAATTTGTTAGAAGTTTCCAAATACTTTTAAAATGTGCCTTTGCAAGAATCACACCCCCCAACCCATCACCCCAAGGGCCCCAACAACAGAATCCATTCCTGATCACTGCTAGAGTCATGGTTTATCTTCAGAAATACTTGGTTTTTTCCTTCTTATTCCTCTTCCTCCTCTTCTTCCTCCTCTTCCTCTTCCTCATCGTCATCTTCATCGTGGCAATGTGTGATTTCCTGAGGTGCCTGGGGGAAAAGGTTGGGCGGTTTGATCTCACTGATGGAACGGGTCAGTTGGTGCCGCTTGTAGTCAGAATCTTTGAAATCCACCGAGGTGCGATTGCGTGTGGCCATCGGCGACTCCTTCTCATTGATGTCAACGTGCGTGTGCTCTACTGTGGACTCGTGTGGCATCTGCACATGGAACAGAGAGAGGAGGTGACAAGGGATGTCCCAGTCCCAGGCTGTGTCCCTGAGACACACAGAGAGCAAACCCCAGAACGTGACCATTTGGCCTATGGTCTATCAAATGCCACCCAACCCTCCAAGGTGCTGTTGTGGTGATAATGGATGCAAGTATGGGCACCTTTGGGACCCCTGCCCACCTTCCTGGGACTGCAACTCACCAGGACGTGGGCGGCTCTGAAGAGGTAGCTGAAGGGGTAGTAGAGGAGGTTGATGAAGGAGGCTGCATAGAGGTCAGCATAACGCATCACCTGGCTGGCAAACAGTGTCTGCCTAGAGCCGCTGCGGAAGAGGCTCCCCATCATCCCGTAGCACATATCCATGTCGTGGGTCACTTTCTGTGAGGAAAGGGCAGGTTAGATCCTGGGCCGGGCAGGCAGCACCTCAGAGCCATGACAACACTGAGGCAGAGTGCCCTGAGTGCTGGGGGCTACATGAGACCCGCAAGGATCTACAGCAAGGCTTTCTGTGCTTGTATCCCGTGGCATCAGGGCACAGCAGACCCCAGGTAAGAGAAAGGAAGGTGGCAGGAGGCTCAGGGCCAGCACTACCCCAGGCTGGCACCCCAGCACTGGCTGAACCAGAGGCTACAGCCCCTCTGAGCCTGTGTGTGCCAGTGCCACGTGCTGCAGCAGTGAGCACCATCAGCCAGCGCTGCTGTGGGCATGAGGAAGGGGACCCTATTCCAGACCAGGCTGCCTTTCAGGAGAGCCAGTGACACCAGTGAGCCAAGAAAAAGTGGCTTTGCCAAGCCTGCTGTGCCCACCCAAAGGCAGAGCAAAGCATTTCAGGACTGAGCAGTGGGGTTGGGTTGTTAAGCCCTTTGGGATCCAGAAGGATGAAAAGGGATTTTGATGATTGGTACCTTAATGCGTCTCTGGATGGAGCTGATGTCGGGGCGTTCATTGCTGCTACTGTCCAGATGCCTAGTTACAGGCGAGAAGGTAAATACATGGTGTGAAAAGTCTTTCAGAACCAGATGCTGTGGGATGGGGCTCAGGGGAGGGAGGCTGGTCTGGAGGGGAAGGTTGGTCTCGTGGGCAGAGCCCAGGCCCAAGTCAAGGCTCCGTCAGCAGTGCCGCTAACCCAACCCCAAGGTTTTGTCATTGCCGCTCGTTAGCTGGGAGAGGCAGCAGGAAAGTTGTCACTGTTAGAACACTCACTTGTACAGCTCCGCCAAGAAAATGTCCAGACTCTGCAGCTCTTCAAAAAGGGCTGGAAAATCCAGAAAAGAAAGGGGAAAATGGTTAAGTTTAAACTGTTGAAATGAAAAGGGCTGAAAGTGAACCCACCACCCTGCCCACTCCCTTCGCATGGCGGAGGAGGGACAGTGGAGCAGGGACACTGGAGGCATCTCATGGCCTCTGGGCAGGGAGAGGGGTCAATCACACTCTGTGTCATGGGCAGAACTTTGGGCTTGGTTTCTGGTTGGCCCTTTTGTTTTTGAGGCTGAACCTTTGCAGCTCTCACCAAAGCCTTCCAACCAGCCATGGGGCAACTTGCATAACCCCCAGCCCTATTTACACACCAAAGGGCAAACCTGGGAGGAAAGCAGGAGCGCTGGAGGATGGGAAACACACAGCACTTTGGCGGCAGAGCAGCAGAGGGAGTGGGAGGAACGAGGAGGAAGCAGCTGGTGAATAGGGACTCCCTGCAGATGGGAGAGCAGTCATGGCTCAGGCATTACAGGGAGAATAACCCAGGTCTCGTCAGATATTTTTTAACATGGAAGCCACAGCTCCTTATGTGTAGAGGGGGAGGAGGTTCTGGGGTTATGGATGAAGGACAACTCAACCCCACCCAGCTGCAGCTTCTCCCATGGCCAAGGCAGCACTTGGCTGATTACACACAATAGCCTGGGAAAGAGCACAGGAGAGGCCTGGGACCCCAAGGCCAGCCCACAGAGAGGCACCCCAACTCCTGCCACCAGCATCCAGACCCAGGAAAAAGGGCCAAAAGGAGAAGTGGCAAGCCAGGGTGATCTCTCCCCTGCACCCCTAAGCCCTGGCGATCTCAGGGGTGCAGCATCAGACAAGCAAGAGCAAAGCCTGGCCTGGGGCTTGCCCAGCTCCTGACCGCTTTTGTCTGTCCAGACGTGCAGCTCCTGCGCCAGCTCGGGGATCACCAGGAAGGTCCGCCAGCCCTGGCGCTTCTTGGATTTGAGGATGTCTCCAAAGATATGGTCTCCGATGTACAAGATATCCTTCCCTTTGGCCCCCAGCAGGTCACAGACTGTGTCCGAAGAGCCTGACAGAAGAATGGCATGGCTCAGAACAGAGAGCCAAAACAGGTGCGTTTTCCGCCCAGAAACCTCCACTGCTTGACCATGGCAGCCCTGGACACTGCTCACCTGCCTGGGAGTTCACCCAGGAGCACCTTTGCCCATGCATACCCCTACATGAACGGCAGTAACAGAGGGGGCCATGCTGCCTCCCAACCCATGTGAGAGTAATGGAGCCCTGGGTGTCACAGACAGCTCTGTATCCACCCACTGCCCTTCCTTGGCTTGGCGGAACCTTCCAAGCATGGTCACGCTGGTGGAAGCACCTTAAGTGCAGCTGGGGACATTGCACTGGGCCAGCTGCAGCCACCTGTCCACCACAAGCCCAGTAGCTGTTTCCCAGACCCTCCCTGGCAAGGAAGAAAAGGACATTTGAGGACAACGGGTCTGTCTCTTCCCAGCCTTGTGCAGCTCTGATCATGGAGAGCTTCTGGTGCAGTGTGCAGAGGGCACAATACAATGTGCTTTAGGAAGCAGAGTCTTGCCTAGCACAAGTCCTCTCACAGCTGGAGTGGCTGAAAGCCACATCAGAGGCACTCCACAGAACAAGAAGGGCTCCTGCCTCACCTCCCGAGTACACAATGCCATGCTGCAGCGGGCCAGTGTAAGTACCAATCTTCAGCTTCCCGGTCACCTGTGGAAGGAGGTGTTGTGTTAGTGCTCAACAGCTGATGGTCTGGATCTTTTCTATATTGATACTATTGATACTTCACTCTTTATCTGTCTTACTCCCAAACAGCCCAGAGGTGGCTTTCCTGCCACTTGCAGTATGTTAGGGAAGCCAGCAAAGCCTTGAGGTGATGGGGTTGCTCAGGAATCACTAAGAGGAGACTCCAGCCCACAACCTCCTGTCCAAACACTGCATTGCCCACTGTCACTGAGAGATGTTGTACAGGAGGTGCAGGAGCCTTTCCAGCCGTGGAGGTACCCTCCACTGACCACTCACCGTGTCCACCTGCCGCAATACGGTGCCTTCCCCAAAGAAGAGGGGTTTTCGTGCATCCACCAGGATCAGGTCGAAGTAGGACTGCCATGGCCGATGGGCACTCCCAGGCTACAAAGGTAAAAACAAATCCCAGAATCAGGCATGCCACGAAAAAACACAGGGAGTTTAACTTGAGTGTCACTGTCCACAGCCATAACCTTGTGACATTGCTGGTCCATCAAAATCCCTTAGCTCATGCCTCCTGTGGGACAATGCTGGGTTGCCAGCACCATCTCCTAAAGCATGCCCCTTTTGCAACAAGCCCATCCCACCCCAGCTTAGCAGCGGGGGCTGAGGACGTGGTGTGAGACAGGAGAACAGCACTGAACATCCCTGTCAGGGCACAGCTGCCATGTTAAAAGATGCTGTAAATGACACCCTGTTCCTGAAGGTGACATCCCATGCAGATCCAGACACATGCAACTCCCACGACTTCAGCTTACAAGGCCACGCTGGTACTTTTGCCAAGAGTGGGAACATGCCTGGACTCTATTCCACAGAGCATGGCTTTGAATCACAGCCCTGCCCAAAGGATACCAAGCTCTTTCTTCTCCATGTTTTTGCACTTTGTGAGATCAAGACCACAGCAAGGGGCTTCTTTAGCTATCAGTTGTGGTGAGTTTCTACACTCTGAAAGGTTCTCACTTTGCTGCCTTCTGCCTTTAAAGCACAGTGTAAGAACACATCTTTTGAGCATGACATAGCCTCTCACTGGGAGACCGAAAGAGCGGGATAAATTAATATCATAAGCCTCTCTCCAAAAGTTGCAGGGCTGAGTTCTAACCTCAGAAAAACAAAAAAAAAAGCACATGACTAAAACTTCTGGAGTTAGGATTTTTAAGGCATGATCAGCCATAAATGTTTCTGCTGTTTTATAAAACTATTTCCTTTCCATCATGTTTTTTTTTTAACAACATCTAAACCATTGTGCATTATTTCTAAGAAACCTGGCTGCAAAATGCCACACTTGAAATGTTTTATCACTGAAATAATGTTATCATTAACACAGATTATCATTTGAGACCAGATGATGCCCCTTTTCTCTCTGTTATATTGTATTTGCTTTGATCCCATTCAAACAGGACACAAAACAGCAAGTGTATTTTAACCAGATTAAAGCAACTAATCCCATGCAGCCGATGAAGCAGGATTAAAATGCTTTCCAGCTACACAGATAATTAGGCACATCAGCGTCTATTGCAACTGCAGTCTAGAATTCACATACCTTTGGTCCATGTGGAAAGTCAAACAAGTACGTCATAATTTTCTGAAAGAGAGAAAGAAAGTATTCAAATACGTGCTTTTAAACATGCATTTGTGTAGTTTATAAAAGAATACTTTTCTGATTTTATCTTTTCAGATTACAGTAATTTATTTTCAGAATTTACACAGAAGTCAGCGTAAGATTTGGAGACAAAATGAATGGAATAGGACAGGGACAGGAATCAAACCAGTAGTTTTTAAAATCAAATAACACAGTTGCCTCAGAAAACTGGACACTGCTTCAAGTATATCTTGCAATGCTTTAAAATGGCATATAAATCTTTTGATTAGCAGTGCTGCAACATCTTGACATTCACCTGGAGTTGGAAGTAACTGTGTTTATTTCTCAGCTTAGCAGACAGCCCTTTCTTGGGTCTCAGACCTCTCCAGGACCTTGGTTTGGTGACCTGTCTGTACTCAGACTATCTATGTCATTTGAAAGGGAAAGTCTGCATTTTAAAGGATGCTAAAATCCAAAACTGAGTATCACTTTCCCTTTCAGTCTTTTAAATGCTGAGGATCTAAGTGAGGCACACAGGGATTTAAACCAGACCCATACTAGGTCAGCAGCAGAACCAAGACTACAAAAGATGAGTCAAGACTTAATCTGCATCCACCACTAACCCATCCTACACCTAGATCAGAAAACATGTGATTTTCCACCAGAAGATGTCCCATCAAAACCTATCCAAATGACTGGCTGGCTTGTGCTTATTCCATGATACACCAACCCAACAATTCAAGCAGCACTTACGTCTGTGTATTTATAGTCGCTGTTTGTGACGAGAAACACCTTCCCCACTTCATTCATGCGACTGAGCAGCAGTGGCAGCTTCCCCTGCAAGCCAAGGGGAACATCCAAGTCACACACAAACATTACAGACATCCGTCATGGGAAAAACACTCAACTATGATCCCACCAGACAAAAAAAAAAAAAGGCAAATCAAACCATCGAGCAAGCAAACTCACGTGTTGTGCACTGGCCAGAGCCAGGAAAGCTGCTGGTCCATCCAGGGAACCCCTCCAGAGCACAGCCCAGGGGAGGAAGGCGAGGGGGAAGGGCTCAGCAGGGCTGCAGTGCCTTTGCCAACCACAGTGCCAGGCACCCTGTGCTGCTCCCACCGATCTGCTCCAGCTCCAAGTCCGTTCCCGAAATGGGCCCAGAGGCAGGTGAAATCTGAGCTCACGAGCCACAAGTTGGAACGCATTATAATTCCAACCTCAAATTAGGGAGAATTTATTCCTGGGGCTATTTTTATTGAATCTGAAATCTCAGTCCATTGCCAAAATAGCTGATTACCTCACTGAACAGTTTCCTAAGCATTCTGTAGGCATGTAACTAGAAACAAGGTTAACTGCTTTAAAGTGATAATCTACCACAGAGCTCATCTAAACTAAAGAATACTTATTCCATGAGTGGTCCAGAGGGGTCTTGCACACTGCAGAGGTGGCAGGACTAAGGGAACCACTGGAGCTTGCCCAATTAGATGTGCTGAACACACATTTTGGGGTTATCAAAAGACTAGACGTTTAGGATCTTTCCCTCAGTCCCTCTCAGTTAAGTGTAACTTTTTTGTTGAGTGGTGAAAGAATATTTGTGGCTAAAAAGATGCTCAACTGTTGCTTTTTAGAGAGGTTTGCTTGGGCAGAAAAACACAGGCAGGGAACACAGTTGCTTTCACCACTGAAAGAAAACAACATGAGCTTTGCCAGTGTGTTCACCTGCGTTCCAGAATAACATTTCCTCTGGCTTTTATATTTTACTTAAAAAACTGTGCACATCAATACAAAATCATGTCGATCACTAGCTCAGAATAAAGGCTGCACCCAAACTTTCCACTTTGTCTTTGGTTATTACAATAGAAATCACAGCCTTATCTGTTTTGTGCTTTAGTAAAGCAAATCAGCATGTTTATTTCTTGCCTGCTTAGTCAGTACCAAATGTCACATAGCACAAGTAAAGTAACTTCACACTTACATCTTTCACCACATACTTCTCCAGATTCTCAAGGGTCTTTTCCTTAAGCGATCCCTGAAATAGAAACAACAGAACCCAGTGAGGTCATGGAAACTTATGATGTAAGAGACAACAAAGTAATGCCAACTTTCACACTTTAAAATGCTGTGAAAGTACAAACCAGGGCGAATCTGAACCAGTGACTCTAGAGATGAGAGGCTTTGAGTAGCAGGGACCATCACAAACTCTGTGATCCATCGATTCCCTCACCATGGTAAATAATCCACTTCAACAGCATTTTAACCCTTTCAAAAGGGAATACAATAGAAACAAACAAAAAATAGATTTGCCATACCAAACAAGACAGTTAACGACCTGTCTCCAACACTGACCATAATGCTTTAGTCAAAGGCCAACTCCAACATGTATCACACAACACTGCATAAGGAAAGAAAAATAGATTCCTGACTTCTGCATGGTTAAAAGGACCACCACAAGTACACAACTGTGAGCAGAGTTCTCCTGTGATTGTTCTCCATCCCACCCAACAGACTGCTTGAATGAGGGAGAACAAGAAAATCAGGTCTTTAACCATATGTTAATGCTCACAAAATTATGTTCTAGATTTGTGCACAAGCGTGTACAGAAGATGAAATTATTCTCCTCTCCAATTAGAGAATAGCTGATCTATTTCTCCCTTTAATGCAGGCACTTTTTAGACAACATAGGATAGTGCAAATGTAAACAATATGCAGTAGAATACTGCTTTAATAATTAGGACAATATTAATAAGTTGTGGATTTGAAGTGCAAATACCCTCATGGTATCATGCTCTAAAACTCATGAACTACAGTACAAAAATGGAATCTGGACACAATAAAAAGGAATTGGAGGCCAAGTATGCTCCCATACTAAGAGGGCAGTTGAGATCTTGACTTACTCCCACACAACTGCAATCTATTATTTGCTCACTAGGCGGCAAAGCAGGGCCCTTGCCCAGAGGAGGCAGAGAACACCTGAACTCAGGAGTTACAAACCAGACCCCCTAACCCAGTTACAACCACACATGTCCCAAGGAGTTCTTGCAGTCACCTTGTAATGAACCCAGTCAACAGCATCTCTGACATCCTGGAACATACTCCTGAAGGACATGAAGAGGTCTCCATCCTTAAACCCTGTTTCACAGCTGTGAGGAGACAGAAGAGAGATTTTAGCAGCCAATTGCAGCAGGTAAGAAACAAACCAAGGAGCAAATGCTGTTTGGAGCTTGTGTTTTCATCTTACTATCATGGTTTCTTATCTACTACTTTACTGCAGCTCAGACTCAAAAGAAGGCTACAACTGGAGTTTAACAGGAGCTGTGTGCCACCCAGGAATGTCTGTGCCTCCACAGCAGTACTACTGCTTTCTCTGACTGTAGCTCTTACTTCTCACCAACAGTATTAAAAGAAGGTAAAAAGACTGCAGAAAACTGCAAAAATGCAGTTTCCAGCATTTTACAGAAGATAAATGGTACTGAGGGAATAAGCAGAGTGCTGCTCTTTCTCCCTCTTTCCAGCACTAAAGAAGGGAGTGTCATGGAAATCAACTAAATGTAATGCTGCTGAGAGAAGGAACTGCTTCTATGTTGAACACTTAGAGTTAACATTAAAAATTACAAGATACTCTGGAGGTATCTTTGAGACATCCATGACAGCTTGCATCAGAAGAAATCAAGAAGGATTACACAGACCCATATTTATTATGACAGGAATCATCATAACTCTCCTGAGAAAACGTACTTCACCTGATGGATTGCCAGCATAAACAGTTCCTCTGCTCCCAGGTAAAGTCCCATTAAACCTTTGCCTTCTGCTCACATATATGCAAAGATGACCCATCACATGAGGTGATGAGCAGCACAGCAGCATTCACGTTAGCCAGTTCAAACCACAGCTTGTGTTTATGCTTGTATGTTTTGGACAGCAAGGTAAATACTCATGCTGCACAGCCTCTTACACCACACTGTGCCTGAGCACTCCACCTCTAAGTGTGCAATGTCCTGTATTACGACATGAAGCACTTGTGATAACTGACTGAGGAAATTCAGCCTTTCAGTTACCAGTTCAGACGTGGCTCCAATGGACAAGATTCAAAATGAACTGAATGGTGCCTGTGATCACCCTGTAAAAAAGTGTGCAGACCTAGAAGCTGCCCCAAATACCAGTGTCAGTTAGTATGTTGTTATTGATGTACCCTGTGAAAGAAACCCTGTGCTGTACACACAGATCAACTTATCACCACTAAATTATAAGAGGCCTGAGCTTTTCCTCACCAAAACCACTTGAGGGGCCTCCACTGATATTAAGAACAGTTCCATCTGTGCTGTATTACTTTTATATAGTAACAATCTTACTGTTCCATCATCACCTCGAAGTGCAGGGAATACACACCTCGTGTACCGGTCACAGTTAGTAAAGAAATCCACCAGGCAAGCCAACAGGTAGGTCTCTGCAAAGAAACAGAGTGACATTATAACACAAGGATAACATCACAAAGCCAACTAACTTTAGACCTTGTGCCCAAAGGAAGAAAGTTCATGTAAAAAAACCCAAACAGAAAAGCAGAGTACAATATCAGCAAAGCTTTACTGGCTTAAAAGGCACAGAAAGAGGCTAGTGTTGGCTCACATTAGACTCACCTGGTAGATTGAATAACGTGTTCAAAATGTAAAACCTATCTGTGTCATCCCTCTGGATAAATTTATTTGGATATTGCTCTCGTGTTTCAGGCCTGAGAATACATAAAGTGGAGAAGAATGAAACCACAAAACATAATGAAGATAAAATGTGCTGACCTGCAAAATACAGTTGCAGCAGGGACCGCTAAGTCTGCTGTGCTTTAATCAACACCCAGCTTTCCCACATGCACTGCTGGCACAAGAGCCAAAGTGCATCCAGGGGTGTTCCCTGGGCCACGCTGACTCTGGCAGAGCCAGCACAAAGCCCTCATTGCTGAGTCAGCAAACTGAGCAGAGCCCACACAGGGACACAGAGTGGTCCAGAGTCCACAGCTCAACCTTAAGCCCCATGCTGCCGGCTAGGAGGATGCTTTAAATGATCTGCACTTTCATTGTTTGCTTATCTTAAACTCTCCCCCACTTTCCATGTGTTGCTCTCCACTCCCCCAGCAGCTCTCAAGCAGCTCTCAGCCAGGGGTGTGCAGGGCTCTGCTGCAGGAGGCTCGCTCGGGGCCCTCTGCAATTCATCAGCAGGGTGGCAATGACTGAACTCATCTCATTATTCTGGTTTCCCTTATTTCTGGAGCTTCCGAAGATCACGTCAGGCTCAAAGAGGAACCTGAGAGCACATGTAAGGGCTTTTCCTAAATTTTGGAGGCCTGATGCAAGGACTTGGAGGCCTGCAATGACAAGGTTTGTCACCCTGGGGGCCCTGAGCTCACCTTGCCTTCCATCCATATGCCCTTGCAGCAGGAATGTGGGAGGGGGGATTTGCTGGGACACATCAGGCACATGGCACTGCAGTCCTCTCTGCTTCCTAAAGCACCTTCTCTGGGACAAGAGAAACACAAGCAGCCAGGGAAGGCTACAGGAAATGGCATGCAATGCCCAGTTCTGACTCCCTCAAAGGTCAGAAACACAAAGGGGCAGAGCAAGCTTGCTCCTACCCCAAGACAGCTCAGGCCCTCGCACTTTCTTAGCCATGGCTGTGGAGCTGACAGCCTCACGGGGCACAGGTCCTCGTGCAATGGCTTTGTCTTGACTGACAAACCGCTGAGGTTAAACTGTGCCAGGACAGGTAAACAGCCCCTGGATGATCCCATCAACTCCTCCCCACAGCACATGTTCTATTCCCAGCACACAACAGATGTTGTGGTGGTGGTGGCACAGCCCTTTCCTTTGTAAACATCTGGGCTGTTGCTGTACCTGTGACCTTCAATGCATGCCCAGTTAATCCTGGAGCTGTAGGTACAGCAACAGAGCGTCTTTTGTTAGTGGAGTCCATGCAATTCCTTACACAATGGGTGCCCCAAGGATCATTGACACAATAGAGTGTACAAATCAAGAACAGCCAAGAGTCTGCACTCACCCTCTGAGGAAATTAAAGCCATGTGCACACACTAGGAGGTTCCCATAGGCATCAACTTTCAGCAGGTTTCCATAGTGGGTGTCAAACACCAGGCCTCTGTTAAGAGAGCAATTTAGGACATGAAGAGGCAAGTGCATTAAGGGGTGACCATCTTAACAGCAGCTAGACCAGCTCTAGAACAGCTCTGCTCACTTGGCATGGGACATCAGAACAGAGCTGCTGTTATGATGCACGTGGGGTCCCTACTGCCCCTTTTAGCTGGCAGCAGGTGAGCAACAAGAGCCCGAAATCACCTGGTAGGAGGGACTCCTGACCTGTTCCCCAGTGCCCTGAGAGGCTCAGCTGTGCATGTGCCAGGGGAGCTGTGGGCCTCTTCCACAGGGTCACAGACCTGACACCCCTTGTCGGGCTGCAGGGAACAGTGAGGTGTGATAAAGGAATTTCTCTCCGCTTTTTCATCGCTCCATCACAGGCAAAGCCAGATGGGGCATCTAACCATGGCACAAAATGCTTTGGACATTCCCAGTTCTGACTCTGAAAAAATTCTCACTTATCCAGCACCTTGCATCTGGAGAATGCAGCCTTCCCACAGAGATATCCCTTCTGTTCCCTTCCTGGGATGAGGGTAGCGCATTTAAGAGTCCTCATCACAGGTTTGTGAAGGGCTATGCCTTGTTAGAGGCAAGGGCACAGCCAGCAGCAACTCTCAGTGTAAAACATGCTGAGAGGAGGGAAGGAAGGAGGCTGCCAGACTGAAACTGGAACAACAGACAGACCCTCCGGTCCAGTATTTTGTAAGGAAACTCCAAAGGAGTCAAAGAAACAAAATCCAGCAAAGGCACAAGTGGAAAGTACTTAAAGTTGCAGAGTTAAATCAAAAGCTCTGTTTAAAACAAACAATGCCCTTTTTACCTCTCCCACCAAAAGACAAAATGTAGGAATTTAGTAACTTTGCACCATTAACTTAATTCAAACTTATGAAATCAAAAAGTTACTAAATCAAATGCTTTTGACATTCGCTTCATCTAGACAAGTGAACTGGATTGGTCCTACTTTTATTCTTGTTTACTGTCAGATTAATTTTCAGGATGTCTTATGCACCAGGACACTACTAATTAAAATCATTAACGAAAAATGTTCTGAGACATCCCAGCAGCCTCTTGGACAGTAACGGCTCCTTCTCCCCCTGAATCTGACTTCACTCTCAATCCAATTGTGTCTCTGCTGTCTTTGCTTTGAAAGGCTATTTTTGGACCATGTTTTCAGTAGGATTCTTTTCTTGCACACTCCCTCTTTGCTGGCAAGGATTCATGTGTGCAAAGGCCCTCCACATACTGGATCAGTTTTCTCCCTTCCCCATGATCTGTGGTCAGCTTCAGGCTTCACATCCACAACTGAAAACCTGGCCTCACATTGCCTGTGGACTTTACAGAACAAGTATGCAAGGCCTCGAGCAGGCGGGGTTGGTATCTGTTAGTCATTTACCTGGTAGGGAATGCAGGATCATACACAAAATTGAGCAGCTCATGAGGGTATCCAATGGAAACTAATCTTTCTACGGTCAGGTCAAATCCAAGAGATTCGTATTCAGGGGATTTATACACTGTACCAAGATGAGATTTCAGTTAGAAAATTTGAAAACAGCTAGGGGGTTAAACAAGAAGGCAATTAAAAGTAATGTACCCATTCTCCCTCCTCCCTCCTCCACACGCCAATCCCTCCTTCCATTCCCTCCTTCATTGCCTCAGGTCCCCCAACCCAGAGTGTGGTGGAATTAGCTCCTGCCCCAGGGCTGCAGCAAAGCAGAGCTGCAGTTTGAATTTCAGCAGCAGAGTGCACCAGATGAAATATCCATCACTTTATCATAGCTCTCTGCATCAGGAAAGATGTATTTCAAACAGCAGCTCCTCTCCCCGCAGTCCTGTTAAGCAGATGCATGAACACTCCCTGTTCCACCTGCTCCAACTGGGCTTTGGTTTGCTGCGGTTTTGCAAAGCCGATAAAGAAACCCATAAATTGTGAGAGCACATGTATTGGAGGTTAGAGAGCCTGAAAATCATCACTGATGTGCTACTGTTACTGCTCTGGATACAATCCCAAAGCTTAGTATTGCTCCAGATTTCATCTCAGGGGAATTAACGTTTGCCGCAGACTAAGTTAGCTTGAAGGTAGAGCTGTCAAGTTAACATATGATTTGTTTGTTAATAACACCATATGGTACTGTAAAAATCTGTTCATTATTACCCTTGTGCGTCAAAATGCTGCTTTTTAGAGCAAGTTCACTGCTCTCACATGTCAGAGGAGCTGCTCCTCTGGGACACACACCTTCCCTTCATTCCAAACAAAAGAAACAGACTTGTTCAACTAAGTCATTCCTACCATGCAGCCTCTCTTCTTCCTGCAAATGACCTTCCCATGTACTGAAAATGTTACTGTTTAATCAGATCATTAAATTAACATCTAAAAGGCAATCAGGACAGATGGAAATCACAGTGTTTCTCTGGCAGTGTGTTTACACTCACTGCATGTCTGCAGAAGCCCAGAAGATAAGGGGCCAATGTGCATGTCTCAAACACTGAGACAGCTGGATAGTCGTGAAGCTGACCAAGGATTGTTGGTAATAACAACCAGGGATTGGTAATAACATGTTATGAGAAAGAACAGGATGTGGCTGGAGAAGGGGCTATGTGGAGGTAAGGGCAGCACTTTTCTGGGACAAACGTCCTTGTTCTGGGTCCTGGAGATAAGCACAGCACAGCTCAAGTGCAGGAATGAGGTCAAGAAGTGGGCATGGACCGTAGGGGGAAGATCAACATCACCTAAGACCCTCTGACCCATTTTCAGGAAGGTCTGGAAGAATGGAGTGTACATAGTAACTAATTTCCATACAAAGCAAGAACCCTGTTTTCAAGGTGGGGACAACTTCTTTATATAAAGGTACCCCCACAAAGCCCAGGCGTGAGTGTGCCCCAGGACACCCCATCAGCTGGATCAGTGCTGCTGCCAGGACTGGTGATCTCTTTTTCTTGCTTTCTTCCTTTCTCTCTCTCTCCTCCTCTTTAATTCATCTCTCTCTTTCTTCCTTCCCTTTTACCCTACCCCTTTATCCAAAACCCACTGCTGTGTGCTTATACTAGAAGGTCAGGGACTAACATAGCAATTTTTGTGCCAAGTGTGTATTTTACTAATAAAACTTTGTAAGCTTTTCTGGACCCTCTGACTTTTGCCGTTCCTTTTGACCACAAGCACCTACAAATCTTGGGTGCTCCCTTCCCCTTAGGAGGGGGATACCATGATGTTGCTGTCTTAAACTGATCCTAAGATAAATAAATACAACCCTTGGCTGCAATGGGGGTTACCATGGGTTCAATGGGTCCACCTGCCCCAAACACTTGAATATTTCAAATTTAGCTGAAAATGTGCAAGTTACACAGTCAACTCATTAGAAGACAGACTGCTTTTCATGAAAAAGATCTAACACATCTGTGGGCCTCAGAATATGTATTAATACACATTGTCTGTACTGACCAGGTAATCACCAGCATATATATACACTGTGGGTTACAGAAGTTCAATTTGAGAGGAGAAAGCAAATATATAAACTACTAAAAAAAAAAAAAAAAAAAAAAACGGCACAGACTTTAGATGAAACAAGTCTTCAGAAGACCGAGATCACAGTACCCATGACAGAGGGCTCCTGTATCTCTTATTAATCTAAAAGGTACCAGAATCCCAAAAGTTAATTTTCCCCATTAAACTAATAGCATTAAAAATGTAATTAGCAAACCTGTAATGGTCTTAAACAGATAACTAAAATCAATAAAGCAGTTATCAAAATCCTCAAGCAATAACATACCAATGGCAAACCATCAACAACATGATACAACATTCAATGCACGTAGTCTTTTCTGTCCTTTAGGAAAGGAGGGATTGATTGAGCTGTAGATAGGAATTAGCAATCAAAAAGTACAGCTAATGAAGAAAGCAGTGACTGACAAGGCAATTCTGGGGAGTGAGCTAGAGTTGGAGGGAGCAATAGGCAGTTAGGTGATGAACAAAATTGTGAGAGTGACACCAGAGCATCAGCTGGAACAAGGAATTCCTCTGATTTAGGACAGTAAAGGCACTTCCCACAGAAAACGCTTATAAATACACCTGCACATATTCTCAGAATGTGAAAGTTCTGCAAAGCTCCCCCGTATGTGAAGTAGACTCCAATCCTCTGCTCTGTCCATGAAGCTGCTGCACTTTTTCTTAGCCTCTTGGGAATTTGCCCATGTTACCAACTTAATCCATAAAACATCACTTCCAAACAAAACATTTCTTCAAGGAAATCCTGCTCTTTCTCAACTCACCAACCATGGTGATACTGCCCAGACACAAGGAACCTCAAGGAGAACTCTGGCATCTCCTCTGCACAAGCAGAAATGGTTCATCCACAGCTCCAGCAGAGCTTTTCCAGGGAAACTGTAGGACTTTCTGATGAGCAATCTGTGTATTTTGTTAACACTCCACCAGGGAACAGCTGTGTGGGACATGAGGTCAGCTGCTCACAAAATGCCCTCACTCTATTTATTTCTTTCTGTATTGGCCTCTCTGTCTTAGAAAAATCACCACAGACATCCTTTCAACTCTCTAAGGAAACAAGCTGAAGCACCACTAGGAAAAAGGCTGAAGAAGAGGTATCAACATCAGCCTTCATCATACCAAGTCTCTGCTGAGGCAGATTAATCAGGATTAGTCTAAATGTTTCTTCTTGGGGGACAGCTATTCCCCTTACCTCTCAAGCCCTAGATTTTGCTTCCTTGATGTCTCTTTGAATAAAACTAAATTATTAGCTCATTCATGCCTCAGATCTCATCTCTATTTTTCTACTACTCCACAATATCTGGAAAATGAGAGCCTTCTCCTTGACACATGAACTAAACAGAGACACAGGAAACTGGACTTGTGAAAGGGATAATAAATATTCTCTAGTTACCAGCATACTTACTGTTCCAGATAAACCTTCCTTTAATTAGACACACAGCTGGCAAGAGACTGAGAGCTCCCTGAGCCCACCTTGACAGCACCCTACACCACAGCACTGGCTGCACCAACTGGAACAACCCACAACCCCCTGACATTTCTCGTAAGCCTGTTTGAGTAACAGGAGCTTCCTCTGGGCAAACAAACCATCCACCTCCCCAGACCAAGTCTGGACAGGCTAACATCACTGCAACTGTGGCAGCACACTTGGAGAAGATGCCCCAGTTACAGGGGTTACTAGATGAAAAAATGTATTTAAATATTGTACTCAGGGCTGGTTGTTCTCTCTCATGTCTTGTTTACTTCAGGCAGCCACGAGGAAGCAGAGAGGACAGATCAATACTTTTTTCTGCTGCTGCATGATGAAAAAATGTTTTTAACCTTTGCTGGAATATCCCCTCCCTCAGACCTGGTCGCTGAATCCTGGTATCACTGATGGATATAATTTGTGTGTCGTGGCAATGCCATGAATTCAGCTATTTGTCATGCAGTGTCCCCTGTGCTCAGCTCTGTCACCCAGCTGAGAAGGGTCCAGTCTTCAAGTATCCCCAGCTCTGTGACAGGGGAGGAGGCAGAGCCACAAACACATTTTCACGCCATCGTTGCCCAACACACATGAGGTGACAGTAAAACCAAAGCACATGCTACAACTTATTCTGATTTCTTCTTCTTACTGCTTGATGGCCATGTCTCTGCCACCAAGCCAAGTCCCCAGCTCCAGAGGAATTGTTATTTTAATAGTCCTGTTCCAACACAGGCAAATGCTTCAGCAGCACAGGGCAATCAGCACCCAGTGCTCACGGATTACACAACCAGGGTGGAAAGAAAACAACTAAAGGTTTTAAAAAAACAGAAGCCAGTTGACAGCATTCCAGCTTCCCCTTAATACCATCACTTGGCTTAACAATACACCATTAAAAGGTAAAAAGCAGTACCCCGGAGTGAATGCTGCAAGCCTTCAGGTCTGTGATGAGTGCGGGCATCCCTGACTGACAAGGACGTGCTAGGAGGGAAGCTGGTCTGGAATGAGCAGGGGTTGTGCAGTAAGGTATGCAACTCTCATGCATTTGTGTGGTTGTGTTTACCTTTGCTGCCAAGACACATACAGTTACAATTTTATAGCCTTCCTGAAAAGGAAAAAAAAAAGAAAAAAAAAAAGAAAAAGAAAAAAAAAAGCTCTCTACAGAGGCTCCAGCTTATGCAAAATGCTGCTGCCAGGATTTTAACTCACATGAGGCAGATGCAGATTCAGAGTGTCACTCCAGGCTTGACGGAGTTACACTGGGCTCCCCTGTTAAAGAAAAAAATCAGACTGATTTTAAAACTGCAACAGCTCTGTGCCATTTGGGACTGTTTCTGCTGGAGCTCTGTCCTCTGGTAAGCTCAGAAGCTGGCCTGGCAGTTATTCCAAATACACTTACGACTGATTTATAGAAGAGGCACAGTTGGTAATCGTGCATCCTGCAGGCAAAATTCTGTCCTCATATCCACAAAGCAGTCTTAGATCATCAGCTCAGGGATAATTAGGAGGAAGAGGCTACAAGCACATTGCCCAAGTGACACAAACCCTTCATGTTTCTCTCAGACACAGAGCAACTGGTTCAAGAAAAGGTCTCATTCTCTTTTGGGGCTTTGCCGTTATGGTCCATTCCTCAGTCAGTGACAGATTACTCCTTTCAGGACACTCATTTTCTTTCACAAGATAAAATGCCTGCAAGTGTTAACGCAGGGGACTTGAGAGGCTGAGTCAGGAACTACTCTGGGAACCAGAGAAGAGAATTTTGCCCTACACCGTGAAGGTGGTCCCAGCGAGAGCCTCGCACACCGGGTCAGCCTGATGGTGCATATCTGCATCCAAATGTACATTTGGACACGCTTTTGCTTGGGCTTTCATGGGCAAAGCCCCGCAGGATAAACCAGCACCAAACCTGCACACAGAGCTGCACTGCAGTGCTCTCGCTGGCAAGCATATATAGGGAGAACACCAGAGCTATTTTGCAACTTACAGGTATGCACAGAGTAATCAAGAATTATCTTTGAGATCCAATTTGCACTAATTACAAAGCTGAACCGGTTGGAATGATGTTGCAAAAATGACCCACAGAAGTATGCAGACCTCCTGGAAGGCTTGTCTGAAAATAAACGTTTAAAACCTGTTTTGTTTCAAAATTAAGAGCTGGGGAAGGCTGCAATGCATGTGATGGCTCTGCTTAAGCTGTGCGGAGGAGAAAGCCCTTCAGGGGCTGCCCGTATCTTCCCTTGTTTCTTCTCCACAAACACAGAGATTTCAAATTCAGGCAGGGCAGCTTCTCACAGAACATGTAACATGGTTTGTTCCAGGGCTTGCCAACACTTCTGACAAGGTACTCATAGATCTTAGGAGAGAAGCAGGAGTTGGAATTAAAGTAATGACCCCTTTTTGCACTGCTTCAGTCATCTCCATTTTGTGAGATGTATTTGCTGTGTCAAATTGCACACCTGCAAGCCAGTCCTGTCTGCCGTTTTATTTCCAGCCACAATGGATTTGGTGCTGGTAAAAACCCTGAATTGGGAACAGTGAATTGGGACCACGCTGATTTCCCAAGCCATGGAGGCAGCTTCAAGAAAACAGCTCCCCTTTGCCAGAACCTGGTTTAGGAAGGGGAAAATGAGCTCAAGAGGTTGCTTCAACAGAAGTCTGCAGGGAGAGCAGCTCCTCTGGGCAGAGGCAGAGCCAGGACCACTAAAAGATGACCTGAAGTGTCATTCATGCCTGCCTCTGGTTCTTCCCCATCTGTCGCTCTCTTAGGATGCCCTACCAGCTCCTGATGGAGTTCCATCCCTTCCATCAGCCAACTCCTCACCTGCCTTTCCTCCAAGCTGGAAGGCAAGAGCAGCCCAGGGAAAGGTGCTTGCAGTGCCCCCCAGAACAAACCCACACCAGCAGGGCACTTCACAGGAGCAGCTGCTTCCTGCAGGTGGTGCATCCCTGCTCTGATCCCTTGGGCACAGACTGTCTGGACTCCTTCCTCACACAGGTGCTGAGAGCACTGTCTGTGCTGTTGACTTTCAGGTGCCCAGATAAGATCAGTATTTCTTAAACTAGAGGTGATGACCTCCTCCAAAAGCGCTGCATAAAGCTTTAACAAGTACTCAATCTTCAGAAATGTTACCAGCTCCCTGGGTTCTCCAGAGGTCACACAAAGACAGATAAGCCAGAATGTGAGCAGATAATGCACAGGGTTTTGCCTTTTCTCTGAAGCACAGGAAATGCAGCCTAACTACTTTAAGTCTTGAAGAAATGAAAGTAAAATAACTAAAACCAGGTTGTTTCAGTTGCTGCTTATTCCCCAGTGAGTAAGGCATGCAAATCAGGCAGTTAGGGACATACATGGCCAGGTGGAGAGCTGGTATCCAGATTTATATGTCTCAGGCACAACATGCATAATTAAGCTTGTGCAAATACATTTCTGAAATTAAACAAACCTGACTTAAAGAGCAGGATCAAAGTGCTGCTCTGAATTGGCCCACAAATACGTAGTGCAAGTATGTATTAGGAATACATTTGTATCAGTGTTGTGCTAACAAAAACTGCTTAGTTAAAGCCTTGAGCACGGACATCCCCTTTCACAAACCTGTCCCCTGTAACACTACAAATATCAATGTATCCCGCCTCAATAATGTCTATCGAATGAGATCCTAGTGTCCCAAAACAGGACAGATCTATCTCCAGAGCTCTCCATTCTGTCAATATGTCCTCTGCACATGACCCCAAAGCCAGGCATTTAGGATCCACTACACCGTGTCTTTGACAGTCACCCCTCTACAACACCACCACTGGCTGTTTCACACAAGCTCTAAATACTCATCCCCTGGCACTTCTGATCGCCGGCCCTGCAACTCCAGCTGAGAATCCAGAGGGAAACAGTCAGTGACCAGTCCTGAAGGTGTTTGGGACCCTGGACTTAATTGCAAACCAAACCCCACTGAAATAACAATACAAATTAAATGTACTAAGTGTTGGGCAAGCATTTCCCATACTGCCATAGTCTGAGGAAAGTCTGTCGCAGCTGTAGGGCCAGAGGTCTGAGGATCCCCAGAAGTAGTGATCCCCAGGTAGTGGGGAATGCTATGTGACCTCTACACACTGACCCTCCTTTCGAGGTATCTATCTTCAAAACTCATTACACAGCAAGGCCACTTTTCATATACAAGTGGAAAAGAGGATTTCTGCTCTGGCATACCGATGACTTCAGCTTCTGTTACAGGGCCTTTTCTAATCAGGCAGGGATTGTCAGGCACTGCCACTGAAACATAACAAAAGGGAAATGCTAACGTTTTTCAAGCTAGGCTGCTCTCCCTGTTAAAATTATTCATTACTTACATAGGAAGGAATCTGAAATGTCACGTTTGAGTTTCACACCTGCGTGTTAACTACCCTCAGTTTTGACAGTGGAGTCAGACTGCTCAGCTCTGATGGGAGCCCAGACTCAAGCTTGGCTTGCACAGCCTGGCACGGTGCTGTCGCTTTGACTGGAAATAAAGCTGAGGATTTT
Organism: Entomyzon cyanotis; assembly: GCA_024500445.1. NCBI lineage: Eukaryota > Metazoa > Chordata > Aves > Passeriformes > Meliphagidae > Entomyzon > Entomyzon cyanotis. Next base: position 12,265,507 of record JAKEPQ010001000.1, on the reverse strand, counting down.
CCTTCCCATGAGAACTAGAAACCCTGCAGAGGTACCTGTACCGTGGGACCTCTGCACAAACACTCAGCTGACTTGGTAATCCCAGGAATGGGGATAAGCACAGACCTCCAGGTCCCCTTGCCTTGCATCTGTCTTTCCAAGGGCACATCAAGTGTTAACTCCTGCCACAGCCACTGCAGGCATTTCACTTCACAGTATCCTCACTGGATACGAAGGGAAAAACACTCCTGTTTAAAGCTCTGCTATGTCCAGCAGTGGTTTGGGTCATCTCTGCCCACGTAAACATGTGCTTTGTGTGCAGGAAAGGGAGTCGAGCACCTTTGTGCTGTGCTGACCTGGGAGCTCAGTGCCTGTAAACAAACTGACAAAGTGGTAAACGTGCCTAATTGCAACCACAAGAAATCCCAAATGAAAGCCATTGGACAACTCATATGTTTTCAGTTAGGAACGTGGTGAACTTCTGACTTGCCATTTGTTTATGAACTCGGCTGAACTGTGACCATAAAGGGTTTGTCTACAGTCAAAATGAGTTGAAAACCAAGCAGGAACAGACTCCAGTCCTCTTGACTCCTGGGGTTTGATTTTAAGCACTAAGCCATAAATAAAAATGCACGGTATTACGCAAAGCAGAGTTGCAGCATTTCAGCCTATATTTAAATTGACTTTTTGTAACATGAAACAAAATGGATAGCAACATTATGTTTTGTTTCTTTTGGATTTTTAATGTTGCAGTCTAAATGAGAAGAAACTGCTGCCATATTGAGTATAATTTTCACTTACCCATAGAAACCTTTTCAAACACAGAAGTGACCTGTGCAGTAAGACAAAGCTTAGCTTTTAAGCGCACTTTAATATTTAATGTGCCTTTTCTCTTTCACTAAGAATTATGTATTTGTAGCGATCAACAAACAATACCTTGACAAAACCTCCAGGTGCATCCCAGGATACTTATGTATGCTTAACACACAAACTGCTCTGCCCTGCATGAGCAGCCACATCTTGCACTGCATCTTTGTGCCCACAGATGTTTTTGACAGTAAATCTGATAACAGGAACTAAGGCAAGGGTCACTAATCATCAGAGGGTTGAATCTTTCGGATGTAAGCTTCAGTGGCTCCCTGGCACCCTTTTCTGATGATGCCAAACGTGGGGTTCTGGGTGGAAACCAGCGCTCCCCTCCAGAGTAGCACAGGGCTCTGCAGTCCCCAGCAGAGCCCATACAGCAGCGACGCACCCACTGCAGCCTAAGAGCAGTGGAAAATTCCTTACCTCTAATGCTCCTGCAAACATCCCCAAGTGCACAGCACAGCTTCCAGCTCTAAAACCTCTAACCTGGAACTGTATCAGCTCCCCTTCTCCTGCTCTGCATGCTAACGGGGTATGTAAAGACGGGATTTGCTGTTGCTTCAAGGACTGACACAGCACTGTATGTGCAGCCTGGCTGTGAATTGCTGGGTCTACACTTCAGGTTGTTTTTAGTGCTGCATTTCAACTTGTATTAAAAACTAGTGTTGTCAAGTATCATCAGCTTTAACTCTCCCCAAAGCAGGCTTATTAGTGCTCTCACTGGTAAATTCCAGATATTTTTAGCTCTCTGCTGCTGCACTTTGTTTGCCTTCGATGTAACAAAGATTTGGGTTGTTTGAATATGCCTCAGAGGCTAGCAGAGCAGAGCTTACTGTTGGAAAGATTTCTTCTGCTGAATAAAAATGAATGGCTTGAGGTAAGAACAGCAGCACTGAGGTCATGTTTTGCATGTTGAGAGAAGCAACTCAGACAGATTCTGCGTTTCAAGGAAAGTTCAGTTTGTCTATTTTAATAGTTGGAATAACTTTCCTTTGCACTGGATTAATATTTTAAAGATGACTATAGAGTCACCTGTTCTTCTACAGGAAATTTTTATAGTTTCCCTGACACAAGAGAATGGCTTTTTGTGTTTAACAAGTGGCCTTCACAATTTACCTCTCTCAGATACAGCCCACTGTGAGTTATAATCCCATATTGGAAATATCCCTGCATTTCCATGGAAACAAACTACTGTGCCAAAATATGGGCTTAGTTCTTCAATGAAGACTTATGAACACGGAAGAAATAGTTGCATGGGCTTCAGGTTCAAACATAATTTGCTAGCATCTAGAAATGAGGAAGAAATTACTTAAAGGCATAGTAGTTATTAATACAATATATGCAAGGCATTTTTCAGGTGTATCATAGTCCAAACAGATCCAGCTTCTTATTTTTCTCCATTTTCACTAAAGAGAGCAAGCCTCCAAGGCTACACATTTGTTTAACAGTGTGCACCTGGGCTTAGATGTAGCGCAAGTGCCCATGCTGGCAAGAAGCCACATACACAAGTTTTTCTGTAGTGTGCTAAAATAAGGCATTCACAAAGCAATGGCACACATGTGATCTCAGAGGTAAAGCCTTCTGTACTCTCAGCTTTGGTTCCTCCTACAGAGTAAGCTGTTTGAGTCATCACAAGGGTATTTGCAACTTAATAGTACTTCTGTTGTGGTATTAAGATTACTAGATAAGGGGGTCGATTGGATTGAAAAATGACTCCCTGTTTTCATCGTCTGGCAAGGCAAGAACTCGCCTTGGTATACTAACAGCCTGCTGACCCAGCTTGGTGTTATCATCATGTTTTTAAGAGCAAGAAAACAGAATATAGCAGCTTTTGAAATTCTCCTTACACTGTGAAGACTCGTTCTTTCAGCAGCTTCTGTTTATCGCTCTGCTTCTTCAAGAATCCCCAGACAGCAGATTAGCAGTTTGTCAGTCAGTGATTTACTGGGACAGAGCAAGCAACACATGCTTTCTGCACTCCTCATTCCCAATGCCAGCATGTGAGATCCCACAGCTCCAGACCTCGCTTGCTCATTACACAGCTTTAAATGGTCAGGCTCTGAAGAGCAGCAGCACAAAGAGAGCTGGGACAATAACCACTGCACTGGTATTTGAAAAGACATCCAGCTCAAAGCATACTTGGAACAATTTGGCTTCTCCATGTGCCTTTAGCTTAAAAACACCAACGGCTAAACCAGCCTCTGAAATCTGCAAAATCTGCACCTGTCAGACTGGCAATGTGCAAATGTGAAAAGGCAGACAGCAGATGTGCAAGAGGACATGTCCCAGTCCTGGCTAGGAGAGTTGGAAGGCTTCTCCTGCACATCTACCAATTCCTTTCTCCAGCCACCACATTATTTCTGTATGACGCAAAGAACTGCACTATCCAGCAAACTGGGAAAGAAGCAAAACTGCTTAGTATCTCCCCAGAAGAGCCTCAAAGCCTGTAGTCCTTACATCATGATGAAACTAAAGGCAAACCTTTAACCTAAGCTGGAGAGCCTCATTAGAACAGTACCAATAAACAGACAATAACAGCACCTGAACTGACATTCAGATACGTTGTAGTTGTTTACATCACAATCTCAATAGGTTTTTAAAGTATTCAGTTCAATCTTTCATGTATAAAACTCCCACATTTATAATTTGTTTTTAATTTGTGCAACTCAGAAACTTTTTCATGCAAGGTACAAATTATTTAGTCCCATTTCTCAGTTGTGCAAACTGAAACACAGGAACCTGATAGAACTCATCTACAGTAAAAACAGTAGATGGATTAAAGAACCAGTTCTCAATTCTGCTGTCACCTGTTCTCCCAGGTCACACACAGCAACAATCCAATTCTACCTTCTGGCTGAGTGTATCTTTTCCAGAGTCAACAGGTAAAAGAAAGTATTTCAAAAATAAGATGAGAGTGGGAAAAATTTTCCTCTTCCAAACTGCAAGGATGGCTTTGACACAAACACCCACCTGAGAAAAGGGCAAAACCTGTCTATGCATGTTGCACTTTGGATTAAGTTGGGAAAGACTAAAGCTGTCTTTCCCATATCTTTTCCCATGTGATGAGAAGGGAAATGCTACAAGCTGAAAGCATAAGCAATTTTGCAATAAAATCTTTGCAGTGCTCCAAACCTTGGCATTAAATTGGCAATGTTTCCAGGACACAAGCTATATTCCAATCAGATTATGTTGCATTAATCACATTTGCACACAATAAAATCAGTATTTTTCAAGCCTCATTTCCCCTGCATTTTTATTGAAAGCATTTTCAGCAGCCAGTGATAATTTTATTATCAATTTCTGGAGAACACAGAAGCAGCAATGAATTAAGCAAAGGAAAAGCACTCCAAATGAATGCATCCTGTCTCCTGGTATTACCTCTTATCTACTTCAGAGATAGCAGATAAAACTTTCAACAAGGCCGTAACTTTTGGAGAAGAAGAGTAGTCACAGAGGAATCTTTTCAAGCACAATTGAGTTTGTAATTCTTACTATCCCTCTCCATCTGCCAATGGCCCAGTGTGAAATTACAGCCAGTTTGGGAACCCCACTGCTTTAGTTCTGCTCCTGTCAAAGGACATCTATCCATCACCTCAATGTGCAGCCTGTCCCATTTAAGAGCTGGTAATGCCAAGGCCTCCTGCATTATTTGGATCCAGATCTAATAATTAAGTGTAGCTCACACTGAGTAGGAAGCAGCCAAATAAACTGCTGTGTGAAACCAATCTCTCTCTGCTGCATTTCCAATGGGTGTCACCAACTCCTCAGGGCTCAGGTGAGTGTGGCAGTGAAGACTCTCCACTGATATACCTTTATTTTACTTTCTGCACTTAGCAGTAAACACAAAATAGAGAAGGCTGTGAATCTTTTGTATTGCATGCAGCATTCTCTTTTATCAAAGCATGGGCAGTTTAGACACTACTAGTGAAAAAAGGAAGGCAGACCAGAATTGTCAGTGACTGTTGGTCTTCTGGTTAGATGAATAAACAGAGATGAATCATTCAGATAATAAATGAAACTACTATTTAGCATACAGAAAATAACTACAAAAGGACCTTCAATCTCTCTAACTGAAACAGGAATTGTTCAAAAATCCTCAGTCCTGCCCTGACAGCAAATTCAGCCCTGGGTGTAATGCTGTGGCTTCCCAAGGAGCAAGGGCACCATAGGGAACTGGCAGCTCCCAGGCTGGCAGGCAGAAAGGTCAGAGGCAGGGAGTGAAGGGCTGCATAACATCACAGAAACTTGTCTTAACCTCCACTAACAGCAAGGGCTGAAATAGCTGATGATTCTTGCTGGCGTCAAGCGCTGCAAGATCTTAAGTGGCAACTACTTAACTAAGCATACAAACCATAGTCAAACCCTGCTGCTCTTCCTGCTCCTTCCACTTGCCTCCCCATAACACATAGCTTAAAACAGCATTATTTTATGTACTAAATGTACCAAACAGACTGAATAGGAAGGAGACAGCCAGTTTCGTACATAACACAGATTTTTGAGCCTCTAGTATTACTGCCTCCAGCACATTAACCTAGGGAGATTTGGGAGTTTCCATACACGTAAGAGATCTTATTCACCCCATGAGACTACAACAACAGTCCTTTATGGGAAAACAAGAAATCTAAAACCAGTGAGAGTTATTTCAATTTGCTTTCATTTTATTTTCCCAGCAGTCAAAATTAATTCTAGCTGTAATCACCGTGATTACAAATTCAGCTATTTAAGGTCCATCATTTCTCAGAAGAAAAAGCTAAAACCTTCAGGCTCTTCAACACAAAAAGACTTTGTTTGCCCAACCCAGCCATTAACTGTATTTCTCAACCCTATGCAAGGAAAGAGACAAGCACCATCAGGGAACAACACAGGAGTTATTTACAAAAATTACAAGTTTAATCTAATTTTGACTTGAAAGCGAAAAAAAGCACTGTGGCATTGCTGTATCAGACAGCCTTGAATTCCTTTAAATTCTGAGTTAAGTGGTTCTTTAATTTAATAACTCTAAGAAACACTACTCTATAAAATAACACATGAAATTGTACTTTATGTGCAATGTAACATGATGATACTAAAACTGCTCTCAGCTGGCAAGCTGACATTCTCAGACATGCTGGTAGTAGAACACGATCACTGCAGCATGTGCATGGTAGCTGTTACTATAGACTTCAAAATGGAAATGCCACGTCCCCACCAAAATTAGATTATTCTAGACAGAAAAGATGGTTATTGTAAGTAGGTCTGTGTCCTTAAATTCATAAGGTACAAGAATAAAACTGTCTCAGGCTTCTAAAGTTTAAAATACTCAAATGATTCTGACTTCTCTGGTACTGAACCACTCTCCTACTGAACCACCTGAAAGGAAGACTTTCGGTCACTGATTTGGAAAGAAGACAAGACACAGGAGAACTTCTTTACAAGACAGGTAATTCAACATGTTCCAAAATAATCATTCTTCTGAGATGTCAAATGTATGACTGTCATCAGTTTATTTCTGATGTGAAAGTTAACAGCGGAAGGGGACATGACATATAGATTTTGGCAGGGTCAATGACTCTGCCTGCCTCCAGTTGTGGAATAGAAAGATTGTGCTTGGGATATTTTAAAAAAACTTTACAGAGAAGTGGCCTAGCAATGCCTGAAAGTACAAATGCAGAAAACTAGATGAGGAGCTAATGACACTGGAGATGCTTCTGTTCTTTTCGTTGGCCTATTTACATGTTTTGAACCGTCTCCAAAAGGCTTCTGCTCAGCATGCACCATCTGGTATGCAGATACCATTTCCAGATGTTAAATTACACATAAACTGGCTTTTTACATTGTTTTTTTTCCTTTTTTTTTTTAATCAAGACAAGTAGCATATGCATGTGAAAGAGTGAAAAAAGGATAACGTTCCCAGTCAGAAAACACAACAGGGTCTAATGAAATGCACTAACTACAGCATATTAGTGTAATACTTCACTTGTCCCACTTCTTCATTATCATTTCAAATTAATTTATTTTAATTGCAATCATATTCTAACACTGCACTCTTTAAAGCCCCTGCAGTGAATAAGTATTTTTTTTCTTGTATGAAAGCTATATATAGCAAATAATGGTCAGATAACAAAAGCCCACATGGAGAGGAAAGGATGACTCTGAGACATAAGAAAATAAACAGGTTGTTTCATATGTTAATTTCCAGTTTGAGTGGAAAAAAGGGAAATAGTACTTACCAGTCATAACATTTTTCATCTGCAAAAGGCTGTCCAACCTAATTACATTCTCACAACTCCTAATACAATGATCTGCAACTATTATCTCTGTTGTACCATGGAAGAAATCACTGGACAGTAGCTTACCCCAGAGGGGTCCAGATTTCCCACTTTCTGCTCAGACCACATCCCATTTCTTTTTCTGCCTCACACCATGTCACCCAACTCCCCTGAATGCTCTGACTTTTTTGGACCAGGTTTTTATGTCCCTGGTACTGCTTTAGGATGCTTGAAACATTCACATTTTTTCCTTTTATCAAACCAAGCATTGTTTTGTGGATAACAACACATTTGCTGTGTGTTTACAGGAACAAGCAACATTTGAGTAAAATGAACAGTCAGATAAGTGAGGACAGTGCTGAAGCTCTCGTTCCGTCAGGATGAAAATTAGCAACACACTTCATGCTCCACATCAGCTCCACTGGGATCACCTGGGTCCTTGGGAAGTGCTGCCACTTCCTTTGCAAAAGGCACAGAAGTTGTTTTTCTGTTACTGAAGTGAAACCCACAACTTTTTCTTTTTTTTCTTCTATTTTTTTTTTTTAAAGCATTTATTCTTGGACAAGTGTTTTTCATGCACTCCTTAAAAGCACTGCCACAAACCTGTCACAGCTGGGAAACACAAACAGAAAGCATGTGCCTGCAGTCATATCCAGCACAGATTAAAAGCGAATGCTTCAGGACTTATAAAGTGGCAAGAACTTTAAACAGATGGATAAATAAGGTGTTGAACAACCAAACCTTTTATATGTAACTATTTTCTCATGGATAAAAGAACACAAGGAAGTGATCCAAATATAAACTGCAATTACCTGCCACAGTCTCCAAAACTGCTCCTTGCAGTTGAACCATGAGCCTGTGGAAAATCTTCCTGCCCTTCACTTAGCCTCTGACCCCAGCTCCTGACCCTCACACTGTCCCCAGCCACATTACTCATCTCTCATTCCTTCTCAGTGCACAGTAACCAGATGACCATAGCTCACATACTGCATTAACCTATTATTAGGTGACCCTGACACTCTACCTCACATTTTCTCAGTTCGTATACACAACAATTCTAAACTGAAATATTAATGGTGATATGAACTTTTTATCCATAACCTTGGAAGTTGTAATGAGAGAGAAGGCAGCATTTACATGACACCCTCAGTTACTGCCTGTGTGATATTATAACCTAGGGAAGTGAAGCAAGCTTTTTCTCTCTTCCTCCCTTGAAATATATAACATGCAAGTCTGGCTATGAAGAAAATGGCAGCTTTATTTCCTCCCATCAAAAGTCTCAGGGAACTTGCCTGTTGAGTATCTGAAAGATGGAGAAGTCATGCAAACCATCTTATGAAACTAAAAGATCTTACGCAACCTCCCAAAGCTTATCTGTCATAAAGAATGGGCAAAGCTTTCCAAATTAACTCGTTCAGCTGACACAAGGCACTCCCCCTGCCATGCCTCTTCTCGAAATGAGTCACTGGTGGGGCCAACCCAGCAAGGGGAAAGAGGAAAACCTATTCAAAAATGACCCTCCCAGGACACAGGAGAACCTGCTGGCCAAAGGGGTAGCCTGCTATATGCACCAAGGATAAAAGAAATGACCTTGTTATTCAAGCATGCACAAGGGACACTGTCAAAATATGGTGGAATCTAAGGAAGCAATCAGACTTATTAAGATTTGGTTTTCTTGACACCCATAATCACTTGAAACTGTTCTACAGTAACATGGCTTGTGACCAAATACAGCTTGCAGATAACAAATTTAGGGAAATACCTAAAGTGAAGTGCAATGAATAGTGAGAGATACGTTTACTAATAAAAGAAGCACCTGTTAGCTGGACTAGCCTCATCAGCTTTCAGCTGTGTTTTGCTCGGCAAGAAGCAATATTCCAAAAGAGTCAGTGTTCAAAAAAATTAAGAAGATACTCACCAGCAAGTGTATAGTCCATATCAAAACCAAAGCACTTTATCTTTTCCATGGCTAAACTTCTGTTTACAAAGACCCTGAAAGGAGAGAAGAAATATCACCATAGGTACGAGCATTTCCAAAATACATTTTAGAACAAACACATTCTGCCACTGTCAGGATGTCTGGCTCTCATAGGTCAAAATCAGAAAATATACCTGAAAACAGAGGCAAGTATCATTTTTTGCGGGTCCTCCTGAAGCAAAGCCATGACTTTGCAGAGTTATTCTAATTATTGGTATGCTGTCCAAAGACATACACGCATGCATGCACACACACACACGGCCTTGCATGTGACCTGCAAAAATTCCTAAGAATAGAAGTGCAAAATCTCCTGAAGCAGAATTCAGACCTCAAAGGATGCAAAACTGGAAGTAGTGGATGCAAAGCAATATATAATTCGCTTGATTAAAACAAATTGTTACTAAGAGATTACATGGAAAATAAAATAATATTTCTGTGAATAAATTCACAGCACTTGACTCCTCTTTGGAACTATATCTGGAAATTCAAAGCAAACCCTAACAGATCTATTTTCACATTTTCACCAATACCATTAAAAACATTTAATAAAGCTCTGAAAAAGAGCAACTAACAAAAATTTTCATACACAAGATATGCCATTTCTATTGTGAAAAATTTTCTTTTAATTTATAAGTCCTCTGAAACTTGCCAACTGCTATTTTGTAAATTCCACTTTTACCATTAATGCTCATTACAAGGAGAATCTAGGCTGAATACTTCCAGGCCCTTTTAGATGAGAACATTTTAATACATGATATCCAATTTAGTTCAAGTAAATAACATGGTAGAGAAATAGGTCAGAGAATACAACAAAAGCTTTTCTTGCCTCCTGCTCTGACTACGACAGTAACTAAGCTGCTTATGTTTCCCCAGAACTTTAAAGCATAAAGCAGATCTGTAATTCAACAGGACTTCTCTCCACTGACTGTCTTATCTGAACTTTAAAAACCAGAGTCAGAACTCATCTGTGGGAGGGAAGCTGAGCTTTCCAACACCCATCTCAGACAGAAATCCCATGCTGTGATGCCAAGACAAAATCCCCCCATATGAGAAAAGTCCCAGAGCCTTCACTTGTACTCTGATTTCAGCATGTGAAAATTCTCCAAATATCGAATAAGTGCATTTCCCTGGGCGAGCAATGATCCTGTTAAGCTGGGGATCGGCAGTGCTGCCGGGCTGGAGGCACAGCGCAGGGACAGCGAGACAATGGAGACAGCAAGGGCAGAGCCAGCTCGCACATCGGGAAAGGCTGCAAGGAGCCACTGGCACATCCTGCTCCGCACACACGTTCTGGGCAGGTGGCTGGCATAGCCTGCCTGTTCCTCTGCCCTGCCAATCCACCACAGCTCGGATTTGAACAGCAAACTGCTCGCACCGAGCTGCTGCGCAGCCCTCTTACCTCATCTCTCACCGACGTGCTCCTTGCTCGGTTCGCAGCGCTCTGATTCATCTACTTGTCTGAATCGTATTACAGAATCCCTTTAAAGCTTCCCTGGTACCCATGCAATTTTGCTTGGATCTGATTTGACTTCAGAAGATCATTATGTCTGAACCAAGCCTTAAAGTACTGGATATCTTCTTGGACAGTGTTCCAGAAAACACATCTGTGGCTAATTTAACCAGTCACTGGATATTGTTGTTGTTCCACACAAATCCACTTGGAATACAGTTTCTCTGGCAATAGTATACTTTCCCCCTAACCTTGCACACTCTCTCTGGGAGTCACTGTTTCCTGGCAAAGTGCCTGCCTTTGACAATGGGGCTTGTCACTAAGGGGCCTTGGAGGTTATAGATGACGCTCTTTTCTGATAGATTTATGTATTACCTAAAGAAGACAAAGTGACAGGATGAACACTGGAAACTGGTAAAGAAATGCCTTTTGGAAATATGAGATGGGCTCATAACTCACTAGAATTCTCTCCTGAAATAGCTGGCTTTTGAGTAGGTGGAGCAAATTATCTGAATCTGCAGTCTGAAGCCGTGTTTGTCTTTTAACATCCAGACAGCTCTGATTTACAAGAGACCACTGTGAAGCGCTATTTAGTACTAAATACAGTCTGATACTTTGTATAATGCATATAATTATGTGCTGCTACTGCTGCCAGGAAACATAATTTATTAGCAAATTCAAGCACATAATTTCTGATCTCATGTTTGTGCAGCTTGTTTCTGAGAATGCAGAGCTTTAAGAAGGAAGAACATACCTCTAGGAGACACAACACTTTTTATCTAACCTGCAGGGTCCAGTCCTGCTCTTGCCTTTAGGCTTAATGCCTGCAGCAGAGTTTTCTGACTGTCTGAACAGGAGGAGTAAAAAGGAAATCTAAAGAAGCTCACAAAGTCATTACACAATTGCAACATTTGGTAAGTTTCCCAAATGAGGACAAAACGCCCAAGTACTAAGACACAGCTGAATGCACTTATAAAAAGGGTAATAGGACAGTGCTTGTGAAAGGCAGAAACAAGGGAGCTGTGACCCAAGAGATCTGTTCCAGTCCAGCCTGCCTGTGTTTAGACGATGACGACACCAAACTGACCAAAAACTGTGTAAAGTTCTCTAAATCTCTGACTGTTTGTCATCCCTTGCTTTTGGAGTATTTACAAACTCAACCCAAAACCAGCATACCTTGATACCAGAGGTCAGGAAAAGTTTTCTGAACAACAAAACAAATAACACCCATTAGCAAATTTTTGTTCCAAAATAAGTCTTTTGACTGAAACATGAAAATTACCGTAGCAGACCCTTTGGTAACAGCTGGAGAGGATGTCTCTTTCTCCATCAGTTTGGACATATTGCCTATGACTACAAACTGCTATGGCAGGGTCCAATCATGCCCCAACCTGGCAGATTTCAAGGCTTCCTACCAACTGATGTGATGTGGTAATTAATTCACCCAGCAGTGCTGGAGTGAGACAGAGCACGTATTTTAAAAAACTGAAGAAGGATATTACACAACATGTTCAGGACAGGAAATGAGAACACTTTAATCAATTTAAACTTGCATGTGCCTTGGCAGATCAAATGCAGACTAAACAGTGGCAAAAAAAAAAAAAGAAAAAAAAGGGAAAAAAGAACCAATTTCACTTCTCTTGTGAAGGCCCAGATAGATACTGGTTTATTTTGTAGGCACTCAGGACCTCAACTTACAAATATTTACTCCCAGAAACTGACCAGCTTAATTTGGGGTTTTACTCCAAGTAGTAAATATCTGCAGTGTCCTAGAAACTAAAATTAAAAGCTGAGATTGAATCTCTAGGACAGTTTCTGGGAAGAGTCAGGTGCTTCTCAGAAGCTGCAGACTTAGCCCATGTCAAAGCTGTTCTTAAATCCTAACTGAAGGTACACTCAGCCTGGCTACAATACTGATCAAATGATAGAATCACAGAATGGTTTGGGTTGGAAGGGATCTTAAAGATCATCACATTCCAACCCCCTGCCATGGGCAGGGACACCTTCCACCAGATCAGGTTGCTCCAAGCCCCATCCAACCTGACATTGTGTCTGTTGGCTACAAAAAAGTAACACCTCCTCAGAAGAAATGCTATAGAGAAATGACAGGAGTAGTTTTTAATTATTACAAAGCAAAAGCAACCTGAGGGCCCTAAGAACCTCAATCACCGGAGGCAAAAGATCCTCTGGTCTTAAAAGGATGAAGTTTTATACAGTTCATCTGGATAAACAAAAATCAAAGAAGCTCCCAGATAATAAACAGTAGAGATAATATCAGAATAAGAGGAGAACTAAAATGATCCAACATTTTTAGGCAACGAAGTTTTAATCTAGAGCAATTTTTCCACTTGCCAGAATCAGAAGAAACCACACTCTCCCTTCCCCTGAATTTGTTTTTTTCCATTCAGAAAATAGTCGCTTCTCTGGGAGCACTGGAGATAAACTTTAAGCTGATCCAAATATTTAACAGCACTGGGCAGTAAGACAAAACAAACTATAGGCACAGCATGAGACCACCCTCTGCATTCCCTGTGCTGAGAGACAGAGGTGGGTATTGCCTAAACCCAGCTCCACACCTTTCTGCACCCTGAGCATCTCCTTAAATAGGACACTGCCTTTCTCTTGCCTTCATCCTTTCCTCCTGATAAAAACCCATGATTTACACTTCTGCTCTGAGGAATGCCCCTGTGAGACTCAGGCATTTTGGACTCCCTGTGCAATGTGGCTGGAGAGACACAAAGTGTGGAGCATGTGGGGAAGGCAGCTGAGGGACCTTATTCCAGCTCCATGGGCTCCCTGAGTCAGCAGAGCTGGGACTGGGGAGCAGCACCTGGACTGGGGTGGCTTAGCCTGGCACAGAGCCACACCTTTGGAAAAATGGGCTTGAGAAGCTGTTTTAGGGAAACCTTGAAGCATGTTTCCCCTCTAAAGAGTTCTTCCTCAAAGGCTAAACCCTGCAGCTTGGCTACAGCAGAAGGCTCTCAATGATGACAGTATTTATTTTCTTTTTGAGCTCTACGGATTGTGCTGCGTAAGAGAAAAATGTGTTGTATTGCAAGGAAGAAGGAACTGCTGAGCAGGCATAAGGGGAGTCACAGAGCCCTGACAGCCTCAACTCTGCAACTCATAGTCCTTTATATTTTTACAAGAGAACTGATCTTGGTTTTGTTACTGTTCTTGTCAATCAATTCTGAAGCAGGAACCTAAATCCCAACTCTTCTCAAGTAACACTGGAGAAGAACAAACACAGAGAGGGAGAAGTGGTTTTATTTTATTTGTGCAAAATCTCTAAAGAATTCTGTGCCCTGAATGAAATTTGCATGTATAATAGTCTTGTAGTTTGACCAACAAAATAAACAAAATGCACAGAGTTTTACAATTAAGGAAGAACTTGGCACATGGCTCACAATACCTCATAGCAAGAAAATGAAAATGAACAATGTAAGGCAAGGTTTCTGGAAGAGACCACTTTATAATAATTTTCCAAATGTGTCTAGAAATACCTTGCAGCAATTAGCATTTTTTCTAGGCAGTATGTTTCACTGGAAATTAAATAAATACAAAGAAACTTGCAATAGTGCTGAGTGGAACAGCAAATACAGTGCGAGCTGGCTAAGCATGACCTACATGTGTGTTTAAAAAGACTGTGGTGGACAGTTGGGCTTGAGCCAAGCACAAAACAGGGACTAACTAGCCAGAAGGCTCAGATTCCCACTTACTCAGAGTTTAGGAACTTTGGTTAATCTTCGCTTTATGGACAACTTCCATTTTTTAATAAGCTAGAAGAGTTACAAAGAAATAAAGGGAACTAAATGGATTAGCTTTTAATAGTCTCCCACGCCCAGGTTCCCTGTGGCCTCTTTAAAAAGGCGAATAATGAAATAAACATCCCTCTACTGTTATGACAACTCTATGTTCTCAGTATGACCAGCTAGTCCCCAGATGTGGTCTGCTTGGAGACTTGTGTCACTACATGACATTACAGTTGTGGTCACAGGTGACTTCCACCAGCAGCACTGAACTCCCCCCCTGACCTTATTTATCTGGCACAAAGCATGTGAGCAACCTAAAGAAGATACTACCATATTACCAAAATGTCTCATCTTTGGGCGCTGGATGTTTTGGTAGCTAATTTATGAGAAGAAATAAACAGCTTTAAATTTTTTAAACCAATGTTATCGTTCTTTTGCTAAACCTTGCCTCTTCAGATAGGTATTGACCATTCCATATATTATTTTCTATCATATCATTTTGGTCTTATTTTTTAATTCTAGATTTTCAGAGTTATATTTTATTCCTTCTTCAACCAAAGAGGAATATTCTGAATTTTTGTAACTGTATTTAGAGGTAGTATTTGGGCTTGAGATAACTTTAGGGGATGAAACAGTATCAGACGGGAAATAAAAGAAGGGCATAAAAATTTCCTGGCCACTTCTAGTAACATTTCCAACACAATGCTCCACAATCTCACAAGCCCAACTGTCCTCGCACAATTACAGTGACATAAAACTGAAAAATCTAGTAATGACTGGAACTTCTAAGAATGATGAGGCTGTATCCAGAAACACAACCATGAGGGCTTCCCTCTGAAATTCAGCAGGAATCAGATGCAAAGAGATAGCTTTGGCCATTTCTGTTTTCATTGTTTGGATTTTCTTCCCAGGCAACCGCAAAGTGCCAAGAAGCTTGCATATGGATTCCATCCCAAAATAACACTTGTCTGCTCCCTGAAACTATTAAAGCTAAGGATCATGGGACACTGACAATGTAATTTCTTTATTACTAACTTGGCAAATGTTGTGCTTTCTTATAAGCTCACCCATTCTGCAGACTTGACACTCCCTCCCTCTCCTCCACTGTCTAAAGCACTAAAGCAAAGCAGAGAGAGCCACATGCTGCCCTGTGTCACACACATGCCACCACACAGGTCCGAGGAGGCTGCTCAGGCACACGAGGACAGACCACGGCCAGCAGAGCCTCCAGAGCTACCCTGTACATGGAAACACCACACATTGCCTGTCCAAACGTGTCTGATGAAAAGAGCACTTTCAGACTGGTAAAGACTTTTTCCTAATTTGCCACCTCAATGAACTGATCGTTTTGAAGAGACTTTAAATATAGCCGCCCAAACAGATGAACAGTTTCAAGTCTCACAGCTTTGTTTATACAACATTTCCACCTGTTTGCAATCACTGATGATCCAGTAACAATAAAGTAAAGAAACAAGATTAGCAGTGAATAGCCCAGAGTCTACAAATTTGAACAAGCTAAAGTACATCTTTAACCCATGAAACCAAAACAACCAACTGGCAATCCTTTTGCTTTGTCATTATTAAAGTATAAACCATTTTTTAAATCCAGAATCTCAGTGTACAGTAACAGCTAAAATCACTTAACTCATACCACCACCATTAAGTGCTCTGAAAGCAAACTGAAGTACAAAACTATGAAGCAACTTATTCAGTACTCTATCAACAGTCAGCAGGACAATCAGGATTAGTAATCAAGATGCCACATGCCCTGCACTAGCCAGTAAACAAGAGCAAGAAAAAACACCCAATTAAACAACAACAGAAACCCCACGTTCAGCATGAGAAGTCTCAAATTATTCTGATGCAAAATGGTAGAAGCATCCCCAAGTCAGTATGTTTAACAAAAAGGCCATTTCAGCCTTACTGCTCTGTTAAGCCAAAATCATAGATAAATAAATATAAGTGCAAATACCTGTTTCCTGGATCTTGGTAACTGTCAGTAACAAGAGTGGATGGAACACCAACTTTTTCCATTATTTGCTTTAACTAGATGTGGTTGCTATTTAAACCCTAAAGAGCTATGTGAGATAATCCAGAGGGTGCCTAGAAGTGCTCACTCCAAGTTAAAAAATAGACACTAGGGCAATTTGGTGGCTCAGAGTCAACCTAGTTCTTGCCTAATTACAATCACATTAAATGACAGTACTCCTCCAGAACAAATGATCCAGCGATTCTCCTCTACCTGGAAAAGTCAACAAGCAGCACAGAGGGAGGTGGCCTCACAACCACACACACCACGGAAAAGCCTCCCAAGAACTGCACACCCATTTTATTTCCGAATTAAAATGCGTGTTGCCAACAGCACAGAAATGCAGTATCCTCTTACCAGTGACCTCTGCTAGAGAATGAGTAACATACAGCTTGTATATTAATTCATCTTCCGACCTCACCTCCGACAGGCGCCAGCAGTGTTGTGTAACGAGGGCTGACAGCAACACCAGCTAACCAAAAGCCTTCATTAAAGTTGTCAGAAATACCTTGAAGACAAAACCCCATCACTTCTCCTCCCCAAAGGATTTTTCTGATTCCATAGCTATAAAAATTTGATTCTGAACATTCTTGCTCATGGCATTCAGATATGATTACAATATAGTTATCATACTCTGAGTTGGTATGCACTACACCAGTTAAACCAGTCTCAACTGGGACTTTTGCCAACAATTATTATATGTTAAACATCCATCAATTATCATACAATAAGAAGTGCAACACCTGAAAAAACACATTCCAAGTAAGAATGACCACAGTACATCATGACTATTAAGAGTGGCATCTTCAGAGGTAATTTTTTTAAAGTTTTTTAAAAGCTTCATGGCCACCAGAACATTTATACATATATTTTTAAGGTAAACTGTTTTGCTTTTAGAATCTTTTCCCCTTTTTTCATCTGCTTCAAAATTTACAATTCAAGCATATCAAATCTGGTATACTTCATTTAACAAGAATGTTTAATTGATTGTTCTAGGTATCTCCACTGGTATTTAAGCATGAAGCAAACAAACAGTGGAACAAGTTCTATAAATTTCACACTTCAGAAAACTAAGCATTACTAGCAGCATTTAGAAAGTCCCAATGAATGACTTTGAGCTCAACTAGGCTTTCAACATAGGTAACAAAACTTAGTCCCACTTATGCTCATCAGTAAATGTGGTGCAACTGCCAAGGTCTTCCAGCCTTTCAGACTGGGCCCATGAAATAACTTTGACCAGCTTTAAGGTAAGAAAAAAGTAATAGATTTAAATTTGATGTTCTTATTGGTTTTGTTTCTAAGTCACCTTAGATTTACGTTTTCAAGGATTTTTCCTTTAGCTGCTAGAGTAAGAACAAAAAAAAAGAGAAAAGAAAAAGACTGAAAGGAAAACAAAGAGAAGAAAAAGAAGAAAGAGAAAGAAAATTATCTTGGCAACGACACCTTGTGTTTTCTATTTCTCTTTTTCATAAAATTTGTAGTGCTTCAGGAATATCCAAGAGTCAAAGCATACCTGGACCTCAGTGAAACAAATTTACATCCTACAACTCATGGCTGTAACCAGCCCACATATTCTGCATCTGAACCATTAATAAAACACTCAAAAATATAGTATCAAACCCCAAGGAGAAATAACTTCAGTCATATTCTATCATGTTAAGTTTGCACTTTTTAAAGTAACATCACATCTGTTAACACTAAGACCATGAAAAGTACCAGAAATAGAAATCTGACAACACTGCCTCTGGAATGAGGTTGTTTCAGATTCTCACAATACTGGATTATCAAAATAACTCCCATGTAACTGGTATACCAAAGTCATTAATAGCACACATTTATACTACAGTCTTGGCATCAGGTTCTCTCATTCTCTCCCCTTCCCTCCCTCTCTCTCTCTCTTTGAAAGAGGATAGCAATTCCAAAACAGAAATGTGCCTCCCCTTAATGTATTTCCAATGTTGTGCTTTCCATGAAAATCTGAGATGGTAGCAACATTTCTGCTCAGTATGCTTTGCATAAGACATTTCTAGATTCTAAAAACAGGTACTTAAACTTTACCACAGACTAATTTTGGACTACCAGATCCCAGCTCCTAGTGGGAAACCCTCCTTTATATGACTGCACTCTCCTCTTCCATAAGGAAATTCTTTCTGAAAGTAAGGATTTTTTTACACAAGTAGGGGTAAACATGATGACTTGAATGTATGAGCTCTTAAAGACAAGCACAGCTTCCTTTGGATCTTTTACAACATTTAGCAAACTGTCAGCACTTACCCGTAACAAATGTTAAGGAAATACTTAGAAAAAAAACATAGGCATTACTCTGACTTGATTTCCATCAGTCTGAATCAGGAGTAACTCAGCCAAAGTTTTAAGTAAAATTATGACACAAAGGTAAACCTGTCAATGACTGCAACAAGGTGAAGTTTTTTGCCAGGGAATGGTATAAAATCCCTCTCTTTTTACATGCTATATATAGTCACATTCATTAAATGCTTCCATATCTGACAAACCAGCTGCAGAGAGATGCAAATAATGCCACCACTTAACACATGTTGCTCAAACAGATTCACTGGGAATTGGAAAGCTTCGGGAATACATCACAGGATCCATTACTTAGCCCTGGACACTGCAAGTTGTACAACCTGGCCTATCATATGATGCACTAAGGCGTTTTTCTCAAATTAGGTTCCATTTGGAGAATCAAAAGATATCTAACACTTCCAAAACACTTCCCCAGAAATACCACCAATGTGAATCACAAATGCAATGTGGCATTTAAGCATGAGGTTGAGAAACTTGACTTTTTTCTGTTTCTACATCAGACATACATTTCCCCTTCTGCTGAATATCCTCTGATCATCACACTGTATGACTTCTCAAAATAACCAAGCTAAACTTTGAAGATACACCTCCCACAAACAGAATACTGACAATTACTAGATGCTGTTGTTTCTAACTCTATAACAGTCCAGACATCTGATAGGGATACAGACTTCATCAGTCTTTTATGCTCTATGCTTGGAACCTTGAGAGCTGTGGACTAAATCCTTGGCTCAACCAAACCTCCAATATGATCTTGTAAAAACAACCTAGTGCCTGCACTTTGATTCCCAAACTACAAAATAAGAGGGATAACACTCCTTTTGTTTTGAACTCTATCTTCTTTACTTCTTTACTTGTTTACTTCTTTACTTGTAATTGTTTTACAGCAAAAATGGTTTTAGGTACTCCTACCAGTGAAAATGCAGGGCCCTTGCCTAGTGCTCTTACATGCTCCTGTGGTCACAATATTAATCACATTAGGTGTAATTGTCAAACAATTTCTGACCCCATTTGATTTCCTCCTTATTCATATTTGTGCATTCCAGTGTCTAAGGCTCTGCTCTCCCAGTGTGCACTGTAATAATTATTATAAAACCTCTGCCACTGAGTATTTATTGACTTGAAACCTTCTATCCCAAATCTGACTTTGATTAATCTTTTGACTGCATTAAGAAAGCATATCCTCTCTCATTCTAGCACATATATCTCAACTGGGCTTCCTGCAAAGTCCTGCAGGCCCATACTGTGCCACATTCTAAGCTCTCTTCTACCAACACTTCTACAAGGAAGATAAGAACGACCTTCCTGTTTTACCAACAAGCAAAAAAAACCCCAAAAACCCAGAAATGTGGGGTTTATGCTTTGTTTTGGAGCTACACGTGTGACTCACCGGTGATAGGCTTCCCGGCGGTACTTTTTCAGAGCATGCCCATCCATGTTTGCAGGGAGATCTGCTGCATTCTGGAGTCGGTCGCTCCATGAGGTTGTCATCTTCAAATGCTTACTTATTTCTGAAAGAGATAAAGAGAAAACGTTGCTTAAGTTCAAGGTTTGTTTCACCAGAAAGTTGTCTGTTTCCTGGTATGAAGGAACTCCCGTGCCACTCAGGAAGTCTTGCAAGGTGCCCAGGGGAATGACCTGAGTTTGCAGGTCAAGTAAGATGCTGTTCTTTGAGATGTTAAAACAGAGAGCTGGCAGGGTTGTTCTACATGACTGCAAAGATACTCCTGTCCATTGTGGTGAAAATGCATTTACAAACAGAGACCTTGTTTTCACTGCTGAAAAGGGGTATTTTTTGACACTAGGGTTACCAATGTGCATTAGCTGCAGGTGATGGAAAACCTACCCTTAATACATGAGATAAATTCAGCAGTGTAAACCCTACAATCCCCACTGGGACTGACCTTGCCACTTTTACTACAGAGTGAAAGCAAAGAGCCTTGTCCCTGGCTATTTGATCTCTAAGCAAAGACAAAGCTTCAAACTGATGCTAAATTAGCAGAAACAATTGGAAGGAAAGTAGAAAGATGATCCTTTGTCCTCTGCAGGTCAGACACATTCAGGCAGAGCAAGAACACGCTGCAAACCTGTAACATGAGCAATGCAAATATTCACCAGCAGATCCTCACAAACATGAGCACCCCTTCTCAAGTGCTGGCTGTCACAACCAAACCACAGACAGCCTTTCTCATCAGGAAGGCCCTGCAGTGAGGAAAGAGGGGCACCTTTCCCAATTTTGTTATTAGCACACTGGGGCAATCCTGCTCACCAGCTTCTCCAGCCAGACACACATCCTGCTGCATTCCTTGGCACCAGGTGTGGTGATGAAGCACATGGTAGGTCAGGTCAGCTCACCAGCCCAAGTCCTCACCTATCAAAACCAACTGACCAAAGGTGAGGAAAGGCTGAGTAGTTCCCCACTGGTCAGCTGAACCCAGGCTGAACCCAGCCCAGCCTGTCACAATGCTGTCATTAGAGCAGGTGTGGAGAACAGGGTGGGAGACACAACCCACAGTGATACCGAATTAGGTATTACATGAAACCTTATGGGTGACATTTTTGTGTAACCCACACAACTGACGGACTGCAAGCCTTGGCTTGTTTGCTCTTCCTTAAAAGAAACAAAACCACCCACAAGCTACACGGGTAATGATATAGCAACTACTTCTGGACACCTCTAAAATATGACTACACTCATTTTATAGAAGGGAATTTAATGATTCCAGAAAAGTGCTCAAACCAGTGCTATAAGTCACAGTGCTCTCAGTGTCACACGCATACGCCTCAAGGAAATCTGTATAAATTTTTCATTTTGAATTTTGTTAAAGAGCAACAGTTCCAATTGTCACGGCATTTCTTAATATATTTACCTACTAGCTGCTGGTCATAAACATCAAGCAGAGAGCAAACAGCTTGCCTGTAAAAAACATGTTCCCCCTCCTCCAGCATTCTCTGCTTGTCTCCCAGTTACTATAACCAAGGTTTACAAATGCATCTTCTGCCACATCCTAAAGGTCACCAAATTCAGGTCCTGGCAGACAGCCCAAGAGACTGCATGCCATTGCTGAGAGCTCTCCCCCTGAATTCCCTGCAACACACCCAGCAGAGGAGGTCACCACAGCGAGAGGGCAACGGGCCATTCCAGCCAGCCACAACTTCCACAACAGGGCATGCAGGGAGAATCAGCTTCCAAAATAGCCCCAGCCACAGCCACCAAGGGCTTTACAACTAATTACCAGCTATCTATTTAAGCCGTGCCCACAGGCAGACAGAAGGCAGCACAGGACACAGAACTTAACACCCCTCAAGCACCGACCTGTTCCCATTCCTGTTCCCATTCCGCTTGGAAGGCAGGGCACTGCCTGCAGCAAGGCTCCTCAGGGACAGCAAGGGCTGCTCGTGTCCCTGCAAGGGTGACAGACTCAGCCAAGACATGTGGCAGAGGGAGTGATCTGCTAAGACCCCAAGACTGCAAACTACATGAAGGGCTTGTGCTTTCTGAGGGTGGAAAAGCACCTACCCCATGGACATTTCAGCATGCTCCAGATCATCACCACCTTGGTCTATTTTAAAGCTACTAGCCTAGAGCTCCAGATTCGGATCGAAGAGACATACTCATTGAAGGCCTCTAAAAGGCACATTAAACAGTTCTGAAAACAGCCACTTGCATGGCTGGTCTTAGGACTGTTAGACAGCTCTGGGTCTAGGTCTACCAAACAAGTCCAAATCCCAGCTTCGTGCTGTTTATAAGGGGTACAGCACTCTGCTTACCCAGCCAGACACATAGCAAGATTCAAACACACCCACAGCCAACGCCAGAGACTTCCTGTTCTGCCAGGCTCTTCTTCCCATTTCTTCTGCTTCCCATCACTACCACATCAGATGCTGACACAGGTACTAAGACAGGACCTTCCAGAGGCCATCCATGCCAGACAGCTGATAGTACACACAAAGAGTATCCTACAAAATACCCTAAAATCCAGATGGCAGAAGAATTTTAGCAGGCTACCTTTTTAATATCCAGTCTAAAATAAGGGATCACTGAAGCAGTTTGAGCTATGTGACTAAACCCTCGTGTACAGTAGGAGAAACCAAACAGCATCATTTTGCATGTGCTGGCATTCAAAAAGCTGAGACTTGAGGAAACTACAAAAATATGAGTTTCCATAATTAAGCAAGGAAGTCTTGAATTATTTTAATAATCCAGCAGTATTTTGCTGCAGATGCAATGAACAGAGTTTGCAGGACAAGGTTGCAGACAGAGGCAGTATCTTGTATTAGACCCATTGGTATGGCTGGAAAAAATAAACAGGCTCTTGGGAAAACAAGCTTCCATGAGTTTTCAAATTCTGTAGGTTCCTCTAATAAAATATATTATCTCTACCTTCAGGCTTTGCCCTGATTTATTAAAATATTTCTTTTAATGTTCACATAGCATTAAGTAACAAAAAATGATGCTGAAG
The DNA here is from genome assembly GCA_024500445.1 of Entomyzon cyanotis. NCBI lineage: Eukaryota > Metazoa > Chordata > Aves > Passeriformes > Meliphagidae > Entomyzon > Entomyzon cyanotis. The sequence goes on along the minus strand of JAKEPQ010001000.1, from coordinate 12,242,416 downwards.
GTTTATATTACACGTACTTAAAGGCAGGCTTACAGTTTAGCAGGCTTTACTGACACTGTGACAACAGCTTACTGCCCTGAAACAAACAGTGACAACTGACAAAAAATATATTCCGAGGGATCTTCGCCACCCAAAAGCCTTAGTCACACAAAAAGCCTCACGGACTTCAATGAAATTATTTTGTGCTTTAAAGGCATAAAAATCAGCCTGCTTGCGTGGGCAAGAAACCTGGGACCTGGTCCCTGAATATAAATTCCTTCTTCCAAATAGAGGGAGAGAAATAAGAAGGGCAGAATTACTCCATACACTTGTAAGCCACTGGAATAAACATCTAAGAGAGCAGGCAGACAGCCAGGCAAGATTCTCAACTCCAAGCAACTGAAATATGATGCATCTTTCTTTAGTTACAAATCTATTTCTGAAATCAATAATCTGTAAATAGCTTCACATAAAAATAGAAACCTTTACATGGATAAAGCATGCCAGAACACATCCCCATAATTTATTGCAAACATGCTCCTTGCTTGTGCGGTCTTAATTAAGCATCTGATAGAATTTATGGTACAGGGCTCCTTTTGAAAAGGTATTTAAATCTCAGCTGCAAAGCTTTGATACAGAGTTGTTAACCAGCACGTATGCTTTGGTCCAAAAGAACGTGAGATCTTAAGCATATATTTTGAATTCAGTCCGTTTGTGAGATTTTGGATGATTTCAAGTATTATCCATGGTGTATTTTTTTCAAATACTCATATAAATTAAATTAAATGTTCCGAAGCATTTCCCTTCAAGTTTTACTATTACGTTTTTAATCTTTTTTGGGCAGCAAATAGTTAATAATTTCTGCATCTGATAATACCTGACATGTTCATGCTAAATGCACTGACTGAATCAGTTTTTTTTCTGAGTTCATCTTGACACTTTGACGATGCAATGCCAAATCACAGGCACACTCTAAAATGCAGAGATGAACAAAACTCTGGTGACAAGCCCACTTTTTCCAGGATATTCTCCGAGAGCTTATACAGCAGGAAACAAAAGCATCCCTAAGCAATGCCAAGGTTGTAGCGTACTCACACTTACTCACCGTGCACTACATCTGCCTCTTCTCACATGGTCTGCTTCAAGAATCATTAATACCTTGGCAGCACAGCCCACACATGTACGTGCACGGTGGAAAGCAGAGAGAAAATCATCATACCCAGCGTTAGCTGCTGAAGAGCTTTGTGTCTCGTCGGAGGCTGTGGGAGTACAGACGAGTCTTGTGACGCCCTTGCCAAGCCCAGAGCAGCTCCCTGCTGCAACTGCTCCATCCCAAAGGGCTTTGTGGGGTCTCAGCAAGGGAGGAGTGAACCACCCTGAAATCCTGAGGATGGGCAAAAGCAAAGGGAGCGGGAATAGGGTTGGCTTGTTCATGACTCATGTCAAATTCCTGGTCTGGGTCATGACATGGCCCAGTAGGGCAGGGAAGGGGAAAAGCGATCTTTTCTGCAGCTTAGAGGACTGTCCATGTAGGGGTGGTTAAGAAAAGCAAGTGACTCACTTTCCAGGAGCATTCCACTCCCTCCACTGAGGGCAGAAGTAGCTTGCACCTTGCTCAGGCTAGACACTTGGGACAGCTAGCACTGGAGGAGGTGAAATCCACTCAGGTCAGCATCATGCCTCCTGATCCTCTGGAATGGACAGCAGAAAGTGGCCAGGACTGTGTCAAACCCCTCAATGGTACCTCCCAGTGCCACTGTGGGAGCAGGGGCTGGGCAGGCTCCTGGACTCACTAGAAGTGCCATTCTCACACCTGCAACCCCAAAGCACTTCATCAACTCCCATTCACACAATACATTTATGGGCAGCAGAAGTGCTTGTCCCCATTTTGTCAGCTAAGGATAGCAAGGCACAGAGAAGGTAATAACACAGGGCAAGTGGGAATCAAATGCAGAGCACTAATTCCTCAGTCCCTGTGATAAAAGTCAGTCTGAGTTCCTACTGCTGTCAGGATGAATCACAGAGATACACTGCATGCTCCTAGCACAGTACACTTTTACACAAATTCAAATTTCAATACTTGGCATCAACTGGCAGACACAGAGAGGTCAGCCTGTACTTTTGCGTGACAGAAGCCACAGAGCAGGCTTCTGATGTGCTCCAAGACACAGGGATTGCATGGATGCCAAATGACGCTCTGATTTTATGCTGAATTGCAGCCTTACACACAAGCTCTGTTAGCTCACATAGCTCCTTCCCTCTCCCCCACAGCCCTGGGATGACAATTCAAACCACTCTTGTCTTACTGCCAACACTTCTGCTTGATGGCCAAAGGCAAATTGTTTCCAAAAGGTGTTTTTAATTAGCGATGCTTTTGGAAAATTACTATGTCCATGACTTGAGAGATAAGCAGTGATGCTTGTAAATTACCTAAACCAGAAAACTGACTTTTCCCCTGCTCCTTGTGCCTAAAGTTAAGTTCTTCACTTGAAGGTTTTCCACTTCTGTGTGGCTTCCTCTCTGACATCAAGGCTTCATGTTCATGATGGCAGGAAGGCTAAAACACATTCTTCATATTAGAATATTAAATTACTTCCAAGAGGCACTTCAAAGAGTACTCTCACCTCATGGTAACTGAGGTTGGCTTTAAGCAGGATAATTCTGTATACTGATTACAGGGTATTAAAGAGCTAGGGAGCTGCTGTTAAGAACCTGTTAAGGTTAACCACAGATGTGTGTAGTGAGCTTACAGGTGCCACTTGCAGTGTCCAAGGATCTACTGGATTACATTAGATTGATAATGTTTTCCTGGCTCCGTGGATCATACTAACCCTCCTAGCTCCAAGCCTGCAAACTCTGTCACTGGCTCTGACTCTTCCTACAGGAAGGGTGTAGTAGTCACTCTTGGACACCACCACACTGCTTACATCATGCAGCTGCTTTTTCCAAGAGCGTGCTTTTAGTGGAATTGGTAAAGTATTCCCAGTCATATGTTCATTGACTATGGTCTGACTGATACAATTACTGCTTCTTAAACAAAGAGTTTGTTAGGGGTAATGCTATTTCTCCACTTCTCTAACTCCAGTGTGCCCCATTTTCCCAGCACTAGAAAAAAAAAAAAACAAACAAGCAGGACCATACTTAAAGAATGGGAGATTTGATCCAAAAGCACAACAGCTATGCCACAGAGAAAGATTAGCAAACACGAGCTCTCACAAAAATGCTGCAACTGAAGATCAGATATGATCCTTGGGTGGTACAAGACTGCCAAGCAGGACTCCATGTCTCTCCTGTCACTGACAGGAGACTCTGCTGGAAACTGTCTTCAGCTGGCTGTCCCCATTCAGAACAATGCTGATTATACTGAGAAAGGAATAAAGCTGTGAGAGAGAGTAAAGCTGGAGTGGAAGGCTGCCAGTGTACAGAGAGCAGCTCTGCAGGTGATTTGAAAATGGTCTAGAAGCATTTGCATGCAGGCAAGCAGCCTGACTGTGGAAGGCTCTCAGTCTAGCTATGACAGAACAAGACCCTGTGACTGGAAGTTAAATAAATCAACCAACACAGAAAATATTAACAGAGAAGACAGTTAGCTACGAAACAACAAACTTCTGAAATACTTTTTCCATCATCAGAGGGCTCTAAATGAAGTGTGTGGGTGTTTCAATCAGCCTTTTTTTCACAGAATTAAAAATTAATGCAGAAATGTCAAACGGTGTGAGCTATACAGCAGATCAGTCAAACTGACTATCAAGCCTCAGGCAACTCTTCCTCACCTTATAGCCCAATGTCTCAGTGGGTGTCAGGCTGAGGCATAACCAATATTCAAAAGAAACCTCCAGAGAGTGGTTTCACATGGAGAGAAGGTGAATGAATAAACAGGCTCTTCTGAGCCAAGGCCAACATAAACTGTGTACCCTGACGGCCCTGGGAAATTTGCTTCCTTGGGAAAAGGCCTTCAGCAGCCTGCAGCAACCTCTGCCATGGAGGTTCCCAAACTGCTGTCCAAATGAGAGGCTGCCAAAGGCAAGCATGGACCTGGCTATGAAGATGTTCTCACCGCCTTTTGTTTCCAGCTGTAAATTCCAGTAAGAAACATGTAACATAATTCAAATATTTTAGTCACACTGTTTTTCCTGTACACAATTGCTCTAGTTGCCCAGAGTCTTGAAAGATTAAAAACTAGAGATTAATTTGATCCCTTTGCTGCAATACAGCTCACCCTAAAGAAGTAATTTATAGGATATTTATTTTAAAAAATTTATCAGAGTTCCCATACATTTGCTTTAGCTGAAAATTGGTCAGCAAACTTTGATGCCAATGCCCACCACAACAGGAATTCAATGTTTGAATGATCCCTGCAAATACTATCCTTGCTACACAGATGAAGCCTGACAGCATGCCAGCCAAGCTGCAGGTTAACATAAATGATCACAAAAGGCAGAAATGTCAGCATGGAAGTGAACACACTGACTTCTGCAAATCAGAAAGGAAAGTCAAGACAAATTTTTTTTATTCCAACTCTTTTCTTTTACATCAGAACAATGTGCTGGCAAGAAGAGACAAATGTAATCCCTGGTACTCTGCAGACAGAGCATTGCTCCCCATCCTCAAAGGAAACTGCCACTTTCTCTTCCCTTCTCTTCAGCCTGTCACCCCTAAGTAGCACCGCTGGTGTTCAAGCCTGTTCAAGGGTCTGTTCCCAACTCAGGACAGCTGAACACCGTGTGAGTCACAGTTCCCGAAGGGAAGAACAAGACGAGGCATGCCATCCCTAGGGAGAGAGCTGGGAAGCCATCCTGCCACATACCAATTTCAAACCAAGGAGCAACTGCCACTCTAACCTGCTATTAAGGATTATACAGCAGTAGCTCTTCTGGCAGCAGATCAGGGTCTTTCAAAACAATGGTGCTTTTCATTGGATTCCACTGTGTTTCGGGAAGCAAACACAGACATAACAGGCCTTTCCAGAAGCATGGTAGCAACTGACAAAGTATTTGAGATGCACAACTGGGGTCAGGGACACACTCATTCTGAAAGCATGCAACCAGGACAGCTTGGATAATGCAAACAGCTGAAAGTTCACTTCATCTTCTGCACACGGAAGGTGAGGCAGGATATTTCCATTGTCTTTCCTTACTGACTAAGCTTACTGGCAAAAAAAACCCCTCTTGCCTCTGAAGATCACGTCCCTGCTTCATTAATATTTTATAGGAAAAGCAAAGATACTGAAACTTCATTCTAGCTTTTTTCTAGGCTTTAAAAAGATGGAGGATGATTTTTTTTTAGAGACACTTGAACCCTCTTCCATGCAGGATGGGCCTTCTCTACACATTTATGAGCTACACAAACAGATGCAACAGCAGAATCAGCATCTAAACCATCTCTGCAGGCTGGAAACATGAACTCATGTCTCCCTCCAGCCTCGGCAGAAAGCATTCCCTGCTCAGGCCCAGTGAGGAGAGCCAGCTGGCTGGTCAGTCTCAGTCCCAGGGCTCTAGACACAACACTCGCCAAGGGACACGCTGCTGAGTAAAGAACTGGGGAACACTGGCTCCTCCTTCATTAAAAAAAGGGATTGAAAATAAACACTGAGATCAACAGCTGAAAACAATCCATTAATTCTGAGAACTACTCTGTCAAAACCAGTGAGAACTTTCTTTCCCTGCTAAGAGTTTTCTGTTGCAGTGCTATTCCATTCTCCTCCCAGCTTCTTTAAAGAAAAAGCTTACCAAATGCTCATATACTAACTTGGTCTCTCTTCTTTTTGAGAACTTACCCGCCAATAATAGACAGATCTTTGACAAATAAACCCTTCTTTCGAAAAAAAAAGGATGATTATGGAACTCAGCCAGACATAGAATAATACCCAGCAAAAGCAGGGACTTCATAGACAAAACTCAGCCAATTTTCAAATTGCTATTTGTTCACAAAACCCAAACCAAAATTATGATACTCCTCAGCTGTAAAGGGCACTGTGAAAATACACACAGAAATCATTTAATAAGGAGGAACTTTATTCTCTGCCATCCTAACATATAGGGCTCCAGACACATACTAGCCTAATACAGACTTCATGGGCTTCCTGCTTTCATCCACAATAATGGTTACCTATCTCCCCCTTCCAAGAAGCCTCCCCTGAGGCTGATCCAGCCTGTCAGGTGAGAACAGCCTGCATGCAAGCTCAGCTCATCAAAATCGACCCTGGGCTGGCTCTAATGCTCTCCTGAAATGGTTGGAAAGGCCAGAAATATTACTTCCTCCTGCTCTGTGTTCCTCCCAGTTCAGTACCTACAGCTACTGAAGACACACAAAAGTCCTCTTTTTCCCCAAATCAGAGCTGGCTGGTACCTCGCACTCACAATGAAGACCACAAAGGCATGTACCTAAAACCTTTCCTGCCCTCTGTTCTCAGCAGTCAGCAGCTCCCTGCCGACAAGAAACAAGTCAGACAGACCTACCAACCGAGCAAGCACAAAGATGGAAAATCAGGGAACATGAAGACTTGTAGGTGTTTTGAAGCACCCTTACAGTGTGACGTTCCCCCCCCACCCCCCCACATAAGGAGCACAATTCATTACTTTTCTGACCTGTTTTTTTAATCAGAGGCAAATATAGTAATTATAGTCTCCCTGATTACAAATGAAATTACAAATCTGTCCTAAGGGCACAATAGTGTCCTCACCTAGATGTTATCAGCCCCCAAATCTCATTTAATCTTGACAGATGTGTAGTACCAAGGCACCACTACAGGAAACTCTACAAGTAAATTCATTTTACAAATACTTTCTTCGCAGTATTCCCATGTTCTTCCAAACGACTGCTAATCTGTACAGCTTGTGTTAGGCAACCTACGTCACTAAATTAATCAGTAAAATAACTGAACATCTATGATGACTTTGAGCTTTTGCTAAGTTTCTGGCTTCTCTTTGATAACTTAACCGTCTCAGCTTTATCAAGTGATTTCAAAGACCTACATCAAACTGTTTTCCAACTGTATCAACCTCTTTTCTTTGGAAACTTCTTACTATCTTTGTCCAAGCAAAACACAAACCACTAAGTTAATTTGGGGAGAACAGTCACCTTTCCATGGGCCTTTCAGTTCCCTACATTTAATATTAAATCAATCCTGCTGGCACAGGAGACTGTTCCCTGGCAGGAGCAGAGGAGGACACAGAGTGTTGTCTCTGCATTTGTCTCAGCCTAAGCAGCTCTCAGAAGGAACACGATGAAGTGACAGATCTACTTCCTCAGCTGCAAACTGGAAGAAACCTGCCAGCCTGAAGGGTGAGACAACATTAACAAACAACTAAGAAGGCATTGTCAGCATGTCCCTGTTATCCCAAAACCTGAGCTGAGAGCTCCCGACACTGAACCTACCCTCTGGCCAGGACTTCTCTCTTCAGGGAACCTCAAGTATCTTGTCGACATAGACTTGAAGATGCATTCAACAGTGCAGTCTTGTCCTGCTGCAGATGAGCAAACAGCTTGGATCCTCTGGGTTCTGAGACACCTTTAAAAACATCTGTCCCTAGCAGAGCAATATGATAGCCCTGATTCACCCAGGACTTCTTTTTCAGTGTGTTACCTGACCTACTGTAGCCACTAAAAAAAAGAGCTGACCACACGCCCAGCCAGCACAAAGCCTCCTGGGCAGCCACAGAAATGCCTCCCCCTAACTGCTTTCAAATCAGCAACTGGAAAACTCCCAGCCTTGCTTTGAGCGTCACAACGTGGGAACACAGCTCTCTACATGTTCTAACCTTTCCAATATTTGTTCCTGACCCCACGAGCACACATCGATTTATGAGGACTCACAGTGCGTTTTATTACTTTGTTAATGTCTACTCTCTACATGTCTGTGAAGAAAAATGAGTGGTAGATGAGTAAAACACTGTTAGTTTTTCATCATCTGTTCCCTCCTGATTGCTCAAGTTTAGCAAGCAGAGATTTTTGGCCTTGGCTCATAAAACTGCCAGTGCAATATTGAAAGAGAAGTTAAAACACATGTTAAAACAAGAGGTTAAGAACCTACCTGATCTCTTATCACATGGAAAAAAAGAAAGGTTAGATTGCAAATGTGTTTTTAACTAACTCTTAGAAAGGCTACAGCATTATTTTGATCAGAAGTGAAGAAGTCCCCACATTAATGATGGCTATAGATGGCCACTCCATCTCAGATCACAGCAAGTAAAACTCCTTCCAATTTGTATAAATTTGCTCATAAAATATCACACACATCTGCTGATGATTGCAGCAATGACATTTTTACCATACTTAGTCTCTATAAAATCATTCTATTTCAACACCACTATAAGGAGGATACTAATACACAACAGAACATGTGCAAGACACATTCTGCTCAGGATGTCTGCAGTCACCAAGTGATTAAGGGTACAAGTAAGCTAATGCTGTCTAGAGGCTAAATTCACATCATTAACTTAAAAGGACTTCGCAGAAGATCATCTGGTGTACCAGTCACTTCTTAGGAGAGACACTTTTGGGAAGAGAAAGCATTTTTGGGTAGAGAAGATGGGGTTTTGTCTCTACTTATGCTTTATATTCCTTTTTTTTTAACAAAGGCAAGCAATGGGGAAATGCAACATCCCCAAACACTGTTTTGAGTCCAAAGACTCAAAACAAGAACTGTCTTGCTGACCTGCCCTTAAACATCACTTGTACACCAACTGATACTTGCAGCATGAAGCGGAAAATGAAATTTGACTCCTGCCTCAGTTTCCAGACAGCAGAACTAACAGATGATTTACCAGTCTGGCTTACTTCTATGCTAAATTCCTCTTTCCAGCTTCACTCAGCCACTGATAGTCAATGATGAGAAAGCTACGGGAACTGAACTGGAAGAGCAGTTTCCAGGGTCAGTCTCAAGTTAACTGATGCTCAGAACACCTGTAATTTATGTTCAACTGATCAGTTTTTTTCTTTAGGGAAGGAACTCATTCTGACCTAGAAGAACACACTGAGAACAACACTATAAAAGTGGAACTGAGCAAGCAATGAAAAAGAAACAACTATGCAGCTATTACGGGCATCTGTTCCTAAAAGCTCTCAGGGAATACTACATAGGGTGTCAGAAAGGACATGATTTAAGCAGGACACTTGGGACCAAATTTTACAGCCCCTTCCTGTGACTTAAAAGGCCACATACATCTTTGCATAGTCTTGAAATGGAATTGCATTGTAACATCTAAAAAGATCAGAGAGAAACATTTGAAATACCTTTTCCAACAAGTTCAGCTATTCCTTTGGGGGAAAGAAAAAGGTATCTTGGAGACAGAGAAAGCAAACAAAATCAACATTAAAAGATTATTTATTTTTAATTGCAACTGCTCTATTTACTGACTTCCAAAATTACCTATGCTGCCTGCCCTTTACTAGCACTTATTCTTAGATGTTATTATTGGTAAATTGCCTTGTTATGATTACAAAGCTCTGGCATAAACCTCAGGACCTCTTTGGGTTTCTGAGAGCAGCATATTCACATGCTCTTCTCTGACCTCATGCTCCTAATTATTCACTGTGCATTCCCATATTTAACCTACCACCAACTGAATCAACCCAACCAGCAGCTGATTTCAGCTAGTCTAGAGAACTCTGGGTGCTTTATGCTAAACCATCTTCAGTCTTTTTACCTTCCTTTTCAGGTTACTTTACAAGCTGGCTAGAAAGTTTCTCTTGTCATACACCATGGTCAGACACACTGCATTTGATGCAAATGCCAAGAGAAGCATGGTCCAAGCAGTAAAGTATGAGCTGATTCCCATCCACAGCTAACGATTTCCAGAGGAGATAGGGAATACTGATTCCAGTGGCAAACACTGCCTGAACAGCTAAACACTTCCTCCTAAACCCCCTGGACACAGCTGGGATGCAGCTGTTCCTACCAGAGCAGTGCAGGCAGCAGCTGCTGCCAGGGAAAAGGCAACAGCTCGCACAAGAGAGGGAAAACCCACCCAGAAGGTCCCACAACCCAGATCTGGCCACCACCACGGCCAAAACTGGACCACCCTGGCTGCAAAGTATTTTAGGGAAGTGTACCTTCCTGGAAGGTTCAGTGAGAAGTTGCTTCTTGAAAATCTAGCAAGAATGTATCTTAAGTGTTTAATCTGTTATGCCAGTGTTAACGGGGAGAACTATAACGCCTGGGTCAAAGCCAGCTAATCCAAAGGCCTGCTGTTAAATAAACAGTGGAAAACCACTCTACTTCAGAGCCTCCTGCAGAAACACATACAGGAAATCTCTGCTTTACCCCTTCCTCTGAACCAACTGTGCCAAGCAAGGTTCAATGGTAATGTTGTAGTAAGCACATAAGCAAAATAGCAAGTCTTTGAAAACATCTGAAATGCAGCTGGGAGCTGTGAATACTCTATAACTAAATTAAGCTAAGATGGACCACATAATGGCTTCAAGGAGCTTTTGTTTTTAAATAAATCACTTGTGGTGAAAAGAGCTGGAATGGTAGTTTCAGCGACCACAACCGCCTTCTTATTTACAGCCTGGGTACAACATGAGCTGCACTGGAGTACATTGTACCCACACATCTGTTTCTGCTAACTTCTCTTTGGAGCCACCTTCCAATCACAGAAGAATCACATCTTCTTGGACCTCCCTTTCTTCTTCCATCCACCTACAGAAGCTCTGCTCACACATCCTTCAATTTTGAAAGAGAAACCAACAGGTTTCAGTCCCAGCATCATTTCTGTAGGTATCTCATGACTGTGGCTCCTGTTCTCCATATCTGATGGGCAAGCACCTTTGCAGAATTTAAGTCAGTTTGATCTGGTATGATCTACAGGGTAAAAACCCACTTCTTTTCTTCCTCAGGTGTTAAGAGAAGCATGCAGATGATCACAGTGGGGTCTCCAACCTCCCCAGTTTACTCAGAATGTTCTCTCTAGTGAAACCACCAAAAGAGGGCTGGGTGTGCTGGTAAATCCCACAGCAGGTATTCATGCCCAGAGGATGATAAGTTAAGGTCACCAGCAAGCCACAAGTTTAACCTCTACCATGCTGTACCAGACTTCAAAAAGTGACGGGACTAAGAGTTCTGGCACACAGCCCCTCACTGCTCCTATGGCTGGCGACCCATCTGTCCAGGAAATGAGAGTAAATCTGCTTTGGACCTCATAGTACAGTGCACACACAGTTACATATTCAGGTAATAGTAAGGATTCAACACAGAATGCTTTGTGACCACAGAATGTGTGGTCTTTTTAGGCTGAATTACTCAGGCTCCCTCCTCAATCTCATACTGCCATTGAAAAAATATATTTATCCTCATATGGCTTCATATAGGCAGCTCTTCCCAGCACCCTTTTAGCCCCACAAACACATGCATGACACTTAGTAATTACATTTAAGTAGGCAGGTTTAGATTATCAAGTGCTTACAGTGGCTACCTTAAAGACCTACACAATTTTTTCCAGATGTTGCTTAAGGTCTGTTTACCTTACATGAAGTTCTATTTATTGTATATGCTGGATTCTCTCTGCAGTTATGTTAAAGAAGCAGATTCATGCTATACACATGGTCTCTGTGTAAAGTGCACAGTCCCAGGCTTTAGGAACCATTCCAGTTAACAAGTCATAATGATTAAAAAACAAAATACAGCTCATTGCTACAAGCATCATAATCATGACACATTAATTTCTTTAATAGCACAAATCAGACATTTTAAAATAGTAAATATTTATATTAATGTGCTCTTTGAAGCTACTAATAAAGAATAAGATTCAGCACAGAATAGCCAACTCTTGAAGACTTAGATTGTGGCCATTTCAAATAACATTTCAAATTATCTTTGTGCTGCTGACACTAGATAAAAAAATTTTAAAAGTAGATGCAGTACAGACAATAAGTGAAGAATTCCCATGCGCTGACTTGGAAACATCTCATCCCAAAGAGCCAGGCGAAGCTTCCACTCCCAGGCACATTCTGTTCAGTTTCCTCTCCTATTATTCTTACTGCTAAAGAAGCCACAGCTGGTTTCTATCAGTGTTCGTGGGCCACCCCAAGGCAGGGACCTGGCACAGAGCAGGCGCTGTGCTCATCCCAAGGCACATCACCCAGGCTGTGCCCTGCTGGCTGCAGCGCTGTCCTCAGCTTCCCCTGGTAGAGCCAGAGTGCCCTGCTCTCCTCATGGCTTTCCACTGGATGGTATGTGAGTATTTCTTATCCTGAGGAGATTAGCTACTGAGGTGTTCTTCTACAAGAACGAAGACAAGGCACAGCAAGCCGAACAGCGAGCCAGTTCCTATGACAACTTTCCACTGCAGCCTGGCTGGAGACCATTAATCCACTTTCCCCAGGCCAAGCAGCTTCTCCGTGGTAACGCTGCTTTGTGTAGGATTGTCACCAGTGCCCAAGCAATGGCAAATTCCATGGTGCTGAACCACTCACACTCCACAGCACTCCCTCATTTCAAATTCCTGCAAAAGGATGGGTTCACTGAGTGCGACTACACGACCCCACTCCTGTCTCTTGCCCAAGACTTTCAGGGAAGAGCTGTGGTCAGCCCTTCTTCCTGCACCTCCTTGCAAGTCAGTATCTACAATTCCCGCAGGATTCAAAGGTTGCAGACCCTCTCAGCTTGTCCTGGAGCACCAGACCTGCTCTGCAGCCAGCCTGTGCCATCCCCATAACAGCTCACACTGCAACAGCTCACCCACCCACCTATTGCTTTTCAGCAGACATTATTTTATTAAGCTGAACTGCAAATAAGAGTTGTGATGTGATTAAATAAAGTTACCGTCTTTTTCAATAAGCATCACTTAAACGCTGTATTCTAATAGTTTGCTTCCCTTCTACTTCTAATGCAAAAACAATATACTTGTATATTTTTGAAGGAAATAAAACACTCCTTTCAGTGTTCCTCCAAAAAGCAAAATACCGCAATGTTTACCAGTAAACACAACATTAAGCTTTCTGGATTTTTTTTAAACATTCCCCTGAGAGTTAAAAAAAGTCTAGGATAAATATTTCTAGTGATTTTAAGAAGGGTCTATTAGCTTTCACTTCAAGTTATATTAGGAATCAAACATGACCAGGAGTGCCAGTTCTAGGGGAATATTATTATCATCATCATTATGATGATTAAAAATTGCCTACAAACTGGAAATTTGCCTGGGACAGTTTCAGCCTGCATCTGATTTTCGCTAGCGTATATCGCAGAATCGTCGTGTAACACTAACGCTAGCAGTGCAAATATACTAACAGGCTGCTAATTTCAAACCTCAGCTGAAAACACCTCTCCCATTCTTACAGCTTTTCTCCCCATTTCTCTCTGCAATTGTACTTAATTCAATGGAGCATTCTAAACGCAGTTCGGTGGTGCATTTTGCCATACAATTTGTTTGAATGACGCTGTACAGAGTAAAGGTTGTATTGTGCTATATAATGAAACCTCGTCTATGCTTGAACAAACCCCAACTGCTGCTAATCAAACCAGCAGGTTCCTGAACGATCTTCTGGACTCCGGACTAATGGCAATAGATTATTTTAAATAGCAGTTCCACTCTAAAATATGTTTAGGTTGACACAGGCTGACAGGGACAGTGACAGACTTCCTTAGCTAAGCTGATCAGTTTGCATGTAAAACACTGGGGTTTTTGCTCAGTGCTGGAACTACAAATTCAGCACTTGAACCGAAGATCAAAATGCAGTTTTCAGTTTTGTTTCTGGTTTTCAGTGAAACCACGCGACACCTGAAAGGACCTAAAAATCTTCATATTTTCAGTTTAATCACTAGTGACAAACAGGTGTCTGGATCAATATAACATATCTCAGTTGGTGATTATGTTATTCTAAACTGACAAGGAGATGTTTCTAAGTGACTACTTAGAGAACATTTTACAACCTTTGATGTTCAAACAATAAATCTTACAAAGCAAAAAAAAAAAAAAAAAAATTTTAGAACATGAGTGATTATGGCTTGGGAGGAATGCTCTCAAGACCACGTCAAAGAGAAGCCTTAACATGCAGCTTGGCAGCCTTTAGAAACACTAGCAAGGAAATAAACTTGAGCATTTCATAATCTCAGTGGTTCCAGGAATTTTCAAAACTGCCTGTGCTACAAGAAGCAGTACTGTCGTATTAAGTCATCTGGTCTATCAGAGAACCAGTGTAGGTTTGTTTCCATCATACATTTTGCAACATTATTTTTGGCACGAAAGGAGGGTTTAAAAAAAAAAAAAAGCATAAGCAAAATGCGAGCAAAGCAATTTTGCACTGGTTTGTTTTATTTATTTATTTACTCGGTGCCTCGCTCCTGGCTTTGGGTTATCAGCTCCAGCCTGACACAGCCGGGCTGCCAAGAGCAACTCAAACGGAACGGGGCGGCAGCGGTGACAGCGAACCCTCGGCCCGACCCGAGGCTGCCCGGACCGCGCCGTCCCACCGCGCCCAGCGACACGGCATCGCCGCTCGCCCCTCTCCCGGCCGGGCGGCGGCTGCCCCGGGGAACCTGCGGGCGGGAAGGCGCCGCCGGGACCCTCCGGTCCACGTGGGGCAGAAGGAAGGCGGAAACGGAGGCACCGGGTGCCCGCCCCGGCCCTGCTCGCACACACCGTGCCGGGGGCTCGGCGGCGGAGCGGGCACGGAACCGCCGCCCTGCCCCGGGCGGGGGCAGCTCGGGGGGCTGAGGCACGGCGGGGGCTGCCCTGGCGGGGGCTGCCCTGCCCGGGGCGGGACGGGACGGCAGCGGCTGCCGAGGCAAGGCAGGGCAGGGCAGGGCAGGGCAGAGCAGCGGCGGGCGCTGCCCCCGGGGGTCTCCCCGCGCCGCCCCAGCCCCGGCCGCGGGCTGAGCTCCCTCCTGGCCGGGTTGCGCGCCCGAGGGAGGGGGCGCTGCCCCCCCCTCACCACCCGCCCCGGCGCTCCCGCGCGCGCACCCGCCCCGCGCGCGCTCCCCGCACCCGCCCCGCGCGCGCCCGCGGCCGCTCTCACCTCCCGCCGCGCTCGGGTGGAACTGCCCCGCACCAACTGCCGCAGCGCCCGCGCCGCCCGCACTGCGCAGGCGCCGTCCCGTCCCGCCCCGGCCCGGCCCGCCCCGCCCGCCGTCAGGGAGCGCGGGCAGTGTGCGAGCCCCGCGCCGGGCGCACGGCCGCGGCTAGGGAGCGTCGGCAAAGTGCCGCACCGGCAGCCGCAACGGGGGGGCGGCGGGCCGCGAGCGTGGGGAGGGTCTGGAGCATCGCCCGTGTGAGGAAACGCTGCGGGAGCCGGCCCTGTTCGGTCTGGGGAAGAGAGGACTGAGAGGGGATCTCATCCATGCGTATAAATGTCTCAAAGGTGGGTGCCAAGAGGATGGTGCCAGGCTCTGTTCTGTGGTGCCCAGTGACGGGATGAGGAGCGATGGTCATAAACTAAAACACAACAAGTTCCACCTGAACATGAGCCACAGAATCACGGAATGGGTCAGGTTGGAAGGGACCACAGTGGATTGTCTGCTCCAGCCTCCCACTCAAGCAGGTTATTGCAGAGCGTGGAGAATAGGATTGTGTCCAGATGGTTTTTGAACGTCTCCAGTGAGGGAGACTCCACACCCTCTCTGGGCAATATGTTCAGTATATGTTCATCTACACAGAACAGAAGTTCTTCCTCGTGTTCAGGTGGAACTTCCTGTGCATCAGTTTCTGCCCACTGTGTGTTGTCCTGTTGTCAGACACCACCGAGCTGTGCCTGGATCCATCATCTTGACACCCTCCCTTCCAGTGTTTATACTCATTAATGAGGTCCCATCTCAGCTGCCTCTTCTCGAGACTGAACAGGCCTCAGCCTTTCCTCATAAGAGATGGTGCAGACCCATGACCTTCTCTGATGGGGAAAAACTTTATGCTGAGGGTAACAGAGCACTGAACAAGCTGCCCAGGGAAGTTACGGAGTTTCGCTCCCTGAAGACATTCAAAACCCATCTGGACAAGTTCCTGTGTGACATGGTCTGGGTGACCCTGCCTTGTCAGGGGAGTTGGACTGAATGATCTCCAGAGGTCTGTTCAACCCTAACAATTCTGTGATTCAATGTGGCAACTCACTGAAAAGCTGCACAGCCCCTTCCCAACAGCTTTCTGCAGGGCCTGGAGAAATCCTCCAGCCAAAATCTCTGGGGCTGCCCCCTCAGCCCTGCACCTCCCCAGCCCGCCTGAGCTCCCACAATTCTCAGTGTTGTTGTGTGCCACAGAATGCTCACTTTCAGAGTCTGTTATGAGGCTACTTTGTGTTAGTTTGCCATTGAATTACAATGCCTTGAGCTAGGAGATTGAGGAAGCACAGGCTTCAGTACTAAATAAAAACCTAGTCAGTCTACTTTGACATCAGCTGCCTATGCTGTGCAGTGTTCATTTAATTTTAAGCTCTATGACAGCTGAGGGAGCCAGACCTTTGGTTAAAATGATGCAATTAATCGTTGATACTTTGGGAAGTGTGTCTGCAGCACCAGCTGGGACAAGGCTGGGGTCAGTGTGTGCCACATCCCCCACCAGGAGAGTGGTGACAAGGTGACCAAGTGGCTGTGGGTGGCAGGGGGGTGATGACTGGGGGCTTGGGGGACAGTGACCACAGCAGTGGGCAGGGAGGTCCTGCCTGCCCATCCCAACAAAGGTCTGCTGTGAGCACAGACTGCATCCCTCTCACCTCTGGGCACGACCATTACGTTGGAGAGGCTGAGGTGATCCCTGTGGTGCACCTTAGTTGTGCCACACTGGGTCAGCACCTCCACAAAAAGTGCAGAGTAAAACAACCATCCCCAGCAAAACAAGATTCCCTTTTTCTGCCTGTTTTTCCAGACTGGAAAAAGCCTCACAGTGGGGTTCTGGCCACCTCAGGTTGATCCCTGCCAGTGACAAGAGGCTGCCATCCATCTACCCCACCTCGTCCAGTCCCATGTTGCTGCGCCAAGCCACCAGCACAGCATTCAGTCTCCTTTCCCATGCCTCAATGGTGGCCAGAAGCTGGCAAAATCTCCCTCACTCTGGCAGCAGCTCTTCTGTCCCCACTGCCAGGATGCTTCCTTTATCGCCCCAAGTACACTTCCCTCAGCTCTTCCTATTGCCCTCTACCCTGCTCTGGGTGATATGGCTCTGCCACCACCCTCTGGCACAGGAACATGCGGCTGGGCAGGGTTTTGCTGACTCAGACACACTTGGCCCATCATATCTCTCCAGGCTCCATGACCTTGCTCCAACCCCTTCCAAGTGCAAACACCCAATGGCACCAGAGCCATTAGTTCTGGCTACAGCAAAGGCCATTTTCAGTGCCAAGCCTCTGGCAGGGAGGCATTGCCTGCCAGGGAAGCTCAGCCTGCACTTCCCAATGCCCTGGAAAGTTTTCACTTGGAGATGCAGCCACCTGTATTTGTCATTTCCATGTGTCCTCGTGGAAGGGCGCCTCCTGAAATGTATCTGTGCATATTTCCAACACATAACCCCATAAGAGTCACTGAAGCCATCAAGAATGACTAAAAGTGTGAAATGGCTTTTCTGTGAAGGAAAATTAAATAGACAAAAACCTTTCAGCCTGGGAAAGAGGTGGAGGAGGGTAAGGCAGAGGTCTGCAAAATTCTGTACCGGGAGGTGGGTGAGGAAAAACCATGTCCCAACTCTTCCACTGTGTCCCACAACCCAGGGACCTGGAATGAAATTAGCTGGCAGCCACTCTGAAATGTGAAAAAAGATGATGTTTTTTCATAGAGTGCATTATCAAACTCTGGATTACAGAGCACAACGGCATGCAGGACGTGAACTTGCACTGATTAGATAAGGACCAGCAAACAGAGATGTGACTGCTGTCCAGGGAGCCTCAGAGCCACAGACAGACAAACCAGAGAAGTTATACCAAAGAAACATAAATCCCCCACTGTCAGAAACAAACTGAGTTGGAGGAATCCAGTACAGCCATTTCCCTATTTTTGTCACTGTGTTTGAGTGTGTGCAATTAAGCAAACACATCCATTTTCCTTACATGTGTGTTTACCACTTACATATGTTTTCTCCCTGAATTTGCTGCCCTTACCCAAAGAGCTCTCCCTTCTGCAGGGATCAGACCCACCTGTGCCACAAGAGATCTGGCAGCATCTCCCTGGGAGACACTGGAATCTGCCTTCTTCCTGCTGCTGGGAAGCATTTCCCTCTCATGCAGCTGCTGTGGTGAGGCTGGGTGTTGAAACACCTACCCAGAGCAATATTTTCATGCACTGTGCTGGATGGGAGGTGTGTGCTGCGTGTGCACAGCTCAGAGTACAGCTTTTCCCTGTGACTCACAAGCCCAGGCAGATTGCAACTCGGGAGATAAGTTGTTTAATGAGCCTCGTCAGCAGGCAGATGCTGTGCAGAGAGTATCACAGAGCTTTAAGGAGTCCTCCTGCTGTGTCACACACAAGAATTAATTTTTGAAGTAACTAGGAGGTATGGAATGATCCTGGGTAATTTAATCCCTAATACAACCCATCGTTGTTTCACTGGTGTACAATTCTTAGCTATGGGACTGTTTCTCTTTGAGTTACTGCCTGTTTTCTAGCCCTATAAAGTTCCCCCTGATGCCATGTGTCTGTGTGTACCAACAGAGTTACTCAGGTGTCAAGGTTTCCTGATGCTGAGCACACATCACAGGCACTGCCCTGCTTTTGGTTTGTGCCCACTTCCAGCTTGTCATCTCATTTCAGGTCTGACATACCAGTGTTCAGCTTGTCTCCAGCCACAGAGTCACATCCTTGTTCTGCAGGACAGCAGTGCTCACTGTAGTTTAGTGACTCTGACCCTTTGTGCTCATTCAGCTGCACACTTCCAGCAGTGGCACCAGCAACAGGCACAGGTCTCACCTGTTTCCTGCAGCCTCCTTCTGGGTGTGTAGAAAGATGACAGAACACCTCGACCCATTCGGAAGCAAAGGGATTTGATCCCAGGGTCTTCCTCCATGGATGTCATCAGTCCCTCCAGGGTACCTTGTGGCTCATGTGCTGGAGGAGACTGTGACACTCCTAACTCAGCTGTTAGGCTACATACATATGGCAGTGCTAAAACAGGATGAGTGAGGAAGCCAGGGTAAGCTGAACTCCACTTTTGCATGACAAAGAGAACCACAGAAGCCTCATCAGTAATAAGCATCAGAGCAAAGTCATCAAAACAACGCCATGCACATAACTAAGCAGAGCTGGAAACATCTCACTTCTGTGATCAGTTACTCCCAGTAGTAAACCCCTGTCTTAGGATATTGTAATACAAACTAGAAGATATTGAGGAAGTGGTAAAACACACTTGTATGTGAGGAGTATGTGAAATACCTGGGGAAAAAAAAACCAGACCAAGGAGAGGATTTTTGCATTGGCAGTGTGAGCCAGGCAGCCCAGGCCAGGGTGAGGACACCTGGCAGCTCCCCCCGTGGTGAGGCTCTCTGCCTGGGATGCTCTGCCATCAAAATGTGAGCTGCTCAGATGATCCAAGTGTGCAGCTCACACTGCAGCTGCACACTGAGCTACCTGCACTGAAGGCATTGCTCAACCACAGCAACAGCTCTTTTGGAAGTCACAGTTTTCTCCAATGCCAGCCCTGGCTTGTTCATCCTCCCTGCTAATTTGCTGGAACTCCCTCAAGCTGTCCTCTGGTCACCTGGGAGGACAAACACGGATAAGTGGAGTAGAGGAACTGGACATCAGTGCAGATCTCTGTGGCACAAAAATGTACAGCAGGGGACAGGATCCAAATATTTGCTCATTTCACCATGTTTCTCATACGTGGATCACAGTTGTTTTGTTTTTCCATCTCACAGCTATATGTTGTGCTGCTGCTCCCAGAAATCAGACACTTCTCAGTGGTCTCTTGGCAGGTCCTGCACTGGGGTGCAGGCAGTGTGCTTGGCCCAGAGCTGGGGTGAGCATGTACCCCCCTTCCTGTCAGTGATGCAGCCCTGGGTACTCCTAGAAAAGCCTTGTCAGTGGGAGGACCCACCCTGCTTGTGTGGACAGTAGAGAAACTGAAGTGTTTCTGTTCCTGGCAAACAACCTGAAGGCAAAATCCTCCCTGTGTGTCACCTGTGGCATATCTGGACTGACCATCATCAGTCTTTTGTCCTGGGCACACCCTCCTCCAGGGATGTCCCCAACTCTGCACCCCACCAGTCCCCATCCCCATCCCACAGAGATCCCACACAGCATCCTGGTTCTTATCAGAGAAGAGGGGCTGGGACCAACCCCCCCAGGACACCTTCAGCCCACACATAGATGCACAGCACAGCTTCCCTTGAGCACTGGAGGGGAGAGCAGGGGATACCCCACCAGGAGTGACTTGTGTGTGTGTGTGTATGCACCTTTGTGTCTGTCTGCCTTTTGTCTCTCTGGGTGTCTGCCTGACTCTCTCTCTCCACCTGCCCATTTCTGCCTGCTTCCTTCTGTCTCTCTTCCTTTCTGCCTCATCTTGCCAGTGCATCTGTGTGTGCATCTGCGTGTCTCTCTGAATGGCTGCTTGTCCCTTTGTGTCTCTGTCTCCGAGCATGTGGATGTGAGTGTCTCACTATGAATGCACCTGACCCTTTTTGCATGCCTGGGCATCCATCTGTCTCTTTGTGTGTGTGTGACCTCGTCCATCTGCCCGTGTATGTTTGTGTGCTCTTTCTGCATCCGTGTGTCTGTCCATTCCCCACATCCATCCATCCATCCATCCATCCATCCATCCATCCATCCATCCATCCATCCATCCATCCATCATCTCTCCCGCTCCGTGCCCCGCCCTCTGCCACAGCGGTTCAGCACCGCGGCGCACGGACAGCTCCTGCCGCCTCCTGCCGCGGTGACACCGCGCATTGCGCCGCTCACCTCACCGCACCGCGCCCGCACCGCACCGAGCCCCCTCCCCGCCGGAGCGCTCCGCCCCGCGCCCCTCCGCACCGCGCCGCGCCGCGCTCCGCCCCGCCGTACATAAGCGCCGGCACCACCACCGGTCCCGCTCCGCCGCCATGAGCTACAGCGCGGAGCCGGCGGCGCTGGCCGCTTCCTACCGCCACCTTTACCCGGACGCCCCGCGGCGCCCCGAGATGCCGGCGGGCCGGTGGGCGCGCCCGGGCACGGAGCCGGTGGCGGTGCGGGAGCGCGGCGCGGAGCCGCGGCAGGCGCGGGGCAGCGAGAAGGAGCAGCTGCAGGGCCTCAACGAGCGCTTCGCCGGGTACATCGAGCGAGTGCGGGCGCTGGAGGAGCGGAACCGGGCACTGGCGGCGGAGCTGGCGGCGCTGCGGCAGCGTTCGGACGAGCCGCGCCGGCTGGGGCAGCTGCTGGGCGGGGAGCTGCGAGCGCTGCGCGCCCGGCTGGAGGAGGCGCACGGGGAGCGGGCGCAGGCGGCTCTGGAGCGGGCGCGCTTGGCCGAGGAGACGCAGCGGCTGCGGGCGCGCTGCGAGGAGGAGGCGCGGAGCCGCGCCGAGGCGGAGCGGGCGCTGCGCTCCCGGCAGCAGGCGGCCGAGGCTGCTTCCCGCGCCAGCGCCGACCTGGAGCGGCGGGCGGCGGCGCTGCGGGAGGAGCTGGCGGCAATGCGCAGCGCCCACGCCGAGCATCTCGCCGAGCTGGGCGCCGCGCTCCCGGCCTCTGCTCCGCCGCCGGCCCCGCGGCCCGACCTGGCCGCGGCGCTGCGGGAGCTGCGTTCGCAGTACGAGGCGCTGGCTGCCCGCAACCTGCAGGCCGCCGAGGACTGGTACCGCGCCCGCTGCGCCCGCCTGCACGAGCGGGCTGCCCGCAGCCAGGAGGCTGTGCGCGCCAGCCGCCGGGAGGCCGGCGAGTGCCGCCGCCAGCTCCAGGCGCGCCTGGTCGAGATGGAGAGCCTGCGCGGCGCTCACCAGTCCCTGGAGAGGCAGCTGCAGGAGCTGGAGGAGCGGCACAACGCCGAGGCCGCCGGCCTGCAGGTGAGCCGGGCGGCGCCGGGAACTGTCACCGTCCCCTCCCTTGGCATCGGGCAGCGCCGGGCACCGGGCGGCACCGAGCATCCTCCTCCCGCGCCATCAGCGCCGGTCGGCACCTCCATCCCAGCAGCCGCCCCCCGTACTGTGTAGCACCGGGAACCTCCATCCCAAGCAAACCCCCGGCGCGGTGCCGCACCGGCACCTGCGACCCCGCATTCTCCCTCCCTGGGTCCTGTGCAGCTCTGAGCACCTCTGGGGCCTGCGAAATGCTGCAGCGCAGCTCTGTCGGCTGCAGCAGCCCCTCCCGCAGCTCTGTGCAGCGCTGCGCACCCCGCCTCATGCCGTGCCCCCCCGCCCCGCATCGCTCATACCATCGCCCGCACTGTCGCCATCGGTGCCGCGCTACGCAAAACGCCCCCAGCACAGAACGGCAGCCACCCCTCTTGCCTTGCGCAGCACCCATCCATGCAGGTTGCGCCCCTGCAGCGCTGCGCAGTGCCAGGCATCCCTGAGCCTTTCCACCACCCAGCATTGTGCCTCTTTGCCCTGCACACAGATCCTGCCCCACCGCGGCATTGCCTGTTGCCTTCACCCTTTATCCAGAGGCAAAACCCCTGAGGGCAGGTGTCGCCAAAGCAGGCCAGGACACCCCCTTCCTGCAGGGGACATCCCTGCACGTGGCAGCTCTCTTTGGAGCATCGATCCATCCCTGCCCTGTCCCTTAAGGATCAGATCCAAATTGCCTACACATCGTTGTGTTGGTAATTCCTCGAAGCTGTCTGCCCAGGCTTGGCCCCTTGCCCTGTGGCCTGGCTCTTGGCACCTGCACTGCAGAAATTTGAGCTCTGCAAAGGTTGAGTCTGAATTTGCAGACAAATCCCAGCATCTCTTACATCTGTGGAAAGACTCATGTGGGGCAGACACTGAGTGCTCCTTATCTCTTATTCCATTACCGCAGTATTACCACATTTTCTTCCTACAGGGAAATGTTACTGATTTATAATAAAATAAATCCTGAGATTGTTCTATTATATGGCTGTTAAATGATCTGTGATTTCTAAATCAAGCTCTTTCCTTCCAAATACTGAAACAACTGCCTTTAATCATACCTGGACAGCCCAAATAATGCCTTGTCATTTCCAAGGCCAAATTTTGCCAGGCACTCTAGAATTTGTGACTTAGCTCCAAGCTGCTTGCAAGCTTCCTGAATAGCTGAGCTGGTCTTCAACAATTTTTTGTGGAAATAGGCAATATAAAACATTATCTATAGTGAAAAAATTATACACAGTAATCGTCTTCAATAATCTTGATGCCATTTGAAAGACAGGTTCTGGGAGCGACCTATCAATTGGGGAAAAAAAAATTAAGCAACTGGATTAAACAGCACCATAACTGAAATTGCTTCAATGACAGCACAACAGTGCTTTTCTATATGACCCTCATTATCTGTTTTATGTGTAGCAATACTTAGAAGTCTTTTGAGCAATGTGCATGTGTAGCAGCTAAGTAATTTCCTTGGCTACAAAGAGTGGAAAAGGTTGGAATTGTGTCATAAAAGAGAATATTCCTATTGTGTAAGATTTTATAATAATCCTGCCAAAGCAGGGGCATGTCTTCATATTTGTTGGCTGCCCAGTCAAATCTGAACCATGCAAGAGCTTTTTATTAGAGGATAGGTTTGCAGTGGTGTGAGGAGGGAATTTTTATTCTACCAGCTGGTAGAGCTGGGGTGTGGAAGAGAGGTGCAGACCAAGAACAAAGACAACCAGTTTTGAAAGAGCTTTTTGTTCATGAGGACTGCAGGCAGAGGGAAGGGGACTGGAGGCACAAAGAGTCACAGCAGCAAGAGTGGAGCTGTCTCAGGGTGGGGTCACCTCAAGTCATTCCTTCCTGTCCTGGCTTGGTGCAGCAGCAATCTGTCTGCATCGGAGCAGAGGTTTTAAGCTGTGCGGCAGCAGCAGCCATGCATGTCCTGGGGCTTTTCAGCTGATGCCTCAATGATCTCCTCAGAGTCACAGCTTCTTGCAGCTCTTTGGCTGTGGAAAATGGTCAGGACAGCACAGATCAAAGCAGAGACCATAAGGATGGCTCCTAAATATCCTGAAAGGCTGGTTGTGCCCAGCTAATCTGACTCTGACATGCTCCATGCTCCATTCAGAACGAGCTGTCACTGCTTCTCCGAGGGGCTCTGCTTGCACTGGGCTCACTGCATCAGGGTCAGCACTGGTCCCTGCTCCGTGGGCAGATCCAAGTCCCATGGCTGTCTCTGCTCCATCCACGAGGAAGGTTAAACAGAAGAGGAAGCTGGGAATAGGATGGGGACAAGATGGGAATGATGTGGCAGGACAAAGATCATTTGCTGGAACAGAGGATCTAGATGCAATTGCAAAGGCCTAACTCTGGGAGGGGGTGCAGGAGAGTGAAGGTTGGCAATGGCCATTGCAGGGATTTGCAGGCAGGGCTACACCGTGGCTTAAATACAAATGCTGAGTCATTCCTGTTCCAAATCACGCTCCTCTGGTGGCACAGTGGGGCAGTTGGCAGCAGGAAAACTTCCGACTGGGAAGAGCCCTATGGGAGCCAGTTTCACTGCTTTCAAGCTGCTGCTTAGATAGCTAGATGCATGTGGGAAAAATACAGACTGCTTGTTTTCTGAGAAAAAAAAATAGATGAAAAGATTAGTCTCCTTTGTTAGCAGGAAATCTGGCCTTGGAGTCCTCCACATCATAGGTAGAACTGGATATAAGGGACAAAAGGCAGAGCAAAGCTGATGGGAAGGACACTAGAAGGATTCTGTTGTCCAGCTGAGCACCCTGGCTCTTGCAGGGCAGGCCCCTGACTCTGTAACCTCCCCAAATCCCTGCATTCAAAACCCCCCCACTCCAGGGTTCGGAGGCATTTTCCAGGGAAGGTGTCAGACTTCCCCTCCTGGAGGGGACCCCTGGCACCAGCCCCTCTCCTTCCACCCTCTGGATGCATGTCCCAACCCTTCTTAAGCCCCACAGATACAGACTGCAGCCCTTCTCTGCTGCAGCAGTATGGGGTGCTCTCACTTGTGCTGTTGAACCACTGCCTCTACTCTGACACTATTTAAGCCCAAAGCTTCCCTTCCCTCTGTGGCAGCCTGCACTGTCCCCTGCAGGACTGGCATCCCACCACCATGCACTAGTTGCCCATCTCACAGACCCCACTGCAGATAGGAATCTGCATAAATCCATCAAAGGCTAAAGCCTCCCCTACTGCACATGCTCACAAGCCATGCCCGGTGCTCTGCCTGCTTCTTCATCCCTGCTAGCATGAGATTTCATGGTCCCAAGCTCCTGGTGGGATGTGCCATCATGAATCAATTGCCCATTGCAACTTCCTTGTCTCTGCAATGGGCAAAGCAGAAAACCTGTGAGAGAAGTCCCTGTTCCAAAACACAGCCCTGAGCACCCTTGCCTTTGCAGGACACCATTGGACAGCTGGAGGATGACCTGCGAAACACCAAAAATGAGATGGCTCGACACTTGAGGGAGTACCAAGACCTGCTCAATGTCAAGATGGCCCTTGATATTGAGATAGCTGCCTACAGGTAAGGTTGCTCTATTCCTGCTCTGCATGGACACTTCCCAAGCCCAATCCCCTGGCCCCTCTAGGCTGGGGTATTTTCAAGGGCCCAAAAAATACCTGGGTACACCCTCAAGGAGCACCACAAGCATGTTGTTCATCTCCCCTGCCTGGACTGGCCATGCTCCTGCCTGGGGAGCAGCCTTGGCTCCATGTCCTGCCTCGATCTAGCAGCTGTGAACCACATCCCTCAGCCATCTTAGAAGCAGTATTTTTTAATGGGGACAGTTGGGGTTGGAACCTTGTCTCTCTTGCAAAG
The DNA here is from genome assembly GCA_024500445.1 of Entomyzon cyanotis. Lineage (NCBI taxonomy): Eukaryota > Metazoa > Chordata > Aves > Passeriformes > Meliphagidae > Entomyzon > Entomyzon cyanotis. Next base: position 12,216,690 of record JAKEPQ010001000.1, on the reverse strand, counting down.
TCAAAACTAGATGCAAAAGGCTGAATCCCTGAGGTTTGGCTGTTTATTTCCCTGGTGTTTCTGGAGAGAGGAAAGAGGGGAGAAAGTTGCTCTCATGAAACCCATATTACAAGTTGTCCAGAAATGGTTGACCAAAATATGATTTTGAACCAGTTCCATGGTGCAGTGTGACCTGCGTGATGGCTTGGACTTGCCTGCAGGGCACAACATGCTCTCAAGTTTTGCAGATGTATCACATCCCCATACTAACCTCTTCCCTTGTGATGTTCTTGCAGGAAGCTGCTGGAGGGAGAGGAGACCCTCTTCAACATGGGAAGCAGCGGCCTTCCATCACTCAATTCCCTCCCCAGCCCCACTTACTCCTTCCAGCCAAGGAGCTTTAGTTCCTCTACTCTGTCCTTCAAGGAGGAGGAGCAAGGAGAGGTTATTAAAGTGACCTCTAAAGTATCATCCAGCAGGGCTGAGATGATTGAGGGGACCATAACCTCTGTCAAGAAAAGAGGGAGGTTAAACCTGCATGGAGGAATCCTTGCAAATGCAAAGATGTAACCATCAGGGCCCTGTTCACATGCATTTGAGGGGGAACAGTCTCCACTTGGCCTTTAAATTGCTCCTCTGGGCGTGAAGCTGCGCTGGGCTCACAGGAAGCCTCCCTTAGGAACACAAAAGCCACCCAGGGTCACAAACTCAGGGATGGCTTCCTTGCGGGTCCTGCCATGCAGAGGCCAAGCTTGGCACATTGCTCCCTTTTAAATGGGGTGGGGGCACGCAGGACAGGTAGCTAGAGATGCATGTTGGTCGTTGTGGTGGTGGCACATGGACTCACAGCACGCTCCCTCTCTCTTCCTGCAGTGGCTGAGAGGCAGCCAGCTGGGAATACTGCTGAGCAAGCTCTCTGGGGAGGGGAGGGAAGCTACTCAATATGTTTACTGTAACTTAGTTTCAAGGCTACATACCTTCATTAACTATCCAAATCCATGCACAGCTAAACTCTTCCCCACTCCTCAAACTGTAGCCATCACTTTTAATGCTAGAAGCACAGAAATAGCCATACTGGACTGTAACCACACCTGACATCTGATCTCAGCCACGTACGCTTTGAACTATAAGGAATGTTAATCTTTCTTTGTACTGACAAATGTTGTTTTCTGACAGCACTAGTCCAGCCAGGCACACAAGGTTTATAAGCAGCAAACACAGGGCGAGTAACTGTTACATTGGAGGTGAAGGCATCACCATGCCACAGGGTGCAGCACCTCATGTGCTATGGCTGGCTTCCAAATATCAGGGTCTGAGAGCCCCTTGTTTGGCTGCACAGTGTTCACATGAAAACCCTGTGCCCAAATTAGCATCGTGCCCCAGCGGGCACTGGGACGCTGCAGGACTCCTGAACACCAGCCCGCAAAGCATCCTTGTCTGCGCTCTAACTGTTCCAACATGTGCCAAAGTTGATATAGGATTTAACAACCATAAGTTTCCTTCAATGCCTTAAATTGCCAGCGATCGCTTTTGCAAGAGCCGGAGACCCCACGTGTTGTGTGTCAGTGCCCTGGCAGGGTTATCATCACCAGACCTCGCTGCCCTCGCAGCGGTGCCAGAGTAGTTCCTGGAACCAGCAAATTGTTCGCTCGCACTCTTTCCTCTTCTATTGTAAGGCACAAGTTAATAATTAAAAAAAGAAATAGTTGTGTGGATCAAACAGAGCTGTGTTGTTGTCTTTGCTGCTGTGTCATCTTGGGAACACACCTCGGTGTCTGGCCTGCAGCTGGTTCAGTGCCCAGCAGTCCCTCTGGGCCCCTGCAAAGAGCTCGGTGTTGGGGTGCAGCTGCCAACCCCTCTTGGATCTGCAGGGTGAGGCTGTACCCACTGATGGCAGTGTTATGTGTCTGGGGCTCTCCCCAGGTGCCTGTCATGGTGGTCCTGCTGTGTGGAACAGGTCATGGCCAGCTGGCCCAGGGATCAAGGTCTGCCATGGCCGAGTGCACCCTCATTTGCTCAGAAAATGGACTCTGAGGCTGTGATTTGCATCATACCCCTGACACTTCAGTCCCAAGTTGCCTGTCTTTTCCTCTCCACCCTGCCTATGTGCTCAGGGGTTAGAAAGAGCCTCATGGTTTGTCTGCACAACTGAAGATAAAGTGATTTACACAGGAGCAGACGAAGGGAAGGTGCACCCACCTCCCAGGTAAACTCAGCAATCACAGGTGCTGTGGCCAGCAGTGGCTTGTATTTGGAAGATGCCCATGCTCTGTTTGACATGTGCCTGGAAAGAGCACAGGCAGCTTCCTGCTGGGTGGCCCTAGCAGAACACACTGTCCCATTGCCTTCCCATTCCTGCTTTGTTGCACCACGTTGTGGCAATCTGCCTCAGAGGCCCAGGGACACAGTAGGACAGCCACAGGCTTCTCCACCATAGCTGCAGGCAAGGAGCAGTATGGCTACACCTTAATCCTGTCACACTGATAACCCTGGGGACCATACCCTGGCCAGGCTGCTCACCATGGGGTGACAGCCCTGGGGAGGGCAGCCCTGCAGGTGGGTGAAGCAAGGGGCACTCCCTTCCCAGGGAAGGGGCCCAGGGCACGGCTGGACCAGTGCAGCTCACCAGAAGCCCCCAGCAACACAGCACAGAGAACTTGGAGCACCCAGGCAGAGCTTGGGGGAGCCAGCACCTGCAGAGTTAAGTCCAAGGCACTGGCACATAAAACAAGGATCAAGACATGTCCAAATATCTCCTGGCTCAGCTGTCAGTTAGGAAATGCAAACACAGTATTTCTCCCAATGCACAGGGGCAATAGAAAGCAGATGTGACTGTGCAGCTAATGAAATATATTCTGAATCTCAAACACTCTCCAGCACTGCTGCATTTGTCCCTCGAGCATAAGCAGCCTGACCTGTCCTTTGTTCCCAGCACAATCCTCTGTCAGAATTCCTGCTTGTTCAGCTAACTGGATGCTAGCAATGAAGCTAGGAATTTTACTTTGGTGATATCAATGTGAAGGAGCTGTGGGAAGGACAAGGAGCTATTTTGGAAAACAGCTGCAGTGCAAGGGCCAGCCCAGAGATTTCCTGCATTTCTGGAGCTCTGCAGCAGTTTGTGCTGTCTCATGGTGTTTAACTCCAGAGGTGATAGAGGGACAACAAGCAGGAAGGCCCAGGTCTACACTCTCATTTTCTTTAGGATTAGAAAAATGACAGCAAAGAAGGACAGGCCTGGCTGAACATGTTGCCAACACTGACCTCTGACTATCTCCATCAATGCCTTCTTTTCCATCCTTTTACCTGCCTGCTTATATGCACTAGAAGGCTTCTACTGTGAAACCATAAGCTGGAACAGGGCAATAAATCCTCCTTTGTGGTCCCATCTTTCTTACTGGGTTAAACACCCAGGCTGCCAGAGGGAAGGAGTGAGTCACATTGCAGATGCTGAAAGATTTATACCTCTAAAACCTCAGCCTCTTGGATAAAAGGCAGCTGTGGACACAGACTGCACCATCAGCTCAGGAAGCAGCAGAGAGCAGCCATTTCTCCATGATACTGCATTCCCTTCATCTTTATGCTGGGAAAAACTTGAGCCTCCACACAGTGGGATAAATTCCTACCTCTGGGCTGGCTGTTTGTTTTCCCTGGATGTAGATGCTGGCCCAGGCAGCTGAGATGTACAGCTCCTTAAAAACAGAGAATGTTGCTGCACACGGAGAAGTTTTGCTAATGACACTTATCCAGATGTTGGAATTCATTAAGAAGTAAGCCAAAGAAAAAGCAGCCAAAGAAGGAAAAAAACCAAACCCCAAACATTTTCCCTTGGCAGGAATGCAAAGATCTCCTTTTCCAGACTGAGGAAGAACGCTGTCATTCAGCAGGAAGGAATCAATAGGCAATTCAGAGCAAAGTCTCTTCCGGTACCTTTGGCTGGATACAGCCGGCTCTCTCTTTGCCAGCTCTTGGCACAGATACCTCTTTAAGGAGAAGAGCTTCTTCCTGCAGAGAGTGACCCACACAGAGCCCTAACACCAGCAGCCAAACAGATGCTTCTGAATGATCAAATGTCCACACCACTGGGGTTTGACACTTTGAAGCAGAGTTTATGTCAAAATAGCACAAGCAATGCCAGCTCATTCGTGCAAGTCCTCACAGGCCTATGGGAATAAGGATCACTGGGCAATTGCAGCACAATGTACAAACAGGGCACTGCTTGAGGTGGGGTGAGGGAATGCTCATTGACCCTGGTCTGTTCCAGTGCTTCCAGCTGAACCAGAAGGGCTGCAGAGCTGGGGGGTCATGGGGAAAGCACTCCTACAGATTGTGCAGGGGTCTTCATCCAAAACCCAGCTCAACCAGAGATCAGCCTGCCACTCTGGGACAAGCAATTACACCCGTGTTAAAGCAGACATTGTGCTGCCCAGAACTGACATAAAGCATAACATGAAGAAGGAACAATGTTCATGCTAAACATCTGCTTAGATGGAAGGGAAATACCCAGAAAGTGTCAGAGTGCAATTCCACAGCTCCAGGTACACATTCACTTGCTGATGGAAGCAAAGGTCTTGAGGTGCTGTATCAGTTCTGAAACAACAGAGGCCCAAAGGCCATTCCTACCACAGCAGGGTCACTCTGCTCTTTTGCCTTTGAACTGAGAAGCAGCTGCAGCCTGCCTGCCTCCCAGAGAGCACAAGCAAAAACAAGTTCTTGGCTCCCCGATTTCCAGAGCAGCCTTGAAAATGCACTGACAGGCACGTAGTTATTCCCTGAGATGATGCACATGAAGACCCAAGTGAGGTCTGTAAGAAGAAGCTGTTTGGAGATGCCATTTGGAAATGCTGAGATCAGACTGAAAAACATGGTTTGTACTGAGGCACAGAACATCATTAAGTTTAAGCAAATTTTCAGTAGCAATGCCAAAAAAAAAAAAAAAAAAAAAAAAAAAAGCCCTGCGCCCCCCATATATAACACTTCATTAGCAAATTCCTAGTCTAGCAATGAGGCCTGAGAAATGTATGAATAAGAATGCCTGACGTAAGCCAAAATGATTCAGCAAGCCAAAACTTTCAGGCTGGACTTTTAAGGAAGCAAGGATTATAGGATCATACTATGACTCCATGTCCTCTTTACCCCCTACATCCTCCCCTGATAATTTCTTATGCTCAACAGCTTAACTTCAGACACATTTGAGAGTACTAGAAGTCTCAAAGATACCAAACCTCTTTCTGTTTCACTGTATCAGGTGTGCAGGTGAAGCATCCTCATGGACTGAGAAGCTGAGCTTCCCCTGCTGGACACCAGAAAACTCATTCAGAGGACAGAGGCCATGGTTACCTCAACACCAAGGGCTCCAAAGCAGCTCTCACAGGAATGCACAAATTTTTCAATCTTTGTCAAGTCTCCACCACTCACTTTACTACTGTTAATGTTTCCCTCCGAAGAAAACAGACATTTTAAGCTTTAATTTCCAAATAGAACACACACTTAGAAAACACAAGTTCTCTTTTCCACTTTGGAAAATATTTCTTTTGCAGACCACTGCTGTATTTGACACAAATGCACTGTTTTATACTAAATCCAAATCCAGTAAAGATGGAGATACAGCTCCAGTAGGAATTCTGCGGCTGCAGGGCAGCCAATCAATATTGCATTTCACCTCAGATGTGATTACCATTTCTCTCTCAAAAATCAAAAATAATAAAATTGGACCTGTCCAGTGATTAAACCTGTATCTATGGCAACATTCTGAAACCTCAGTAAATGTAAATATCCTTTGGCTCATTCAACAAGGGTGTCTTAAAGATGACATGGTAAAACTCCATTTGTGGTCACCTTGCTTCTCTTTCTGCTGAATTAATTAGGGCTACAAAGAACCAGGAGGTAGAAAAACCAAATAAAAAGCAGAAGTGAAGAGAATGCAGCATTTGCAACATGCCTCCATCTCTCAGCAGGTCTTTGACAGCCTAAAAATACATTTTAAAGAACCTAAACATTCAGGCTGGCCCTCACTGTACTCTACTGAGCATATTAAAAGATTCATGGGGACAATGCGACAATCTCTCTAAAAAGAAAGGCATGCAATGCATAAAAACTCCTATATCTGTTAATTGTCTTTCTCTCAACTGCTGGAGTGAATCCCACCACTCATTTGTATTGAGCACAAATTTTATACTAATGCTCTTCCACACTGAAGCAAAGTAAAAACAGAAATGCCAGGGATGTAATTTTGCTAGTGACTGTTAAAAATGTATTAACATAAATCATTGCGCATAAATCCCTAATGATTCCCTGAAAAGAAATTCAGTGTGGACCAGTATTAGACAAGCTTGAATGGTTTTTCAATAAAACTCTTTGGCTGTTTCACATCTACAGAGACAAGCATTAAGAGCTCCCCTGGCTCACGTGTGCCACGGTCTGGTGGCAGTGCAGGGCCAGGCTGGGTGCACTGCTGTGCTCAGGACATAAATGACAGCTGTCCCTGGCCACTGCAGGTCCCCTCTGCTTAGAGGGCTCAGCTGCACATTTCACCAGTCTCTTGAACCTTATCTTCTTATAAGGTTCACTGGATCTGTACTGAACACAAAGAAAGCAGGCAAAATGCAACCAATATGACTCAGTGCTTACAACTTGATTGCAGCTTGATTCTGCATTTATAAGAAGTCCGGAAACTAAGGCTCACCATCTCCTCTTCCTGGGAATTAGCAGACGTGTAAAGGAACTCAGAATTATGCTGCATTTACAAACAGTATTTAATTAGGATCTGTGTTAGCCATGATGTTGCTAAGAAGGTAATGAGGAAGTAAAACCAGAATTATTTCATTAAATAAAGAAACAACAGTGTCTGTAAAATAATGAATGAGTCCAAGCACAACTTCCCTCACTTCCAGAGCATGAGGCTGGCTCATCTCCCATGAGGGCAGAGATGCCATCCCATAGACGGCCTGTTGTTACAGATGCTCTTCTATCATCAGCACCAAAAGTGACTGGAGGGAAGCCAAGGTTAAAAGGAGACCAACAGAAATAAAACAGCAGCAGGAGAGCTGAAAGATTGGCACATTTTAAAGCAAGCAGGCTGATTATGCAGGAAAACCACAGAGCCCCAGCTCAGCCTTGGCAATAGCTAAAGGTCACCCTGCTGCCACGCATGTGCCCCAGGGGAACTGCAGCACTGGAGAGTAGGAACACATCAGTGCCTTCAGGTGAAAGAAAGCAGGATGTTCTGCCAGGAAAACTATGCTAAAAATACACTTTCTGAAGGGAGGTGAGGAAGAAATAGAGAGAAGTGGACAAAAGGGAAATAACAGGTCACTAAGCATCCATGTTAAAATACCACAGGCAACAGACCTTCGAGCATCCTCATTAAGTCACTGAAAGAGTGAAATAGGGAGCGTTGGCCTTCTGCATTTTAGCTGGCATGTGATTTACCCTACAGGAAAATTCTTTGAAGATATCCAGGAGCCCTTTTCTTTTTTTTGAAAAACAGAATTTGACACTGACATTAGTGCCAGTGGCAACATAACCCTCTTGGGGCCATGCAAGTCAAATGCATCCCAGAACGACATTAATTTGAATTAACTATCAGCTTCTATACAGCTGTTAAACTCTGCACATGAGCCCTTCCGTAGATGTGAAGTTCAAGCCAGGATTAGAGGTGAATTTGCAATGTAAAATGTGACTAAACTGATAATGTTTTTTTAGCACAGAGCTATACATCAAAAACAAACCCCTGAGTGCTAATGGAACAGGAAGGGTGTCGCTGTTGAGCGGCTAGCTGAGGACTGACCCAAGTTCTCAGACAAGGAAAGAGAGGAGAAGAGGAACTTTATTGTTTTGAATTCCATATATATAGAGTCTACAGAGGTGCCCCAGATTGGTCAGCCCGAGACCTCTCCCTAGGCCCAATTGGCCAAGCCCGAACTGACTCAATCCGGAGAAACTGTTTGCAAAACATCCAAACTTTATCTTGTGTATGAAATATAGCAAAATGTTCCCACGGGAAGAACCTGTGCTAGCCACAGGAAGGGCAATATGGAGTATTTGAACCAGATACCTTGATTATGGTGGCAGAGAAAGATCCAGTTCACAGGGGACTTGAAAACAACATCCATAAACATGAAAGAAAATAATCAAGAGGTGACTTTCACAAAAAGACGTTCTTGTTGATGAAAACGGGGGTTTTCTCCTGTATTTCTGTGGAGAAACCATTTCGACATCTTTACTGAGCTATTTCTCACCAAAATCCTTATTAAAAGTAGAGTCCCAGAGATTACATGTTACTCCAGCTAACAATACCACACTTAGCTCCAGTGGAGACTCTGGTATTGAATTACTCTTCACCATTCAGCCCCTTAATTGAAATCTGTCATTCTAACAACCCCAGAGCATATTCAGCAGTTTCACTACCATCTACTATAATTCCAAGGCTGACATAAGAAGCATGGCATGGAAACACGAGGGCTCAAATTTAAATTGGCTAAAATAAAGTTTATTTTACTGTTACAATATATAATCTTTTATCAACACAACTCACAAAGTGTTTACAAAATAATCTCATTTTCTGCTGCATTTTAAACACTACTTTTATACAAACTTTAAAGGTAAAATAGGAGTTTGTAGCTAAAAAGGCTTTTTGTTACATTTTTTAGAAGCATCATGAGAATTACTTCAAACAAAACTTTTTTCCTTATGGTGCCACCTTCACAGACAAAACAATGTTTATTGTAAAGACCTGAGGGAAGATTCATGAAAGCTTTCTTTAGACTAAGGATGCCAGTCCTCTTAGGCTGACAGTGAACAAATAAATTTGAACAAACATTTGAGCCCTTGCAGCCAGGAGGGCCAATGGTATCCTGGGGTGCATTGGGAAGAGTGTGGCCAGCAGGTCTAGGGAAGTGGTCCTGCCCCTCTACTCAGCCCTGGTGAGGCCACATCTGGAGTGCTGTGTCTAGTTCTGGGATCCTCAGTACAAGAAAGACAAGGAGCTCCTGGAGAGGGTCCAGCAGAGGCCACAAAGCGTTGCTCCACTCCTCAGGGACACTTCAACCTCCCTCGCTGCTCCTGGCAATGTCCCCTCCATGCCTGACTGGCTGCCAAGGGCTTCCAGGTCTGGATGGAGCTTGGGGCTGCTGCTCAGGTGTCCCCAAACTCCAGAAGCCCTGTACAGCTCAATCAAACTCTCACCCCTGGACTTATCTCAGTTGCTGCTGCTGCCTCACCAACTGACTGAAAGAAACAAAGGAGGACTGAAAAAAGGAAGAGCTTCTCAACACTGAGGGTGGCAGAGCACTGGAAGAGCTGCCCAGGGAGAGCATGGAGTCTTCTTCTGGAGACATTCAAAACCTACCTGGACACATTCCTGTGTCACCTGCTCCAGGTGATCCTGCCTTGGCAGAGGGGTTGGACCGGATGATCTCCAGAGGTCCTTCCAACCCTAACAATTCTGTGATTCTGTAACTTAGGTGCTCTGAAATGCCTTATAAAGGAATCTCTTCCTTTTCCCTACACTGACTGTAGGAAAGGGAAGGGAAGGAGCCTGGTGCCTAATGGAAGCTTTCATGACTCCCCACAATGATGACCCAGTATGCAGCAAGACCGCAACACACAGAGCTCTCTGGTCCTTAATGCTACACAAGACAACATGGAAATCTTAAACAGAACAAAATTTGAAGTGTTACAGTTGTCACAAAACCTAGTATTTTAATATGTTAAAATTAAAGTCACCTAATGTCCTCTGTGAATCTGGTAGTAACAGGCAGGTATTACATTACTCAACCCTGGTCTCCACTACGATGCACTAAAACACATTAGAAAGAGTGGAAAAAGCAACCATCTTCACAGCTGCTGGAGAGGTATGTGCTAAAATGAATGAATTTATGCTCCTGACAGTCAAGTCAGCTGACAGATTTTACATGATAGCAGAAGCAGGTTGACAGTGATGACTTTATACACAGCAAGCAGGTAGAAAGAGGTGCTACCTTTTTTTCATGCATAGTTTAACCAGCTTACAGCCAGCTCATCTCCATTCAGACTAGAGATGCATGATCCACCATTTGGTATAAGCCAAACGACCAGCAAATATATTTCCAGTGCAAACAAAATTGTCTTTCTTCAAGAAAAACAACTAAATTTAATGCTACTTCTCAAAAAACAATGCTTATGCTGCATCATTTTCTACCTATTTTGGTCTGCATTTCTGAAGTTTCCTTCCTCTCCCCAAATCACATCCAAAGACAGATCACAGTACACTTTTTTTTTAGGCAAATGACTGTCTCTTCCCCACAACAAATTATACTGCTCACTGAAGATCATCCCTGAGAGCACTGTTCTAGCTAGACACTTAGACAGCAAGAGATATCTCAAAGCCTGGAGGAAAAAAAGGCTGTTCACCCTGTGAAATCTTGTGGTTTTAGAAAGTAAAAGAAAAATCAGCTACTTCGAGCATTTAATTTCCCTGAGCTGAGTGAAATTTGAAGATAGTAATTTGTAACATGAAGCATACCAACAGCTACAGCTGTACTTACAGAAGCTGCAATTTTTTACAGTGGTTAAGTCAGATGTTACATTACAAGCACACAGCAGTTAGTGGTGGTTTCTCTCACTTGCTTCCTGCCACAGGAAATGTGATGGCTTCTTTGGTGAGAAACAACAGTGAAGAAGCTCCACGACTTCAGATTTGCTTGCCTCCTGATACTCCAGCAACGTTTAAGTTAGTGGAGATACCACCAGGCCATAGTGCAGTACAAGCAGACCATCCTAGAGAGAAGAGAAAGAAGCTGTATCATCATAGCACTTCTTCTCCACGAGGCACTTCTGTCACCACCTGGTACAACAATTGCTGCATGGCAGGACACCAGGTAAAATCTCACCATTTTATACCATGTCCCTTCCATATGGAGAACGCAAGTTTTGAAATATCAAGGCTAATAATTGTACTCCCCTCTCCTCTTTCAGATGGAGAAAGGTGTTAAAAAAAAGTAAAATCTGGTACTGCTTTTATTTTAATATTATAATGGAATTATCTTCATACAATAAGCTCTTATTTACAAGTTGTGCTGATTTCCACATGATATTATGGGGCAGAAAAAGAAAGTAATCTATTAAGTAGTTCTAGAAGGTGCTGCCAAAAGTTGTAGTAGAAGAGTCCAGAATACTACTCTCTGCATCTATTAAGTTATAAATACATTGGATTAGAAAAACTCCAAATGACAAACTATTAGCTTATTAATTCATGTTTCTCCTCTTCAAAGACTGCTTGACATAATAAAAACCCCTTTCACCTGTGAAACAGGACACTTGTGACCCATTAGTCTTACTTATGTCACTTAATTCACACAAAGCTGCTGAAAGGCCTAGCACTTAGTCTGCTTCCATCACAGATCCACCGGGAATCTGACATTGCATTACACCTATCTATATAGTCAGGCTTAAAAAAAAAAAATTAGTTTTGAGAGAGAGCTACATTAGTACCAATGGACACGTTAGAAATTCTACCATATTTTGCTTCAGATGTTTTTATCAGTTAACACACAGGATGTAAGATGATGTATTAGTACCAACTCATTAACTTTTCATCATCCTCTCATCCTGTTAATAACCAGGAATCCATTGCTAACTCCTAAAAAGATACAGGAGGAGACAAGAGCTTTAACTCACTAGGTGACTAGCATAAATTGGGATGGCAGCATTGCAATACGAAGAGAGAAGCGTGATTGTCCTCCCTTCTTGTTAGGTAGAACAGGCTCTAAGAGGTTTCTCAGGAACCTCTTGGCACATAAAAATTGTTATACCTTCCCAAAGGTACTTATTCCTTGTGCGCATTAGCTCCTTCAATAGAGAAAATAAGACACATTCAAAAGTTTATTTTTTGGAGAAATTGTGGTCAAACCCAGTTTTTCCTCCATGGCAGTTAATTAAAGGAAAGAAATATTTATACAAGAAGAAAATGCTACAATGTATTCTTTGAAGAACAGTTTTCTGTTTCTCCTCCTTCAAAGTTTTCTGTTTCTCCATACAAAGACAGTTTTCTAACTGCCACGTTTACTTTCCCAAATTGTACCATTTGGCAGTTGGACATTTAAAGAAAACACCCCTGCTAAACCAAAGGTCAAACCCACTGCAATTCCTTCTCTACAAAGAGAAGCTGAGACTTACCCCAGTACTGGCACTTCTTACTCTGTAATTATGCTCTTCTAAAGTATTAGACACGTCTATCTATGTTCAGCTGTTTTCTCTAGATAATGTTATTAAAAGGAAGTCCAAACAGAGAATAAGCTCTCGCTGCTCATTACAAATCTCAAGACTAACTCAGGCAGGCATGAAAGAAAAGCAAAGCTCTCCAGTGTCCTTTGACACTCATTTGTGACCCTGACCCAAAAAAAGAAAAAAAAAAAAAATCAAAAAGGATCCCACCTGTTGCACCCAACTATAAACTTTAGAGTGGAACTGACAGACCAACACATCAGAGTATATCCCCTTTTGATGTTCTAAGAGCAGCAGCAACAAAGAGTGCCCCACTTTCCAAGTTCAAAAACCCCACAGCAAAGAGTAAAACACTTCCATAGGAAATGTGTGCTAGAAGGTCACAGTAATTAAATTAGAGCACAACTGTTGCTGCCTAGCTCAGGAGACCAAAAAATAGCACAATAGCATTGGGTTACAAAAAGGTGAGAGCTACAAAGAGACCATTATAATCTGCCAAACCTCTGTGCCAAGGGCCAAGGACATGAAGGAAGCTACTCCTTTTAGCTTTTCCCATGTGTGAGCTCATTATATCCATCAGTGATGCAGAACTCGGAGAAGGCCCAGTTTTAGACAAGTGAAAATAACCAGCAGCTTGGATCATGTTGCATTTGTGCAGCAGAGGGGAGGAAGGTAATACAGGGAAGAAGTTATATTCCCATTTAGTTAATAACAAGCTTCCTTCCTCAGCTACTTGATCAGACTCTTAATTACAGGCAGATCTCAATCCCTGGTAACAAAATTGACCCTTTAAAAGTTTCTGTAAGTGTCTTTGATCACTCCTTGCAAGTTGTTTCTTATTATATAAATTTTGTCAGTGAGCTTTTTATATTTTTGCCCTAACAGAGCTAGAAATCCTACTTTCAGCTAATTAAGAAGATGTAACCAACCACCCAATTTCAGAAATGTCAAAATATCTTGACATCTACAAGATTAATTCCTGATTCTTTTTTTAGCCTTCTGTCAACTACTCAGAAATGAACATGTCAATTGCTTATATTCAACCACTAAAATTAGTTGCCTATTCACTCAAATTAAAACAACCCAAATAAGTTACTGTGGGGCCAGCATCAGGAATATTTATTTTATCATCAGATCACACTTGATCTTCCCACACTTGTTGGAAAGGCAGAAATGTTTCCAGAAGAGCTAAAATCCTGCTAGCTTGTACCTCCAGGAGACTTTAATTTACTCAGTCTCTAATGTATCACTACACAGTGCTAGTCAGTAGGAAAAAAAAAAAAATAGCACCCAAAATCTTCACAAACGAATCTTAATAACCATTCAGTGTAAGTAAAGGCTACTAACAATTATGGTCCCAGCAACTATGGTCCAGAAAAATAAAGCACACACAACATATGTGATGCTGCACTGCAAATGCTAGCAAAGAACGCATGTTAAAATTAATTTATTTGCCAAAGAGAAACTTATCTGCATTTTATAATTAATTTTCCCAGCAAAAAGAATAACTGCTAGCATGAATGAACTTACAAATGAAGAATGTGACTCAGAAAAGCAGCTATTTTTCTCCTCTAACAGTGGTTGTACTCATCTAAATAAAAGAGCCCAATGTTTATTCCTTTAAATGACTTTCTGTTGCAGAAGTAGCTACTGAAGCTGTTTTCTTTGCATAAAGCATCTACAATGAACCTCAAAAACCTGTAAATGACAACAGCAGTTTTGAACAGTGTCTCAGCATCCTGGTGAGAGCTGTTAGGGACATTCCTAGCTCAACACTGATTTAGAAAGGCTGGAAAGTTACAAAGGCACAAGATGCCCTTGGAGTTTAATGTAAAATTCATCAAATGTTCCTCTGTACTTGTAGTTTCACCAGCCAGGACAACTGTGCCCCTTATTGAATTTCAGATCCTGGTGAGAAACAAACAACCCTCACCATTTGAGACTTGACCTATCCTCTGGGTTGTTTTTATGGGTAATTATCTAAAAATATTTTCCAAGGTTTTTTTTAATTCTAGAAATGCATCCTCTCGATTTTTAAAAAACAATATAATGTTAGACTGAAGAACATGAAAATGTCACCATTACTTCAAGATCAAGACAGAAGCAACATTCCTACTTTAACTGTTTGGCATCGTAAGAGGTTTTCTAACAAAATGAAGAGAAATTAAGGATGAACCTGATCTTTCAAGTTTCCTGTCAAAAGTGACTATAAAAGAACAAGACTTCACAAAAAGCCAAGATTTTTTTTTCTATTTGTTTGTCCAGTAGAGAAGCCTTGAGAGAATTAACTGCTAGCATACTGACTTGGTAATAAATGAGGCTTGAAACATCACTGGAGAATGCATCCCAAGACAACTGTTCTCTTTGTGGAGCTGCTGACTGGTGCTTTATCACTAAACATCAATCAGGCAGACCCAATTCTGACAAGAAATGAAACTGATGCAGTATTCCTTCAAGTACTTTCCCATTTCTCATACATGAAAAGCTTTCATGCTAAGCACAAGTCTAAAATTATGTATGTGACTATAGCCCTGGACTGGGAAATCTATCATCCCCTGCCATTAACTGAAGCTTTTAGTACAGGGCACTTCCATCACCGTGTGCTTATTGCTGAACAAACTTCCAATTACTCCTAATGTTAGAAACAAGTTTGTTACCAGTACCCACTTCCTCCCAGTTTCTATCCTCTGCTCCCCAAACTGCGCTAGGTTATGTTTTAATTTCTTCTTCATGCTATTATAAAACAGCTAAGACATCAGGTATGGCATTTATTCCGTTCAACTGCAGAAACAGCACAAGCCTCAAAGACTTCTGATGTCTTGCCAACACTAACATGAGCCAAATACCTCTGCCCTGACTCTGGGACTCCTCCAAGTGATTCAAATCACTTACAGGTGATGGAAAGTCCAAGATATCTCAAAATCAGCTTTTCACTTGCTGCCCCTAACACATTGGGGAACACAGAAACCTTCCTGTAGCATAAGAGAGCGCAGCAGGAATTTTAAATGTAAAGGATTGTGCATGCTCAAAAACGAGTGAGGACAGCTGATTTTGCTACTGTTTTAGCCCTTCTGCTATCTGCTAAGATTGCTTTCCAAATAAAATACCAATCTAATCCTATTTCTTCCCACTGTATTAAATACAAACTTTTCAGACTTCCAAGTTTAGGTTAATATACAGTTTACCATACATCACAGTTTCACATCTCTGTCTTACTAAGCACTTGGCAGAGTATGTCACTGTTTTGGCAGCTCTTCTAAAATGGTGTGATCTTTTAAAGATGCTTTGAAAAGAGTCACAAAGAATTTAAAAAATTGCATTCTTATTTGCAAAGACAGCAAGTTATCAACAAGAAATAGCTGGCCATACACTCATGCTGTGACCAGAACCAATAAAATATGCACCAAGCACATTTACTGTATTCATTACCCTCTATCTTTCGTTTCTGGTTTTATGTACAAGTTTATTCTCCTGACCCAGTCATAAGGATAGACTTATTTGGGATTTGTCCTCTGATTTCCTGCAGGGATGCAATTGCCAGAGAGGAAAAACAAGGAATGTTAATTGAAAGAATGGCTGGTACAATTTATCACTGATAAGATAACAACTTGTTTTGGGGGAGAAAAAAAGCCAAAACAAAACCCAGCACAAACCTCTTATATCCAGAACATCAGGATATCATCAAGAACATGGTACACTTGTCAACTCCACTTACAAGATAAAAATGATTTTGTCAAAGATGTAGATATTGCCTAAGTGACTTCTTCAGACAAGCTGGTGCTACCTGAGAGCTTAAGAGAGAAGTCTTCTCTTTTGAAACAGAAAATCTGGAACAGAAAGCCCCAGCTGCCACACCTACCTGTACTGCACTCTCTCCTATGACTTGACGAATTTCCCTCAGTGTCTGGTAGTGCTCTAGCAGGTGATCACCACATATTATATCCACCTGTGAAAAAACACAAACCTGGTCAAGCCCAACTTACCTTGGAGTAGCAAAACAGTACCGAAGCCAATTTTATTAGCAGAGCTCAATTCTAGCATGTTAGACACTAAACCCATCTTTACCTTTATTGTCCAAACGTATTTAGCATTCACAGCACTACTGTCCTGCCCTAATGCCTCTCATGGCCCTGACCTGGGCTCACTGCTGAACAGAGAGGACAGTTTATTGTTTCACTCAGTTTGGTGCATCCACTGAAACAGACTATTTAGTAATAGCTGTGATGAATTTAATAGGAATTTTGATCATGTATTAAAATGATCCCACAAACATCTGTAGTCATTCATCAGTTGCAAAAGAGGTAAACTTTGTGCCACCAACAAAAAATGAGCCATTGCCACCCTCATTCTTATCTGGAATGAGAAAATACACAACTGATTCCACTTAATGCAGCTGTTTAGAAGAAGTGTCTTAATAGAAAAGAGCATCTTGGTGCATGCCATTGTCAGCAGTTAGGTCACAGTCCTCCTTCAGCATGCACTCAGTCAGTATTCCTGGGATGGAGCTGCAGGGCATACTCAGCAGTTCCACACATTGTCCTCTACTGCAGCTGAACTCTGTCAGTGCCTGCAATTCTGCAAGAGGCACTTCTGTTTACCTACTGCCCACAAAACCAGTAATTTTGTGGAAATCACAAACCATAATCAGGTATTTTGAATTCCTTGCCTTGACTACTATGAAAAATAGGCTTCTCTATAAAGTTAACAGGGATTTACTGTGCATAATGTAAATCCAGTGCTGAACATTCCAAATTAGAGCAGCTGACACAGCACTGTTGCTCTCTCAACTGCAGCTTGCTTACATTTTCCTTATGAGAAATTTTTAGACAAGGAAATGAGAGCACTCTCATTTGTGAATTGACAAAACCTCAAAATTGAAGTTAGGAGCATTGACAATGAGCTGTCCCACAGCCTTCTGCAAGGGAACTGCCTAAGCTCTGCCCCTGCAGCAGTCAGGGAACACACTGCAATATCATGACGTATTGTCTTATACAGCCACTTTCCACTACAGGATGCACACTCTGCTGCAGCTATTCCACTCCCCCAGATTTATCTTCTTCTGCAAGCTGACCCACTACCTCTCTCTCTCATTCTTCATGAAAAGATTTAGTAAGATTTATGCTGGCAGACCATGTTGTTCTGAGACCTGGCAATGTGGGAATTCTACTCCTCAGAGACTCAGAAAGGACTAATTTACTACACCATGTATTGTATGAGAATGAAACAGAATACTCTCTTCATGTTTGATTCTTAATATGCAGAAGATATAAACTGCTTAGTAGTACTTCTGCTTTTAGCTTCTAGGAGGAAGCCAGGAAGAAAAAAATTGTGTGGCCATAACACACAATATTGATCCATATATAGTCACATGCATATATTTAACATCAACATTTGATGTATTTAACACAGCAACTGAAAAAATGTATTTATTTTTCTTTTGGAAAACTGGCTGCAGTTATTTCTGCTACCTTCCATGCATTCCAACCCCTACACTTATTACTGCAGGATGACAGACATAACTGCGTTACTTTCCAGTGATACAAGTTTAATTACTTTTGCTTTATAAGCTTACTTCTGTAATTTTTCAGTGAAAACTTACTTCAGTGCCATAAGGCACTGAAAACTCAATTCTGCTCCCACTGAAACATAACACAGATGTTTAATATATTCTACAGAAATAGAAAACCTAATCTGTTTGACCAATACAGGATACAAACAGACAGTTGCAGCTGCTGACAATCTTTCAAATTAGAAAGTTAGAAAGAATTAGAAAGTTTGTTTGAAAGTATCCTACTGTAGTACCTGCTGCTCCAGTTTCAAATGGCAGTCATTAAAGAGCCAGTGTCTAATAATAAATCAAGAAGAGTTCTTCACATTTACTGTATTAAAGTTCTGTAAACACCAAATGCCTAATCTCCTAATTCCAACACCAAAGCCTGAAATTCTGCCTGCTAATTGTTATGCTAGGATTTATTCTATAACAAGAAGAGAATAAAACATACAATAAAAAAATCCCAGGTAAGTGTGAAAATAAGTGGTGAAGCGTGTCTCAGAGGAATCCTTGTGTCATTCGGGAATTAATATGTTCCATTACAAAAGAGGCACCAGCATCACAAGTGCTATGAATTTACTAAAATTTCAAATGACTGGTAAGATTGAAGCCAACTAGTACTGATTGCCTGAGAGCGCAATAACTGTAGCTTGACATTTTGCTGAAAGGAACCAAGAAGGTGGATCTGCTGAATATTCAGTGATTTCTGTTAAAATTCTTATTAAAATAAAGTAGGCTTTCCATTATGCCATTTCTTTTCTTTAGGTGGCATGTCTGCTATTAGAGCTATTTCTCTAAAAGCCACCATAACAGACAATTATAAATTCCTACTCACTAGGTAAGACAGAAATAAAAATAGAAGAAGTTCATGTAAGGGACACCTCACACAAGACTCATCCCAAGGGAGAATCTGGCCCAGAATGCAGTAGACTTCAATCAGTAGCTTCTATACCAACTCATACAACCCAGGGAAGGACAAGAAAAACACAAAGTTTTAGAGACTGACGTAAGCATTTGGGCTAGTTATTCAAAAAGCTGTCAGAGTTTCCTATTTCCTCTAGCTGCTGTTTATTTTCAAAGGCCCTGGATGCTTTTATTTCAGGGTCTAAGATTGGCATAAAGAAATTGCATCAACAACTACACTGTATGAGCACAGACTTCCTTTCTTCCAATCTTGCCCCAGGCTGCAGTTCACACACACTCTCAGGAATGCACATCTGCTTATGGAACATTTCTGTTCCATCAGCTACATTAATGAATTCTGAGCAGCTGAGCTGCAAGTCTTTCAGCAGTTTTTCTCATGCTTACAGGAGGAAGAGCAAGAAGGAATACTGCTGCTGCAGGAACACCTCAAAGGAAATCACACTCTAAAGAAACTTCTGATGTCAATGACAAGAACCTACTGGGTTCCAGACACCCCATCCTGTATTTAGCTCATATCAACTGTTACCTACTTAGCTGTAACTGGCAATTCTAGTTTCTAAAAAGTTATTTTCACCCTCTCCCAACAAATTCCAGCAAGAATATTCAAGAGAGACCTTGTAATTAGAAGTATACATAAACACATACAGAAAATTCATCATTGCCCAAAGCACAGAGTTCAAAACAAAGCATCAGAAAGAGTAAACTACAGTCTGCCAGCTCAAGTGATAGATAAAAATAAATGAAGCCTTAACCTTCAGATAAACTAGGGAATTTAAATCATAACCCATTTGCAAATGCAAATACAGAAGTCTGAAAGTAATTTGAAGCCTCAGAGTAGGAAAAAAAGAACAAAGGCAGTGGCTTCAAAAACTCGTTTTTAGACTTTTATATATACTGTCACACACGAGCCAGATGGCTTATCTCACATCTTCATTAACCTAAATCCATTGCATTTGGGCAGGTCAAGGAAGAAGCAAGAGTATTAGGTCATATTCCACATAAAAATGTTATGTCAGACATCTCCAAGCAGAGTCAGGAATTCAGGAGGATGGGTAATGTACCTTCTATCACTTGGTCACTAAATCAGCTCTAACAGGGAATGATTGGAACATTCTCAAATACTGCTTCTGCAGACTGTCAAACTAAGCTGATATTCAGCAGGAATTGACTGCAATCACAAAACAACCACACTCAGTGTTCCTTATGAGAAGTTTCAACAATGAAACCAAAAATGCAATTGATATACTGAGGAGAGAAAGGAGGAAATACTCTGTGTCTTCTTTACAGTCAAATCTTTTCAAGTCCCATGTATGATACAATTCAACACTGTTCCAAAAATTTTTTGTAGATACATGCAGGAAAAGGTACTGCAAAAGTAGTGCATTTTAGCTCAATATGTCTGAAACGTATGTTTCTGAAAGAAATTATTCACATATTACAGAACTCCTGCATTTTTTCAACTGAATGGCTGCTGAAATACACTGAAGAATTGAAAACTGGTTTTGACGTGCAGTTTCTCTCATAATGGTTGAGAAATATGAAGCTAAATTCTTTTGTACCACATTCTGCTCCTTTGAATTCTTATTTGGAGGAAAGTGTCTGTATTTCATACCCTCCATTTCAACACAACCATCCATAGTGTAATTCTTTCTTAGCCCTTGTTTACCTTCAGTTAATTTTTACTATTATTCAGCTTGTACCTGTCTCTGCCTTTGCATGCTCCCACATTCCCACTTTCCTGTCCAGTTCTACCTTTGAAACAGCAGAATCTCTTGGCTTTTGAATTTCATTGGCTGAAATCTTACATGGCACTTTAGAAATTCTGTCCAATTAGTACAGCACAATGAAAATTTAAACAGGTTGCAAATGAACCAGAAGAGTTGTTCCTTGCAGATCACAACATTGTAAAGAATTGATTTTTTAATCCTTACTGTATTAAAAACCTCTAACATTACTTCTACAATCTAATGAACACTGGAAATGTCTGTCCAAAGCACAGACAACTTGTAACTGCCAAAGCAAGTGACATACCTGACAAGCAGGGTCTAGATCCATTTTTCTTCTGAGGAATTTCTCCACATGTCCAATGGTTGCCTCCCCAGAAACACGCACAAACTTCTTTTCCAAAGGCTGCACAGAATAAATAAAGATTTTAAGTTAAAGTTAAGTTAAAGATTTTGGCACTGATCCCTGGTAAACTCCAAATCCAAGTGGCAGCCCAATAACAGAGGGAGACAGCCTACATTTTGGCCCCTTTTCTGATCTACTTGCAGATTAACTCATAGGGAAGGGACTAAGTATGTTTTACGACTCCAGATGCTGTATAAAACATTTAAATAATAATAACTGATTAATTTTTAAATGCAGCCCTATGTTTTGGGTATTCCAAACAACCCCAGGATAAACAACAAAGCAAAAAGAAGGGCAAATATGAGACAGAAAGGTGATACTGAAGATGAAAAAGATGATGAAAAAAGTACTGTGAAACATAAGGATAAAAGGAAGAAAAAGTGCTGAGTAGGTGTGATGTTATACAACAATAGGTTTGAAATACACAGTAATACAAGATTGGTCATTGTTATGCTGATGAAAGTTCCAGCTGCACTCAGTATAAGAAAACCAAACTAAATTAAAGACACTCCAGTTATAATTATTTCTGAAGTAAACCATAATAGAAAAGTTTAATCACATTTGTACCTTAAAATTCCCTGTACCTTCATTAGCTCTGAAAAAACAGAAGAATAAATAGTCAATATTGCTAAGATTAACAGTTATCCTCAAGCTCTTTATTATAACAGTGACTTACTGATTTATGAGTCTTGCATATCAAACTTATTTTCCCAGCTCAGGCTCTTCCTTTCATTAAACTGCTATACATGAAATAATATTAGACTGAATTTATCTATGTGTTTCTCCTACCCTTAATTCTTCTGCTCCATTTTTCTTGTGAATCCAGCTATTTATGAAATTTTGTCTACATAAAATGTGAATAAAACCCAACACAGCCTAAAGCCATTTTAAAACAAAACATAACACTAATTTTCATAGGAGTAGGTTGCAATATTCATACTGCTTAAACATCCATACTTCACGATCTTTGATATTTGGAACTTTACCAGACAATACCTAAGAAGTTACTAACAGAACACACCCAACCACCTTAGGGGCTCTCTGGGCCAGATGTTGGCCTTCCAGACTGTTCATATGACAGTATTAGTGCTACCTAGGAACTCAGGAAAGCAGCATGTGTTTCTCAGGAATGTGATATACACACAAAGATGGCAAATGATCACATTTCCAGGTGGCTTCAGCCAAGGTTCACTGATTTGCACAGCCTGAGCATGAGATCTGCCATGGATCATCTATACTCCAGACCTCATTCTTGTAGCACAATGTATAAATTTCTCAAGTAATTGAGGCCAACACATGACATTTCATTATTCTTGCATTGCATTAGCAAGTATGTACATATGAGAGAGGAAACAATACAGTATTTTCATGGCACTGGAGATGGCAAAAAAAAAAAAAAAAAAAAAATCAAACATCGCTATAAATCCGCTGACCATTTGCTGTAGCCAACAAATTTAACACTTGTGCAGACCACACATTAACATGGCACTTCAAGTTACTGTGATTGCATATCTCCTCCTTCAAATATGTACCAGATATCAGACAGAGGTAAGTAAAACTGTCATGAACTACGAAACAGACATAAAAAAGCTTCTCCACTATAGCTGTCATTTTCTTTGATACAGTTCCACAGCCACAGGAGACCATATTATATACTGTAAAGACACAATATAGAAAGTACCAATTTCTTCTGGTTGGTCCAATCTATTCCAAGTTTTCTTTATCCAAACTGCTTTATTAATCTCTCATTGCCAATATAAACACTTTGATTTTGACCATATAAATTATCAAAGAATAGCTAAGATTAAAAAAGTCACTAAAATAAAATATCAAGTATATGTTGTTAAGCCATCATCTTTTTTTTTTTTTTTTGTTAGAAACATTCTGTGCTCCCCTCCATATAAATAACAAAACCACAGTGGACAGTTTTACATAGTATAGACAGTATTTGCACAGTTATTACCTGCTTTGCTGCCAATGCTGTAATAGGAGCTTAAAATATAACTACCAAAAACCCAAATATAACAACACAGAATCAAAAGTCATCTTGTTTCTCAGGCAGTTACAATTTTACTAGCTTTAAGGTCTAAATTGATTTCTGCAAGTCAGGCATGAAGAATATGAACACTGAAATTAAGTCAGATATGTGGATTCATAAACCAAAGAAAGTTAAAAACTATTATTTGAAAGCTGCTGAGTGCTTGCACTGAGCACATCCAGCATTAGCAGTACTGCCACCTGCAGGGATCAGGGACTGGAACACACAAGGATTCCTCTTCAGCTTACTGAGACTGCACCACTTTGTCAAAAATAAAACATCTACATTTTAAAACTGTACTTCCTAGGAAGCTACTTTTATAGGAAGACACGTCTTAAAAATTTAATTATCTGTATCATCTGGCTGTGCATAGCTGGCTGTCACTATTGCACTGTAAGTTAAAACTGGCTCCCCACTGCTATTTGAGATGGAAGAAATGCACATTTAATGAAAACCAAGAGCCAGTTAATGGTCCAACACATGCTAGCAGCACCCTCATGTCAGTCAGCTGCTCTTATATTTGCCCACAACTCACCCAATAAACTCCAGAAGAATGGAAATGTCAAGTTCTGGTGGGATTCGGAACACTGAGCCCAGAACTTTTCGAGGTCTTCCTCTGCTCGGTGGAACTGGCTGTGGGACAGCTAAAATATTCAAGTAGCCAAAATGCAAAAATCTTGAAATAAAACTAGCATAAGATACTAACATGCACCAAGCAAAACAGAATAGCTCATCAGGAAAAAAGCCCATGCAAGTCATCCTTCTTTTATTATTAAATCAGCTCTTCCTACATTCTACACTGTGTATCTAAACAAGCATTTTAATACCTGTCAGCAGAGCACTCTCTAAAGAACGTTGTTTCTTTGATAGGAAGACACAAAATAATTAGAATAATCCCCCATTGTTGAGCAGACTTTGAAGCTCTCATTTTTACTCCTTTGTAATGTCTATTATTTATAAACAGACAGAAAATAAAATTAATGCACATTTTACATATATTTCCTGGTTGTAGGTGAAATAAATAGTTTAAAATAATCCAACCATGATTAGGGTTTAAGTGCTGCCAATAAATCTATTTTTGTAATCTGAGATCTGTGACAAGTTATAGTATCTGGATAACTAAGAATCCCATACTTCCAATACTACTTCCATCTTCAGCTGTGAGCTAATATTTTAAAAAAAAGCCCTTTAGAACAAATTATATAGTAAGTATTTCCTTAACAGTGTTCCTTGAAGTGATTACAGCTCACCTGGTTTGGGCACTTCTAATCCTCTTTCTTTATAGAAGTCATGCATTTGCTTTTTCTCTCCTGAAAAAAATGCCCAAGACAGATTGAAATGTTTCAGTTGCTGTGAATATCCATTCTCATTGACCAATTTTCAATGGCCAGAGAAGCAAAGACTTTCCAAGTTTCTACAGACCTCCACCATCACTAGTATTTCATATGAGGCTGAGACGTTTAAACTCAGAATTTTTTTTTTTTTTTGTGAAAACTGGGAGGAAATCAGAGAAACTGAACATAAATAATACTGAAATAGCTGCAAGAACTAGTATCCTTCTGGCTGTCATGGCTCATGACATGACATGGTATTTTCATACCACGTACATGTGGAACATGGTATTTTTATTCTATCCTATATTTATACATACACATTTTTACATATACATATATTTTAACATATATTTTCATGGTATAAAAATAAATACCATCTCTAGTCCACACATATCCACTAGATTGTATATTTCACTCAGTCCACCCAGGCGGACTGTGTAGATTCATTGGCTCCCAAAGCTGAAGGTAAATGAGAAAAGACAGCAAACACATCTAAAATCAGTCAAATAAATATGGCAATGAGGAAAAAAACAAAAGCATTTGCGAGAATCAGTCTTAGCAACTTTTTTTCAACTGAGCCAAGCGAACTTTTTACACAGAAAGATATGATATAGTTCTACAAAAGTAAGAGGAGTGTTTATGAAATATTATCTGGATGTTTATCTGGATACAGTGACAGCTGTTTCAGATAGGGTACACACCACTACCCATAATAGCATTTAGCAGCCAGAAAGATGCCAGTTGTCACAGTTAATTCATTACAACTTTTACCCGAACATCACAAAACTATTTCAGAGCCCAAAGTAGAAACAAGGCTTTGAATTACTCTGTTTTCTGCTCTTTTCAATGTCTAGATAGCAATATAAAAAAGAAAGGGACTTACTTTCCTCCAGATTAACAACTAATTTATAGACTATGTCTTGCAGTTGTCGGTCCAGTCTAAGAAAAGAAAAAGAGTAGAGTCTGGTGCAACACAAAACAGTTTCATTGAACGGTAAAAAAGATACCAAATACAGCATTGAAATGCAATGTACATACAGTGACAGAGCAGCAACTCCACATCTCTCTAAATACTCATCCTGACAGCAGAGCTCAGTAGAAGCCACGTAAAGTTTAAGGCACTACCCTTCATGAACAGCTCAAGAAACTAAAACTCAAATTTTTGACTTTTAGTTATAAAACTCAATAAAAATATTGAGTTTTATAAATATACAATACCAACAAGGCTTCATCTTAAAAGGAAATCAAAGCAAATAGTTAATTGTATCACTTGTACTACTGAGTAAAAGGTATAAAAATACCCAGGGCAGGAGTAACAAACCCTAGAAATGGACACAAACTAGATAAAACAATAAAGAGAGTATTTTAATCTTCCTTATTGTGATGAAACTCATACTCATGAAGAACACAATGTGCTTCTTGTAACCATTCCTTCCTTTTAAATAGGAATGCAGAAGTCTGTAAAACAAAACATTTAAAAGCAGGTAGCAAATCTGTAAAAACAGCACAAACTTATTACCTGATATTATAGAGGGGCTGTGTCTGATGTACAACAATATTGCACTTTGGACATCTGTTGCTATAGTAGAAGTGCCTCACAATGCAGCTTTTACAAACTGTAAAGAAAAGAAACCCTGTAGGAGTCACATGTCCATCATACAGTTCCATCTCTTAAAGTAAAAGGGGTAAAACCACCCAGAATTCCCAAACAAAACTTGTCAGAGACAAAATGAAGTCCCTGAACACTCCTCATCCAATGGATGTGTGGGTGAGTGTTCAATGTGTATGTAGAACACAAGTAGAGATAAGACAGAATACTGGCTGCTGAAAAGCACCCTACAGTTTCAGTAGAAACAAGGTAAGAAATCATAACTATGCCATTTTCATTGTGTTTTGCAAGCTATTTAAAAATTTGGAAGGAAATCTACTGAGAAGAAATATCAAGAATAAATAACCTACTATCAAATCAGCTCCCTACCAGCCTGAATAGAGGAAACTTTTCCATAACATTTAACAGGAAAGTTCTAAGACACCACCACAGTTGCATTTGCAACATTATGCTGTCCTTACTAACACTCATGCCTCTTCCTAAATTGAAAACTGTGCTGAATACTTTGTGCTATAGAACTAAATAGTGAGCAGTACCCAAAAAAAAAAAAAAAAGAAAAAAAGACAGAGACAGAAGGAGTTTTCCCTCTATGCAGTATGAGTGGTTGGGAGGTCTAGTAAACCAGGATTATTGGAATCAGGTAGGAACACGGGTGTGGCTGAAAGAGCCAGCTTCACGGAAAGGGTTTTATTAGTTTTGAGAGAAAACAGTTTTGTTAGCACTGGAGAAACTGTTAGCACTAGAATTGAGGGGAAAAAATAACAAGACAAGCACAATTAAATCAGTTTATTACCCACCTATCTCCATTCATCAGATTATGGACAAACTGTCCCATGGGTGCAGACCACTCTTTCTGTATCTGAACTGGTACTTCCACACAGGCGCTTATCGGGTTTTGTGAATTTTACAAGCTCACATCAACAACAGCTTAGGAAACTTTCAACAAACAAGCAGAGCCACTCAACTTTCTTTTCTCAGTTACACACTCAAATTCCCAGAGCCTACTTAAAAAAAAAATTAAGAAAACTTATGTAGCAGCTCTATTTTTGTCTTACTTGGGCTTTATCTTCTCCTACATCTTCCCCTGTCTTAATATGGACATCTGACTTCATGATTGATTCATTTCATTATTTTCTGATGCTTAAAATACCCACGAGTATGTCTCGCTTAAGGAACAGAATAAGCACAACACACATTCCCTCAAACAGAGAATTAATTTTCCTGAACTCAGAACATCTCAATGGCTGAATTTGTTTGAATTTGCAACTAAACCCTGAGACAGACAGTACTGACAGATACTTACAGGTGTGCAGACATTCTGTAATAGTTGTAGCATCAATAAAGTAACCTTTGCAGATGGAACACAGTATGTAGGGGGTCAGCTCTGAGAGGTTTATCATACGCTGCAAACAAAGACAATTGGTAAGAGTTTGAATACACAGGCAGAGTCATGAAATTCCCTGACTGCAGCTTCCAAAATACCATTGCCTTAAACCCATGGAAAAAGCCACGATCAATATGCTACAGGAATGGGTTTTTGTAACAGATCAGTCACTCATCATACATAGCTCTTTTCTAAAAACTTTTACCTACTCTTCTAAATTGACCTTTTTGACAACAGCAATCCAATTTGTTTCATAAATCATACCTAAAAAGAAAACTTTAAACAGTCATTTTGGGACAAGTTCTTTTGGATAAACTCTTTTAACAAAATCACATAGTCAGCAAGCTTGAAGTAGATAGTGGTGGAAAACAACATCATTATTTCAAAATGCTCAGCAAGTGTGTTGGGGTCCCAAATCAAGATACAGGGAGAATTTGTATGACAAGAGACAGCTATCTGTCTCTACACGCAGTTAGGGATTACACAAATACACATTGAAGCAAGCACTGAAATTTCACAGCTTTGAATTCTCGTCACGAAGAACATTTATCAGGAACGCACACAAGTAGTTCCTAAACAATCTTCTTGGCTGAATAATACTGTTTCAAAAAAGAACAAATTTCTTCAATAGCGACGACCTGAGATGTGTCTGAAAGAGGTGAAACATTAGATTCTCAGGTTCCGTTTCCTCTCGTCTCACAGCCCGACTAAAGGGCTTTCTTTCCCTCAATAACACCATTCATTTCGCCCACGTGCCACCTCTGCCACCCTCTCAGCCACGCCGAGAGTTTGTAAGGGTTTCTCACTTCAGTGAGACAGATGAAGTGAACTTGGGTAATACTGAAATAAATATTAAAATAAGTAACAAACCCAATAAAATAGTAAAAATAATAAGCAGCCCATTCCCACACGCGGGGCAGGCCGGGAGCAGGGCCTGCCGTGCCCCGGGCACCCTTCCGCCCCCTTTACCTCCCGCTCGTCGTCCGAGTCGAGCTCCCCCGTCATCCGTCCCGAACCGAGCCCCGGTGTCGCCCTCCATCTCCTCCTCCTCCTCCACCTCCTCTTCCTCGTCGTCTTCGTCGTCGTCGTCCTCATCGCCGCTGGACTCCGAGCGACCCCGCTCGAACTCGAAGGGGAGGGAGCGCGACCCCGAGCAGCTGGGGGTCCCCTCCATGTCGCGGTCCTCATCGGCCGGGCCCGGGCCCTGGCCTGCGCCCGCTCCCTCCCCGCCCGACGGCGCCGGGCCCCCGGATCCGCTGTGTCCCTCCATGTCACGGACCGGGGCCGGCACGGGTCGCTTCGCGGCCCGAGGCGCGTGCGTGGGAACGCCGCGGGGCACGCTGGGAAATGTAGTTCTAAAGGACGTGTGATGCGCCACCGCGCATGCGCCGAGCCACAACCGAGTCATCGTTTCTATCGCCCACGGTTTTTTTTCTTTTTTTTTTTTTCCCCAGGCGGCTCGCTAGTGAACGCCTAATTTGTCCCGAAAGAATTTCAATCGGCCAATACCAGTTTCATTCAAAATTAGGTTTTAATTCTGTAACGTAATTAAATTGTTTGGGTTGGAAGGGACCTTAGAGATCATCTAGTTCCAACCGCCTTGCCGTGGGCAGGAGCACCTTCCACTAGACCAGGCTGCTCAAACCTGTCCGGCACACTTCCAGGGATGCGGCATCCACAGCTTCTCTGGGTAACCTGTGCCAGTGCATCACAGCAAAGACTTTCTTCCTAATATCTAACCTAAACCTGCTTTCTGTCAGTTTAAAGCCATCCTCCCCTGTCCTGGCACTACATGCCCTCGTTCTAAGTCCCTCTCCAGCTCTCTTGTAGCCCCCTCAGGCACTGGAAGGTGCTCTACGGTCTCCCTGGAGCCTCTTTTTCTCCAGGCTGAACATCCCCAGCTCTCTCAGCATTTCGACGAGTATCAAAGAATCACTGTTTTAAGAGACACGAATAAAAGAAGCAGTATTAGAAGTACCTGGACAACTCAGTGGCCGAGCCGTAATTAACTGGGCGCACAGCCCCTCACGGCACACAGCGGCAAGACCATCTTTGGCGTACGCCAGGAGCTCCGTGAGCACACAAACCCTTCCCCCAAGACCACCCTTGGTGCACGCCAGGAGCTCCGGGAGCACACAAACCCTTCCCGCCTCACCCGGCCCGGTACTGCCGCCCCACACCGCTCCCTGGCTGCCGCAAAGCGCTTCCACCAGCGTCGCAAAACGAAGCCGCGGGTGCCTGTGGAGGCAGCGGCAGCAGTGCCCTTCCTTTGCCCTCACTGTCGCAAGGGCGGCCGCGCCTGACGGCCGGCGAATGGAAGGCGGCGCAAGATGGCGGCGCTGCATGAGGAGCCGGCAGAGGTGGCGGCGCCGCAGCCGGATCCCGAGGCGGGCACGCCGCCGCCGCCGCCCGCGGTGCCTCCCGCCGCCGTTGCCGCCGCTCCCGTCGCCGCTCCGGCCGTCGCAGCGGAGGGAGAGGCGGCGGGAGCCGGTGGGGATGCGGCACCCCCGAAGCCCGCGGCGCCGGGCCCGGCCGCTTCCCCGGCGGCGCTGGACCGGCAGACACTTGTGGCCGTGCTGCAGTTCCTGCGGCGCAGCAACCTCCGCGAGTCCGAGGAGATCCTACGCCGCGAAGCCCGCCTGCTCGGCGACGACCTGGGTGCCGCTGCCCTTAGCCCCGCCAGCGCCGGGCTCCTGGGGGGCTCCGGCAGCGACGCGGACTCCGGCGAGGCGCTGCTCGGCCGGGGCACCAGCGCTGCCGCCGTCGCCATAGGAGGCAGCGTCGCCGCCGTCGCGACTTCCAGCCCCGGGGTGGCCGCAATTGCCGCCGTGCCGCCGGCGAAAGGTGAGGCCCGCGGAACTGCAGAGTCGGTGCCTCCTCCCGGCGGGAACCCGGGAAGTGGGGAGCCCGTGTGCTGCTCGCAGCCTCGCGGGCTCTCCGTGATGCTGGGATACAAGAGTGGGTGTCAGATCGTGGCACGGACAGTCTAGCCCGGCCTTCCGGGAGGTCCGTAGATGTGTCATTTACCCATACAATCCGTGGAGAAATCCGGATCTCCTGGAGCAAGGGACCAAGGACAGGGTGTCTCTCGTATTTGCAGGGAGCTCTGTGAAGTGAGAAGTGCTCCCGCCTGTCACTGTGTCCCATTCCAACTGACGGAGTAGCAGAAACAGGAGGTTTCCGTTATAGTTAGTGGGGATTATCCCGGGTCTGGCCGCAGGGATGAGAACAGAGATCTGATGTACAGGCTGCATTTTGGTGAAGGAACCATGGGATATTTGTGGATGAGGCTTTCTGCATTTTTTTGTCGAGTTTCTGAGTACTTGAGATACTCTTTGGGTAATTAAATTCTTAAGTGTTGTTAATCAAGGTGTTCTGTGAGGCAGCTTTACAGAATAATGACATTTCAGAAACTGATAGTCTGAGTTCCAGTGAGTGTACAGCATAAAGTTAGCTTGTTTCTGACATCGCCAGATATGAGATGACTTCTGTACAAAAGACAAAACAATGGAAGTGTGTGATGACTGCTGTGTAGAACAGAACTGCCAGAGTGTTAAGTGTCCTTTCTCTGTGGTGGTTGTGTGGTGGTCTTGGTGAATTGTTCACTTAAAGTACTTAACTTGCTTGTTAACTGGAAGCAAAACATTCTACTCCTTGTTTAAGACTTTCTAGCCCTAGCAGTAAAATAACTCATTCTGGTGATGTTAGTGGCTTTTTCCTTCACACTTAAAATCCTGGCTGAATTAGGCACTAAGTGCCTACCCTACAGGCAGCTGGTGGCAGGGAAAGTCTGAAAAACTGCTGGAGGTGCTGGGAGAATTGGCTGCTGGACCAATGGGCTCTCACCTGTATTGTTTAGACTTGGTGCTAAACAGGCACAGAACGTGTTTTGCTCACCTGACCGGGGGTTGTGGCCACTGTTTGTTTGCTGGCTCTTCCAGACTGTCTGAGCAGCTCTTCTTGTTGGCTGGTGCTTTTGCAGTCGGAGGCGCCGTGGTTGTGGAGGATCAGCCGGATGTGAGTGCAGTGTTGTCAGCCTACAACCAGCAAGGGGACCCGACGCTGTATGAGGAATACTACAGTGGATTGAAACACTTCATTGAGTGTTCCCTGGACTGTCATCGGGCAGAATTGTCTCAGCTCTTTTATCCTCTCTTTGTGCACATGTATTTGGAATTGGTCTACAATCAACATGAGAGTGAGGCAAAGTCTTTTTTTGAAAGGTAATGAATTTTCATTTGTACATTTGCGTTATTTTGTGTTTGCTACTTTGGATAAATCTGTGAGCTATAGTAGCATAGATTTATGTATATATTTGTAGGTATTTATTATTTTTCTTCTCTAAAGTTGAAGAGATTTGAAATCTGAATTAACAGTGCCCCAGGTTGCAGTAACTATTGTTGAATTCTTTTTCAATCTCCTGTTAGAAAGATGTGCAAACTACTGAACTGTCCATTGGCAGATTTTGAGCCATATTAATAGTGGGCTGATGGGCTCCTTGCTGCAGAAGTATCAATGAAGAGATTCTACATCTTTAGAGAAAGATTGTGGGGTCATTTTTTAGCTGGGGAAGATTGCGCTGAGATGCCAAAGTAATGAGTGCTATAAATATTTGCTGATATCATAGCATGTACCTTGAAATTCTTCAAATGAGCTTGAAGAAATTAGTTTCTGGGTAATCTATAATTTTCTGTACTCTTACTATGTTTCACTTGTTTATCACTTGAGAAGAAAATAGAATTTAATTTGTTTTGTGGATTCAGACCAATTGTGAAACACTTCAATCCAAAAGGACAACTTTGTTTCTGTTCAAATGGTCAGCAAAAATGGTTGTGTAAATAGTTAAATAGTCCCTTGCCACAGCTATTTTATAACAAGGGGAGTGACTAGACCTTTTCTCATATCTTAAATTGTTTCAATAGATTTCATGGGGATCAGGAGTGCTATTATCAGGATGACCTGCGTGTATTGTCGAGCTTAACCAAAAAAGAGCATATGAAAGGTAATGAGACCATGCTGGATTTCCGAACAAGCAAGTTTGTGCTGCGCATTTCCCGTGACTCTTACCAACTCTTGAAGAGGCATCTTCAGGAGAAGCAGAACAATCAGATCTGGAATATTGTTCAGGAGCATCTTTACATTGATATCTTTGATGGAATGCCTCGCAGTAAACAACAGATAGATGCTATGGTTGGAAGCTTGGCTGGGGAGGCAAAACGAGAGGCTAATAAAGCAAAGGTAGGAGACGAAGATTGTTGCACTTTTTACAAATCTCCCAAGTTTTTCAGGGAGAAACCTTAGTATAGACTGACAGTCATAACTTGAGATCTTGAAAGGCAGCATGAACAGAACAGAGGAAGAGAACTGTACAAACAGTATTGACAGTAGAGAGATCAAGACATATTGCTATCAGGTGGACAAAACTGCTGAACCCTTTTGAGAGACGACCTTGTGTTCAGCCCACTGAACTAAACTTAAACAAACTCATTAATTACTTTGGAGTTTTAAAATGGGCACCTGACCTGACTATTTGGCTTCTTTTGTACAACGGATGTCATTTTGATTTGCTCCAAATTGTTACTAGAAGAGCTGTGTGTGTAGTACCACAGTACTATAAATGAGGTGAGGTGGGGATTCTGTGTTAAGGAAGGGCTAAGAGTTGGTGGAAGAATTATGGTTGTCCAGATCAGTTGGCTGGGTAAACCAGAAGAACATGTACTACATTTGTTATGGGCCAAGCAGTAATATATGCTGTAATAATAAACAGAGCAGCTTTAAAGGGGCAGCTCTATTGCTTGGACTATTACATTGAAAAGTTACTGTTAAAACATTTAATTTTCAGTAAGAACAGTGTTACTCTTTTGTCCTGTGTGTTTTTTTTATTTGCCGTAGGTTTTCTTCGGCTTATTGAAAGAGCCAGAGTTTGATGTGCCTTTGGATGATGAAGATGAAGAAGGAGAAAATGAGGAAGGAAAACCAAAGAAGAAAAAACCTAAAAAAGATAATGTAGGGTCAAAAAGTAAAAAACAGGACCCTAATGCTCCTCCCCAAAACAGGTACCAAGGAATGTTTAGAGAAGTCTTTAAAATCCAGTCTTGTGATGTCAAATCTGCATTGCTGTTCACATGGCATTTTTAGCATTTTGGCTATTTCAGCTGTACACAGCTTTAGCCATAAGACTTCTAAGGAAGGTATAAGGGAACCCTTAGCATATAACCCTCTGTCACTGCCCTTCAAGTCAATCTAGATTACACTTGATGAAGTTTTACTTAGTTACCCACTAGTCTTTTCAGGTCACCCTCAATTATTTATCTTGTTCCAATACCTGTCTGAAATTCTGAAAGCTACTGGCTCTCTTTCTTGTTAGTTAGTCTTTTACACAGTCTTTCATTTTTTCTAGTTCTTGTTTCTTATTTGAATACTAAGGTGTGGGATTGCATGCAAAGGTTTCACTTTCTTTGTTTGGATTAACAATAAGGAAGGTGCTTTTACTTTGCAAAAATATGTGTTTGTTGTGTAGAATTCCTCTGCCTGAACTGAAAGACTCTGACAAGCTGGATAAAGTAATGAATATGAAGGAAGCTGCAAGACGAGTGCGTCTTGGCCCAGAGTGCCTGCCCTCCATCTGTTTCTACACATTCCTTAATGCTTACCAGGTTGGTGAAAGAGTTTGGGTAATATGGGAAAGGGAATTGAAATTCTAAGCATCACTCTTACTGAAGAAAAAAAGACATAAGTGTAGGCAAGCGTTATTGGAGTATTTGGATTAAGCATTGTCACTGTTGTACCTGGAACGGAGTGATCGGAGCACACACACCATTCGGTCAAAGCAGCAGCAGAAGTTTAGTGTGGTAATTTTGTTTTTATATACAGGCAAGAAGAATACTGTGATTGGACAGTGGTCAGCCACCACCTGGGGTGATTGGCTGAGATACTACATCCCAATTCCAAACACACTCTGTTGTCAGAGTCTTTATCTTATGTTTCTCATACTTCGCATGAGAAAGGAAAATTTCTCAAGAGATGCCCTGTGCAGCCACAAAGCATTGCAAAGTTTATGTTGCAAAATGTTCAAAATTTTTTTAAAAGACTCCTTAAACTATAAAATTTCCATGTTCTATGGTTTTGCTTGGATTTTGCCTTGATTTCTTCTTTTGCTTTTCCTGTGGGGCCCAAAGCATATCCTACAGAACACAGTAGATGTTTTGCACCAGAATACTGGAAAGCAATACTATTTGTCACTATTATCTGTGTTTGATACGTATTGCTTTATTTATAATGGAGCAATAATTTGTGTGTGTTTATGTTTATCTTTGAAGAATTCTCTCTATTTATGTAAATAAGTCAAATGATCTTTTTAGTAGTTCTTAGGATTTTGTAATATTTGAAAAGCATAATGGGAGATGCAAACAATATAAATGGATATTTTGTGTGTAGGGTCTGACTGCAGTGGATATTACAGATGACTCCAGCATGATTGTCGGAGGCTTTGCCGACTCTACTGTCAGAGTGTGGTCCGTGACTCCCAAAAAGCTACGTAGTGTGAAAACAGCAGCAGGTGATCAAGACAATAACACTTAATAGGAGCATGCATAACTTGTGACATTGTGTTCTGCCTGAACAGAGAAGGATATCTGTGACAGGAGAGTTGGCTGCAGAGTTTAGATGCTTCACTTTGAAGAAACAATATGGGCACAGATATATGATTACATCTTACATACTACTATTGGAAACATTTTTAAAGGAATGAGAAATCTGGTCATGTACACCTTTTGTGAGGTGGTCAGTGCACAGACCTTGGAACTAGCCGGGGTGTAATAGACAGTTGGGGTTAGATGATCTAGGGGAGAGACTAGAGGTGCCATGGGGGAAGTGATAGGAGGGAACTCTGAGAAGGATGGAAAAGAATGTCCTTAGCTCAACACCTACACAAATTCATTTAAACAAGCCTGCTTTAATTCTGCTGTTTGTGTAACTATGTGTTGTAGTTGAGGCTGGAGCGTGTGCAAACATTTATTAATCTTGATATTTAACAGATGATGTTATGATGGCATTTATCTTTGAACTTCTGACAGTTATATTCTGATACATCAACTTTGAAATCTTGCAGACCTCAGTCTCATTGACAAAGAATCCGACGATGTCTTGGAGAGGATCATGGATGAGAAAACAGCAAGTGAGTTGAAGATTTTATATGGTCACAGTGGACCTGTCTATGGCACCAGCTTCAGTCCTGATAGGTAAAGGTTTACAAGCTAACTAGTTTGCTTGTCTTCAGTTTTAATTGCATGCTACTGAATGAGAACATATGCTTAATGCAGCTTTTTCCAGGTTAAAGCAATTCTTGTTACTGCAGCTTGTAAGAAACTGTGTAAATGCTCATAAAGCTCAGGGTGTTGAGCTCTGTCAGCTATTACTGAAATCAGCTGTAGCTGAGGATACCAGCACCATTTTGGAGATTCAGGACTTAGATGGCAAAACTCCAGTTTTGCAAACTGTAGTTTAAGCTGGGTTTTAATTAACTGAGATACAGAGAGGAAAAATACTCCAGCATTGATACAACTGAGAGTGCTGCAAAACATAAAACCAGACTTAGTAGCACATCACTGCACTTCAAGTTTCTCATATTCTATTGAGACTTTATTTTCAGAGTGTATGGAACAGTGTCTTTAAGAGATTTAAAACCTTTATGTAATTATGGGAGTCTGGACAGTAGAACAGAGGTTCAAATGTCTCAGGTTTTGCTTTTGCTTGTGTCTAGTCAGGAAACAGCCATCACAGAAGCACAACTGAGAAGTAAACTTTTGTGGAACAAATATAGTCTATAATCATTAATTGAGAATGTGACCATGGTATGAATTCTCTTTCAGGAAATTATGAAATTTTGTTCAGAGTTGTATTAAAATATTTTTTAAAAATAATATAGCAGTTTGCAAGTAATTTTTTCATGAAACTGGAATTCCTGAAGACCTCCTAAAGACCTCCTCTGTGGTCTGTTTTTTGTATTTTTTCCCTTGTTCCCCTCATTGTTAAGTGTCATCAGAATTAATCATCAATGTCAAATCGTGTATTTTTTTTTGCATAAGGGCCTAAGACTGGGTTCTGCTTTAACTGGCTATCCCACTGAAATGCTGATTTATGTGTGACACGCTAAATGCTGGTGCTGGTCAGGGACATTTTTTCTATCATGGACATTTCACAGTGCTTATGCAATGTTTTTACAGCCCCTGTGTGAGTTTGATATGTAATATGCTATACTTTCTCCTGTGACAGGAACTATCTGTTGT
Source organism: Entomyzon cyanotis (assembly GCA_024500445.1). Lineage (NCBI taxonomy): Eukaryota > Metazoa > Chordata > Aves > Passeriformes > Meliphagidae > Entomyzon > Entomyzon cyanotis. Next base: position 12,180,253 of record JAKEPQ010001000.1, on the reverse strand, counting down.
CCTGTTCTGAGGATGGCACAGTGAGATTGTGGAGTCTCCAAACATTCACTTGTTTGGTGGGATATAAAGGACACAACTATCCAGTATGGGATACACAGTTCTCTCCTTATGGTTATTACTTTGTGTCAGGGGGACACGACAGAGTGGCTCGGTAAGAAACTGGATGTGTTTTTTACTTGTCTGGGTCAGTTTGTGGTGGATTAACCCTGAAAGTCATTAGCTGATATACTCTAGCCTACCCTATTACTATAAAAAAAATTTTATGTCAATTGAAATACTAAGCAAATGTTTTAATGCAGTTTTTCTATTTTTTTCAACACGCATCATATTATCTGATGACCAAAGGGACGATTGTCCTCCTATGTGGCCCTTTCATTAGAAGTATTCTCTTCTAATTGTTGAACAAACTTGACAGAATATTCTTTATTTCTCCATTCTGAAAAGTATATTTTTCAAAAAAACCCATCCTGCTAATTCAATAAACTGACCTGTAAGAAATCACTCCACAATTACTTTTTTTCCCCTCGTTGTGCAACAGATTGTAGAATCATGGAACAGTTTGGGTTGGAAGGGACCTTTAATGGCCTTCTAGTCCAACAGCTCTGGAACAAGAAGGGACATCTTCAACTAGATCAGGCTGCTCAGAGCCCCATCCAACTGGACCTTGAATGTCTCCAGGAATGGGGCACCTACCACCTCTCTGGGCAACCTGGGCCAGTGTGTCACTACCCTCATTGTCAAAAATTTCTTCATTGTATCTAGTCTAAATCTACCTTCCTTTAGTTTAAAATCATTATCCCTTGTCTTGTCACAGTAGACCCTGATAAAAAGTCTGTCCCCATCTTTCCTCTAATCCCCCTTTAAAGTACTGAAAGGCCTCAATATGGTCTCACCAGAGCCAATTCTTCTCCAGACTGAACAGCCCTGACTCTCTCATCCTTTCCTCATAGCAGAGGTGCTTCAGCCCTCTGAGCATTTTTGTGGCTTCCTCTGGAGCTGCTCCAACAGATATAGATACTGAACTTCTTTAGGGTTCTTTCATTAATAAAGCTTTTCTTTTCAGTCTGTGGGCAACAGATCACTACCAGCCATTACGGATCTTTGCTGGCCATCTTGCAGATGTGACATGTACCCGATTTCATCCAAACTCCAACTATATTGCCACAGGCTCAGCAGACAGGACTATACGGCTCTGGGATGTTTTGAATGGGAATTGTGTAAGAATATTCACTGGACATAAGGTAAAGGCAGATGACTCAGTGTGAAAGTGATTTTATTTCTGTGCTGAGATTCTGAACAATTCTGTTCTGAACACAGCTTGATTGACTGTGAGTAGACTTAATTAACTTGTTTTGTGCCCTGTCAATATCTGTTATAGGGACCAATTCATTCATTGGCATTTTCTCCTAATGGACGATTCCTGGCTACTGGAGCAACAGATGGAAGAGTTCTGCTGTGGGATATTGGACATGGCTTGATGGTTGGCGAATTGAAAGGGCACACTGACACTATCTATGCGCTCAGATTCAGTAGAGACGGGGAGATTTTAGCATCAGGTAAAATCCACCAGAAACAGTGAAATTTTCATTGTATTCCGTAATTCTGAAGAGGAGTGATATAATAAGTTTCTTAAATTGAGAAAGACAGAGTACAATCACTTGCTTAGCAAAAGCAGCAAGGACTGGTAACTTTTATGTGTGCATTCAGTATGTTATATGAGGCTTCCTATAGTCTTTTGCTTTCTGAGCTTTAATTTCTGTTAACTTGCTCCCCAGCAACATTTTTAAAATACCATTTTATTAATAAAATATTTAAACTGGGATTTTTTTACTTTTCAGGTTCAATGGATAACACAGTTCGTCTGTGGGATGCTGTGAAAGCATTTGAAGATTTAGAAACTGATGACTTTACTACAGCCACTGGACACATAAACTTGCCTGAAAACTCCCAGGACTTGCTACTGGGCACATACATGACCAAATCAACCCCAGTTGTTCATCTCCATTTCACACGCAGGAACCTGCTGCTGGCTGCAGGAGCCTACAGCTCACAGTAAATTGGGAAGCTGAGACTGACTGTGCCAAGTCATTGCAGTAGTGACCTCAGGATGTGACACGAGGGGGAATGTCTTAAACAGAAGGATCCCACGAGTCCATTGCACGGAGAATGAACAGTGTCATTAATGCAAACAACGTTTCTCAGTTCTGCTGTTTCAGATTTATCAGCAGTTTGAAAATGCTGGAGATGGGCAAGACATTGTGGCTGTAAAAGAAGGAACTGTGTGTGGTGCTTTTGATAACATAGATATGTATATATGAAATGAGCCATCTCCTTCCAGGGATGGTACTGAGCTCTGCTGAAACTTATGAAAAGTTAACAGCCTTGACATGTGTTCTCAGATTTTTTTAAAGCACTTAATTTATGGTTAGCAAACGTTTCATCAGTCTCAAACACAAGCAAAACTGTCCATTTTCAGGAAAGAAGAATGTAGTTTGATTCACTACAGCCTGGGCTGGGCAGCAGGTGTGGTGAGATCACAGCAACAACCAGGGCATTGACGGAGCAGGCCTGACAGCCCGATGCTTGTGGGGAACTGCCGCAAAGCTCCATGCACGGTTTTTATGCAGCCAAGTACTAAGTCCTGAAAAGATTTCAAACTCCTGTGCTCTTTTGAGGTGTCAAAAACACAGACCTTGTTACTGTTTTGTCCAAGGTAGCCACTGCTGTCAGTGTGATAGGCAACCAAAAGCGCAATGTGAACTTTATTTACTTTCATACCTTATTGTATGAGAAAATAAAAAAGGGGAAATGAGGCACAACTGAAATATTCACTATTAAAAAAGTGGACTTAAACCCTTTACTTTGTATTAGATCTAAAAGAATATTAAAAACCTGTGTCCTTTCTGTGTAAAGTTTAACATAAAAAATGCATAAAGCTAGCCAAGAAGATGAAACATTATAGTAGAGTGAAAGGCTAAGTGTATGGTCAGTTTGCTTTTGACAGGCCAGCTTGTCTGCTGAAGTGGCAATGCCTATCCACAAAAACATTGTACCCAGTGAGTCCTTCTGGACTACCAATAAAGCTGTGTTCTATTTCTAAAGAAGAGTAAAACATGCAGAACACTGGGAAATAGAATGTCCCTGTTTTTGTGCAGAAACCACCATCACCAAAGGCCAGGTCCAGTGTGGGTTTAGGTTTGTTTTTGTTGTTAATCTCTTACAAGATGTATGCAGGGGAATCTGTTTTGTGTTCCTCATTACTTCCCAGTAAGGACTTGGACACTTGAACAATCTACTGGCTCTCTAGTGAAAATAAAAACAAGACTTGTCACTTCTAAGGTCAAGTAAATGGAGAACTACCTCCTCTCTTTTGTCTTGCTCTAAGAGTAAAGGTATACTACAGGCATTGTACATCAAAATAAAGTGTGGGAAATTCACTAGGAAGCTCACCTAGATATTATCTTCAAAGAAAAAAGGGTAAAACTTAATTGTTTTGATTTTTTTATTTGTGTAATGATACCTCAACAAAATTGCCTAGTTCTCAATATGACCAGTTAGATTTAAGTACAATTTTTTGACAGTTTAAAGAAAACACTGCCACATTCTGCCTTTGTATTTTGTACAGTTTTATACTTTTGATATTATAATAAATACTAAAACCATATAGTTTGTGTCTATGTTACAAGGTATTTTCTTCCCTTGATGGCTGCAATGGTAACAAGAGCAGTATTTGTAACTGTGACAACTCTGCTGAGGAAACAAAGTAATCAGAAATGGTTGATCTGTAAGAATTCCATGTAAAGACTGTTCGAAAGGAAGGTGATAGGTTCTAGCTCCTGATGTTATTACACTCATACAACCACCATTACTCAGTGGGGAAATTGAATACAGCTGAAGCCATCTATGCAAATAGTCAGGAGAAAAACGTGACTTGATTTGTTCAGCAGGCCCAACACATACAAAAATGGCTTTAAGAAAAAAACGGAATGAGAGAGAGCATCAAGACCCTGTAATTTATTTTCCATTTTTTTTCAGCAATCATTCCTACCTCCTGCTGCCCTCAGTCTGGGAAGGATATTTGCACGCTTTAGCATGGTTCAACCCCTGCTGCTGGCAGAAGCATGGTATCACATCACATTCCCAAATCAGCACTGCTGTGACATATAAAGAAGGTACCAAGTGTTAATCGAGCCATAGAAAGGCGCTGTGGAGAATGTGATAGGCCAGCTTTAGTGGCGGGCAGGAAGGAAACACACACCGAAGTAGCAGAACACCTCCTTTAGCAAGAGGCAGGGAAAGTAAGCACTGCACTACTTGGGTCACTTTAGGAATGTGCAGAGTTATGGGAGTTTAACATCAGCAGATTAAACCATTTTCCTTCTTCCTTCCACAAGAGAAGCCAGCAACAGAAAAAGCTCAAATACCTTAACTGGGTCAGTCTATTTTTGGAGGTTTTCCATCAAAACCAAAGAGGTTCTGTGCAAAATACAGACAATTGAGGCAGAAGTAGTCATGGTTTCCACGTAAGCTACTAGCTTGGAATGCAAATAGTGGGAACAACCAGGTAGCTGCAAACCATGCATGCTGTGACATGGAAGTGTGGAGATGCTTGGATCAGCTCTAGGCCCTGTGCAGTGTTATAGCTGTGCTGCTGAGGCCCTTCCTAGGTTACTGCTGGGTGCTCAGAACACTTTATGATGTGTCACAACTGCAGGAGAGTTAAGATAGTAATGATCAGATGCTCCAACTCGGCTACAAATAACTATTTTTGACAGAAGAGGAAAAAAGAGAAGTGCCACACTTGAACTTTTTTGGACCGTTTCGTATTTCCAATAAAACAAGTAATTATTTATACTTTATTAGCCCCAACAGGTCATCAGTTTCTGTTACATTGACAAAGATTGGAGGTTCAGACATGCCAGCAACCTGCCAAGAGAAGAAAGGTCAAATATAGCAAATCTTGCACAGTGGTAACTGAGCATCCCCTGCCCTAAGCCCAAATTATTTTAGTTACGAGCAGGCAGATTTCAGCACACCCAGGAAGAAGTGACTGATATCCCCTTAACACACAACAACAATGCTAAAGCTTATTGTTTTATAATCCTTTTTGCAGGCTATGAGGGCAGCCCATAGGTTTTGTCAAAATGCCATTTCAGAGAAAATTTGGTATTAGAAAGTGACCCTGTTACTTTGTAACACTTGGTTGTTACTATGTAAGTTTAGTCACTCCTGCTGGGGCCTTGAATAATCAGGTGCACAACATACACAGTTCCATCACATGGTGCTCCTTTACAGTGTTCAAAATACACTGCGTTAATCTTTATTGGGAGTTCTAATACAATCAAGAAATAAGTCCTCAAGCACTACTTCATTATTTCAACAACCTGCAAAGCAAATTATCCCTATTTTACAGCAAAAGGGCAGACCAGAGGCACCTAATAGGCAAAGCTTGATATACCTTGCTGCAACATCCTTCTGTTCCTCCTTCCCTGCTCACTCTTCCTCCCTGCATTCTGTCCATAGTCCTATTTACCACATCAGAAGAACAAGAATACTGTATCCCATACTTTCTGTACTCCCTTTAATAACCCACTTCATTCAGAATGGCCCCAAGTAAGTTGATGCTAGAGTTTATTTGAGGTTTAAAATGGTAAAGAGGAAGTTCATGTGCCTGTGTCTTTCTCTCTCATTACACGGTATTATTGGCCACTTGTCCTTTGTCACTCCTTCCTGAGCTGCCACTGAAGCATTTTGGTCCTGGAAGAAAATCAGCCACTTACCTTTTACTTAGCTTCCACAGCAGGAGTTTGCTTCTTAGGCCTAAACTTGAAATACAAGACAAGGAGTGCAACACCTGTGTACGTTGCTATTACATACTAGAAAAAAGAAAGTTAAATTTAGTTTCAGTCTAAGCCCCAGAAAACACCATTACACGAGACTACAAAACAATGTACATAATACATACATTCCTCCTGCCTATGATGGTATAGGAATTGAAGTACTTCTGAAATCCAGTGAACTGGTGTTGAGATCCCGAGTCATGGCCAGCCATGGCTGCTTGTCCTAACAAACAGGGCAAAACAGTCAATTAATTTAAAGTCACTTGGACAGGATCAGTAGGAAAATCAAACTAATCTCTACACTAAGCTTCATAACTCCATTGCCTGCTCCTAAACCCCTACTTTCAGGACATTTGACAAGCAGTGAATATACACAAGGAGCAGGCACATCCAGAGCACTCTCTCGAAGTACAAAACAGGTGACAGGAGCACATAAGCAAATGAAGGCTTCACTGCACAATAAAAGCTGAGTGGTTTGGTAATGTTTACAGATATCGTTTTCTGAAGAGGATTTCATGTTTAAGAACAAACATTTGTTGCTTATGTTCTGCCTCACCCCAAAGACACCAGACAGCCCCCTAACCCGGCAGATGCTGCAGCAGACACACCGAACTGCACTGCAGGCGCTGAGGTCACTAACAACTCCTGTGTGTCATCTATCGCTCATCTAACCCAAACCAGCAGTGTTATCACTGGCGTATAACCAGGTAAGCATCAGCTCGGCTGACTGTGCAACAGCAAAAATCTTAAATAAACAGCCCCCTAAAAGTTTGCCGCACACGACTGGCAAAGCCTTGGAGGGCCAAGGTCATCTTTTCTCGCGCCTGACCGACGCAAAAGCCTGGGCAAGAGCCGAGGCGCCCTTCCGAGGACGGGAAGGCGCCCCACGGGTCCTGTTCTCCGGAGCAGCCCGGTGCCCTTGCCGGCTGCACCCGCGACCCCGCGCTCGGGCGGGCCGGGGAAGGGACGCGGCGGCGCCCGCGACTCGGAGGGAGCGACGCCGCGGCCGAAGGTCGCGGGTGCCCCAGCGCCGCGGCCAGCTATCCTCCGCCCGGCAGCACCAGGACCCGACCCCGCCCGGGCCGCGAACACAACCCCGCCGGGCCCGCAGTACCTGTGCCGCTGCCGTCCCGGCCGCGCTCTGCCCTTCGCCTCTGCCCTCCCACAAGATGGCGGCCCCGGGCGGCGCGCGCAGCCCTCCGCCCGCGCCGATTGGCTGCGGCTCCCGAGGGGCGGCTTGGCCCCGCCCCCTCCCGGCTGGAGGGCTGCGGCGCGATTTCGTCACTTCCGGTTGCTCTTTGCCCTCCGCCTCCCGCGCGCTGCTTCCGCCGGCGCTCCGCGTGCGCCTCACGGTCCCGGGAGCTCTCATCATCCCGGGGACTCTGCCCGTCCCGGCGCTCTGCCCGTCCCGGGGACTCTGCCTCTCCTCCCGCCCGCGCTGCCCCCGGGCAGGTAAGATGCCAGCCCTGCCCGCTGCAGCGGAGCCGGCTCTGTTGCCGGCCGGGGAAGCTGCCGGTGTTGCTTACTGAGCTCTGAGGCGAAGCGTGCCTTGATGAGCTTTCGCTTTATCTGTGCTTTCTGTTTAAAGGAATTTTATATGTCTAACAGGTTGCTACAAGTTTGACAACATAGGGTTTCAGCTCTACTTTTTATAGAAGTACACTTGTCTAATAGCAAGCAGTGGTATAAATAGTGTAAGTACAATAAGTAATAGCATAAGTAATACATAATAGTAACTACTTTAACGTATTTATTATTATTAGTACTATGTGAATTGTGGCCTAATAAACAAGGTGTTTAATGATTGAAACAGTAAGGTTAAACATATATTATATATGCATATACTTACAACTTTCTCAAAGAGATAGTAAGCTATATTAACTTTTATGAGTAGCTTGTAGAAGGTGAAAACGCAGGCCGAGCTTATGAAATGTTTTGCTCACAGCTTTCTCCTTGGTGACTGAAGCTGATAATTTCAGCCACTGAATATAATAAAGAATGGTTTAGGAAACTTATGAGTAAAGCAGTTTGATGAATATATAGGTGGTGTATCTAAGTAACAACTGCACATTCCTTCTCTACTTTGTCATTTGTCCCAGAGCAGTGCAAGCATGGCATCCATGGAAGAAAACTTTCCTCGAGGAGGGATCCAGAAGAAACCTGCAGAGGGAAAAACACCCAAGCCAAAGTTAGAACGGGACAATTTGTTTGATGTACGTTGTTTGCATGTTCTTGATTAACTTCTCAGAGCTCTTCCACTGTCAGAATTTGACTGCAGCCCTTCTAACCTGTTACTTCTATAGTAAACTACATAAGGGACTCAGAGAAATAGATGACTGCTGACATCTGCCTTTCTCCTGATCTCTGAAAGATCCCTGATGTCTGTTGCATGTTGACTGTGAGAACTGGGAAAGTTCAGTCAAAATTATTGATCAGGCTGTAGCTTTTAAATTTTCCACAAGCATCTTATCCCAAGGTGCAGCATGGCGACCCTGGTGTTACTGGATACAGGCTAAGTTTGGTCTTTCTGTTAGTGGAGTGTGGTGCAGAACTCTCACACTGCTCTTTTCCATTCCCAAGATTCAGCTTTATAAATGATCAGCTTCAGCCCAAAGGAGATGCTTTGGAAGACTTGCACGTAGACATGCAGCAGTTAGCAAGATGGTTCTCTTTTTTCCCTCCAGATCAGTGTTTTATTTGTGGCAGCAGAGTTCTGCCTTACTGCAAAGTTTGTCTCTTTATCTGTGCTTGTAATTTGCTTTAGGTTCAACATGAAGAAAAACCCCAGAAAAGAAAAAGGAACCAGAATGATCAAGGAAAGCAGAAAAAGTTCAAGGCAGACAAAACAGCTGCTGTGAAAGACAGTGTTATGGACATTGGACCACTCACAATTGAGGTTGGTGTATAAATGTTTGATTTGGTGTGCCTTTCTTTTCCAGTAAAAATGGCATGTTCTTCCTCCCCAAATCTCTAAAATATATCAGTGCTCCAGTACAAAACTTGCTGCTTGCCACCCTGTTATCACAGACTTGCCAAGATATCCATAGTATGCTATTTTTCCTGCTTTCCCAGGCGCTCAGTGAGGGGATGCTGCTCCTTGGTTGTATAAAAGAGGTCAGTGACTACGAGCTCACCATCAGTTTGCCCAACGGCCTCTCTGGATTTGTGCCGGTCACGCAGATCAGCGATGCCTACAGCAAACTGCTGTCCAAGCAGGTGGCCCAAGGAGAGCTCCTGCAGGTGAGACCTGGGACTGGGGCTGTGATTTGTGCTTGGAGCTAGAGAGTGTTGTTAATACTTCAGAACCAACCCTGAGGTATTAGTCAGGAGCCTAACAAAGACTGACCCTGGTTTGGAAGTGGATTTTCCAAGCAAATTTGCAATTTCCTGATAATGGCTGACTACTAGAAAAAAGGAGGATTAAATAATCCATTACACCATCATATTGGTGTCAGCAGTCCCTTAGTTTTCTCAAGGTGTTGTGAAATGTGGAATTAGCACTTCCCCTTTGCTGGTGGTGTTTTTCCCTGCTGAAGGGGGAGGTGAGGTTAGGGTCACTGTTGGCTCTGTGGATGTTTCCTCAGCTGCAGTCTCTTGACTTCAGCCCACACTGTTTGTTTTTAAGGAAAGCCTCTCAGTCTTGCTGACAAGACATAGTGTCATCCCTGCCTCTCTATTGAGGTCCTGGTGTTTGTGGCATTTCCTGCTTGTTATTCTAGTGTTGGCAGAGAAACAGGACTTTCCTATGGGATTTTGTTTTCAAAAGCTGCTTCAGTAACAAATTCTAGCCTTGTTATGTAATTTAATAATGTAAAATTTGTATGTCTCTCTGTTGATCATGTTGCCGGGCAGGAGCTGCATTCACTCCCAGACATGTATTCTCCAGGGACACTGGTCAGGTGCATAGTGACCAGCATTGAGAAAAGTGATGATGGACGTCGCAGTGTCAAGTTATCAATTGACCCCAAGAAGGTCAATAAGGGTCTGAACTCTACAGCACTAGCAGCAGGCATGGTATGTTTTCTGGGTCTGTCGCAGCCTCCCTGGGCTTTTGCATGGTGCATGGAGGAACATTTCTGTTTGTCTTTACATGGGATCAGAGCAGAATGTGGAGCTGCTTCCACCACGGGGGAGATCTGTGAGGAGAGAGTGGGTTTAGTTCTTGTCTCCAGGTTGTCATTCATGAAATCAATTCACCTTATTCTGTTTCAGTATGGACAAGTTATTTAATGATTTCTTTCTGAGTAGGTTTCTTTGTTAATTTTTACAGAGGGTAATATATAACATGCCTTGCAGAGGTGCTTGGCTGTTTATGTTTTGTGTTTTTAGCTGTATGATTGTATGCACCTGCTATTTTTGAGCATCACAATTCTTTTCCTACTGGTTTGTGTGCTCCATATTAGCACAGTTGGGTAAGGGTAGAGTTACGACCTTACTGCTAGGGTGAGCTGTGTAATAAGAATGTAGTGTTCTTGCTACTGCTCTGAAAAGCTCAGTTCTCTGTCCATACAAAACAAGAGAGTACTTGGGTGGGGAATCCCTTATCAGATGTTCATTCTTTGAAGACCCAGCTGTTTCATTGCATTTCTGAGTTGCAGTGCTTCCCTCCCAACAGGTGCTCTCTGGCTCTGTGTCTAGTCTGGAAGACCACGGCTACCTCATAGATATTGGTGTGACTGGAACTCATGCTTTCCTGCCTCGTCAGAAAGCCAAGAATTACATCAAAGCAGTTAAGAAAGGTAAGAAGTAGTGCAGGAGGATCTGCTGGTTTAAAATGGAGGAGGAGAATGACAGGGATTCAAGTGTATCATATCTGTGGTGTTAGTGCATCTTGGTGGGATTGGGTCACGGTGGAGTCTTTGCAGGTTGCTGCTAACAGCAGTTTTGTGGCTGGTCTGCAGCAAGCCTTTGTGTTTCAGCCTGTGATCTGACAGACTGTGTTACTGCTCCAAGCCCTACTGGCAGTAAACCTCACTTGGATTGAGAGGGAACTCGGTAAAAGCGTTGAAAAGAGTGGGAGGGAATCCTGAGTGTTCCTGGTAGAGGTTTTATGCTGTGACTTGTCTTTGTAGGGCCTGACTTGAAAATAGGCCAGAACCTGAACTGCTTCATTGTGGAAGTGAAGAACGAGGGCAGAGTGGTCTGTTTGTCCATCGATCGGTCAGAGGTGGCTGCATCCATTGCCACAGAGAGACAGAACTGGGCACTCTCTAATTTATTGCCAGGGCTGGTGGTGAAAGCTCGAGTGCAGAAGGTAAGCTCTGGTTTGGGTTTCTTTTGTTGAGTTGGTTTCTTCTGAGCCTTGTTGAAGGCAGGACACAGGTGAAACAGAGATGGGAGTTTATGCAGTGGAAAATTTATACTTGGTCTCAATTACATAGCACTAGCAAACATAATCTGCTAGACATTCCCTCCACCACATTCATCTGAGGCCTGATCTCTGTTCTGGTTATGATGCACTGAGTATAAAGGCTTCAGCCTGAAGCTGGTGATGAAGTTTGAATCAGAGCAGGATTAATTTTGTGCTTTCTGGCCTTTTCTTAAGTAAAGTATTCAACAGCATAGCATAGTCTTTTGAGTTTACACAGCATTATCAAAAAACTAAAGGATTGTTTTTCAACAGAATGTGCAAAGCAGAATTGTTAGCAGTTTTTCTGTCTCTTGTGATGTGCTTGTTGATTAACACTGATGGTGCCGAATTTTTAAAATGTGTGAATTGCTCTCTGTGCTGCATGCAAACTTAGTGCAAAAATTTTTTTGGCATCTTTTCCTTCCCATTCCTAGGTGGCCCCACTTGGGATGAAACTTAAATTTCTGTCTTACTTCACTGGCATTGTGGATTTCATGCACATGGACCCAGAGAAATCCATGAGCTATTCTCCAGATCAAGTGGTAAGGAGGGTGGAGGATGCCTGGAGTTGTTATGTTGCTTACAACATGTCTTATCTCCTCCAGAATTTCAGTGGAATTATCTCTGAAATCTTACTGCTGATAGCTCTCTTTCATATCCATTACTTGAATTACTATTGTGGCTGCTTTGAAGCTATAAAGAGCAAAGCCATTACAGGAAGACTTATCTGGGAAGCCTGAGAGATTTGCAAGGGATAGAAACATGACTTGTGTGGTCATGTTCCCCTCCCTGCATTGATACCAGTGTAGTCTGTAAACAACAGACAAAAGCAAAAATCTCTTCTCGATGAAGCTGCTAGAACTGGAGTCATGTCTGGAGTAGTAGCAATACTGGAAAAATGCTTGTATGTGGACAGAGAGTTCAGGTACCAAGCAGAATGTCTATAAGCATCAGTGAGGTGTCTTTCTCATCTTGTTTAATGAGCCCACTGTGTTCCCAGGTGAAGGCCTGTGTGCTGTCTGTACACCCCACGTCGAGGGCAGTGCGGCTCACGCTGCGCTCACCCTTCCTGCACCCTGGGGGAGCCCCACGCCAGCTCCCTGAGCAGCGCATGGGGGCAGTGCTGGAGGAGGCCACGGTGAAAGCCTTTTACAAGCAGTTTGGAGCTGTCTTTGAGCTTGATGATGGCACTCTTGCCTTTGCACGTGTAAGTACCAGGCTGGTGGGGCAAGTCCTCCATATCTATCTTAGCCTGCTGGGATAGGAAGGTAGGAGGGTTTTTTTGTTTGGTTTTTTTTTAACCTTTATCCTCTTTGTGAGACAATACAATAAAATTAAGACAGTGTGGGAGCTGTTTGCCAAATAATATTGCCCCTTGTTTGAATTGAAGTATGGGAGGGTTGTTGTGGAAGAGGTGGTGAAACCTCCTGCACAAAGAGAATGTTGGAGGAACAGATTGGTCAGATGCTACCACTTCAACCTAAGGCCTCTATTGGTGCTTCCACTTTTCAAACACTAACTTATAATTCCATTTTTTCTAGTTGAAACATCTTTCAAAAACCAGAAAATCCTTTAAACCTGGGGCATTTAAGGAAGGTTGCAAACATAAATGTCGGATCATTGACTACAGCCTGATGGATGAGATGTGTGTTGTATCTCTGAAGCAGTGAGTATGATACACTGTTCCATAGAACTGGTTGAAGAATTAGAAGGGTGTGTTTGAAAGTGGAAAACACTACACTGCTTTGCTGGACTGAAACTTGCCATTTGGGTTTTTTGACTTGTGTCTATGTTGTGGCACATCAGGTTGTCTGGGCATCTTGCATATATTCCCCATACTCTATGCAATCAGGACACCATCAATATTGTTGGTGAGCTGAGGCACAGAGGCTAAATTAGTTCTGCCACAATTGTGTCAGAAGACCATGGCTCAGCAGGAAATTGAGCCTTGATCTTCCAGCTCATTTGTGTTGAAAACTCCCTCTTAGTACTTCCAACTTTGTGGCTTTCAGCAAAGCAGATGGTGGGTTCTCCTCTCATGAGGCCATAACTGTGACTGTCAGCTGAAATGGAGCCTTGTGAGCCTCCCTGAACTTTATGTGCCAAGAGCTGTTTTGGGAGATAGGTCAGTTGGAGTAAAACACAGCTCTGGAGCTGTAGAACATTGGGGAATGTGTGGAATAAGGGATATTTGGGACAAGTCGGAGAGGACTGTCTTGTTTTATCATGGATTTCCTTCAAGTTGGCTGATTTAGCTTCTTTTTGTGTCTCTTCCTTAGTCAGATTATTGAAGCACCGTTTCTGCAATATCAGGATTTCCACACAGGTGATGTGGTGCAGGTGAGCTCCTGAAGGACTCAGGCATGTTATACTTAAAGCAGTGATCTAGACAATGTGCATTCTTTCTGCCTAATATGTGTGTGCAACTTCTGATCCACACTAGTGAGATGAAAATGAGAGGAACCTTGTCTTGCAGGGCTTGATTAATGGGTTGCAATACTCTTCCCATTTTGCTCGTGTTTTTATTCATTATGTGGCCAAGGCAATAAAATTTTATTTATGGTCAGACATTTATTCGTGGCCATGAATACATTTTTAGAAAGACTTGAGTGAAAGAAACTAAAACTTGCCTTTCAGTCCAAGTAAAAGTTCGTGTATGAAGCATCGCAATGAGCTGATGGGCAGAAAGTTACTCAGTTATTATTGTTACTATGGCTGAGTTGTGGGTGTATTGGATATGTCTCTGGAAACAATTCTAGTTTGCTGGAGTCAATAGGGATTTTGCAGAAGTAGTCTATGCTTAAAGAAAAGAGGCTGTACGACAACCTTATGAAGTATATAAAAGTTAAAGGGTCAGATTGGTTGGGTGTAGTGTAGGTTGGTCTAAGATTTTTTTTTCTTCTGAGTGATTAGATTTGGTGATAGTGGGTGTTGTAGTCTCTTGCCTGTTAACTACCTGTGCACAGTCTGTTTTTCATGCTGAATTTACCAATTCTTTCCCCTATTTTGCATTGTAGGGCAAAGTGCTTTCTCTAAAACCCATTGGGATGCAGGTGAAAGTGGCTGATGGGATTAGAGGACTTGTGCCATCCCTCCATCTCTCTGATGTGATCCTGAAGCAGCCTGAGAAGAAGTACAACATAGGAGATGAAGTCAAGTGTCGGGTGAGAGCTGCCAGACAGGATCTTCAGCTGCTTTGCACTCTTCTGTTCTGAGTATTTAGCAGCTGGATTGCTGGATCAGGCAAGGGCAGACATGCTTTTTGAACCTTTTTGTACTCCGTTCTTGTAGGTACTAGAGTGCAACCCTGGAGGAAAGAAGCTGATCCTTACTCTGAAGAAAAGTCTTGTCCAATCAAAGCTTCCAGTCCTTTCAAATTATGAAGATGCAAAACCAGGCCTGATCACACATGGCTTTGTAGTGTGTGCAAGGGAGTTTGGCTGCATCGTGAAGTTCTACAATGATGTCAAAGGTCTGGTACCCAAGAATGAGCTGAGCTCAGAACCCATATCTTGTCCAGAGAAAGTCTTCTATGATGGCCAGGTAACGTACCTCTGCTGTGCCATGTATTTGAATGCAAAAGAAAAATCTGCAGTTGAGGTGGCTTCAAAATGGGCTTTCTCCTGAGGAAGCAGCTACACCAAGAGCTGTTTATGTCCTTTCACTTTATCAGTTAGTTGTTCTCCATTTAAACAGGGTGGGCTGTAAAACGGGCAGCACTTTTTTGTGTATGTCACAGACTTGCCTTTGTTTCTAGGCTCTCTCTGTTGTGTGGCAGGCAACATGGTATGTGGCTTAGATCTCGGTAGAAGTCTTGGGTTCTAGGCTGCAGTTTCTTCTAAGGAAGTTAAAACTCTTTATCTTCGGAAACAAAAGGATGATGTTTTCTGCCTCAGGGTTATTCTGGTTATCCTCTTGGTTTCAAATCACAGGCACTGTAGGAACCATGTTGTTCACCAAGTTCTGGTCTTTGTTGTGGACAAGCTTATAGATATCTCAGCCCTCTTCATTATTTTTTCTGGTGCTTTTCTTTGTCTTTAATCCTGTTATTTGTTGGCTGGCTGAGGAGGAAGGTAATTTTCTGGTCAAGACTTCTGACTGCAGATCTGGAGATCTGGATTTTATTCTCAACTCTGCTACAGACCTGCTACACAGTTTTAGAAGATCATTTAAGGATTATGTACTTCTGTTTTCCATCTGTGTGATCAGAAGGACATTTGTCTGTGGTTGAACCTATTAAGTTCTAGTCACTGGCTTGCTATCCTCAAGTGGGAGAGAAAAGTGTACTGTGTATATATTTCTGTCTTGTTGTTTTGATTTGTAGGTGGTAACAAACTGAGGAAGAGGGTCAGCTGAATTTAGCTTTTGTTTTATCCTCTTTTTTTTTTTTTTTTCTGCAGGTTCTTAAGGTAATGGTCTTAAAATGTGAGCCTCAGCAGGAAAGACTCTTGTTGTCCTTCAGATTATCAAGCAAGCCTGGCCCTAAGGACAAATGGAAATGTACTCCACAGGAGAAACAGGAAGTGAAATATCAAACAGGAGAGGTATTGAATGACTAATTCTTTTTTTCCTTTTCGTACTCATTTTTCATGTGCTTTGGTATCACTTTGAACAACATTGCTTCAAGAAAGCTGATGGTGATCAGGAACTAGCATTAAACATGCATCTCTTACTGTGTGGTTGGTCTCCTGGATCAAAAACGATCTCTGTTTTCAGAGGTCACGATAAAAGTTCTATTTAGTGCTCCTACTCCTAAGTGGAGTCCTCTTTTTAACTTTCTGGATGCTGCTGATTTTCTTGCTCCAAAAGCAGCTGCTTATGCTCCCTGGAAAAAGAGAACTTTAAAGTAATGTTTTGAAATGTTTCCCTGTTTTTGCAATAAATAGTTTGCAACTCCCTGCAGATTTTGCTGCTGCAGGAACAGGACAGTTCTAATCTTGATTAAATTATTCCCTTTGCCTTCAAATGAAAAATCATAGCCAAGAGAATGTTTCTAGCTCTTTATTTCTTTGGGAACGGAGAATTAGTTTTTATTTTTGCTTCAGTGTTGGCATGCTTTTTAGACCCAGCCCTGTTGATCTGAGAGTTTTTCATGTATAGCTGGGAGACAACGTCAGATCCACTGCAGCACATCATTTGGTACCCTGTGCATCAAAAGAGATGACTTCAAAAACACTTGGGAGTTTTGTATCACTGTACTTTTTCTCTTTTCAGATAGTTGATGTGAAAATTTTGAAGAAGAAAGATAACGGATTAGAAGTTTCTATCTTAAAAGATGAAGACAATGTGGTAGCCTGGATCCCCATGCTGCACCTCTCTGACTTCGTTGCTACCTCCAAGCTCCTGTGGCACTGTCTGCAAGAAGGAGATGTCCTGCCCAGAGTTATGTATCTAAGTGACAAGGGAGAGCACATTGTATCCTTTGCCACCTCAACCAGGCAAACAAAGTGTGGGGAAGGAGGTATCTCTCAGGAATCCAGAGTATCTGCAACAAGCAGAAGATACAGTAGTTAGTGTGTTGAAGTGGAAGTGCTTGTCAAGCTAGTGATACTTCAAAGAGTCACTATAGCTTGTGTTGGAAGTGAGGCTCAGCTGCTGCTAGAATTCCTTCGAAACCAGGCCTTGGTTGTGAGCTGACTTGTTTTCCGAACCAGCTTCTGGGCTGTTAATCATAGCACAACCTTAGGAAAAAATTTGCTGTTTTTTATACCAGAAGTCTGAATTGAAATGTTAGGAAGTTGATATTTCTTGAACTGTGAAGCATTCATCTTTGATGCTGAGCAGTTTGAGACATCAGTTGCTAAATTTTTGTGTAGGAAGATCAAGACAGAAATTGGAATTACAGTACTTAGAACTCATGTCCTCTAACTTGCAGCAAGTGCTTTAGCCCAATGGTTAGCAGCACTGAGAGATTTGCTTGGCATTGTGCTCCTTTCATTCATCTTTTCCCATTCTTCTTAACTGGTTGTTCAGATCTTGAGCAGAAAGTCTGCTGTGATTTCTGCTGTACAAGAGGAGCAAGTTGTGAGAAGCTTCTCTGAAATCCAGCCTGGCATGCTGTTGACTGGTTATGTGAGGAATGTGATGCCCTTTGGAGTGTTTGTGGAGTTCCCTTTTGGTGTGACAGGACTGGCACCCAAAGTGGTAAGCAAATGCCTCCAGTAAGCAGCATGTGTGTGATCAGGCTGCTTGAAACATGGTTTTAGCAAAGGTACAATAACAAGGGGGGAACAATTGGGCTGCAGGCCCTGCATTTGCACAGCTTCCTGCTGCAGGGTAAAAGGGTTTAGGTTTGCCTTTTAAATTGCTTCCAAAATGAAATGAAGGACTTTATTCAAGTGAGCTTAAGCTTCAACAAGTATTTCGTATGACCTCGGTAATTAATTTTAATTGGTGGGTTTTTCTTAGTCTTTGTTAATTTATTTTATGCATTTTCATGAAGTCTTAACTCAAACCCTTATGAACAGCTCTGTGGGTGGTTAGTCGGTACCAGCTGTGCTCAGTAACCTTTGCCCTCTGTTTCCTTTGCACAGAGCATGAGTGACAAGTTTGTGACAGACACCAAGGACCACTTTGTGGTGGGACAGACTGTGATGGCAAAGGTTATGAGCACTGATGAGGAGAAGCAGCGTGTGCTCCTCAATCTGAAGGTGTCTGAGTGCAGCTCAGGAGATTCTGCTGCAGAGAGCTTTGCCATCCTGAATCAATATTTCAAGGAGCTGAAAGAAATCAGGGACTTGTTGAGAAAAGGTAAAAGATTGTACATATTCTGCTAAAGGGTATCAGGTGAAAAAAAAATGGGGCTTTAGAGGAACAAGAAGAGATCTGCTAAGTCTCTTGCATTGATTTTGTGTCAAGTGCTTGTGATAACTCAAACACAGTATTCACATGACAATGAGTTTGTTCAAATAGATTTGCCTACATGTATTACAGGTCCTCCAGCAGGGATTTTCTCACATGCTGTTTTTCTAGTGTTTTTTTCAAATTGTGACTTTGACATTTTAGAATTCTTCCTATATTTGGTACTTTTTAATGTTTTGTTTCCTGTAATTGTGAAGTGACAGGTCTGTTTTGGGTTTTTAATGTTAATCTATTTTGCTTTCACTTTTTTCCATATGAAATGCTACATGCCAGTCTTCCTATAAGATTGGAAAATATTCTGTCCAAAATTATTAGGTCCTTAATGTCACAAAAGTGTTTCTACCTTGATTAACTCTTAGAATTTACTTTGTATTTCTACAGATTCAGGAGCCTAGGGTTAGTTTTCCCTTATGAAGGCAGTTGAATATTTCATGTACCACTGAGTAAATGCAAAGGCTTGTCTTTGTTTTGCAAAGAAACAAGAGAAGTAAAACTGACTTCTTGCTTTTTCTTCCTTTTGTTTAGGAGAGCCCAGCATTTGTGAGTTGGTGCCTGGGAAGAGGGTGCATCTGATCGTGCAGGACGTGAGGGAGGATGGCTCAGCACTGTTCAGTGGCACCTCTGTCACAGGCCTGACTGTAACTGCTGCCCACTACCATTTGGGAGGTGAGGGTCTTTCCTTTGCTTGTGTTGGTTTTCAGTCTTGTACTTTGAAACCTCTCCCATGATGGATTCTTCTGATGAGGAACTTACAGGGACAAGTCTGATGAGAGTAGGGATGGCCTTGAAGAGTAGTTTAGTTTCCCAATGTCTTGCTGACCCATTTGAGTGATTCAGAAAATTAAAACATTCCCTTGCCTCTGTTAATTCTGTAATTTTGGGCATCTAGTTTGTACTCAGAGATCCTCAGTCGAACTATATTATATGTAGAAGAGTATTAATATGAGCTCCAGCTTTCTCGTTTTTTTCCTTCTTCCTTTAGAAAGAGCATACTCCAAGGAATATCTGTCTGAAATTGCTGTTAGTTTTTCTTGAAAAATTAATGACTTTAGAACAGGACTGCAATTTCAGTGTTTTCCAATTAAAAAAATAAAGAAAGGTGTCATATTGTGCAGAACCAAACATGTACTTGCTGAAGTAGTGAATAAACCAGTGAAAGCAAGACCTCTAACGTCAGCAGGAGTAATAACCCCAGCACTTCTGTGTCAGAAGAGTTTCTTTTTTTCCTTAGCAACAGATAGACTGATGATAGTTTTATGCAAGTGTTAGGAAAATCTTTTTCAAAATCTATATTATATTGACTTTGTTTTTAGTCAGCCTTGTCTGCATTATATAAGAATTGTATCTTCATAAAATCAACTTAGTTTTTCAATGAAAACATCAGACTTTTCCAAATAAAAAGCTCCCTTTTTTTTTTCCTTACTACCATTAATGTGGGAAGAATGTCTTCTTAAAGAGACTTACTATATGTTTGGTACTGACTTGGCTCAGATACAACAGTAATTAAGCAGTCTTAGGTCTTCAGGAATTGAACCTTTTGTGTTTGTCATGTGCCACTATTGCAGTAGCTTCACTGTCATCAGGACATATTCTCATTCTCATTTGTAGACAAAAATATTGCTCCTGGTGAGAAAAGGAAGGCATTGGTTCTTCATGTGGATGCCCTGACATCTGAGGTTTATGTTTCTCTTCGGGAAGAGCTGTTAAAGCAAAGACCCAAGCGAGTGAGTATGCATTCAGTTTTGAGGTTTGTGTGTTTCTGCTTGTCTGGCAAAACTGTAGGTGATCAATAAATTTCAAGGGGGGCTGTTTCCTCTTTTAGTACTGTGGGAGGTAGAGAGGAGGGAATCAAAATCTCAGCATGAGAAATCACTCTGTCCATTTCTGTCCAGCGGCTCCGAGAGAACTCGCAGCACTCTGCCACGGTGCAGCACATCACAGAGCACTTTGCCATCACGTCTCTGCTGGAAACAGGCCAGCTGGCAGCTGTCCCCATCTCCTGTCACTTCAACGACACCTTCCGCTTCGACTCGGAAAAACTGAGGGTGGGACAAACAGTCTCTGTGACCTTAAAATCAGTGAAGGAGAATGACCATGGAGTCTTGTTAGCAGTCCAAGGCGCAGCCAAGAAGAATGCTTTTGTAAGGGTGCGGAATGAATCAGAAACAGTATTAGAAGAGATGCTTCCTGCTGTGAAACATTCGCTTTCCCCGGGGGATGTTGTTACTGGTACTGTGAAATCCATCAAACCAACCCATGTCACTGTTGCTATTGATGACAAACTGACAGGTTCAATCCACGCATCCCGAATTCTGGATGAAGTGCCCATAGGCTCTTTTCCAACTTCGACCCTGAAAGCTGGACAGAAAGTGACTGCTCGAGTCATTGGAGGCAGAGATGTGAATACTCACAGGTGGGAAAACATGTACATGGTATTCCTTCTGGGGGAATGCAAAAGGTGAAACAGTTTGTGTTTCAGTTTAGGCCATCTAGGCTGTTCCCTCTGTCAACAGATGCTGTTACAGCTGCCCTTGCTGAAGCAGTTGAGGCCTGAGCAAATCTGCTGTTATATTCTCTCCTAAATCCAGCTTTCAGTGAATTCGCTTTCTACCTGTGTCACTGTATTTATCTTGAGTATAGACTGTAAGAAAAAAAAGATGTCTAAACTCTTAAGATCCAGTGGAAGCCTTAAATACAAGCAGGATTTGGCCTCAGGGACTAAGTTTGCTGGGGTATTTTGGTTACCTAAATTGCCACTGAAATAGTAATAAGAAGAACTGGAACTGGAAGGCTCTGGTAGTTTTAGAGAGCTTGCACCTGGAGGGTTTTTTTGCAAATGCAGAGGGATTAAATGTGGATGACTGGGGCCTGGAGATATCATGAGAAATTTTGATCCTTTTTCTCTTCTTTAGGTGCCTGCCCATCACTCATCCACACTTCACACAATCTATTCCAGAGCTCAGCATTCGACCAAGGTTAGTGTTGGCCTCTGTGCTGTCTGCACATGCTTTACAGACCTTATATCCTTGGATATTCTGTCCTCTGTATGCCCCTTTTGTCAAGGATTTGGTCATGAGCAAGGACCTCCACATGTATGCAGTGAGGCAAGGCCTCTTACTCTCTCACACTAACTTGGGTCCTGTAGCTGTGTTAAACATCACAGCGCTCTCCTAACACATGATTTCCTTGGAATATCCTTTTGGCTTCTGGTTCTGCCAATCTGGACTCTGTCATGTCTATTCATGTCAGAAAGATTCCCTCTTATTATCTGGGAAGAATTAATTCATTGCAGGAAAATGCAGCTGGGGAGGGGTGAAAGACATTGTCACAGTAGTACTAGCTCACCATATTCTCCATGGTTTCCAACTTTAATCTTCATCATTAGGACTAAAGCTGTTTTACTGATATCCTCTTTCATTTTTTGCAAACAGTGAAAAAGAAGGGGAATTCACAGCCATGCTGAATCTTAAAGAAGACAGTTCCCTCAAGAAACTTGGACTCTATGATGTTGGACAGACAGTCACCTGTTTTGTGAGGAAGGTGAGGTCAGAGTCTTCTTAGGAAGAAGGGAGGCAGCAAGTGGGGGTGACCTTGAGGGCCTTGCTGAGACCTAAGCATGGACACTGCTGTGGTCTCCATTAACTGTGAGAGTAGCCCATGGCAAGTGCAATGTCCTTTGGGGAAAGCAGGGCAAGGAAATAGAAATTTTCTGTGCTTGATGCAATCAAGCTGACTTGTCTTCTTTGGCATGCCTATTTGTTGCCAGCAGGCCAAATGGTCTTTGAGTATGCTACCAGCACAAAGTACACACACTGCTGGTCTCCCGTGTGCACTTGTCTATGAACCACAGCAGTGTTACACTTGTAAGAATAGAATCCAAATCACCATTTTTGCTTGGTGCAAAGCCAAGGCTGGACTAGTTCTTCTTAGCCTTAAAAATTTCTGCCAGGAAAAAAAAAATTTTCCCCCAAGGTGTCATGCTGTCTTCTCTGGGTTTTGATGTCTTTTTAGTATAACATGCTCAAAAATTGGCTGGAGGTAGACATCGCCCCTGACATTCGAGGAAGAGTTCCTCACCTGCTGCTGTCTCTGAACACTAAGGTAAGAGGCTGTTACTGGTGAGCTACACAGACTTTTTTGTATTTCCCATGCATATGGCCACTAGTAATGACTGCAGACACTTCTGACACCTATGTGAATTTATAATCCAGTGTTCTGCCCCGTGCTGACAAGCAAGTACTGTGCCTGTAGCTAGTCTGGCTCAGGGTAGCAGAGCCATTGAAGCAGTGCTGAGCTATCAGGTCTACTGCATATCAAAGATGACTGCAGAAAGTGTGCAGGTTCATAGGGGAAACACCAGTCACAGTTGTGCAAAACTCCTTTTCTGGAAATAAATGGAAATGTGTCTTTTATTTCAGGTCCTAAAACATCCAGAAAAGAGCTTCAAAAATGGCCAGGCATTATCAGCTACAGTGACTGGAACAGATGCCACTGAAACAAACCTCTGCTTGTCACTCACAGGTACTGTGGAGCCTTAACTGCAGGACCCCACCACATGTGATGCTTTACTCAGAGCTGGGTCTGCACTGACCCCTCAGGTGAAGATGTAGAGAAGGTGACGACTCCAGAGCCAAGCTGTAACTCTCTGTAGAACAGAATTAGCCCCTGGGGCCCTGACTTAGATGTAGCAGCATCTAAGACAAGCGAGGTCAGACCTCTAGAATAAAGAATCACTTTCCCAGTGATTTCCCAGCCTTATTTCCTAGGCCCTCTCTGAGCTCTTGTGAACATACTCCCTTCTAATCTCAGATGTGAGATGGTACATTTATCAACATTTTTCAGTTATTCTGGATCTTGGAGTTGTGCAACTAAGGGACCTTGTCTGGGCCACCAAGGCAAATATTGCTGTGTACTGAGAGATTGCATAGACTGCACCTTACCAAAAGTTTGTGGGTTCGATATGTGACTAGGCTACTAAAATCAGCTGCACTAACCTACTACCTCTGTTGCTTCATATTTTCAAGTATTATGAAGCCCTGTCCCTCCTTCACCTTTTCCAGGAATTCAGTCTCTGGAGCAGGACACCATCACAGTAGGCATGATAACAAAGGTGACTCCACACATTGGTTTGACCATTGCGCTGCCAGGTGGGAAGACTGGCAAAGTCAGCATCTTTCACCTGAGTGATACTTACACAGAGAATCCTCTGGGGAGCTTCAAAGTTGGCAAGATTGTCAGGTCAGTAATTGTCTTCTTTGTTCTCTTGAGCTGCAAGGCTTAGGAATATCCGCCTTCAGTGACAGGCTTTTCAGTGCAGTGAGATAATGCCAGACTGTAAGGTCAGTCTGTGGCTAAGAAGTGATGCTGACTTCCATTAAATATGTTTGGGTGAAAGTCTTGTATTTTCCATTTATGAAGAAGCCCCTTTTCAGCTGCCTTCATGGACTGTCTTTGAGAGTAGCTACTCTGTTAGCTAAGGTGCTGATGGACTAAGGGAAACCAGGTATCACATTTCTGCAGTGGTTTCTGTAGGCTGTTTGGCAATTGAGTTGTTTTTAGATTTGTAATGCACAAGCAATTGCATTTCTCTGCTTCGTATACTTATTGGGAACACTGGAGAGTGCAACAGGCCAAGTGATTCAGCTGGAACAGTCTTTAGCTCTTTTGTGCTGGTAGTAGAGATGGGGTAAATCAAGTAGACATGTTTCAAAAGTCCTTTATCTACTTTTATGAACTATTGTGTCATGCTGGTTTGTGTTAGACAACAAGTGCTCCAAGGAACAGAGTGCTTTGTTTCTTTTTCTGCTAGTGAAGATATATATTTTCTACCTGGGACTTTTTTTAGCATGTAAAAAATCTTTCTGTTTTCTTCTCATCCTCTGCCATGCAGGTGTTACATCCTCTCCAATGAGAATGGCAAAATCCAGTTATCTCTCCGGCAATCCCGGTATGTGTCATCCCTCTAGTCTGTTGATCTCCTTCTAGTGAAGAAAAGGATTATGAAATACAGTTGTTGGTTTGGGCAGATCAGTGTCAAGTGTTGGAAGGCCCAGGAATGTTTTTTTTTTAATAAGGGGTCATAACTACTCTTTCTTCAGGAAGATTTTCCTGTGTATCAGCAAACGTGGAAATATCTGACACTTAACTTAAAGCTGCTCAGATGGGTTCAGATTTAACTTATGTTTGTCATAGTTTCTAGGCCTGCCTTATCTTTTTTTGTTTGCTCATTTGGGAAGAAAGGAAAAGTTCTACCACTGAATTTCCTACACAAACATGTTACATTTCAATGTTCCGCTGCATTTTAACAGTTTTGATTAAATAACAGACTTAGCCCTAAATGTCTCTTAAAACTGAGCCTCTTGCTTTGTCTTCCTTATGGAACAAAAGTGCATAAACCATCTGGAATTAAGTATCTTTGAAATAACTGGGAAAACACCAGGCAAATGCTTTGCAAAATTTCAGACACCATTTTACTCTCCTTATTTTCTTAGTGTCAGAGAAAGCCAGGCTGATGTGTTTGCCTTTGTTTGCAGCAGTATGTGTATTCCCTAATGCTGTCCTGAGCTTGGCAGAGATGCAGGTAGTCCATTAGTACATTTGAACAAAGTGAAGGATCTCTGATCCAGTATGTTTTCCAGAGAGTACTAGCTGTTGTTAATACTGATCAATTTTCTGGTATCCAGAGCAGAATGTGGATTATTCAGACAAGTGCTTCAACTTCTAACCTCTCTTTTCTTTTAGGCTGAATCCAAAGATAAACAACAAAGTGTTTTAACCTCTCTTTTCTTTTAGGCTGAATCCAAAGATAAACAACAAAGTGTTTTAACCTCTCTTTTCTTTTAGGCTGAATCCAAAGATAAACAACAAAGTGGAGGATATTGAAATAACAAGTATTAAGGAAGTTAAAAAAGGCCAGTTACTCAGAGGCTATGTCAAATCAATCACTGCATCAGGTGTATTCTTTGGGTGAGTAGCCTGAGAAAATTATTCTGGCAAGTGATGTATCTTGGAGAACTTATTTTGAATGTACAATTGTGGAATCTTGTTTGGGCATGGTCCCTGGCACAATGTGAGGTTGCAAAATAATTTCCTCCTGGGAATCAATATGTCATGGATACAGTCTTGAGCCTATGAAATTAAAGTAGGGAAAGTTAATGTGAGACTTTATAGATCTGGTGGTGCCACAAATGGAGTCACTGCACTTTATTTTTCTTTTCCCCCACAGTAGAATACTTATTTTTTGTGTTCTTTCTCTTCTCAGCTTGTCCACTTCCCTCCTGGGCCGAATCCTGTTTCAGAATGTTTCCCCTTACTTTGTACAGAAACACTCCTTATATGAAAAGTACCTACCTGAGGGAAAACTGCTCACTGCCAAAGTGCTTAGGTAGGTCCAATGTTCTTTAAAAGGGACTATGAATTAGTAGAAAGGAGAGGATGGAAGAGAAGAGGATGGAAAGAGGGAGAATAAAAGACAGGAAGGTTTGAAAGAAGTTCAGATCCTTGCAGTCATTGAAAATACTCTGATTTTTTTCTTATTCTTCTCTCCTGATACTCCTGGTGATACACCACAGTGTAAATAGAAAAGAAAAACATATTGAACTCTCTCTCCTGCCCAAGGACACTGGCATGCCAAGTGTCTTGCCTGAATCCCTTGGTCTACCAAAGTATGGAGCAGAGGAAGAGAAAAAAGAGGCAGATGATGAGGAAAAAAGAGAAGAGCCTAAGCTGAAGACAAAAAGGAGAAGAGGAAACTCTGAAAGTGGTCAGGTATGGGTGTGAGTGCACAGGACATGCTTAAGGACTTCATTGGTTCAAATACTGAAGGGATTGGGAAGATCCCAGTCTCATCCCAGAAGTATGAGGCTGAGAAATTATGCTGACTAGGAAAAAAAAAGATTAAATTGCATTGGAGGTTACAAAGATCAAAAGCTATTCTTTTGGGATGGGAGCTAACTGAGATAGCAGCCCAGTTGTGTTGCCTGTCCCTTTGGTCTTTGCACCCTGTGTAGGTGCGTGTGGGTTTATTCTCTGCTGTCTCTGTTACATGAGAGAGTAGTGGGGGATGCTGTACCAGGGCATTGCCCTCTCTCTGCTTCCAGGCTCTTTATGATCAGAATTGCCTTTAAGATCATCACAGTTGTTGCCACCCATCGTCCACTCATTTCTCCTTGTTGCAGGAGGCAGAGCCAAAGAAAAGGAAGGTCTGCCCAGCAGATGAAAATGACAGTGGAATTGAGGTGTATTACCGTGAAGAGGATGATGATGACCAGGAGGAAGAGGCAGCTAAAAAGAAATCTAAGGTGAGAAGTTTGGAGGAGAACCTGAGCCTGAAATGTTTTTCTCACTCTATTTATATGTGTCAGTTTGACTTGAAAGACAGTAAGTGTTACTGCTGCAGATAGGAGTGACACAGGTGTTTGTGTAATCTGAAAATGGCTTGAGATGGATTGAATTTAAATTACAGCAAAGCTGGTCACAGTTAATATTTTTGCTGATGGGCTGTTTGCAAGTACAAGAAGTCAATAGTACTGGCCAGGGAGATGCCACAAGCAAAGACTAGTTGTCTGATCTCAGTTTAAAAACTTAAAATTAAAACCCAGGGCATTTTCTGTCTTTCTCTAAGATAAAGAAGCCTGGTGAAGCTCCCAGACTGCAAGTTTCCACAGGCTTCACCTGGGATGAAGACAATGCAATGGATATACCTGTGCTGAATCAGAAGGAAGAGAGCTCTGAGAGCGAGGAGGAGGAGGATATGCAGTCGAAGGTACTGTGTAATTGTGTTGTCTGCACTGGAGACACCACACAGTGGCTGTAATGTGATGTTTTGGTATTTGCATGTCTGTCTGCCCTGTAGCAAAGCCTTTTAACCCAAGGGAACATCTTTCACAGCTGACACGGAACTTGTTCAGCTATTCTGAACACTGACTTTAGTACCAGATATCGCTGAAGCAGAGGAGAAAAGGCCCAATTTTAGTATGGCTGCATGAAAAATAGGGCTTCTTATGTTGACATGTTAAAAAAATAAGTAGAGTCAAACAAATGTTTTCATGAACGTACAATTTTTTTGTATTTAATGTCAGCTCTGTTTTTTACTTTCCTGAGTGTTGTAAATTTACACAAAAACGTGCAGATGAAAAACCTTTCGAATTACAGTCCTCTTATTTAGAAAAACACCAAAACCCAATCTTTTATGCTATAACCTTTAGAAGGGTTTTCCAGTGAGAGCAATTTGGCAAAATCAGAAACAAGCTCATGAACTCCTTTCATGTTTACTCTTCAGGATTTCCTCTGTCCCTCAAAACTCACCTCTGTAAAGGCCATGCATGGCTGATGCTTTAATGCCCAAGGTAACAAGGCAGAGAACTATGGCACTGTCAGTTCGAAATTTAAACCTGAGTCCACCCTAGTGATCCAGCAACATGCCCCAATTGTACATGGGGAGAAATTGTGTTGGATTTTTACAGAGTGAAGGAGAAGAGCTGGGGTGCCAGACTAGCAAAGTATTTGTTCCCTCAATGTATTTAATTTTTAAAAAAAGGGATTTCATGTCTTGCTGCTCTTCTCTGAGGTGTGAACTGTGTAAGAAGGGGTGGGGTGTGTGTATAATTTTCATCCTCTCTTAAACTACTGGCCTTATCTCTTCCTGTGAAAACTGCTTAGCCTTGGACATACTGAGGTCTGGCTGTGCTTTAGCTGGACCTGCCTATTTCCCCATGAAGTGCTTGCCCTTCCTGAGTCCTCCTGTTTTGCTCTTTCAACTAAAGAAACAAACAAAGAAGGAGAAGGAGCTGGAGAAGCAGAAGAAGGAGAAGGAGCTTTGCAAAGTAGAGGCAGCTCTAATGGACCCGAGTCGGCAGCCCCAGTCAGCAGATGACTTTGACCGCCTGGTGCTGGGCAGTCCCAACAGCTCCATCCTCTGGCTGCAGTACATGGCTTTCCACCTCCAGGCTACAGAGATTGAGAAGGCCAGAGCTGTGGCAGAGAGAGCACTTAAAACAATCAGTTTCAGGTAATAATGAGGCTCTGCTTTTCTTTGCCTCAAAGAATAAATCATGATGGGGTAGTCGCGGTGGAAGTACAGTGGTAGTGCCAGTGTGTGTATGTGTGTGTGGAGTGACAGAGTGTGTTTCAGCGAGCTCAGAAGGATTAAATGGTATCAACTGTCAGTTGGCACTTTGAAGGTCTGGCCTGAGTCATCAGTGCTGTCTCACAGCAGACCTGCTGCAGCTCATGACTGCAGGAACTCCTGAAGGTGTCACTGAGTGCACAGACATTTTGCTGGGCAATCAGAATGCTGTCAGTGATGTTGTCCTTAAATCAAAACATGAAACAAATGGTGAAACTCTTGTTGCTTTTGCCATAGGGCTGTACCTTAAATCACCTCTGCTGCGTGATTAAGTATATTGTGCTTTCTTGACTCATCCTTCTGGTTTTTAATTACAAACAGCAGTGATAAAAAACTATGGGAATCAACTGCTGTGCTCTACTCTAAAAGTGGTGTTTCAGGGAGCAGTATGTCCTCTTTCTTGTCCTGGAGGCCCGCTACAAGTCAGTGAGTCTGTGTAGGGTTGTTTGCAAAAAACTGGTGAAGACTGGCAAAAGGCTAAATATTCTTGTTCACATCTGCTTTAAGGGAAGAACAGGAGAAGCTGAATGTCTGGGTAGCCTTGCTGAACTTGGAGAACATGTATGGTACTGAGGAGACACTGATGAAGGTCTTTGAGAGAGCAGTTCAATACAATGAACCTCTGAAAGTCTTCCAACATCTGTGTGACATCTATGCCAGTTCTGAGAAGTACAAGGTAAGATAGTGCAAGCAGGGCCCTAGCATGTATCCCATTGAGTCCTGCCAGTAAACTGCAAATGCTGGCTGTGTAAGCTGCCAGCTGTCAGATGTTGGGCCTGTGCTGTTCTTAACTGGAATTAATGGTTATGATTGACAGTGGGCGAGGATGCATTGATGCCTGCTTTTGTGTCATAAGTATTCAGAGATACCCAGCCTAAGAATAAGACTCTTAAAGGTACAAAGTTTTGTTATTAATCTGATTGATCTAACCCAACTCTGCCCTTCCAGCAAGCTGAAGAATTGTACCATACAATGCTGAAGCGTTTTCGTCAGGAGAAATCCGTGTGGCTGAAATATGCCTCTTTCCTCCTGAAGCAAGGCCAGACTGAGGCTACACACAGGCTTCTGGAGCGTGCTCTCAAGGCTCTGCCCACCAAAGAACGTAAGCTCTCTCTGCCCCAGCCTTAATGTTGACAGGGGATGGGACTGCTCTCTGATATCTCTGCCTGTGACAGCATTGTAATAAGTGAAAAGTGCAGCCAGCTGACTCTCAGGGAAATGGGACTTTCAAGCTGGATGTCACGGCTAAATCCACCTGTAATAGAATTTGCTGTGATGCACAAAAGCAGAGCACCCAAAGCAAAGGCAGCTTTGAGTTTTACAGCCCTCTAGAAAAGTTCACTTTGTCTAAGCCCAGGTTTGTGGGGCTGCCCATGGGTGCTGCATGATATGTTATGAACATAAAAATTAACCTCTCTCTCCTGCAGAGAGCTGAAATCAGAAGTGAACTGTGACCCTTCTCTCTCCCACTTTGATCCCACCTTGGTCCAGAATCTCTTCATAACAGAACCTTTTGTCTCTGTGTAGAGATGGTCCTGTCTCTGTGCCTGCTGCTGTTCTGTGTAATACTCACTCGTCTTTGCATGGAAGAGAGTTGCTGTGATACTCTAATGTGTCATTACTTTTTCCAGATGTGGATGTCATTTCAAGGTTTGCACAGCTGGAGTTCCATTCTGGGGACACAGAGCATGCCAAGGCCCTCTTTGAGAGCACTCTCAGCAGCTATCCCAAGCGGACAGACATTTGGTCCATCTACATGGACATCATGATCAAGCATGGCAGCCAGAAGGAAGTACGGTGAGTTGTGGTGCAGCAGGCTGAGAAGGGGCTGAGGACACCTGAGGTAACCTGCAGTGTGAGGTTGTATAGGGCTTCCCAGAGCAGAGCAAAAGGGAATTTTTTCCACAAAACGGGTGTGTGGAAATGCTTATCTTTGCTGGGACCAAGGAGACCCCAAAGCATTTCATAGGACAGAGGGGATTTGTAGGTAGTGCCCACATTTGTAGGTAGTGCCCACATGACAGAAAATACAGGGTTTGTACTAAGGTTCATCTGTCCCTCTGCAGGGATTTCCTTGTATCTGAAGGGTGAGATCAGTCTTTAATAATCAGTCTTTTATATCTTGTAACATGAAAACAGAGGAACCTTTTTTTTCCATTTTCTTTACTGAGAGTTGACAAAAGGAAGTAATTTTCCACATCCACTTAATGAATGCAGGGTCCAATACAGTGTCTGGATCTTTGGTTAAGTTGACCAGCAGCCTTAGAGTTTTGCAAGTAAATGGAAGGCTTCTACTTTGAGATTTTGGCTAGTTGTAAGGAATTTCTTTCTTCAAGGACCAGCACTTTGCAGCAGTTTCCACTGAATGTTTCCCCTGACTTTCTGCTCTTTGTTAAAAGAGAAGGTATGGGGCTTGTACTGAGTGCAATGCAGTGCTCCAGTGCAATGATGTGAATCACTTTGGTTTCTTGCAGGGACATCTTTGAGAGGGTCATACATCTGAGCTTGGCACCAAAGAAGATGAAATTCTTCTTCAAACGCTACCTGGATTATGAGAGGAAATTCGGTACAGCAGAAAGTGTTCTGGCTGTTAAAAGAGCAGCACTTGAGTATGTGGAGACCAAGAGTTCCCTTGCTGACACCTAAGTGTGATGCAAGTAAAAGCAGAGAGACTTGGCTTTCCATGTGGTGTGGGAACTGAGAGGTGTGGAATTCTGCTGTGACTGTCCATGGACAGTGAGTTTCTGGAGAATATTGGTCTATGACTAAACCAGCCTGGAAAGAACACACAATCAAATGGAAAGATTTGATAAATGTTTGCAGCTTTGTCCAGATGTTACAAATACCCTGGTCTGTTGATGACATGTTTTAAATATAGACTGTTTTATAATCAAAAGAAACATCAGCCTTACCTGTTTTACTTTCCATGTAAATGGTGCAGTTATGACACACTGCTTTTAAATACAGCAATGTCTTATGAATTGATTTCTCTCACTATTGAGATGACAGAGAAGATTCTTGCCTTTTGGATGAATTAACACTTCAATAGATTTATCTCAGGTGCCCCTGTGCTCCTAGAAATTGGCAGAGCAACACCAGATTGTGGCATAGTTGAAGCTGGAAGGAATCTCTTGATAATCATCTGGTTTAAGTTCCTGCTCAAAGCAGGGATCAGCTACACTAAGTTGCTCAGGTCCACTCAGTTTGGTTTTGATTTCCCCAAGAATGGAGACTTGACAACCTCTCCAGGCAACCATCTGTTGTAATAAGTTGCTAGGGATTTGTGACAGAAAAAATAATGATTTTTAGTAGTTGTTGTCTCTTAAGAGAAATCACTGAAGTCAGAAAAGTATTTTTTCTGTGCTGAAAAAATGTCATCCCACTCTAACATTCTGCCTGGAAAAAGCCAGGTATCTCGGGTACTTACAAAGGGTCTGTCACTGATGTCAGTGCCTTATGGTCCATATTCTTACAATTCTGTTTTCTTGTAACTTTCCCCTGAGATGTGAATATGATCAGCCACGTTTTACAGAGGAAGAACTCAAGGGAAGGGGATTAACAGGGTGTGCAAACAGGTGTGATTATCCAATGTAGACACTAGTGGGTGGATGCCCAGCTTTGAAATACCAAATTTGAAGACTCTTAGTTATTGTAGGTACTCTAAACTCAAAACCAGAGCTCTACAGGACCCAGCTGTTCTGCGTCTGGGAATGCCCAGTATTGGCAAAGCTGGATGACTCAGCATTTGTTTCATTCCCAAGTCCATTGGGATCCAAAAACACATACATAATTTCACTTCTTGCCCCCAGGGAGAGCAGGGTGCTGTACTTGGATTTTGCTTAATGGTCTTGTAGTGGAGGAGGCTGATTGCAACATGCAGTAGCAACTGCTGCTTTTTTAAAAGAGCACAGCTTCAATGATGGTGGCTCTTTCTTTTGGTTTAATTAGTTGCATAATAGAACATGTAAATAAGCGTTGCAATAGAAACCAAGATCCCTTTGAGGTATTGTTTCGTCTTCACTACCGGTGCTATTATAGTCTCTATAGTAGGCAGGGAACGTGGAACGCCTGTATATAATTCTCTGTACTGGAGGAGCCTGGTTTGAACCCATCTTGCTGCTGGAAGCTGTGCTCTTACCTGCAACCTGGGTAGGCTGCCCTCTGATGGGATTGTTGTCGGTCTTTGGACAAAAAACAGGGAGTGTGAGCTCAGAGCTTGTGTGATCCAGCACACCAGGAAGATAGGTGGCTCGATTTCCCTTGTGGCATTTCAGTGAGAAATCTAACCTGGCTGCTTGTGCTTGTGTGTAAAGCCATGTGGGTTAATGTTCCTCACCCCAGCATTGTCACTGGGGAATATTGACAGGAACAGAAGGGATATTCCTGAGGGTGCTGATGTGCCAGGAGGGGCAGAAGCCTAGGGCTGTCTCAGTGGGAACCACATGCAGGGTGGCAGAGGAGGGGAGAACAACCAAATCCCTGCAGTTGCAAACGAAGTTCTCAGTGTGGTGTCTTGCTCCACTCCTATCAGCTGTCCACTCAAACATGCCTCTCCAACAAGATGGAGGGAAAACAGACAAGCTGGACAAGCCCCTAGCCCATCCCAGCACGTGGAAATAGGATGGATTTAATGTTGAAGAGAAGGGATGTAAACAGAACAAAAGATGGTTTGTGCTTATGGTTTATTTTTAGGATAAAAATCCATTCTCAAGCATTACATATCTTGCCCCTTTCCTTCAAAGGAGGGAAGGGGAAGAGAAGAAGCCAGAGTGGAGGTGGTTCAAAGGAATAACTAGGACTATCGAGGAGGAAGACAAGGGAAATAAAGGAAGTAAGAGGAATACTGCTTTGTTTCAGCAAGTTGCCTTGTATCTGCTGGCTGTGTGGGGGGTGGCGTGCGTGTCTGCATGTTCTCACTCGAGGGCCAGTGAGAAGAAATCAAAATGAACTCCCTTTCATCTCAAGTTAATGCAATTTCATTTAACTTCCCTCTGATTATTTCTGTGGATTAGTTGACGGTGAGGCTGGGAGCCAAGCCTTCCCACAAATGCAAAGCAAATCTGTAGAGAGGCTGAGCAGGGATCCTGGGATGCCTCGCCCATTAAGCGGTGTTCCAGCCTCTTTATGTGAGCGAATACCCTCCAGCTCTCTCTTGCAAGGCACCATACTTGTAAAGCTTTCCAAATAATTTTCTGTCCTTTGCTGCAATTGTGTATTCTGATATACAAGATTTGTGCTAGTCACTGCAAGAATAACTGAAAAGCCATTTTGCTAACTTGTAGTATGTGGTAATATTTTAAAACATTCTAGGATGGTCTGGATAGGGAGGATCTGAATGTTTAATAGAAAGAAAAAATAAGTTCCCAGTCCTTGAGTTCAAAGAGAATGTCAAATTATGCCTTTTATGCCCCCCTGAAAAAAACTCAGAAGGCAATGAAAAATAACTCTTATTTAATAATTTATTTCAAATCTTGTGTGTAAGCCCCTCTGAGTTCTGTGCGTTTGAGCTGGTTTTGGAACAAATTAAGGCTTTTTGGTAAATGGCACAGTGTAAAAGGAAGTTGTACCTATATAACAAAACAGTTCAAGTAGGAGAAACAAACTTCTCTGTCCTGCCAGGTCTTTAAACAGTGTTGGATACATAGGGTTGATCCCTGTGAGAAAAGGGACTGTGCAATGCCAGAGGAGCAGCCTTGAAGCCATAGTCACACAGTGTCCTGGTGAGGGTAGTAATTTTACACCTTTCTGGTTTTGCTTTCCCAGCGTATGGCCAAGTCCATAAAAGAGACCTTCTGCTCCAGGGGCCAATTAAGGCAGTGGAAAGAGTTTAAGAAAATTCAGTGGTAGATGGGTAGGGAGAGAGCTGCTCCCTCATCCTGTTCCTGCTGTTCCTTGTTGCTCCAGGGCTGCAGTCCCAGTGCAGCAGATGGGTGTATGTCATGTGCTCTTTGGGCTGGCAGCTTTCTCATCCCCTTCCCCTCTGTCTTTAATACAACTAACTAACTAACTACAATTACATGGTATATACACTATATGTATGTTTATATATACATATATGTAAAGCTAATTCTGGCTGAGGTCTTCCTGTAGCTTGCAACCCAAACAAAGGACTCTCATCTGATAGCTGGATGAGAAATGCAATGAGCTGCAGACAATGGTGTGGCTCACTGTGGGTACTGATTCCTCTCAGTCTCCAACCATGCCACCTTGCCCCAAAGCTGTTCTGCTGATGCTGCCTCCTCTGGGTTTATAAACTCATGGTGGTGACCATTTGGGCTCATTAGAGATTGCCAGGCACTTAAGTAAGAACAAAGGGAGTTTGGAGTCCTACCCAAATTTTGACTTGGGAATTACAGAGTGCCTTTCTGAATACTAGGAATATTGGTGATTCCTTCTGCTTTAGTCTCTCAGTTATTTGGTGTGTGGCTACATTACTGACCCGTTCTTTCCCAGATGGCATTGCATCCTCCCTGCCACAAAAATTTACCCACTGCTTCTATCTTTTCCCTGCACTATAAAGTCTGTAAAGTGCTCCAAGACCTCCCAGTGTGACAGGTACTACACAAGTGTGGAAGAAGGTATTAATGTCAATAAAACAAGTGGGAGTGTGGGGTGGCTGGGCCTAACCCTGCTGTGGGGGTGACAAGTGGGACTGCAGGAGTCACAGTGAGAAATGTGCCCATCTCTTGTTCTGCTGGTGCATGAGGCAGTGGGCTGCACTGGCAGCCTGGAGCTAAGGGCTGCATCTGCTCTTTGGTCCCCTGTGTCTCTGGGAACAGCAGTGAGACTGTTGTTTCTGAGGGAGGGGTTCCCCAGTGAGGGGTATTGCTTATCAGTCTCTGCCTTGAGGCTGTTGATCCCTGTTCACCTGCTGAGAGAAGTAATCCTGCTGGGAGGAATGTTCCCAGTGCATCCCTCAGCTGTGCACCGGTACTGGAAGGCCTGCCAGGCAGTCTGGGGAAGCACTGCTGGCACGCAGCTGTCTTAGGAAGCCAAAAACAGCAGTTCATGGCCTTCTGGGGTTGGCCCATTCCCTTCCACCCCTTTGGCCCATTTGTGGAGCCGGCTGTAGAGGGGGAAGCCCTTGTTCTCTCGGTAGATGTAGACACCTGTGATGGCATTCCACTGGGGGCTCGGCTGGACACCCTCCACTGGGAACTCCTGCACCAGCTCCTTCTCCTCCTTGTCCAGTGCCACAAAGCCAAAGAATTGTTTCACATTCTTGGCTGCCAGGATCCTGGAGTGGACCTCGGCTGTGCGTCGGAAGAGCTTGTCCTCGTTGGAGCGATACTGCGCCCAGTAGGCCTCCTGCCTGTAGCTCAGCGGCGAGCAGCAGTGCTTCAGGCACTTCATGAGGAAAATCAGGACTGCAACAATGCCAATGAGCAGCCAGCCGAAGAGCTGGGAGAGAAGACAGAGGCTGTGTTAGGATATGGCAAGGTGGTCTTACCCACTCCCTGGGGCTTTCTCCCTGGTGTGCCTACCTGGGACTCGTATCTCAGCCTCCGTGTCACCTCGTCCCTGAACTTGGTGAGGTTTGCTGGGACATCTCTACAGGGGAACTTGGCGAGCACCTCGGCCGCATTCTCAGGTGGAAACTTGTCCAGGGAGGATGGCTTGACAAACTCGCTGAGGGCACAGATGTAAGCTTCCCCACGCAGTAGCGAGATGACCGACCAAGTGATGGGTGCCACAGATGCGCGGCCCATGATGGAGCCGAAGAGGAGGAAGGTGGCAGCGGCAGAGAAGTTCTTGGTGCCACGCTTGTGGCACTCGGCCACCAGGTTCCAGGTGTGGTTGTTCCAGATGACACCAATGAGGAAGAGAGCCAGGGCTGGGACCCCGATGGCAGCCAGCCCATAGATGTAGTTGCGGGCAGGGGAGCAGGGGCAGTGGAAGGCAACGACTGAGAAAAGCTCCTCGCTCCCCACTGTCCCCAGGGCCACCAAACCATTGAAAATCATCACGTCTTTGCTCTTGAAGAACAAGGAGAGGAAGCGGAAGTTCTCAGCAATGAGGGCAGCCATCTCGTCCGGGGGCTGAGAGGTGTGTGCTGCAGTGGGGGCTGTGCTGGCTCAGCCCCCAGCACTGAGGAACACTCCAATGGGGGGTGAAATGGCCTGGTGCTAGCTGATGTCCAAGGAGCTGTTCCAGGAGCAAGACAACTTCACTGAGGTCCCTTCCTCCCACCTGGTGTCCCAGTCTTTGGAGCTGGTTGCTGATACCAGGGATACCTCAAAAGGGGCTGAAAATGGGCTTTGGCCTAAGCAATATGTAAAACCTCAGCCATTTTAGTTTCCCACAAAGATCTCCAAAAGCTTTGCTACAGCAAAGATGACAGGTGGGACATCTCTTTCTGTCCCTCTCAATTGCATGTTTATCCTCTTTCCTTCTTTTTGGTTTTAGTCACCTCCCACAGAGGCAATTACTGTCAGCATCACTGGCAAACTGTTGATGATCTCCCAAACCTGCAATGAAGGAGGACACCATGTTACTGGGAAAACTGGGCCAGAGCATTGTCACTAGGATGTGTCCCCAGCCCTGCCACTGACTCACACCAGCCCAGCCACATGTGGCACGTGAGTGTTGGGGTTGTGCTGCTTTGAAGGTGCTCTGTGTGGCTTTTGCCTCCCTCTTTAAACCTGATGAGCTAATATTTATTAATAGAGACAGGTATGTGAGGAAGGCAGTAAGGGGGGCTGTGAGACATCCCAGCAGATTTGGGATCACAGAAATGTGGCATGGGAGGCTACATTTGCTGAGAAGGGTGAAGGGATGCTTGGGGGGTGTTGCTACCAGCAAGAGAAGTTACCTTCTGGTAAAGCAGAGCTTATCCTGATGACCCAGGATACAAGCACCAAATGCTGATAGAGCTGGGAGAGCAATTACGTGGGAGCTTTTGCTAGGATTAGGTGTGGCAGGATGAGCTCCCCTCCTGCAGCTGGGTGACATAATTGTACTCCCTGTCCTGGCCTGCAGTCCCAGCTCAGCCTCTTAATTGCTGCCCTGAGATTGAGCCCTCAACCTGCAGCTTCAGTGACAGAGATGCCCTTTGGTGCTCTTTGCCTGAGTTACACCCCACTGACAGGGCTGCAGGCACTCAGGGCCAGGCAGGGAAAAGCACGTACCCTGGGTTTTTTTTAAGGGCAGGGAAATAACTGGGGAATGTATCCTCTCTGCAGTGATGTCAATTCCCCTGTCCCATCTGCAAGCTGGATTCAATTAATTTCTTAGTTGACTTTCCATCAGTGCTGCATCCCACAGGGCTTCCTCTTGGGAACCCTCAAGCACCTTGCTAGCTCTGGGAACCCTAACTGGTGTAATGAAACCTGCTGGCCTCAGGGGAACCACTCTTTGTCACCAGGATTTGCTGGAGACAGGAAGGACCTGGGTGCCCAACTAACCATCTCTGGCAGCTTGCACAGTGCTGGAAGCACTGGCACACATCTGGGGCTCCTTGGGAGCCCTGGCCCACAAGGCTGCCCCAAAGTCTTCCCTGGGCCACCCCCAACTGCAGGGACAGGACTTCAGGGACATTAATGCAGAAGAGGCAAAGATACTTTAATCCTTATGGTCTTTTCCACAAGGCGTGCTCATATGCTGTGCTTTAAATCACTACTGTGCCTCAGTTCATCTGCTGCCTCAGCAAATCCGGGTTCACTCCCTTTCTCCGTGGAGCAGAGGAGGTGAATGGGAGCACAGATTTGTTCTTTGCTGTGTCTAACCCATGGCAATCCCTCTAAAGTCACACTGTGACATGGCTGAGTTAAAAACGCAAACAGCCCTTAATGTTTTCCTGCAGCTTCCCAGTTTTCCATATGCAAAACTCCCTCTGCAAAGGAGTCAGACCAGCTGAAAACTGCCACCACGTGATGGGGAGCCAGGCCTCCATCCCTATGCCTGGTGGAAGTCCAGATTTGCAGCCAGATGCTAAACCCACAAACTTGTTCAAGCATCTGTTGTTAGTTACCCACAAACGGCCCTGATAAACACGGCCCTGTAACCTTCCTGTCAGAGCCTGGCAAATGGCAAAGCAAAAATCTGAGGGGCTGGCAAAGAGAAGTACTGGCCATTTGGAGGAGGTTACCGTTCCTTTGCTTGGTAGTTATGGTCTGGGAGAGAAAGTTGGGTAGAACGGGAGAAGTCGTTTGCCGTAGATAAGTTTTTAGGAACCTCTCTTTCCTTCCCCAAAATATCCATGAAAGCAAGAAAAAATTAAGTGACTTACTTGAAAAAGTCGTTGAAACCAGTTCTGGAGCCTTCTCAGCCCCTCCTATGTTTCTCGCTCGGGCTCTGGTCGCAGGGGGTTTCCAGCAGCACACAGGGAGTCGTGATGCAGCCGATGCCGGTCTGATGGGTGAAGGGAAAGCTTTTGAAAACAGCCTTAACAGTTTGCGAAGGCTTCCTTATTCAGTTTGAAACATGCCCTCCGCTGTGGGCTTTTGGGAAGAGGGAGGAGGTTGTTCTCAGGCCCTGAGCTTGGGTGGGGCAAAAAGCAGGCGCTTGGCTTCGGCTGTGTGCACGGCTGAGCTTGTGCCTTTAAACAGAAAAAAAAAAAAAAAAAAAAAAAAAAAAAAAAAAGGAAACGAAAAGCTAAGAGAATGAGTCACTGGAAAATGCACATCGTGCTTTCTCAGATTCACGGTGCAGATGTGCAACGGCTGGCCGGGAGTTTGCCTGGAGAACGGGAGCGATGAGGCGCCTTGCAGGGGTGCAGAGGGGAAACGGTGGATACCCCAACCCGCATGCAATTCTCTCGGTCCCCCGGGGATGCAGTCATGCCGGTGGAAGTCACCCTAAGCAGGCTGGGACAGCGCAGGGGAAGCTCCTGGTCCCATGAGCAAGATCAGGACCGGCTGCTTTAGCGCAGGGAGTAGGCTGAGCCAGCGGCAAGGCGCCCGCCTGGCTGGGTTTTCGGGGCACCACAAGCTCGGTAGGGTGCCAGGTTCCGCTTCCCCCAACCCGGGACTGAGCAGCGGGGCTGCTGCAGCGGGCTGGGGGCGGGCCATGTGTGCAGGGCTGGGTACAGCCTGGGTTTTGGCGAGTGCGGTGCATTCCTGCCTGGCTCAGCTTTTCCGCTCGCTGCTTCCTCTGCCTGAGCGATGCCTGCGAGACAGCCGAGTGCCTCACTTTCTCTTTGCTCCTTCCTCTCCGCCATCTGTCCCTCAGCTGCAGCCCTTGCTCAGCCTGTTGCAGAGGCCGGAGGCCCCCATCCTCCTTCCCCAGCCTCCCTGCCCTCTAGTCTCCAGAGTTAAACTCAACCCTCCCCAGAGAGTGTCTTCAGCACAGGCAAATCTTCAGCAACACCCACGTTCCCGTCCGCCTCGAGCAAATCTATGCTCATCCCAGCGCTGGCAATTCAGCCGACGGGATTTTTGGACCGTCTTCCTTCCTACCCCCAGCTCTGGGGTCCCCGGGCGGGTTTTTGCAGCTCCCAGTAGTTTGGGTGCGGTGCACCCCTCGGCACTCCCACACCCTCGGTGCTTGCCCGGGGCTGGCTCCCGTGCCGGCTTGGTGGGGACCCTGGGGCTTGCTCCATACTCGGGGCGCTGCTGCATCCCGGGATCAGCACCGGCACCGCAGCCCGGCTGCAGTCCCAGGGGCTGTGTCGGGTTCCCTAGGGAAGGCTCTCCTCCCAAAGGCAACGAGCAATGTCCCCAGATTACAGCATGGAGAGGAGAACCTGCCTGATCTATGAGGACTCCGCAATTGCTGAAATTGCTACACAGGGGCCAGGCTCTTATCCTAAAAATCTTAATTAAAAGTCCAAAAGGTTCTCGTTGCAGATACATCTAGTTATTTTGATACCTTAATGGCTGTGCCATGGAACCTGCCATCCCTCCGTGCTGCTCGCCATCGTGGGGACTCTGAGTGCGCCTTTCTCAGTGAGCCACAAACAGCACTGAACTGCAAATCATAGGAGTGGAAACCACCTTTATCTTTTAATCTCCTTTGCTTTGTAAATCAGGTTTTGTGCCTATTAATTTCTGGGCAGGTGCATTAATTAAAGTTTGGGTGTGAAGATTAACGACAAAACCCTGTCACGCTCCTTTCTCCTGGGAGTTGGCCAGATTTATCCTGCCCTTGACTACAGGCTTGCTCAGGTGCTCTCACAGCAGCCAGGAGAATTTCCTCATAATTTTGGTCCTTTGTTCTCTTCTCCCCAAAGGCCCTGTGGAGTTACACACTGATAATTAAGGTTTATGCAAATGACAGTCACCTCAGTTACTGGCCAGCCTTAATAAGTTGTTTGAACAAGAACATCACAGCAGAAATTTCAAGGGGGATGAACATCTTGGAAGGGACATGGCAGGGCTAAAACTCATCCCTCAAAAAGGATTTGCCTTCTGCATATGTGTAATAAAATCAGGGCCACTGGGAAACACTCTTGTAGGCTGTGATTTCCATGGTCACCTTGAGGGCCTGCATCCTGTCATCTTCAGTTTCTCTGGAAGTTGGCAGCCACCTTTTATTGTGTAGGGTTGGCGGTAACCTCCCAACTTCTCCTCCGAGGGCCAGGCTCCTCCATGGCTGCTGCTGGCAGCCATGAACTGGAAAAACATTTCCTCACACAGCCTCAGCACCCCGGGCTTGGCCTGGGGGCTCTCCCAGTGCTTTTCAGTGTATCCAAGTAAAGAAACACCAATAGCTTTTCTAAATAGCTTTTATAAATCCTGGTGTCTGAGCACAGAGTTTGAATGGTAAGCCTGAATTATTTATTTGGCTCCTTAAACAAACACCCAGGTGGGTTTTTAACAGCAGTCTTTGTGTCAGAGAGAAATCCAGGAAAAATTGTAAGAACAAATCATCCTGAGGCAGATTTGTGGCAGGGTGTTGGTCTGGCCCCCTGTCCGCTCCCTGCTGCTGAATGATAGCTGCTGTCCTTGTCTGGACACTTCCCTCAAGGAGCATCTCTGTAGAATTCTTGTTTAATAGTCCCTGTAACACCATCCACACTATTTCTGTCACATGTAGTGTGATGTGGGATGTCCTTTCACCAACTCATTGCTTTGGTCAAATTTATTTTAAAGCTTTTCTTGGCTTGGAAGCTGTGTGTCTGTGGGGATGTATTGTGTAGAGGGGATATGGGATCTTTTAGGGTTTCACAGCTTGGGAGGAGAAAGAGGCACCCCCAGTTTTTTTCCCCAACATAGGATTTTTAATACTGCCTAAACCCACATGCTCTGCTTGGTGCTGAGCACATCATAAAAGAGTGGAGGTTTTGCACATCTGGTAGTGTCTGTCTTGGCAATGGCCACAACACAAACGTGGTGCTTGGTGGTGTAGGGCACATGGCACATCTGGCTGCCACATCGTACCCCTCAGC
The DNA here is from genome assembly GCA_024500445.1 of Entomyzon cyanotis. Classification (NCBI taxonomy): domain Eukaryota; kingdom Metazoa; phylum Chordata; class Aves; order Passeriformes; family Meliphagidae; genus Entomyzon; species Entomyzon cyanotis. Next base: position 12,138,749 of record JAKEPQ010001000.1, on the reverse strand, counting down.
GTCCCTGGGGCTTGTCCATCGTGGCCTTGCATAATTGTCCCTCCTGGCCCAAAACTTGTTACCTGATTTACTGATGCTGTAGAACTGGATGTGAGAGCATGGGATCACACCAGCACCACTGAGCCCATTGGATACCCATTCCCTTGCAGCCACTGTGGCACCAACCTTTGCCTGTGCCTGGTTCCTTCTGCCCTCTCTGCAGCCCATCTCATGAAAATGTGATTCTGCCTCTGCACAGCCCCATGGCCCTTCAAAAACAGCTGTAGTAGGCAGCTGTCTCTCTTCGGGGTGCAGAGGGGTGCACAGGGGGCTGCCCCTCTCCTGCCCAGCCATTTCCAGTGGGGAGGGCAGGTGGCTGGAGGTTCAGTGGGGGTTTGCATCTGTGCCAGCTCTTCAGGGCCATGTTCATGGTGCTCCGGTCAGTGATGCCCAAGAGCTTCTCTGCAGCTTCCCCAGCATCCGCAGGGGCTTTCCTGGGTGGGTGGCAGTGCGTGGCCACCAGGTCTGTGCTCATGCTCTCAAAGAACTGCTGGATGCAGACCTTGGCAAAGCTCCTGGCGTGCTCTGCACACGTCTCGTCGAACAGCTTGCGCTCGATGTCGATGTAGTGGGACCAGTATCTGCTCTTCAGGAAGGCAGCCTGGCTGAAGCAGGGCCGAAGGGCTCTAACCAAGAAAGCCAGCATGGTCATCAGCAGCACAAAACACCAGCCTAGAGCCTGCAGGGACAAGGGGGAACCAGAGCTGTCACAGGCAGGCAAAGCACATGCTCAACATTTCCCACCAGCCAGCAGAAACCCCCTGGATTGCAAACAAGCCTGACTCCACTTTGGGCTGTTTGACATTTTTCTGTGTTTACACTGCAGAGCTGGACAAGGAAACCCTATGAACTACATTGGTGCATTTGTGCTGAAATTTTTTTTGGTGCACCCACACAGGCAGCACCTCTCATCTTTTACGTTGTAGAGCATCATCAGGCACTGACCATAAATAACACCAGGGCTGAATCCTGCCCCCAGTCCTTGGTCCTGCCTCCAATATGACAGTGGCTCACCTGGGTCTAGGGTAGTCTTTGTCCTCTGACTTGCAGGATTGTTCCAGCAACTCCCTGGGTTTATGCAGCTGTCTAACTCTTTTTCTGAGCTGTTGGACTTAGTAACATCTACTGTGAGTGAGCAGCAGTGATAGCTCCTCTGTTAATGGGGTCTGACAGGAAGGGTGAGGTGAGGGCAGAGCCAGGACCAGTCTGTCTTGTTCACCATCAGTCTTAGCTCAGGCTGCCACCAGGCTGTACTGGCAGAGCTCATGAGGTTGAACCTCACTGGAAATGCAACCCTCTGAAAGAGCTGGGAGGGCACAATCTAGGTGAGACCTCCTGTTTTTCAGCTCCCAGTGCTTTCCATTTGGGGCCTACCCAGGAAAATCTGCTTTGTGTCTTTGGAGAAATCCCTGTGGCTCTATTTCTCTTAAATGGGATAATAATTCCTCTCTGCCCTGAGGAGGTCAGGCAGAAGAGCTGCTTTTAAACAGGAGTACGAGTGACAGGTGTGTCAGGCTATCCTGTCTCCAACATGGCCAGGAGCAGAGGGCTTGAGAGAAATTAAACACAGGACAAATGACTAGTGGTACATCTTCATTTGTGGTTCCCTAGGATGGTTAATAAACACACACTGGCTGTTCCCATGCAGCGGCAGAGACAAATGGCATAGATAGTTACCTGTCCTTTGTTTGCACTTGTTATAATAAGAAAAAGAGAAACTGATGGGTTATTGGGGAGGCTGACAGCCCACCAGCCACTGAGTAAGATCCATGCCAGCCCCTTCTGAACTTGCTCTGAATAAATACATGCATATGATTTGGCTGTCACTGCTCTGCAGCGCCAGGCTGCCCAGGCAGGAGAGGGTGCCTGTTATCAGGATGACCCACAGCTTCAGCCTCTGCACCTCACTGGAGGCATAACTCCACAGAGCTGAGTCTGAACACCTTGTACCCCTGTGAAATCACCAGTCTCTCCTGCTGCAGGTTGATTTCTACCAGGAGATCCTGTCAAGGGAAGAACTAGGGCCAGCAGTGCCTAACCCCAAGCCACCAGAGAGAGCACAGCCATGGTGCCTCTTACCTGTGAGATGCAGCGCAGGTACCTCACAGCCACTTCATTGGCGATGAGCTCCTGCCCATTGTATATCTCCTTGCAGGGGATTCGGGCAAGAACTCGCTGTATCTCCCCTTGGGAGAGGCGGGGGTGGCTGGCATTGCCCAGGGTCTCCACGGGCACCGAGGTGCAGAAGGCACAGGTGACGCACTTGCCGTCCAGCAGTGTCACTGACACCCAGACTGCAGGGGCGATCATGGCCCGCTGAGCCATGGAGCAGAACATGTAGCGCAGCACCGCCGGGTCCTTCCCCCGCTGGCCCTGCGGCCGCCTCCACTCCTCTGCCAGCATGGAGATGTTGTTGTTCAGCACAAAGCCCAGCAGGAACAAGATGAAGGGGGGCACCAGGAGGATGCCCAGCCCGTAGGCCAGGTTGTAGCGTGGCAGGCAGGGGCAGTTGAAATCAAAGGCTGAGTACATCTGGGTGCTGGCAAGGGCCATGATCCCACAGATGCCATTCATGAAGGACTCCTGGTTGGACTGGAAGAACTGGAAGATCATCCGAAACTTGTCCATCTTCTGTTGATTCCTTCACCCGCCACAGTCAAAGCTGTGGCCTTGGTTTACTTCATTTTTTCAGATTTCCTCTTCAAAGGTGGGCATCAGCAAGTCTCTGTGCAGTTCACTGTTTCATTCACTGTTCATTCTTACAGACCCAGTATTTAAAGCAGAAAATTAATTTTTTTTTTCTGCTGATTTTGGTGCTTACAAAAGTTTAGAGTTTGCTTCCTTCTGCTGTTCTTTGGATCTGGGACCTGGGTTGGTTTTGGTTTGCAAAACCTGATTTCATTCTTCTCCATATCCCCATTTGTGCAGTCTGCCAGCCACCAGTCCCCTTGGCTGGAGGGTGCAGGTGTTACCATGGCTGTGTCCTTGCCAGAGCACTCTGTGTCCTGGGCAGAGTTGGCTGATTGGCCTCTGTGAACCTGTTTGCAAATGCAGGAGGTGGGTGCTCCTCCCAGGTGAATATGACACCTGCCTTCTCCAGTGCTGGCACACGGGGAAAAATGGGATTCCAGAGCTTTGCCCTTCCCTCCGTGTGTCTGCCTTGCCTCAGCAGCATCTAATGCAAGCACCTAGCAGGTCTGCCAGCCTCTGTTTCTGTACCTGCTTCCCTGGGAAATAGCTCTTCTTTTTTATTCTGCAGAGGGAAGGGAAATGAGAAGGAAAAGCAGAGGAAGGAGAGGTAACAGTTAGGCCAGGCTTGCTTCTAAAGCACAAATCTAAAAGAAGTGAATGATGTTGTTGGTGTTCTCCCACACCTCTGTTCCCAGTTCACAAAGCAGCCTTGGTGCACTTGGTTCCTCCCTCAAGCTGGCCAAAAGATGGGCAATTACTGGGACCAGAAGTGGCTGTAAAACAAACAGTGGCAAGTGCTCAGTCGATCCTGTCCAGGCTCCACCTGTGCTGTTGATGTGAGAGTCAGGATACATCTGACTGGGCATGAGTGTGACTGCCCTGGTGGCTGCAGGGCATGTCACCAAGGGAAGCTGTACATGGGTGGGTGGCACAAGGGAGGCACAGGGAAGGTACTTTTCCCCAAGGTTTTGCAGTGTGTCAGTACAGAGGTAGGAAGCCAGAGCAGGTGTTTTGACCATTAGTCAGTGCTGCAGGTTCTGAGTCTGTCCTGCACCAGCCCTGGGGTATATGCCCAGATAATGCTGAGTTCACCCTGAGATGCCACCGCAGAGGTGTGCAGAGCATGTGGGTAATACCTGAGCAGTCTTACCTCTGCCTGCTGTGGAGAGGTTAATTGCATGATCTCATCAAATGGGAAGAGATTTTGATGCATGAATATAGATGAGGCTTATTGTACTGCTAGCTAAGAACTCAGACTGGCTTTCCTATTCACCTGGCAAGTGGCCTTTTGAAGGGCAGTTCACATCAAAGCCTGTGTGAATCAACCTTGTAAAAAGCAGACAGCTTTTTGATCTCCAGAAAAACCCTGCCTTTTATTAAATGTGAATGAAGGGCCTGAGCCTGCTTGGTGTACAGCACAGTTCTCAGTGAAGCCAACAGTAGGTGAGGGGAAATCAAAGAAGACAATGCCTGGATCTTTCCATGTTGCCTTGTTAGGGAGGGCTTTGTTTCCACGAGCTTCCCAACCAAAATTCACTCTAATTGACTAGTAAGGCAAGGCAGAGCTGATGCTTCTTCCTGCAATCCCAGCCTACTTGTGCTCTGGAAACCATGTCCTGGAAGAGATGGCACATACCCAAGTCCCTCCCAGGACCTGTTCCTGCACCTGCACACCAAGGCAGACTGCAAGGTGTGGAGTCGAGCAGAGCTTTGCACGTCCCAGTCAGTGTAGGATACAGAAAGGAGGGATGTGAAAGCAGTAACAATTCCCATCAGGAGAGTTTGGGAAGTGACTGGGGAAGTTGTCTTTGCAGCCAGACCTGCTGTTTCACAGGCTCTTGGCAGGTGAGGATCCCTGAGCGTGTCAGACATATCTGTAGGCCAGGCATCACAACAGCCCTCAGAGACAGAGAGCTGCTAAAGTTTGTGAATGACCCTCTTTGCCCCAACTTCCACGGGAAGGTAAACACTCTTAATAGAGCTGGTGGGAAGAGACCTCTGAAGATCTTTTGGTTCACCCACCACTCCCTGCACAAAGCACCTTCAGCTTCACATCTAATCAGGATGTGAATATTTCCATAAATGGCAGTGCCATAGACTTTCTGGGCAAGCCTTTCCATCATCCTCAGAATCAATGTTTTCTTCTGTTTAAATGGCATGTCCTGCAATTTGGGTTTGTTGCCCCTTGTCCTGTCAAGGGGTGCCAGATACCACTTTCCAGAATGGAGAAGAGCTTTTGGGCTTCAGAAGGAGACACAGCATGGGACTCAGGGAGGCTGGGAGGAATGAACACCCATGGCCTCAGCCAACTGCAGCTACTCCATGAGCAGACCAGACCCTCCCAGCAGCACATGAACTTTTGTAGACCTGCAGAATCTATGGCAGCACCCTTAAACCCTCCTGTTTTCTCCCTCCTGCTACAGATAACAAATCTGTTCCTCTTCCCCTTTTTTGCATTTTGTATTTTGTGGCCATCCTGGGATGACTTAAAACCTGAGAGCATGGAAAGCAGCATGCAAAGGCAGCTGCAGACCTCAGCTCTGAGCGTGTTAGGAAAATACCCAATTTGACTAGTATGAAATGGTGAGTCCAAACTGAGCCTCAGATTTGTGATGTCGTGTCTGATAGAAGTAAACCAGAGATACAATTCAAAGTGCAATGCTGACTTCAAATAGGAGCGCAGAAGCTCTTTGGATCTAAAGAGCTCCTGGGGAGAAGATCACTGTGTTATTCCCAAGCACAGCTGGCTTTGTGCACTCTCTGAGCACATCCAAGGGAGCTCAGGGATTCACACAGATCTGATTTTGCTGTGAAAATAAAAGCTCGGCAGCCCATCCCTCTGCACCCTGCAGCTCCTGACTGGGCCTCAGTGGGCAAAGGGATGCAGCTGCCCAAGGGTGAGCTATGAAGTTATTTGGCCTCCCAATGTTTTGCCCAATACCTCCTCATTCTCTGATCTGTGCATACAAACATCCTTGGGAGGAGGTGACCCACCTGCCATCGGTTTGACAAGTTAATTTTGCATTTTCATTTTGATCCCTCATTTTGGATTTAGTCCCAATGTGGTGGCAGGTTTCTCTGCCCATATCCCAGCCTCTTCTTCCCTCCTGGAAGCTGTGCTTGCCCCATCCATCCATGCATGCCCAAGGAGACATTTCTTCTTCACCCCACCTCCTCCCAGCCCCTCCACATTGTGCCCCTCCCTACAAAGGGCAAGGTGGGCATCAGTGTGAGGTTCAGCCTGGAGGAATAGATGTGTCTGTTCTGGGTTAGTTCGCAGTAAAGACTTTAATGCATCCAAGCAGCCACACTGGACTGAAGTACCAGTCAAACTGGCATCATGTACAACGGGGGCTGGAAAAGGCAGGTGAGAAAGCAATTAGTATTAAAGGCTCAGAGATAAGGTTACATTCAAACAGCTTTGAAACTATGGATGGAAATGCCCTAACAGGTGTTGCAAGGATGATCCTCTAGATAGGTCAGTTTGTACTCAAATCTAGCAGGGGAGTGTTTGAAATCTGCATTCAGACTTCTCAGGCAGAGTCAGTGTGTCCTTTCCATGGCTCAGCACCAGTGCTTAGAGCAGCTATCTAAACCCCAGCAGAACCCTGTGGGCTGTGTTAAGCTAAGCCTCCATCTCCTTTTCCTTCTGCAAATCCAACCCAATCCAATCCTTATCCAGAAGTGTCTTCAATTAGAGTTATGCTGCTCCATGAATTTCAGTGTGTTTCCATACTTCACTTTTAAAATGCATGGAAGTATTGATGGGTTGTTAGAGGGAGGCAGAACAGTTTGGCAGCTGGGCTGGGGGCAAGCCAGAGCTCTCAGCAGATGCGAAGATATAGGAGGTGGTTTTGCCTTTTGGAGTAAATATGTTTGGTACTAAGAGAGTTGCCAATTAAATAATTTCTGTTTCAGCTCTGATAATCCTTTGAACCACGGTTCACTGGAATGGGCAGGATCTCCTCACACACGTGTGTGTATGGTTTATGTATGCAGCCTGATGTTGCTGCCGTGGTCAAATCTTTCCTCAACCCAGAACATTTGTAAAAAGCTGCAAACTCCTTGTTAGGACAAAAGTGCCCTTGGCTGAGAAATGTCATTAACAGTGACTGCATCTGGGACCTTCTGACACTCAGAGTAGCTGACTTTGGAGGTTTTGCTCGGCACACCCTGGAGTGGAGCCTTTGGGGCTGGGGTTTTGGAGGAAGCTGTGATCACCACTGTCATCTACCCGCTGGTCCTTGCTTTGTGCAGAGCTTTGGCAATGCTCCTTCAGTGTCTGGAGGACAAAGCCCCCTCTACACGTTGGTGTGCTGGGGGAATTTGGAGTGGGTGCCTGAGCTCTCTGCCCAGGGCAGAGGGCATCTCTCTCGGACCTGGGTTGCCTGGCTGACATCCAGGGGAGGTTTCTCATAGTACCACGTTTTCAGAAGTTTGTTCACCCGGCTCTGATCTGTGATCCCCCGGAGAAGATCTTCCTCTTCTTCAGCCCCCTCTCCCTCCCTAGGCAAGCTGAAACTGTGCAGTTTGATCTCTTGCCTCATGCTTTCAAAGAAGTGGAGGATGCATTTGTGAGCAAAGAGCCGGCTGTGCTCACAGCAGGTTTCCTCAAAAATCTTTTGCTCTATATCAATGTAGTTGCTCCAGTGACGTGCCTGCAGGAGGGCAGCCTGGTTGAAGCAAGGTCTGAGCCAGCGGGCAAGGAAAGCTGCTATGATAAGGATCAACAAAATGCTCCAGCCAAGTGCCTGTGTGATAAGAAATAAGCAGTGAAACAGGAGCAAGACAGACACAAGGGCAGGCACAAGCTGCTTGCCTGTCTCAGCGAGACAGGGAGTTTGTGTGGCTGGGGGAGAAATGTGGCATATCTGGACTCCTGTCCTTGATCTGTCCCTATAGCCCAGCACCCCACACTGCACTAAGAGGGTTGGTGTAATCTCCTCCCAGGGAATATAGAGTATTTATCTGTGCATGAATCATTCAGTAGGGATAACTGATTGTAAAGTTAGCCTGAAGCAGACAGGCATTTGCTTTGAGCACAGGAGTGCCCCAGGGAAATGGGACTTTAGTGCTTTTTTTGGTGCTTCCATATCTCCATGGATCTTCACCTGCCACCTACACTAACTCCAGGGCCCACTAACTCCAGGAGTCCCCACAACGGGGTGAAGACAGCCTAGATTACGGGCAGATCTTGTTGGTAAGAAGGGCTTGTTTTCAATGACCTTCCACCAGAACTCATCCCTGACCTGGCACTCCTGTACCAAGAGCAGAGGCCAGTCAGGACTCCACTCCCATTTTGTGCCCTGTTTGATTGTTCCTGACCAAGCTATTTTCATCTGTCTAAGCTTGCACTGTCCTTAAAACAGTAGGTCCTGTCTGCAGGGTTAGCAGTTAGAAAGATCTGACACTGAACAGGGCTTTAGGAGACATCTATATTTTATACAATTTAGCTCTTATTATCTGGGTTTAGAAGCTGCTGGTTCTTCTAGAAACAAAGTTCTGTTATTAAACCATTCATCCTTTCTTTCCTTTTCCCTACCTGAGTGACTCGAGATTATCTCTTAGGACAGCAATGTTTAGAGACAAAAAGAAGCACAGAGCAGCTTTGCTCCTAGTCTGACCACAGTGAAGTGATGACAAATCAAGGAAGAGCAGGAGCAGATGCCACATGCCTGGTCACCTCAGCAACACGAGAGGCTCTGCCAGCAGTGACCCACCTGGGACCAGCAGCGCAGGTACCTGGACACTGCCTTGCGGGAAGTGTTGTTCCTCATGAGCTCATCATCCTTGCAGGGCACCTTGGCCAGCAGCTGCTGCACCTGCACAGGGCTGACATTGGCAAAGCCCACAAACTTCTCAGGATCCATGGAGCTGCTGAAAGCACAGATTAGGCATTTGCCATCCAGGAGGGTGACTACAATCCAGACTACAGGGGCAACCATGGCTCGCTGCATGATGGATGAACACATGTACCTGGGGCAGGAGAGAGAGAGGTGAGTGGGTAAATGCTGTGAGCTTTCTCCTCATCCAGAGCCCTGAGGGACTCAGGCTGTCCTGTGCCAAGCAGTCTTTCTGGATCTAGGGAACTGACTCCCAGGACTGTCCCCAGCATTACTCCAGCTGATGTTTCTGCTCTTCTGTGATGTCTTTTTTGGTGTTGCCTCTTAGTGAAGCCTGCACCAGCACGTGGCAGTGCTCTGTGTGCTGTCTGCACTCAGTCAGTGCACAGTCCCCTCATTATGTGCCTGCCTCAACTGCACACTTATGTCTCCCGTGCACAGATCCTTGTCAGTTCTCCCTTGTCTTCCACATTCACATCTCCTTTTCTCATTGGTTCAGTTTCGATCTGGAAAATCCCTTTTGTTCTGCAGCCGTTCTTGCCCCTCTCTGAGCCAACCTGTGCACTGCATAAAACTGCATGTAATAGATGGAATGTGATTCTCCTCTCCCTTCCACCAGTATTAGTAAATTAGTAAAAACTCAGGTGAAGGGAGGGAGACCATGAGGCTTTTGATAAAGAATGATTGTGATGAAAATGCCACACCTTCTGCATATTTAAAATGAAATACCTCATCTTTTTGCACATGGAAGCCCCAGGAGACACCCTGTGAGTGCATGACAGGGCAGCAGCAATGCAGTTTCCCAGGATGGTGGCATAAGCCCAGGTGTTAAGGCACACCTGCTCTCCTTTGCTGGGATCGAATAAGACTGCCTTAATTTCTGCTGGATGTAAATGCATTTCCCATACCCCTGCCCCTCTAGGGTCATGAGGAAAGGTCCGGGAGATGACCTTGCAAGAAAATTAACTACCAGGAGGATCAAAGCTATGGAGAGAGACAGCTAAGTAGGAGGTGGAAAGAGGGATGTCACTGCCGCTGCAAACCCCACCTGATGACAGCCAGGTCCTTCTTCCTGCGCCCCTGTGGTCGCCTCCACTCCTCCAGCATCACCAGGGACTGTCTGTTGAGGATGAGGCCGCATAGGAAGAGGATGATGGGGGGTATGAACATGATCCCCAAGCCATATGCCATGTTGTACTGGGGCAGACAGGGGCAGCTGAAGTCAAAGCTGGTGTACATCTTTACACTAGCCAGGGCTAACAGCCCACAGATCCCATTCATTACAGACTCTGAGCTGGATTGGAAGTACTGGAAGATCATCCGGAAACGGTCCATCATGTTCTTTTGGCCGGGAGTGCTCCTCCTGGGAAATCCCTGGGCTGCCCAGAATGCCCTGTCTCCCTTTGTCCCTCCTTCTGCTGCCACAGGGCAGGGGACTCACCTCAGTCCACAGTCGGCTGGGGCAGGAGGACGAGGATGGAAGAGAGCTGCTGTGGCAGGGGGATCCCTGTGCTGGGGCTTCCCCACTGGCACAAGGCTCTCACAGATCTGGCTCTCACCCAGTGCTTGTCTTCTGGGGCAGCTGGTAGCTCTTCTAGGTGACCTGATGGATACAGCCTCCAGCAGCTTTTTTTTCCAGCTTGTTTTTTGTTTTCAGGGCTGTCCCACATGCCAACCAGTGACAGCCTCCAGTAGTGCTGGGTCCCTCCCTCCCAGAGATGGGAACTCTCCATGGAGAGCCATTGGTGGATGCTTGTGAGCTGCTGTTTCTGCTGACTGAAGCCTGATTGATTGATTCATCACCCAGGAGAAACCAGGTAAGTCAAATGAGCTCAGCTGTGTTTCTGCTGCTGTCCCACTTCTCTTTGCATGCCCCCAGCCCTGCGTGGGGCAGGGGGAAGGCAGAGAATGCACGCCTGGCTCTGAGTGCACTGCAAGGCTGCAAGCTCAGATTTCCCTATGAAAATGGAATGAAAAGACCAACCCTTTAACCAAGAGGATGTGCGAATTGATAGCTTTCAAAGCCAGGGGCAAAGCTTTGGGGCAAAGGCTGCTCTTGGCTTTGCCCCAAAAGTGCATCCTATATATACTGTGGTATTTGTACCATACCTACCTCCATGTCTGAGGCTCCTCCACTGGAGCACTTCTTGCTCCCCATCAGAGGACATGGTGCAGAGCAGCTGGTTCTTTTGCCCCATGGGACTTGGTTATCATCTTCATAATCTTTTCCTCCCCAAAGTTCATTTTACAGATAAATACAACTCATTGCCACACAAGGAGGTTCTAGTTTTTTTTCCTGACATATTGAATATATTTTTTTTCTCTCCAGCTTTCTTCTGAAAACACTTTCAGATTTCTTCTCAGCTCAGGTTTCCAAATGCATTCAGGAAAGGGGCATGGAGGGGAAAGGGTGTTAGTTTTAACTATTTTGTAAAAAAGAGAGGAATTATCTCCACTGAAGTACACTTGCTGCCAACACTGGGGTTTCTGCCCATGCTGGCTCCCACTGCAGGGCTGGTTGCCTTGATGGGATCACATTGAAAAGGATCAGCAGGGAAGGGGTACCTGTGGTTGTTCCCCAGCACATACAGATGAATCATAGATGAATGTCATCTCCTCCAATCTGAACAGCAACTCACACACTTACTTTAATGAAATACATCTGCTCCAACCATAATATTTGTGTTCTCCTTTACCTGTGAGTGAATTGCCTGTTAATGTTCATCCATCAGCAATAAAACCCCCTGGCTAATCAGCTCATGTTTCCATTTTGCCATTATAGGACATCAGGACCCCTCCACATTGCTGTTATAGGGCATCATGACCCCTGGCTGAACTCCATGGTTGATTTTTAGCCAGGCTGCAGCCGGTCTTGGTTCTCAACTGCTTCAATACTCAGTGGGTTTCTCATTAAATGGCTTACATTTATGTGGTGACTCGACTTCAGAAAATGTGGTGCACTCTCTGCAGAACAATTACTTTAGAAAAATGATTTTACCTCTCCAGCTCTCCTGGGCAAAAACACAGTAAAAGCTAAACAGTTCCTTACAGCTCAGGAAAGTAAGACATAAAAAGAGTAGGAAACATCCTCCGGACAGGACAATCTACAAGGGAATTTTACTTCTCCCAAGTGCCATCTCCTGACCTGGATGTTAGAGGTCTGTAAAGGATGCCTGAGGGGAATCACTGTGCTCTGTTATGATGGGATCTCACCAGTGATTCAGACCTGAGACATAGACTTGTTGAACTGTAGAAGAAAGGAAATATTCCTTAACCTGCAGAGAAAGACACTGAGAGCTTCCTGGAGAAAGAGAGAAAGGCCTGTTGAGGTAAGCGAATTGCTAGACATGGACAAATGTTCAAAATTATTCTCAAAACTTATCACATTTGATTACTCAGTTCTTAGGGTGAAATGAAGAAGAAAAAAGGTTACAATAATCTGTCTCCTCTCCTCCAGCAAGTGGACCTGCCCCATGTCCCCAGCCGTGTAGTCACCCTGCTGAGCCTGCTGAGAGGCTGCCTGCAGCTCTCAAGGGCACCATCCTCAGAGGAAGGCAGCTGCTCCTTGATAGCAAACCTCCAAAACCGTGCTGGAAGCTGCTGTTTCTCAGTGCATCTTTTGGAGAGCCATGTTGGACAACCCTTTGCTTTTTCCTCAGCACTGCAGAATGCAGTGCAAAGGAGGGAACCTCATTTCCTTGCCCCTTTATGGGGGTAAAAAACCAGCTGTAGGCTTTTTGCCCCAGGTGATGGAGAGGGTGGTGGGTACAGGTGTGAGAAGTGCCTCTTGCTTTGGGCACAAGGATGATGTCATTGCCAAAATTTGAATTGGTCATTTAAAATAGGATAAATTCAGCAGAAAAGCGTGGTTGGTTTTGTGCCTGAGCCTGTGCTGTTGGAGCAGCACTGATTCTCTGCATGCAGCATGTGTGGCCTCTGGAGGTGTGCCGACCCAGAGCAAGTCCTTATCCATGTGTTTTGGTGGGGAACAGAGAGCAGCAGTGCAGGTCATATTTCAGTCTCCCTTTTCTCTGCTGGACTGGACCATCTTTCCCACAGGAATGGAGCAGACATTTCACCCATCCTGAAGCTTGCTCTGCAGGAAACAGGCCTTTGCCAAGAGCACTTTTCCCAGCAGTAGGAAAGGACCCACAGGGCTCCTGCAGGAGCACTCTTGGCCTGTGGCATGGGAGGTAATGAGTTACCTCATTGGGAGCCATTTGCAATAGTTTGTAACTGACAAATTATTTAATTACCTGGACTGAATTTGTTTCTGTCCTGAATGTCTGCCTCGGGCAAAAAATTTTTAGAATCTGTTACATGGGTCAACTGTTCCTTAGATGAGGTAAGAGCAGTATTTCCTCCTATGCAAACTTTTGATGGTTACTGGCAGTAGTGACAAATTACAGCTCTGTTGGCTCCATGGGGCAGAGACCACATGTATCTGTGATTCTGTGGGTACTCTTGCACAGCTGTGTACTCTGCCTAGGCTGAGCAAATAATGAGTAATGACAATTAAATGATTAATGTGATGCTAGCAAAAATAATGGCAGCATTGTAAAATGTATTTTGCGCTCGCTAATTATGTTCTCTGGAGATTAGATACTCCTGTGTTCTGCCTTGTAACTTCATTAAAGCACCAACATGCAGCTGACTGCCAGTGAGGAAATATATGGCTTAGTTATGTGTTGTTCTTCTTGAGAGCTCTTTATATATTGCTCTCCTGGCCATTAGCACTTTGCTTTTTGGCTTACTTGGAAGCTCCATTTCCTGATCTCTGCATTATCCTAATCTTGACCTAATTCACACCATTTCTGACTGAGGGGGATTTTTGTAAGGCCGTTTATCTGCTTGGCTTGGAGCTGATGCTGCAGTGACATCATTTGAAGTAGAGACTCTTCTCAGCTAAGGGGGAATTAGGGAATAAGGTGGAGAATTAAGAAATAAGACTGATCTCTAAATATCAAAGCTCAGTGATTTTTCAGACTTCTTCTGATTTGCTAATGCTCACATATCTACCAACAGAGGTGTAGGACCCAGACAGCAGATTTAAGACTGCTGATGTTTAGCTAGGGTTTTGGTTTTTTTTTTTTGTATTTTGTTCTGGTTTTGGTTTTGTTTTTTGTTGGGTTTTTTTTCCCCTGGACACTCACAATTGAGCTCCAGCCCTGTGGAGTCCACAGTTTACAGGATGAAAACCACGGACAACAAGCTTTTCTTGAGAGATCAGCTTGTCTTCAGATTGCAGAGATCTCATAGAGGCTGTTTAGGAGTTTAAAATGACATGGAATGTGAGTGACAAAACTCATCTCAGTGCTGTGACTTTGGGCCTCTGCATTTGTATTTAAGGCTGACCTGGTCTTTGTCCAGTGTGACTACTCCAGGAAGCAGACTACATCCTTCAATAGCTGGATTCATGGCTTTTCAGTCAAAATTTCTGTCTGTACTGTGTGATTTATTCCCCAAAACCCCTTAGGGAAGTCACATTAAGAAACTGATGTCACAGATCTTTTGTGAGGAGTGATGCCATATTTCTCTAATTTGTGTGTCAGGAATGGAAAAAGCTTGTAAAGACAGAAAGAGAAATTTATTGGTAAATTTTGCTCTTATTTTTCTCTAATTTTTTTTCTTTTTTACTCGAAGGATTAAGCAGAGCTGACTGTGTTTTCCAGTCAGGCACAGGGTTATGAAGCAGCATCCCAGGATCACTGCTGTATCCTGGAGTGCAGGGGCTTTAAAACGGGAGTGAAGGCTGTTTGCACACTGAGGGGTTAGAGCTGGGGGGAAGAAAGGAAGGCAGCAGAGCAAAGCCTCGAAACGGTGAGGAAACAGCTTTGCTTGGTGCCACAAAAAGCAATGCATCGCTCTGAAGAGCGAGCTGGTGTCCTTGTCCTTGACTTGCAGAGGGACCTGCCACCACACAGCGGTGCTGCGGCTCCTCCGGCGCCGCCTGTCCTCCCTCCCTGTCCTTCCCACCGTTCTCAGAAGCTAGAGGGAGATATTTCAGGAGTGCTGAGCACCCCTGGATGTGATACCGGGCGGATCAGCACTGCCAGCGCTGCTGTGGTGTGCTCAGGGACAGAGTGGTCAGAATTCCCGCAGCTCCGATGTGATGCTGGAGGATGGAGCACAGGTGTCATTCAGGGCGCTGGGGATCGTCTCGTGTGTGTATCTCCATTACAGATCTTCATGGCGTTTTAGCAGACATCAGGCATTTTCTGGGCTGAAAATGTGCTGGAGCAATGTTGAGTCTTTCTTAAGTGCTGCAAATAAGCTGCAGAAGTAACTGAGAGTGAAGGATTCCCACTGGCAGGGCTGGGTGGGGGTCAGGGTCCACTCCCCTCTGCAGAAAACCATAGAATCATAGAATATTGCCAGCTGGAGGGGACCCAAAGTGTCATTGAGTCCAGCTCCCTGCTTCTCACAGGATTACCTAAAACTAAATCAGGTGCCTGGGAGCATCATCCTGATGCTCCTTGAACTGTGTCAGGCTTGGTGCCATAGCCACTTCTCTGAGGAGTATATTCTGACTGACAACCCTCTTACTGAAGAACTTTTCCCTAATGTCCACTCTGAACCTCCCTGAGACCTGCCTCTAGGTATATCTGCAAATACAGAGATACCCATAAAATACTTCTAGTTATTATGGGGATTTTTTATTTTTTGCAGACCTTGAAAAACATTTGCAAAGTGAAAAAAGAACCAAAACATTCAGAGTGGAATCCATGGAGCAGAGTTTCCCAAGAAAAGTGAGGTATGTATAAAGGCATCATAAGCAAAACACTACAGGTATTTTCTTGTTGCAAGAAAACCCAATCCAATCTCTCTTCAAAGGTGTTAAAATTCATCTTGTCTCAATGTTCCTTGGAGCTCTGAGGTGGGAGATTTATTCTTCCAATGCCTTGTGTAGATATTTACTCTCATGTCAGTGATGGTTAAACACCCCCGCCTCTGACAGAAGGACATATATCAGTATTTAAATTAGTCAGGGTTTGGATTTGAATTTGTCTTAGGTTTCCTTCAGGCACCAGTGCTAATCTAAACTTGCCTCGGAGTGAGTCAAAGCCAGAAAACTCAGCTCATTGTGGCATTTCTCTGCAAAACTCCCCCAAACCAGCATCTCTTTCTCATCAGAAGCCTGCAGTCACATCCTTCGACAGCCCCCTTTGCCAACCATCCTGGCCCCCGGCGGCACAGTCACAGGGACGAAGCCTCAGCCGCTCCTCATGCGAGCAGACACAGCTTTACACGGGCGGCAGCTGCAGCCACCGCGGCCACTGTCACCCTTGATGGAGCCCGAGCGAGAAGGGCTGAGCAGCTCTGACATCTCCCTACCCCTGGCTGCTGCTGCTTTTCTAAAAGCCTTTTCTTCCACGCAGAAACCTCTCTTGTTTTGTGGGCTCCTGTAGAGCAGGAGTCTCAGCTGGAGAGCAGCCGTCCTTTTTGGTGGTTCATTCAAGAGTAGTGATAACTGGGCTGTTTAGAAAGAGGATGTCTTAATAATCCAGGCAAATACCAATATTTCCTCTCACAGCTCTTGTCCTTATTTGGTACAAAGCACCTTTTTCCAGTATCAGGAGTTCAGGTAACAGCTTCAATACTATGGAAGTTGTGAGAGTTTCTTACCTATTGAATGTGTACGCAGACACACTGCTGTCTGGCCATCAGTCCATCTGCAGAGTAGTAGGTGGCTTCCAATCTTAAAAATCCATGTTCTGACATAAAAATATCATTTCATTTTCCTACTCATGCCAGGGCTACCTAACCTAAGACACACATCCCTGAAGCATTTAGAAGTTGGTGCTTCACAGTAGCTGCAATTCATCTTCCAGCAAAATTAGAGTCCTGTTTCACAAGATTGTCTTGTCATCTAGCTCTTGTCTTTATCTGTGTTTATTACCCACCCACACATCATTAATCTTCCTCTCTGTGTATATTTATAATATTTATATGGTGTTGGGTTTCTCCAGTACTCTGTGAACACAAATGCAGTTATCTGCAGTTATTTTATTTTCTCACAGGAAAATGCCATCCTGACTTAACCTCCTCAGGGGGGTCTCTCACCAGCAGCAGATACTCTCTGTGATGACAAGAGACTTGTGGATGATCCCTGTGGCAGATTTCATCTATGCCTGGCCATGATAAATGGGAAATGAACAAATCCTAGAAATCTCAGGATGTTCAGACTTGGAGATACGGTTTTCCTTTCTCTGTTCAACTTTTATTTCACGTCTCTCACATATTCTGACTTTGGAACTTCTTTCCAAGCTTAAAAGCTCAAGCTCTAACACCTTTTCAGAGGGAATATTGGAGGAGGAGATGTCTGCAGGTGGGTTTACTGCTGCATTGCTGTGCTCTGGCAGGTTCCTGCTCACTGCCCCCAGTACATAATTGTGAAGAGTAATTAATGCATTTTCTTAGAAGACAAATTCCAAGAGAGCAAAAAACTTCCTCCATAACAACAGGTAATCTTATAGAAACTGGAGGGTAAAACCCACCAACCATTCCAGCTGCACCATCATCATCACCACCACCCCAACTGACCCCCTGACAAGCTCTTGTAAAGAGCTAAGGACAAAAACATGCCATCATCAGAGACAGATAGCTCATCACAAAACAGACTCTGTCCTTTCAGTCCTGGTCCTCAGTGCAGAGCACAAAATACATTTTAAAGACAAGTTTATGGGCTGCAATTTATAACTTAATACTAACAATCACAGACTCAGCAGAAATGGTCTTTTAAGGTACACCACAATTTTCCATGTCCTCTGTCCTAAGCTAAATTCTTGTGGTTGCACAGACAGTAATTACCTGCAGTGCCTTGTGTTCTGCAGAGGATAATAATCTTCTCATGCTGCCTTCAGTAACATCCCATCGCTGCCTAACCACTCCTGTCTTTCCAAAGCAAATAGCTAGAATCACACCATGTGGGATGATGGGATCCTGTGGTGTTGTGATAGCCACCCTTCTGCTCCTTTAGGTTTATCTGCAGAAACAGGGCTGTGGGTATGAGCCTTTTGCAAGAGCTCTGATTACCCCTGAACTGTTCTGTGTTAAAGGCTCCTGGGGAACTCAGTTCCTTGGCTTTGGTATCACACACAGATTAAATGTGCTGTTGTAAATTAATTCCTGTCCCTTCATCAACACTTCTCATGGGCAGAGCCCCATGTCCCCCTTCATGTCTTCATCTCCCTTCTCTGTCAGGGGAGCATGTCCCTTGGAGCTATTGTATGTAAACCCGACTACATTTTCACTTTTATTTAGCAGAGTCCATCTCTGCAGGATAACATGCTGTAGTGACTCTGAGGGGCACTACAGAAATC
This sequence comes from Entomyzon cyanotis, assembly GCA_024500445.1. Classification (NCBI taxonomy): domain Eukaryota; kingdom Metazoa; phylum Chordata; class Aves; order Passeriformes; family Meliphagidae; genus Entomyzon; species Entomyzon cyanotis. The sequence continues at coordinate 12,120,853 of JAKEPQ010001000.1, read as the reverse complement.
ATTTGGGATCCACGTCAGAAACAATGATGGAGTGACAGCTGAGGTGAGTGGGGAGTTTCATGAGAGCACTGATCCCTCCCTGGTTTGGTCTCAGCCAGAGCCCTCAGCACTTAATGGCTTTCTTGCCACCAATTTCCCAGCCATGAAGCATCACCTTCAGCCCAGCTCTGTGCCTCTGCACTGTTTCTGGTATTCACCTGCACTTTCCCAGCCATGTGGCCTCCCCAGACTCACAGTCAGGAACTACCCTTACTCCTTAGAAGTAAATAATCTCTGTGTGATTGAAGCTGATTTTGGGGGAGCCAAACCAGCACACAGCAGCCACAAACTGGTTTTTTTTGGCCCTGGATGCAAGCTGCATCTAGATCCCACTTCACTTGGATGTTTGCTAGCTTACAGCCATGGCTTTCCACCCTGGGCAGTGGAGCAGAACGGTTGAGCCATATAAGTGTAAGGCAGGGATTGTACTTTGGGTTATTTCACATTATCAAGTTCTCAGTCTCTGAATCTGGCATGATCATTGTTTTATTGCCTGTGTGCTCTTTTAGCTAGAAGTGCCCTCTGGAAGTAGCCAGAAGCATTGCAGATCCAGCTCTTGCTATCGAATTCCTTCCTAAAATGAGGATAGATTCCACCATAAAGGTTTTTGACTACTGCAAAGATGGAGGCAGTGAAGAAAAGAACTGTAAGGATAAAAGCAAAGAATAAAAGCAAAAGAAAAAAGAATAAAAGCAAAAGTGTTGGCAATTGGCCTTAACTACTAGCAAGGCTGTAACTAGGGCCTTGACCTGTTCCATTTGTGCAGAAGAAGGATGAATTATGGAACTACAATTCATAAGTATCTACTTTGCCTTTTGGATCAAACAGAAAAACACCTAAGAAGCTCCACTGACATGGAACTTGCAACTCAGCAGATTCAGAATGGGAGTTGTAGGATTTTAACAGACAGTCATTAAAGCACTGCAGAAATTGGCCTAATAGTGTAATAGCTTCTGCTTTGTTTGCAGTCTTAAAATTAAAGGGAAATTTGTTCCCTAAATGTCTCAAAGACATTGAAAATATTGTCAGTAATTCAGAGGCAGAGATGCAAAATTTTCTTTTGAATCCAGTAGCTATAACTCATACAGAAGCTTTTAGAAGAGATAATAATGTGAGGAACATATTTGTCAGTAAATGAGACCTGAAAATCTGTATCTGCTCATGAAGTGAGTAATGATGGGTGCTGCTCAGTTACTAGGCTGTGATGCTGCCTGCAGGATTTTGGTGACAGCATGAACAATGCAAGTGGTGCCATTTGAATTGGAGTATTTATTCATATGGAAAGGGAGTGTTTAGTCCTTACATTCCCATTTATCAGAGCCCAGTGACAGTATCTGATTTCATATTGTGAACTGTTATGCAGACTGGAAATTCTGAGAAAAGAACAGATCTGTCAGCAAGATTATTCAAATAAGTGCTGTTGGAGACTTGTGCTCTCCCCTGTTCCTCCCTGGTTTAGTTGTGCGTTTCAAGAGAACAGTTTTGAAACTCATTCTAGCTGATCCTGGCTGTTAAACCAAAATTAAGGCTAATATTTGTCTGGGGGGTTAATCCTCACTGCTGGGACCAGATTGTACCCTTGGAAAAAGAAGCAGTTGCATCTGATTTGCTGAATGCAGCAGTTTGTGACATTTTCCTGGTGGGAAATGCTCCCCATCATGATGCTCTACATATTGGGAGTCAGTGGAGCTTTATGATACCAAACCTGACATTCCTGAGCTTGTGCTGGCTCCCACCATTTGCATCAAGGAGCAAAGAGAAGTGGTGACTTTAGATGCTACCATTAGGCTACACATCCAGAGCCACCACCAGGGCTCTGTAGGCTGGATAGAGAAAGTTATTGCTGCAGCTTCCAGGTCATCTTTTTGGGATTCAGCCAATTTCAGTGCAATCTGCCTGCAGGGAATTAATGAGCAGCCTCAGCCTGTCTGGGGACCTCTGAAGGTGGTGTTTGGCTTCAGGGACTACACAGGGCCTGACTGACTTGGGTGAGAGCTTGTCAGGAAGACAAGTATTGACACATCCTATTTCTATGGCCAGTTTAAGGCTGAGTCAGATGTGGGAAGACCATCTTGGTTGGCTCTTTGATACTGCTGGTGTCATTCTGTGTGGTGGTGCTAGCAGTGTGCAGGCTCTGCTGACTGTGGAAGGCTGGGAAATCAAAACCTAGACTTTAATGATTGTTTTAAGTTTATTTGGAGTTTGTAATCTTCGGAACCTGTGAAGATACACTGCTTTCCTGGAACCACATGGAGAAAGGAAATACTGACCAGTATTTCTGTCAGATTCCTTTGATAATCTAACCCACTATTTAAAGTACTGAGGATGTCAAACACATTTAGAGGTTCAGACTAACATCCTTAACACACTTCCTTTTTCCTCTAACTCATCATATTTAGTAAATTTTTTTTCCCCAATATTCCTTAAGCATGCTGACTTCTCAGCATGATGTAAAGTTGGCTTGCAATGACCCAATTAGAAATCTGGGCACCTCCACTGTTAATTTGCGCAGTAAATTTAATTAAGAGCAAATATTTTGATGCAGAAATAGGATATGAGGTTAGCACTGGCATCTGTCATCAAAGGCTTGATATATCCCTCCTTCAACTTACACTGATTTAGATGTGGAAAGAATGTGGGATCCTTTTTGGAAGGCAAATATCCCTCAGACTTTGTGTTCTGCTACAGTGGGCTGTCTGTAGCAGTAGCAGTATCCACCATCTTGACAGAGATATGGAAGTGAGACTGGAAGGAAGGTCCATTGTTTAAGAAAAGGTTTCAAGGGAGAAAATCCCCCAAAATTAAGTGAATAGGAACAAAAAGCCCTGCAACACTGGTCAGTCTATGAAGGTGGCAAATTCACTGTAAAGTGCTAGGGAGAAATCTCTGGCTTGTACTGCTGGAAGTAGGGGTTCAGGCTGTCTGACAGCCAGTGAAACTCCAAAGGGAAGATCAAAGGCTTGACTATTAGCTGTGCTAAATTCCTGTTAGATTTCTCTTGCAGATCAAAGGACCCTTTAAATAGGGAGGAGCTGATTCCCCTGGAAATATCCTCTGCTCAGTACTGGCCTTTCATATAAGCCCCAGCTTAGTGGTGAGATTTGGGCCACTGGGATATGGCACAAACATGCCCCTTGAAGCTTTCTGCCATGGAAGGAAGCAGCCTTGGGGCTGCTCTAATCTACACTTGATGCTCAACAGGCCTCTCTGAGTTTCCCAATATGAGGAGCACAATAGACTTGAATTAAAAGATACTTAAACCCTCCTTACTGAGGCATTGCAAGACTATAATTGTATTTTCATGTCAGAAATCAAAAAATGTGACCACTGTATGAGGAAGAAATTAATATTTTCTAACCAGCCTTTTTGTTCCCCCCCTTCTTTTTGTGTTTTGCTTTTTTTTTGTCTTCAGATGATTGTCTTTGAGCTTAGCTCACAAAAAATACCAAAGTAGCACTTTGCAAAATGGCTGCTAAAATATGTAAAAACCTCCTCTCATGCAAATCCATTGCTGATGAATGGGAGAACTGCAAATGTAAAGGTCAGAAAATAAACAGAATTAATCTGAAGCATCAAGAAGACTGCACAAAGCATTTTTCCCAGTCTGCACTCTGTAAACCCAGTATGTCACAAAAGATGGACACTTCTTTCCTGTCCCACTCATATAAAACAAGTATCTACATTTCTTATGAAAGAGGTCACATAGGACTTAGTTTTCTCAGGGAAAAAACTCAAAACTGGATGATCACTTTCCATGATGAATTTTTTTGACTGCTGTCTGAGACTAAGCATTTTATGAGGCTTTATATCTGCAGATCTTTTTTCCCTTCTTCACTCTAACCTATTATCTCTGGAAGTATCTTTACATACTCTTCTGGTTGCTGCTGTGAAATCTGTTGTCCTGTTAGACACAGAAAGACACAGAGAAGAAGTTGCTCACTTGTGACTGAGGAGGAGAGTGGACTTTTGCCATCCTCTCCTATTTTAATTCACAAGGCCAAATTTGCTTCTGTCCCATATGAGTCTTACATCCAACTTTGCATAGACTTCTGAGGTGACAGCAATGGGAGTAAACCTTCCTGATGTAGTGGCTGCAGGGTACTTAGTTTTGGGGTGATACATGCCACATCAAGAATGCCTGTTTCATTCAGGCAATTAAAAATACACAAATTAGGGATTAGCCCAACAATTAGGTGCAGTGAATATCTCCCAGATGATCTTTTCTCCCTGCAGCATGCAGATCTGCACATTTAATGGATAGGTGTGTCTTTTTCTTCCACATCTGTTGAAGTTCTGATGCCAGGAATTTAATTACAGCAATTCACGCAGCGGCTTTTGAGATCCTTCTTCAATATATAAGAGAAAGAATTAGATTAATGGGTATGTGAAATCAGCAGGGTCCAGTGGATCAAACCTTGCTATGGAAGGCATGTGTGGCATATTTCCACTCTCAGTCCCTTTGATGCTTGAAGTGCCACATTCTCAGCACTCTCATTCACATGTGTCAGAGAGTGGTCCAGGCTGCTGGATCCCATGAGCTTCAAAACCAAAAGGCTAGTGCCCACTCACTGCTTTGTGTTTTATCCTGTGACACTTATTCCCTGGGTCACACCTCCTACCCCAAGCATCCTCTCAGAATATGAATTCTGACATGTTTGCCCACATCTCAGGCAATGGGGGCCCAGGCTTCATGTGTACTCCTGTTCTTGTGATTCTTCATAGTTACACCTTTGTATGTGGTTACCTGGTTTCTTGTGCAACCCCTTGAGGGCTGATAACCCCCAGAAAGCACAAACACAGGTTTGCAAAGGGAATTTTTAACTACATTTGCTTCATTGCTGCACAGTGCTTCAGAGATAGATAACTTTGCAAAATACCCAGAGTCCTTGGATGCAAATGTACTCATCTGACCTTGCCCCTTTGCAGTCTGAAGGCACCCCTGTGTACCAAGCCTAGCAGTCTGCCCAGTTATCATCCAGCAAACACCTTTTGAATGTAGATACTACCCTCCAGCCTCTCACAAATCCTCCTCCACATCCTGTCTCTGTGGTCTTTCACATATGCCTGAGCTGAACAGCTGCAGCTCATCCTTGCACCCAGCTCTCAGGTAGAGAATTGATGGGTGGTTTTGTGGCTTAAGGCAGGAGACAATGTTTGTGACTGTGCAGAGCCTTCCTCCTTGTGTTTGTCCATAACTATATAATTATGATGTCAGCACTCTTCCTGGAGCTGATAACAACTTCAGATGAAATTCATGGAGTGACTGCATTGTCTCCATTACTTCCAAATACAAATTACAAATTGGAAGACAGGTGCCCATGCACAAATTCAGAAGGTGGAGAGGAGTTTTAACTCAGTGCAAACTCATCCTGCTCTGTCACACAGCATGCTCTGCACCAGACCCCCAGTACCTGGCAGGGTCAGTACCAAGAAATTGCATGTCCCTAATTAGCCAATTCAATATCTCTAACACTAAGAAACAAGGAATGTCCTGACTTGCTGGTGTGAAAGCCCTACAGTTTTGGCAAGCTGTTTCACTGCTCCCTGTTGCTAGAGCACAGGAAAAAGGCAAAAACCCAGAATCAGTGTGATCCTGTTTTGTCTATCAAGGGCCCCTGTGATCACAGAGCATATTTCTCACCCTGCTCAACATTTTTTGCAGGAAAAGCTGACATAAGTTGGCAAGGACAGCAAGCAGCCCCTCCTTCTCACTCCTTCTCCAACCAATGTAAGGAGAAAATTCAAAGACTCTTTGATAAAGTGAACTAAGGTACAATCACAGCAAAGCCCTGGTGCTGTTTTGCAGTCTTCCCCACTGCAGGCTGCAGTGCCAGGCAAAGAAAAACCCATCCCTCATGGAAGCTGAACATGTTGCTACAGCAGATCTATAAGGCTTCCTCCTCTCACTGGTGTAGCTATGCTCTAGCTTGGTTCTCCAAGTTGAAAAGGGAGGTGGTTGAGCACAAAGCCCACCAGCCATGTGGGGTTATATTTTAATATTCACACTATGGCACCACAGTTAAATTGGTCCCTGGTGTCTAAAACTCAGAGTGGATTTGGTAGAAGCAGAAAGCACGTGGTCCTTCTGGGAGCAGACCCACCACATGGTGAGCTATCACACCAGGCATAGTTTGCATCCTGCATGATACATGTATGTGTGCCTGTCATTTAATGGATGACTGCACAGAAACCTTTCCTGTGCTATTATGTGGATATTCCCTATGCCTCCAGTCCCAAACTGGTGCCTTTCCTTTTTCAAGATCGCTTTTATACAGTGGAAAGATGCCTCTTTCCATTATAATTTGCCTTATGTTGACACCTCTTTCTGCCACATTAAACATGAAACTTCCCAGAAAAGTGACAGTCTGTGCTCAAGATCTCTTGCAATTCAAGGACAGGCAGAGAGATATTAGAGAAAAGAAATGGAGAAAGAACAGGGCATTTTTTGTTGTTGGTTGGAGACAATTAAGTTCAACAGCATGAGAGGTATTGTAGGATGAAGAGGTGGAGTTGCCCCTCTAAGGGCCATTCCAGTCTTGTGTCACAGATCACAGAATATTCTGAGTCCCTGTGAAAGGGACTCACAAGGATCATCAAGTCCAATTCTTAGGTGAATGGCCCACACAGGGATTGAATCCACAACCTTGATGTTATTAGCACCATGCCCTAATCAACTGAGCTCATCTCAGGGTCATGGCTTGTCTTTTTGGGCTCACTGTAATGAGCTGGCTGGAAATACAGTGTTCACAAATGATATAAACCAAGATGTGACTCAGTCTCAATCTCTGTCTCACCTCTGCTCTTGAGCTTCCTGCATGTGGAGGCAGCTGGTGGACTTACCATGGGGCTAAAGCAGGACCAAATACACTGCAAGAACTGAACACAGAGGGCTTGTGTTTGAGCCAGGCTTCAAAGCCACACCACCATGGCTTCACTCTGACTGGTGTGGTTGTTCCTTTCTACTTCTGAGAGAATGAGAAAGGATTCATAAACATGGTGCACATCTCACCCGTAGTGCAATCAAAGGCTGGGCAGGACAATCATTGTTCCTCAGCCTGGCCTTGTGTATCACACATACAAAAATAAATCCTCATCCAGATTTAAGCACCATATTTTGGTTGAGATTCTCAGTATTTCTTATAAAAAATCTTATTTAACCTCAGAAATAACCTTCCCCTTCTCTGAAAGTTAGGTACTTGAGTGGTTTCAGAGATCAGGGGGTCTCTTGGCTCTCTGGTTGGGACAATCACAGCAGTAACTGTTTTCAGGGTGAAAATGTTCATATGTGGTCCTTGACCAGGAAGGGCTTTTCAGAGCACCTGCCACTGGTGCTGTTGAATGTGGAGCTGTGCAGAGGCTCATCTGTGCTCAGAGGGCTGCAGTCACACAGGGCAGTCCCAGCTCACGTGGGATGTGTTTGTATTGCAGCAGCTGTCCGAGGCCACAAGTTCAGGCAGTGCCCCATGCTGGCACTTCACCAGTATGAGCTCCTGACCCTTCACAGATCTGCCAGTGAAGTGTTTGCCTTTACCCCATTTCTACCCTACCCTACTTCACTGAGCTTGACTGGAACTTTTCACTGCTTTGAGCCACCGGGTTGAGTGAAGTGGTGGCTGCAGGCACCCACACAACTTACTGGGCAGGTCAGAGACCAGTAAGGGACCTAGTCTCCCCTCTGACTATCTGCCTGCTTGTCCCCTTGCCCTAGGACTGTACAAAGAGCTGCTTGCCCATCTTTGCCTTCCCGAGTGCTGCTCTGACGTATTTGTATCCATGAGAATCCTAATTGCTTTAGGACAGTTGCATCCCACCGCAGCAGGTCTGCTTGGGTGAGTGTCTATGCATGATGCAGCTTCTTTGAAGGGCCTGGATTCTGGGGTTGGCCACAAATTTCCTCTCTGGAAGGAGGAGTCCGGGGAAGCGGGTCTAGGGCCAGCAGGTGTGAGGAAGGTCCCGGGGTGGCAATCGAAGGGAATAATGTCCCTGACGCTGCGTCTGCCCCCGGGGTGTGTCGCCCTGGGCATCCCTGTGCCGGGGCGGGGGTCGGGAGAGGCCCCGCGTGTCCCACCTGTCGCGCCAGCGGTGCCACATCTGGGCGGGGCGGCGCGGCCCCCGGGCGGAACAGCTGTGTCTCCATGGCGACGGGCGCGGCGGGGGGGCCGCGGTGCCACCGCCCCGCCCCGCCGAGCGGAGCCGAGCGGAGCCGAGCCGAGCCGAGCGGCCGCGGAGCCGAGCGGGGCGGGGGGCCCGGCGGGCGGGACCGCGGCTCTCGGCGCCCTCCCAGCCGCCGCTGCCCTCCGCCCTCGCCGCCACAGCCCCCGGGGAGAGAGACCTTGCGCGGTGCCGCCCGGCCCGGCCCGGCTCGGATGCCGCCATGGGGAGCCGCTTCTCCAGCATCCCCGCGCTGCCCCGCGGCGGCCAGGGCCGCCTGCACCGCGCCCGCCACCACCGCCTCAAAGGTACGGCTCGGTCGGCACCCCCGGCACCCCGAGCGCCCCCGGCGTTCCCAGCACCCTGAGCATCCCGGTTAACACGGGCAGGCGCGGTATCCCGGGGCACCTGAAGCACCGCTGCAGCCCGGAGCGGGATGGGTGCTCCGGACACCCCGGGATGGGATGGACGCCCAGGCTGGACACTAATCCTGGGTGCCGCAGGGACCCCAGTTTGGGATTAGTTCCCTAGGTATACGTAGCACCCTGAGTACCACACGCCGGACAGGCATCCCGGACACCTCGGGACGGGCTGGGCTGCCCGGGGTAGGATGGCTCCGTGCCTGGCACCCCAAGCCCTCTGGCCGTGTGAACCCGCTGCCCTGCTCGCAGCACTGTCACTTCTTCCCCGGCAGTGGCCCATGGGTGGCTGATGAGTGCAGGGGTCTTTCCAGGCAGAGATACCCTTTGAAAGCAAAGGACAACAATTTGGGGGAGGAAGACCACCAAAGAGTCCCCGAGTGCTTACTCGTGAATGAAGGCTTTGCTTTGGTGTCTCTTCTGAGTGCTCCATGAATGTGTGTGTGCATGGGACTGTCAGTCCTCTTTGGAGGAGGGCAGGGAGTATTCGGGCTTCCTTGTCCAGCTTATATGGCTGTTCTGTTTCTCATAAGGATGCAGTCCCTTTTCTGAACTCCTGGAGATCTGTTGGGACCAAATGGGATGGGGGTGACTTCTGTCACATGGATAGGAGAGCCTGCCAAAGGTCTCCTCTGTCTCTCCTTTTTTTCCCCCTCTTTTGCTGTAAGTTGGGAGGGTGGCAGCAGAAAATAATCCATCGTTCATGAAAGCAATTTCCTTGGACAGCAGAACACGCACACTGCGTGTGTTCCACACTACCTGGGTAGCTCTTCACTAAGGTCATTTTCACAGCCAAAGGCACTGGATGATGGATGTAGAGGATGTCACACATCTCTCTGTAAGCAGGGAATGAGTGACGGTGCTGCTCCAACAGCCATTTCAGATTGTAACTTGTTGCAGCTTCCTCTATGTGTTGCAGAATTTGCAGCCACCAGCGTGGAAAATAGGGATGCTGCTTCACCCTGATTTTTGCTGGGCTTTTGGATACCTCTTTGGCATGGTCTAGAGGAGTGGAAATGGTTAATGATGAGCTGGGCAACTGATTATACTGAAGGATTTTTTGATACTTGCATTATTCTTTTGAATCTCTCTGCTCCCTTCGTCTGTACTTTGGTGATTCAGAGCAGTTGTGTGAACTGAGGGTGATTTTATCATGGCTGTTTGAATGGCCATGCAAGGAGACGTCAGGAATGCTCATTGCTCTGTAATGGACAAAGTCAGTCAGAAACTCAGCCCAGGCAAGGGCTGTGCTTCAAATTAGACTTGATAGGAGGGGATGCTGAACCCTGAACAGTGAACCTTTATCCTCTACCAGTGCCAACAGGAAGGCACATGCAATGCTGTAGTTGTTGGTATGCAATTGTAAACTGCCAGGGAGGATTTGTCTCTTTAAGAATCATGCTGTCAGCTGGAAGTCTTTCTGGAGCAACCTTAAGCAGATAAGAATTTATAAACTGAAGCCAGAAGGGACACTGCCACTTAATCCATTAACAGTGGCTTACGTGAGATTTGGAGGATGCTCTGTATGAATCACCTGATTTTTGGGGGGTGGGAGCTGTGAGTTCTGGGTTAATGGCATTTTGTTTCTATATATCTTACTTTAATTTCCATTTTAATTAAATTTCTACCTGTGCTGAGGCAGCAAGCAGTAACATTCTCAAGATTGTAATGTAACAAAGCATTGAAATAATTTTTATTTGGAATAAAGAATGAACAAGGCATTGCCTTTGTTGTAAAAACCAAGCAACTGCCAGGGACAATATGTGCCTTTTCTGTCTTTTTTTGAGACCAGACTGCCTCAGGTCCTACATTTAAATGCAGAATAAACAAGTCTGATTGCATTTGACAGGTTTCTGTAAAATGGACTCGAGGCATAGCAGTGAAAGTATGAATGTCACACAGTTTTGTTACATATCTGCCATTTAACATTTTGTAAAGTGTATTTTAGTTGAAGGTCCCCAGTTGTTCTTACTTCTGGCTCACTGTTAGGGATACTGAACTTTTTAAAGTTTGCCACCATCTAGTACTTTCTTACTCTGTGACAACCTCTTCCTAACCTAGTTCTGGCAGTGATTAGGACTCATTCTTGCTTAAGAAGAAGCTATGATTGTATTGCCTCCCAAGGTGGTCTGTGGACTTTGAATTCAGTCTCTGTACCTTATAAGTTCATCTCTGCTAAGTAAGAAGTAAGATCTCTGCACATAGTAGAGCTGTTGTCCACTTGTGATGAAAATTTTTATGTCTTTCTGTTAGTCCTGCTAAAAATGATCACCTTTAGTCACATAAATCTTCTGAAGACCATGTGATATTTTGGTGGTATTGAAGGCACAACACATATCTCATGAAGACTGACATGTCTGGCAGAATATTTGCTTTGCTTTAGATGGTTGTGCAGAAGGAGAAAAGCACCCAACTTGATTCTCAGGCTTCAGCTGCGGTTTTAAAATCAGGTAACTGAAATAGGCAGTCTTTATGGAAGGTGCCAGCAAGAGTAAAGCTGGAACCCCAGGTTGATGATTTTAGAGTTGCTTCTGAGTAAGGTAATATTTTAAAATTATGTTATGCCCAGCCCTTTATTAAAGCACTTCACATAACTATTCACTAGGAACCACTAGACTCGAACACTTTGGAATTACCTATTCCAAAGCATTATGTCACATCTGGATTCATGATCCAGATTTTGGTGCCATAATTTTGCCTACAGGCTTTGTCTGTTTTGGAGACAGTGAACATTGGACTCCTCCAGGAGCACAGGTGATCAGATGCCACAGTACTGATATGGCTGTTAACCTTGAAATCCTGGCCAGTGATTGGAAGGAGGTTTTCATTTGGTGATATCACGATGGGGAGGTTGAGGTGAGATTATTTTCAGAATTCCTGTGAGTATTTCCCTTCGCATAACCCAGATGTAGTTTGTCAGGGGTGAAAGAAGGTGATCCTTTGTTTACTTTCCTAATGCTGAGCAAAAGATTATAATTATCTGGTAACAATCTCTTTAAGGATGCAGCCAGATAAACTCCAGGAAATTTTTGCTGTCCACCCTTTCTGAAATATGGTTTCTGATAACTATCAAACAAGGTGTGTATGGCTGTTTGCAGTGGTGCCAAGTGGGAAAACTTCAGCTGTATCTAATCTCCTGAATTCTGAGATGAAAAAGATCAGGCTTCTCATCAGTGGCTCTGTGTAATGTTTATTTACTTGTGTCAGGGCAGTCTGGCTTGCACTATTCCAACCAAGGAGACTTCTATTATTTCTGAAGAGATACATCCTCAGTTCAACCTGTCTCCCTTCCTCAAGATTCTTCCAAGATGGTCTACTCAATCTCCTCTCTTAACTATTTTTTCTAATCCTGATGTATCTCATTAAGTTCCCCTCCTTGCCTAGTGTTAAATCTTCCCAGTCTCTGGCTTTTGCATTCCTTCCTTAGGTACTGCTCAGCCTTACTGAAAGTGTTTAACTCTTCCTACTGTGATGTGTGGGCTGTGTGCCCTGTTTGGGCTGTGGTGTAGTTCCCAGATTTGCTGCTCCAGGATGCTAGAAATGAAGTTTTTCTAGTCCTTGGGTCAGAAGTGAGAGACAGGACCTGTAGGCCTCTCCTGTTCTCCATGGACAGGCTGGTGAGGCTCTTTAGCCTCACTTGTCTCTGTGTCCTCAGCTTCAAGAAGGCTTAGCCATTGCTGCAGACAGCAGATCAATATTACATTGTAAAAGCTAAGAAGTATTACTGTCTTCTCTCTTAAATCCTTTCCTCTAGCCTCCTACTCAGGTTTGGTGCTCTTTCCTGAGCCCCATCTTGCCTTGGAAGGGAGATTTCCATGGTGAGTGGCAGCAAGCAGGATTTCTTCCTGTCTATTGCATAAATATCATAGGTTAATGCACCTATGATATTTATGCAAAAGAATGCATGTGGCAGTATCACAGAAACAGCCCCAGCTGCCAGGGATCCTCTTTTCAGCAGTGGCTGATTAGTCATGGGTTATTCTTTTTTATTTGTATTACAGTGGCATCCGGAGGCTCCCATCAAGATCTGAGTCATGTTGTGCTGGGTGCTCCTATGGTTGTCTGTACTTACTGCTCATTCATCCAGATAGCTTTTACTCAAGGGTTTGGTGATGTCTGTAGGATGATTTGGGATCTATACCTTCAGAGTATCACAGGAAGCAGACTGGCACTTCAACAGAACAGTTCTTAGTCCATTCTTTTGCTGGGACATCTGCAGTCAGAGTCAGCAGTGGTTTGCTGAAGGGTGTTAGCACCTCTCTGGCTGCAGCATTTGACCAAGAAGGCAGAGGCTTTCCTGCTTTCCCTGGCCCATGGTGAGTACCAGTCAGGATTACACAGTCTTCCTGCATTTTTGCAGTTGCTGTTTCAAACATTATATCCCACTGACACATAAGCATCAGACTTTATTCCCTTTTCACTGGTGCTTTATGAGCTTCTGAAATACATGTAGAAGATAGTAATCTGGCTGGTGCAGGTATTTCAATAATTGTGTACTGTTGAAAGACAGTCCTGCTGCCAGCTCCATCTTGTGCACTCACTAGATAAAACTAAGGGGGGAGTAAAAGGCCATCAGCAACTGATGGCCATAGGGTTTAGAAGTTGGGGTGCCTCACAACAGGGCATGGTGGGGGATGCCAGCAGTAATACTGTGAGATAACCTCAGCTCCCATTGCTGTCGTAGTTGGTTCTTCTTCGAAGTATTATTTTATTTTCTTCCAGCCTTACAGGGTCAAAAATTTCATCATTCAAGGCTTTGAAGGATGCTTCCTGCTTCCTGCCCTTCTTCCTTTTACTCTGTCCTGGGTCATGCTTGTCCCCCTCTGACTTGTCAGTGTGTCTGGGTTGTAGGTATAAAGCTTTTCCTGCCTGAGGTTCTCAGGTTTGTGTGCCCTTCTCCCAAGCACTAGATTTTTCCCCAAGCTACTGAACTTTGATTTATTACATTTAAACTGCCTAAAATTGCTCAGTGTTCCAAACACAGCAATTTATTCATCCTACTTTTCCTTTCCCATTGTCCTTTTCATAAGGTGATGAAGTCTGTTGGTGAAGCAGGTACTGCTGCAGCTTTTCAGAAATTTCCCAGAAAATCATGTGGTTTCTTGCTCATGGGTGATTCTCTGTATTTCTCAAGTGCAAGAAAGGCTACTTTTGAAAACCAATAGGAAACAAAACATCAGTTGGATGATTGAGCTGAAAATATTAGTGCCAGGCTCAGTTGTAATTGAAAAAAGCAAATTAAATACTAGAAATTATAAGGGAAGCCAAACAGAGGAAAACAGAGGCCATTAATAGATTGTTGTGTAAATCTGTATATTAAGTGTAGTTCTGGTTCTTCCCCTTCCAAAATCTCAGGAAAGATACAGAAGAACTAGAAAAGATTCAGAGGTGGGCAACGAAGATGGTCATAATTCTGGATTAATTTAATGTAAAGAATAATTGAATAAACTAGGACTCTTGTCTCTTGAAAAACGTACAACTAGGATGGGAAATTGTAATGACTGGCATGTAAAGAAAGGACAGAGCTCCACTCTTCACTGTCTCTTCCAGTACAAGGATTAGGAGGACATCAAATGAACAAAAGGAGACTGTAGCCATCTGCAGTAGGTAGTTGCTCAGCAGAACTCATTAATGGTGGATGCTAAAATGGATCCAATTTTAAGGGAGATTGGAGGAGGTCATTAAAGAGGAATCCTTTGAAGTTTGCGACAAACAAAGACCACACATTTGCCCTTCTCATTTTGACTTCCCAAGGGTGTCTTCCTAAGGCTACCTGTGTTTAGCTGATAAGGATAGTGCAGAAATGAGAATTTAAAACTTCAGTGAAGGGTGCAGCTGGCTTGTTCAGATATTGCAGTTGGTAGATGGAGGGATAGAGCCTGCTCTGGTGTTGCCTGGTCTCTAGCTGGATCCATCCTCTTTATCACAAGCATCCCTGCCTGGATGTTTACAGAGAGGTTCATTGCCATGTCAGCCTCAAAGTCACACACAGAGCATCCAGGCTTTATTTGGGAGGCAGAAGACATTGTAACTGAGTCCCTGTACAAGCTTTCTTGGATGTAACTTTGTCTTCTGCACAGTGTGATTTTGACAAATAGAGTTGCTTTTCCATTTGTGGGCCCTTTCGAGTAAGAGAAAGCAGGTTCTCTCTGCTTACAGTGACCTCCCAATGACAGAAGCCTAAGCAACCCCTGCTTCATTTTGTTTCCTAGACTGTTGAAGTAGCAGGTTTTGTGGCTATTGCCATATCTGGGAAGATTGCTAATACAGAGGCTTGGAAGATTTCCGATTTGGCAGCTGTTGTTACCTACTGCTGCTAGGATAATTGCAGGAACCAGCTACTTCTGCATCGCTGAAATTGTTGCCCGTGGCAAGTACATAAGTACATGTTGTTTTACTTACAGCGTGTACCTTCCACAGTGGCTACTTATTTCAAGCTGAGGATCAACACGTGCTCTGAGTTGGTCTGCCTTGAAATTTTAGGACATCTGAGTAATCCAGTCCTGAGCTGTCTCAAGGAGCAGGATCCACAACACTCGTGTTTCAGGATTGTCTCCTTCTAGAAAGGGTTGATCTAAGATTAACCTTAATCACAGCACTGTGCAGGTGCTCAGTTCTGTGCTGCAAACTGCCAAATCCCAAAGTAGTTTTTCACTTTAATCACAGCACTGTGCAGGTGCTCACTTTTGTGTGACACATACCAAAGTAGTTTTGGGGATGAGAGCTGAATTCTAACTGAAAGTTAGGGGCTAACAGTGGTTAAAGCTTCTGCTGTGAGTGCAACATATCCATGAGCCTGAGCTACCTTTTAACCTGGCCAAGTAGGGCATTGCTAAGCTGGGTAGCTGGAGAGTAGGGCAGACACTTGGGTACTTACCCATATTAAGGTCTGGGTTGAAGGAAAACTGTGGTTAAAATTGGGGTGGGGTAGGTTTTAATCTTCATTCATTGATGGGGAGCTCAAGCTGGTAAAAGTGTGTTGTAAGATGCTCGTTCATGTTTATACTATTGGTTATGTGGCCTTTCAAGTACAGGATTAAAGTAGGATTTTGTTTTAAAATTATAGGGCAGAGGATGCCATGGTGGTATTATGTTTATACAATCCTCCATTAGTCCACCTCAGTTCAACTCTTTGCTGAAGCATAGGGAAGGAATCTCAGCTCTCAGAAAACTGTCAGGTTGAACTGTAGGACTATTTTATGCAAAATTTGGAAATGTAAATATTAATTGTTCTTTGTCAGCCTCAGAGGTAAAATGCCATGGCAGGTTTTTTAGTTTCAAAAACCCCACTTAATGTAAACTTTTCTTTTTTTAAACAATAACAACATTTTGGTAAAAAAATAATTCTGAAGTGCAGACATTGCTTGTGGAGTCTTCCTCCTCTATTGTTCCTTCATATTCAGTATTTGAATTGCACACTGATAACACTGACATTTCCAGATGTTCCTGCATGGGTGTAGGCAGGGATTCCCTATTGATTTAATCTCATAATTTTTATGATATAACCACAACACATCCTATGTCTAGCACCAGGGCTTGGGAAGATCAATTCATCAAAGCGGTGGCTGGGGTGCTCTGTAAATAACTGGTGCCACTGTCGATAACTAGCAGTGGGTTAGCAAAGAGGGAGCCTGGCTTCTGAAGAGACAAAGGAGATATAGATACAGAGCTTATTTACCATCCAGGTTCCCCATTTACATCAGAAGGTTAATTCAAATCTCCTTAAGTGATATTTCTTTAATATAACATTAATTGTATTTGTATTACTCATGATTTCTTTGATTTGAAAGAATCAAAGGTGCCATTGTGTTTCTAAATATCTATCTTGTGAGATAATTTTTGTCTGTGATGAATGCCTATTTTTTATAATTAACAAGTATTTACTAGGCAGAAAGGGAAGAGATGGTTTCCCATAGAAATATTGAGTCACTGTAGAAGACAGGACACAAATAACTGTAAATGTTGGAAACAGAATCTGTGTCTTACGTGAGTGAGTGAGTGAGTCACTTCAATAGATGAGACAGAAAATGGAAAAGAGAAAATGTTCCTCACTGATTGATTATGTTCATCAAATACAGGAAGAGGAGAAGTAGGTGAAATTTACTTTCTTTATCAAAAAATGCAGTAAAAATATAATGAAGGACCTGGGATACCTCTGATGTTAGTACTGGATTTCTACATTCCTACTCCCATTTCTGCACATCATTTAGAGTACCTGTTTTAATGGTATGACAGCTCAACAATCACATCCTTAACAAGCATGAGATAAAATAAAGGTGCAAAAAGTTCTCCCTAATTAAAACCATGTATCCTCTTTTTTTTTTTTTTAATAAGGTTTAGAGTTGAGATGCCAAGAGATAAGCACTGACAGCTGAGAGCTTTGTTCCTGTGCTTCAAATCTGCCTTGCATTAGTTGTGGAAGAAAGTTCTCACCATCTGCTGGGTGGAGATCATCTGGTGTTCTGTGCACTTCCTCCGGATAGTTGGTCTCAGGCCCTAAGGTTGTGTACTGGAGGGCTTAGCAGAGAGGTTAAAAAGTAGCTTAAGGTTTCAAGCAGACAAGTCATGCAGGTGGGACCTGTAGAAGTGAATGGAGTGAGCTCTGGTTGCTCTTGCCCATGCAAAGTGTTTGGTGGCTGAGCAGACACTGTCACTCTCCTGTTGTCAGTCCAATGTGAAGCCCAGGAGGAGAAATTACAGAGTGATGGGTGGGAACAGCAACTGAGGGTAAAGTCCCAATTTGGAAATGTTAATGCTACATCTATTATTAATAACCCCACTGCAAAAGAGAAAATGCTTTGCAGCAAATGAAGCTGTGACACGAGGAAGTAGCAGGCAAAATTAAAATTTTATACTTGCCATGGTCTTACAATAAAGGTTTTGTGATACACATCCAGCAATGCTGCTATAAATAGTCTCGTTATCTAATCTTTCAACTCAGTGTATGACAGAAGATTACAAGTAAGAAAACAGTTCAGTGTAGCTTTTAGCTGTTTTCCCACTGTTTCCCTTGCTCCTGCTGGAGCATTATTACTCTGTCCCTTGTAATTCATATGGAGACAACATTATTCAGAAGTACAGAATGTCACTAGGAGGAGGAGAGTTCAGAGAAAACCCAGAAGATTTATGACATAGTTTAGATAAGGCCGTGGAGGAACTGACATGAGGGAAGTAATGACAATTCGCAGTCCAGCAGCATTTCTGAGAGGGTGCTGAGAACTTCTTCATGCCAACTGCATCAGGTCAGATACAGAGCAGAGCATGCTTTAATAAGGTGCTCTACACGCTTGATTGCAGAGGGAACCCTTTTGCTAATAAATAATCCAGACACACTGAGCTCGGTCCACATGGGCCTAGGACCTGATCCAAAACCAACAGAAAGTCCTTAGAAAATTTCACAGAGGCACAGCTAGCACAGAGAAAACCTCTTTTGCCTCTCGATCTTATTTCTCATGGGAGATGGAGGAGCTGGTTGGTAGGCAGGGAGGCTCCTTTCCTCCCCTCTCTGTTCCTTGCTGGTAATGCAAATCCTCATTTCTGACCCTTCCTTGGAGATCCCCCTGGCCTGTTTCACATGAGGCACCTGAAGTCAACAAGGAATGCTGGGTCCTGGGAAAGCTCCCCTGGAGCAGGGGAGCTAAAAAGGACCTTCTGCAGCCTTTGTGTGTGGACACAAATAACCCTTTCCCACAGGGGACTGTAGATCACTTTCTGAACTGTTGTGAAGTTTTCTTTCTGCAGAAATCTTCTTCTGTGCCTTTATCACACCTTCTCATGGAGGAGCTAAAGCAATGATAAAACTTGAGGAAATGAACCTCACCGCAGCTGTTGCCAGGAGGGAGGAAAGAGCTTGTGTTATCCCCTCCTCCTGAAACAGGCTGACCTGGAGCCTGATACTGCTGGGAAATTCTTTAGTAGTCCAGAGTCTGGTATTCCATCTTAAATTCCCAGGCATAAGCAATTACAAGTGCTGGCAGGTGAAATGCTCTCTGGACCTGGGCTTTCTTGTGCTGTAGCCTGTTCAGCAGGAAGGAGTTACCTTCTCGTGATTAGATTATGTAGGCAGATCAAATTTGCTGTTGGAACAGAGGTCTTATATATAGTAAAATGCTCCCAGGTGTGCTTTTTAGTAATGCTTCTGGGCTAAAGCAAGGATTTATTAATAAGAGGCACCCAAACCATATTACGCACTGCAGCAGAGCTGGAACAGGGTGCTTTTGCTCTGATTCAAGGAACTGATTGAATTCAGTGACAGATGCCAAGTATTTATGTCCTTGCCTGAGTTTATCTTTTAAATTTGAAAGTGTTAAAAGCAAGAGTTATTTTTGGAGTAAACATATTAAATAATGATGGAGAGTTCCATCTGGATGTTGGTGGGATGATATTTTATCGTTACATGTCGTTGACCAAAATGTACTGCTCAGACCATCAGAACAGAAGACTGTGGGGGAAATGCATTGCTCTATATTTGCATCAGAATACTGGAGCTTGGAGACCCCAGTGACTTTGCTTGTGACATTGCTTGGTGTCATGAACAATACAGCCAAATTATATTTATTGTATATGTACAGTAAATGAAATACATTGTCACCAAGCTGTAATATTTCCTGTGAAGTTCCTGACAGTTGTCCATATTTCTACATTAATGTGTGTATGTGCAGGGGGGCCATCTGAATTTTATGTTTTTTATCATATTGACAAATGTCCAAACTCTAGAGAAGTTGTTAATTGCCTTGAAAACCATTGCCACCCTACCTGTTGGTTGCTCACTCTCCCTCCTACCAGAGTCTTTGGAGCTTCTATAGTTAATTTTTTCTGTAACATCACCTAAAATAGCCCCTGGCCTTTATTTTTGTTTATAGATAGTTATTTATAGTTTAAAATTATTTCTATTTTATTATCACCTCCCTAATGAATATTTTACCATCTTATTTAGGGTAAAACAAGTAATTATTTACAGCTGTTTAATCTTTCCATGGGCCATCTTGAAGCCCTTGAATGGTGACTCTTTACAGCTGAACCAAGACTCAGGGTGAGGATGAACAGCTGATCCATAAACTCCAGGCAAGTTGTCGCATTTCCAGTGCCTCTGAGCCATCTTGTGCCTCAAAAATTAATGCTACTTACAAATTGCCTTCTGCCGTGCTCCATCAAATGCTAAGATGCTGTAATTATTTATGACAGCTAAAATCTCCTGATGCATTCAAATAAAAGCTAAACACATAAGGAAAACATGTCCTGTGGAAGAAGGTTGCAGCATGAAAGATGCCTTGTTTTGACTGCAGGTCACATTGAGGGGCAAGCTAGAAATACATGTAAGAGATGGAGACCTAGATGTGCTAAATTTTAGGGGAAACTCCATTGCTGCTGTCATTGGACTATTTTCAGGTGTTTGGATGAGTGAATGACCCAAATATAGTTTAAGCCTGTGACTATTCCATTTTAATAGCAATGCAAATACAGTAGGTGAAGGCTAAGAGCACTGCATCTAATTTCGCAGTGTTGCTTTAGCAACATCGCGCAGGATGCAAATAGTCTCCTTGGTAACACTTCCTAAGTGTCATTAGATAAGCCATGGTTATAAACACGGAAGCAGATCAGAAGGAGAGACATGCTCTTGTGCTGTGCCTTTTTATAGCCCCAGACATCATGATTAGTAGGATGGCAAGAGGGGAGAGGAAAGCTGTTCTGGGGCTCATTGCGCTTGTGAGCATTTCTGTGTTGTGCTTTGGAAAACCACACCAGTGGTGATGGGGTTTTCTGACTTGGTTTAAATAAGGTTTTCAATAATGGGAGGGGGTTGTTCCTGCCCTGCCTGGTTGAGGCAGACATACATTAAGTGTCCTCATGCCTCTCCAGCAGATGCAGATTGCAGATGTTAACACTTCTTCTCTCTAATGGCACATTCATGTCATGGTGAGTTTTGAATCTACAGGTTGGGAAGGGGAGAGGATAGGAGACCCCAGAGCTCAATGGGAGTGTGACTCTCCTATGTTCACCCTGGAAAGAATATGGAGGTTGAGGTGATGGTGGAGGATCTGTCTCTGGGCTGTGATTAAGTACAGGATCTGCTCCCCCTCTATTGATTTTCCCCCATTCATTGCCAGTGGATTACCTCCAGAACTAGATTTGGTTTTCTCTGTTGAATTCCAAAGACCCTTTCCTAGGGATCAGCAACAGAGTAGAGATGAAAGTGAGAAATGGGGTTAATTAGGACTCAAAACCAGGACAACTGTTTCTGCTGTTGGCATTGCCAGATAGAAAAGAGTCATGAATTGCAGCAGAATCCCACTGGTCGATGCTTGAGGAACTCATCCAAGGAATCTGAATGCCTGATGATGTCAACTGGAGCACATGAATGACAGTGGAAGGAGCCAAGTCCACAAGAGCATCAAAATAGGTTTATTCTGGTTTGGGATGAAAGTCTGAAAGAGCAGATGGTTTATTTTATCATGAACTTGACCCTGTGTTGGTAGAGGCAGACAGCTGGTGGACTTTTGCATTTTTTGGGAAATCCTCTGAACCAAAGCTAAGTCAGAGGACTTTCAACAAAACCCCTCCTGATCTGTAACCTTCAGGTCCACACACAAATCCATTGACTGGAGGCTGGCCAGTCCAAGCATCCTCTTTTCATTTCAGTGGTGTGTAGCACCTTTCAATTTAGATACATGGCAAAAGACCTACTGCAATTTCCCCCATTCTAATAGAAAAAGGAATTCAAATATCAATAGTCTCTTTTCACAAGGAAAACAGAATAAGAAAAAACAAAACAACCATCTCCCACAGCCATTTTTTGCTCCCTAATCCTCTTGGAATGTATCCATCTTCATATCACTCATATCTCGTGGTCTGTGTTGTAAATGTCAATGCTAATTAAAGAGACCTTGGCCCTCTGTGTAGCTGAGTAACAATCCCAGGTTTGTTTGTGAGATGGATGACCTTCTTTTGCCCCAGGGGATGGCACTGGTACTGTTAGCTTTGTGTGTGACAAGCTACAAGAGGCAAAGTCTGAAACACCTCTCTGCCTATGTAGTGTTGAAAAATGCAGGTGAAGCTCTCCTGAGATGGGTGAGAGAAGTGTTTCCTAAACCTTTTAGAGATTAAAATGAAATTTCTGAGGTCCCCTTACTGAACTGTCTGCATCCCATGGGTGTAGGCATCCATGGATGGATCCCATCCCATCCCATCCCATCCCTGTGCTGGGCTCCTGAGACCCCAGGGGAAGGCACTTGTGAGTTTTCTGCTTTAATGAGAAGTCATTGGAGTCACTGGACCACAGGATGCCATTCCAGTCCTAAGGCAATACATTGCTGCCTTCCCTGTGCAGCATAATAACCTTCATGCAGTCAGTCATGGGACTGATGTGAAGGTGAGGTTTGACTCTGCATCCAAATTGTTCTGCAGCAGAAGGTCTGAGTAGCCTTACCTTACCACCATGGTCTGTGGCTTAGCAGGACATGAGAAATGACTCTGCTTAATGGTAGCTCAGCCCTCAACCTGCCCTTCCCTCTGCTGTACTCAGAATGGAGCATTTCTCCCCAGGACAGCCATGTTTCTGTATCTCTGCCACATGTCATTTGCAGTCCTTAACCATTTGTAAGGCATAGTGTTTTAAACCAGTTTGGGATAGGAAATTGGGTTTTTTTCTGCTGAAGAGAGAAGGGTTACAGCTCATTCTTCCTGGTGAGAATCAAAATCCAGGAGGGCTAAGTGAGTTTTTTCTGCATGGCCTCTCATGGCACTTCAGGGTCTCCAAGTAAAAATGTATGGGGGACAAGAACAAACCTAAAGCCTCTCCTTGTCATTGTAAAACACACACGTCTCTGTGGCTCTTCACTGAGCTGTTTTTGCAAAACCAAACATTAAACTATCCATGATGATTTAGACCTGATTCTAACTTGGTCTAGCTGGAGAGCTGGGTGGCATTTTGTACCCAAAACCACCATAAAGTGCAGAACACCATATGGGACATTAGCACTTTCTCAGGTCACTGTCCCTGGTAGAGTTCAGCTGAGACTCAGTTTCTGTGACAGGACTGTTTCCACGGTAGTACCACAGCAGCTCATCCAAGTGTGTGCAGTCCGTTTTCACCCGTGGGGGTTCTCAGCTGGGTGCACTGGCCCTACCCATCCCCATGGCTGCTGTAGCCTTGCTGTGAGCCAGCTTGGGCATTTCTGCACTTGCAGCACAGTCTCATCCTGAGCAGCACCTCTGCATGATGTCGGCTCCTTGCCCATTCAGCAGAAGGAGTGATGCTTTTGTATTCCCTGCCGTGTCCCTTTGTATTCCCTGCAGCACCTGGGTTTTCCTTGGAGATCTCCCATTCACACACAGAGCCTGCCTCGCTTCCTGATGCTGATGGGAGTGCAGAGCCCCATGGTGAGGCTGTGAGCCAGAAATCCCCCAGTGTCACCTCACACACCTGAGACCAGAGGGCTTGTGCTGTTATACAACTGCCAACTCCCTCAGATCAGTGTTTCAATATAAGCAAGGCAGTTTGGGCTTTTCTGAGACTGTGGGTTTTGTTGTTGTTGTTGACTTTTTTTCTTTTTTTTTTTTCTGTTCACAGTGGGAATCAGGGGTTCCACACCTAGTTGTGGCTTCCTAACCCTCAAGGAAATCCCTTTTTTGCTCTCTTGATCAGTTGATGCTGTGGCTTAGCCCTGCAGCTTTGATTAGAAGTGAGGGAGCAGTGTGGGATCACACTGTGGCTCTGAGGAGGGATGCTCAGTGCCACTGGGCAGTGACAGACATTGCTCCCCATCTCCTCACCTGCACTGCTCCCATTCCCTGTGCACTGCCTGCCCTGTATCTGCCAGCCAGGCTCCCCCAGGCAGCCAAAAAGGGCCAGACGTGTCCCTTGCCCACCTCCTGGCAATGGGGTGGTCTGCAGCTGAGGACTGAAGTGTGTCCCCACAACAGGATGCCATCCCAGTGCCCAGTCCAGCCAGGAGAATCTCTTCTCTAACCCACCTGTCCTGATCTCCAGCTCTTGCTTTGCTGCCTAGTTTTGTGAAAACACTCCGTTTTGATTTTCTTCACAAATACTAGAACAGAGCACAGCCAAGAATCCTTCCCAAGTACTGGTGCAGCCACAGGGCAGCTCCCCCTTTGACACAGAAATCCCTCATTCAGTATTCACCTCTGAGGACAGCTGACTTTTGGCCACGCTCTGCTTGCTCAGATAGGGATGCTCTCTGTCACTTTCCAGGCACTTCCTGTGCAGCTGGGAGTCACTTTCACAGCATGAAGTGACCTGCCCTATCTTGGACTGTCACCCTTCTCTGTTATTTTTATATTTTTAGTGGCCTTCCTTGTGCAATAACATGAATTATCTTTTCTTTATTTATTTGATAAGCATCTTCTTAGCAGAATATTAATGCATATAATTAAGATAGTATTTGGCTCTTGAATCACACTGTTCATCCTGAAATTGTCTTAATTACACAGCTGCTCCTCTAGAATGAAGCTCTCTTTGTTTAAAAGCTTAAATATGGAAAAAGGGACAAAATTTCTTCCTCCAAGGAGAAAACCTCCATTTCAGATTTCTGGCTTTTTTTTTTTTTTTGAATCAGTGGCTTCTCTATTTTAAGGGAGGGGGAAAATCAAGGAAATAATAATACTTATTTTTATTTTAATCCTCTACTTGGAGTAAACCATACACTCTCTCGATTTATTTTGTTGGTTTTTCTTTTCTTTTCTGCATTATTGAAGGTAAAAAGTTCGAGAATCTTGCATTCTTTGAGTTGATTCACATGCAGTTCCTCTGGTTTTCCACTCTTTCTGACATCTTGAAACTCAGGCATCCCTAACAGCTAGATGAAATCTGCCAGATAAGGCATCTGTTTATCACCAGCTTCCAGTTTGTGAAGTATCAACCTAGCTTTGACACAAGCCTTAGCCTCTCAGTGTTATAATAACATGTTAAAAAATGCCTCAGACAAATCTATGGAATTAATTCAGCCTTCTGCAAGGCAGCTGAGAATTTATATTCAATTTGCTGTCAATTCTTCTTCTTTAAACGTTGCTTCTCTAAACTATGTGCCCCTCCTGTGAGTACCTTCGTGTTTGGAATGATGCAGTAAATCAGATTATAGCTGTCCCTTATTAACTCTGATGCACAATATTTCAGCAGCAGAGGTTTGATTCAGAGAAAATGAATGAGGATACTTAAAGTCAAATATAAATGGAGCTCATTAAAAAACAAACAAACCAGCCTCTGTTTCATTATGTGATTCTTAATTGTACCATGAGTGTAGAAGTATCTCTCATTAAAGTCTCTCAGCAGCTGCCTTCTCTTCATCTCCTATTGCAGACTCGCTCACAAACTCCTAGGAGTTCCTGGGGACATGAACCCAATTTGCACCTTGGGATTGGAGACAAAGGGACAAAGCAAACAAAAGAAGCCTGTGTGCTCATGCACACAAAATGAGCATAGCCTTGCCAGCCCATCTGTGCAGGCTACACCACTCACCTGCACCTTAGAGGCCTTTCCTACACTCTGAGCAGCACCCTGTCCTCACCTGGCTGGGCTAAGCCAGAGGAGCCCTCTGCTTTCTCCTCCTCTGCCCTGTGCCTCAGCTGGGGTTTGTGCTGCTGCTGCTGCTGCTGTGGAGGCAGCTCTGCATTCCCTGGGCGCACAGCTGCAGTGGGAACACACAGTGTGGTGGGCTCAGCATCAAACCCCAGCTGCTGGGGGAAAGCAGCCCCCAGCACAGCAAAGCCCAGCATTGCCTTTAAAACGAGAATAAGCTCCTTACTGCCGAGTGCAGTCTGTGGGGAGCTGCTGCCATTCCCTCAGCACAGACACAAGGAGATCTTGGAGTCTGCGTTACACACTCACCGTCCCTGTGTGGGTGGGTTTGTTCATTTCTGGTGGGTTTTTAAGTACATATGTTTTGGGGGAAGAGAGAAAGTAAAAAAGCAGTGATGGAGTCAGAGCATGGAACAAATCCAGCTTTGGTAACAAAATACAGTGTATAGCAGTCTGTGCTGAAGAAGGAAAGGTTGCTGAATGGTACCCAGTGCTTCCAGTTCAGTAATGTACCATCAATCATTACCCTTAATGAAGCTTCAGCTACTTTAACGAATAGGACATGCTACCTTTGTGAGATCCTGAGTGTGAAGGTACAGAGAATGGGAAAAGAATCTTGGAAAGGCTACTGGACAGTGTTTGAAAGAAAGATCTGGAGTTCTCTAAAAAGAACTTTAAGGCAGAGTTAAAACACATTTTCTTTAAAAAAGAGTCTATTAAAGACTCTGTGAGTCTCATTGCTGCTCGTGCAATAGCACAAGTGGGAGATTAATATTCTTCTTGAGGGAGCAAAACTGCAGTATCTCTTGAGCAAATCTATTCCCACATGAACGAGTGAGCTCAAAAGCAAACAGCAGCTTTATGCTATTTACGATTGTACTCCTGGATCACATGTGGAGCCTGCAAGGGTCCTGGCAGTATCAATTGCACTTTTCTCATGGTTTCCCCCTGCAGTTCAATCCCACTGTTATCATAAACTCAGTCCCAGCATTACTAGCACTGGGACCATGAGGTCACAAAGTCCTTGGTATTTTAAAGCAATGCATCAGCTGCTCCTGCTTCCTGCAAGCTTAACTGGCATGACGCCTGACTGCCCATCACAAGGGCTCTCACTGTTCTAACTTTATGTGGAAAACCATTCCAAAGATTTAATTAATTTTAATTCATAATCGTAGAGCAATTTGGTGTGTGCAGATGGAAATCAGTAGACGAATGTCGGTATTTTTATGTATACATATGTTTTACAAAAAGAGTTGCAGTTTACTCAGAACCTGGGCTGGACTGTGACTGTTTAATTACTGTTCACACAGAAGTAATTTGCAAAGAGTGAATTTCCAAAATCAATGCACTCCAGTCCAATAAATATTTAATGCTTCCATCTGCCATTTTTAAGTTAGTTACCAACACTGCTAGACGAAGTCTATGAAACAGTTATCTGCTGTTGACATCAAGAAGGGTTTTTGAGATCCAGCTTTCATGGAAACCTAGAAGAAAGCAGGTTTCCTGAGCCCAGTTGTATTCTCTTTACTAGATTAAATATGGATATGGACAACATTGCATGTAGAGGCAGGTTCATAGAAGGCAGGACAGTGTAGAATTACTTAATTTTATGAAGGAAAATACATTGAGTCTTCCCTAGCGAGACTATGCCTGCAGGTCCTAGGCTTGAATTTTGGGAGGAATCCAGTTGGAGCATGCAGCATCTTTTCTGCTGGGAATAGCCTAATAAAGTGAAGGGCAGGGTGGCCATTCCAAGGAGCAAAGGGGAGGTGAAGCCCCTGTCCCTGCCCGGACAGGAGGGAGCATGCAAGGCCTCACTGACAGCCATGGGTCCCATGGGTCATAACAGGATCTTGACCTCACTCTCTGCCAAAGTGGATGTGGCAAAACCTGTCTCCTTCTGGCTGCATGACAGACTATTTAATTACTGATATTCATGGAGGATTTTGAGCTCTGTGGTTGGGAATGCCCTGTGCCAATGCAAATGTCACTGCTCACGGTACAACATGGGGGCCTCAATGATTAGTTCTGTTTTAATGTTTTTCTAGTACAATTATGTTTAATTCATGTGTTGTTTCATCAAAGTGTCTGTCACTCAGGGCTTGACCTCATCTTCTTAAATAGCTGGATATAAAATTACAATGTGCTCCTCCAGTGAGACCATATTTCCAGAATATCATCACAGCTTTATGATGACACAGGGCTTTCTGTTTAGCTGAAGGGATACACTGAATCATAATTTAAAAAAAAAAAATCAAAATCTCTTGAGCTTGGATCATTAGACTTGTGCCATATCCCATACAGGGTTACCCTGAATCAGCATAATAAAAAACTTGTGACCTTAAGATTTCTTGCAGGGTCAGGTAGACCAGTAGTTGCATGGGCAATTGCAAATTGCAAAGCACCAAGAGAAACAGGACTGATTTTTCAGATGTTCTTTCTTTGAGCCCTTCCCCAGCCTAGTGGCAGCTTCCAGGGGTTATTTGGAAAGTAGTGGACTTATCTGAATGACCCTCACATCCCTGTGGTGCCTAAAGCTCCTGGAGGAGCCTGGATGTGCATTGCTGCCAGCACCAAATGCTTTAAATACCAGATCCCAAAGCACCAGTGTGGGCTGCTGTGAGATGGGTGGAAGCCTGTGCCTGTAAATATGAATCCATAGTTTAGATAATGGTTTTAGCAATGCATTCAGATTATTGCCCGAAGCTATTCCCTGTTGTGCTCTTGCATGTGAAAAGACCAACCCAAGTCTAAGCCTAATGGGACCCTAATGAAATTGTTTCCTGTAGCTTTATGCTGTGCAGCTGGATGTAATAACTCCAGATAATGCACCAGGGACATGCAACAGCAAAGTTCTCATTGCACTTGATGAGGCTGCTGCAGCAGTGGATGGATGGCTTTGGGGATGGTAGATGCGTCAATCAATCGATAATGAGGCTCCTGGATTGAAAAATTTTCCTGGATTATGGAGCAAGCTTTTGAATTGCTACTGTGATGGGCTCCCCTTGTGTAACCAGGTACTACAGTCTCTTTTTGGCTTTCATGTGGGTGGTGATGTGCCAGAAAGGAAGAAAAAAAGAGAAGCATGGGAAATTGTGTTGAAAGCAAGATTTGCAGTGTTGCTTTGGTACAAGTCCTTATATTTTATTTAAAGATGGCTTTTAAACTTTGTGGGGCATGTGCTGAATGCTGCTCTGTGGTTTGATTAACCAGCATCTAACCTTGGGAAATCCCCAGCAGCTGTAAACAAATATTAAATTTAGTAGTCTTTTGGCTAATGTCTATGACTCTACTTCCAGTAAAGTGGCATTCTGGGTAGTTTTCTTGCTGGTTTTATCCAGTTTCCTGAGGGAGCCAGCACCACTGCAGTCAGGTGAAGTGCAGGGGGACAGAAGCCATCTCACTGTTTGTTACTCTAGATTTGGATGTGTGTACAGTGGTGGGGCACTCGCAAAGAGTGTGAGGCACTTTCTGTCCCCATCGTCTCCTTTGCAGAAATCTCTGCAGGAGAACAGAGTCTGAACACTGCAGAAATCTGCTTGTTAATGTAAGACAGCATGGTCTACTAGTCACAGCAGGGCTTAGTGGAGATAAATCCCTGTACTCAATGTTCCCAGTTCTCCCACGCAGATACTGAAGGCATTTCACCTCTCTGCACCTCAAAATGCCTATACATAGGGATAAAAGAAGGAAAGACTTAGAGATGCATTGTTATTGTTATGGTGTAATTCCAACCAGAAAAAAGCTGCAGAAAAGAGCTGGCAGTTCCCAGTTCCTGCTGCTGTCATTTAGACCCAAATTAGTGACTCAGTGTGAATTCGAAGGAGGTTGGAGGTGGTCAGTGTTGGGTCTGCTGTGGGCCCCCATTTTACAACTGGTGGCCACTCAAGAAAATATTTTTCCCTGAAAAAATAATTGCTTCCCCCCCATCTTATTTTGAAGAATTAGTTTTCATCTGCATCCCTGAATAGACTTGCTGTGCCTTGCAATGTACCCTGAGGCAAGGGACGGGGTGGGGTGGGATGGTCTGGCCAGGGAGTGAAGCCAAGCTGCCCATGCAGAAGGATCTTCTCATGTGGCTTTGCTGAAAGTTTAACTTCAGTACTGAAGACTGAAGGCATGTCTGAACTCAGGGTGTGGGTTGTCATTTGACCAGCTTTTTGCCTTAATTTGGTGAAGGAATAATAACAGGGAAGATTCTCCTCCTGCTGAGACCTCTTCTGCTCTCTGTGCAAGCAGGTTCTTCCTGGAGGTGACTGTGCACTGATTTGCAGAGCTCTCCCTTGCAGGCTGCTGAAGGCTGGTTTCCCAGGGCTGTGATCCTCACATTTCTGTGAATGAAGAATCCATCCGTTCATCAGGGATTCAACAGGAGAAGCCAACAAGGCAGCTATGTCATAGTGCTTCCATCCATGTTTCTCCACCACAAGAACCTCTCTCCCATCTTGCACAGAGGTCAGGCAAGATGCTGGGTTTGTGGAACAGTGGGACACTTGCAAGACAGTATTTTGCCTCTTCATCATATCACAGCAGAGGCCTGACTGGGCTGCCTCTGTGAGCTTCAATTTAGGAACTTGCTTCCAAAGACCCTATTAGTATTCTGCAAAGAAAACAGGAGTGCTTTCTTCACTGAGTCAGCTCAAAGGAGTAGTGTGGGTTGGCTATTGTAGGAAATAAAATGGCTACTGGAAAAAAATAAGCATTTAAAAAAACCCTTATGTTCTGCACTGAATTATTTACGTTCAAAAAATAAGTGGGTTTAAATGGGTGGGGGCTGGTTCAGCCTGCTGTGAGAGCCAGCAGCCCCCCAGGCCTGCAGGATGAGATCCCTGTATTCAACTTCACTCCTGTGGTTTCCTGCAGGGTAGCCAGCACAGAAAGAACCTTGTAAAAGAGTGAAGGAAAAACAAGCTGGGGAATAACAATGCTTCCATAATACTGCACTTTCTGGGTATCAGAGTAATTCTATGATACAGGAATTTAATAGTGCAAACCTGGCTGATAACCATTTTGGTAAATATTAATAAAAGGGCTGTGACAGTTCAGTTCTAGCATGACTAATGTAATGATTTTATCTATCTTGGAGGGAAAAATACACCAGCACAGAAAGTTCCTTTCTGCCATTTGTCAGGTGTGCAGATGTCATTGGGTGACATTTGGGCCCATGCAAAGGGACCAGCAAACACACACCTTTGGGTCTGTTTTAAGCTTTGGTAAAATACCCTGTTTCTGTGCCCTGGACATCTGTGCTTGATGCATTTTGCTATTGTATGGAAAACAGCAGCCTCCTTCCCACCTTTAATATGGGGATTGCTTCTCTCCAGCAGGCAGTGAGATAGCAGCCCGGGCAGTTTCTCCTTTATTACATAAATAGCATTTGCTGGTGTTAAGAGACTTATACAGCCCTGGATAGCAGTAATGGTTAGTGTGGTTTTTTATCTAATGACTAAGAGAAGCCAGAGATGGGTGATAAACCTGGATAAGCATCAGGTGCTGAATGACAGGGCTTGTCTCTGAGCAGGTGGGAAATGCCAGGTTCATTGCTATGCCTTCCTGCACTTTCCCAGGCATACCTTATGGCATTAAAAAGTTGGAATTGTTTTATTTTGGGTGGAGTTAATTGGAATGGGCTGCTGAGTTAATTGGAATCAATTAGAATGGGCTGCTGAGTTATCTCTTTTAATCTGCATATTAATGCCACCTCATACTCTTCCCTTTCTATCCAGTCTGAGAGCAGAGGGAAGAGGAGGCTGCCTGGTGGTGTCTGTGTGGCAGAGGTGGGTGTTGAAGCTCTGAGACCTGGCTCCTCTCCCCTCAGTACAGTAACTGCTGTGAAATGCTGCCTTCCATTAATACATTTGATTTGCATTTGCCTCCTCTGGTTGCAGCTGAGCTATCCCACCCTTTTTTTTTTCCTAGACAGACACTGAAGTTCTTGTGTGACTAGCTCAGGAAAGGTCTACCTTTAGCAATGGGGAGATACTGGGAGCTCTCCTTTTAACTGCAAATATACAGTTTCTCATCTATAGCCCGGATTAATTGTCAGCTGTATCTTCATTTAAATAATCCTTCTTAGGACAAAGAATACAACATAAAGGCTAACTCAGCTCTCATTTATGTGGATGAGAACAGGCTCTGGCTTTCAAAGTGGTAATAACCAGTGTTGTTGGAGTTTGTCTTATGACAAGTCAGGAGCCCCATCTAGGATTATGGTCCATGTGCTCTGGTGCAGTAAGAAATATACAGGCTCTGCCTTGGACAATGTGTACCCTTTCTAAAATGGTCTCCAAAAATCTGGATGATCTTGCCTGTCAAGCCTTTAGTGAGCTCTGTGTTTAAAGAGACAGCTTTAAGTGCACAAAAGTTCAGCTTCATTCTTCTTTATTTTTGGTTGTTGTATTTAAAGCAAAACTAAATTAATTAAAATGGCCACTTAAGTAAGGTAATGTTATTTCCAGCTTTCTAAGAAAGTGTTGGAAAGGAAAAGTGCAAACCTTTGTTGGATTTGGCAGCTTACTTGGAAACTCTATCCCTGTGTGAGAGTGCCTTAAAAATAATGCTCTCTGGCAGCTCTTTTGGAGCCTGGAAGCTAAAAGGTAGTAACCAGCTCTGTATCACGGATCTCTTACATTAAATCAGAAATCACAAATATCTTAGACTTACTGCTCAAACCCATGGGGAGGAAAGCAGCTGGTCACACTTAATTTTAATGATGTTTCAGTATTGCATGTTCTTCCTTTTCCCCCAAGCCCTGTGATAAGATATCATCTGATTTCAGATGATAGTGCAGGATGAGCCTCACTATAGCTCTCTGGTGAACAGTTCCTGCCTGTTAAGTTTGGTTGGAGCTTCTCTGCTGATGCCTGCTGCTATATTGTCTCTTTAGCTGGGACTTCAGCCAAGTTTGTAAGCAGAGATGAGGCTCAGCCTCTGAGTTTAGACCAAGCTCTTGAGTTTTTTCAGAGTGTGTCAACTGGCCGAGTCTTGGATACCAACTGTACCATCTCTGCTAATAAATCACACTGTCTCACATGACAAAAATGGGTTTCTAAATCTAGGATACCAAAGAAAGTGGTACCTGGTCTCCAGTGGGAAAATACATTTATCCTGTCCCCCAGCTGTCAGTGGTTAGAGATGTGTGCTGCTGGAAAACGTCATGCTTTTTTTTTTCTTTATGCCTCTTTCCCTTTTTGCATAAAGACTTAACCATTCAAAACCTATCCCAGTGCAAGGGTATTAGTAAACATAAGCTTGTTGATAGTTGGCATTCTGATGCTTGACTGGAGGGAAGATCTATGACTTAAAAGCAGATTGGAATAATAAACCCCCAAGTGTAACTTGTGCTTGGGAAATAGCAATGGTTGCTGTTAGCCTGGAGGCTGTTGGGTTTTTTCACTTAGCAGTGAAATGAGATCCTTGAATGAGAACTATGTAATTGTGCTGGAGCTTTGTGTCTGGGGTTGTGGCTCCTGTTCCTTTTCAGTGTGATGTGTGACCTGAAGAATTGCTTTGCTAAGGACACGGAGAGGTGGCAAATTTACAGCTGTCTTTACCTACAAGTTCTCTCTTTGATTCCCTTAAGCATAAGAATCACGTTACCTCTGCTGCAGACAGGGTGATTCCTCTGGTTTTTAAATGTTTTACCCTAACTATCAATGATAATTATTCAACGGTAGCATCCTCTCAAAAAGAAAAAAAAAAATTTCTCACTTCGCACAAAGGTTTTACAATAAGGAGAGCTGGATGTGTGACTGTGGAGAGGAGGATGAAGGCACAAATATTGCTTGACAAGGCTGTGCATGAAATGATTCAGTGAAATGCACCCTCCAAGTCTTCAGATCTTGATCCTCTTGGGATTATATCAGGGATTTAATGTTGCTCCCTTTTCTCTTGCCTGGACATCTTGCTTTGATTTCAGTGCTTTTAGCTTGAACCCCTTTCTCTGCCCTTCACATCAATGGGGCAAGGTAAGTGTTTTGTGCAGCAGAAAACACCGTAACCTCCTGAGGAATGCCACCGTGGTCTTGTCCCCTTTTCTTCCCACACAGCTGTATGTGCATGAGGGTGTCAGTGCCCTCTTGTCCACCCTCTGTCACCCCACTGCCTGGTGAGGTACAGCCCTGTGAATCAGCGACTCACTGCACAGCCTCTCAGCGTTAATAAAAACCCCACAAAAACAACCTGCAAAGTAATCTCTCTTTTCCACAAATTTTCTAATTTTCTTTCTAGGGCTCTGGCTTTGCTTTCAGGTGGGCTGGGCAGCCTGTAGCCAACCTGCTTGGGCAGAGCTGTCACGTTGCTTTTGCTTCAGCAGCCTCTAGTGGGGAGAGTAATGTGGTTACCGCCGGGGCAGAGTCCTCCTGTGCTATCACTTTGCTGGCTTTATAGACCACCCAGAGGAGTGATTTAGTGTCTGGAGTCCGAGATGAACTCTCCTTTAATCTGTGTTATAAGCAAAGGCTGATGAGTAGGAGAAAAGGCTATTTTTTTTCCTCAAAAGGCCAATATGGTTTTTTTTTCCTCTGTATTTCAAATGTGTAGGAAATAAAACTGTCTAGAGGTGAGTGAGTCACTTTCATGAGTCACCAATAGTGGGAAGAGGGGATTTAATATTTGCGAATCAGAAGCAAAAAGTACAGTCTGTTCCCTGCTTGGTGTGAGAGAAAATAATGGACAATTTAAAAAAGCTGTTTTCTCCCCAGAAGAAGCATAAGAATCAGATTTCAGACTCTTCAGCACCTGGGGGTGAATGGCTGCAACCCCTTCTGGCACTGTGGTCCTGCTGGTCCCTTGACTGATTGCAGCTAGTGATACTTCTTATTTTGTGGCTTTTCCAATCTTCAGGACTTCTGTCCCACGCTGCCAGTGCCTTTCTAGGTGTCACCTTGGGCATCCCTCTCCACTGCTTGTCACACAGTTTCTCCTTTATAATATGAGACGTTTGCCAGTAACTTAAAATGTACAAAGAGCCAGACTGTGCCTTGAGCAGCTCCTCTTTTCCCCCACAGAACAAAAATTGGGCAGACACAGGCGATTGCAGCAGGAGGGGAGGATGAGCAAAGGTGGGAAATCATGCCCTGGCCATGCTGGTAGCTGTCTCAAATGCCTGGCCGGCAGTGCCTAGGAATGAAAGCACCCAAATCTGACTGTGGTCTCTCAAGGTTCATGGGTGGTGAGTCAGCCTAAGAGGAGGAGGAGGAGGAGGAGGGGGAGGGGAGGATGTGCAGGGCCTTCCTCCCGTGTCCACCAGCTGTCACTGTTGCTGCACACAGCCGGGTGGCCACTGCCTTCTGTCCGGCTGGGATTTACAGCTGCCCAAAGCACTGAGCTTGTTTGGCTCATCCGTGGTGTGAGAGTGTTTATCCTCATCTTAACAACCTGTTCCTAAAGCCGCAACTTTATTGCCTACTAAAAGGCTCTGTTGAGAGCTCCAGAGATAATTTTAGTCCATACACATTTTTCCCCCCACCTTGGGAGTAACAGTTTTAGATTTTTTTTTTTTGAGGCATTGTTGCAGAGCTAGAACTCCCTCAAAGTGCTTCTCTGATTAAACAATGGTTTGTAAAACTGAGGGGGTTGGAAGTAATAGTAAATTAGGAGAAGTGGTCACAGCAGGATCTGTCAGGCTTTGGCAGCATGCATACACACACAGATACCCACGGATCTGTCTCTGTGTGTGTAGGCACTCAACTTCTTCCGCCTTGCATTCCATGTGAATTTCTCTGGTATACTTGAATTAATGAGAACTGCTTGTGCTTGTAAAGTGAAGAAGATGGAGTTTTGCCTCCCCAGTGTGAAATGGCTCACAGATGGAAGCACGGAGGTGTTCGCTGAGGGCTATTCTAAAATTACTCTTAGATGCAGTGAGCATCTCTTCAAATATTGCACTTTTACCGTCTGAGCTGAAAAACACAAAATTTGAT
Source organism: Entomyzon cyanotis (assembly GCA_024500445.1). NCBI lineage: Eukaryota > Metazoa > Chordata > Aves > Passeriformes > Meliphagidae > Entomyzon > Entomyzon cyanotis. Next base: position 12,085,787 of record JAKEPQ010001000.1, on the reverse strand, counting down.
TGAGCAGGTAGACTGGACACTACGAAGAATTTCTTCTCTGAAAGGGTGGTCCAGGCTGCCCAAGGAAGTGGTAGAATTGCCATCACTGGAAGCATTGGATTAGATGATCTTAGAGTTTTTTTCTAACCTTAATGATTCTATGAAATTAGCCTGACATTCACATTATGCTTTAAGAGACCTTATACCTATATTGTAATCAAGTTTTGCTTGAGTTCAGATATCCCAGAACTTTACACTTGAAAGGACTGAGTTAGAACAGTGCTACTTGAAGTCACTATTGATATGCTTTGTGGAGATTATGCAGCAGCAAAAAGCCTCATCATGCTGTCTTTTACCTGTAACTGTTTTGGATTTGAGGTCCCAATACTTATTGATCTAGGTTCTGCTGTGAGAGACACAGATGTAAGCTGGAAGTTGTGCCCTCCTCAGCAGTGCTGCTTTAGACTTGCAGCAAAGAGCAGCATCTGGCCTTTAAATTGTAATTCTGGTTAAAGCAAGCACCAATCTACACAAATTTCTCCATTTAGATTAGATCCTGCCTCATACAAACATAATCCAGAGGAGAAAGTGAGTTCCTGGCAGAGACAGATGGAAAATCCCAGTCCCTGTCTTGTGCTCGCATACTTGGTGCTGTCTCCTTTCAAACCTGTGTTTTCTTGTTGGTTGTCTCTCTTGAAGCTAAGTGTTAAGAACAGCAGATTGATGTTTTTTAATATTTTTCTCAATTCCTGACCAGATTAGGAGCACTGAATAAAAAGGGGAGGCATTTGTGGGTCCATGCATCTGTGCACAGCCAGAGCTGCGTGGGATGTCTCCTGGGAAGGAGCTTGGTTGAGCTTTGAATGGGTTTCTTGCATTCACGTTCCTGTATCAGTCTGACCCCTCCCGTGCCAGGTGGCTGTTTGGCCAGAGGGAGAAAAGGCACCTTTCCCATCTGCATTTCTGCTTTTAATTTGGCAGTGCTGAGGCCTGGTTTGCTGCCAGTTGAGTAGCTGTGCTCACAGCCGTGCCTGCGTCACTGTGTGCCTGTGCCGTGGGCTTGGGGATAAAGAAGAGGCAATTTGCGATGAAAAAGGCCATTTCTTTCTCTAATAAGGTGTTTATACATGCAGTTCAAGTAAACACAATCAGAATTGGGGCTTCCTGATGTGTGCTTTGAAAACATGGCTGGACTTGGGGGTGTGGAAGGAGGCTGACAAGGAGTTTAGTCTTTTCCAAGCTCTCTTGCTGCCTCTCCTGCCTGCAGCTGGGTGCTGCTATTCAGTGCTCCTCCAGACTATTTTTAATTGTTTCTCCTGATGTGGTGACTTCTGTCTGGGTCTCCAGGGAGCCAGCAGTAACACAGGTCCTGCTCCCTGCATTGCAGTAACGAGGGAATGGATCCTTATCTGGGATGACTCCTTGCTTTTCTGCTTGCTGCAGTCCCAGTGTTTCCCATTGCAGGGTGGGGAGCTGACAGCACACTGCACTGGATTTTGGGAAGAACAAAATAGCTTAATTACGGGTCATATATTGTATTAATGGAATTGCTGGAACTTAAGTCTTGATTCATGCACGAGGAGCTGAGGATGGGTTTCCTCTAAGTGTTGGTGAATGATGGGGTTTGTCCCCTTGTTGACTTGTAGGTCTTTCCCTTGTTTCTCTTCTGCCTCTCTCCCTCTTTGTTTAGCTGCAAGCACTCTATTGAAATTCTGTTGCTGAATAAACGTCACATCCCAGGCAGTATTTGTCTTTGTTTTCCACATTTCTTTGCCACGTTGAGACTTACCATGTTTATCAGGTTTGAATGAACAGCCTGTGGTTATGCAGAGCTGGGGAAAAGCAAAGGAAGGGTTAAGTAGGTGATACCCAGATCCTGCCAGCTGGCATGTGAGCATATGTCCATGTGGCAGGCAGAGGTGAATTCAGTTTGCCTAGGCTGAACCTGAGTAAATACGCTCTGCTGAGACGTGGTAATGTTAGGTTGAGCTCAGTGTTGCACAAAAAGTGGTCATACAGCTTCCATGTGGATTAGTGGTCAGATAGAGTAAGAACACATCTGTTCAAGGAGTGCAGCCTAAAAAGACTTAATTCAAGCCTTGCAGCACTAAATAGCAGTCCTGATAGTTAGAAAGACAACTGAAACCACTTAAATAGCAAGAGGGGAAATGAAACGACCAGCTCTGATTTACATTCATGACAGCAGTTAAAAGATAGAGTCTGTGTGGTGTAAGTTTGCTGTAAAGCAGCGAAACTTCCCTTAATCTGACATTTAATAGATCAGCTAAAAAAAAAAACCAAACAACCTGACTGTCACACTGGCAAAAATAATGGAGAAATACAACAGAAAAACTGCTGTGGGGCCACACACTAAGCCTGGTTCACATTGGGAGAAACTGGAGGGAGACGGTGTGGTTGCACCAAAATGTGACTCGGAGCTCACACGTGTTTACTCCTCACTGAATCCATCCCAAAGACTCTTAAGAGAAAAGAGATAACCCGGTGCTGGATTTGCTGTGGTGTGGTTTCCAAAAGAGGCTGCTGGCTGCAGGACTCCCCTTCATCTGCGCTCTGGAAACAAACAATCAATTTTTCATTTTTAGTGGTTAATTCTGAAAATATGAAGGTCTGTTTAGTCTTGTCTCCCTAACATAAGCCAGCCAGAACAAGGCAGCTTGAGGGCAGTTTGCAACAAGTTCCCTTATTTGGAATAACAGCCAGTGGTGCAATGTGGCAGCTGTGGGACACCCCCACCCTGGTGGGGCTCGGGATATTCTTGTGATGGATCACAGGGCTGTGTTGGGGGAACTGTGGGGGCAATGGGCATGTTTGAGGAAACACAACGAGCCAGATTTGGCTCCAAGCTCTGTCTGTACTGTGCACCAAGTTTGTAGGAACAGTTCATGATGTGAATGGGGTCTGGAAAGGTGAAATGCAGAAGAAAATAAAATTTATGTTGAGCCAAACTTTTTCACAGAACCCCCATGGCTATGGGCATAATCCTATCCTACAAACTCTTCATGGAAGAGCTGCTGTCCCTTGCCACAGGTGCTTGTGGGCAGGTGCCACCCTAACAGGGTCCTTGTGTCATGGCTGTGGCTGGATGGCTGTGGATCTGCTCAGCACCTCCCTGTTGCTGCCCTCTTTCCTCCTGCTCCTCTCCACAGCTGTTCTGACTCTGCCACTCAGGAGGACTTTGATCCTGTGGAAAGGAGCCTGGAATGGCCATTTTGCATTTTAGATTGTGCTTAGTTTGCTCTCTTTTTCTATAGGCTTCAGATTTTCAGAATTAGTAGCTTGCTAATTTCATGAACTTGTAAGTCTTTCAAATGTCCAACATTCTGTGGCCTGAAATGACAGCCCTTCTTCCTTGGCAAAATGGGAGATGAGTTCTCTGAGCTTCTGCTGAAGGTGTGCTGGAAATTAGGGTTTGGTGAGATGGGCTCTGCTCGAACTGTGACATGCTCTCTGTGTTTGAGGTCTGGTTATTATTTACCTTTGACAATAGCAGAAAAAAAAGTAAAGTGCATTTCATTTGTATATGAATTTTAAGTTAAACTGTTGTCCTTTATGCTGAACTATTAATTTACCTCCCCCTAATGCTATCTTTCTCCCTTCACTGGTGGTACAAGAGCCTCCTTTTGCTCAGCTGCTGCTGGTGAGAGTGCTCTTTCTTCCTTTCTTCCACATCTTCCGCTGCTAAAATACCTTTATCTGTTGGAAATCCATTGCTGCCATACTTGCTGTATGGCAGATACTAAGCATAGCTAGAATATGGTAGTACTTGGATATGCATTCATCACTGAGACAGCCTATTTTTTTTTTATTTGTTCAGTGAAGCACGAATGACAAGTTCAGATCCCAGACAAATTCTGTTTATTCCCGAGATTTTTTCAGTATCAATAAACTTGGTTTTAATACAGCTGTCTAATAAATTTGTTCATGAATTTGGAAGGTAAGTTTGCTTCTCTAGGTAGGTATTTATAATTTCATAGCCTTCTAAGCAAATTTCCATAAATGGTGTTTTAAGCACTGTCTAAATTATTTCCATGCCATCTCAAATGTTTCACAGACTGTTTTCACATCTTAATGATGATTTTAAGACAATGGAAATCTGCATTGCCATGAAGAAATGTTTCCTTTTCATGCAGCTTTTTAAAAAGACATTATAATAACTTGTATTCCTGATCAAGGTGTTTAATAAAATCTCTTTGTAGTTCAGCAGTACACCCCTGTTTAACAAAATGTTTAAATGTGGATTTGAATTATACCTCCTACATGAGAAAGAATCCAAGTTCATGTGTCAGGAACAGGAAAAGATCCAGAAGGACTTACTCCCTATCCCTTGAACTATACTAGAGGATCTCAGGACATTCCTGTGAGTGCTGCGGCTGCCTGTCCAGGGTTTTGGCCACACAGTCATTCCAAGATTTCTTCTAGCATGAATTACGATGGAATTGGGGGAGCCAGAGCACATCTGAGACATTCAGCACTCTGTCTGTTCAGCATTTGTTAAATCAGTAAGTTTTGGAGGAATTGCTGCAATTAGCTCATGTTCTGTGCTTGAAGGATGCAGCAATGTGGGAGTTGTCCTGGCTCCAGGGACAGAGGCAGCAGGGTGCTTCTAAGAGCTCCTCAGTCTTGTTCATACTGCATCATCCCACACCATTTTTGAGCAGCCAAGCCCTTTACTTTTGCCTGCTTACTCAGATGGGTGGGATGGGCTTTTGTACATTTGCTCTTTTTTCCCAATATTTTCATTACTAGCACTTAGTCTTAACTGACAGTCAGAACCACAAGAGTTTATTCTCCCATTCCACCCACCTTTTCCTTTAAAATTCCCACTTTCAGAGTGAGCAATAGTTACAGATGCCTGCAAATTGCCTTGCTCTCTCTGTAAACAAAGAGCTGACATCTGGCGTATTTTGAAGTTGCTTTATTGAATCTTGGTCGTTGCTGAAAATAGGCTCCGTGTCTGTCATACCTCAATGGCAGTGAATAGATGGATCACTTCCTGCATGGAATGAGTGGGAGAGGCCCTTTCCCTCTGGTGGCCACAGGCTGGAGTGCTGATGCCCACAGGGCTGATCCTGTGAAATAGGGGCTGCATCCTCGAGAGCGGGATGGTGCACACACATGCACAAGTACATTGGTGTTACAATGCTGGTAGGATCACAGAATCACAATGGATCTTAAGATGGATAAACAATGTAGATGGAAGAGGCAAAGTGCTGGTAGAGCGTAGGAATGAGTCAATTTTTGGGTGAAGCCTTGTTTTGGTATACTCAGATGTAGATTGACATGAAGCTCAAAGTATCAATTCCAGATTTAAAAGTTTCACTTTCCTATTTTTTTTTTCTTCTATTCCTTGCTAGTGCAGTATAAAACTCTATAGTTTCCAGTTTGAGCCAGGTGTTCAAATAGGTTTTATTTTTAAAAACTGGGAGACAATCTGCTGAATTTCCCCCATTGCTATATAGTTGGAAAAAACCTCAAAAGCTTGAGTGTGGTGGTGTGGAAATCTTCTGTGTACAGCTTGAAATTCAAAGACAGCCAATGGCAGAGAACCATGAGAGTGAACAATGGTTTTTAACACCAGGGTGATGTCAGCTTCTTACTCCAGGTAGCAATCACCTGGCTAATTGGTGCTGTTGGGTTTATGATCACATTTCTTGCCTCCCTTACAACTGAATATGGCCTTAAAAATCATTGACAGAGGCTATTTTCACATCTTTCTGCTGAGGTGAAAAGTGTTGCTCCTAACTTACAGGCTGAGTATAGGCAGAAGGAGGTGAAATAATTTGTCAGGGATCATAGAGGAGGTTTAGTAGGGTCAGGAATTGATCCTAAGATCTCTTCTCACTTTTTGACTGCATTGGGGAAAGCAAATTTTCTGCACTTACTACAGGAACTTACAGAGGAAAAAAAAATTTTTTTAAGCTACATTTGTTATAAACATAATTCCTTTTCAATACTACGAGTTTGTGAGTATCTTCTGACAAACTATGACTGAAATTTATTATGAAGGTCTATAATTCTTGTACATCAGAGGGGGAGAAATGAAATATTTAACTTAATCTCTATAGCATATTCCATATTTTCCTTGCTTTTGGTTACATTTTTGTGAGGCGAACTATGAATTCCCTCGCCTATTAATAATTTATTGTTACTGGAACATAATAGTGCAGAATGCAGTTCGTCCAGGAAAAAGCTTCAGCAGGGAGTGAGTCATTGATGGTAATAAACTTCCGTTCCTCTCAATAGACCATTGGAGTGTTTAGAAAAATGTTTTTGCCATGATTCCTGAATTGCTTGTGCTCTGTACAGCAGCTGGTAGAGATAAAACTGAACAGAGCTGGGCAGACTCTCTGTCTCCCCTCATGCTCCCCTCTAGCATGTTTCTGAATCATACACAAAAAATGTTTTGGTATGTAAAAGTGACTTCAGAAAAGCAACTCTGACTAGAAAAGAGCCAGCAATGAGCAAGGATCCATTCCCAGAGCGTGATCTTGAGTGTGATATCTACTGTGTCTATGGTGCTCAGGGGGTTAGCAATGCATTGCCGTGCAGTACTGAGCTCTCCAGCATTACCTTTCTGTGAGAAGTGTTATCTCCTGGGAGCCCTGGGGCCTTCAGCAGACAAATCTGAGCTGAATCTGATAATGTTTCATAGCTGCCTGGGTTGGGGTGCAGCTTTGCATGTTAGTGTCTGTTACCTCCATCTCGTTTGGTGTGCAAAATCTCAGTTGCAGAAGACTGGTCTCGTGTTTGATGGAACATGTCATGTGTGTGCCCTGCTCTGCTGGATCCAGGTCTTCAGGAGCAAGTCCCCCATTTGGGTCCAGGAGCATAAAGTGTATTTCTGGCCATGATCTCTTGCTCTTCCCATGAGGAGGCAGTACAAGGATGTTTGCTCTATTAAAAATGGCACTGGTGTAGCCATGAAGGGTGTAAGCATTCCCCAATCAGAGAATAGTTTCTGTAGCATGGGTCTTCAGTATGTGGTCTGAAGGGTTAAACGCCTTAACATAATTTACAGCCTTCTTCCAACGGAGTCCTTTCAAGGTTCCTGGTCCTCCAAAACGCTACTGCATCCAGAGGGGAGGGTGCATTGTGGTGTTGCTTTCTGGGAGCTGTGTTGTTACCAAGAACTGAGCATATAACTGTGAGGGAAGGGTTCTGTACAGTTCATTATATGGTGTATTTTTTATCTGTGCACAAGCTGCCAGACACGTAAACAGGACAGGCAAAGGTTTTGCAACCCAGCCCTGAGTGAAGGGAAGAAGTTGGCATAGCTGTTGTGTGAACTGTAGGGCTGTGGCTGGACAGCCGCTTTTGTAGCCCAGTGCTAACTGGCTACACAACAGTAAATGAATCCAGCTTTGTCTGAGTAATGCTTTTATTTCTAGTTTTTCATATGGTGGTTTTAGTTGACAGATTTTGTGATTCTAGCAAGCACAATTGCTGTTACCCTTCAGGGCATGTTTTTGTTGTAAAGCAATTGGGTGACTTCGGGTGCTGTGGTGTTATCTGTAACACTGCCCATTGCAGTGCTCATACGAGCTTTTTCCCCCTATTTTTCAGGAGAGCAATAAGCCTTTTTTTTTTTTTTTTCCTTTTGCAGGAGTTAATAAGGTATTATGAACTACTTCATCATTTTTATCAGTGTTTAACAGATTTCCAAATGTTCTTTCATTAGAAGCCTCAGTAGAGTTCACAAAATTTCAAAACTGTTTCACTTCATGTTCCTCCCAGGTGTAGCAGCTCTTGTGCAGTGGTGCCCAGCAGCAGCACTGTGGGTAGGGTGTGCAGTGTGCCCCAGGTGAACAGCACACAGACAGGCTGTGCAGCTTCCTCGCTGTCATCCTCTTTCCTACAGGGAAGCTGAAGGACCTGTCCTGTTCAAGCATCTTTGCATTTTTATCTCCTCTGCTGAAAGCAAGATGATCTCTTTGAAACACTGACACTATCATGAGACTGGTGAAGCCTCACAAAAAGAACCACTTCCTTCCCACCTTCAACGACCAAAGGCTTTTCAGTTTCATATAAAGCTCCTATTCTGCTGTTGGGAATTTGAGCATCTTGCAGATACCCATGTACCTGGCTTCCTGCTATTTACTGGAAGATACAGTCTGTATACCAGCATCTCATGCAGGTCAAGGTCACAGACAGACTTCTTGCCTCTCAGTCCAGAAGGTACCCTCCTAAATATTTGATGCTGCCCACTTCAGGCTCTGTCATACCTGTTGTGCTCTACATCTTTGTTCCCTCCATTAGTATGTGCAGGAAAGCAAATTGCACACATGTGAAAAAGAGGTATTTGCATTCACAAAATGGGTGTTTATGTGTAGCACTGCTTGTCCTCTCAAGTGCTTCCTCAGTTGTAAATACACTTGATAGATTTCCACAAACCCTTGCTCTATCACTGTCTACTGATGAGATCCCCATAGACATGCAAATCCTACCTCCAGTACAGAGCTGGGCAATCTGGCATTTTCTTTATTCAAACTCCAGCTGCTGAAGACTTGGAGGCATTGAATTTAGTGCTGTGCTTCTGTTAGGAGTCTTGTCAACTCACTGAAGCAAATGGGGCTGATGGGGAAGTTGCAGAGGTCAGAGCAGAGCTGGAGCAGATTCTCCCTGAAGCTCCCAACATCAGCCCAGTGCAGTGCTGGGTGCTGCAGGGGAGTGATGTCGCTGCTGCTGCTGCTGTGCTGCTGCTGACTGAAGCAGGAATCACTTGGGAACTGCTCTGCACCTTACATATGGCCCTTACCATGCTTCCTGCTTTTCCTCTCTTGTGTCCTGGAGCAGGATGGACTGTGTGTGCTCCGTGGTAGTGCTGAAAAACAGTTATGTGGTTGTTAAGGTGTTCTTCAATGCTCACATTTGTCCATGAAACAACTAGAAAGGAAAGGGCAGAAGGTAAAAGAAGATAGAACACACGTTTTTGGGCACCTGGACAGCTGCAGTATTGATGTGCAGAGACCACTGTGCTGTGTGTACAGGACGTGCAGTGTGTAAGTGTGAATTGCAAGTGCAGGGAGACCTCTTTCCCCTGGGTACTTGCTGCACCCACAGGCAGTGTTGATACAGGGTTATCACAGGCTCCTGACCAGCTGCAGCAAGCTTGCAAAAAGCCCAAGAAATTTGGTTCTGGATAGTCTCGTGAATCTTAAAAGCCTTGAAAGCTGTGTGAATAATCTCCAAATAAATGCGGAGTGCTGCAGGGAAGGATGGCTGGATGCTGGCTGTCTGCTGTCCCTAGGTCTTGCTACATTCAGCTGCCCTTGTAACCCAACAGTGATCCCTGTTCCTATGGGATGCTCTCCATCCCTGGTCCTTGCTGACCACACTCTGCAATGACTCAGTTTTTCATACTGAACTTTTTCCACCTGTATCAAATTTATTTTTCATTAGTACTTGTTAATATTTTTCAAATGGACAGGTGTCCTTTCCCAATGGAATTTATTTATTAGGGGTAATTCCTTCAGAATGTACCAATTTTTGTATCCTCAAAGCCTGCTCACCCTCTGCTGTCTTCTGCCAGCCTTCCCAGTGCCTCTTGTTTATTTATTAAGTCTTCCTAGTGATTGCATTTCCTAATTAGTGTGTTCTCTCATTTCACTTAGTGTGATGTGACTGGATGTGCATCTGTCCATCAAATGATCCTATGGATACCTTGACTAACTTCCTCCCAAACACAGAGTCATCTGTTCCATAGAGTGTAATTACTGGAATTATGCTGAATATCCTCATGGCTGCTGGTTTCTTCCTGTCAGCTCAGCTACTTATATCTATTAATGGACTTGACTGATGGAAGGTGCACTGCTCTGAATCAGTTTTTAAAACAATTCCTTACTATTAAATTATTTAATAATTCCATCAAATTATTTTCACCCACCTTTAATGTAATTTTGAATTTTAGAAGATTTCATTTATTTTATGAAACAAGTCTCTTTTTGAGAAGATTTTTTTCTGTAATTGTCACTTTTTTGACATCTGGTAAAATATATCCATCATCACTCATATTTTTCTATTAATTCTCTTTCCCACTTAATTTTGCTTGTAATTGCTTTCCTTCTTGCAAGTTGAGTCTTTTTCTCATACGCATTATTCTGTAATTACTGTTTTGAACTTACTATATTTCACATGCCAAATTCAATCAAGTTGAGGAGCTGGAGCACCTGGCTGCTACTATTTTTATTCTTTAACTCCTCTTTCTTTGTGAAGATGAGATCTGGTGTGGCATTTCTCCCCTTACTGGAAACCTCAGGTGAATGCTCAAATTACAGCTTAGCTTCAATTAAACACTTGGGTCTTAGGAGATGAGGACAGGAGCTCATCACTGGTGGCATTGCTGAGTCAGGCACTCACTGCTATGGCTCTGTGTTCTCCAAAAAGCTGTCAGCCAGGCACCCAGCCCTGGTGGGACACTCCTTGTTATCCTTACTGGAATCTGTCCTGCAAAAGCATTTGCTGTGTCTTCTCCCCACATGGCTTCTCAAGCTGACAGCATCCAAGATCCTCACTGTGGGTGTGAGGAGCCAAGCACTTGGCTGGTGTTTTCTTTGCTGCTGCACCAGGAGTGCAAAGAACACAGTGCTAACCTCTCAGCATCAGGGTAGCTCAGAAATAGCCAGTGAGCTCCTTTATGTTCTGCCTCTTCTCCTGGAGAGTCTTAGAATATTGGAGTTATTTGGTGAAGAAGCCTAATTGTCACGTTCTACCTGTATTGATTATCCTTTGTGTGATTAATAAGATGCCACTTAGGGCAGGCTCTTGGTGTGGTGATGCTTCTGAAATGTGTATTGCTACCTTTCCTCAGGAGTAGATTCACCTCCTCAATGAGAGAAGCTTTAGTGTTTTACTGCACGTTTCAGCAGACCGAGAGCTTGGATATCACCAATTAGCATGGCTCACTTGCTGGGGGGTAATTAGTTAAGTAACTGGTTATGTGTCCATGTCTGTCTTCAATCCTTTAACTGGATCAATGACTTGACCTAGCAGAGCAATTCCTAATTCCTTTGTGAAGCTTTGCTGAGAGCCTGGACTCCCTTCAATCCAAGAGGATTCATACTTTTTCATTAGAGGCTCTTCAGGAAGGCAGCTAAGAGAAGCCTTTAGAATTGATGTCAAGAGTGATGTTAAAGGAATATTTGTTCTTATTTGAGGTGAAACAAATCCTTTTAAAAACTGTGAATTGGCCAGAGAAAAATCTCTCAATTGATCAAGTGCCTGCAGGATCTGTCTGCCTATGGTATTGATCTTGCCCTGAACAGCTAAGCTCTAAGCAAAGATGTGAGGTATGACTGCTGGAAGCTTCAGTGAGGTGATTTGTAAAAAAGATGTTTTAAAAAATATATGTATCAAATAAGGTTATCTGAAAAATGCTTCTGTCTGTGTTTTTTCTAGTAGCTTCATATCTGAGGCAGGCTTAAATTCATACAATTGTTTGAAGGGAGTCACTTCATTTGAGTGAAATCTGCAGAAAGGTAAGTGCACTATGTGTTGTACCAGCAGACCAGACCTAGAAGCACTTTACCTACTGGAATCTCAAAACAATCTTAAAGATAAAGTTTAAGAAGTAATTTATAATTGTCAGATGCGAGTCAATGGAGACAACAGCACAATGCTGTTCTTGGACAGAAGAATTTGAGGGTGCAGATCAATATTAGTGCAGTGGGAGTCTGGGAGGCAAACTCATGAGAAATGATGTAATTCTTTTGCAAAAGAATGAATTTTTTTTTCTGCCAGGGGAACTGGCAGAAGCCCCACAGCTGGACTGGGGGAGGCATTCCCCTCAGTGGTGGGGGCTGAACTGGGATAACATGTCCAGTTTTGGTCAGCATGCTTTGAGAAAGGTGTGGAAACACTTGATAGAGCCCAAAGAGATGAACAAGAACCATGAGGCAGAGGGAGCTGTTTCTGATGAGAAAACTGTAGAAAGAAGTGGATTAATTTCCTTTAGGGAGGTGAAGGGAGATGGAGTCTTTGTTGGAGAAGGCTGTGAGAAAGAGCAAAGCAATCCCCAGTCCTTCAGCAGCAGGAAGGGACAACCAACTTCAGCAGAATATTTTAGTCAAATAATTTGGAAAAAACTTCTGGAGGTGAAAGGGTTGGTAAGCACTAGGACTTGTTACTGCAGAAGAAACCTATTTCACAGGAGGTTTCATTAGCAAGTCAGATCACACCAGGCCCAGCCCCTCACTACACCTTGTACCCTACTCATGCTGCAGCTCACTGTGTCCCTGCTTCCTCACATCCATCCCTGTGTGCTCTGTGCATCCAGGATGGTCCCACTGATAAACCCAGGCTGAGTCCTGGCAGAAGAAGTCCATCACTAATCCATGCAACAGCAGTGGGATGAGCAGGAGTTCAGTGGTTAAACCCTGACCTGGTGGGACCACCTTGGGAGTGAAAGGGTGCTCAATCCTGTGGAAGAGTGTTATATTATAGGATTAGGTTTGATTTGCTTAGGGGTCAAATGGGCAATCCTGGATTTCTTTTAGGAAGCCATAGCTGAAATCTAAATTACAAGTCTAGTTATCAAATCTAAAAAGTGAAAAAAACCACCCCTATTTGTAAAATCAATGAAAGCAATTTTATAGGCACCTTGATAATCTTATCTCTTGACAGTGGAAAGGAGCAAAATTCAAGGTGGCTGCTCTGCATGTATCTTAATGTTCAAGAAGCTAAGAAAAGGAGGCAGGCTTTAGGTCTTGTCTTAAAGAATTTGCTTTACTTTCCTCTTCCTTTTAGATGTACTGGTTTGGTACCTTTTTATACCTTTCCTCATCTGACACAACAAAGATTTTTTTGTCTCTGATACAGGAAGTGTGTTGGGAATATCACTTGAGAGCTGAGCTTTCATGTTTGACTCATTTAAACTGCTAAATAATTTGTTAAATTTTCACAAATTTTGAACACACCGCAGTCCTCCTAAACCTCCTCTGAAGCCTCAGGGGTTTGACTCCTCAGTGGTATCCAGCTTACTGTGAATATTCAGCCTCTGAAAACCAGGTCTATTTATTTATTTGCTCTGTGTGATGCTGCTTGGTATTGTGGGATGGATGAGCTCTGAATACACCTGATCTGGCGCTCACCTTTCACCTGTATCCACGCCCCAGTTCTTCACAAGTGTCTGCATTACCTGGCAGGATCCTGTAATAGGAGAGGTTGTCAGGACAGAGCAGAAATGAGCTTTGTGAGAGCAGATAAGAACAACTTGCGCTGGAGCAGCAGATGTGACTGTTGTTTTGTACAAGTAGATGATTCCCTAATCCTCTTAAGGGCAGCCTGGGCAAAATCCCCTTTGTGACATTAGGTGCAGCTCAGCCAGGTGGCCCCAGCTTCTGTCGCTGCTTTGCTGTGAGGAATCTCTGTGCTGCTGCTGAAAAGCTGCTGCAAAAACAGCCTTGCTGCCAGGTGTGGGGCAGAGCTGTGGGGACAGCCAGCACCAGGGCACTGTGAGACCTTGGGCTGAGTGCAGCTGAGCAGTCCTGGGGGCTCTAGGGCCTCGGAGTCTGCGGGTGTTACAGAAATGCTCTAGCAGTCCTGTATGTAAGAGGGTAATAAAATATTTGGCCAAAATAAAAAGAGATGACTGTGAGGCGTGGGATGAAGGGGATAGTATGGGAAAAGCTTAATGGTGTGAGGTGAGCTGGTGTAAAGGATATCTTAGAGCTCCCTCTGCCTTTCTGCAGGGAAAGCCACTCCTTTCACTGATGTGTCTGGCCTGCGCAGTTGCAGAGGAAGGTTTTTCCTCATGGCTGGGTTGAGAATAGGCTGGTGAAGGAGAGTGACCAGGAGGTGGGATGGTGGTCTGACACTTGCCATCATTTTCCTGCTATGTCCTAGACTTGCTATGTGACCTTGGGCAAAATGTTTCATCCCAGAACAGGGAAGGGACTCCAATGCTGTAAGCAGTTTTAAACAGAGACTTGGAAAAGGTGACATTTCTCCCACTTTCCTCACTTAGTATTCTTTGTACTAGCCAGTAGTGGGCCTTTAAAAAGTGTTATTGTTCATTATTTAATGATTTCATGCCTAATAAAACATACCCTCATTAAAACTCAAAAGCAAGCTCCATCCCATTGCTTTCCTTCTCAGTGCCCTTCAGGAGCTTCTGCCCTCCCACATCTCTTTGCACCACACTCAGCCACCAAAATCTGCACCTTGCACTTGCCTCCCTTTTATTTGGTTCTACAGGGAGTGATGAGACCTACTATGAATGCCATATGCCACCTTTGTATTTTTAGCATAACTCTGAAATTACTGTGAAGACAAATGGCTTTGAGATTGTTGTTTTCCTTTCAGTTTGGTGGACACCACTATTTTTGTCCTTGCTTTAACTAGCCAAAGAATTTTGGTAAACCAAAATTCATCTTTGGAATGACACAAAATGTATTGTGGGGACACATTAAGGCTGTTAAGTTCTCTGGATTTTGGTGAAGATAATTTTGGAGGGTGCAGTTCTGAGGTTTTCTCTTGGGCAGATCTCCCACTGACTCATCCAAGACTACCATGTTAAAGTCATCAAGACGAGATTGTATCAAGAGGATACAAGACTGTATGTGGTATGTTTCTGTAATACATTTTTTGTGTGTCCAAAGCAACTGGTGTTAGCTTTATTTCCATATTTTCTGAATTATTTTTGATTTCTTCACCACTCTTGCTCATCTGTTATAAAAACAGCCTTCCTGAGATGAGAAAGGAGACGAAAATTTCTGGCCTCGCTTACTTTGTAAGAGATGGTCATGGCAGTGTCTCAAGTTGCTGGTAGCAACCACTTCCTGGGGGGGAGAAAATAACAATTTGTCCAATGTCCAATAAAACTCAACACCCCTTGTGTGGTGACACACACCACACTCGGTCCTTGTAACTCAAGATTCAATTTATGTAGAGCTGGCACACTGCAAGCATTTCTAGGCTGGAGGGTGTTCAACATCTTAGTGTCAGTCAACTACTGACTCTCTTCTACAGATTATATGAATAATGTGTAAAATGTAAGATATGTCACTTCACAAAACAAATTTCAGATAGAGACTGTGATTTTCTTGCTCTTTTTTGAGTTTAAAGAAACTTAGGCATTTCAAAAGAGCTTCTTTCTGAAGTGTCCTGACAGTCTGCTGGAAGTCTGGTGTCTGCCATGGAAGCTCAACTCCATGGATCAGTCATGTAAGCAGGAACAAGCTGCCCAGTATCTTTCTCTCTTCGTATCTTTCCTCAATGAAAATTCAACTTACAAAAAAAGACCACAAGAAGGAAAGGAGTCTGGGGCCTGAGCTTTCAGATGTTGAAACAAACAGTTGTCTTGAAACTTGGCCACCCCGGGACCTGTTCCTGGCTCAGCCCCTGCCTTTGAGGAGATTCAGTCTTCCTGGGCTTGGGTATTCATTTCATGAATAGGTAAAAAGATGATTAAAGAAAAAAAAAAAAAAGGTGGTGTTTTAATTAAATTAGCTTTTCCAACCTGTGAGGATGGAACTGTTGCAGCATTACATATGTTTTTTTTGCTTCAGTGGAGCTACTCTGCATTTCCACTAGTACAGAGAAGACCTGAATCTCTCCTCTTGGCTGCTCCACTTCAGCAATTGATTCTAAATCAGCCTTGCTATGCAAACATGTAGAATTAAAGGTTTGTTACTAATTATACAGCTGCAAGTCCTGACTATTTTTCTTCCTAGTTTAGTCAAAATCCTTCTGACATTTAGCAGATTGACATTCTCTTTATCATCTCCACAACAATCTGTCCAGTTTGTTTAAGAAGACAACATTTTTGGAAGAAACTGCAGCATCTCTGCTGGAAACTCAAGTACCTGGCAAGAAACGCTCGAGATACTTGTTGAGCTGGCCAAGTTCTGCTGTTCTGCTTAGTGATGGGCAGTTGTGTGATCTCATGTGTCTTTGGCTGTCTAGGCTTCACCTTTTGTTTTCTTCTAGAAGGCTCAGGAAAAAAACAACGTGGCTTTACAGAGCACAGCAAGAGCCCTGTTGCCCTGGGTGGTTCATTCTCTGCAGTGCTGACTGCTCTCTCTGGTGAGAGGTGATTGATGCCAGCATGACACATGGCCATGCTTCCAGCGTGTTTGCACATTTCCTCATTCCCATGGGATAATCACTGCTTGCCAGTCAGACGTTGTCATCAACACTCAGTGAATATCTCACCCACCTCAGGGAAGATATAAAGTGCTGGATGATGGTTCCTGTTCCCATAGGTCTGGGGAAGGCTGGGGCAGGGGGAAATGTTTCCATATTAAAGTTGTCATTTTATATTTTAAGGGCCTACCTAGTTAGGAACTAAAGTTCTTAGCCTGTCCTAGGCTAAGGACACAGGACCTGTGTCCTCTCAAACCAAATAACTACTGAAAGGCAATCACTCTGAAAAGAAACACAGTTGAACAATTCAACCCGTGGTTGGAGGTTCCCAATTCCCCTGGGGTCCATATTTTTCCAACCACCTGGGCTGCAATCTCCACTGCTGTCCAACAGTGCTCCAAGAGCCCCCTTGCAGTCTTCATTCTAATACCTGAATAGCTTTGCTCTGCACTTAATTTTTATTCCCCTTAGTTAGTGATGATGTGATCTGTCTAAGAGCCTTAACAAACATAAAAACACCTTGAAGTGTATAAAACCTTTTTAAAGAGAATTTTTCTTTTGTTTTCTGTTGTGGGCTGACACTCTTCCAGGTGTTTACATCCAATGCATTTCACATTTCATGGTGATCCTGCTGACCTCCACTGGTGCCTGTGCAGCTCAGGATGGGAATGAGTACATGATATGAGCTCTGAGTGAGGCTTAGCTTTTTTTGGTTGTTTGCTCTTCATTGCTGTAGCTTGGGTCACTGCAGGCATTGCTCCATCTTATTGGGCACATAAGTTATCTTGCAGGATCAGCCATGCTCATCGCAGGCAGAAGTGGATTGTAAGTCTATTTTTTACATAATTAACTGCAGAGCAACAATCACACTGACAGGTACTGAATTCCAGGTTAGCCATATTGAATATGCAGTATTTTTGCTGCAGTGTTTTTTGGCCATTCGTGAAATGTACTGACGACTTGTTCAAGCGCTTGGTAACACCCAAGGGTTACTCAGAGTTCAGTCTTTTAGCAGATACTTACCTTATCTGTACTTGTCCCTATTGGAAGATCACTGTTTATTCTCATTTTGAGCTCCATGATTTGGATAGCTTTTTACACATTGCTCATTATAAATTATACTTAGTGTGTTTCCATTTGGCCTGGATTCTTCTCTCTTTAAAAGCTTATTCCAGGATTTGTTCACTATCTCTGTTTCATATTCAAGTGCCCCTTTTATAACCTTGGTGAGAATTTACAAGTAATTCCAAGCTTTGTGTCCAGTTTCAGTTTGTACCTTGCTTTCATTTATGGCTCAAGCACAGATTTCATTTTGCTGTAGATACAGCAGTTAAATCAGTGATGTTGAAAAGTGGTGGAAGACTTGGTTGCAGAGACAACTCACTGACAAACTGGCCACTGCCTTAGTTTTAGAATGACAGTGGAGAAAACATGAAAGCTGTGCTGAGCCAGAGCATAGGAGATATCACAGTAGCAATCAATACCTCTCAACAAAGTATTTCCTGATGGATCCACACTTGTCAAAACCTTGGTTTAAAAAAGGCTGGAATAGATAAAGAAGTCCTTTCCCTCTTGCCTAGGGCTCTTTGACTTCATCTTAAAGATAAGTTCTTGTTTGGTCTTGGGGAAGAGTGTGTGCTGAGGTGTTACTTACTCTGCCTGTTGCTTTGCTGTCTAAGAGGCCATCTATTAAGTAGTACTCTGGCAGAAACTTATACTCTTTTATATAGTACTTGTCATTTGAAGATCTCCAAATCTGTCTGAAGTGGAGGAAATGTATAATTTCTATCTTGTAAATTTAGAAACTAGGAACAGACAGACACTCAGGGTCAGAAAACCATTGCCAGCACTGGAAATAGAACCTAGCTTTTTGAGTTGTAGTTTCTGATCTTGCTAAAAGCTAGATAGCAAGTGGGAAAAGAAAAATGGTTCTTAATTTCCTTCTGAACCTCTCTTCTGTTGCTGTTGAGTTGCTAGGCTGCCATGGTCTCATATTTACCCATGCAAAATAACAATATAAAGCTGTTTGCAGAGCAGAACCCAAAACATTGCTTTGCATACAGAGGCAGCAAAGCATTGCCCAGCTCAGGAGTGCCTGTGCATGCTGGTGAGGGCTGGGCCATGTGGGCCAGGGTTGTCCTGTAATGCAGCTCCAGCTGTGGAGCTGGATCCAAATGAACAGGGATTATTTACCCATAACTATGTACGGAGCCTGGCAAAATGATGCCTTCATCCTGCTTTGATCCAAGATGTTGCTGGAGTATAAATAGTATAATAACATATTTTTAGATGCAAAGGCAGTGAACTTGTAAGAAGCAAATGGAAAATCCTCACACTTTGCAGCATCCAGCGAACCTGCTATGCTTTCTTGCTTCCACAAGTCATTCACACACACTGTTTCGCTCACTCTTAGGAAGCAGGGAAGCCCTTGCAAACCTAATTTGCAGCCAAGTACAAGAGAAAAATTGTTGTTTGTGCAGAACAGCTTCAGAGACTCTGTATTCTGTGTACAACTGACTTGGAGAACGTTACTGCTGCTTTTAGAAACATCACATACTGTCTTACTGCATGAGGTACCATCTCACTGGGAAAGCCACTCTCCTATATTCCAGCAGTCCCCTGTAAGAGAAAGTGAAATTAATTTTTCATACTTGTCTCTGGTGGAGTCATCTCCTTTCTGTGAATCACAGTTCACCTCACTGGAGAAGGCTGGAACAGAATGAACATTTCATTTGTACCTATGTCCTTAAATTGGTCCCCATCACTGCATTCAAACATCTGCTCCCTGGGGAAGACCATTTGCTTCAGTATTTTGATTTGGAAATTGTACTGACATAAATAGTCAGCAACATGAGATTCAGCATCTTGAATGCACTTTCCAGTCTTTGCATATCTTCAGGCTATCTGCTAGGAAAAAATTTGAAAGTATTTCCAGTGAACCCACTTAGATGCTAAGTCATTTAAATTCTCAGCCTTTTTAGCCATTGTTGTTACCAAGCATTTGTATAATGTCACAAAGAAATGTTCCCTGTCTCCCCCTCCATGTTCACCCAGCATGTGGTCTGGTGGGCTTGAGGACAGCAACTTAAAAGGATCCCTTTGTTAAAATGGGCAAGGCATCTCTGAAATGGAGGGTACCTTGATCTGATTGGAGGTGGTGGGTTTTGGTTTTATGCAATAATAAAACAAGATGCTCCTGTGTCACACTGAAATAACAACCAACTTTAAAAATCCTCAGGGGAGCAGTGTGTCCAATCACTCTAGGAGGAACCAGGAGTCTGAGAGAGCACACACCTCTCATTTTTACTCTGAGATAGCTCTGGGAATGTGTTTTGCCAATTCTGAAATGGGAACTAATTGAATGCTGAAGACCATTTTTGGAAACTGCTGCTGAGATGAATTCCCAAAAATTCCCATATTTCTGTTACTCTAAAGCAAAGTGGAGATGTATGCTGTGCTTCTCTAAAAGATGTCCCAGCAGACTTGTGTATAAGACAGCTAGTAGAAGGCTGGCCATGCTATTGTGTTGTCTTTTCTGTTTCATGGCATATAACCTAGAAATCTTTCTCTCAGGTTCTCTTGATTTGTATTGCTTTGATTTTTTTTAAGTTTGGGGTGTTTTTACCTGATGGATGTACAGGTATCTTGAAGGCTTTGAAGGACTGATATAACATAAGAAAAGTTACACTCTGCTTGATCAGTTATTCACTTGTATATTTATATTTATTTTTCTGCTGCTGCTCTGTTTGTCTCAAGGTAGACGTAAGAAACAGTGAACAAATTTAGGGTGATGCTAAACAGAAGCTGTATATTTGGTGCTACAACTACAGAATTTTGGCTTAGTTACTTCCAGCCATGGAAGCATGTATGTATTTGTAAGGTACTGAGTACCTTGGCCTCTTAAATTGTAAAACACTTAGCATTTCTGGGATTTGACAAAACACATGGCTGTTTTCCTTTCTCACACGTGTTCTTCTCAGCTGTATGAAAGGGTGAGAAATGGTTTAGAGAACAGGTGAGCTCAGAGGATGGCCTAGGTTTATTCTAGTTGTAGAAATAGGGCAGGTGTTCTCCACTGGTGCTCTATCTCTCTGTTCTGTCCCTTCTCATGACTCATTTGCCACATAAAGCTCCTAGAAAAACCAGAGGCTCTGGGGCTTCCCACAATTACTTATTTATCAAGCCATGGCAGAGCAAAGCCTGCGAGCACAGAGCAGGCTGTGGTGTTGAGCAGTGCAGCTCACACCCACTCTGAATAATACAATAACTCAGAGTTGCATTTAGTTTCCTTGTCTCCTTTTTTATACGACTTAGCAAACAGTGCTCTGCTGCACACATGGCAAAAGGGAGCTGAGTCAGAGACAAGAGCAGCTGTGTAAGGAGCAGCAAAGGCTGTGGGAGCAGTGCTGCCCCACTGCCACCCATCCTCGTGTTTGGGGGAGAAAGCCCTTCTCTCCTTGTCTTTTCCTTGGCTCCCATTTGGACAGAGCAGTGGTAAGGATGAGCAAACCCCCGTTTAGTGAGCAGGAGGAAGACAGGCTTATGGAGAAACTGCTCCACATAGAAAGAGGAGTGAGGAATGAGATCCTGGCCTCCATCCATAGCCTTGGTCTGACTCTGGCAACAATCAGAGCAGGCTCTCACCTGTATGAGACATTTTGTTCTTAAGCCTCAAGGCACTAAAGTGCTTTAGTCATGTTTTGCCAACAGCTGATGGTGTAAGCACAGTGGAATGGGTGACGTGCAGTGTACAAGGGTGCTGTGGACAGGTTATCCTCTGGACTGGGCATGGTGCAAGCCCTGTTAGAGCTGTGGGTTTTTTCCAGATTCCATTGCTGTTGACTGTCAGTCATCCTCCAGAGTCCCTCTAGAAGCTGAAGATAGCATGTGTCAACTAAAGTGGCTGAGTAGGTGACCTCTGGGAAAGGAGATTTTGCTTTTGATAATTTTTCACACCACAAACAAGAAAATCACTATTGAAATTGCCACTTTGCTGGGAGCAGGAGCAGAGAAACCTTGGATAGTGGTGGCTGCACAGGAGGTTACCCATTAAAGGTGGCCTGGGGACAGTGGGAAGGGTCACTGTGGGCTACAGTGGCACTTTGGACTGAGTGCTCTGTGGGCAGTGAACAGTTTGAGTGGTCCCATTCCCAATTCCTTAATTGACTTTGGTAAATCCATGATGTTTATATATGTGTTGTTTATCTAAAGTTTCTCTGCTCCTGGTTGAACAATTAATTGCTTCTGACCTGTAAATAATGAGTTTTCATTCACTGCTCCTTTCCCTGGCACATGACAGAGCTCTTTGTGATAATGCCTCTTCTTACTGGTTGGGTGATTGAAGCTGTTCAGTTTGTGAGGGGAAATACACTTTCTCCAAATATTTCTATTAGCACAGTTTTGCTTGTCTGTGCATTAATCAGTGATGAATGCAACTTATTTCTATATGTGGTGAGTTTATATTTGGTGTTCATGTTTCAGAGCACTCTGAATGTCTACGGTCTGGCTGAGAACTGTGACATTGTGGCTATGTTGTAAGGCTTGGGTACTGAAGGAGGCATTCATGCTGTTTGATTTCTGCATCTTTTAACTTTGAAATAGGCTTGAAACAGTTTTTTAAATTTAATGCTATAAATTCTATTTGAATATGAACAAATAGCAGAAGAACTTGCACCAGCAGGGAAGCTTCCTTTACACAAACAGTAATCAGAAAAGATTCTGAACTTAAACCACATGACATTTGCAATGATTGCCATTTCTCTGGGGCTGGTAATGAGGAACTTGCCAAGTGTCCCAGCTGGTCTGTCACCAGTGATGGTCCATTGAAAAGTTGTTTGTTGCTTGGCTTTCATCCCTTGTGGGAAGAGGGGAGAGGAGAGGGCAGCTCTCTAGCGATGTGTCCCAGTTCTGGGCTCTGATGCTGACTGCCTCTCATCTCATCGGGGGTCTGACCCTCAGCTGGTCAGGGGTTGCAGTCTGAGGTCCTCAAAGGACTCAGGATCTGACCCATCTGTGACATCCCTGGCCCTTGCTGGTCTGTTTAGATGTCAGCATTCCTCCAGCATTGCTCTCCCTCCTCTCCACACCTTGCCTGGTGTCAGAGCTCTCTGGCTCCATGGTGCCTCTTCATATTACTCTGTGCTTATTTAAAAAGGGAGAAGAAAGCCAGGTGGTGTCAGGCTCCATTGTGTGTGCTGCCAATTCACCCTCTTACAGTCTTACTCTGTAATTTTCCCTGTGACTAAAGGGGAATCATTCCACCTAGTGCTCCAAATTCTTTTTTTCTTCATTTCTAACAAGGTTTTGCAAGAGTGCAGAGAATAAGTGAAGAACCCCCACATTTTCTTCTTCAGAAAATAAAACCTGCCCATTTTATTATTTTGACTAAAAAAACATGAACACCTGACCTATTAGGTAAAAAAACAGATGGTAGAAGCTTGAGGGATAGTGTGCACACACAAAACATCTGCTGTGCAGATAGTATTTAGAAAATGATGATATCAGAGCCTGTTGCATTCCACAGGCTGTAAATTGTGCAAATGTCCCTAAAAAACACAGCCCCCAGAATAGGACCTAACCCCAGATTTGACTGCCCCAAAATGCTAGACCTGATCTAGTTGTGTTGGCTTGATAATGCTCTGCTACCTACCTGAAGGTTAAATGTTTAGGATTAGGTTCCTTACCCCATTCTTCTGCTGTCCCCCAGTGCAGGTCTGCTGCGTGCATGACTAATCCATTGAATATGCCTGATGTGATAGTCCAAGTCCTGTTGCTCTGTTCTGCCTTGTTATCTTCATTATATGTTCTGTGCTCAGAGAGTTATTAATTTCTGAATATCATGCTTTCCATAGTGACTGCTCAGCAGCCATCTCATTATGGTCTTAAAGATACAAGGCCAGATGCTTTCATTTATACTGGATAAGCTTCTGAGGCTTATACGATCAGTTCCCAAACAGTAATTGACAGAAATATTCTGCCTTTTATGTTCCAAGAACTTAAAGTTGAAGGCTACTTCAACAATAAATTATTTACAACAAATTCTATCGAAATTATCTTCTATTTCTGTGTTGTATTTTTAATCTGTTTTTCTCTCACATGTTCTTCTGTTTGGTGTCTTTATATATTTAATATGACTATCCAAATGGAAAATCTCTTCCTAAATATGAGTCAGCATAACCAACTTTTACAAGCATCAAAACTCTCCAGATTATGACACCTTTGTACTGTGAAAATGAAAGTTTAAAATCATATGCTGCTTATAGTGTATTATCTATCTGTCTGTCTATCTATCTATCTCATACGCTGTTAACTATAGCAATTTGTATGAGTCTAGCATAGCAAATATCAGATGCTGTTTCCATTTCTGCTTTTGTTTTGCTTCACTGGAAAAATTCTTATTGATTTCAGTAGTGGCAGATTAAGCTTTGCACATGTTTAATTTTCATAAGCCAGCAAAAATATCTTTCCTCTTTGTTGTGCCCATTTCCTTTAAATATTTCTGTGCATCTTTACACAACTCTCCCACTCAAATTCCAACATCTTCCAAGTCTCCTTCCTTGGCTCAAGTTGTCTAAATCCCAACAAGTATTGGCTCAGCTGATGGCTCAGTGCTAGTTTGCCCAGCTAAGTGTCCATCCCTGCTGTGTGAGACAGACGCTGCTTCTGTTTGCTGGAAGGTGAAATAAGGTATTGCATAGAGATGCTTTTCTGCATCGCCTGAGTTTTGAGTCTGTTAGGTGTTTCACAGACTTGCAAAGAGCAGATAGGTAAATGGCATCAGCAATATAGTGTAGGTTGTGAGGAAAAAAGTAGTTGCTTTAGGTTGATGTGAACAATATCCAGAAGGAGTGACCAGCAAGTAAACTCTGCTCTTTGAGCATCCAGGGACAGGTGGCTCCATGCCCTCCCCCAGAGCAGCCAGTTGGAAGGGGAGTTGCTAAGGGCACTGTGGTATGGGTTGCCCACATCTTGTAGATATTCTGTTAAATAAACCTCTGCCTTGACAGGTGGTACTGGGGTTTGTCTTGAAGCAAAAACGAATGTCTGGGAAGATCACAAACTCCTAAAACATGGATCTTCAATAGACTTCACGCTGAAGTAGCATCATCTGAAATATCATCATGTCTGTGTGATGTACATGTCTAATGTTCCTATCTTAATCTAGATGGATGGAAAAAGATTTATAATGCTTAACTACTCTACATTAATGAAAAACATTCTTCTCTTCTGCCATCTCCCTAAGGCTGAAGGGCAAATAATCTCTGAGGGGGAAGAGAGACCACAGTCAGACCTTGAATGAGGTCTTGGAAATGTCAGTGGACTGAGTTCACTGTGAGTTAGAAGTGAGGTAGAGTGCAATTTGATGAGGATGTGGTTGAAGTTGGGGAGCACTGAGCATCAGCTGTCTGTGTTTTCTCTTTGGAGGTAAGTGTCAAGTAGGGATTCCCCTGGGAAGAGCAAGTGTCTCCTGTGGATGAGGACATGCTGCTGTCACCAAAGTGGTGCTGGTATTGGCCCCTCAAGTTACACCAAAAGAGGAGACGTATGAAAATGTCCAGTTTAGAAAATCTGGCATAGAGTGTGGTGGCCAATCCACTTCTAGAGGCACACATGAGAATTTGCTTTCAGTAGAGCAGTGTAGGTGGATACTGGGTGAAACCCTGGTAAAGACTGTCAGCGTTATGATGACTGTGGCTGCAACTGTGCTGATAAAGCCATTGAAGATAGACATTTTGTGTGTGGCTGCTTAAGGCTGAAGTGACAGGAGTCATCATAGCTGGCACGAAGCTGCAAAAGTGAAAATGCTTTTGTGCAGCTAAAACGTCTCCAGGACATAAGAACAGCTGAGTTAAGATGACCTGATAGGGAGGGAGAGACATGCTGTTTGGATTGGTGTTGTAAATGATGTAAGTGCTGATTTTTACTAGCCTGGGGTATGGCTCACAGGTCACCTTGAGCAAGCAAATAGCGGCACAGAATAGCTTAGAGTTTTTGAGTCATCCTGAGGAACATACACTGTGGTCCTAATAAGCAGTGTTTATTCCTCATCGAAACTCAACTTCTTTGATTCTAATCACAAACGTTTTTAGCCCCTCATGCTAAACAGAGTTCAGATCTATTTTATATGCTCAAGTGACCAGTTGTACTGGGGTCAAATCCTGCCTATTATTAGGAATGTGTGTATTTAATAAAATATCTTGTTTATATCTAAGTTAAGCATTTTTTTTTCTTAGATAGGTGTGATTTAATATTTCTGTTTTAAAGATGTTTTTCGCTGTTCCCCGAAAACCAAATAATAGTTTGGGAGACCGAGAGAAAGAAGGGTGGGAAGAAGCAGACATCTACGTAAGACATATGTTGAATGGGAAAAAAATCAGTCATCCTGGGTTCTGGCCTGTGATTATTTCCACATGCCTGGACTGTATCACTGTGCTGTGTGCCATTAATGTCATTAGAAGCTTTATGCCAGAGTGGATTTTTTGTATGTGTTGGTGAGATTGCAAGTTTGGGACCTCGATGGGTAAATGTTGCCCGTGCCATGTGGGCACTGAGGGGGTGCTGTCCCCTTCCAAAGCCCCTTCTTGTGCTGTGTGTGGCACATGCCCAGCCAGCCCAGCAGCCCCTGAAGTGCCAATAGCTGCCTGGCTGCTTAACCAGCCTCCAGGCCGCAAAGCTTGTCCTTTGCTCTTTTTAAGAAAAACAAACAAGAAACTGGCTAATCCAACCCACCTTGTAAAAATTGGTATTTTTAACTGGTGCTTGGTGCTGGAAGGAGGTTCAAAAGAAGCTTAATGTTTCTATTCAAAGGTGCCTGTGTGTCCTGAAGAAATACCAGCTTTTCCCCCTTATTTTTGTCAGGGCTCATTTGTGACAATGTGAGACCTTGGGATCCATCACTATTCCCTCTGGTTCCTGGTGAAAGGAAAAGAGATTTGATTGCTTCCTCCAGATAAAAATACAGAGGAGTCTTCTAGGCCAGAGAACAACTTTTTTCCTTTTCTTTCCTTTTTTTTGTTGTTACTTGAGCTTGCCAGATTGGTCTGCTCTCCGCTCTCCAAGTGTGTGGGCGGCACAGAAGAGGTTGCTGAGACAAAGAATTGGGGGAGGGAGGAAGGAGAAGTGAAAAAGACCTTTGGATTGGAGGCATGGGATGAAGAGGCGCAATGGCAGGAACAGTGTTGTTCTGGTTTGAGGAAGTTTGCGGCAGATCAGAAGAAGCTGTGGTAGGTCAGAGACACTCAGTCTAGATGTTGCAGTGGTGAATACATTAGCATGGGTTAGATCCTAGGGATATGGACATTTTTCTGTGTTTGGTAATATGAATCTCATGTCCTGCTCTGATCCCTCCTCCTGGAAATGGAGATGTGGGATGGAGAAGTGATTGGAGGAAAACATGACCATTGCTCTATTCAGCACAGTATTTGTCCTTGATGTTCATCTGCTTTGTACTTTGATAAATTAGGTATAAAACAAGTGGCATTTGCTGAAGGTAAAGCTCTAATTTTTTGTACTGATTAAGTCCTATTTTCCTGAGCTGAAGAACCAAAATTCATTTCTCATTCCAGTAATAGCTGCCCCTAGTCTACTGCATCTGTCTTGTGACCTTTCATGATTACTTCTGTAAGAATGAGTTAGATTCAAAATGTCTTTTAATTAGAATAATAGAAGAAAGGAGTTAAAGGCCATAACAAGAGAGAATTTTGGGCAAAACTTAAATTTTGGGCAAAACTTAAAAGGCCACAAAGAGTCTAGGATGGGGAGGTTCAAAACAGTATCTGTTGAGGGAGAGCAGAAAACCAGAGAAGAGTGAGTAAAAGATGGACAGAGGGAGTGGGAAGGGGCAACACCTGTAAAAGGCATGAAATGATTTGTTTGGTATTTACACCAGCCAGATTCCTCTCACCAGGGTTGGAAAATTCACCCTTGCCATGCATTTTGCCCTTGAAGTATTTGACCTCCAGCTCCTTTGGCTCTCTGGATACCAACGTAAAAGAGCTTGTGAAAGCAGCTCTGTACTGGAAATTTCTGTACGTAAGTCACATTTCCTCTGAGCTGGCTCAGTAGCAGGAGATAGGAAAATTCTGGGGTTAAAAGGGGCGCATGAGCCAGTCCTGGAAGAGGATCACAGACCATCCTCTGTGACACCAGGATCCTTTCAAAGCCCGGGCTAAAACTTTCTGTGGACACATGCAGTGGGGGACATTCTCCTAGTCATGTGGTGTGAGCCTGCCAGCCCAAAAGGTTTCTTTTGGATTCTGCTGCCCTTCACCATCCTCCCTGAAGGACTTCCAGCAGGGTAATAAAAAGGTGTTTCTCTGCTGGGCTAATATTTACATCACAAACATGCAGTGCCTTTGCTTGGTTACAAACATCCCTGCATGTAAGTGAGAGGCTTTTCTCGGAAAGGGTGGCACAGGCAACAGAGAGGTTATTCACTCTTATCATTGCATCTGCTAAGAAAAATCTTTAGAAACTGCGCTTCAATGCTGAGGGCACATTATTAAGATTACAAAGTCAGGCTCTCAAAGCTGTCACGTGCTGGAGGGGAAGTTGTCTATCTGACCTTGGTGCCAGTGCTTTCTGATTACCTTATTTACCTCTTTAGTTTCACATAGTCCTGCCTGTGCCCTTTCCAGAGGGCATTGAATGGAGATTGTTAGAGTGAATTAACCTGTTGCTTGAAAAGGTCCTAATTTAAATTTTTTAAAAAACTCAAAGTATGCTTCTTTAGCTCAGGCAGAGAAGCATCACCTCTTCCTACAGGAATATTGTGAAAATGAATGTAGTGTTTGCTCTGCAGTCACATGTTAAGGCAAAAATGCCATAAAAACGCTGTTGATTCCAGCTGGTAATTTAGTTTTTCAGTGCGGAATTTGGATGTTGCCTGTGATAAAGTGTGAACGAGCTACTTACTTAATATAAAAGTATATATACCAGTATTCCCTGTGACTTTGTGTGGAAAAGCATTATGCTTGTGTTGCTAAAGTCTGTCATAGTGCCTTATCACATGATACTGTTCAAAGTTTCCAAATATTTAATAGCCACAGAACTGAGCTTGAAATAACACATTTCTCAGTCCTGCCATGTTGTCATTGTGCCGTGCCTCCAATTGAAATAAAAATAAAGATATTTACATGAGATTAAAGAAAATATTTGCTTGAAGATAGAAACTTTAGTTTTCTCTCTAATTCTGAAAATGTAAGTCAGCTTCATTCAGGTGAGTGTTATAAATCAGTATTTATTTGGTTTTTAAAATTACAGTGTTTCTTCCAGTGACATGTTTTTATATTCATTTTCCATTTCATTTGGATAAGTCTAAGATTCTTTTGAATCTTGTTGTGCTTGAAGCAGTAATAGGAAATGGCAGTGAGAGGCAGAGCTATTAATTTAGCATAGAAATGAAGGTCAGAGCTGGAGGCATTTGAAAGCCTAGTTGTTGTCATGCACAGCATGATACTTGCCCTCAGGAATGGGCTTCTGGCAGATTCCAGGGGACCTTGCCCCAGACGGACATAGTTTTCCTGTATTATTTGAAAGCTCCTGGTTAGCCCAGTGCAGTGTTTTATTTCCAGGCACATCTTATGTTGAATTCTGTGATTTTTAGTCCTTGCTTCCTCTTAGTGTCCCACAGGGTTTTCTCAAGATATTATCCCAAAAGTATTCAAGGAAGAGGGAGCACTCTTGGCCTTTGGGGCATTAAGTTCTTTCCTGACACCTTCATGCACTGAGTCACTCTCTGAAGATAAACCCCCCCATCCAGTGGGGGCTTGTGAGCATGTGCATGCTGATGGAAAAATGTGCAATTTGGCCTGAGGTCAGTTCAGTTCCTTTCCTTGGAAATCCTTCTTACTCAGCTTTTTGTCCCTCTCCAACACTGCTGTTTCTCTCTTCCACTCCTGCAGACTGTCAAGCAGGAAGGTTATGATAAAACACTGGGTGCTGGCAGCATCAGGGTTAAGACTTGGATGTCCTGTGGCAGCTTTGGCTTTACATGAACAGCAGTGACAGCCCTTGAGCAGTGACACGAGGCCTCTGGCTCTCCTTCACCAAACCAGTCCACAACCTGGGCATCCATTGCAGCACCTCCCTGATGTCTTCATTGCCCTGCCAGAGACAGCCTTTACCACTGGGCTGCTGCAGGTCCTGTCACCAAAGCCAGCACAGCTGATGTCTCATTTACGCTGAGTGCAAACGGGAGGTGGTTAGTCAGCCTAAAGATTTTTCCTGTCCTTAAATTCCCCTTCTTGCCGTGCCTGCAGAGAATTGTATTGGGATCATTGAGCCACCTGGGTTAGCAGTTGCAGTGCTGTAGTTTGTAGGTATGAGTGGTGATTTTGGTTTTAAGAATTTGAGCCAGGATTTTGAATTTCCTTTGACTTACACATTGAGATTTGGCTTTCATCCAGAGCTGCAGCACTATAATAATGCTTAATAATGACATAACTCATATATTCCCAAATGGCTGCATAAACGTCAACTAATCAGCATATTGCTTGCTATAGCAGTATCTTTGCATTACAGATAAAGAATTGAAAGTGGAGACACACCTTTTGTCTAAGTCACCTCCATCAATGGCAATAAACTTGTTTTAAAAGAATGCATAGAGGGTAAGGTTTCGTAGCTGTTTCTTGTGTGTGCTGGTGAGACGTTTTTTCTTGGATTCTTTCCTGCTGAGGACATCATCTTTCCTCTGGAGATAGAGTGGCAGAGGTACCTGAAGGAAATCTGTTTTCTGTACAGGTGAAGTTTCTCCCCAGTAGCAGTCAGAGATTCATGCTGAAAAAAGACCTAAGAATGTGTTCCCATAAATTATCCCATCTTCCTAGATGAACTCCAGTAGCTAAGAGCTACTGTATTGAGTGAAAAAGGGCAATTTCTAGTCCATGTGTTACCGTAGAGTCAAGTCTAATGGCAATAGAGAAACTGATTGCAGCTTTTAAACATAAAAATTGTTAAGAGAAGATTCTGTGTACCTGGCAAATATTAGATTGATTTCCATAGTTTCACCTTTTGCCCATACTGATATTCAAGGAACCCTTTTGGACTTTTTCTTGGCTGGATGTCTCTACCTGCAGCACTGTTAAAGGGGATGAATTCCCCATCAACAGAGGTTTTATTTCTTGTTTTGTCTTGCTAACAAAGAGTAAACTCCAGGTCTTCATAGAGCAAAATCCAGTTCCAAAGGACTTCTAGCTGTATGAGGCTTTCATGAACTGATTTTTAATTTTCTTGGCCTGGCCTATACATAAGTAGAATCTTATCCTTGACCCCCCTGAGCTGGAGTTTCCATCCTCTCCTTCCTCTTTGTATCTTTTTCTGTGTCTCCTCCTGTGCAATACAGGCCTCTGCAGAGCTGGTTCTCCCTGCTGTGGTTCCCTGCAGGTATCTCTTCTTTCCCTCAGTCAGGGTTGAATGGCTGTGTTGGGATATCTTTTCCCAGATCATGATGGTTCATTGGCATCCTCCTTGCTGACCTGCCAGCCTTCTTATCAGGACCCCAGGAAAGCAGAGCAGGTAGTCATTACCCTTCCTTGCCACCCTGCCTGGTGTCCAGGGCTAAGGGTTTTATCCTGGGAGGGCTAGGAGAGGTGCCCCATTGTCTGCTCAAGGCTGCTTGGAAAGATCCAAGGTCTTAGTTAATACGCAGCTTGATGGCCGTGAATCTATTTTCAGAAGTGCTCTGCAGCCTCAGCATCCTACTCTTGTGGTTAATAAGTATATTTAGCAAGATCAGACATTTCCTCAAAAATACTCCTGCAGCAGATTCCTCCTCGCTTGGACAGCAGCACTGCTGCTTGGCCAGAGTCTGCTGGATGCTGTTCATGAATGGAAATGGATTTAGGGGCTGGGTTTTTGTTGGGTCCAACCTAATACCTTTGTCAGTGATTTAGCAGGGAGTGAGAATGGTGATGATATTGATTTGTATACTTGATGCCAAAATGGGAGGCCTTATCCTTATTGACAAGGGCAAAGAAACACCCCAAGGGGACCTAGAAGGTATTGACAGAGAGAATCGTAAAGCAGGAACAGGGCAGTAGGTAGGTTTTCCCTTTGTCTAGAGGAGAACCTGAAACATGAAAGACTGAGGAGTAATTTGGAATAGATAAAGATCTGAAATAGGCTTGGAGGTGACCAGAACAAATCAGCAATAAGTTTCAGTGTGATGTGTCTGTGAAGGAAAGATTTGCCATATGGCAAATAATCCTCAAGGAATTATCACGGAACAGGGCACACAGGCCATTCTACTGCCGTGGAAGACTCCGAGGGGCTGTGTCCCCCAGGAGCTGCTCCACAGCACTGGGGGAAGCTCAGGAGTGGGAGAGGATGCTGGATTTTTTTGGAAAAAAACCCCCAATTTTAAAATCAATTGGAATTGTTTATAATTTTCTGCCAAACAGGATGAGTCATTCTGGCAGTCTGCCCTCTCCACCCTCCCCTTCAGACAAACAAACAAAGCCAATAAGTTGCAAAAAATAAAATAATCAGACAAGATAGAAATTCACAGTTTTCCTTTTGGTATATTCAAAACAAAGGGTTTATTTTTTTTTTAAGGACATCATTTCAGAGTTGAATTGAACGACCATAACTTGAAAAAATGAGGTAAAAATAACTCCGAAAATAAAATGCTTCATTTTCAGTTAAAGAAACATTTTGTTCAGTGAGACGCACTAAGCATTCATTTGTGGGCCAACGTGAAATTGTATTTTTTTTTCTAGCAATCTCTTGGTTGAGGCAGTGAACCAAGAAGTCAATTATTCACAGAGCTGTAGCAAGATTAAGGTAAGGCTGGAAAGCAGAGCTGTAACGAGAAACGGAGGGAGAAGATTTGGGATTGAATGTCCAAGTCAATCTTCGTTCCTCCAAGTGAAACATGTTATTTGATGTTGTAAATTCCTGGACACTTCACCTTCAGCCTGAGAGGGTGAGGTGTCCCCCCAGAAGATGAAACCAGTAGTATCCTTGTGGCATCTGTGGGTCCCCAGCAGCCAGGGAGCAGAGCAGGGGAATTTGCTGTGTTGGTGTGACCTGAGAGATGTTCTGCACCCATTGGAGTGTGGGTGCCACACCAGGTGCTCCTGGGGAAAAATGCTCACCCCAACCCACTGCTGCTGTAAATGCAGCATCATCTGGGGAGAGGAAAAAAAAATAGAAGGGAAAAAAAGTAAGATTCTTCTGCCAAGAAGCTGCCAGGAGCTCTGCAGAGTGTGACTCTGGGCAGGGATGAGCAGAGTGCTGCCTGTGCGCTGCTCAGCGGAGGAAGAGCTGCTGTGTGGCTCTGGGGTCTGGGTGCAAGTCTCGGCTGGGCAGGTGGGAGCAGTGGGTGAGCCGGCAGTGGTGACTGCTGCTGCTGGAGGGCTCGGCAGAGGCTCCTCTTGCAGGTTGAAAATGCTGGACACAGCTTTCCTCAAGCACGCAGCCCTAGTGCAAACACCCTGACTATGCTTTTTGGCTTGGGCTTTTTTTGTACTGCCTTTTTTTTTTTTTTTCCTTTTCTTTTTGTTGGTTTTCTTTTTCTTTTTTTTTTTTTTTTCCCTCCAGAAGTGCTGAGACCTCAGCACACAGACTTCCTAAGCAAATAATCCTTGCAACACAGGCAAGAGAAAATCTTATTTTCTATTTTTCCGGTGGCAGAGTCGAGGCAGTGGGATGGCAGGATTTGCCCAGCACCATGGTAAGAGTTGGGAGGCAGGGCTGCACTCGCGGCTGCACAAGTTTGAGTCCCGCTCCTTTGCAGAGAGAAGAGCGACTGCGGCGCAGCGTAAAGATGCATGAGCTAGTTTCAGACGAGCCAGCTGGGACATGCCGGGGCTGGCTGTGGCAGTTCGGTGCCTGCTGCTGTGTTAATTTACCCTTAGAGCAGTGGACAGGAGAGATGCAGAGAGAGGAGTGAGTGGGCAGGGGCGTGCGGTGCTGGAGATGGAGAGGAGAGAACGAGCAAGCTCCTGCACGAGCTGCGGGATGCAGAGAGCAACCGAGGGACCATCCCTGGCTGCGGTCCCCTGCGCACCTCCTTGCACCAGTCTCGGCATCCCCCTGCTTTTTCTAACGCTGGCCATTATCCATCAGCAGAGGTAATGAGCTGGAGCGCAGGAAGCATTGTGTTTGGGCTGAGCATGCGAGCCCCGCACGAAAGAGTTTACGGGGGGTAATGTTTTTATTATTTCAGTCTGTGCCGAACCATTCTGCGTTTCGAGCACTTCTTTGCTATTAAATAATTAATAATTAACCTGCAAAGGCCTCTTGGAAGACTGGTGCGGTGATGTCTGGTCATAAATTTTGTTTAACTTTTCTTTCTCCCCATTCTAATTTATTCCATGGCTTTGCAGCGGGGAGCGAAAGTTTCACATGGCCAGAGTAGCTCGGTTTTATAAATGATTTCTTAACCTTTATTTTCTTTTCCCCGTGGAGTCAGCGGTGCCTCCCGCTTTATTCTTAGCGTTGCCGGGGCTCCGAGTACCGCGGGATTCCAGCCGGGCCGGCAGCCCCGCACAGCGCCGGCAGCACCGAGCGCGGATAGATGCCTTCGCCCGCCGCGCTCTGCGCTGTGCGACCGCGCTGTGTGCGTGGGGAGGCAGGGGGGACACGCCGCATCGGTGAAACGCCGGCAGCTATTTCAGGAAGCCGCGAAGTCTCCTCCTTCTTATGTAAATAAAGATGACAGCTCGGAGCGCCGGTGCCGCGGCGGGAGGCGCGGGGGTGGGCGGAGGCAGCCGGCGCGGGGCAGCCGGGTCCCGCGGGGGCCGCGGACTGCGGAGCGGAGCCGGAGCCGGAGCAGGGCGGGGGCTGCGCCGACATGGGGGGGCAGGTGACCAGAAACCTGCTCTACGGTAAGGACCGGCCGCCCCGCCGCCCCGGGAGGCGGCTGGGAAAGGTGCGGCGGGGGATACCGCGGATGCGGGCTCTGCCCGACTCGTCCTCCCGGAGCATCCTGCTCCAGGCGCGGGGCTGGCCGGGGAGGATGCCCGGCCTGGGATGGTGCTCTTCTGGCTGCACCGCGGCGATAAGGCATGAATACCTGCCCGGGCAGCGCTGACGGGCGTGCTGGGAGGCGTCAGGGTCGGAGGAAAAGTAACTGTGTCCGTGTAGTGTCCGTGAGGTGTCTGACAGCCCCCACCGGGAAACAGCAGCCCGCTGGGCAAGGCTACTGCCAGGCAGCTGAGCGGCTCTCGGAGCACTCACCTCATTTCTCCTTTCCACCAGCAGTTTCTTCTTAGCTGAATTGACTAGGTTTGGAATGAATGTTGGTGTGAATTGACAACGCTGAGGCTGCTCAGTGAAGCCCACTCCCCGGGTCTGTAGGGTGATGTACAGCGGGGGAGAGGGAGGAGCTGGAGAGGGACAGCGATACCCTGCAGAGGCCAGCTTTGAACCAGAATGTGACTCTATGGACAACGTGTGATATTAGCCATGTCCCTGCCTGCCCAAATCCTGTGCCATAGACACTTCTGTGAGAATATTGCACTCCGTAGTATTAAACTTGGGTTTTGCTCTGAAATGTTCTGTATGAGTGGGGATGTAGTAAGTGTGCTGCACGCTCAGTGAGGTATGAATGGGGTTTTCAGAGACCCTTCCTTGTCACAATAGTAAACAAGGATATGAAAGACACAGGTAAGGCATCACAGGGGTTTGGAGTATCTTGTATCCTTTCTTTGAATAGAGGTGCATGAGGTATATACATTTACACTGTGAATATTCATATTGCAGCCCTGATTCTTCTCATATTTTCTACCAAGTCCAAACTCTATAGTTTAAGGAACAAATGGACATAGTTAGGAAGTAGATGATTCTCTCCCTAAAGATATTTAGCAAGATGATTGTGATTTTTATTTGTTCATTGTTTGTGTTCTGAAGTGTCTGTGGCCTGACCTTATTTCTTATTTAACCTCATGATATGCATGCAATATGCAGAATAATTGTACTGCTGGGTCGCCAAAAAAAAAAAAAAAAAAAAAGCTCTGGCTATTGTCTTGGGGTTGTAAGTGCCTTTTCCCCTTTGAAGCATTATTTGAATGAATTTGAAAAAAAAGAAAAGTCAGTGAAAGAATAAAAGCTATATATGTTTCCTGTGTGTGCCAGGGACTTGGCATTCCTGTTGGGGCCTTCTCCTGCCTGCAGCTGGCAGCGCACTGCACAGTAATCTTGCAACTTCTGCCTTTCAGCAATTCTACTGCAGCAAGCAGGCTTCTCTTTAATTTTTATTTATTGGGAGATGGAGGCTAATGAAGTAATGTGGGTGATTAACTCAAATTTTCCTCTTCAAAAAGAGGGGCTAAGGGCTGTGTTATATACAGAGGTGATGCACTGCTTTCTTCAGCACAGTGATACTTTAAAAAACCCAGGGATTATATATCAGAAAATAATCACCCTACAAAGGCACATTTAACAAAAACAGACTACATCTTCACTTGTGGTTTGTCTGTGGCTACTGTTCTTTCAGTTCCATCTTTCTGTTGAATATTTCTGTTTCAGATGTGTTACAAAATAGCTGAGGAAAAAGAGCAGAATCTGTATCCATTTCTCGTAATTTTAACTGAAAGCGAATGTAATGATACTGAAAGGAATTGTATTGATAGCCTTAGGATATTTGTTTTAGATAGCACAGGTGATTAACCAACGTTCTCCAAACGTTTCTGGTGACCTCTCCATGTTGCAAGGATGGGCTGGGATTCTTACAAGCACCTAACTGTTCACTGAAAATTAGCTCAGGTGGGGAGATGTTGCACGTGTTCTGCTGAGCTGGTCCTGGGGAGACAGCAGGATTACCTGGGACACATGCCCAGAGCTGGGTGCCAGGTCCCTGCCTCTGGTGGGGCACAACCTGACCTTGGCAGGGTCATAAAAGTAAATTGAGACAAAAGCTCCTGAAGTGACTCTTGAGGGAGGCACCCCTTTTAAAAGAAACTATAAAATCGGGTTGTCGGTTTTTTGGAAACTGTGAGTGCCCTGATGCAAGAACAGAGGTTGGGTGTTGGCTGATGGCCAGCTGAACATGAGCCAGCAGTGTGCCCAGGTATCCAAGAAGGCCAATGACATCCTGGCCTGTATCTGCAATAGTGTGGCCAGCATGACCAGGGCAGGGATTGTCCCCCTGTACTTGGCACTGGTGAGGCTGCATCTTGAGTGTTGTGTCCAGTTCTGGGCCACTCAGTTCAGGAAGGACACTGAGGTGCTGGTGTGAGTCCAGAGAAGGGTCACAGAGCTGTTGAAGGGTCTGGAGAGTAAATAATTTCAAGAGCAGCTGAGGGAGCTGGGGTTGTTTAGTCTGGAGAAAAGGAGGCTCAGGGGAGACCTTATCACTCTCTACAACTGCCTGAAAGGAGGCTGTAGTGAGGTGGGGGTCAGCCTCTTCTCCCAAGTAGCAAGGGGTAGGACAAGAGGAAATGATCTCAAGTTGTGCCAGGAGAAGTTTAAATTGGCTATTAGGAAAAGGTTTCTTCATTAAAAAGGTGGTGAGGCATTGGAACAGGCTGCCCGGGGAAATGGTGGACTCATTGTCCCTGGAAGTGTTCAAAAAGCATGTAGGTGTGGTGTTTAGGGAAATGGTTTAGTGGTGGACTTGGCAGGGCTGGTGAAGTGTTGGACTTGATTATCTCAGAGGTCTTTTCCAATCTTAACGATTGTATTATTCTAGGTTTATAGGAGTTAAGTGCAACCATACACAGACTGTCATGAGGAACACCTGGCATCATTTTACCTTCTTTCATTCACAAATCTGCTTTCAAGTAGCAAAGTTATGCAGCAATCCTGCTGGATAGAGGACATTCAACATCCTTTGGCTCAAGAAAGGTCACAAGTGGGTGACATGTCTTGAGTGGGGTTGTGTGGCCATGGTGGTGACACTGGATGTCCCTGGACCTGCACTGATGCTTGGGTCTGTTGAGTGAAGTCCTGCAAGCCAGTGCTGCCGATCCTGTTTGAGCCACAATGTGAGATACACACATGCTCACATGCACAGACATCTCCTGGGGTGAAAATGTTACTTTCCCATTGATACATGACTGGAAGAGCAATGGGGAAGTTGGTTGGGGCTGAATGGGCCCTGAGTCTCCTGAAGGAAAGTTTGCCACCTGATGGCACTGGGAGGAAAAATAAGCTTTTAGATAGTGTCACTGGAGCATCAGTTGCTTGAGCTTCCCAAGAGAGATCCACTTCTGACTTCATTCCTCACTACCAAACAAACCCCAGTGGCTTGCTCCATGAAAGGCAGCACTTTTGTTTTTGAAAGGAGTTACCTGATGGCTTGACATGGTGGGTCATGGGGTTATTCTCTGTGCAGTGCTGAAACCCACTCAGGCAGTCTCCATCTATGTCCCTGTGCCAGACACTGTGGCCATCTCTGCTCCTCTTTCCCATTCCCTCTCTCTTTCCCCCTGCCCTCCATAGAAGTCCTTGGGGTGTTTTCCAGAGCAGTCTATGCAGGGAGAAGAAAAGTCAAAATAGGAAGTTCAAAGGTAACACAGCCTTGATGGGCAGGATGTTTACTTGCTATTTAACATGTAGTGTCAATATATGTGGTGTTTAACACTATTTTAAACAGGAAATGTTACTATGGTTCCTTGTGATTAATCCAAAGCTGGTTTCTACAAGAATGACTGTATACCACAGTATTCCTATAACATAGTTAGAGTTTACTAAATAATTATATTAAACTACTTGCTAGCTAATCATGCTTCAAAGAAATGCCTAATAGATGCATATGTCATAATACCTGTGTTCTTCTTATGTATGTGATCCAACTCTCATCTGCTGCAGTAGTTTTTAATTCCTCCTTATGGCCATGAGTGAGCTGCTATTTGTAGAAGATCCTGTTCTTGATTTTAGGGGCCAAATCTAGGAGATTCAATCTAAGGAAAAACATCTCCAAACACCTGGGTACTTTTTATGTCTGTTTCACTCAGAACCAAACTAACAAAAAGTGATGGTTTAGCCAAGGAAGCTGCTGCTCTGTGCTGGGAGAGGGATTTAGTGTATGCAGATGTGCAGAGGTTAGTGATGGCATGTACACATCTCTTCAGAGGGCTTTTGACTAGCTAGAGTGTACACTGTGGGTTAGTCCATGTGCAGGGGATATGTGAGTCTGCATATCTGCACGTTTGCTCAATGACCGTTCCTACTAGCAGTTGTAATTACTGATAAATCATTAATTTCAGGGCTTTGTTTCACTTCCACTTTGATTACTCACGCCACAGCCATTCATCAGAGTTTTGCTGTGGCATCATTTTTACAAGGAGCAGGGGGAAAGGTATCTCATACCACATTTTTCAAATTGTAATTGCATGGCATCAATGTAATTGCAAAGAAGTCCCAAGTGAGAGTATGTCGGGTTTTTAGCCCGGGAGGTGGTGCTCATTGACAGGTGTCATTTTCAGTTGGAATGGCTGAGTTTTTAAGCTGCTTGCAGAGGATGCTAGGTAAGTAGTGAATACAATGTAAATAATAGCTCGTGTGTCTTTGTGTGGTGTATACAGAGGATCACACAAGTATTATGCATGACCAGATTTATACCACCTGTATGTAGGTCTGGTGGGAATGCAGCCACAGCTGTGTGCTGCCAAATGGAAGAAGGAAGCAACAATTAGGATATAGCAGGGCTTTGTCCACACTGCATGGCAATAGGCTTTTGGGTGGCTTTCTGGATTCATTTCCCATTTCCTTGGGATCTCCTTTTCCATGGACTTTCCTTCCGGGCTGGTCATTTATTCCGGGCTGGTCATTTATTAAAGAGGTGTGAATCCCTGACATGGTCCTTCCTCTGCATTTTGTTCTCCTGGAAAACAGTTTCTGAGTCTGGTTCACACATGTTGTTGGTAGGAGATCTGGGACATTTGGGTGCTGTGTGGAAGCCCCCTGAGAGCTGCTGAGCAGCAACTGAAGGACTTTGGGGAAGAGCAGAGGGTGGAGGCAATTTCCCTAGTGAAAAATGGCTACAGCATGCAACTTCTTTTAGTCTTACTTTGCACTATAGAGCTCTATTTTTATCTTTCTCTTAATTCCTTGTGGAATGGTGAATTGTGTATCTATATGCAAGTGCTGAAATCAGCCCCATGCTTTGTTTCTTGCTGTCTATTCATTTCCTATACTGCAATAACCATTCTAATTACCACAATTTACCCCTGCAGTTAATGTCACTAAACAGCATTGTTCTCTAATGCACACATATATTCTAATTTAATAATTTCCATCGTCTTACACCTGATTAAAATTGTGAATTTCCTGGAAGAAATAGGAAACAGCAACACCAAAAAATACGAAGACCTTACAACACCAACTGCTACTGAGATTTCTGTGCAAATTCATGAATCAGCCTCTTGAAGGGATGAACATCTCCCGTATCCTTCAGACAGTTGCTTGTTGAGAACTAATACAGGACTGAGGAGAAAAAGTTGTTTCTAAACTCCCTCTGCTTTCAGCACAATTGCTATATAGAACTGAAAGCACAAGAGTCTGTGTGTATGAGGAATTAGTCCTGTTCAGGGTTGGATTAACTGGTGCAGAAGACCTTGGGCAGGGTGCCAAAGCAGTGTTGGCATTTGCTGAAAGTGGAACTTCCAGAGATTATTTCAGTGTGTACCTCTGACCTGTGTGTCACCTGCCAGTGTCCCAAGGTGACCGGTAGTAGAGCGTTATCAGCTCTTGGCTACACCTTTGAAAGG
The DNA here is from genome assembly GCA_024500445.1 of Entomyzon cyanotis. Classification (NCBI taxonomy): domain Eukaryota; kingdom Metazoa; phylum Chordata; class Aves; order Passeriformes; family Meliphagidae; genus Entomyzon; species Entomyzon cyanotis. Next base: position 12,046,053 of record JAKEPQ010001000.1, on the reverse strand, counting down.
GAGATGTGTAGGATCTCTGTATGCAGAGATTTTATGGGTATGTCCTTGAGAACCATTATTTATTATGAAAGGCAAATGAGTTTTTCATTAGTCGTGGCAGTTTTTGAGTGTTGGGATCTTGCTACAATGGTGAAAGCAAAGACCATTTCTGTTCTCATTTTGCCCTTTGCTTTCATAACATTTTCTTATGAAGTTTTCTGTCAGCCTGATGCTCTGTTCTGGTGGGACCTCGGGACTGAATGCTCTTTGTCAGATTTTGTTGTCTTATTTGTCTCCTTTTTGACTGCTCCTTTCCCTCCTCTGTGTGAATGCATTCTTAGGTCTGGTCCTTCTTCACCTCTTTCTTACTTCTCCTGTTTTCTTAAGAATTATGGGTGATGTATTAATCTATCATTCAATTAATTTAAAGGGAACAGGTGTCTCTTCAGGAACGCTTGTAGGATCCCCTGACATATTCTAGGGAACCATTTGCATACTTAATCAAAGCAAGTACTCCCACAGTGTGAAGATTCATATTGTTAATAGTGTAAAATAAATTTACTAAACAAATATGATTATCATTGCTGACATCTAGCAGAAATTAAGAAGAGGTTATCTCTATACATATAATCTCAAAACTGATATGGCTGCTTTAGTTTCAATAAAGAATTTCACATTAATGATATCTGTGTGTGCAGAGGGTTGCATCAAGATCAGTCTAAAAAATTACTAACCCTAAAGAAAAGGGAGTTTACTGGAAAGTGAAAGCAAACCAAAGGGTGGAATTAATGTTTGCTGTCAGGAGTCATCACTGACTCCTGAGGGGTCACAGTAGGGTTCTGAGCTCTGTGACTGTGGCTGTGAGCCACGTGCCTCGCAATGCATGTGCCCATGGTTGGCCCTTGGGCTTTGCTCTTGCACTGATCCCATTGTTGTCCTTTCACTTTCCTCTTTGTCTATTCCCCTCTAAATCAATGTTTTATTTTGAAAATCTATTTTTCTGAGTCCAAAATAAGTCAGAGCCGTCTTCTCTGTAGCTCTTGTCGAGTTAGTCTCACCAGTATTTCTATTCCTTGACTCTATCCTTGATTATCTCTTGAAGGGACACTGTAATTCGTTGGCATTAAAAATAACATTCAAGATGACTCCAGTGGATGGGGCTGGGGAGAGGAGTCCCTTGGTTTATCTGACATTTACCACGGAGCTGATAACCCAGCGAAGGGGGTGGGCTCAGAGTGAGATTTGCTAATTGATCGGCTAGATGAACATAGTTCCTTCATTAGAAACATTGATAGCACTTTTAAAGAAGAACAGAAAACAGTAAAATGGTCATACAATAAAAGCTGTATGCATTCATGAACATGATACAGTGTGCTCCTGATTGTCTCCCCCTAACAGCCAGCATCAGCAGAAATCTGAAGTTCTTGTCCTCTCCATCAAGTTAAAATAATTTTTATCATCTTTTCAAACCTTTGTGATTTCCTTTTTCATGAGAAACCTTTGTGGAAACCAAGGCCCCTTGCTATGAAAATCAGCTCCTTTTTGTGGTTCAGTTTATATCCTTTTCTGCCTATACCAGTAAACACATCCTGATACAGAGAGGGAATGTGGAGGGGTCAAGTAGCAGTCGTACGCATGGTCTGACTTTGTCACATCACGTTGTACCTCCCAGGGCAGGTCCATGCCTGGTGACCTTCCCACATATGCTGGGTCAGCTCCCAGCACTCAGCAACTTGCTCACAGCAGGCTTTGGTGAAGTCTGGGAAACAGAAAAGGACTCAACACTTGTCCCAAGAAGGATTAATGTGCCATGACTTCTCAATAAAGTTTGCCTGAATAGCAGAGGCTGATCCCGTCTTTGACTACCCTAACAAGAAAGTTCCCACAAGTGACTTGCAGATGGCTTGTTGTGACTCTGAAAATGCTGGTTTAATCTCATTTCTGGTAAAGTCTTTGGGTTACTTGCTGCAGTTTCATGAAACGTTTTCTGGCTGACGCTGCCAGATTTTCTCTGTGATAGGCCATGCTCTGGCGCCATGTGGATACAACACAGGAAGTTTTTGGCCAACAGATTTGTCAGTAAAAGCAGGACCTGCTGTGAGATACTGGGGCAGGACTGAAATTGTGTTTTTCAAGAAACCCTGAGGCTTGTGGCCTGGCTTAAGCAGATCCCAGGCAGTGCCTGTTGAACCAGGAGGGAGTTTGAAGGAAACATGTGCCTGTGTTCGAGTTGCTCCTTGGCAGGGCTGGGGATTGGCTGAGGGTTTTTTGACTCAGACTCCTGCAAGAGCCTGTTCTTCAGTTCCCTGTGGTGCTCCCTAGCAAATGAGCCTTTAGCTTGATTTATGAAGTCCAAGTGATCTTCAGGCTACTGCAAGTCCCAGATCTGTGTTACCAGCCAAAGGGAAGCTGCGTAGCCTTGAGAAAGGTGGATGGGTTTGATCCTGGGAGAGCTCTGCCACTGTGGAGAGGAGGTTTCTAGCTACAAAGCAGGGCTGGAAAGGTGCTGTGCAGAGCCCCAGGGCAATGTTATCCCCTGCTTGCAGGAGTAAAGGGGGATTTGAGCCATAAACCACATTGTGGCACACAAAGAAGCCATTTTAATTTCAGTCTCTGCTGGAAGCACCACATGGAAAAGAAAATGTGATTGGTATGAAAAGAAATGTTTACGTTTCTAGGAGCAGAGACCTCCCAAATAATTAGTATCACTTGACAAACTGCTGTTTAAAATGCAAGTGGTTTAAGTGCTGCAGCTCAACAGGCATTTGTCAGAGCTCTGGCGTAAATGCAATCTCTGCTCAGGGTTGGTTCCTGCTGTAAAGTAAAGGAGATTTCCGGTAAACATCTTTTGCTTAAGGAAAATTTCTCCATGATTTTATCTTCTTCTTGCTTGGAAAACCTAAATGTTAGAAACTGGACAAATGGCAACTTGGTGGCAAGAGTGTTTGGGATTCTGTTTTGGAATTAAATAAATCCTGGATTTTATTTTGTGTTCATCAGACCAGACTTTTGGTCAGAAGAAAAATTGATCAAAATGTTTCATTCTCTTTAGCTTTTGGGAGGAGGAGAGTGAAGGAAAGCCTTTTGGGTGAGAGTTTTGAAAGCCACAGCTTCATCTCTGATCTGCCTATCTCTAACATTCACTGACTTGACTAAAAATACTTTAAATAAAATCTTACTTTTCTCTAGGGCTGTTTGGAGACTGACTGAAGACATGAGGGTTGTTAAGAATTGGTATTTTTCAAAGGTTAAAAAAATGGCAGCTTACGAAGAGACTGAGATAAAAAAGAAAAAGTTGAAAAAAGTCTCTCTGGAAGATGGAAATATACGGGTGCCTATAATGTACTAAAGTATCCCAGATCAAAATGACTCCTGTCTTTGCACACCAAATAGAATCAGATTATTAAATATAAAATAGAGCTTTAAGAATCTAATTCCTTTTACAAAGGCATCATTGATGATATGAATTGCTTGCAGCTTGGAAGAGGAGAATTGCTCAATTTATTTTCTCCTTATCTTAGACCAGTTCAATGCCACCCTCTGTTTTTTCATCTCTCAAGGGTAAGAAGCTATAATTTGTGTTGCCATCTTGTTTTATGATTCTGAGTGAAGCTGTGTGCTTAGAAGGAATGCAAGACTGGGAGTCCTGATGGGTGTTGGTCCCATATGGCTCTCACATGGACCTGGAGCTACAGCATGGTAGGAGTTGCTGTTCTACTCTGAATCTCTCTGCCCATCAGCGGCTTTGTGAAACTGGCCAAAGAGACCTTAATCAAGCAGCATGGCTGTGACAAGATTCCCAGACAAACCTGTCTCCTTTCTGACCAGCCCAAGGCTCTGTTGCTTGAGCAAGGGTGGGTGATTCAATATCTTGATATTGTGTCTCTGTATTTCTACATTTGGATTTTGGATGGTTACTGACTAAAATGATCATACTCTCTTTGGCCTGTGCTGCTCTGTGCATGGCTTCTAGCAGTTAGGCTTAGGTAGGAAAGTGGGCAGTGCCGTCTTTGGGGTGCAACAGAGGATATTGCATCATGTTAGAAATTAATTCCTGAAAATGGAGATGCAGTGATTGCAGTTCCCTGCATCCTTCCTATGCAGGTGGGCAATGGCATTTATCAAACAAAGGGTAAAACATTCAGGCTATCTGTACTCATGGTAGAAAGGATAAAATTCAGAGTAATATCCTTCAAATGTACTACAGATAGATTTGAAAGAGTTTTAAAGTCATTCACCGTATTTGTGAGAGCTGACTGTGGCTCTCACAATGCTCTTCACCAGAGATCCTGTAATGTTTAGCCATTTTATTGGTAGGTGTTTCTATCCTGTTATCTGTAAAGTGGCTATCTGACCTCTCTTTACCCATTCATGAGTTATCCTACTGAGACCTTTCTGCTCTGAACCCTCATACAGCAATGCTGTTTCCTGGGGACTCCAGGTCATGCCTCATCCCAAGCTGATTGCAGTTCAGACTGATCAGTGTACAAGCAGCTGCTTGGAGACTCAGAAATTCTTTAGCATTTGATAACTGGGGTGTCTTGAGATTTATTGGCTATAAATCCATGACAATACACACTTTCTATCTTCTCTTAATCCTGTGCTTTGGAAAATCCATGCTTTAGCTGTCATGGACAGACTTTATCAGTTGTGGTTTTGGTGGTGTGGCAGAAGCAGTAATTTTGTGATGCACACATGGCTGGTACTGCTGGCCCAGTAAGTGCAGAGGGGTGTGTGTAGTACTGTGTGAGCAGCTGTAATAATGTGTAATAATGTGTAAAATGGGGAAATTATCCTAAATAACTTCAGTATCCCAGAGATTTTGAAGCATACTCTCTGGGAAAAAAAACACCGGATTGATAGCAGTTTGGGATTTGTCCAACCTCAGTTTGATAAAAAATATTTTGTGTTTTTCCTCTGTGTACTCTATTTACAGCAGTGGGTCCAGATTATGCATTGAGATCTGCTTTTGGTGCAGAAAACTAATCAGGGAAATGCTTCATGGCCCAGAGGTCTGGATTTGCAGACTCCAGTTCAACAGCTGCATCTCTCTGTGCTGTCAGGAAGGAGCATCTGTCAGGGATGCAGTGTGGTCCTTATTACATTATAATTTAGTGCTGTGGCTTAGAAAAACAGGAGCATTTATGTATTAAAAAAAACCAAACCAACAACAAAAACCCCCAAAAAATGAAAACTCCAGTGATCTTTCTTACTAGAAGAAATGCCCCTTATCTGAGCATAGACTAAAGGATGTTACACATTTTTTTAAGCCAAAAAAAAGCAAGGAAAACGGATGGATGTGTTGGTCTCCACATTTAATTGCTCCTTGCTTTTCTGAAATAGTGTATGTGTCTTTCCACCAAGAGAATAAAGTCCCCTGAGCCCTTTAGGCTTGTTTCCAGCTTACATGTGATCTTAAGGCAGTCATACCATGAATGTGGCTTCCTCAGGAACAATGCTCTGACTCATGTGACATCAAATTTCTTCCTCTTTTCACTCTTATCAATACATCAATATGCAAAAATACCCCTTAGCATGAATTGTAAAACCATGTGTTCCCATTCCAAACTGGGTCACTTTTCTAGCCCATCTCTCTTCCTTCAGCTATTTAGAAATGCACTCAGCTTTTCATCTTCATGATGTTCCTCCTGTGTCACCTGCTGTATAATGCCCAACTTCAGTAGATGGTAACTGGTCATCTGTGTCAGGAAAGGCCATGCAAGTAAATCTGCAGCAGTATAAAACTGATGAAAACTGAATAATTGGGAAATTTTCTCCTGTTTGTACACATTGATGTTAAATACAATTTCAAAGGTGGGGTGGCAAAGCTTCCTTGGTGTGTTCTCACAGCAAACATTGGAGTACCTCCTCTACAAAACAGCTTGAGGGGTTCATTCTGTTACCCAAGTCATAAGAAAATAATCATGAAGGTTAAGGGGGGTTCTGTGAGTGCTTATAATGAAAGTGCTTGGAGCTTCTTCTTGGAAGTGTATTTTTGCCTATGCAAATCAGAGAGGACTGGAGCTCTTCCAGGTGCTGTTGTGGTGACAGAAGAGGTGTGGAGTCACCTGCTGTCCTCTGGTGCAAGGAATTGCACTGGCTGTGGGCATGGAACAGCATGGGTCCTGACAGATTCATTTAAATAACAGAAATTCAGATAAAACATGTGCTTGCTTGCAAAGTTCCTCTTATTCCTGTTTATTTCCTTATATGCAGCCTGTAAACAGCTCTGGGCAGGCCCCATCTCTTCTTTCTGTCTTTGTGAGATTCAGCATGCAGGAGTGGCTAGCAGGTAGGATGACTTTTAAAGAAATAAAACAGATCTACATGCTCTTGTCCTCAGGCAATAAGGATTCAACACCCTTGGTCTTTTACAGGCTGACCTATGGCAGGAAATGCTAAGGAAAGCAAGTTCCTGTATGGACTGCTCCAGCAGCTGCTTGTAGCAAAATGTTAAGTGATAACTTCACGGGGCTGGTGTGGGAATTGCTAGGAAGGATGGCGGAATAGCATTCACACTCGTTCTTTGAATAAGCACCAGAGATACTGTTTATTTTTGTTAAAATAAACTGTACCTTTATGGTCTGACTGGCTGGTGAAGTTTCATGTTTTAATTCAGTGGTCCAAGTTCAAATTCTGGTCTGCTAAAGGAACAGAGTTATTTACTGGTTAAGGGTGTTGAAAGTGGTGCAGGCGATGTGCTGCAGAGCCAGATGAGAGTGGGAAAGTCAGTAATTTAGATTCCACTTGTGACTGTGGTACAGAAAGTGCAGATTAATGAAGGAATGTGTGCATAGAGGGCCAAATTCTTGCGTAAAGGGAGAAATGTTGCCCTTTCTCCTGGTTTTGCCTCAGCAGTACTTACATTATTTGCCTGGAAAAAGATAATATTTTAATGGTGTAGCGGTTAACGCTTTTAATGCTACCAGAGTCTTCCCTGGTGTGGGCAAAATGTCTTGTTTATAATTTCTATTTGTGCATGGAAGATGCTGGAGAGCAGTGCTGGGAGCTTTAATCTGGGCCCTGATGCTGGCTCTGCCAGGTGCACTGGGAGTTTAAGAGGCTGATGGTGGGAGTGAGGCATGGAGCTCCATGCTTTCATCCCAGAAATGAACCTAAGAAAAAAAACCCCATTTTGATGACAAACTCTTGCTTCATTTAGTATCCAATGCAAGTTATTTTGCAGGAATACATTACAGATTACCTAGTGGTCTAGCAGAATAAATCCATCTGTTTATAACTTTGTGAGATTGGAAAGCCTTGGTTAATCACTAGGGCCTGTTCTACTTCAGGAGATGAGGAGCTGTTTGGGTTTTTTTAAATGAGAAAATATGAAGCATGAGGAGAATTAACCAGGATAGCACAAGAGATTGAAAAGAAAAAGAAAGGAGTAAAACTGACAGAGAAATGTGCTGGATAAAGTGAGGCCAGTGCATGAAAGGGAAGACTTGAGAGAGAGAAGTGGCTGAGAAACTCTAATACTTGTGACAAAGGAGGAGGAGGAAGAAGGAGGAAGGAATGACAAAGAAAGCAGAGAGGAAGGTTGTGTGTTTTGTGAGTTTTCCTCAAGGAGAAATGGACAGAGGAAGAGAGAGTGGAAAGGAGAAATAAAAGAAAAATGTGGCTCCTATAATCCTGAAACATTTAAGAGGATGTTAAATGTAGCCAAATAGTAAAAGTAATAGTAAATTTTGACCTGCCTGATAAGTTGCTAGCTCAAATAACCCCTTACTTTAAGGATTTATTTGCTGCCAAACAGGAAATAAAGCCAGGAGAATCAATGTCTTTTGGGTCTAGTCAGTGTGGAGCAAGACTAGAGTTTCAGGTAATTTTTCCTTTGTAAGCACTTTCATATTCCATTTCACAAGAACATAAACCCTACAAAACCCCCAGCATAAACAGCAGCCAGGTGACCCTGAGCAGATATATATTTAAAGAACTTCCTTTAGGACTGCTTTTGGACTTTCTATTGAATGGAAATCTTTGATATTTGGGTAACTGATGCAGATGGAAATAGTTTGGAGACTGTTCTGACTAACAGCAAAGTGAGCAGTGCAATTTTCTGATGCTGAAAAAGGGGATTTTCAGTTGATCAGAAAGAAATGAAAATAGAGGGGAAAAAAAAACCCATAGAAAAGACACACTGGGTGACAGTAGTTCCACAGCCACAAGTCTACAGGAAGAAAAGAGCAGTGACCTGAGTTTGGGGACATCACAACATCAGTACCAGAAGATTTTGGCAAAAGATCACTGCACCTCACAAGTGCTCGTTAAGTTTATATATGGATGGGGTAAGGAGCTGCTGTTGGCAGTCATGCTCTCAAGAGCCCCTGCAAGGAAAAACAGCAGGAGACTTCGGGGGGAAGAGTGTGAAACAAGCATGGCTTGAGAGCTGTGCTTTTTAACAAGACTACACACAAAATGACCCAACTTCATAGTATCTCGAGGTGACTCTAAGTGGATCTTTTATATTACAAAAAAGGCACACTTCAAGTGTAATTGTCATGTATGATAGAAGAAAATCTGCTTTCTGAGAGTCTTTAGAAATGGCATTACAGCATAAAATTTCATGATATGTGGTACTGAGCACAATCTACACTCCCCAGCTGGGTAAGAGGAGATGCTCTTCCACTGCTCTATCATTCATCCCAGTGCATGTCTTGCTTGATTAGAGGTGATCTCTGATTAGGGAGCTGTGCTAAACAAGACACTCAGGATATGGGAGTGTCCTCCAGCTGATCAACCAGATAAGAAGCATAATTCAGATGTGCTCCACAAAATACCCTGTCTCTTTCCATGGGTGATAGAGTGCAAAGAAAAGCATCCTATAATATTGTAAATATGCAGTGGGAGTAGCCTGATGTGGGCCTAATTCAGCATCTTGAGTCTAGGGGCACATCTTTGCTTTTACACAGATGTAACTCAAAGCAAATTCAAGTGCTTGAGTTCAGAACCACAGCTTCTCTAAGTTGCATTTTCTTTGCATGGCTTTGTCAGCAGGCTACAGCATTTCTACCATCTCTTAGATTTTAGTTCTGCAGATTCATTTGCTTCTCTACTGCTCTTATGTTTGCTTTCTCCTGCTCTCCATTGCTCCCACATTCTTTCTCATGCTGACAAGTAAATGAAGTTTAACCTTGATAGGTTACCTCTGTTTCTGGTGAGCTCCCGATATTCAAACTTTCAAGCTATTACACTGTAGATGGAAAATGTGCCCAGGATAGACTTTCCATTAAACTGTATTTAAATTGGAAGAGAATGCTGGCACCTCAACAAGTATTCCAGAATTAGATCCCAAAATACTGAGGCTAGCTAATCTTTTGGAAGAACAAAAACTCTTACTGATTTATATTTAGCAGAGGGAATGCATTTTAAAAACACAGCCTATATGAGGCCCCTTGAAGAAAACATCTTTTACATTGATTTGTAGTGCATGGAAATACAACGTGGTAAAATATTTGCAGTTGGGCTCTGCTTTTATGTTGCTAATTTTTTTTTTTTTCAGTATGAACTGTCGTGAACCCTCTGAGAGTGGCTGCTCTGCTGACTGTGGCTGTGCAGTGAGACAGGGCTGCCTCTGGGGCAGCAGCTTTGCTGTTCATCACAGCTGTGCCCAGTCTCTCAGGAGGGGAGGGGGAAAAGCAGCAGAGCAGGTAACACCACAGTGGGAACACCCTGTTTGGGACTGTGAAGGTTTGGTTCACATTGGGTGCAGGGTTTGTATTTGCACTGTGCCCTGTGTAGAGAGGGATGAAGGGCTGCTGGCCCTAACCTCAGCATCTCAGCAGCACTGCTCTGAGCTGAATCTCTGCAATGACTACTTGGGCTTGGTTTAGGAGGTTTTTAAATTAGGAGGAATTCTGTAATGTTAATGAAAGTGTAACGTGTTCTGTGCAGAGTTCTGACCTCTACTGAGAAAATGAGTAACTAGCGTTACACTAGGTGGGAGAGTTCAATGGTTTATCCCAACTGGACAGTTTCTGGAAAAGGAGCTATGACAAGAAATGGGTTTGTTAATGCAGTGAGTCAGAAAAGCAAACATAACGTACAAAGTCTGTGCAATTTTATGGCCAACAGTGTATCAGCTTATCTTTGAGAAGATAAGGATTATCAACAGGACTGAGCATGGAAAGTTCTGGGTTTTTTTCTTCCTTATGTCCCACCATCTGCAGCACAGACAGATCAGCCGTCGCCCTGGGCAAGCTGTTTCTCTTGCTCCTGAAGCATCAGATATTAGAAAAGGAGAAGATTACCAAACTGCACGTTTGCAAGAGAAGGATAAGCAAAATTTTTGAAACATCCCTAAATCTTAAACAAAACTAGACTTAATCTTGCTTTCTTTTGTAAGAATATATAAATATATTATTACATTTCTCATTAGACTGCTGACAGAGCTGACCTGATCACAGCAGAGCAAAAATGTTCTAAATCAAGAAAAAAATCTTAGATGCATCTAGAGCACCATTTTTTACTTTGATCCTCTCATTTCCTACTCACAACATCAACCTACAATAACAAGTTATCCTAAGTAAGCCATAGTAAGAATAATAAAGATGCACTATCACCAAGATACAAAGAGAATAAGGTCAGAAGTGCCTCCCTGCTGTCAGAAACATAATTATATGGCACATGCAAGTTGCTCCTGCCTGTGAATCAGAGGAGCTGCTGGAAGCTAGTGTAGGGTGGAGTGGCTGCTGCTGATGCAGAGATGTCAGTCTCCTTTCCATGGATCTGTCTGGAGCCTGGGGGTGCAGCTCCCGAGGCAATTCCTCCTGCCCAGCACCTTGCAGGGGGGCTGCTCACCCCCTCTGCTTACCTGGCAGAAGGGAGCATATGGCTGCTTACTTATGCTCTGCTGTTCTTATGTGCTTAGAGGGCTTATGGTCCGCAGGGGCTCAGGGGATTTGCACGGGGAGAGGGCAAGGAGGGACCCTGGAAAGGGTGGGGAGTGGAGCAGTGCCGGGGTCTCTGTGGTGTGTCACTAAAGTAACTGAGTTTTTGCAAATGACTGACAGACATAGAGTAAACAGGGCCTAATTAGGGACCAGGAGATGGTTAATGGTTACACAGCATCATAACTGAAGATATGAAATTTAAAAATTCCTTTATAAAGGAAGGGGATTTCTTCTTGACAGCATATATATATATATATATATGTATATATATATACACACACATATACACATATATGCATATAGAACTATATTCACACCTTTCTTCCTGCTATCATCTATTGTTCAACAACAAAAAAAAAAGGGTCTGATCGGCCATGGTATTTTTTAAGTGCTTGCAGAGCCATCAGCTGGATTGTTCCTCCTGGGGATGGTGAGTGTGAGGGTTTGCCTCCCCTGCTCAGTCCTGCTCTGCTGTCCTCTCCTTCTGCCTCGCCTGCATTTTGAGAGTCTTTCTTACCTTCCTTCCCTCATCTGGCATCTAGTCTTCCCTAGGCTCTGCACAGAGGCATCTTCTCATCTCTCTGTGTAGTTTCAACAACAAACATTAGTTCAGCCTTATCCTTTCTGTAGTCAATTAATAGATTAATTTCTCATCTGTGGTGCTTAAATCTCCTTTGACCACCCTAAATTTTTGCTCTGCATTTTTTTCCTCCTCTTTAAAAAATAAAATAAATTTTTTTCCTCCTCTTTAAAAAATAAAATACAAACAACTCAGGCTCACTATAACTGAAGCAGAAGTCATATTCTCCTGTCACTCTTCAGCTCTTTTATCTTATTTTTGAAAGTTTTGTAGGAGTTGCCACACTCCCACCTCTTACTGATGCTCAGAGCCTCAGCTTTGTCTTCAGGCAAGCTTTTGTAAAGCCTCACATCCAGGTTGTAACCAGGGACTCCTAAGGTGAGGGGTTCAGCTGTGTTGCCAAAACAGTCCCACTCCCAGGTCAGTGCCTGGCACTCCTGCAGAGGTTGTTGTCTCTGAATGTTGGACAGGACATGTCTGTGCTCCTCAGCTACAGCTCTGCAAGCAATAGGGAGCAAATGCACATCCCAGCTGAGCAGAGAGACAGAGGAAATGCCAGTCTCTCTCTCAGCCCATCTTCCTAAAAGCCCTTAAACACACTGGAATCATGAGTCTTGCAGATCCCACTTGGATCTATCCATCCTTAGGACACAGCCTTTCCCCTTTCCTTTCTGTTCTGAAAGCTTTGAAGTAATCTCATCTGCCACTGACAAAGTCTTGCCGTGCTTATATTTATTACAAATTCCACCTGTTGCACATATTTTCCTGCCCTTTGTCCTTTCTGTTGCTTTTTGCAACTCTTCACTGATTTCACTTTTCTTTTTGAAATGAAAAATCAGCTTCTTCAGTTTGAGGGCTCCTCACAATTTAACCACTCCCTTCCCACCACTGGTCAGTCAGCTTTGAAAGATGGATCCACTGCAGATCATCCTGCAAACATCTCCAGTTTCTGTTGCTCATGTTTTATACAGGGTGGGGGAAGCTGCTCACAGATGCTGTAAAACCACCCATGTTGTACTGTAAAGATAACTTAGACAACTTAGCATTTCAGTTAAAAAAAAAAGGACTGGTATTATCTCCTTTCATGTCCCTGTGGTTTGTCTGCACCTGCCTCTTGTCTCATAGTTCAAAATTTAAATGGAAAATCTTACACTATGTGCGAACCTACTCTCTTGATACATCTTGTCACCGCTAAAATAGCACAGATGAAAATAAGTTATGTTTTGGCTTTGACTTCTTTTGGAGTCTTGGATAGGAGTGCTAGATCTAACCAGCTGGCTGAGATCCACCTTGTAGATACTTCCCTAATTCACTGAAGTTTAACCCAAGGTGCTCCTTCGTTTGGATTTAACGCTCTAGTTAACCCTTTGCATCTTTATCATTGAATGCCCCAACACTTGCAAAACTATAATCTGTTCTTGTGGAGGAGCAAAGCTTTGCTTTGGCTTCTTGGTCATCTTGCCATGCAAAGGTGTGTACTTGACTGTGGTGACAGCACTCTGATAGGGTCATTGTCATCCTAAACCACAGGGAGAATTGGATATAGACTGGAGATACATCATTACTTACTCCCTCAAGAACAGCAAACATGTTTTTAAAGGCAGCAAAGATTTGCATTAATTTATGGTTCTCTTTCTTCTCTGCACATGCCCTGGGTCAGGCTGCATGTGAGAAAACAAGGTTTGCAACCCCTTTCAAGTTTCCACTGGTGTTAAGCTAATGTTTATTTTTAGTAAACTGTATCTCAAAGTGTCCTTTTAAGAATCCTTTTGCAAAGCCTAGCACAAAAATTTCATTATGTTTTCTTCTTCTAAGCTTTTTATTAACAAATATAAAGGATCAGTGTAACTAGTTATGCTGTATTTCACTGATAGTTTTCAAAAGTATGGGTCCAGCTCAAGAAATGCTAAGGATTACAAACATTTGTCTCTGTTGATTTTTTTTCTCCCTGTGCTGCTACCCTGTAATAACTACCCAGCTTTGGAAAGTCTATTTGGGTACTCCTTCAGGCCTTTTCTGCTGCAGTGTGTGGGCATCCCTGGGGCAGGGCTTCCCCACACCCACACATGGTTTCCTTTTCTTCCTTCTCAAAATCCTTCCCTTCAAGTGCTTATCCAGTAAGGCCACCTGCCAGATAAAGCACTGTCTGTCAGCCTCTTTTGATAATGTAACAATTCTGAAACACCCTTCTCCTTTCATAGTGTTTGCCCTGCACACTCCTTTCACTGTCACTTGCCTCTGTCCCCACCCCAGACCTCTCCTCCTCCCCGGGCAGGCAAGGATATGTCATTTCCATTTGCTAGTGCATGTCAGTCTTTGGGCTCTGTTTTAAAGTCTTCTTTTCTGTTTCTTTCAATTCTGAATGGTACTTATTTCATATGCTGTATGAAATTTATCCTAAATACCTTGCAGTTGGTTTTCAGTCTGAAATGATTTTTTACAGTATTCTCATGAGTGCCTATCAAGATATTTTCAACTGGCAAAAATGTATTTTCAAAAAATAAATCCAGACATTCCTTCCAGCATCTAAGAAAACCCAAGCCTTTAGGATTATGTCTAATGTTTGCAGAGCATGAACACTTCTGGTGAAAACCCCTAACAGGCTTTGAGCTGCATTTTTCTAAGCTAAGAACTCCCAGTGTTGCCTTGTGTGTAGTGTATTGTATACAGGATGTTGTTCAGGCAGAAATGAACAAATTTCAGGAGATCAGGGACACCTAATGCACAGGGAAGAAGGAGTGTGCCACCTTTGGGGAAATACTCTGCTTTACCTAATGGCTCCAAAGAGGATGCATTTAGGAGTGGGACACTGAAGGCAGAGTGGTTCAAGGGCATGACAGTGTGGTTCATGGTAGCATCTCCTTTATCTTGGCTCTCTAAAGCTTTCAGAAGAGCCAGTCCATGGCCTTGTGGTTCAGGGGAGCAAGTGGTACTTTACCATTTTGCTACTCTCTTGGCAGGGTTTATGGTGTTATGGAGAGGTTGTGTTCAGGGTTCAAACCCAGTGCTGGGTGAAACAATTCAAACAGCATCTATAACAGGACATGAATGGAGAAATGAAGTCAGACCTAAGGAGTCAGCAACTGCTGTGCAGGGATCCATGTGCACCTCTGGATTTGCAGCCCTTCAACACAGAGGCTGTTTTCAGACAGGCATGATCTTGCTCTTGTGACTTGTGTCATGAGATAGCAGTTTCAAAGGGGCGATAGTAAAGGACATACCTGATTTGCAAAAAGCTATTGATACTGGAAGGGATTCAAGCTCCTGCTCTTTGGGGCATGAAACAGTGTCAAATTAAACAGGTTTTAGGCAGTACCCTGAGAAGTTTCTGTCTGTGGAGCTGCTGCAGCTTGTATTGTCTTCTGACCACTCAGTCTGTCTGGTCTGTGGGGAAAGCCAGGGTGCAGCACCCCAGGTCAGCAGGGACCTTTCCAAAGAGAAAAGGTCAGGCTCATGTGAGTTTCTGCATCCTGACCTTCCCCTGTCAAGCTCCCCTTTCATGCAGTCTGTTCCTCCAAAAGGTTTCCCTCTGTGAGCTTCCTGCTTGGATTAACCTCTACTTTTTCTCGGTACTCTGCACCTTATTTCTTCTCCCCCATGTGTGAGGAACAGGAGAAGGAAGTTGAGATATTCTACATCATTTTTAGCATCATAAAACTCCCAGCTGGTTCATCTCTCCCATAAAGCGTTAATGAAAGTGTTTAAAGGTAACAACCCTGCTGTATGACTTCCCTGCTCTGTTCTGAAGGCACAGCACTGTTGCTGAAGATGGGAGGGGAAAGACCAGCAAGGAGATGAGAGAAGAAGGCCAGAGTGACAAATGCTGAAGCTGAATTATGATATTCACGTCAGAAACCAGCTTTTTAAGTTCTGCTGGTAGTTACTCACACTCACCCCGATGATGTGCTGTTACAGCTTTGTGTAGCTACAAGCTAAGACCCCAAAGGCTGGAAGGAAGGGGGGTCTGGGCTTTTTATTGCAAAACCAATAGTTACATTAGAGGTGTGAGTATTATTTTTTAGTACTTATAGAAAGACATAGCAGCAAGCAATTAATTTGTGTGAAGAATATACATAATTAGGTTCTATAGTTTGTGTGTTTGAAGAGCACTGTTTAGTCATGCATCTCTACCACACAAACTGGCACATTGTCAAGGTCATATTTGCTTTTGTAGTGTCCTTTCCTTGAGTCTGTCACAGAATAATCCTGTACCAATAGAAATTGGTACTCAGTTTCCAAATCTAGGAGTATTTCCTCCCAAACATATGTGCAGAATGTGGTGTGTCTGTGCACACAAGGCAAAGGAAGCAGATGACTTGTGTTGAGTGGTTGTTTTGAGCTGGAGCTGCTGCAGGCTCCCTGTTGAAAAGAAACGTGTCTGTCCTTTTGTTCAGGAACAAAAATGCTGTCATGGCTGTGCTGGTCCTGCATCAAGTCTTTCTGTAGAGTCTTGACTGGAGAAAGATGTAATCTCCTTCATTCTTCACAGCCTTTCTCCCTCTTGCCTTTCCTCACTCTAATCATAGTGTGCTGATCAATGCCTTCATGACCTGTGGGATCTCAGCTGAGGTTCTTATCAGTGGAAGAGAGAGGAGAATTGATGGGAGGTGGTGGAGAAATCCAGGTGGATTACTGCTGAGTGGTGCTTGAGCATAAATTAGCAATGCATGTGTCTGAACTGGCACATGGCATGGGTGGATAGGGCACCCAGAGTCACAAGGAGGCAAAGATCAGAGGAGTTGCTGTTGCAAAGGAGGTGTGAGAGAAATGGTCAAGTTGTGTAGGAGTCCTCTGGAAGTGGAAGATTGTTCCCTCAGTGTGACAGCTTTGATACAGCAATTTCACAAGTCCATTGTTCTGGTTTTGAAACCAATTCTTGTATTCTCTTCTGTCTGTGGCCTCAAGATGGCCTGTGATTTCAGTGCTGAGGTGCAATCTCAATGCCATGCTCTGTACTGTTGGATTGTCCAGACAGGAGTCTTCAGTGTCATTTCAGGCTTTTGTTGCTGAAGATGCTCTAAAATCCCTTAGTGGTTCACAGTTTAAGGATTTGGCTAACTTTTTTTTGTTTTATCTATACTTTCTATCTGAAGTACCTCTGCTTTTTTTTTTTTTTTTTCCTGCTTTTTTTTTCTTTTTACATTGAGAATTTCCATATTACTTACAGCAGATTTGAAACCCTTTTTCCCCGTTCTGCTTTCAGATTCCATTGGTGGGTCGTTTTCATCTTCCTCCCACCGATGCCACCACAAGCAGAAGCACTGTCTCCCCATCCCACAATGTGGAACTCTGTCCATCAGCCCTCTGCTTTTCCATCCTCACACGAAGGGATCCCAGATCATCATGGACACAACACAGAAGGCGGTGAAGCGCCAGGCTAGCTTCTGCAATGCCATTACCTTCAGCAACAGGCCCATTGTTATTTATGAGCAAGTCAGGCTTAAGGTGAGTACATTATACCTTCCCTTTTTGCTGTGGGAGCTGCTGTGAATGAATGCTGGGGTTTACCAGGCTTTGGTGCTTGCAGCAGGTCTTTAGCCCTTCCTTGAAAAGCACAGTAGTTAGATCTCAGCCTTAAAGATCTGCAGTCTTCATTGGTACTTCTGCTTTTGTCTCTGTAGTTCTTGGAGCCATAGGTACAAGCTGCTGTAGAAACTGAGAACAAAAGGGAAATCCACGTTCCAAAAATACTTTTATTGATGTTAGACAAGTACAGCAGATTGAGCTGAGATCGCTTGGAAGACAGCAGGAAAAAAGGGATGTATTGATTAGTCTGAAAGGCAGCAGCTTCAGTGTCTCTCTAGCAAATGTGTCCTCTAGGCTTTGCTCCCATCCTGCAAAGGAGCTTTTCTGGGCAGGCTGAGGGAGGATGAGGAGTTAGTGAAGGTGTTCCATTCCACAACAAGCACTTTTGTTCCTGTAAACAAGGCAGTAATGAGGGCTGGTCTCATGGAGGCGAGACAGCCAGGAGAAAAGAGCTCAAAAAGGACCTGGAAGTGAAGGTTCTTGCTCATGTGCTTGGCAGGAAAACCAAAACGGCTTGGAGGAAAGGATGAAAGAAGCAGTCAGTGGTCACGGTTGCTGTCTAAGAAAAGGACCTTTCTGGTGGTCTGCTGACTGCTTTGTTGAATGAGTCACCTGATAGCCTTAAGGTCAGAGGAGAGGGCATTGCAGGCATCACATTTTTCTCGCTGGCACAGGCTGATTTAATTTCCTTTGTGTCTGTGGTAGCCTGGAGGATGGAGTTTGTACCCCTGGTGCTGGAGCTGGCATGGAAAACCCAGCTGCTGAGACAACATGCCTCCATGTATACCAGGAGCTGCTTTCTGGTGAAGAAATTACTCTGTCTCCTTAGGCATTGAAGCACTTTCCAGGTTATCAACATCTTAAGGAGCTTGGAACCCTTGAAACTTCATCCACAGATACTTTCCAGTCTTTATGCCCTCTAGATTATGGGACAGCAATTTTCTATTCTCAGCTGGATTCGTGCTTTCCATTGGCACAAAGTAGGTCATCTTCTTTGGCCACTTTAGCTCACGGCACACATGAATGATCTGACTGCAAATCCTTAATTTACGCAGAAGGAGTTTTCCAGGAGGTTTATCAGCAGATAGATACCCAGTTTGAATGATCTTGCTGTTGCCTATTGCTAGAGGTCCCAGAGTGCATATCAGCATTTTCTGCCTCTTCCCTAACAACCAGCAAAGGAGCTAGGAATGAGGAAGATGCCTCCTTTTGGAAATACGTGGAGATTTCAGTGATTTCAGCTCAGGCCCAGAGACTGAAAATCCCCACTACAGGTTTGTTATGCTCTCTATGGAGCTTTTACTGCTTCCATCCAGGCTGGAAACCCAGCAAGAATCCCTCACATTGCCTAATGAGATTTTTTCCCATGTTGGCCAGCAATTTGGACAAGCAACTGCGACAAATAATCTGGAAGGAGATGAAAGCAGCATTTCACTTTTGAAGACATCATCAAAGATTTGAGCAGATTTAGTGGTTTAGGCAAAGGTTCTGGGTTATTTCTTCCTCATTCTGAAACAAGGTAGCTATCTCTGGAAATTCACACTTGTTTATCTCTGTGTATTTGCGGATTTTAGCTTGCATAACGTATGTGAAGGATATGCATGCAAGTCTGCACAAGAGATTTATGAGCAGAGCTCCTGCTGACTCCAATGGGAACGTCTCACGGGAGTGATCAACAGGCTTTAGCAGAACTTGTGCTCTAGGGAGGGATGAAATGTGAAAACATCCTTGCTTTTGTATGATAAATCCATCCTGTAATTGCCTTGCTATTGTTTGTGCCTGTGGAAAACAGCATCTTACCTCTTACTAGCTACAGACTAACTATGAACCCAGTCATTCAGGTCCTATAAAATCTAAACTCCTTTGGAAAATTGAGGAAAGAAATAAAGAGATTTCATTCTGTTCATTAGGTATTGTATCGCAGGTTTTATTCTGAGATTTTTTTGCAGGTCTGGGAATATGGGAATACAGCTGTCAAGCAGCATCAGAGACAAATGTTCCAGTATGTTTTCTTCCATGTAATTCAGGGCATTGCTAGGTAGTGTAGTGAAGTTCTCAAAGATGGCACAAGACAGTAAAGATTAGGAGCCTGAATCTGTGAAAGCAGCAATGGTTTAGCAGTTTGGATGTTGATTCTGTCTTTTCCTCCCCTTCTGGTACCCGATGGACCTCCCAAGCTTTTCTGCTAGCAGTGGCTGCTGAAAAGAGAATTTGGTCCATCATTAACCATTGCCTTTTTTAGCAAAACTGTGTACCCTTTGTCCAGCTGTGTCTAATTCTTGGCAGGCTTTATACTTGATTTTAATTTGGATATTAGTTTGCCTGTGGTCAGACTGTATTGAGAACTGTTTATAGGTGCTGATTAATACATGGAACATGTGCAGCCTCAATTACCATATGAATATTTACTTCACACTGCCTGTGATTGCTGTGAAATATTGGCAAGAGACTGAATTGTACAAATGACAATGAGGCCATATTTATCTTAGACCCAAAATCTTTTAAGGCTTGCAGTAAATTTGCTGCAAAAAATATCCCAGGCTTCTTCTTGGAGTGTGTATATTATGTTTCCCTGTTTTGTCATGTGCATACCCTGTTAACCCCACTTGTACTGGGGACAAGCATGAGGCCATCCCACCCTGGCCAGATATATGAAATAGCAAATCTGCTTCAGTCCTTTTTAGTGTCATCCCAATGTTCACCCCACAAGCAGGAGCTTCCCATGGTTCCTGACACTGAGGTCAGTGCTCAAGTGTTTAATGCAAACAGTTTAGGTGCCTGGATGGACCGAGTAGGGGTAAAGAGCAGCATTCCCTTAGCTTAAAAATTGTCTGTTGATAACTTTTTTCTGAGCTTTGAGTTATTTTTCTCTGATATTCTTTAATTATAAAACAGAAATCTCTAGGCTTTGAACAATGTTTTTGTTGTGAGATTATTGTGACCCCAAGGGCACATGTTCCAGATTTGCCTTGGAGAGGAATATGTAAGAGAAAAATGCAGTATTTACAAATGCGATTAGCAAAGAATTCAACAGTGCAAAGAAAATGTCTTGTAGAATCCCTTGGTGAAAATTCTATGCTTCCAAGCTGGGACACAAGGGGCTGCTGCCAGGCTTTTGAGGACAAAGTCCTGCAGTCCTGGACAGTTCAGCCTCTGTCACTGCCATTCATCTGAGCCATTAGTGCTTTGGCAGAGCATGATGTTACGGAAAGGCGACAAGTTTTGTGTGACATCTGCTAGGTGGTACGTATCCATGGGTCTGCTCTTTCCTGCGGCCAACAGTGGAATTGCTGGAGGCTGCCAAGGCATTGATGGAAGAGGACTATCTCAAGTGCTCTCATGTTTGCTGCAGGTTCAGTGTGTGAACAGATACAGCAATTATGTGTCTACTGGCATGCAGGAACTGTCTTGGCCCCACATCAAGGTTGGATTCAGCATCCTTAGGTCTTTCATTTCATAGTCTGGATGCTGACAGGCTAAATCCTGTTGAGAGGAACAATGTCCAGCAGGTTCATAAACAATAAAATGAGAGGAAAACTTCACCAAAGACATCATCTCCACCTGAGGACCATACTAAGTCTGGAAGCTCCTTACTTCCGTGGGAAAAAAAAGACTTTATAACTGGGAAGTGTTTTCGATGTGCTGCATGTGTTTGGGACCTGCTGCCTACTCCCCTCAGATCCCTTCCTGTCCAGGGCTCAGTTCTTGTGAGAAGAAGCTGATAACTCTGGAGGTATCTGTGATCCTTTGTCCTTCTGTCTGTCAGGTGCAGAAGGATGGATATGACACATGAACCATTCCAAAAACCATAGCAGATGTTTGTGACCCCAGACACACTGAGTTATTGCATAATGACATGTTGGGGTGTAGTTATGCACAACACACTTTGCAAAACACCGTTCACAGCTGAAATAAGTAGGTTTTCCCCAGTCACAAAAGAACATCTATTGTTGCTTCCCAATTGTGTATTTAACAAATTTAAATACTCTATATTGTGCTTTCCCACACACAAGTTCTCTGCTACAAGGCTGTGATTTCAATATGTCATCCAATATGACAAGTTAAACAAGGAGAACACTGTCTTTTACTTGCCTGGGAAACTCAGAAAACCCTGTGGTGGTAACTATGATTCTGGAGTCTGTGCTTTTCCCTCAGGTCATGAGAGACGCCAGCATCTGAGCACTATGTGGGAAGAGCTCTGCCACTGCAGGTGCTGAGATAAAAGGTCTTGCGGCCATTTTTGGCACATTTTGTGAGAGGATTATTCTTAGGCCAAAAGGAATTACCCCAGAAATAGAAGTGAATCACCATGCAGCTGTAATTACATTTCACCTATCCACATAGATTTAATTTGATTTATTTGGTTTTAAATATGAGCATCATATCCTTAGTGTGCTGCAGCATTGCTGTGTGCAGCTGAAAAACCTACAGCAGTGTTTGGTGTGTAAAATGTTTCCTAAATCTGGTGGGGTCATCTGCACGCTGGCCACCAGTGTTGGATGCTTAAAGCCTGTAGTGTGTAAGTCAATATTCAAGTGCCCAATGCTGTTATTGCTGCTGTTGTCTTTGCAGATCACTAAAAAGCAGTGCTGCTGGAGTGGGGCTCTTCGGCTCGGCTTTACTTCCAAGGATCCATCGAGGATTAACCCTGACACTCTGCCAAAGTATGCATGCCCTGACTTGGTTTCCCAAAGTGGGTTTTGGGCCAAAGCTCTGCCAGAAGAGTTTGCAAATGAGGGGAACATCATAGCCTTCTGGGTGGACAAGAAGGGACGAGTTTTCTACCGGGTGAACGACTCTGCTGCGATGCTCTTCTTCAGCGGGGTGAGGACGGCAGAGCCCCTCTGGGCATTGATCGATGTCTATGGGCTCACCCGCGGAGTGCAGCTCTTGGGTGAGTACCTGGCTCCAAAAACAGGGGTGATGCTAAGCCCTCCCTGGCAAAAGGCCAGCCTGACACTGCCTGTCCCCTTGCTGTGCTGGGATGAGTACAGGGAAACAGCTGTTGTTCCTCCCCAGAGCATCTCAGGACCTCAGCGTGGATCAGTGGGTGTTTGGAACTTAGCATATAAATATAGTATCAGTGGGAGGTGGGAAACAGCTGCTGCAATATAGCACTAGAAGCCATCTCTAAGTAAGTGGATTTCTGCTCAGAGGTGTAGCTCTATCAGAGAATAGCCTGGAGTGTGTCATATACCTTGTAAGACTTTATTTCTATCTCATCTTCTGCTTTCCCTGTGCCAAAGTGGGGAAGTGCATTTTATGTGCTATGGTTAAATCCTTCTTGCATGGCACTGTTATGATATTCTCCCAGGTTTAATGGACAGATTTGAAACATGGCTATCTTCCAAATTACCTGAGAGAATCCGTGGCTGGTTTTTCTAGGGTGTTGCTTTCACAGAGGAGTTTGATTTGTCCTCTGGAGCCTGAAGGTTGGATATACAGTTGGGGTTGGAGGATGAGGAGTGCCAAGTGCTTGTGTTTTCTGCCATCCTCAGCTGAAATGAAGATCGTTTGGCATTCATGAGGACTCAGTCATAGTTCCAGATGTGCAGACTGTCAAGGTTTGGGCTATTTAAGTTTATACATCTTGAAGAATTGGAAAGAATCTCTGCGGACTGAATGGCAGCAAGGTTGCTGGGGGACCAGAAGTGTCAGCATGCAGCCATAGAGTTGGCTTTGTGCTGTCACTGGGAGACAAATTCCCGCATTTCTCCTTGTAACAGTAGTTTCATGGATCTTCTTTTCAGCATGGAAAAGGTTAGATGGTACCTGCTGACCTTCAGGAGCTGAAATTCTTTCTGAAGATGAGATGATCTGAGGCTAAGAGAGAGCCTGGCTTTTTCCTCTCATGCAGCCTGTTAATCTCTTAAAGTGACAGCTTCATGCTATATATCAAAAACTTCAATTAAACTTCTTTCTGGCAGTTCTGTCTCCTTTCCACATTCTGTGCTGTGTTAAAAAATATGGTCACAGGACTATGTGTAGCAATCTATGCAGCAAGGAAGAGGGATGTAGGTTTAGGAGATGAAGAAATGAGACTGACCTTGTTGCAAAAACTCCTGGCCTGAGATTGCACAAGGCACAGGAATTGAAGAATTTCTCAGCAGCTTTTTCTTTTTATAGGTGCAGAAAGATTTATCTTTTGTTGTGAATTAGCTTGAATCAGAGCCACTAGGCAACTGTTCATAGGCCAAAGTGGTGATATTTGAATTGGGATGGAGAATTTGGGCAAATGTCATGGCAAGGGTTCAGTTAGGAAGAGCTTACAAATGACTCCAAGTCCTACAGCTGTTCTTGTGAGATCTGGCATCTCAGGACTACTCTGCCTGATTAATGAGGGTCCATAACTCTGGATTATGTGTTTCCTTTCAAAACACCCGAGAATTCATTTCCTATCCGTCATCCACCCCTGCATTGTCCTAGCATCTTCCACATCCCCTTTCACAAGGAAAATGTGACTTCTGCCAGCCACTACTTACCTCTAGTCCAAGAGACTCCCAACTCTCTGGTGAGTATGAAGTCCCTGAATGAAGCAAGCAGCTTCTGAGTTTACACAGTTGGCATGGAGCTCAGATACGTATTTATAGCTTGTTCCAGCAGCCTTCAGCAGGCTTTAAGGCTGTAACTGTGCTGAAACAGCTTCCACCCGAGTCCTCTCCATCTCCATTCATTATTAAACAGCACTAAAAATCAGAGAAGGGAAATCATCAGCTGTGTTGCCTCTGGATCCTATAGACATATCCGTTACTATGCTCTCCATGCCTGCTTTAGTGTAGCAGACCACACATATAGCACAGAACAACTTGCCAAAAACTCCCGGGACTTGACAAATGGATTTCATAGCTTAGCTACAAACATATGGTCGAATTCAGCCTGGTATGGCATGCAGGGCATCTGATGGAGGCTGGGGATGCTGGAGTGGTATGTTGAACAGAAGAGCCTAGCATTTCAGATTCCAGTTCAGTGATTTATTGCTCCCTAACCCCAAAAACGCTCTTTGTTCTTAAGTCTCACTATTTTCTCAATGCCTGTAGGGTTCAGGGTCAAACTGCACCTCTGCATAGTCTCCATTTGCTTTTATGTGTAAGAATCTGACCAAAACTGTTACCATTTCTGATGTCTTTCTGTTTATTGCAGAATTAGTCCCTCCCCACTCCCTGCAATGTAACTTCACTTCCAAAATGAGCCTTGCCAAAGGAAAGACCTGCAGCAGTAAGTCTTGTGTCACTGCAAGTTCCCAGCTCTGCAGGGAAATAGACAGTGTGCATTTATGTTCCCAGAAGTGACAACATCCAAAACAGCACATCTTTATTTTGCTTATCTGCATTACACTGGCAAATCACTTCCAGCCCAAATAAGGATCTCAGAAAAACAGGGTAATGACTAAGTCTAGTGACATTGTTCCTGTCTTACAGATTTAATAAAGACTTGAATGAAGGGGGGCCCAAAGCCTGTGAGAGTTAAATGATGTGCCAGAGAAAAAGGTGTCACCTGCCATCAGCCTTGTTACCCAGCTCAGTCCTGCCTCTCTCTCTGTCTGCATCGCAAGCATTGCACAGCATTCTGGCATCACTAAAACCCAGCTGGTTTGTACCTTAATTTTTCATTTCCTTCTGCTTATGGCTTTACCCACAGCATCAGCCTTACTGACAATTACCCATGTGTCAGTACTGCTGTCACTGCACAGGTGTATGTGGCTGTCACAGATGTTCCTGGGTCTGACTGTCCTTGCTGGATGTTCAAGGCAGAGCCCTTTAGGTAGCTTCTTTGCCAGCTGGATTTTGAAATGAACCAGGTGAAAAAGGCTTGCATGGCCCACTGTACTGCAGCCAAGGGGAGTTTGAACTGAGCTGGGACCACAGTTTGCCTGTCACTGCTGGAGTCAGTCAAAATGAGGGACTGGTTTGAATCCACCTTGAGGTGGCTTCAGTGATGGGGTTCAGTCACAGGTGAGAGGCTGCTCCATGCTCTCCTCTACCCACATTACAGAGATAAAAAAGTTTAAATTCACCCAGAAATCTAGTCTCCTCTGACCACAGGGTCTCTGCTGTTTTATTTTTTTAAAGGGCCCACATAGAGGAGGCTGCGACAGTAGAGTGCATGCATGTTCTGTGTTCCAGGCCATGAGTTTCAGCCTAGGTGCAGGCTTACATGACCTGTAAACATGCCCTTATACAGTGACTCTCCTGCCGACATGCTCAACTTGCAGACAGGATGGTTTACAGCTCTGCTTTCCTTTTTGGGCAGCTAGTTTTGCACAAGTGCACTTTTACATTCCAGGGTAATTTAAAGTAATATTTACTAAAAATGTGGCTTGTTCTTATGTTATCACTTCAACATACACACATGTTCATTCACACTTTTAAAAAGAGTCCGAGAAAAATGGAATATAAGCAATCTGCTGCCTTGCTGCTATAATAAAGCATCCAAAAAAGAAAAGGAAAGGCCCAGCTGTTTAAATCCTGGAGTCTTCAGAGCCATGGAGGAAGGATGGCAGCTCATTGGAACCAAGTGGTGTTGTCTCACATTGACCTGCTTCTTTCAAGCACTGGGACAGTGAGCCTGGCATGTGCACTTTCTATGGATTCACTGCAGGACACCAAGGGTGGCAACTTCCCTCAGTCATGTGTGCAGAACAGCATAATGAGTGTTCTCAGCATTTTCCTTTACCTTTGCTGCGGGATTACAGGTTTGCCTGTTGTAGGTGGTACCTTTTTGAAAAATCACACCTTTTTTTGGGCAGTGACATTGCAGCAGAGCAGTGCAGAGTGGTTAAGATGGGAAAGGCCCCATGAAGATCATCATCCTACCATCTAGTGTCTTTTCTTTCAAAGCACAATCCACGTGCTCTAAAAGTGCAGAAAAATGGGACTGCAAAACAATTATGATTCCAGCATACCTCACTTCTCATCCTGTGTTTTCAGTGGGATAATGTGAGGTAAAATCTGCTCATTTTTCTTGGTCTCATTCTTTGCTAGTATGATCAGCAATCACACCCCTTTAGTGTTTATTGCTCTGTTCACACTCTTCTCCCATCAGTATTTTCATTCATGCAGTATTTCAAAGTATTCTTCGTCTTTTACCAGCACAAGCTTTGAAAACCAAGGATAATTTTATTTAGATTGGCACACTGAGAGGCACCTGTTGAAAGCTAAGTCTCACCACATCTTGTAAATATAAAATATGTGAAAAAGTAGTAAGACCTTGCAAGATGGGAAGATTTTAAATGCATGTGTATTAAATGTGCATGTATTAGATTTACCCGAAGTAGAAACAGTATAAATACATATTTCACTCATAAATATATGTACAGATCCCAGTAAAATTAAATGGGATTTCTTTATATTATATTAGATATTTTAGAAATCTCTTCTTTCACCAGATCCTCTTCCTAACTTCTTATTGTTTTATGTTTGCAAAGTATCAAAGTCAAAATGTGAACAGATCCTGGATGGAAATGTACTCATCTCATGCCTCAAGCTGGTCTCTATTTGACAAGGAAGTTGCACATTTTGTAGGGAAAGAAAGAAACATTTTTCTTTCTTCACTCCTGTCAGTTCTTATGTACATTGAATCTCTAGCTCCAGGCCACCTTTAGAAGAAACATTAAATAAGCCTCAAACGAGGTAGATTTATGGGCAAATTTCAGGTGTGAATGGTATAAGACTGATGATAAATCTAATTTATCGCATGCATCTGCAGTTTTACTGTGTGGTTATTACTATTTTATTTTCCAAGTGCAAAGCTTATTTTCCATTGCCCATGGGAATCCATTTTGTTGCTATTCTGACACGTGCAAATAAGCAGACTGATGTGCTGGGAGTGCTTCGCACTAAACAAAATTGGATAATCAGATATGACTGCAGTGTATTTTTATAGGGTATTGTTGAAAGTGGAAGCTATAAGCAATTAATCCTTTCTGTGGAAGTCTGTGACTGTCTGATGGAAAACCATAATAAGTGCTTAAACAGAGTCCTATTTAATGAAGGCAAGATACACAAGACCTGCAAACAGTCAGTTGTCCTTGTTTTTCCCCATCTCCTAAGGGGAGAGAGAATTTAAATTGCTCATAAAGTTTTATTGTCTGTAGCTGTTGTCTCTATGGCAGCTGCAGGAAGCTCTGTAACACAGCTGAAAATGTGAAAACAGTTTAATAAATAACTCATCTCTTGCCATTTTAATTAATCCCTGCTTTGCCTTAGCACCTCTGGAGGGAAGTGTTTTTCCAGATGCAATAGGCACCCAAAAGTTAGCCCACAGCCCCAGGCAGCTCCTTGTGCTGGAGGGTCTGTGTGTCCTCCAGGTCTGCCTGTCTAGGTTGTGATGATGACACTGCTGGACACAGCACTTTCAAGCAAGCCAGAGCTCCTCTTGGCTGTGTGAATGCAGTGGGGTTTCTTTTTTCCTTCTCTTTGTGTTTGACTGTCAGCAGTGGAGACTTTGTGCTCATGAGCTGGGGAAGGAAGCATCTGCCTGCACAGGGCATTTGGGCTGAGCAGAGAATGGCAAACACCAAGAAAGTCAGAACAGGCAGATGCCAAGTGAAATAAGGTCTCTGAGGGATCAGCATTTCAGGCTCCCCGGGTCCGGATGAGGTGTTGAATTACCAAGTTGCACAGAGGCTCTGCACATTGCTTGTATTTTCTCAGCGTTGCACATCAGATAACCTGTTGCTTTCACCCAAAGCACCTTTGCCTTAGCAGGACTTCTTGGAGGGGAAGACATTACCACAGGTGAACAGAAAGGAAAAAATCTGGCAGATAATGTGCTGTTTGGCACTTTATATCCACAAAATGTCCACGTTGGCATCAGGAGAGCCTGCAAATGTACCTGGGTAGGAATAAATTTAAAAGGGATTAGCCTGGTTTTTATTGACCAGACTGAGAAAAATGGAGACTGCTACAGGACAAAATGACCAGTGGAAAAATACATTCTGTGCTATAAAATGTTTCTTTAGTTCTGGTATGCTGAAATATTTTTCCTAACACAGGCAAGAAGGGCCACATTATCCAGAAAAAACCCAAGGAAATATGAAAACTCTGACAATTGTAAGTGGTGTTTATGTTATGGGTATGTTGTAGTTCAGATGCTGACACTGCAAAGATAGGCCTCTATGTTAAAAAAAGTGGAGTCTTCACATTAATATCTGTTGTGATGATTGATTTGGCTGTTGCTTTAAAGAGGTAAATGTTGCTGGTTTACACTAGAGAAGTTTATCTTGCCTTTGCTAAGTTCTGGAAGTGTGGAAACGAGAGTCTGGGAACAGTGGTTCCATTAAAAGGGCGTTGACTTTCTTTTACTTCTAATAAAAGTATAAACTACTTGAATAATTGAAAGTATACTGAATTTATTACACAGCTATTGTTAGTTGCAGACGTTTCTAGCATAGACAGGGCCTTAGAGAATAATAACCCACCACTAATGGAGCAGTGTATTCTTTTGACAGACATTTCAAAGAATTCCTTATGTTAGCAAAGATTTTAGCTTTTTGATTTAAACCATTAGGATATCTATACTGCTTTTTAAAAATGCATTCTTTTAACTGATGCTTAATGCCACATATAATTGCATTTTCCTTAGTTTGTCTAATATGATTTCTTTTTTTAAATCTGTAAGTAATAAGAGCCTTTAAAAAAAGGGAGAGGGAATATGTTGGGAGAGGAAATTAATCTTTGCAGCTTTCTTAATACCTTTCTCAAAAATATTCAGCCAACTAATTTAAACTGTTCAAACCTTGGGCTGTAATGCTGAAAGCTAATTCCTCTTCATTCATAAAGCTATAGCTTGACAAAAAGAGCACATTTGGAGCTGGGGATAAGATTTGGATGTGAATTGAGTGATCTGGTAAAAGTATAACAATTTATTGTGCTAATCTTGCAATTCCAATGATTGCAGCTGTTCCAGCTGTGGAGGCCCTTTCCCCTAAGCCTGTATGACAGATGACAGCTAAAGACTGCTTGTATGTTAAAACTAAACACTGTGCAGTGTGTCTCTGCTGGCCTGAGATAGCACTTTGTCATTTCAATGTCTAATTGGCCTCACAGCTGCTGAATATGCAATTTACTGTACAGAGGATGTGAATTTGTTATCCCTATAGGTGTCTGGGTTATTAGAAAAGTTCGACACCTTTAATAAAATAAAATTGGGTTTTCCATCCCTATCAGCAACAGAGCTAAAAGTGAGATTGCTCTGTAGTCCAAAGTCTCTTTTTCCCCCCTCCATGCTGCATAAGCAGAACTGCTGTTGTCGGGCTCAGTATAGAAATCCTTACCTATAGCCCAACTCTCAGTTTTGCCAGCCTAAACTTGTAGCAACCTATGGATTCACTCTGGTTTTACACTGTGAGCAGAGTCTAGCCCTGGGTTTTTGCTCACTCATCCCTTCTTTTTGGCCAAGCATTGAGCAGCAGAAGCTTCTCCAGACCTTGTCTGGCTTATCCTGAAGAAAACAAAACATTTTGACTGTGCTGATTTTTGAAGCTGTGCTAGTTCAAGCCAGAACTACTTCTTCACAAAATCCTAGAATCACAGAATGGTTTGGGCTTGTAGGGACCTTAAAGATCATCTAGTTCCAATCCCACTGGCATGGGCAGGGATGCCATTCACTAGGTCATCTTTAGTCATGCTGAGCTACTACTTCTCTTCTAAAGGTGTTCTACTTGTGTTGAATCCACTCCTAGTTTTGATGCAGATGTTACATCAGCTCTGCTTGTGATGCAGCTGATCCTGCAAGGTGCTGTGCTCAGTGAGAGCCTGGACTCCTCTCTCCTGCTCAGACATTTAGGAAAATCTGGATCTTGCCTTCTTCTATGATGCTCTCTTAATTGCATTTTCAAAATATCTTCTTCTGACAATTTTTATATGTTTCCCCCATGTTGCGGCTTTTGGTGAAAATATCATGCCTTGCACTGACATGCACTTAGGTAAGTGCTTCCTCCTGTTTTCTTGGGAATTATAGCAGGGTAATGTTGGCAGAACTTTGTGAGATTTATACAAAGCATTCCATGTCTATTGGCTAGAACAGTATGTCCTGTCACAAGTTTTGATTCTCAGACATTAGCATCGTATTGATGTTAAAGGCCTTTACGGAATTTTTTTTTTTAAAGTTCCATTCCATCTGCTCATATTAGAATTTGAAATTAAACTTATTGGGGATTGGTAAATTTTTGGTCTGTAGCTAGGGATAAAAGAATGATAAAACAGATTGTTGGCCACTGACTATGGATGGTGTGTTTAAGAAGATGAAAATCTCTTGTGATGCATCTGGCTACCAGTGTGACTGTTCACAGACGATTAATTCTCTTCAGGAAAAAAAAAGTTTAATTGCTCTATCTTTTTAAGAGGATAGAGACCACTCCAGGGAAAAAGCCTTTCAAATCCAATAATCCTATTCCCATGCTGGTGCTGTGCCAATAAATACTGCACCACTTGCAAGGAAAGATCTGAAGCCTCTGAAATCTTTAACACAGAGGGTTCCCTCTTTCTCTGCCTGCCCAAGGCCAGCACCTCCGAGCCCCACAGGTGTTCACTTGAACCAGGAGACTGGTGACAATTTGTTCAATGTGCTTCTGCAGGCATTTGCATTTCCTCCTCATTCTGCAGTGGTGTTTCCCTAGTTGATTTTCATTGCTCTCTGTGGTGTTTGTAGGCAGCAGCCATCGCTCTCCTGAGCCCTTCCCAGACATCAGTGAACTGCTCTGTTATTCCAGCATGGCTTGTGTGAAAGCATCTTTTTGACAAGAACACTGGGCCTTTTGGTTCCTGCCTCTGTTTGTAGCCTTGTTTGTTCTAGACAGGTCTAATTCAGTGTTTCCACACACTTGAATGTGTATGCTCATCTCTGAGGTGAGCCTTGATGCTGCCTGCATTTGTTAAAATGTATTTTTATTTCTTCATTCCTGACATGGGAGAGTCTGCTGATCTTGTCTATAACACCACTTACCCAGGTGGAAGGAAATTGGCCTCATGATGGAGATCAGAGCTAGAGTGTGTTGGAAAGAAAAGGATTTCACTGTGGAGCTGCAGGGACTGAAAATTTCAACTCAGCATAATTTCACACTCTAGAGAAATATGTAAATTATTTGGTTTTGAGACATAAATCACTATTATGACTATTCTTATGATAATTTCTAGGGCTTCAGTTTTGGGTGTGATACCTAAAAGATCAGTGCTCCACAAAAACCAAGTAAGATATGAAAAGTCAAAGTAACAATCTGATGGTGAGGCAGAGGTTGCTCTATGCTGGCAGACTAAGGGATGAAAGCTGGTGGAGGGAAAATTCAAATGGGAAGTAAAATACTAATTTTTTAAAGGTGTGTAGTTTCCAGCTGGACAATTGGAACCCATTCTCAGTTGCTCAGAAAAGAAGACTGCATAGGCTGCAGGGCCTGAATTCAACAGGATGGTAAATTCCCTGCCCACCGCCATGCATATGTATTTGTATGGTATGCCAGAAATAAGGTATATGCTTGAATAAGTATGTTAATTCACATTCCTAAAGATAGCCATATGCTTAAGTGATTTGCTGGATCCTTTTCTTTGCCATCTGCTTGTTATTGGGCTCTGTGCAAGGCTTGCTAGGTCAAAACCTGTGGTCTGTGGTTAATCAGTAATCAATGGTTATGCAGGGATTAGCCTCTGTGCTTAATGGTTTTTCTGGGCAGCAAAGACTTGAGGAGGAGGAGGAAGAGAGAGAAGAACATGAGCAGGAGAGGCTGAATGCACTGTTGAAGTTGGAGGGGAAGTAGAAAGGTTGCCTCCAGGCAGTGCTTGGTTTTCTTGGAAAACGTCTGGTTTCTGTGCAGGAAGGTTTAAGAAGGGTCCAGATGCCTGGGGCAGAGTGCAGGAAGATGAAAACATGGAAGTAGGATGAACTTCTGTCTGAAAGCAGTGGAAGGAGGACAAGTTTGGCAAAGAGAGATCAGGTTATATTGGTGGGGAAGGCAAGGACAACCCAGTGATCAAGATACCATCCTTTTCTTGCCTGGCTTTGTCACTGACACCAGTGGCTCATTTTGTCTTTGTGGAGGCAATTCATAGCCCAAAGGCTTTGGTTTCTCTTTTTTTTTTTTTCTTTTTTTTTTTTTTCTTTCCCCTTTATCTGGACAGCACAGGGTGTTAGGTGTGTTTGAATTATTTTGTCTGGGTCACCATGGATGTCTGGCATGTTCCCTGAAGATCAGTGAGCTCTTCTATAAGGTGGAGCACATACTACTGACAGTCTCTCTATCATAGGGATCATGAAGATACAGGAGAAAACAACACATGGGAAAGAGTCTGAGTCAGATTTGTTTTTTGCTTCCTGAATTAAATTGATGGCTCTTAGTTCTGCTCTTAATACCACCTATTCCTTTTAATGCAATGGCTCTTTTCATCATATAGTTAATTTATGATAGAAGTCTTTTGCTAATAACAAATATTGACAGAACTATCAAAGGGTTTATTTGGATGAAGGCAAGCAGTCTGTGTGAGGAGGTACTCCTTTGTTTGTGCTTTGCAGTGGGGATTTCACGCTCTTCCATCTGTGTCTGTGGAATTTGCTGCCAGATAAACTCCTGTCTATTGAGTTGGACTTTGGAGTCTAATCTTCCCCTTAACATCATCTCTAGCTTTCTTGGCTGAGAAAAAAAACAATCAACCACCTCTAAAATAGGTACTGAGTGCAGTATTTTTCCAGCAGAGGGTTTAGTTACAATGGGCAACCTAGAAAATTAATTGAAATTAATTGCAAATGTGACTTTTAAAAGAACTAGCTGTGCTAACCTGAATCATGGCTATGGGCAAGCATTTAGAATCGACATAGCCTGGCTCTGGTTTAGCTAGATTCAGAGTGAGATCAGCTGACATCTGATTTACTTTAAGGGTTTTGCTGATAACCATGAAAGTGAGAAAAAAAATAATCTTAACCCCTCTCTGAGACAAACAGGGAGGGAGTTGTGGCCACTGGAGAAGGCCAGGCAGCCACCTTACATCTGTAGCTGAAGGGTGAAAACCAGCAGTGACTGGAAGGAGCTTCTCAGAATGTTCTGGGTAGACTTAAAGGTAACTTTGCCACCTCTTCTGGAGATATGTCCCTGCTGGTTATTCTGTCATAAGAGTTGTCTGGGGTGTTTTTGCAGCTAGCAGTGCCAGATGTTTGCAACTGCTATCCCCGCCCCAGGATGTTCTGTTGGCAGCTCTTTGACCAAGCTATTATTTTATGGTATATTTAGTTCTTTTTTTACCTTTCCTTGCTGTCAGTCTATACAGAACAATAATCATGTTTTCTTCTTTACCACAGCCTCCATATCCTGCTGCCATTCTAAAAATGCTTCTGTGATGTTAAATCTTTTCTAGTTATATGATGAGAATTAATTCATTCTGACACAGCCATGAAAATCTGATTCAATTCCTTTTTTTGGTATCTCAGTCACAGTCCTTGATCACAAATCAGCATGAGTCAGAATTTCCCAGGTTATTATTTCCTCAGAAAGGCTGATTGCAACTCTGTCTCCATATTTAATATCCTTTTTCTGACTGAGGTGGAGCAGAGCAGTGGAGGCTGCAGTAGTAGTTTTGTCTGGAGACCTGTCTATTGTTCTGGCATTTGACACCACAGGTGGAAAAGGTGCCACCAGAGAACATCCCACAGCAGTTTTAGTGTTGCAGTTTCCCATCATCAGGGGGTTGAGTCCACTCTGACTCTACAGCATAAAGATGACTACAGAAACTACGAGGGTTTATTACTCTGGAAACTAGGAAATCTTGGTTCACATGTAGGGATGCGATATGGTGGCTTCATCAGCATATATATGAGAATTAGGTAATGAGTTTTAGAACTAGCCATATTGTGCTCAGATCCTCTGCCAAAGCAGACTGCCCTAAGATGTTTCACATAGCTGGGTTTGGAATTCTTTTGGGTTCAACTATTTAAATGAATAGCTTATCTGAAGTTACTAAAAGTACATCAGAATGTAAAATAATTAGGAAGCACTCTCTTTGGAGCTCTTACCATTCACTTATTGTCTCCAATACATCTTTGTCTCTCAAATTTTATGTATAGAGAACAGGACTGCTTTGACTGCCCGTTGAAGGGGTGGGGTGTGGTCAGTCTGTTCTGTGTTGGGCTGGGCTGGAGCCAGGAGGGGTTTGGAGGCATGAGGAGGCTTCCCTGTCCCCTTACACAGAGCCTCTGGCAGGAGGAAATCCTGCTTCCACTTGCCTTTGTACCTCTCCTTGTTCTGAAGGCTGAGCAGGAGCTGCAAGGGCTGCAGGAAGGAGCAGACGAGACCCCTGAGCCCTGTGGGGTTTGTCACTGCACAAATTCAATGTCCAGCTGGAGGGCTAAGGAAGCATTTCCATATGTTCTATTGATGGCTGCAGTTTCCTTTTGTGTTTCTCTTGGGTTCTTCAAATAGGGCATTGGTAGCTTTAATACCCTCTTGGGGGTTTTGCTTACTTGTTTGTTTCCTACCAAGCTCTGTGAATATATATTTTGTTTTACATGAAAAGAGAAAAACAATGCCCAGAGAGAGGTAAGTCCACTATTTTTCTGAAGGGAGAATATTTATTAGGATTTAATTGTGCAGGAAAAGCCACCAAGCATTGCCTGAAGGAGAAAGCCTTTATGCCCTGATGTGAGTACATCAGATCAATAACTGGTGGTTAGCAGGGAGGGACAAAAAGCCACCCTTAGTTCTAGTGGTAAAGGATAATTATTATTTAATATTATAATAAATATTATTGTTAAATTCAGCTCCTGATTCAGGCTCAGATATCATATTTTCCTGAGACATATCACACCAGTGCCTTCATTTTGCAGGATGGAGATACTGCTTTTCTCCTTGACAGGGCAGTGTGGGTTTCAACTCCCCTGATTGTTGGACTCCTCATGGGCTAATGTGGGCAAACCAAGCTGCTGGTCCATCAGAAGTGCCTCATCTTGGTTTGACTCATTTGCCTTGTGAGTGTGTTGCTGGCAGAGACCTGAGTTATCATTTCATGATTTGATTTTACACTGCTGCATATGCCAAAGGCTGCGTTGGGCTGCTGCTGCCCTGCTGGACACAGTGGTTATTAAAGCTTAGGTGAGTGAACTCTGTTTCCCCTAAAGTTTCCAAGCAATTCTAGGCTGTATTGGTGAGGAGAATTAGGATAAGATGCTGGCACGCTGAGCAGAATGGGTGGTCTTTGTGAGGCTCATCCATTATTAATTAGCCATGTAATTTCCCTTAAGTGGCAAGGTTGGATGGCTTTTATTTTAGGCCCAATTGCATCTTCGTGCTTGGAGCAGAGATGAGACCCTCTCGCCTGCATTATTGTGAATTACCCATCTGGGAAATGAGAATGCTGTAGGTTGGTGATACCACATGGGAGCTGGCTCGTGACACAGAGACACAATCAGATGCTGAATAAGCAAGGGATTAATTCCTCCTTCCCCTTCTCCTTTCCCCATAAGAGATGGATTTGTTTTTGCTGGAGCTTTGCCTGTGTAAAGGCTGCAGTGTGGAGCCAGTGCTTGCTGTCACGCTTAACCTTTGGCATGTCAGAGAGCAGCTTATGGTGGGGACCAAAGGCTTTCTGTGATGGTGGTAGCTGAGCATGGAGGGGACCTGAGGGAGCCAACCAGCCCCACCTGAAAACACTGGAAAACAAACTCCTCACAGATGACACAACTGTAAGACACTGATTTAGTACAACCTAATAGTTGAGCTTCAAATGCCTTATGATGGAGAACAAATCAGGGTACTCTTAGCTAAAAACAGAGTGATAGCATAACAAACATAACCCTATTGAACTCCAGGAAGCATAAATCACTTATAAATCAAAAGCATGATTAAAAAAATACTTATGATTCACTGCTGAACTCTGTTTTACAGTCTGAAACATGCTATGTTTTCCTTTTGTAAAGGCATTTCCCTTAATCGAAGTTGCTGCAATTAGAGGGAGTGGTAATGAGCCAGAAGGCAGCCGAGTGATGTTGCCTTTTGAGGATCTCTACAGCTGCCATTTTCATAGAGTGAATAGCCATGCTTGGTGTTGGCGGAGAAGCTCCCGCGGATCAGTGCTCCAGAAATTGGAAATGTTGTGTTTTGTAATACACCCCCATTCCCCATAACCTACCATGTTGTTGAATTCCATCCACTTAAAACAGAGCCTATGTTTAACAATAATTTAAATCATTATCCTGCCTGTCAGCTCGGAGTTAAGGGGCTATGCAACTGCGATTCTCTGTTTAGAAACTGCCTGGAATAATAACTTTCAGATGTCTCAAATATGCACCACTTATCTATAACATCTAAATACAAATGTCTCCCTGCTGAGCAAGCCCAACACTGTTTACCTATCGCGTCCAAACCATTCCAGAAGGTTTGCTTGGCGTGGAGCGGAAGACCCTATATCCGCCGCTCCGACAGGACTGTCAGTGTAATGTTTTTCAACTCCTCCTCACCCTTAGGTGATTGCAGAGAAAGAAATAGCCTAAGGCTGGGGGTGACAAGTGAAGAATGTCCCTTCTTGTGCATCCCCCCTTTCCCTCCCCCCGGTCCAAGGGTAAAAGTGCACTGGGAGGCACCCCGTGCTGCTGCAGACGGGATGATGCTCACGCCGTTGGGTCGCTGCCAGCTGCTGTGAGATGATCCAAATGCTGAATCCTGCGTGCCCCGGGCCGAGCAGAGCCGAGGCGCTGTCGCCAGCTTGGGGGCCCTGGGCTCTTTCTCGGCGTGCAGACCTCGGTGGGACCTGTCAAGTCTCATTGAGCATCAGGCTACGCGATCGGCTTGCGCCGTATGCTCCCCCCGAGCCACGGCGTGCCCAGGCTGTGTGCCACAGCTGGATGGCTGCCCTGCCGAGCCCCTGTGCCACAGCTGGATGGCTGCCCTGCCGAGCCCCTGTGCCACAGCTGGATAGCTGCCCTGCCCAGCCCCTGTGCCACAGCTGGATGGCTGCACTGCTGAGCCCCTGTGCCACAGCTGGATGGCCCCGCTGCCGAGGGGAGCTGCTGGGCTGGCTGTGGGCGCTCAGCGTGTCCCTCAAGGAGCTGTGGGGTAATGGGCTGTGGTGTGGGGCTGCCCCAGCAGCTCTTCAGCAGGGAAAACTGAAAAATCCTTCCTTGCTTTGCTGTGTCTGACCTGTGGCTTGACATCAGGGTGGGCTTTGGTCTTCTGGGGGTTCTCTGAAAGGTGTGGAGTGTCTCATGCCACCCACCTGGAAAGAGGGGATCTCCATCCCCATAGCTGGCATTAGGTACCAAAGGCCTCTGCACAGTGCTCTGCAACCTAATGGGATACACTGTGTGGCTTCCAAATTTCCTAATACATCCCAGAGAGCCCCACACAGTGCTTGGGCTTTGTTTCCCTTGGGCACAGGGAGCACCCTCAGCTGGTATGCACTGTTCTGATGCAGTGAACGAAGGTTAAATAAGGAGAAATGGGAAGCTTTTGATGCATCTTTGCATCATCTTTGGTCCCTAGGTGAAGACTGAGTCACAGCTCTTTTTCATATACCAGGTCTATACAAATGTTATTGACATTCTTTCTGGGGTTCTTATCCCTTTGCTCTCAGTTAACGCCTGCATTACTTGTGTCCAGCCCTGCAGCACTGCTGCTGTCCTCATGCCAGACAACAGCAGGGTCTTTGAAATGAGCATTGAAAGTTGCTGTTACTTCATTAAGTTTTTACAGAAAGTATGAAAGTTACACCTTTAGCAGGAGCCACAGTTTGTACCAAATTGTTTTACGTGGCTATGGTTATGGAAGCAAGACTTCCCCCTTGTCCTCTCAGGAGAGCAGTTAGCATGGTGTCCTCTCTGCAGCCACTCAGGGCTGCCACAAAGGAGCACTGCTGATCTGCTGCCTCTGCACTCAGGTTGGGCCCACAACAGTGTTTTTAAGAATAGCTGCAATTAGTGAAGTGTGCAGTGGCTGAGCTCAAAGCTTGGTTTCTTCCTCCTTTTTCTCTTTTTAATGCAGGCTTTCTTGTAGGGATGTAGCTTGGAGAGGAATCCTTTATAGTTTGCTCTCAGCCTGCTTGGGAAACCAGACTGGTGAGGCTCAGTATCTGATGACTTTTCTTCAAGCAGCATGACTGCCTCTACACACATGAGTGTTCAGGCAGTGTACTTGCTTTGGAATGCCCAAACTCTATTTCTGTTCCTCCTTCATCTGCGTGGATATAATAAGTCAGATTCTTCTAGTTGTGTTTTTTCTGGACAGAAACATGCACAGGGCACATGGTTTGGTGCCTGCTCAGCTTGTTGGAGCTGCCTGTCCCACCTGCTGCTCCAGTGCGGTGGTGATGGGGGAGAAGCTCTGCTTGGGGAGCTCTGGCGGCTTTGCCATGCTCAGGAAATGAGCTGCTCTGAGGTCATCATCCCTCTGTTCATTCTCCCACTCTGAATAGCTGGGGGGTCCCTCTTTACTGGCCTGTCCTCACATACACAAGCAGCAGGTTGCGGATGGGAGTTAGAGCAGCATGCAGGATCCATGGGCTCTCCATCCACAAGCTGGCTCCTCCTGCATGCTCTTCCACTCCTCACTGATATTCCCATCATCACTCATGCCAGAGCTCCTGGATCACGGTAGCACTCTAGAAAAAATTTGTATATTTAATCCATTGCTCTGGTGTGTATCTGTGCTGCTGGTATGAGACAGTGAAAAGCTACCTATGTCCTCTACGCAGAACATCACATTTACCAGTCATTCTTTTATACTGGTTTACAGCTTGGCCATGGATGCAGAAAAATAATTTGCAGGCACTGGAGCTGCCTTTGTGCTGTTTGTTGCTCTAAATTTGTGTGGGGTGTTTGCTGCCCAGACAGAGAGAAGGCTGTGATAGTGATCCTAGCATCTCAGGTGTCTCCAGGGAGAGATGACCAGTGACATGTTTCTTTGCTGCCTGGACAGAGAGAAGGCTGTGATAGCAATCCTGGCATCTCAGGTGTCTCCAGGGAGAGATGACCAGTGACGTGTTTCTTCCCCAGCGGCATCCCGAGGTGACACGACACAATGACAGATGGTGTTGGGTTGCACGAGGAGCGTTGCTGGCGTAAGGAGTGTAAACAGCAAGTGTGAGCCCACGCGATCAGGTCCAATTGCTCTCTGCAAGGAGCCACGGCTCGTTTCACTTGTTGGAGGTGGGAATTGTTTGCTATAATAAGCTGAATTGAATCTCAGCTCCTCCAAAACCCCCAGTGCTCTCTGATCTGGTGTTTTGATTACCTGAGCCCATTTTAAATGCTAGCTCAAGCGTCAAGCCCTTGCATTTCCATTTAGCTGTTCAAGGAAAACAATTTTAATAGCAACCCAGCTATTCATCAGGATTAGGCCCTCCTGGAGTAATTTGGACAGCATGCAAGCTAAGTGTGGTGTGATCCGAGCTTAACTTGGAACATCTAGAGGCACCAAAAAACATTTGCTTCTGTAACTGAAGCGCGCTCCTCAGCCCCCACTCTTCATACCGCTGGCCATGTCCAGCACCAGAAGAGGAGGGGCTGGGGGACAGCCTGCTCTGCTGTTATTCCTGGCCCTGACAGAAACTGGGAGAAGCAGAAATATCAGCAGGAAGCACACACTTTTGGAGCTCCCACCCACAAGTCGATGGGAGTGCAGAGGAGAAAAGCATCCATGTGCTGGGGTGCTCACCCAGCTGCCCCATAGGGTGCATCCTGCCTGCCCTGGCACTGCGGCACAGCAGCCTCCTAGGAGACCTCTGGAATTCCAGGGGAGCAGGAGCAGTTAATTTGTTCTCTATTTATTGTCTATGTTGAGATAACTAGTATACTGCTCTGCCAAGTGCTGAGGAAAAAATTCCTTATTCCACGTTGTATGTTTCTTGGAGTGACCCTTGCTGAGCTGCCAGTGCCCAGCCAGGCAGCACTGAGCAGAGCTTCATGTTGGCACTGAAGATGTTGTTTTGCTGGTAGCTTCAAGACTTGGGAGTGCACATGGGTTTCCTTTCTTGTCCACATATGCAAACATCAAGAGGTTTTGCTTATCTAATCTCCAGTATGTAGTGGGAAAATGCTAGAAAAACTTCTTGAAAAAAAAAATTAAGTTGAATAAATTAGGGTTGCTTTCATGCTGTTGCTACTGGCTGGCTTTTTCCTATCCAGACTTTACCAAGATTTCTACAAGATGCTAAGGCACCCAAAAAATTTGAACATTTAATGGCTGTGGTGGTAGGGACTTGTCAAGGGTGATGCTGGCTGCTTTCTGTGTAATCGCTGAGATCAGAACGCGGGAGCTGGAAATCCCTTAAGAATCTGGTCTCTTTAAGCACTTTGACCCTTTGGATTGGCTGTGGAGGCTCCTGGGACAGCAAAATTTATGTAAGACATTTTGCAGTGTCATCTTTTTTTTTTTTTTTTCAGTTTTAGGAAGTGTTGAGGCTGGATGGAGTTCAGAGGGTGAAAGGAATGGTTCTGTTGCATTTAAAAACTGCTTCTCCTTGCTCCTGAGGCTTGCCGGTTGCTTTAGAGGGGGAGGCAGGAGAGTATCTGCTTTCTGTCTGGTAGAACAGTGACTATTTTATTCACAGAATGGTCTGAATTAAGATAAATTACTGAATCTTGTAGAAATCATGATGGTGAGACCAAACTCTCTGACTAGCTGAAAATAATGGCTTTTCGAAGTTCTCTCTATAAATTTTTACAGTGCTTTCTCTTTTTATCTCTCTTTCATCTATCATCTATCTATCATCTATCTATCCATCTATCTATCTATCTGTCTTCTATCTATCTATGTGTAAATATAAAACCAACCAAACAAAATACTTGAAACACTGCACATAGATTAGAAATCTTCCAGACTTCCACCATTTCCATAAAAAATAAGGGCAAAGTAATACTTGAAATTGTTTGCACTTTTTTTCAGTTGTCTAGATAGTGCTATACTGAAATAACATAGTGCATCCAGCTGTAAAGGGAATTCCCCTAGGACTGCAGATCACATGCAGACTGCAAGGAGGAATTACTGAAAAGCTTCAGAGAATGGTGAGAGGAAGCTGTCCACTCTTCACTGTCCACCTGGGCATTCAGAAGAGATGCTGCAGCTGAAAGGGACTACCAGTTGTCCCCACTGCTCAGTTCATAAAAGGGAGGAGAAGGTCAGCTGGAACTTTGAGCATATCCAGAAAATAAAAATAAGACAGGAGAATGGGCCTCATCTCTGCTTCTCTGAAAAACAAGAGAATTACCATGTTGAAAGTGAAGTAAAACTGTGAAGGAAGGAGTTTAGCTCTCATAGGTTATGTATTTAAAATACTTTGGGGATCTGAAAAAAAGGAGAAGAGGGACTTTGTTGTTGTTTCTGCTGTCTTGGGACTGTTTTGGTGCTGTGCTTTCCTGTGTTGCTCAATAAGCACAAGATGCAATTTCTGTGTAAGGGGAAGTGTAGCAAGTCTCTTGGACACTTACATACCTCTTGGACATGCATTGGCATGTTCTTGTGGTTCTTTATTTCTTCTCCCCATCTCCCCAGGAAGAGAGATACCCAGCACTGCCAGGAGAGCCTGGACAGAGATAGAGCCACACAGAAATATTGAGGTTCTGCTTTGGGAGGTTCTTACAGCAGGACCAAGTGTGAACACAAATATCTTAGAGACATGTCCTCCCTTCACCCTGGTCACCATCTGGCATGGGATGAAATCTTTTCACCTGAACACATGCAATGCAGGGAGTAAAAATCAGAGTAGGAATTGATGTGCTTGAATTTTAGACATCCTAGAGTTTTGTGGATCATAGCTACTCTGTTTATTTTTAAGGTGGGCAGAAGATTCAGCCCTATAACTCTGCCTGCCAGCATGAAGTTGTTAAATGAACTACCAGGAGAACATTCAGGTATGATCATAGTAGAGCCTCATGTTGGGAAGCACATTGGCAGTGTTGCAGCATAGGATGGTAGATGCCCTTAATGAAGAAGCACTTAAAAGCTATGCCAAGTGTCTCCTTTTCTGTCTCTCTGCCAGCATCTTCTTCCCTGAGCAGGAATGTGCTTAGTGCTTTGTGTTTCTCTTTGGGGAGCCAGGAGATACCTCTGCTGAAGACTGAGGCTCTAGTCTGGGTGTGTGAGCCATTGGACGTGAAGTCTCTGATGATTTTACTTAGCCACTGGATGGTGATGACAAATTTGGCCGTTGTGGAAGCTTCCAAGCAAAGAGCTGGCTGAGGAGGGAGTGCTGATCCCAGCATGTCCTCCAAAAGCAGGAGCTAAGAGTCCCCTGCAGCCCTGGGAAGGCTCACAGTTATGCTGAAAGCCCTTCATGCTCAGGAGGGCTGCTGAAACAGCAAGGATGGGGTGGATTTTGACTGTCACTTGTGGATTGTCAGTGACTGTGCAGACTACAATAGATTTATTTGAAGTTTCATAGGCTGTGTTTCCCATTTAAAACTATACAGATTTTCAGGAGAAGGTCAGCTGCTGGCCACCTGCTCCCCAGAGAAATGCTTAAAAGGGCCTTTTCTCCCTTTTAACACCTAAAGCCTTTCAACATTTAGCAAGGCAAGTGTGGGATCTGTCACTGAGGGCTCCAGGACCTCACTCCCTGCAGACACCAGAGGGTATTCACCGCATCACAAGCTGCTTGCAGGAGGAGAACTCAAGTCACAGATCACAGGGATTAAAAGACCTCCTGAAGGCTCTTTGGGGAGGACGAGGGACAGGAATAGAAACTGGGGAGCCTGACTTTCTGCCCCTTCTTCTCAAGCACAATTACATCACACCCTGTTCACATGGTGCAGTTGATGACTATAGATGTAGTGGAAGAGCAGTGGGAGGAAAGCTTTGGGCAGGGTTGGGATTAGGAGGAGTGAGAGACAGAGAATGGAATGAGATGGAGGCAGGTGGCTGTGGAGTTGGAATATAGGAAACCTTGACAGCAAAAGCAGAAGTAGAAACCCCATCAAAAGGGCCATTACAGAAAGCACTCATTTTGCCTAGTTTGGAGAATCAGTATATTTTGTTACAGCACCCTCACGGGACAACCTGCCCAGTGTTTGTAATCTGAAATCCTGTTGTCTAACATGTTTTTGGCTGTTAACATTTTTGAACCTATTGTGTAAATAGCTTCTATTTTAACATTTTGGCAAACTTCTTCCTGGGAAAAGCCTGATCCCTCCACGACTCCTCCAGGGTCCTATTGTCCGGGGTCTTTTTTTTCCTTCCTGTTTCACATGTACGTGCAGAGCTTTGACAATTGCACTTTGTAATCTTGAAATGTGAATGCTTTCCAAGTCTGGAAGGAGTCTCTCAGTTTTTGAGATTGACCTTTGATTTCCAGTGACAGCCAGGATGGATTTCTGCAATTTTTCATGTTGCCCAAGGTCTGACATTGACTAATAGGACTGGATATTCAGCAGGAATGTCAGGAAACCTTCGGTGATGAGATTTATTCAGGCTGTCCATGCATAGTTTCAAAACTGTAGGGCTAAGTTCCTGTTTGGGGTGAAGGGAACAGTGTTACAGCAGGGGTGAACTTAGACCATTGCCCCTGCTTTCATTCCACACCCCTCCAGATCTGCCTGATCAACAGCAAGCAGTCTGTGCTCCTTCAACTACTGCAATGAGGACATGCAAAATCACATGGTTTTCTGCTGAAGACCAGCAGCAATCCCATTGCATCTTCCTTTTGTTTATCTTTCTTAAGAAAACAGTGGATTCTGCTTAGTTTCACTGAAATAGTCCATTGCTGACTGGAAATTGCTATCTATAAAAAAAAATGTAGCAAGATGTAGGTCACTGTGTTTGAGAAAGGTTTCTGCAGAGTTTCTGCACTGACTAAACACAGGGACACGTCTGGGAGACAACTCACAGGAATCAGGGTGCATTTTTAAAAGCAATTTTACATTCTGATTATGTCTTTTTGGCCCACTGGGGTTGCTGCCAGCATCCTTGTGACCTGCTCCTTTCACCCCTGGGTGCTTGGGAAGACACCGGAGACCATCACGACTCTGCTGCAGGCA
Organism: Entomyzon cyanotis; assembly: GCA_024500445.1. Lineage (NCBI taxonomy): Eukaryota > Metazoa > Chordata > Aves > Passeriformes > Meliphagidae > Entomyzon > Entomyzon cyanotis. Next base: position 12,002,136 of record JAKEPQ010001000.1, on the reverse strand, counting down.
CAGATTCTTCAGGGCACCCCAGGGGTTGGCTGTGCCACCAAAAAGGGAGGGTGCCAAGTGCCCATGCCATGCATGGTGGGGACTCTGCATGGTGCCGATTTGTCTTGGTGCAGCTTCATCTTTTCCAACAGACCATTTGGGGGGGGGGGGGGGGGGGAGAGGGGACTCTACAGTTAGTCACAGATCTCTGAAGCCATCTGCAAATGTAGATAAATGGAATAACTATTCCATAAATATAGAAGCTCCTCACACAGAGCTTCTCCATAGAGCTCTGCTGATGCAGCAGGACCTGGTTGCACTGGGGCTCCTACTTCAAAATTCTTCATTCAGATCTCTAGCTGTCCCTGAGTATAACCTCACATGACTAAAACAAAATTGATTTTTAATAGTTGGTTCATTCTTTCCTCTCTTCAATGTCTAGGGCAGGGGGAATGAATGAAACATTTTTTTCTCCTATTTGCCAATTAATGTTTTCATTTAACTAGCACTGGTTGCAACTAGGGGAGAGTTTGATTTGTATTTTTACATAACTGAAGCAGTATGTGAAAATAGTCCTTGTTTATATTAAATTTTGTAAAAAGACTATTACTATTTTTTACAAAGCATAAATTTTGATCTGACAGTGTTGTTTTCAATCCAGGAGTGCTTTGAACCAGCCACTCACCCTCCTTTGTCCTTAAGGGCACTGCAATGGATTTCACAGGAGTTGGAAATCACACTTCCATCACTTTAAATGCTCTCAGCAGCCATTAGGGGCCCTAACATGGCTCTTCCTTTGCACAGCAGCTGATGGGATGTGTGAGAAATTTGTTTTCCCTTCTGCCCCCTCTGTCACCTGGCAGGCAGTGGATGGGCTGTGGATGCTGTTCGAGGAGGGAGAGTATCCTGACCTTCTCCTTTCTTTACAAGCTCTGGCATTTGGCATCATCCTGGCCTGGAGAGCATCCCCACTGCAGGAAGTAGCCTTGAAGGCTCCGTAGTCCCTCCAAGGAAGGTCACTACTAAAGGCTCAGCTTGCCCTTACTTGGATATTTAAATGCCCCTTTGGACCGCTTAGATCAGAATCTGACCCTGGTTCAGGCAGAAGAAGAAACAAGCAGCTGCTTCTCCATCATTCAAAGCAATGTGAGACTTTTAAACCCATTTCAAAATAAAGACATTCAGCTGACAATTCATTTGGGCATAAACAAACAGGCACCAAAGAAAGATCCTCAGAGAAATTTAGCTGCTGAATCCTTGACCTCCAAAGGACCCCTAAATATAGTATTGTATGCAACGTGCCTCTTCTTGTGGGTGAGATATTAAGAGCTTATTTATTTATTAGAAAGTGGTTTACAATGTAAGTAAATTAGTGAGTTCCAAGGCTCTCTCTCAGCTGCCAGATGCTGGGAGGATGTTTATGGCCACTGTAAATAATTTCATAGCTTAATACAAACACATTTTTAGAAATCAAGGGCTGATGACTGCATGTTTATAGTGCAGTTGAGGATTTATCCATTCCTCCAGAATATGAGAAAGAAAACAAACAGTATTTCAGCTATTTTAAAAATTCATGAAAAAGAAGAACCCCAAAGGTATCCTTCATTCACAGTGCTGTGGGCTCAAGTCTGCATTGCCTTGGTGGAGCTCTTCCAAGTCTCATCATGTCAGTGAGATCAGGAAATGCTCAGCATCCTTCAGGACCCAGCCCAGGCATTCTGGGCACAGTGAAGGCTGGGGTTTCAACAGCACAGGCAAGTTTTCCCTGCACTGAATTTGTAGATCAGTTTGCTGCTGCTCAGTGACCTTTCCCAAGGTCAGCTTTAAATGACAGAAATCAGATCCTTCCCAGTCAGCAGAGCAACAAGGTGGAGCAGCACAAGAGATTTGCTCTATGTTGTGACTAAAAAGTAATAAGGCCTGAGCAGCCCCTTCGGGTGCTGGCAGAAGGGTGGCTCCAGAGGGAAACCTGCTTCCCAGACGTAGAACATAGAATGGAAATGGGGCTGGAGGGAATTTCCTTTTCAAGGCATGTGTGCAGTGAGGAATTAGAAATCGGCAAGGTGACGTCAGAGCGTATGTGGGATGCTTGGTAGGATTTTTGTGAGAAGTCTCAGTGCCTTGGGGAGGAATGGGCAGAAATGAAATATTACAGATGCTTCATTTGAGCTTTAAGTCTATTTTCAGCCTTTGTGTGGATGGCAGCTGAGAGCCTGCAAATATCAGGAGAAGCTGTGGGCTGCTCGTGTCGTGGTGCCTTGTGGTAGCTGCACGTTCCTGTGCTGTGCTCTCCATAGCAACATATTTTCAATGTAAAACCACAGAACCAGCTGAATAGTTATGAGCATTTACACTCCCATATGCATGGGAAAAGTGATGATGCTGCTAAGCTGCTACAAGGCAGAAATGGTCCTTGACTTAAGTTGCAGCCTAAGTTGTGCTTTTGGTCTAGGGTTGAAATGAAGTTTGAAGATGGGAGGTGCTTAGGCACATGAATTCACAGGTGCTTTGTTCTTTTTTGTGAAAAAGTGAGCCTTTTTAATTACCCAAGAAGTTCTGGGGGCAGGAGAGTGCCCTGGATCTACAACAGGGTAGAGTTAGATGGTTTGACACAATGAGGTTTGCCTGGGCTAATGGTGACAGTGTTAACTACAATTAATTTAGAGCAAAATACCTTTTTTTTTTCAGTTTTGAGAAAGCAGTCAATCCCAGTGCAGCACTGCCTCAGACCTGGCAGGCTGAGGTTTGATTGCACTCATTGCAGCAGTGTCAATTTTTTGCAGTGAGTATTGTCTGGCACCATCCTGATCCTTTTCCTTGATGGTGCTGGATTGCCCAGCCTTGAATTTACCTGTGAGGGTTGCAGTCTCCAGCAAAGCAGAGGTGGCTGTGCAGTGCAGGCAGGCAAGTCATGGCCATGGGCACAGCACTGGGATGGCCAGGGAGGTAAATGGACAGAGCCTGCAGGGTTCAGTGGCTTTCCTTGTTCTTTGAATCATTTCACCCCTGCCAGTTTCTGGGACCAGCAGTGTGTGTGCTGGCAATGGCTTTGAGGTGTTTTGGCAGGTACCACAGTGGCAGGGTGTGCTCTGAGCGCGTGTGTGGCTCTTGTCAAAGGAGCTGCCTCCCAGGCTCTGCCTGCAGCTGCCCATGGAGCAGGCATCCTCAGCAGGATGGCAAACAGGCACAGAGACAGTGACAGCATCTGACACGCCTTTGCTGAATGGCTGGGAGTGCTGGGGAACAAGGCTGCTGACCTGGAAAACAAGCCAAGATTAAGAAATGTCAAATTTCTGGGGAGAAGAGGGTTTCCCAGAGGGCTGAGAGGTGGAGAAAGTAGACTCTAGAGGTTACTTTGGGATGGCTAATTTCAAATGGACCATGAACCCTGGTGTAGCACTGGTGCCTCTGGAAAGGGCCACTCTGACAAAGGACTCACATCCCAAAACTCGGCTCTGGGACATGGGCAACTATTGTCAGGATGACATAGTCGTAGAGGTGACTCTTCTCCTGGACAGAGAGCTGAAGGATGATGTCTTCTCGTCACAGCCTTTAGGGAGCTGCTGGCAGGGTTAATGCAGCAGTGGGCAGGGTGAGGCAAGCACACGAGCCATGCTGTCCCTCTAACTTGCACCCCTGGGTGCTGCAGCTGTCCATGCCCCAGCAGAGCCACAGTGTGAGCAGCTTCGCCTATGGTTAAAAATTCTGGTATCCCCACAGATGGTTTTTTTGTTGTAGATGTAGAAGTGACCCCAGCAGCCATCCTGTTAGTAGTTTCCTTACCAAATTATATTTGCTTCATGTTGCTCACGAATATGAATTTTCAAAGTACTGCAAAACTCACTTGGGAAAGAATTGGCATTTCCTGGGCCTGAGAGCTTGGGTGACTGCAGCAGCTTCAACAGACCTGAGTGAAAAGCTTCTGCCAGGACGAGTCACTGGAATGCAGTGGGTAGCAAAGTTGTCATTTATCACCATTCCTGCAGATTTGTGCCATGGTGGCAGTCCCTGCTCATTTCTCTGCAGACAGGGCAGTTTTTCTGCTGTGGCAGCTCTTCCATCTGCAAGACAGCCGATGAGGCAGAGCCGATGTGGCAGAGCTGGAGGCAGAGCCAGCAGCACGGGGTGACCCTCACCTCTCCCCAGCAGGATTCAGCATCCTGGATGCACTGTGCTGGCTGCCAGCAAGCCAGCAGACAGACACTGCTTCTGTTCTCAGTGCTGTCACTCTGTCCCTCTGCTAGTAACAGTGTGTGGTGTGTTGGGTGTGGGGAGAAGGCTGTAGTGACTTGGAGTCTGTGTAACTCAGGTGTCTCTTTGCCTACTCCAGCAGTCCTGATGAGCCCCATGATTTCTCCATGCCTGTTTAGGGACTAAAAGCTGTCCCCATTCCCCCTAGATGCTAGGCCCCATTGGAAATGGTTGGACTGCCAAGAGCTGCCCATTTTCCTTGTTGGCAGCATGGAGCAGGACCTGCATGTTCAGCACTGTGGCCTAGTGGAGGGAAGGATGCTTGGCCAGGAGGGATTTCATGGACTTCACAACTCTGCAAAAGGGCTGTTAGCTCCAGGGTGGAAGATTCAGCTGGGTCTGGAAAGCTGTGGAACCCATCCCAGCCAGGGCTGTGCCATCCCTGAGTGGCTGAATAGTAACAGGTCAGCAGGATGTTTGCAAAAGTGAGCAGGGATGCAGAGCCCTCACAGTGTTTAATAGGAAGAATAAAAGAGCTGACAGGGCATATAGGCAGCATCTCAACCTGACCCTCTTCCCTGTGTTTATTGAACACTCTCACTGTGTTATGTCTAACTTGGGTCATAAGCTCCCCTGGGATGGGACTTCCCATTTTTAACTGTCAGGCACAAGGCACACCTAAGCCGCCTTATAAATAATCTTTCTGTGCAGAGGGAAACTTGACCCTGGAACATAAAGGGGTGGCTATGGCAACCACTGTCTGGGTGCTCTGTGTCTCCTGTGCTGGGGAGATGCTTTCTCCCAGGCTGGAGAGTGTGCACAGCTTCCTGGGGCCCTTTCTGCATGTGAACATGGACTTCTTCCTGAGCATGTCATCTACGTGTCTTGTTAGGATTTCTTCTTTTTTTCCCTTTTTTTTTCCGTTTGCATACTTTGATATGAAAAAGAGTTACAGAAATACAGCCAGTAGTAACCCTTTCTTCTCTGTTTTAGATACCAGGATAATTTTACCACATCCTCTGCTTGTTCTGCTTTCAGAAATGCTTTTACAGGTTTAGCTATGTGCCTTCCCAGGACCATACTATGGTGGGTAGGAATGAGTCCTGATGTGAATTATCCAGGCTCTTGCTCTGATCCCTGGCCTACATCTGTGCTTGGAAACAAAGCCGTTTATAAAGTCCTAGTTGTTACAGTACCAGCAACAGTGGGACTGTACTGAGACAGTGGGGAGAGGTCTTTTTGCTCTAATATCCAGGTCCCAGACAGACCTGGGATCAGTCCCAAATTCCTTTGAGCAAGGCATTACTGGTTTTGGTGATGACATTTCAGTTGATGTAAGCACATCAAACTGCAATTTGTATTATTTTATAGCAAGGGTTTGATAGTTCCCTACAACAATTCAGAGTAGGTGTAGAAAGGTTCACAGTAACATTCTCACCAATTATTGCTTTAAACTTTGATGCTGAAGGACACAGAAGCTGAAGAGTAATGAGTCTATTAATGGGATGAGAAGTTCTTGAGTTTGGGAGAGTCAACCCTATATTGTTTACCAGATTGGTTAACAGATTGAAACTGGACAATTGGATGAATGATCTGTGGATGAAGTGGATCCTATGATCTGTGCATTCAAATTAGCTTTACTGATAGCCATGGTATTGAAGGTTTTCTCTGAGGTAGGTGAGAGTGAAATTTGTCTTTTGGTTCTTAAGGAATAGTCTGAAGCTCTGGTAGCAAGATTCAGCTCTTTAGTCCCTTTAAATCAGGGTATCAAAATAATTCATAAAGAAATCACAAGCCTAATGGGCATTTGCCATGACAAAATAAATGAAGAATTTGTTGAAGAGATAACCTTTTCAGTTATGTACCTTGGTGGAAGTGAGCATTGGCTCCTTGTCTGGTTCCCCCATGATTGTGTCCAGCAGGGACAGCTAGAGTGGGGGATCTAGGCTAAGTTTCAGGAAATCACCTTTGCTGTTCTCTCCACTGGCACAATGCAAGGGGACAGATAGAAAGTGGAGTTTAGCGAAGAATTTTCTTGTTATGTGGAATGTAGTTTTTAAACCTTACCTTGTGCTCCTGATTTGGGACTGCTGATGTGTACATCCTATTGCCTTCAGTGGGATATAAATACTTGTTTAGATGAAGTTTAAGTGCTGTCATGATATGGAACAAACCTAAACATGTACAAAACTTTTCTGAATCGGTGCAGACAGCAGTAATTGCCCTATTTTAAAACAAGCTCATCAAACAAGGCTTTGATTTAGTGCTTCCATGCATAGCTGTGAGAGTGCATCCTGCAGACTACCAACTCTGGAATAGGAGTGAGGTGGATGGGGTGTAATGGCTGTACTGTCATTTTGTACATGTGGAAAATGAGTCAGAAAATTTTTGAGAGCTCCTTCATGCTGGATTGTGGGTGGAAATTCTCCAAGAAAGATATATTAAAAGGAATTAAAACAAACAAAATATTCTGGACAAATATCACTATGTGCATTCTTTCAGATATATGTTTGTTGGATCTTTAGATGAGGAACCAGCTTGGTGGAGGAGAGGTATACATAAACTTAGTTAGTCATGGTTGAAAAATTGAAATACTTTTGGCAAACTCTAGCTGTTTTCTTTCACTATTTTCAATATTCTATATTTCAATGTTGAGTCCTGAAATAACATTTTAATCTTGAAAAATCACTGGCAACAGTGATTTCCAAACAAGCCCCAGAAACCAACTGGAGAAGCTCTTGGTCCAATATTCATTTGCTTTTATAAAAGGAAGTAACATAAACTGAACACTCTGTTTCAGGTTATCCTGAAATACTGTATCTTCACAATTAATTTTATTTTTTCTTCAGGCAGGATATGGAATATTATGTATTATTACTGCATTTCACAGGTTGCATCTTCATGAGAAAATGTGCTTTTAGCTGTGGTGAGTGAGTTGGCAGCAAAATCCTTGTGATGTCCGGGCAGTTTATCATTTTGCAGTGCTTTTCTGAACCAAACAGGACTGCAGCAAGCCCAGGTTCCTGGGATTCCTAAGGAATGGAGCCTTCCCTCACTGGCATTCAATCAGTTCAATAAGCAATGATGTTGGGTAAAATGTTAGCCCTTGGAGAGACCCTGACAGGTACCAGGTGGTTGCTGGTGGGTTGAATTCTCCCTCAGCAACTTTTTGCAAAGCCATCAGTGCTGGCAGGAGCCTGACCCTGGGAAATGAGGGGGGAAGCTGCAGAAGGAGCCATCATCTCCAAGCCTGCATGAAGGCACAGGGGCAAATGAAAGTGAGTGAAAAAGGATAAATGCAAGGAGGGAGGATGATAAATGGGAAGGAGGCAGAAAGTGCTTGTTTTGAAGAAAATTGCTGTCAGGTGATTCAGGGGGTGATGGAATGTGTCTGATGCAGCTTGGAAGTTGGCTGTGAGCACTGAGATGCTATGGAAACGTTTGCACAGGAACATAAGGAGGTTTGGAAATAGGGTTGTGGGAGGGCCCATGGCAATCTGCAGCAGAGTACATGGAGGTAAAATTGTGGGGTTAACACTGCATGCAATTGTGAACTTACCTGAATAGGGGAGGTAAGAGGGCCAAAATTCCTAGGAGGAAAGGAAGGTAAAAGGGACAGTTGTGCCAGGAGCAAGGAATAGAGTCACTGGTTATGAGAAGACAGCTCTATAAAGTTCGTAGACAATCAGGACTTGCAATTATTGCCCTAATTTCCCATGAAGAAGGTAAAAAAAAAAAAAAATCCAGAACATTTCTAGGGAGAAATTTACATCTTAAAGATCAGGAAACATCAGATAAAGTGACAATTGACAGTCTCCTGGGAGAATTAAGTCTATTACAGGTAATTAAAACAAGTAAAAAAGGGTTTCCAGCTGTAGAAAGAATCAAAAGAAATGGAAGGAAAAGTGGGTCACCCTACAGAGAGAGGCAGGACTGAGATTAAAATAATATTGGTATGGTCCTAAAAGTGATGATTGTTTTGCTGTGGTTTCCAAGAGGGATAATAATAATTGATCATGGAGTCTAGGAAGCCTCAGGCAGTGGAGATGAAAATCATTGACTGTGGTGGGAGTAAAATTCAGAGACTTCATATATGAGTGGGAGATGGATTAAGGAGTAAATAACAGGATCTAGGTTGCCTCCACAAAACCCAGGGCACATGGTTTCTGCTTAAACCATATTTCTCTGGCTTTATGGGGAGTTAGAAAACCCATGAACACAATAGAGGGAATCAGACCAGGAGGGGCCAATATCCAGAGGTGGCTGTGGCAGTCAATAAGCACATCTTCAACCTGAAGGATATCTGTCAGTCTTCAAAACTGCTGGCTGGGGAGGATGAATTTACCCCAAATCAAAAGCCCAAGTGCAACTCAAAATGTGTTGTTTGTAACACAGATGTTGCCAGTACCCTGCAGACTCTCTCTGAGCATCAGCTTTTGTGGAAAAGAAAACAAATGCATAACTGTAACACACATATGGAAGTTTGTTCTTCATAATCTACTGTCAGAGTCTTTCAGAACATTCATATTTTCTAAGGAGAAGAGTAATTTATTTCAATTTTATGAGGCTAGTTATGCTCTTTGTGCTGTTTCACATGTGCAAATCAATTTGACATGCTTACAGATGTTAGGCAGAATTGTATGAATATTTGTTATAAACCAGACTGGTTCAGAGCACTTGATTAGATAATACATGCCCCAAAACTACAATTTATCGGTCCATGTATTAGACTGTATGCTTTCATTCCTTAGATTTTATTGAAGAATATGCAGATGATCAATTCAATTACTAAGCTGGCCTGGGAGCTGCAGTTGCTCACTCTGGCTTAAAAACAGTCACAGTTCTGTAAAGCTCAGGGATTTTTATTTTCCCTTTCTGAATATTTCAACTTGGAAACTGGCAGCTCATGAACTCACATCCTTTTAGAATCCAGATTTGTTTGGGTTTTTTTTCTGATTTGCTTTGCTGTGATATTTTGTCTGTAGGTACAACACTGACCACCCATGACAAGAAATCTGTGATAGTCACAGCAAACCAAGGGTGCATATTTGTATTCTTAGAAAAGTACTCTGAACAGATCCCAAGGGTTTCCTGAGATTCATTTGGCAGACACCAGCTACCTGATGGTATAAAACCACCATTCCCTCAAAGCAGGATTTGGTGCTAAATAGCTGCAGGAAGCCACCAGATCTGCACAATAAATTTATTGAATACCTATCAGTTAGGAACAGCTAAAAGACTGGGTTTATTCTCTTCCATCCCGTGTTTTATCACCTCTCCAAAACTGAGTCATACAAACCAAGTAGTTTTAGTGCTCAATCTCTCCCAAAATGCCTGTAAAGAAATGCTGATTTTTATCCAAGCAAATGCATACACAAAGCAAAGATGAGTCCAGGGAGATGAACTTAAGCACTGTTGATTTCCACTCATTTCTGTTAAAGTGGCAGATGTTTTTAGCCTTGCAATTGGTTCCACAGGGTCAATGATCTGCTTTCTTTTGTAACCCAGCTTTAAAATCTGGTTACAATTTTTAGTGTAAAGATGAATTATTTCTCCCACAGAAGGACTTTGGCTTTGGACTCTGTAACCCTTGGCTTGAGCTTTGACTTCTGCCCCTTGGTTATTGCAGAAATTCTCTTAAATGCTTCCATCAGTATTGGAAAAAAAAAAATCTGAATATCTTGTCAGAAAGATGATTAGGGCTGTGTTGGTCACAGGCAAACAAATGGACTCAGGTGATTTAAACATCTGCCACTCCTGCAATGAAAATGGCTGACATGAAATACCAGGTAATTTGCCTTCCAAGCTGCAATGGGCAGGAAGCCAATATTTGCACATAGCAATTAACTCCTGCTTTAACCATGTCAATGCACATGAAATGTGTGCTTGCCCTCCACTGAACATGTGGTGATACCAAATTGGTGTGTTGGGGAACGAGAAATTCTGGAACAGTGGTTTCCATGCTGGCCACTGGGATCTGTAGTGGATGAGAAATCCCAGGTAGGTTGAATTTTGAGGTGAGAAGAGTAACCTGCACTCAGAAGCAGACGAGCAGCAGGTAGAGAATAATGCATTGATAAAGAATTAGGAAATTAGAGGGTGTATGATGGAAAATGGAGTGGTTTTTTATGCACTGAGCTAAACCCTAAGGGGCTTCACTTAAGAACTCTGCCAGAGGAGCCATCTAGCCCCCTGGACTGCTCAATCCATCCCACAGTTTCCAGTCTATAAAATAAGAACATTAATTCTTCCTGCCTGCCACTCACCTTTTATAGATCCTTTCTGTTTACATGGTGAGGAGTGTCTTCCGCTGCAGAGCCTGGCAGCTGGGTTCTGATCTCAGACACAGTTTGCCCCAGAGCAGATTTTACTGTCTCTTAAATTGCAGCCTGGCATCTTACATAAATAGCTGGTACAAGTGGTATTGTCTGTTGGCTGTAGTTTTACAAAGAGAGGAGCCAGAGCAGTGAGAGCAAAAGGGAGCAGCTCCATTTGAGATGGGATATTTATACTGTCAATGAAGTAGTGAAATGCACATAGCAAGATACTGTATTAGTAAGTATTAACTGATGTCCTTGATTTGATGTGGGTGTTTTCAACAAGGATGGTTGATTAGAGGCAATAACTCGGGCGGTTTGATTTCTCAGTTGTTCATAAAGAGAAATGTACTTTGTAGAAGTGAATTCCTAAGTATATGGCAAAAGAGGTTTTCCATCTGAATCATTCCTTTGAGGGATTTTAAACATTTGCCTCCCACATGCTACAATAATGCTCTGAAAGTGGTTTCATTGTATGGTCCGAGAAGCTGCATTCTGGCGCCTGATGGTTTATGAGAAATAAACACAATGGAGTGGTCTTGGGTTATATAAATTCACAATTTAACAGTACAAGCAGTAAGGGGAGAACCTGTGTGCAGCATCAGAGCAGCAGGATCCGTCCGGCAGTGTGGGTTTCTGCAGCATTATGCTGAGCGTGGCAGATCCCAGTCTCCTCTCCAGACCTCACATGGAGAGTAGGAGTTTGCAGAAAAACAAATAGTTTTACAAGTATCTCCTCAGACACACGGCCAGCAGGGAAAAGCACTTGGGACATGCTCTGTGAGTGGAGCTTTACCTCTTAATGACTGTGAGCGGGGCCTCAGCATTCTTCACGTCTCAGTTTTTCTCCTGTGTTTATTTTAAATAAGGATGGTTTTCACTCTCCTGCTTGCAAAGCTCCTCCTGCTGCAATGAAGCAGTTAAGATGCACATTGCAGAGACCGAGGGAGCCTAGAGCAAAGCATCCCATGGTGACGAGGATGTCTTTACACCATGAGTACAGCAGGCTGCATGAAAACCTGCTTTAATTTGGGTGGATTTTGAACCCACGGCAACACAGTCGTTCTTCTCTTTGCAGACCCAGTCACAGATGCTTTTTGTCTTTCCACTGGAGGCGATGCTGTGTGCTGGGTGCCACACACACATCAGGCAAGCTGGCAACCCAAGGAGCTTGAGCACAGGCATTACTCCTTGCCACCAGTTGCAGTGATCTCCATCCTTATTTTAGGAGGGATAAATGAGAATATAAGTTGTTTCCATTTTACCATATTTTCAACCCTCAGTCAGCTGCAAGTACATAATAAGTTGAGCTACAAACAACATACAGAAATTGTTCTGGCTGCTGCTGCACTGAAGCATGGCAGTCCCCAGCAGTGCACATCAGCTCTCCAGGACTAAGCCAGTGAGGGAGCAGCGACTGCCACAGCACAACACTCACCACAGCTGAGCTGAGATTAATACCTGCACTCCCACAATGGGGAGTATGAGTCTGTGAGAGACAGAAGGTTTCCAGAAGCACAGGTTTATTTCTTGTCTTACAACTGGTTGCTTTTCCCAACTGCCCTTGAGTGCAATCCTATTTTACAGAGTGGTCCATCTGCCTCACATTTCAAACACCTCTCCCTGCAATGTCAAGATCTTGCCAAATGGACTGTTTGGTGCATAATTCTGCTGTAGACCACAGAGGAGGTAGTGCAAGATTACAGGTGGTGGAAGGCCTGCTGTCCTCCCTTGTGACAGGTGGCACTGATGGTGGGAAAAAGAGCCTTGATCTGCACTCCTGAGTGGGAATGGAGCTGCTTCAGTGTGGTGGGAATAAGACAGGATACATCCTTTTGCAGGTGCATCTTTACATAGAATATTCTTATAGAGGCCACTGACTTCAATGTGTCTTTTGCTAGCTTAGCACCCATGAGGTTCCTCAGTCATGGAAATTATACCATGAGCACCAGTACTCACTGAAAATACTATTACCCAGTGAAGTGAGGGATTAAGAGAAGAAAACTGCACTTGTGAAAAAGTAAAGCAAAGAGCAGAAGGAAGGAAAACTATGAGCCTTTGCATGGAAAGGGAGACATCATACCAGCAAAGTTCTGGCCTTACCAGTTTTTTATTCTTGGCTTAGTAGCTGAGGACAGAAATGTTCTCCAGATGCAAGGAATCACTAGGCAGTTCCTTGACTTCTCAGCATTTCTCTCCTGATAGGGAGGATCATTAGAAATGGGATATGTTCTTAGGTTCTCACAGAATGGTCTCATTTCCCAAATTATTTTTTTGTAGTAGCAAATCTCAAAGTTGGTTTATTTATAGTAGGTGTTCCATAGCTCATTCTGGAGACTGGTTGCAGACCTAATGCTCTGAAGAATTACAATTCATGGAGGTCATAGGATTGCACCAATCTCAGAAAACTGATCAGGAGGAGATCTGTGTCCCTTGAACTGCAGTTAAACACGGACTGTCTGAGTTTCCAGTGTGTGTGTGCATCCATGCTGAGTTTGCTCTGCTGTCTCAGATCCTTTACAGGTGTATGAATACTGGCTGCTCATGACCTTGGAAAGTCAAGCCTTGGGGCAGTAACAGACAGCAGTGAAAAAAAAAAAAAAAGATGAGGGAAATGATGATTTGACAGCCTGACAGCAACACAACCCCTTCAGGCTTATGTGGGGCTGAGATGATCTGTGCCTGCTGGTGGTTAGAAATGCTTTTGTGTTTGGATGTGCTTGCAGCTGTATTCAATGTGCATATACGTGATCTCTACAATTAATATGTAGTCGACATATTAACATGTTTAAAGAAATAAATTATTTTGAGAAGACAATATTTGGCAGTGGTTCAGAAGAAAGGTGGCAGTGAAATACTGCTGATCTGAGTGCAGTGATTACAGCTGCATCTGTCTGCTCACCAGCTCCTTGTAAAAGCTGCTTTAAAGTGTTACTGCAGTTGCACTGAGCCTGCACAGAGTGGGAAGCTTTGCCATGCCCTCTGAGGAGGAAAATGGAAAGCTTTGAAGCTTCTGGTCTGAGGAATATACTTCAAGTTAATTTTCTGTGTAAGGAATCACCTGCTGAGAGTCTAAATTTTGCAGATGAACCCCACTAAAGAGGAGGAGAAAACAGAAGGCAACTGAACTGCTCAAGTGCCCTTCATTTCTACTTAGATAAATTAATTGCTCCCCCTTACTTTCTTTTTTTTTAAACAAAGCTAGAAAAAGACACAGAGGCATTCATGAAAATAGGCATCCTTTAAATTCAGTGTCTCAGATTCTCCAACTGAGGAGCAGAAAATCTGTATTTAGTAGAAATCCTTTCACTTTGGCCGTGTCTCTACTGCTACCAGGAACTTTTAAGTCACAAAATCCAGAAATAACATTGTAACTGCACTGATGCAGAGCTCAGCAAAACCTCTCTGGAAAGCTACCTCAGTGGGCAGCCAGCTCCACTGAGCTGCCACGGTCAAGGCCAGCTTGCTGGTGGTGTCCCAGCTGGGTTAATTCTCCGGTGGCTTGGGGACAGCTGTGCTCTTCACTCACAAGTCCATCTATTCTCACCCAAGGAGATCTCTCATCAATTGACTTCTCCCAAAGAAGCGCTGCCAACTGCCGTATATAAAAAATTTTATAGTCTTGAATGTTTAATAAGAAGAAATGAATGATCTCTGAATTCTTCAGGCTGAAGCTGGGTGGTCCTTGGGAATGGGCTGTTGGACCCATTTTGAGTCTTACAGTCTTGTCACATGAAATCATTCAGTCCTTTTGATGTGTCCCCCAGATTTGTCTCCGTAAATATAAATGCTCCTGAACAAAAGAGTCCCTCCTTTGTAGGCATTAAAGATCACTTTTAAATGTTCTGCTGTGCTATGGGCTACTCCAGCATGAAGAGCTTTGTCTGTATTTAGCGTGAATAGTTTGGTCTGTGTTTAAAAAATGAGAACTGAAGCTTTAGAGGAAGAAAACAACTAATTCCTGGGCATCTTCTGCTGAAAGAAAGTGGTCAAAGTCACCTCATTTATTCCACATTTCATCAGAATTGTTCTTTCTTAGCCCTTGGCCATTATCAGTTAGTTATTCTGGGCAAATGGCATTCCACATTTCTTCCAACCTACCTATTACCCCAAAAGATGGATCCCATTTTTGTTTTGATTTATATTCAACGGGATTTTTTTTCCCTTTGGCTGGATATTTTGTGATGCAGGCCAGCATCTCTTAGAGACTCATCTCTAAATTTTCACAAACACACTTCAGAAGCCAGTAAACTGCAATCCTTTCTTCCATGGGTGTTTGCAAACATTAATGAACTAAGTCTCACAGTCACTTCTATATGTGTGAGACATCTTAATCCTTAGGTGGCCATGCATCTGAGCTACTGAGGAATTTAAGTAAAACAGTTGGATATACAACCGTGGTTTGCTATCACTGCCATGTGTCTTGTCTGCAGAGCTCCATCTCTCTTAACCTCTTTTCAGATGGAAAAAGATATTCTGTCCAGCAGCCAAAGGGAAATGCAAGCATCCTGGTGGAAAACAAGCTGTTTCAAAACCCTGGCTGCAAGCTACCCACACATCACAGTTGTCAGCCAGGCTGCACATGCATAGTTACAGGGAATAAAATAGAGAGGACCTTCTGTTCCTATTCAGAAAGGTCTCCATCCATTCACCTACACAAAAGGATTGTTGTCAGCTGCCACTATTAATTTGTTCTCCTATGTAGGTTTCCAGCTAAAGGATAGTAAAATAAATTCAATTCTATCCAGCAGGAGCACTTGGAATGCAAATGCTAGCCTATATATTTCAAAGCATTAATGCGACCCACTTCTAGATTACTTGGGGTAATTTCTGGTTTTATTTATTCCTCCTTTTCTTCAATTAACTTCTGGGAAGAGAGGCTGAAATATCAGTATGCAGAAAATCAACTATGAGAAACAAAGCCCATTTTTATTTTGAGACTCTGCTTCCCTTGTAATAGCAGTTTATTTAAAGAGGAGCCTGGAATAATCCAGTTTAAGCAAAGCAAAGAGCTCCACTGAAGCCAAACCTTGTGTGGGTGTGCTCTTGTCAAAGCTCCCAGAAGAGAAGGACAGGAAAGGCTGTTAGTCAGACCTCAGATATTGCAGGAGATGTTGGTTACTCAGTAGCTGGCATTATTCCTTGGCACACCAGTACAGAGCTACTACTCTGGTGTACTGGGAGAGAGTACACCCCACTGCAGAAATCCTCAGATAACCTGATGTGCTGTTCTTTTGTGGCCATAAAGGAAATCCCAAGGATATGTGGCTGGAGGAGGTGTCCACTGCAAGGGCCTAGCATGTGATTTAGGAACAAATCTGCCTCTTCTTCTTGCTCCACCTTGTGCAAACCAGTGTTTGCAGCACATCCCACGCTGGGCTCTGCTGTGTTGCTTTGTGCTGTTTGGGGTGGTGTCACCTCCTACTACTTGGACCTGAGCTCAAAGCCACAACAGCCTTCAGTCCATGTGGGTCACGGCTTCCTACACCACCCCAGGAGTTTCCCACATACTCAGTTTTCACACAGTGAATATTCTCCTTGTGCTACAGGCTTCTCAGCGTTCAGAAAGTTGGACATAAAAATAAGTCTTTGCATTATCTCAGCTTTCTTTATAATTTTTTTAATGGAGGTTTTTTTCTCAGTGTATCATTCTTTAAAATTTCTAAGACAACAGCACAGCTAAGCATGTGTATAAATATAAGTAATTTTGGCATTAAAGACAGGGGATTATGTTCCTCAGAAAAAGAATAAAATAAATTGATTAGTTCTTGAAGCAGCAGGTGATCCTAACAAAGATGATAAGGTGCAATTTTGTTTCCACTGGTGGATTTGAATGTCTTGAGTGCCATCTTTCTTATTTGTATATTTGTGGATTTGAATTTTAATTATTTGGCTTGGAAATAATAAATGATTGTATTGTATTTCTAAAACCACTGGCATATACCCAAGTTCTGCAGTGTAAAATTCATATCTTTACTGCTCTGCAGTGAGCACCAGAACACTAATGATTAGTTATAGACAAGAATATTAATTAAATTTCATATGGTTATTAATAATCTAGAACTGAACATAGCAGGTTTTTTTTTAATTTAAAAAATGTGTAGTTAGATATTTATTTCATGAGTCTATGAGAATTACTGTGGACAATAAAGAGGGCATGAATACGTGGAGCCTGTACAGATATTGATTGGTGTGTTCAGGGTGTATTTCAGATATTTATCCTCTGCTTTTCCTCTCCAAGGAGAGCCTCCCTTGGGCAATTCTTGCCATCGATTTTGAGTCTGCCTGCTCAGAAGCTGGAAATGTTGCTGGTGGGGAAAGCACAAGAACAGCAATTGATTGCAAATACATTTTATGATACTCTGCTCCCATATTTCAAAGGGGGAAATTTAATAACGGCAGCAGGTCTCTGATTTTCCCTTTTAAACATACCAAGCAAACCCATATTTTTTCAAGCTCCTGGACATTTCTTGCTTTCTCTGAAAGTGACCCCATTTTTGTGTTCTTTCTGCCCACAGACAGTGAAATCATCCCTCCCGACTGCCTGCGGCCACGCTCCTTCACGGCCATCCGCCGGCCCTCGCTGCGGCGCGACACCGAGGACACGCGGCTCTCGGTCAGCCTGTGTGACCTCAACCTGCAGGAGGACACCTTCCACGTCACGGCCACCACCTGCCCCATCCCGCAGAACTCCCTCAACTCCCAGCACTCCCACCTCCTGCCCTCCCAGCTAGAGAGCGACCTCCGCTTCCACCACCTCCGGGGACCCCACGTCAAAATCCTCGATGACCAAACCGTGGCCCGCCTGGAGCATGCCCGGGAGGAGAGGACTTTGGTTTTCACCAGCAGACCCCTGCGGATCAACGAAACCATTTTTGTCAAAATCAACAAGTCCAACGCGGTGCGCACAGGGACGCTGTCCTACGGGGTGACATCCTGCGACCCCGGCGCCCTGCGCCCCAGTGACCTCCCCCTATAACCCCGAATCCCTGGTCGACCGAAAGGAGTTCTGGGCCATCTGCCGAGTGGTGGTGCCTCTCCAGAGCGGAGACATCCTGGGATTTATGGTGAATTCAGACGGGGAGCTGCACCTGAGTCACAACGGTGCTGGCATTGGCATGCAGGTGTGCGCGGACTGTTCCCAGCCCCTCTGGATGTTCTTCGTTTTGCACGGCGCCATCATGCAGATTCGGTTGCTGGGTATGTTGGACCCCCTTTTCCCAAACCTTGTGCCCAAGAAAGCAAAGTGGGGGGGAGATATGTCATGGGAGAGGGAGTGAATGGCTCCCTCCCTGCTCTAGGATGAAGTACAGATTTTGGGTTTGTGAAAAGTAAAACCTATACGAAGGCACATACATAGCATATGAGTTACAAGACTTAACCTCCTTGCATTTCTATAACACCCTTAACATGATGGTCTCAATGCTCTTTTCAGACAATGAGTTAAGCCTCAGACAATGAATTAAGTACAGATGAGTCATCATTGACCTAGAAGAAACAAGGAAGGTGGAGGAGAGGTGCTTTGGGTGGATTTAATGTAAGGCATGGCCAGCAGGAAAAAAACGATGTGATGCCCTGTTCTGTGTGTTAGATATCTGGGATGATGGACTCCCAAAAGAGTGGTGCCCTTGCTTTTCCCAGGCTTGTATGTGAGAGGAAACCCAGTGGTGCACAGAGCATGGCACCGACCATCTCAGCAGGAGAAGGGTTTCCTTGTCCTCCAGCCCTGTTTAAGACAGTGAAGCTCACACAGGTTGATAGACCTCTGAAGAGCTGGCCTCTTGGTATTTTTTGCTTTTTTTTTGGCTATTTTTTTTGGTATTTTTTTCGGCTCTGTTATCTGATGTACTTCATTGAAATGCTGCAAGTCATGTTTTGAAGGTGTGGAGGGAAAAGCTTTGAAATAACATTTTCTCAGGATCAAATTTACTTTTCCGTGTGTGCATATTAGACCAAGCATAGGATGTGTCTGATCATGAATTTGTACCATATCATGGTTCTGCTGGTGTCAATGTCAGACAGTGAATGATGACAACATGATCTAATTCCTGGTACCCCTCTAAATGGAGATGATTTTAAAATCCTCCTTCTGTTTATACTGTTATACTCATATAACTTTAAGTATACTTTTATTCCATTTTGCTTCAAATCTTCCTCATACCTAGCAGTGAAAAAAAAAACCCAACTCAAAAGCCAGCCAACACCTCCTTTTTTTAGGATTTATAGACAGTCTTTAAAGATAAATTGTAGTGAACACACACACATCTGTCTGCAGAGTCCAGTTCACCTTAATCACAGCATGAAATGCCTTCTATAATTTGTTTGAAGTTGACCACAGGCCTATGCTGTGAGTGTTTTGTGGCTGTTAAAGGCTCACAGATGACAAATGTAATACTGCAATTTATTTCCAGGAGCCTGAGACTCAATCCCTGCTAATTCAGCCTGATTACATTTGTTGTGGGTACTGTACATAATCCATGGTTAGCTCTGCTCTCCACCAACATGTCACTGTGATAATGATAGGTGAAGTCAAACAGAGCCCAGTAAAGAGGAGATTAAACGCTCCTGTGTATGTTAGAAGGAAAATATACTTAGGTCATTGAGCTGTTGGTAAAACTAAATCATCAACCAGTGCTTCCTTTCATATGAGATCACTAATTCAGGCAGTTTGGCACAGAGCAAACAGCCTGTTTGCAATGAGCTCTGAACAAGGGCAGCAAGGATGTGTCTCCCCAGAGGGACAGAATCATATCCTCATACTGAATTCAGCAGAGCACAGACATGAGCACAGACCTCCTGTGTCCTGGGCAAACCTCCTGCTGTGCATGCCCTGTGTATGTCCTCCCTGCCTGATGACAAGTTCAGCCCAAACCAGTATAGCCCCAGTGCATGTTTTAGATAAATCTACATTTGGGTGCATGAAATGAAATAATGAAATGTGCAGTTGGAAAACCCCTCACTACATGTGTCTGTGACCATATAACAGACTTTTCTGGCCTTGGCCACTGGAAAAGAACCTGAAAATGGGCTGTTGTACTTAAGTGAGATGTAAGTGAAAGAAACTGGATTTGCTGACCTTGCCTCTCTCCAGGAAAGGGAAGGACCCTGCTGAGTGTACAGCTTTATCCACATTGGCTTGGGCAGCAAGCTGCCATCTCCATGTTAAATGCTATGAAATTGGAGTTTGCCTGTAATTTTTAAGAGATATTAGAATACAGATTTTAATACCTTTAATAATAGCTTTTCATACCCATATTTCCAGTATAACAATACTGGCAGCAGTACATTCCCAGTATAAATACATTATCAGTGTAATACAAGTGCCCAGAGAAAAGCACTGATGCTGTCCCAACTGCATCTCTGCAACTGCAGTAATTGCACAGATCAACAATATCCTGACAGAAGGCAAAGAAAATAATGAACTCCCATCTCTAACTATTGCAATTTTATTAGGGAAGTTATGTGTACTGCTTGCACTGCAGTGGAACAGATTATGGTGCTTGCCATAATATCTGTCATTATAATATTAGAAAATGTAAGAAGAATATAAAGTGTTCATTTTTCTAATGACAAGCTCCATCTTCAGAATGCAAACAAGAGTAATTTTGTGAGATCTGTCTTTTGTAGTTTGAGTTTTATATCACAGCAGAAGGCATTTACAGTCATATTTTTCTAGTTTTAATAGAAAAAGTGAAGTTACATATCCTTGAAAGAAGTGAGACACAATACTGCAAAAGGCATAATTGTACCAAACCTATCCTAAATAGCAGATGTAATTCTATTTCTGGGGCACACCATAATGAATTAACCAAAGCAATATTATACAGTGTAAGGGAACCTCAGCACCACAGCTGACTATAAAATGAGATTAAGGTGGCTGGCTTTGATTCTTCTCCAGCTTATCAGTTTTTTTTGGAGAATGGACAACCACTCTTGCACCTAGAGGAAGTTTATTTTTGACTCAGAGAACAAGATGACTCTGGGCATTGATCACTGGATGCTGTTTTTCATGCCTGGAGAATTTGATCCTGATTTGGTCCTGATGCAGAGTAGGAACAAGCTCAGGTCCTGCTGGCTGGTGATGTTGCCATAGAAGCTGACATTTGCTGACTGCAGTAATTCCACAGTGCTGGGGATACAACATTTATTTCCTAATATCAGGGGAGACCATCTCTACCCAGGCTGGTGATCTTACAGGACTCTGTAGGAGAGGAGGGCAGTGCAGGGTTAGCTGGATAGTAAAGAATTCTGACTTCTGTTTTCCTCTTATCAATTTGGCATCATATACTGGCAATATATTTGCTGTAGGAGAAATAAAACAGCCAAAAATAAAGATGATGTTGGAAACACTGTTATTCTTCATGCCATCCCAGCAAAAGTAAAATAAATTAAAACCAAGCTCCATTATAATGCAGTGAGAGGCCACAGTCGTCTGTAGGGGGAGGCAGAAGAATGTCAATTTGTTTCAAAGAAAAGTTTAAAAGGCAACTTGACCACACGGAGGAAAGATAAATGAAAGAGGAGTGCACTTTAATGTAGCAGATAATAGCATAAAAAAATATCAAGCTGCTGGGAATTGAAGGGACACAAATTTAAATTAAACATAAAGGAGAGTAATTAACTATGGGAACCAGCTATTGAGGGAGGCAGTAGATCTTCTTTGTCAGGGAAGTCCTTCTAAATATTTTATATGTTAAGTGCTGGTCTTAATTTAGAAATTCTGGGGATTATGCACATAAAAACAACGAAACATAAACCCAGATCATTAGGCATGTAGAAATAAAACAGTCTTTGTGTATCCTTTAGGAATTTCATTAGTTTGGGCTTGGGTTGGTTTTTTTCAAGCATCATTCCTGTATAGTCAACAAAACCAGCCTATTAAATTTGATTTACTGCTCTCAGCTTTTGCTGGTAAGCATTTCAGCTCACACACAGTTTTATTGACAGCTCTGAAAGGTTGAAATGAGCCAGTCTGGATACAATGGTCTGGTTTTGGTCAGGTTTTGGTGGTGTAATTCATTTAAGAAGTTAAATTGATTGACCCCATAAGGTTTCAAAATGTATGACTCATGTCTGGAGAAGCTATCACAGCAATAGGTTTATATATTTAGGGTTTGACAATCCAAATGGTTGGGGATATTCTTTCATTTTTTTTTTTGTCTCAGAGCTGAATCACCAGCATGTAAAACATCTTCCTTCATCTCCTTCTTGTTTTTTGGTTTTTTGGTTTTTTTTTTTTTTTGTGGTTTCCCTTGCGAATTTCATCCTTTCCAATAATATTGAAGCTTTCTCTTGAGCAATGAAATAACATGTTCCATCAACAGTCACACTAAAGAAGCTGAGTTGCCAACTTATCTGTGTCCTTTCTTTCCATGCACTTCAATAACTCCAGCCCCACCAGAACAGCTGCACAATATAGCAGCTCTCTGGATGGCTCCTAATGCTGGCCAAGAGCCAGCCCTAGGCCTGAAGAAAACAACCCAAGAGCCAACATTTGGTGTGGGTAAGTCTGAACTCACATCCATGCTGGATAAACGCAGTATGTGGGATTCCTTCCCACCTCCTGTACCATGGACATGAGCTGGGGCTCCTACTTAGCTGCCCATTGAAAAATATTTAGATATCAATTGTTGCTAAGGTTTGCATTCTTTTCAGACTTTCTTGAAACTGGGCAATGTGCTCAAAACTGAGAGGGTGAAGAAGAAAGACCTGACATGGGACTTGCAGAAAAAACAACTCTGTGTCCTCGGTTCCTCGGGATTTCTGACAGCAGCAATGGGCAATGGACCAAATTGGAAATTAGTTCAGCAGAGTACTGTGGGACACGATTTGCTGGCAAAGAGCTCTTTAAATCAACAGTGAAATTTGATCTGAAGTGGCCTCAGTGCCAGTCTGAAGGACTGCCAGCTGCAATCAGTCCCAGTTGTAGGCAGTTTTTCTCAGAGCTGTGCCCATTATGACTCTTATTGGTGGTCAAGCTTAACAGCCCTGGTAGTGCTGTCCATGTTGAAACAGCCCTTTTCCTGAGAAAATGACTGGAAAGACTTGAAACTTCATGGATGAACAGAGTAGTGCCTTGCTTTGGTGTCAGAGAGAAATTGTTTACCAGGGGGAATTACTTTGTCTCCTCCTGTGATGTTCATCATGCTGCCTTGTCTGGTTTTCCTCGACTGTCCCTCCATCTGAGGTGAGTGACCAGCTCACCACAGAACACTAATGATTCACAGGCCATTGGAGACTGCCCTCTCCTTTCTGAACAGTATTTTTCCTCTGTGTCCCAGAATTCCTCACTTACCTTGCTTACAGTTCCAGCAACTACCATATCCAGTTTATCCCCAGGGGGCACTTTCTCCTCTTTCCTCTTGTCTCTGCTGTGGCACTTGTCTGGCCTGATCCTCCTAAAAATCTGTAGGACTCCTTGAGAGATGATCCCATCTTACCTCATCTTTCCAGGCTTTTGTCCATTCCTATGAAAACAAGTTTCTTAGCCTGTGGTTGCTCCTTGACTGTCACAGGACTCCACATCCCACGGCAGAGATTCTGTCCCTTCCAAAAAGCTTCTCCTCTCTGGGTGCAGCTAAATACTTTGCACGTGCAAGTACTGCAGTGAGCACACAAAATGTTTGAATAGTAACTGGTGTGTGCACTTGTTATGCACACTGCCCATAGCACAGACTGTAGGTAAGTTTGTAGAAAGGTATCTTACACAGGCAGGGAGCATCCAGGATCTTGGTTTTCCAGCTCTGAGTTCATAATCCTTTCCTGTTTGAGAGAAGACAGTTCTTTGCAGTTCTTTCCCCTCATCTCTGATCTCAGAAGTAGCCAGTACATTACCCATTTGGAACTTTGATCCTTCTCCACCGTGGCTCATTCCAGTGATCTGGAAATTGTTCAGTTAAACACAGCATAAAAGAAGCCTGATAAATGCCTAAACATTGTTGCACAGAAATGCGCATAATTTAACAGACTTTCAGTCAGATATGCCTCTGAGTTCTGTCTTCCATCCTTGTTGGTGTTTTTGTTTGTATGGAAAATGGCCTAATTTAAGGTGATTGGGATTTAAGAGCCTGGAGTTCCTATGCACTCCAGGGTACAGGGTATTTTATGGTGTTAGAGACTAGGGGATGGAATTCTGTGTCTCTTGGAAGGCAATCCACTTGTTTTAATTGATGTCTCATCACAAACATTCCTATCATGTATGGTTTTGCTTTCATTCTCAGTGAAGTACACATTAGTGATGGTAAGTTGAAATAGCTGCGAAGAGCAATACAGCATCCTTAACTGCTGGGCTTCATTTTAGCACTGCACAGGGCTCTCCATTCCCCTCCTGCTTTATATTCATTGTTTCAAAGGAGAGATAGCACAAATAGAAGCTTCTGTGTAAGAGAGGACAAGCTATAACCTGGCTCTTGCAAAGCTGGAGAGGTGGATGCAGTCAAATGCTCGACTTCCCTGTGGTGAGTGCCAGCAATGCCATGTTAATACCTGCTCAGGGCACCTCTGTGCCACACACTGGAGATCTCACCACACATGACACATCATTAACCTGCACTTGCCACAGGTGGCCAGTGACATCAGCCTGTGTTCCAAGGGATGAGCTGGTATCTGGGTAAGGACTGGGTAAAGCAAACACACCTCCTCCAGCAACAGCCACAGGGCTCCCAAATGGCTTGTCCTCTGCACACTCACCTTGACAAGATCAGGAGCTATTATTAGTATAAGAAACAATCACAGCCTGCAGTGAGAGGTTCATAGTAAGTGAGGTATGGTTCTCTTATAACACCCTTGTCTGCCTACAGTAAGTATATAGGATATGGGATCATTTACCAGCCTCTTTGCTTTGCAACTTCTCTGTCAGGACAAATAAAATCTGCCCTTCTTTGAACTAACATGGCATGAGTTAGTTATTCTGGCTACTGTGCGAGTCACATAGCAGACTAAACTCTTTCTTTGCTTCTTTGTTAGATCCCTTTGCATCCAGCAGTGCCCATGGACATCCAGAGAGTACTGGCCAAGAAAAGTGAAAATACTTGTTTCCTGTATGCATCTATCACTCTATTTATACCTGTCACTCCTGGAAAAGCACAGAGCTTGGAGGTGCTGGGTTAGGCAGCAATTTTCCTTTTGCTCACGGAACTATCTTTGCTGTGGTCTCCCAAATACCCTTGATTTGTTTTTCTTAAACAAGACGAAAGCTCCAACTCTCATTTTTTGTGGTTTCAGCTTCTTAATCCAGGCTTCTTTTTTCACCTCTTCTTGATGTAAGCATCTGTCTCGTGCTTTGTTGCTCTAGTATTTCTCAGGTTGCAAGGTAGAGCTCCAACTCTATGACTCTTTCACTTCTGTTCAGCCAGACCTTCCCTGCATGATGTCCATGCCCTCAGGATTTTGCAGGATGTAAGTGCTGAGTGACCACTGACCTTCAACTGTGAAGTCAAGAAAGACACCCTGTAAGTTTGCCATGGGCTCTTTGCTTCCAGGGAGCACACTGGGTTTGGGCTGTGAGAGCTTCTGAATCAAAAACGTCTGTGGTGCCTGGAGCTTTCATGTTTCCTCTGCTTAGCTGGAGTGTGCCTGTGATTGCAGGAGGGTAATAGATGTGCTGATGCCCTGCTGCCCTTCTGGACACAGCAGACAGCAAGGCTCCAGTAAAGCCATAAAGTACACTTCTTTTCTGTTCCTCATGAAAGTCTGAACTGTTGTTCTCCATGTGGTTTGGAACTAATTTTTACTTCCTCAAACAGTGGTTGTCTGACGCCCATCTGCAAACACAGACCTTATGGTTCTGCATGCAAAATCTACCAGGCTGCTTTTTGACCTATTTCCGGACATTTCTGTAGCATAATGCAAAATCCCTTCTGTTTTCATGGGCCTGTAAAGGACAAAATGTATCATTGTTCTATTCAGAACAGTTTTTAAGTCCTTCAGGAAATACTTGAATACAAAAACGCCCATGGATCACCAACTGGTGTGGGTCACCAGGTAGTGATGTACCTGAGAGGCAGAGATGAGGTGCAGCACAGAGGCTGGGCTCTGAGAGCATGGCTGGCCAAAAAAACATTGAGCCCAAGGGGAAGGAAGCTCTGGTTTCTGGCCAGTGCAGTATTGTTCCCATCACCGTGGGAACACAACAAATGGATGTGTAAATACATGTATTTTACGGCATTCAGAAATGATGGATATGCTCACATCCTTCCCTAACATTATAGTTGATCTTTAACTACCACGTAACCAGGCAGCAACAGGTGCTTTGTTCTTTTGTTTTAGCATGATGGATTCAGAAGTCCCTGTTGGGCAAGACCTGAGTGGCCTTTGGGGACAGAATAGCTCTCCTGTAGCCTTGGCTGGAAGCAAGAAAATCTGAAATGAATCTGGATGCTCTGGTATCCAGTATCTTGTATCCAGCTCATGTGTTAAGGGACAGACCTCCTCAGAGAGATGTTCACATGAGCTCAACACCCACAGCTGTGCCAGATTTTTGAAATGGATGCTGTTTAGATAACAAAATCTATGGCCCTGATACACTGAGAGTGTTAAGTGTGCTAAAAGGGTACTGAACAGTTTTTGAGATATGGTAAGAATTTTAGCTGTTATGCTTAAAAGATCTGTCTCCAAACAAAAGGAAATCATGTTGAGAGTTTTGAAAGGCATCTAAGTGACTACAACTGTCGTGCTCAGTACACAGGTACCCAGTGCTCTCTGGACTGAAATGCATGAGAAGTGCAGAGATCTCTTGTGCTCCCTTAAATTTGCCAGTTGATTGCTGCAGCCAGACTTCAGCAGCTGTACTAACCTTTTCCACTGTGTGCTGGAAGCTCTGGAGCTTGTGGATGGATGGAACAACATTGAAAATCTGTGATTACTATTGATAGTTACCTGATCTTTATTATCTGTCCTATTTATGCAGCAAATATGTTACAAAACAGAAGGACCTGCACATGAAGGTCAGCATATGGGCAAGTTACTGTGTTGCATAAGACTTTTATCTTCCTTAGAAACTGTGACAGGAGGTTCCCATACTTTGTCTTTTAGGTAGAATGTTTAGTTAAGCTTCTGGAATAGTCGTCAAGATTATTATAGGTAAAGAAAGCCCATAAAGTTGAGGATCATAAAAGTATGTGAACTGTGAGTTGGACAGTAGTGGATATTTACTGACTGTATTCTATAAGCCAGGAAAAACAAAGTTTAAGTGTGGTGGGTTCAAAGGGGGGAAAAGGGATGATTCTGGAGTGCAGACCAACTGGTTATGCATTATTGTTACAGAAATTTGTGTAGAAATAATATTTTTAAAACCTAATTAAGGGAGAGAGTTAATTGAAAACATTTTTTATTTTTAGGGAGCATTGACTGTGTCTGGTCTTCTTACCATCATAAGTCCTCCAGCAGTACAGCTCTCCCCAGACAGCTGCCATTAGGAGAGATGCTTGAAAGTTGGGACAGCCTCAGGAGATACCCTGGAGAGTGGATTGCAATGTTCTGGGAAACCACCCTGCTCACCACAATAGGCACAGAGAATCAAAAGCATCTCTGACAGCCACAGCTGCTGTATTTTGGTCACAGGACGTCTTCTAAAAGGGAATTATGGATCCAGATAGCTACTCTCATAAAAGTTGTAAATGCTATATTAGATCCCAAGAGACAACTTACTTCATCTTCCTGTCCTGAAAGACCTCTGATGATGGAGATGCCATAGTCTCTCTGGGGAATCTGATTGCTTTACAGTGCTTCACTATCTACTTAATTATCTCATCCAACCTTCTGCTCAAAGCAGGGCTAACTTCCAAGGCAGCACAAGCCTTTGTCCCATTGAGTTTTGAGTATTTCCAGGGACAAAGATACCACAGCATCCCCAGGCTCTTGCTCTGGTCCTTAACCAGCCTCACATGACCCTGGCTTGGCTCAACCTTTTTGTAACAGGATGGTATTGTTGGTTTATGATCATCTGGTGACCTCCAGCAATTTCCAGGCCTTTTTCTGTAGGATGTCTGTATTTCCAATTGAATAGACTAATTCCCTGTCTTGTGTTTGAGTAGCTGATTATCTCTGTTTCAGTGCTGCATTTTGCATTTGATCACACTGAATGCAATCCCATTTATTTCTGATCCTGTTTCCAGTTTGGCAGGCCATTTTGAATTACAAACCTTTAGCATACTAGCAGCCTTTCCTGGCATGATGTTGTCTGTGCATTCCATGGTACAGCTCTCTTCTGAAAACATAACTCTCTTTCCTTTGGTTGGTGGACACAGAGGTTCATTTATTTGCAGCTCTCCCAGAGCAATGACAGAAGGTTAGAGAAAGCTTCAATCCGCATTGGTCTTCGCTAATAATTGGACTTTGTAGAGATAAAACAGCAAATGGAATTGATTCAAGACCTATTTAAGGGTGATTCCAGTGTGTTCAGCACGTTTGAGATCAAGTATGAGACAAGTTAGCAGCAGAGACAATTGATCTGGGGGCTTTAGAGAGAGAAAGAATGTTTAAGGTGATTTACTTAGAATTATTTAGTTTTTTAAGTCATGGTTTGAAAACTGGCTCTTGGTGGGAACTCTGTGCACACAATGAGCATGTTTGGCCTTGAGCACATGTATCTGGTTTTAGTTAAGCCAGGCTGGCCACACTCATTCCACTCTGCTCATGATCTCATTCCATGCTCCTTGTCATGGTATCTGCACACCATCCAGCAATATATTAAAGCATGAGTAACGTGTCTTATGTTGATTATTCCGTCACCAAGGGAGAAATGTGTCTTGTCTGGTAGGGAACTCAGATGGTTTTAAACAAAGCTCTATATACTTACGCTGGAGAAAAGTCAAGAGCTGCGCCTTGTATTAGGAGGAAGAATTGGCAAGGTGTCTACTGGCCCTTGGGTAAGGCCATTTTGGGACTCAGACCAGCTACAACCAGAGAAAACCATGGTTCCTACACTGCTGAGCTCTCCCTGCACTGTGGAAAGGCCATTTGTCCTGCTGCCAGCATGCTTCATCAGCTCATACACTGTGATAACTGGGGCACCTCCAAATTCTCCTATTAGTCCAGGAAGAGAAATGCTCCTAACAGTCTTTATTTTGTCTTTAATGAAATGACCAGGTTGGTGTTAGAAATGCAGTGTGCTGTGTGTCAGCTGAGTGGAAGAAATGTCTCCAGGCTGTAGGGAGGAGAGGGCAGGCTTGAAAAACTCATTCAGCTGCTCGGTGTTCATATTAGTGTGTGCAGCGAACGAGCTGAACCCTGTGCCCCTGCTGGGCCTGAGTTCAGTGTGTGTTACCACAGGGCAAGTTTTCTGCTTCGGTCATCTGTCAGACTGGAGGGGAAGGGCTCTTGCTAGTGGCTGTCATTAGAGGCTGCATCCTTCTCTTTGCATATTTACTGAGCCAAACTCCAGCCTCAGCTGCCATGTGTGTGATAAAGGAGGTACCTCTCTATAGTATCTCAAGTGTGAGAGCTCCAAAGCCCTTTACAGAATCCAATTTAATGTCAGCTTGTGCCTGGAAGCAAAGTGCTCCTTTTTTTTGGAGAGGGGTGAAACTGAGGGACTGCAGGCTGAAGCTAATTGCTTCTTCTCTGATACACAGTCCTCGAAACAGATTTTGATTTAAACATGACCTCTCCTCAGTTCCTGTGTTCCACTTTCACTGCTAAAAAGGGCAGGAGAACCTGTGCTTTTGCTGTTTTGCACAATTCCCAGCTGGCACTTGCAGTCCCTGTCTCCCAGGTTTGGTCCTCTTTGGCTCAGTAGCCTCCCTGCAGATAGGAACTGAAGGACCTTTCTGGCTCATAGGGTTTTCCTGACCTCCCACTGCTGCTTTTTCTCTGGGGAATAGCCTCCAACTCATTGAGAACACTGTGGATCCAAACCCTCTGTGTCTCTGGCTCCTTATATGGTAACATGAAGAAGTCTTAGCATTTTAGCTCTGATTTGGAGTTATCCTAGTTTTCTCCTCAGCTGGGGAGCTAGAAACTTTAAAACCTTAGGCAAACTGCTTCTTACCACCAGGAAACCATCCCTTTGGTTCATGCATGTGTGTCTCACCATGTGCACTCATGCTCACTCATGCTGCTCACTCATGCTCACTCACCATGTGCACCATGTCTCACTCATACTGCTGTCTCACCACTAGCTTAGTGAATACCAGGCTGCATTGGCAGCAATGAATGTCCTCTACAAAACCTTTGCAGGAGGTAGTTTTACACATTCCAATTTTTTTATTCCCATTCTGGAAGTTGCTTTAAGATATTTGTTGTTATAACAGCAGAAGGCTGAGATGAGCTGAGCTGAGATGAGCTGAGATGGAGGGAGGGAGCCAGACAGGCTGTGGGACAGAGTTGGCTTTTCTGGGAGACAGCACACTCACATGGAGCTGATGGTGGGCAGTGAGAGCAGGGAGTAATGGAGCTGGGGACATCTAGAAGAACTTGAAGAGGCCTTGCACTCCTGAGCCATCACATGCAGACATACAGGAAGTGGAGAAAACATTCCTGAATAAGAAGAGAGGTGTCCTTGTTCATCCCAGAGCAAAATGCATTTTGGTGACTTATCCCTACCTCTGACAGAAGCCACCCTAGAAAGAGGCAGAGCAGTGAGCATAGCTAAGCTTTCCTGATTGTCAGACCCTCATGTTTGTTCCTGGAAAGTCCTTGAGTGACTTTGCATGAATTTATCAAAGCCTGGAGTGGTGCAGTTTTGCACTAGGTTAGCAGAGAGTGTTCTGACAAGGTGATGTGTTCTTGTGCTGGAGTCCAGCCCACCCTTGTGCAGGCTGTGCCCTCTACTGCTACAAACCCACGGCTGGCTCTAGTGCTGGGGACACAAATTAGCATGAAACCACACGGGAAGTAACTGCACTAAATGACTTGAGAAACATTTAAGGGCAGAAACAAAGGGTTATGATGGCTCAGGGAACTCCAGCAAATTTCAGGGGTTGTGGGAATTTGACGTCTCTTCAGAACCAGCTACGAGCATTAAAAAAAGGTGTAGGAGGATTCTTTTCTTTTATCTCCTGCCTAGATTTCATGCTGATGAGACAAATCCTGAGAGCTGCAAGCCCCGCCGTGTATCCCCAGTGCCTCGTCAGCCCCAATTTTTAAAAGTAACCGTAATTTTCTTTTCTCACGGCGCAGGTTCCACCACATTAGCAGAGCGGCTGGGATTGTCGACACCGAGCTCGCCCACATCAACACCCAATTCCCCCACCGTCCTCTGCAGTGGCGTCTCTGGTCCCTTATTGTCTACGTGTGGCTCTGGCCCCCTCTGCAGCTCTATCAGTGGTAAGAGTGGTGGGATCCCCTGCTGCCATTCCTTTGCTTCCCTTCATAGTCTCACACTCGTCTCCCAGAAGGGCTCTAAAACCACAATAATCAACAGATTATTATTGTCCCATCAGCTCCCCCAGGGAGGAAGAGAGAGCCTCTGCAAGGGCTATTTTCAGTCTGTTTTATGTGGAAGCCACTAGGATGCCTAGACAGCAATATTTCTCTAACCCTTTTCATCGGGAAAGGTCCCAAGGGAAGCAGCAGATTTTCTGCTGCCTGCGTGGCCCTGTGACGCAGAGCTCCTTGTGGAGAGCTGTGTGGCAGTGATATGTCTCATGCTAGCTTGGACTGGAGCTAAGGGTCTGCCTCTACCTCCCTCTTCTCCATCCACACACCTTCGGTAAAACTCAGTAGTGCTATTTCTAACAGTGATATTTAGAAAAATGCACATGCAGTAAAAAAAGGACAGGCTGTTCTGCAGCACTTTTAAAACTCCAGACACGTGCATGATTCCAAGGCATTGATGGTGGGATATACAACTTACCAAATCCTTGGTGCATGGGAACAGCTGTCTCTTGGTTTGGTCTACATGGGCAGCAGACCCCAGCAGATGTTGCCTTCCTGCTGCTTTGAGCGTTGGCATGTGAACCAGGACCCAGCAGGTGGGACAGCAGGTCACAGGAAGGAACCCTGGTCCTGGAGCATGTATTTCTGCTGGGGCATGGTTCCTCCCTCTGTAGTTGCAGGGCAGAAATTACATTGGGACGTCAGGAAGCAACAGGAATGACCATCTTTTTTTATGTTTCAGGCACAGCTCCCAACTCTCCAAGCAGCTTGCCTGAGTCACCCATCTCCCCATCCATCTCAGGGCCCTGGGGGGATGAATGCACCATCTGCTATGAGAACATGGTAGACACAGTCATTTACTCCTGTGGACACATGTGTCTCTGCTATTCATGCGGGCTGAAGCTCAAGAAGATGGCCAATGCCTGCTGCCCCATTTGCAGACGGGCCATCAAAGATATCATCAAAACATACCGCAGCACTTAGAGCAGCAGCAGATGCTGTGGTGGGGACTGGGCAGGTGGGGAGGAGGCTGAAACAACACAGGTCTTGGTCTTTATTCATCACCCAGGAGATTCAAAAAACATCACCCAGCACCACCTGACCTCCTCTTCTACGGACAACAGATGAGACAAGCTTAGATGCTGCTCTTCTACCCCCAAGCGAGCCCTGGGGCTGAACTCCAGCGTCAGGGAAGTTGCGATGGACTACTCTCCCTTGTGGATTTTAAACTTTATCTCAAAAAAAGCCAGCTGGTGCAATCATCCCTTTTCTACACCATGCACAGCAGAGAGGAGTCTCCACTCTAGCAGAGACAGCAAGTGGTAAAAGGTTCAGTGCTACACATCTCCTTCCAGAGGCACCCCACATGCAGACAGCTTAGCAGAAGAGGAGAAACAAGGAACAGGTTTCTGTTTATAACCAGCCTGACCAGAGAAGGCTCCTTAGAAAGGATGGAGCAAGGCAAGCATTGACCCAGTGAGGGAGGTGCAGCGAGCACACTCAGAGCAGAGAGGCTGAGGCAAGTGCAGAAAAGAAGCCAAGATTTGTGAAGCAAAACCCACCCTGTATCTGCAGAGAGAATATCAGACCCATGGCAGCCCCTTGAGGGCTGTCCCCAGCTCCTCCATTGCCATTCTCTGACAGAAGCTTTCATGGTCGGTTTGGCAACCAACAGTGTCAACAGCTCTGCTCCCTCCCAGCAGCATCAGCCCCTCCTGTCACCATCCTGTTGCATGACAAGCAGCTCTCAAACCCACCACCACCAACCTGCGTGTGGCCTCCACGCAGCACAAGGGATTCAGCAGCATCTCTGCTCCCATGGGCCTGTGGGAGAGGGAGATGTGACTCTCACCTTTCTCCCCCTACCATCCAGACAGCACTTGTGAGAAAAAACCCCAACCTCACCGGGGAAGAATGTATAAACCCACACATCTGTGGGTTACCTTTACTGGTAACTTTATCACTGTGCTTTAAGACAAAACCAGCCAGGTGGTACTCAGCTCTTCACAGCCACACCGGCAGGACGCAACTGTCCTTACGTGTTAGGAAGTAAGGAATGAAAAAAAATATAATTTGAGGGGTTTGGTTTACTTTGGTTTATTTAAACAAATCCCCTTTCCTCCTGCCCAGGCTGGGAACCCAGCTGTGCCCTGCAGGGACAATGGTGGCCCCCACGGTTCCCAAACAACTGCTGCTCTGCCATGGCAATAGGCCTGACCCAGGGCTGCTGGCCCTTAGTCCTGGGCTGGGTAGCTTGGCAGCAGTAGGAACTGTCTGCCTCCCTTCCCAAGCCATCCTGCTGCCTTCCAGGGAGGGACTTTGTCTGGATCCTGAGTTGGGGTCAGGGCTGGGGTGCCACAGCAGCGAGGTTTGCCCCACCACATCACCTCTCTGGCCAGACCAGGGAAGGCTGTGGAGTTGCAGCCTTCCTGCTGAGCTTTTCCTTGCACCCCAGCATTTGGCCATTGATGGGATAGGGGTAACAGTGTGGTATAGGGAGAACAGCATTTAATGCACACATGTGCTGCTGGGGACATTAGCACCCTCCTGGCAGAGTGGTTTTCACCACCTACATGGGCAGAGGCTGCTCCTAAACACACCTGGAAAACACATCCTCGCTCTGTCTCTCAAGGAGATGAAAAAAGAGACTGCTCACAGGGGAGCACATTCTAGAGCCTTTCTCTGAAGGTGCCACCATCACTGCAGCCTACCCTGGGGGTCTGCAGCTGCCTCCAGCCCGTCCTGTGGGCAGCACTGACTTGAATGCTGATACTCTGGCTGACAGGGATTTGATATTTCCTGGCATACCTCTGATGTACAACCCAAACCCAGCCCTGTTCCCCAGGCCAGCTGTCAAAAGCTCCAGAGCTCGTGGCTCCCATGCCCAGACGCCCTCACTGAGGGGCAGGAAGAGGCTGGTTGGCACAACCCGGGGGAAGCCAGAGCAGCCCTGAAAGGAGCACAGCTGGTCCACAGGCAGCTCCACCTGTGATCAGCACACACAGGGAGATTTTGGCAGTAGTTACCCAAACTCCAGTGCAAAGATTTCAAAAAGGAGGAACCCAAGGGGTAAGAAGGTGTTGATGAAATAGTGGATGTGGGGAAATGTGCAATAAGCAGCCTCCCGAGCCTTCACCACACCACACAGTGGGACCAGTCCCCCTCCATACAGGGAAAGCCAAGGGGTATATTTTATTTTTCAAGAAATTCCATCCATGGGTACCAGTGCAGTGGTGTGAATTCCCCTTTCACCTTTTGAATTGAAAGTGTTTTAATATATTAAATGTGTTTGTTTTACTGTGGACCAAACTCTAGGAGTTAGCAGAAGCTGAAAGCGTCCCCAGCATATGAGTTCAAAAATTGGGGTTAAGTCCTGCCCCTGCATAGGCTGGCCTCCAGCTGTAAGCAGGCGGGAGAACAAGGCTCTCTCCGGGGAGGAAAAAACAACCAGCAAAACCAGTAAAAATAACAACAATCCTGATCTTTTCTTTTGTTTGACTGGTGTAGGTTCCCATGTACCTCTGTGTTGTGTCATTTGCATTTCATTGCTTTACTTTGAGATGTTTTGTGTTCTGTTTAAAGACAAGAATAACTCATTGTGAAAAATTGGATAACTGTGATCGTGAATAAAGTTGATTTAGATATCCTGCAACAGCATGGGTGACTGAGTATTTACCACTTCATAAGCACAGCAAAACACGATGGGCAGCACAGTGAGAGGCTGAGGTAAGAGCAAGGGTGGCATGAGAGCCTCTTCCTTAGGGGGAGCTGGGTGGAGACATCTTAGGCTTTCCTTTAGTGCTTGAGGATGGGAGGGCATTGGGAGATGGATGTTAATATCTCCGTGGTGGACACCACGCACATGTAAGGAATAAAGGAAGCCACAGAAGTAAAAGCAAGGGCTACCAGCATTCCTGAAAGCTTAAGCCCCACACTCCTGAGCCTCTTCACACCCTCCCCAGAGAGAAGTCACAGCTTCTCGACTCTCTCTGCCTTGTTTACAGTCGCTTCTGTAACCCCAAAAAAGCACCCTCCACCAGCACAAGAAAGAGAAAGTGTGCTGTGAGGAAACCCAGGACATGCTGCTCACCTTAACAGGGGCCAGGAAGGGTGGCTGAAGATGAGAAAGAGCAGTACCATTCCAGCCCTGAACTGAGCAATATGCTGAGCAGGCCCACTGACAATCTGAGGTCTGGCCAAGCGAGATGCTTCCTGCACATGTAGCAAGGGACACAAGGACCCAAAGGGAATTTGAGTACTCCAGAGGTGGTGCCAGTTCCCTTAAAACCCAATCCTCTGCTGCAGCTATCTGCTCAGGAGTGTACCTACAATATAACAAATATGAGATTTTCTCCTCATCTTTCTAACTATTCAGTAGATGAGTAGATGGATCACGCTCGTTGCGGGATGTATTTGAGCTGGCATGTTCCCCCTCAGTGTGGGTGCTCCATCTGCCAAAGGACAGGGACATTCCAGGAGTGGTGTCCTCAGCCTCTCCAGCCTCCACTCTCCCCAGTAGCCTAAAACATTCCAGGCTGAGTAAAGTGAAACCACTTCACCAGCCTGAGGAGATGCCAGCTGCTGGGACAAGGCAAATCTGCACACCCAGGTGTCACCCTCCAAGAGTTGCTCCCAGCTCCTGCTTTCCTCGGGATAGGAGGACCTCTAGTGGGTCTGGAAAGCCTCCTCATTCCCTCAGGAGGAAGGGACAGAGTTGCACAACACAGAATGCCCTAGAAACTGGTGGCACAGAGCTGCCAGACATGCTGAGCCCAAGTGCTGCCACAGACTGGGACAAGTGAAGTGCTAATGCTCTAGGCCAAACTCAAATCTCCCCCTTCCTCGGCATCAGCAAGAGGGACCACGGTACATCTGCCAGGTTTCTTCTCTGCCAGCGTCAGCCTGGGTATTCCCTCCTGCAGCTGCCATGTGCAACAGCCCCAGTGAGCTTTGCATCCTTGTCTGCTGAGCATCGCTGGAGTCACCCTGCCCTGCCCTCCCTCCCCAGGCCATCACCATCCCCTCACCACATCCAAACCAGAGCTGCAATTTCGCCATTGCTCCCAAACTATCCTCCACCAAGACGAACGGCGTGCAGCACTGACCTTCCCCAGCGAGGGTATCTTCCAGCACCGCAGCATTCCCGCTGCTTCGTGCAGGGCTACTCCCGGGGTGTCCCGGCTGCGGCACAGCCCGCGGCGGGCCAGGAGGAGGCGGAGGGAGATGAGAGGGAGGATGCTCCGAAAGTGGTCCAGGAGCTGCAGCGCTGTGCCGGCATCGCCACCTGGTGCTCAGGGCCCGGCCCGGCACTGAGCCCCCTGCTCCTCCCGAGACAGGTTCTAACAAACACTGCAAACACACTTAAATAGGAACAGAAAAATTCAGTCTCGAGTGAAGCACAATTCTGCACTCGCAGAGAAAAAGGGGCACGAGGGGAGCAATTAACTGTGAGTTACAGTGTACAAGGGGATACGTTATGATATAGTCATTGCACCAGCCCAAAAAAACCCTTTCAAGTTGGTTGGCTCACAGTTTCCAGTCACACTTGCCACTATATAGTGTTTGTGCCCAGGACTGTGTGCTGCATCGGATCCAGTTCCTGGCATCCTTCAGAGAGCTGGGGTGCCCAAACAGGACTCCTCATGCACCATCCACCTACATGCCAGCAGAGAGGAACATCTCCTACAGTCAGGCTGGGAATTAAAAGTGCTAGAAAACAACGTTGTTATCCCTCTATTATTACATCTCTCATTATAATCTCTTCCCCAATATATCCCGTAATCTACTGCCTTTGGCATCCCCAAGACATTCCCCTGCATAAGGAGAGGGGATTCATTACCAGAAACTTTAGTTTTACCTGTCTCCTGCTTTGCACAGCAAAGAACTTCTACTTGTTGAGCTATTTGGGCCTCCGGCCTTCTCCTTGGGTAAGAGGAGTCAGCAGTGCCCAGCAACCTTGCACAATCAGACCTCAGTATCCCATGTCCAAGCACCACCTGCTCTGCAGCCTGCACAAAGGGGCTCATCCAACCTTGCAGAGCAACTCTTGGAACCAAAGGACCACTTTTGTAAAAGTATGCTCTTCTTCTTATTTTGGACCTGTCCTCCAAAAAACATCCTGACTGGAGTACTGTAAACCTTAAGAACTTGTTCAACACAGACCAAAATTCTTTATGTTTGAGGGCTGAAGTGACTAGTCCATAAACTTTGTGGAATAGAAAAAATACAAAAATACAGCACATAGTAACAACTTGGGCCAGAGAACAAGATAAGCTCCTGCACCCATTTAGCCTAAGATGAAGTTTGTGATTGCATGAATGCACAAATTACAAGTTATTCTGGGAGAGATAAATTCAGTGGAATTCAAGTGGAATCAAAACCGTACTTAAGAAAAACCCCAACAACACAAACCAACTGGATCACAATTAAAAAGGTCAAAAATTTATTTTTCCTTAGGGCATAAGAGGTGTTGTAAACAAAATACCAACAAACAAACAAATCACAAGTCAATTCTTACAGTCTGCAAGCATTTGAAGATAGAGTACCCTTTTCCCACCTCCCCCGAACACTGCAAGCCTGCTCAAATGGTAACAGGCAACAATCTTGGGCCCTGAAGGTCCAGGGATTTTTGCCATGTTGCAAGCTGGGACTAAATTTCTCATGTAAGAAGGACACTGCATCTGTTTTATCAAACACTTAAAAAAAAAAAAAAAAGTCCAACAAAATATAAATATTACAGACAAAGATTAGATTTAGCACCACCTTTGGTCCAAGCAATCAATGAACTGGGAGATGACACGTACAGTTTGTTTAGCAAGTCCTTTCTGCCTGAGTCTTTGAAAATATTAGAGGTTCACATTGCAAGAACTTGTAATAACTCTGAGAAAACAGTCCTCAAACTCTGGCAGTCCCCCACAACCTCCCAGTGTCCTGCACACAGGGAGGGGGGAAGCATCCTGGCGAGCAGCACCCAAAGATCACTCCAAGCACTTGGCAGCCCTGTGGGACATGGCAACCAAGGCAAGGGGCTGCTCCTGCTCTGGCCCAGCAGAGCTCTGACTTCAGGCACAGCTGAGGACCAGGAAGGGCAGTGACAGTGCGCATCCTGAATTTCCCTTTCCACTAACATTTGCCATTCTCCACCCTTGGCAGCCTGAAGCACCTGTGAGCTGCCAGGGTGGGTGATGGCAGATGCCTGGAAGGAGCTGAAGTTGCCTCAATACAATGGATTATTTCAGTACATCTGGAACATGCAAATCAGGAGTTCTTTTATCAACTGCAGTTTATTCCAAGGCCTTTTAAGGCTCATTTTTCCAATACACATATGCCCATCACAGAAGCATGGTTCTGAATTTTTGCAAAGAGGTGTCACTGACCAGTTGCTGTGCCACAGCACTGGTATATGCTATTGTACAGTCACAAGGATCTCTGATAATCCTAGGAGAAAAATTAAGTTCCTAAAGCACCTGGCAGTATGTTATATTTATTGCAGCTCCCCCTCTCCTGTAAGTGTCCAGAACTCAAACTGTCTTTTCCTTTTCTGTAGGAATTTTTGAGCAGTCTTAATTAACCATTATTAAATGCTGTTCAGTTCCAAAACAACACCAGCTCTAATAAATGCCTGAAGAGAAATTCTGGTATCTACTTTTAGGCACAGCAATCTGAAGTCGTCATTCTGCATCTTCACATGAACAATTGCCCAAGACAAATGATGTTTCTCATCCTCTGCTGAGAGACCCAATACAGAGTTTTCACCTTTACAGACAGAGACATGATTAAAATTTCCCAAACAAGCATTTGTTTTTACTTCATTGCTTCAGAACACACTGCTCCAGGGAAAAATCCCAAGTCTCAATTGGTTTACATTGTTTGGCAGTTCTCTGAGCAGGCAGTTTGTCATGGCACAGAGAGGAGGGCAGCCTCCCCTGTGTGCAGTTCTTGTCCCACATGGCACAGCCATGAGGACAGCTCTGGAAACAGTTCTGGACTGGACACTGCAGACAAGTAGTCTGCAAATCTGGATTATGGGGGAGATAATGCTTTGCACAAGTGATTCCCCCACCACTGTCATATCCAGAGCAAATGAAAACATTGTGCTATGATGATTTCATTAATTCTTGATGGGACCAAGACACACTTCTGTTGTCCCAGTCACAGAACCAGGCCCCCGGTACCATATGTATCAGCTAAATCCTCACAGGTCCCTCACAGCTGATTTGAGCTGAAGCCTGTGGGAAATTTCTCCAGGGTCACTTGGCAAAAAGGAGACTTGTATTTTCCTCACCACATCTTTTGTGTTGGCTCACAGAAAAGTTGCTCATCTTTGCTAACTAGTACTCTAACCTGCATCCAGTCTTCACAAATATTTACACACAGACTCAGGGACTGGTCACAAAAAGATCTGTTTTGTGCCAGTTCAGACAGACTGGGGCATCTAATCCCCCATTAACAATAACTCTTGCCATCAATGGCAAAAGATACCATTAAGTGTAAGAAGTGTCACTTTCCTGGATTTCAGTTTTACTGGGATGACTGAGAAAGGCCAAGTTTTTTCTATCATGCATATGATTTCCTTTCCTAGGAAAACCTCTCATGGACCCAAACACATCTGGACCCTTGCAGGAGCTGTTCATTGTACAAACAGTTTTATCCAGCTGGTCACCATCTCAAGTTCATTAAACAAAAATTGAACAATGCTTGAGGCTACAGTTATTATCTCTGGCTCTAGCTCACATTTGCTATGACATTCTGTGAATGTCAATACCTTGTCACCTCTCTAAGAATTAATTCATGACCGAAAACTCTAACATCTATATGATCAACAATATTCACTCCACTACCTTCAGTGGAGCTGGATCAAAGGCCACAACAAAATATGGTCCAAAGCTGTTACCACAAAAAAGGATTTCCCCAGACTCATTTTCTTCCTGTCTTGGCTTAACTTGCAACCCAAAACAAACTAAATGGTCTCCTGCCCATAAACTCTCATTTAAAAAAAAAAAAAAAAAAAAAAAAAGCTCTCAGCTAATTCCTTCTCATATTTACTGCAACAGAAACCACACCAACTTCTAGACCTTTTCCCTAGCAGAACAGACAAATTGGTTCCCATATTAAAAACAAAACAAACAAACAAAAGACAAAAAAAGTGTCACCAACTTTACCACACACACAAAGACCAGCCACACATTGCTCTAACTCTGGTCACCGACATACTCTCCCAAGATTCCAAGCTCCCATCAGGTACATTCCCACCACCTAACCACTAAAAATGGAGCTCTACACCAACACAGAAGTGACAACAGCATCTAGTTTTCAAGGTCACATTAAGATCCACCCAAGAAACCCACTGCAAAACTTCACTTGGACCAGGCCTAGATCCATTTTTTTTTCCTTCTTTTTGGTCAACTACAAATTTGGGACAGCAAGCCCTCTAAGAGCTTCCAGTCCAGATATGTGCCATTGCTCTGCTAATACAGAGGAGCACAATGGCCCAAACAAATTTCAGCCTTCATTCAGCAACAGGTTTAGGTTCCCAGTAACTCACTACCCCCAGCTTCCAGGGATAATCTGGGTTAATTAACAGCTCTGGAACAGCTACAGATGTACACAGCCAGCTGAACTGCTTTCAACACCCACCTTGAGTTATCTGCATCTGAACTTTAGCCTAAGCAGCAATCAATCAAGCTGCTGGCAGGACTTCTCCTGACATGACATTTGATATTGAGTCTTAACTGAGGAGGCTCATCTGCATGATTGCTAAACAGTGCTAGCAGAGTAATGAGCACTGCTGTCTGCAATTAAATCTGCAATAAAGGAACTGCACTGATATCACGTGCAAGTCAGCCAGACAGCAGAAATGCACTTACTCTGTACACTATTGGCCCCACAACACTCACTTTGGACCCTCAGTACAAAAAAGTCATTGTAACACTACACACTCTTTGCTTTTGCAATAGTCCAGGCTTGAACTCATCACGAGTAATGAGCAAGAGTTTTCAGCAAGCCTTTTCAGAATGATGTAGAGAAATTCCTCCTAGCAACTGGAAACAATTATAACTTCCTCCCTCCCTGAAAATCCAAGGTAGGAAGTAGTTAAGTCAGCTATTCACTGAAATACTTCACTTTCTAAAAGGTTTGTTTTTATTTTCTTTGTTACTAATTTCTACAGGCTAAGCTCCAGTGACTGCACTATTCTCTTCTGTCCTGCTTCAAGGGAGAGAAACAAACCAAATTAATGTGTTTTGGGGGCCCCAGAGTCAGAACAGAATTTGATGCCACTCCAGTCTAAACCCCAAGGATGATGATGGGATTTTGGTTATTTATTATTACTTCCCTGGTGACCCAGAAGC
Organism: Entomyzon cyanotis; assembly: GCA_024500445.1. Taxonomy (NCBI): domain Eukaryota; kingdom Metazoa; phylum Chordata; class Aves; order Passeriformes; family Meliphagidae; genus Entomyzon; species Entomyzon cyanotis. The sequence continues at coordinate 11,960,984 of JAKEPQ010001000.1, read as the reverse complement.
AGTTCAAGAACAAACAAGCTCTCAAACCACAAAAGAACTGTTTGCACAGAGAAAGCTGCCATGTTGCTCACCTTTCAGTCATCAAATAGAGTCAATAACAACTTTGATGGGGAATATCTGGAGAAGCATGAAATATTTACCTACATATTAAATCTCATGTTTTAAAAATTCTCTTGCAATGCCAAGTGATTCTCCCTCTGCCTGTTTTTTTCCTCCATCAGAGACCAAGAAAGACAGGTACCATTGTAACCAAATAACCCTGAGCATCAGGGAAAGGTCGCTAAAGCCAGTGTTTTTCCAGAAGCACTGCTAGCACAGGGTTGTTCCTGCCAACATGGACAGGTCTAGAACAGCCATGCTTGCCCACTCCACCTCGGTTTATGCAAACTCCCAGATACACAAACTGTCTCAACTACAACAAGCATATAACCTATGTTTGTCTTCTTTTGGTGGATCGGTGGCTTCAGGATACAGATTGTCATAGTATATTAGGGAGTGAAAAAAAATCACCTTTTATCAATAACGAAAAATCCTATCACAGAGCAGTGATGTATTTAAACCATCTATACAGAGAAAGCACCTGCAGTGTCAGGCCAAATAATTTATGGCCTTATTAGAAACATACTTTTCCTCATATTTTATCTATCTCTCCTCTGCCAATGTAGTTACTTCTAATTTATTTTCTAATTTCTTTCCAAATTATCAACGCAATTCCCATAATTTTAATTTAGTAACAAACAGGAGTCTCAACTCAGGACAGTAGTGGCTTATGCTGACAAGAACAGGTCTGTAAAATGCCAGTGTGAAGCTTTAAACCAAATTTATTTATTAAAAAAAAAACCAAACACAAAACAAAAAAAAAATTGCACTCTCCAACTAAAAATCAACACTACCTTGATGCAAGAACAAATGAGGAACATAGTTGATGGGACCAGCCCAGCCCTGACAATATAAAATGGGGGAAACTGATTTGTTCTGCCTATGCCAGCCATGTCCGCACGCAGTGCGGCGCAGCTTCTGCCCCAGGAATTGCTGCGGAGTCCCAGCCCTGAGGCAAGGGCACCCAAGAGAAAAGATCTCCTCATTCCACCCTTGGCAATGCATGCTCACCCCACAAAACTGACACCCCAAAGGAGAGTTATGGGTGACTTCCTACAGACACCTGTGCTTTGCTCCAAGTTGGGTCTAAGATGGAGGAGGAGAAGCAGCAACAGCAACCTACATCCCAACCCAAAGTCAGCTGACTGGGGGCTTCTGGATCCGGCCTTACATACAGTACTTTATTTGAACATTACAGACACACAACAGACACGACTACTGAGCAGCACAGGGGGAGAGAAGAGCAACACAAGCACTGGGCAGCGTTAGCAGAGGCCATCAAACAGTTCAAGTGTGTGGACACATTCCCCATGCATCACTGCAGTGGTGGTCCCTGCTTTTAGCAAGCAACGAAAAGCAAATGAAAACAAAATAACTTAGACAAACATATGCTCTCAGACCATCCTACTGGTACTGTTGGCAGCTATCAAACACTGCACTGACACACAGCACTTCACTACGTGGCTAAACGGCATCTGAAGCTGACAGAGAAGGAGCTGCTGGTGATGGAAAACCACCAGCAAATAGCAGCAAAGCTCCAGCTGGTTTTAAAGAGCTGCAAGATCTGCAGCACAGTGGATCATAGCAGGGCAGCACCAAGGCTCAGCAGTCCGGTGCACCCTCTGGAGGTGTAGGAAGAGTGCACAGAGCTTGCTTTTGCTGAGAACAGTCCATGCTGAGCACCCACAAGGGTCTTCTGTCAGTGTAACTCTACTGATGCTTGTGGGCTTCTTGCCAGTTTAGACAAGAGCATGTGAAAGAATTAAGCTGGCTCCTCAAAACCAGGTAAATGGTAAAGTGTTTAGAGGTTTTCCAAAATCATGTGTTTGATACTATTTCAGTACAGCCTCAAAATTTAGTTTTTCTGTTTGAATGCAAAGGTCTCTGGTAATATTAAGGCTTTTTGACAAATTTAAGAACAGCAGGACAAAAACTAAGCAGAAAACTGAGGTACATTTCCTCTCCAGAGTCATGAACTATAGCCACAGGACAGGAGATGTACTTCCCAGAGCTCAGAGAACCAAGTGCTCTGGCTTTCACATTTCTCTTGCACCTTACAAAAATAGTCCAGTTTTTCAAAGGTAGTAGATTTTGCTGCTACCTGTAAAGTCACATTATTTTTGACAGAAGTTCTCCTTCCATTCAAATAGAATTTAAGACAATACCTCTTTTGAAGAGCAAAGTTTCTGCCCAACTTTGTTTAGGACCTGAGAGATCCACCTTTGCAAGCCAAGAAATATGAAATCAATATCCAAAATATCTGTGAAATTCTGCAGGTGAGAATTAACTCAGATAAACTGGAGAATTTTTCTTCTTAGGTTAACAATAAGGACAGAAAAGAAAGGATTTATGAAACATATTCCCATAGCTCTTGCAATAAATACAGGTAACAACACAGTATCAAAACTTGGGACTGCACCAGCAGAATTATTTTCCCTTTTGAAGTTACCATCAATTCAGAAGCGCAACAAAGGACGTAACCAGCAGAGACAAACCAGAAGACAGAATCATGCATGGATGACATACAGAGTGTTTCAAGCACAGCTCAGAAGTCCTGTATTGATAAGGATGTTAATGAACATTCTATACATAATCCTGGCAACATGCTGCATAACCCTTATACAGGTGATACTTTTTTATGGAAAGCAGCCACTCCCAACCCAAACCATCCCAGCTGTCAGTCTCTACCTACCCAAGGGTCCTGTTTTCATCCAGTTGCCCCCTCCACTGCATTTCTCCTTGCCCTAAGAGTGCATTAATAGAGAATTGCAAACATTTCACACTGCACGTTCCACTCCAAGTCCTGGATGAGGGGCCTGTTTATTCTATGAATATTGCACTTATCCACTCATTGGATTTGCTTTTTCTCAAGAATGCAGAGTATTTGGGAAACAATAGAAAAAATAGTAGGATACAACACAGGAAAATATGAGTAACAAGCTAGCTATGAAGATCTAAAATTAAATAGTACTAGTTCTATTCTGTTAATACTAGTAATATGAAAATAATGAATGCTTTATCAAATTCCCTTGGTTTTCATATAAGATAAAAGCAGTAACTTTCTTTTTAACTGAGGAAAGCAATGAATATATATTACAATAAAATATGATTCATTAAGATCTGAAAGTGATGAAAACAATTATATAATGCCTTCGTCAAACTTTATAGCATCATAACGGAAGGAGTCTTTGGGGTGCACATCCACAAGGGACAAATGCATTTTTTAGCTATACCCATGCAGATGTGAAATTCCATTTTGAAGAATCTAGCTGCAAGACAATTTCAATCTTTCATTATTGTGTATTTGCTACTATTGAATAATCAATTTCAAAACTTCCTGTCAACACATCAGTTAATTATCCCAACATGTGCCCATCATCTTGTCGATCTTAAAAAGTCTGGCTTGCAGAGGACTGGTATATATGACTACACTCACCCATTGCACGGGGTGACAGCTAAAACAATGAACAGGAATTGCCTCCCATGGGGAAGGACTCCAAACAAAATGCATCACTTGCTGTTATGAGAAAGTGTTTTGAAAGGGGAGACAAGGGAAACCAGCAAATAAACTTTTCAGGCATTATATAAACCTCAATAACGAACTCAGAAGTGCTCATTATTATTAAAGTTGCAGTATACAGCAAGACACAATTTTCACATTCTTTAATTTTGTTCTCTGGCATTGCAGTTTGGAATTTATGCTGGTCCAAATTCAAGACTTTTTGGAAAACACAGAGATTGAGTGGGTGAGAGCAAGACAGCAAGAGCAGCCGCCTCTCTCCCCAGAGGAGGGCCCCCTTCAGCTGCAAATGGCTTTGCTCAAGCCCTGCAGACTTCAACAATCTGGTTCAGGAATAGACCAGAAAGTGAAATTTAAACAGTACTATTGATTTCTGCATTGAGTGTTCACTGAGGTGTACATGACATTTAAATATTGCTCTTGATCCAGTGTCAGTTCTGACAAATTTAGTAAATAAAAGGCGACATTAACATTTTTAGAAAAGAGCTAAAACACTTCTAGCACTACTCTGTCCTCTGACCACCCTGCCAGGTTTTCCTGCCCTGCAGTCAGCTTTTCTGATGTAGCTTAAAGGCTTTTCTCTCTGTTTCACAGTTAAGTGTGAAGGGCTTGCTATTTTGGGTATAAGTAAACTGACCAAACTAGCTGCTTGCTGATGGGAAAAATAATTATTTTCCTGATATCTCTCAGTTGAAAGAGTAAAAAAAAAAAAAGAGAGAGCATCTGAGTGAGAGGTGCCATGACAATGGTAAGACAGGAGTGGGAAAAGTTGCATTGGGGATATTTGTTTTAAAAGTGCCCTTTTAAACACAAGCAGCCAAAATAACCACCAAGTGAAGGGAAGCCCAAATGGAAGCTTTTCCACCAGGGAGGAAGCCAGCATGCCAGGTGGTGGCCCACAATAATTTCTGGCACCAAGTAGTTAATCTGCTCCCCAATCCTTTTTGCTGGTACAGGTGAGGGCAGAGGGAGGCCACAAGTGTGGCTCTGCAGCCCATCTACAGGGTCTGGCCACTCCTCAGGAGGGCATGAAGCCTTTGGGATGGGATAAAGGAGCACCTGAGCCATGGAGCTGCTGCATGAAAAAACCCTGGCACTGCTGCAGGCACCCTCCCGCTGTGTCCCCTGCACTGCCTGGGGCACTGCAAACCACCTCCCTGCAAAAGCCAGGGCTGGAGAAGTGAGCCAGCAGGATGGAACAGGAGCTGTGGGGCAGACAGGTGCCTCAGACAGAGCTGTCTCAGGCAGACCTTGAAGCCTCCTAACCTGAGCGTCACAGAGAATTTGCATCCACTAGGGCCAGCCTTGTGCAAGGCACATGGCAGCCAGGCACTGCATCTGTCTGTCAAAATCACCTCTGCCACCCCACATCCTGCAAGGACTCCTGCAGTTCAGAGGTGCCCTGGGCTTGGCTTTGCTGGATGCAAATGCAAGTATTTCCAGTAGTCTGGGCTCTTCTGTCTCCTTGCTGTTCTTTCCTCCTTGGACAGTGCTCATGTCAGGCCATACATACTCAGAGAATTCAGTGGCTCAATGCAGAAGATCTGGGAGCTGTGCTTTACATCCCCCCAAAGAGATGACCTAGTGGGAATGTCTTTAAACAAAACTTTAGAATATTTTAAATAATAAGTTAATTCTTAATAAATACGTGCTTCAAGAAAATGATAATGATATACTGCACCTTTAAATAATGCACTTAGTTCTCTGCATTGGCTTCCATTTTGGTTTCTTTTATTGTTAAAGTGCATTAACTCAAAATAATGAACCACTTCCTCATCATTATTGTTAAAATAAATCATAACATTAATACGAATCACTAACTCACTACTATTAGTACTGCAATCTAGCAGATAATTCTATGTATTGCTCTATTTAATACTGTCCAGCAGAAGAATATAATACTTCTATTATAATCTCACAACAGCTCCAGCAGTCTTTTATGGCTGCTACCATATTAGTACAACTAAAAATGGGGAGAAGTATGAGAGACAGGGCCACAATGTCTCAGATACACATCCAGTAAGATGTAATTAACTGGACACATGCTATTAAATCATATGGTAAGACATTAAGGTACAAAGAGGACCCTGCACATTGTGATATGAGCTGTTGTGCAGTTACACCTCCTTCTCCTGCCACCACAATTTGAAGGGATCCCAAACAAACAGCCTCCCCTCCCCACCTGCATGCAGAGAGCTGCTCAAACCACAGCACTGTTTGTCGCCTGTAGTTGTGGTACCTGGATGTTGTTTCAGCTATGGAAAAGGACATCAGTCACATTAGCTGTAGGCAACTCTCTCAGTGTTATCATGGAAATTAATAAAACTCCCAAACCACACACACACACCCCAAAAAAAAAAAAAAAAAAAAAAAAAGAAAAAGAAAAAGAAAGAAAGAAAAAAATTGAAAGAAAAAAAATAGAAAAAAAAAAGAAGAGGACAAGAACAACACAAATTGCCTAATTTGGTTTTTTTTGGCAGTGAAACATCCCCAGTAACAAATGGTATTGTTGTGCTATTTTACTCAGCCCCTTGATCCCAGCTACTTTGAAGTCTTTACAACCTTTAACTTCCAAACCAAATCAGTATGAAACTCTGGTGGAAAAAAGGGCATGCAACACTTTGTGTAAACCAGTAGTGAAATGGTCTGTCCCTCCCCCTTAAAACAGATTTACAATGATGCCTATTATTTAAAGGAATTGGATATTGATCTTGAGTGATTAACAAGGCCATTAAAAAAAACCAAAAACCCAAGCATCACTTCCTTAAGTACAGTAGGGATTTAGTAAATTATGTTTACAGTACAAGGCTACCTCACAAGTAACTCCATATTCCCATCCTTTTCCAATGGATACCTCTTCCATTTCCCACACTACCCACACCATGTGCCACGTTTCAAAGCATGAATTAAGAAAGGCAAATAGAACTGGAACTAGAAGAGGCAGCTTCCTGGTAAGATGCATTGTAGACCAAACTGCTTTGATATTAAATCTCTGAGCCTGAGAAGCCCAGGCCCACTTTCCAGTACAAACGTACTTTTTGGATTCAAGTGGGAACAGAAACACGTATTTGGCTCGTACTTCAGTTTTAAGTCTTTTCTGGTAAAACCAGACACACACACAAATAAAATACAGTAAACCCAGAATGCACAGAAAAGACAAAAACAAAACACAAAAGCAATTCCCCAAAAATATACAAATTATGTGCAGACTGAGTTTGATGGCTTTTTTTTTCTCCACTCATTGTAAACACTGATGTTGCAGAAAGGTTACAAATATTTCTCACTAATATCTCGGTGGGCCCTGCCAGCAGTCAGCACCCTTGGATTTGGACTAGAGGGCAAAACAAGAATTAACACATTTGACAGCTTTGTCTTTAGTGTTTTAAGGGACTTTGATAAGTTTTGAGAAACCCAGCTCTGGGAAGAGAATCAACCAGTATCACCTGGCAGGAGTCAGGCACAGAACCAAACATGAAGCCTACACTGTAATCGATGTGCTTAAGCAAGGGGTTTGTAGGTTTGTTTTCACAAGCACCAGTAGGCATCACTGCCCTAGAACACCTGAAATCCCAACTCAAAGAACAAGACAGAATGAAAGAAAACAAAAAGCCCCCAACATACACCACCTCATGGCCTTTTCTGGTGAGTTAGCCATAACAACACTGAAGTCAGAGACCAAAACTTTCCACGATAAAAAGGCTCCAAACGCTGGACCTACCAACTGTTGAGTATAGTATTTAAAAAAAAAAAAAAAAAGTGAACATCTCCAAAGGATTAGAGTCCCTCTGGGTTTCAGAAACTTTCATTTGCTTCTCACTGTAAGTTGTGGAAAAGCATTCAAAATTCTTGGGTATTCCATGTATGGACAAGAATGAGGAGAAAGGGAGCCAAGATTGTAAAACAGTTTGGCACAGAACTCCCCAAGTAGATGCATGTGTATTTCTCTCACAAAAGGCACACATTTGGTTTCCTATCAATAATGGGAAGGATGGGATGTCATACCCTGTTACACATACAAGATTATTAACAACTTCACAAAAAGGCATTTGACTATGCTGCATCCTCCTCGTAGTTGCTTACAACATGTAAACCCCACAAACCTCTCTAGAACATGGCAGATTTGTCCTCAGTACAGACTCCTTTGTACAAACTGGAGCACAGGGAAACGTCTTTTTGTGTAGCAATTGTTTTTTTTCCACATGTACACAGCAGGAACAGTATAAATTAGGGAGGTTAAAGATATTGCAATATTAGTTCTTTTTCTCCAAATAATTTGAGGGCACCCAGCCTTTGAATGGCTTCACACCATTCATGATCTGGCAGTACCACCAGCCATTTGGGTTCCTTTCAAGGACCTCCATGCAGACACCTTCCTGAAACCCTGCAGTCTCCTCATCCCCTTCATAGTCTGCAATGGAAACATATATGTCCTTGAGATTGTTGTGGATGAACTGGGATTTCTCAATGGGCTTTGGCCTGACGGTGGACACAGGGATCCCATTCCTCTGTGTGGCGAGGTTGGAGGTGGTGTCAGAGCTCTCTGTGCCCAGCCGCTCCGGCTGCTTTCCCTTTGTGTCACCAGGCTGTGCCCACGCGTTGCTGAAGGAGGAATTCCGACGGACGGTCCTAAGTTGGTCTGTAGTTGTTAAAGACTCATTTCTGCGCAAGGAGCACGACAGGTTGTTATCCTTTGGTGGTGGAGACACGAACACTGACTGCGGACGGACAGCAAGCTGCCTCACACCGTTCCTCATTTTAACTGGCCCTGATGTTTTTGAAAAACCACCAGGAGGTTTGCTTGGGATGGGTGGTGTCGCACGTTTGCTCTGGTTGATGGTGTTCAAAGCCTGAACCCTCTTCTCTATCTTCTCTAAACTGTTCGACTTGTTTTCATTTTTCCTGTTCCTGGCAAGTGAGGAATCAGTCTCTGCTGATGTAGTTTCTTGCTGGTTATCAGGGAGAGCCAAATAATGGGAAGGAGCCCAGCCTTCCATGTCTCCATACTTCAGGTACCACCATCCACTGGCTTGCTTTTCCAGCACTTCCACTTCTACTCCTGCTGGGAAGCAAATTTCAGAATCTTGTACCTTTTGGTATGAGTCAGTGGTCACATACAAACATCTGGAGTCATTTTCTTGCTCAGTTTTGGCTGTATGGCTGGAGCAGAAGATGCCACGGGAAGGAGCTGTGATGAGATCAGCCGAGCTTCTCCGCACAGGGTCGTCCTGGCTCTCAGAAGCCGAGCGGGGGGGACTTGCAGACTCTTCACTTCTCGAACCTTTGAGTCCACCTCTGAGCTGCCCAGTTGGCCTCAGCTGGCGCCTTAAAGTGCTAATATCCATCTTTTCTTGGCTCTGAGAGTCTGCCTTGTTCAGGAAGGGTTTGGGCCTTACGATTGGCTTTGCTCTGATGGAAGGACTCTGCCCAGGATCTTTCTTCACACCCGTTCTTGGCACGCTGCGTAAGCCAACATCTGAAGCTGATCTTGGCTTTGTCTCCTCGTTCCTGGAATAGTGACATTTTCCAAGATCGGGCTGGGTGTTTTTGTCTGTCTTGAGCTTCACAAGTGATGATACAGGAGAGCTGGAACATGGAGAATTCCTTCGGATCAGGGACAGAGAGGAGCTTTTCTGAGAATCAGAATCCCCACTAGATTCCTTATTGGACAAAGCATCTTCCACGTAACGCCTGAACCCCTCGTTCTCATAGATGGTCTCTTCTTCATGAGCAACTTCTTCTGAAGACTCTCCTACTTTGAACTTAGCTTTCTGAAGTGATGACACAGGTGAGGGCTTGAGGGGCTGAAACAGTCGTTTTTCAGGAGTGCCCTCTTCGTGATGACTTTCACTCACTTCACACTCTGAGTCAAAGCCAAAAGCAGGCACATCATACTCAGGTTCTTCATATTTCAACCTGTGGGGAGAGTCCTGGGTATCTCCTGAAGAAACTGCTCCAGGAGTTGTTCCTTCTTCAGAGTCTTTTGGTTTACTGGGAGGTGCTGGGGGAGGAACCTTTGGGCGGGTTAAAGTACTGGTTCTTCTGTTCAAATTTGGTTTCTTTCTTTTGTCAATGTAAGATGCTGGAGCCCATCCTTCCTTCTCTCCAATCTGCACATACCACCAGCCACCAGAATTCTTTTCTATAACCTAAGAGGTAACAAGGAACATGTTACTTAGTCAAAAATTTCAACCCACTGCTTTCCACTCCTCCCCTTTAATCCATTTCCATGCAACAGATAAATACTACAATTTTTCCAGATACACTGTTAAGGCTCACCTCTGCTTTTTGTCCTCCACGGAAGCTTATGCCATCAGAGATGCATGACTGGAACTCAGCAATGGTGTAATATTCCACTTCCACAGAGGGTGGCTCTGGTGGCTTGGGTAACTGAAAACCCTACGGCAAATAGGATTCTTTGTTCATTTAAACTAAAGAAAAAGTCAGCTAAACAGCAGCATGCAAAAAAAGAATTGCTTTTATTCACTAAGACTCTTCCTTCTTCCTGTGCTATTTCCTAATGATAACTGCCCAGTTCTCCAGAGCAGGAGCTGATGTATTGATTTGGGCTAAAAGAGAAAAGCCTTTCAACACATGCACTGTTCATGCCACCTTCACCAGCTATTAAAACTGATAATCTTTACCTGAATAATAAAATGCTTTACTCGGGGGTGATAAAGTGTGAGCTGCCATTCCAGTCACACTAAGAGCAGCACATTTACACTGAGATTTTGTCCAAAAGACCCAGATCTGGACGACTTGTCACAACTGCAGAAAAATGCATTGCAACAGGTCCCTAACAAATTCTGCCTGCCAGTAAGTAGACTATTTTAAAATGTAATCCAAATGAATTTTTGCTCTTAATCTGCTGCTGGACTTCTTAAACAATCTGGTATGAGCTAACGGGCATCTCTTGCAGCAAGAAAAGAGGACAGTATGATAGACCCCTATGAAGAGCTTTGCCCAGCTAAAGTGCTGGAAAGACTTTGCTACTGGATCAAAACAATTCCAGTTCGTCCCCATAAGAGACCCAGAACCTCTACCCAATCCCAGCACAACTTTCATAAAGGCTCTATGAGAAGTGGGACGCTGCTATTTACAGCCATTCTGGCAGCATACCAGACTCCTCTAAAAGCTAAGTGCCTTTACATTAAGCACATTTTAGAGTTTACCACAATTATCTTTTAAGGTGATAAATGGGATAAGGGTCCTTCCAGGAATTTCAATATTGAAAGCTTTTCAGATTAGCACAGTGCTCATCTACAGGGCAACTAGATGATGGTGAAGCTGCACAGCTTTACACTTCACTACTTAGGATTCTGTGGAAGAACTGCAGTTCTGTCAGGATCTCTTGACCACAGGTCAGAGCATCCACAGACACACACAGGACAGACAAAGACACAAAACAATCCTGAGCCATCAATGGGAGAAGGGCAAATCACATACTGTGCTTTATTCTCCTGCTCCTCCATTTCTAAGATATCCTTGCTGTAACTAACAGTTCATGTTTCATCACGCACAGCATGTGGCATTTCACAGAGAATGCATCTCTGCACCTTAGGAACCGTGTCTAACAATGTTATAATTGGATGTTTCTACACTATAAATTCTGAAATACAGCAGAAGCACAGCATAATAAAATGCCTTCAGATAATAGGATGGTTTGGATTAAATGAAGATAATTGGAAACAGCAGATATGCTCAGGGTTTCACATATAATATCACTGTTATTTTTAACATGGGATTAAGTGTCACAGTCTTGCCAAAGCAAAGTCTAATTGAAAATAATGCAAAGAAAAACAGGAAGAAAATGCTAATACGCTATTCATGTAGTTTGTTAAGAAGAATCTCAGATGACAGAAAAATTACAAGTCACATACTGCTCATAAAGGGTACAGCAAAGATTAAACACTATGTATTGCCTAGATAAACAAGCTATTAGCATGACTTTTATGTAAATACACTAGTGACTGATTCCTATTGAAGACGACAGTTCTAATCTCAAATTGGTACTAACTCCCAGAATTCTAGCTTTGAGGATAAGCAATCATAGGGTCTCATTTGTGTAGCATTCCAAGCCACTTTAAACTTACACAAGAGTGAAGCTTGGCCACCTCAAAGGTGGTAGCAATGGAAGGAGGGGACACATTGCCAGTTGCTCAAGACAAGAGAAGGTCAAAAGTTTCAGTCTGGGCTAAGGACACCCAGAGGAGCTTTAGACCTTCTGAGTCAGCTAAACAAGTTTTAATGCTCACGCACAGAACATAGCAGCTTTATGATATTCTCCCTTCAGACCTGATTAGCTGGGGCAACAGAAAAACAGAAAACCTGATTTATCATTAGGATGCACTGAGGTCTGGTCAACACTTAAACAATGAAATCAACAGGCATGCAAATAAAGGATCTCTCAGATACCCCTCCCACCTAGTACAGCTGCACAAAGTCTCACAAAGCACCCAGACACCTACCCACTGCTAAGATAAACCATAAACCAATACACACCAGACTGGACTCTCTTCGTGGGGGTGGCCTTGTTCTTAGATTTGGAGAACCTGAGCAGGATAAGGAAAAGAGAGAGTTTATTTAACTTTGCAAGTACTGCTAAACACATTTTTCAGCAGCTCTCTGTTGTTATACAGTTTGAGAATAGAAGTCAGTATTTGCAATATTAAAGGCATCTCTGTGAAACAAGATAGGAAACTATGAGGGTATATTAGAAATAACAAGGTAGCTAAGCTATTCATCTCTGCTAAGCCAGCAAATTTAAGAGGAAATCACTGCCAGAAAGTAGTGGATTGTATTTTCTGCTGGAACTGACCAGCTCCATTGGAGACTGACCAGCAAAGAACTGGCCTAATAACTATTTTCCCCCCAGCAGTAAAAATAATTCACTAAATAAATAACACTCACACTGTCCCCTCTCACAGTATTTTGCCATTCCTTGCACAGAATAGCATCAGCATCTACATTCTGCAGATGAAGTAGTAAAGACATTATAGCAACTTGCCCCCAGGAAAGCAGCAGAACAAATGCAAGAGAAGACACAGGTGGACTCCTCAACTTGAACATGCCATCACATCATGTGCATTTCTGGGGTAGAAGGGCACATTTTAGAGTGTTCAAAAGGAAAAAAGTACTCTTCTCTGGAAAGATTAACAGAGTAAACACATGCAGGCTAAGATAAAGAACCACCAGCCTGCCTGTGCATACAGTGAACTTAAATTTTATCACTACTAGTGAAGGACCACATTCTGGAGTCCCTGTAGGTACATCTACAGACTATGCAAAGGTCTGTTTGTGTGAACTTGGCTGTAAGGCCAGGACATGTGGGACCTCAGCTGACAGGCAATGCCACCCCTGAAAGGTGGAGAACAAGAATTCATTGCAAGCCTGTGACTACCCAGACTACTTTTCTGCCTTACTTATTTGAGCTCTTTGTGGTGCTATCCTTGCTATGGCTGGGGATCCCTGGGCCAGTTTGGAAGCCTGCTTGTCTGGAGTCATCATGGCATTGCCATTAGAGTCATTGCACAGGATGGGCAAACTGATTTCCTTCTTGGTGATATGAGTTTCTGCAGACTCGTTTTCTGCTTGAGCTTCTTTGTCAGTAGATGATTTCTTGTTCAGCAGGTTACTGATCTCCATGATGTTTCCTATGATCTCCACTGGCCCAGTTAAGTTCTTTTTCCTAGATGGAAGATCGTCTTTAGCCTTCTTCAGATACGAGGCTGGGGCCCAGCCTTCTTTGCCCAGATACCTGCAGATGCAAAAGGAAACACCATCACATCAAACACAGCATTCTCATGCATTTCAGGTAGAACAGCTAAAGCAAAAGTTACGGATGGCAACATCAAACAAAGTTTGCAGTTCTCAAATAAAATTTCGTGGCTTGTATTCATTTAGTACCTATTGATTAGACATATCAAAGTCAGCTGAGCCAGCAGTAAACTGTGTAGTTGAAAGTTACTAATCAACCTAAGGAAGGAGTCTCTCTGGACAAGAAATAGTTACACACAAGATAAAGAGCTTCACCAGTTCTATGCCTCCCTTAGACAGTACTAGGCAAACTCAGTGTTTTCCCACAGAGCAAAAATGCAACCTAGTAAAATGTTTTAATAGTTTTTATACTTCCTGGTGGCAACTCAGATTGGAAATGGGCTAAAGTAAGGGTGTACAGCAGCCAGTACAGAGAGCCCATGTCTGCTGTTAAGCTACCTTGTGTGTAACTTGTGCAAGGCTCCCTCCCTGAAATTTTAAAGACCACTGGCCCTCCTTCCATAATTTCCAGGTCTGAATGAGCAGCCTTCTCTCATGGAGCATATGGGACCCTTAAACTACTGCAGCTTCTTCTAGAACAGCAAGAACAAGAAACAATTTGATTAAGGAAAAATGGCTTTGATGCAGACACATTTTCTTGAACAAGCTAGAGGCTATTTGAAGAAATAAACTGGGAAATGTGAACAGACACCTGAATCCAGTATGTGTTCCCAAAACACCAGACCGAGCTGATCACGCTACACTTCAAACTTAAGTAATTCTACAACTGGGTTTTAGGCAAGATGCTTTTTCTAACTCCTGCCATTCCTAACACCTCAGCAGGGATTTCAGATTACAATCAGACTCCTGGGAGGATCACGTGGATGAACTCTGCTTTCCTTAATGAAACCCTAACTTGCTAGAGTGTGAGTCACTGAAAACCATCTCTCTTTAATCTCTCAAGGTACCCAAGGCAGGCACTTGAACTGTAAGTGGGAAAACAGGCACCATTAAAATCCTGGTGCTCAGGAAATCTGCAGGAAATACAAAGGTTAAAACAGTAAGACTCTAAGGTTCTTTATTGAAAAGGAAGCCTCATTAGGCAGCAGAGGAAGGACCTGGGGCATGTGGGATATGAGCATTCCTTGGCAGGTGAGCATCTTTATCATGACAACACTTGGATTCTGAGGTTTCCAGTCAGATTACTGCATTAAGTCTCATCCTGGGCTCCCTCACCACATCCACACACTTGAGAATGGCTCTGGGTCTTTACAGGGAGAACAGGAAAACGCAGTGTAGATTTGATTCTCTAGACTTCTTTATTACTCTTCCTGTATAAAAGCAAATACAATTGTCCTACTTCCAGCAAGGACTACAAGGATCTTTCTGTCCCAAATCCTGCCTTTTTCTCCCCACCCACCTAGACCAGGCAGGATACTAGAGATTCTGCTTCTCCCTACATACCTGCCTTCTGTCCCACATGAAGGTAAAGATGTAGGATCTCCCCTGCTCAGGGAGCTTGGTGACAAGTTTTTCCAACTATTCTGATATCAAAGGAAAACATCTCAACAGCTCTGAGCTTTGTTTAATGCATGCAGACCAACAAGAAGTAGCAATCTGGCAATAACTTGATCTGACTTCCAAAAGATGCACAGCATCCACTGTATGTATCCACTATGTCAAGAAACAACTTGGATCTATTCAATCCTGTCTGTTTTGAGGCTTTTCTGCTAGCCTCAAACCAAGGCAAAAAAGGAAAAGGTAAAAAGACCTCAATACATGCCCCAATTCCTGTTGTGTCAAGGCATCACCCTGTGCCATCTTCCAGCCCCGGAGACTTTTGGCTTCATTCCATTTTACAGTTGACAGCCCTTCTGCAGAGCTACTGACCAATGCTCTCTGCTACCTTTGCATCAAGTAAGGTTCTTTAAAGGATATTTGTGAGTTTATATGATGTGGAGGTGAAAAAGCCTTCATCTGTCAGAAAGCCACAGTGGCCAATGCACTGAGCACTCCAGTTCCAAAGGTTACTTTCAACAGAGCTTGATTGTGCAAAATCAGCAAGAAAAAACAGTTTTACATCCATCTTAGTTGGTTGGAGACTTAACATGTTTAAGATCAGAAAGGCAGCCACAGGCAGGTTCTGTACTGGCTTGTTAGTTCTCCTGCCAACTGTATCTGGATCAGCCTGTGTAACCCCACTGCTACCAACACCTCTGATCTCACATAGTTTCTCCCAAAGAATAAGCACAGCCAATTGATGGACAGTGAGAAACTCTGGGCAACATACCCTCAGAAGAGAGGCTGTTGCAGGCTATTTCTTCCTGTGTTAGCCAATTTAACCTGAAGTTAATGCTGAGCAGTAGTTACCAGAAACTACCAGTTTATTTTTGCAATGTCACAAATAAAAGCTACTTATGTAAGTCAAACAGACTTACATTTTTTTCTTAGTCCTTGAATTTGGCAATCTTCAAGCCGTTTGAAAAATTAACCTTAGAAGATTCCTTGATCTTCCCCATTGTACAGCTGAAAGAACTAAAACAACTGCTAATCAATTTCAGAGAAGTCCTGAGCTAGTAATAATCTTCATTTCACAGCTCAAGAGTTGAATCACAAGTATCCTTCCTTCACTTATATTCACAACCTACTGGAGATATTTCAAACCCCATCCTAGACTCCTGCCAGAACCTCCCAGCTGTGCTTCATTCACATGGGCTGAGGCTCACAGCAACCTCAAAACGAAGAAGATGAAGGTAAATAACAAAAGCTTTATTTAGCACATTGGTACTTGTCCTGCGGTCAGTCCACTTGGGCACCACAAGATTCTATCTATTACTGTCACCTGGAGGCAAAGTAAAACCTAAATGACAGATGCTAATGCCAGCTACAGGCACACTGGGAAGCACAGATCTACTAAACTCAATGGAAAGTAAGCAGGATCCCAGGACCCCAGGACAGAGCCTTTCTCTCATTTCTCCAGAGTCCTGATGTTCTGCTTTTTTTAAAGAAGTCATAATGCATGTGGGGCAAAACAAAGACAGACACCAATATTGCCTCTAGCTTGTAAAGCATTAAGTTGGGAGGGTCTCAGAATTAGGTGCAGTGATTTGGTTCCTTCATGCTTTCAAAACCCTCCCTGTTTATAGTATATGAAGGAAAAAATGGATTAAAACCATAGGAATGTTAAAAAAAGTCAGAAGTGCCTCTGTAAGTCTGAGAGTCACATCTGCTTTCCAGCTCCAGAGCACTGGAATTATTCCAGAGGGAAGCAAACTAGGGAAATAAAAAAAGAAAAAGAAAAAAAAAAGAAAAAAAAAAGAAAAAAAAGGACAGGAAATGAGGATCAGCACATGGCCAAGAATTTGGAGAAATTACGTATTTAAGGTGGAACAAGCTAATGTCTTTAAGGTGGATTTCATTTGCAAACCACTGGATTTCGTTTTATCTCTACATATTGTAGAGTGTTCAGTCCGTTATCCAGCCCAGGATTCAACCGCATTCTCTTCCTGCTTCCTCTCCCCTCACACTTCACAACAGGAGGAGTTGCTCCTCCTAAGGCACTCAATACTCAGAGAAGCAAATTTCTGCAGGAAGGGAATCTGAAGGGCATCTAACAGTATTCCAGGCAGTTTACATGTAACAAACAGCACAAGAAGTCAGAGATCAGCTACCCAGGCTGCAAAGGACCAGCTTGCAGGGATGGATCACACCATCAGTATTTCCAAAGTGTTGTCCATGGAAAAAAAGCCCTGTTTCTAAGAGGTCAATCCTCCAGCAAGAAAGTATCATAGTGCTCCAAAGCAGCAGAGGGGAGCACAGTTGGCACTACATCTACTTGTCACACATATGGGGAGCACATAACTCATCTTCCAAAAAGAAGAGGGGTTTCTGAAATCAAAATGCCTCCTGCAAAAAAGCCAAGCACATGCTGCAATCCCCAACTATCATGGGGTGGCTGGGGCATCCACTGTCCTTTCAGCAGATTGCCATGAATGAAGGTGCCATGCAAACCACTGCAGCAAGTGTCACCATGCTCCAGAAGACACTTCTGCTGTGTAGAAAGATGTGTCTTTTGGGTTGACTAAAAGGAGCGTGTGAGGAAAAAGGGAAAAAAATATTCTATTTATTGTAGGAGTGTTAATATGGCAAAGGAAAACCTATAGTAGTAACCAGGCTACTATAACTGCAGGAAGAGAATACAAAAATAAACTAGAGATGTCTTGCAATGCTTCTCCCCTCAGAAAACCTATGTGCTCAATTCCCCTATCTGAAACTTTGGATTACACTTCTGTAGATGATTAAGGGAGAAAAAATGTGACCTGACCAAACCCAGGCGTTTTTGAGTTCCTCCTATCTAGAGAGCCTTCCTGGCTCCACTGCTATCTTTATTGGGATCATTAGATAGAAAACTGATTTTTTTTTTCTCCTAAGTAAGGGAAATAAAAAAAAGACAACAACATTGCTTCAGTCAGCATTTTCACAGTCCTTATTCGCAGCCGATAAATCAAGCAGAATTCAGACAAAAGCAAGTTATGACTTAGGCGGGAAAAGAGGAAAAACTAATCACTATAATTACAAGTTGAATGGAAAAAGATGACTGTACAAGACATTTTGCACTGCTGAGAGATAAACCTCCATTTTTAAGCTACCTGTTGTATCACGTCTTGTTTAACGAGAAATGAGATGTCACAGCACTGCCAGATTCATACATAGATACAAGAAAAGGGGCAGAATCACCAAAGAGCACTAAAACCTAAATGCTGTGTGAGCCTACAGGAAGAAAGCTCTCAAGTGCCCATCCTGACACCTGACATCACTGAGACAGTATCTAACCTACAGATGCATTTACAAAGGAGATTCTTACATAAAAACTCTCTGCTACAAAGTTTGATATGCAGTAACAACCTCATCTGCCCTTGGAAACCAGACCCTCCACTTTAAGAATATCTAATGTGGACAGACAGAAGCCAAAGCAAATTAGCTGAAACCACTGGTAAGCCTGCAAAAGGGCTGTAGCCAGCAAACTGATCTCATATCCCTGAAAGTAGCACTACCTGCCCCAAACAGCTCAAGAGATCACAATCAGCCTTTCAGCATCGCTATAAATAGATTTAAATAGGTTGCAGAATAACGCTTATACTGGAAGCACATTAAAATTATATACAACAGAAAGCCTTGTTAGGTCTCACAGATCTTAACTCAGATATGGGCTTTTAACTTGAAGCAAGAAAAAACCCTCTAAAACTGCAAGTTAAGGCATTTCCTCACTGGAATGGTCCACAGCCTTTGCAGACACTTCAGTGTTATTTTAGTCACCACTGTATCGCCTCAGACTTCTCTTTACATTTCTTTGAGAGGCATTATGAACAATTTGGGCTTCCTTGTCCAGCTACAGAATGAGTTAAATGCTAACACTCAGTGACTGATCAGAAAAGCTCATTGTCACAGTTTCTGTGGGTTGCACGGCTTCTTTACCTGATGTACCACCATCCTTCCAGGTTCTTCTGGATGACCTCCACGGTGACTCCTTTTTCGAACCCAATCTCATCCTTCCCCTGGCTGGCATATGGCTGGATGGTGACATATTTCTCTTCTGGTGAGGGGAGAAAAGACAACATCAGTTAGGGCCAGGATCAGTCCAGCTGTTTTTCTGCACCGCTTGCTTTTAAACTGTTATGCAGTGATTACGTGAAGCCATTACAAAAGGCGGAGCCCTGCTCAGGGGCCCACTGGTTATTTATGCTGACGACATGACAGATAATCAGCCCCTCGCCACTACCCTGCTGCTGATAATCACAAAACGTTTCCATGCCAATAATGACACAAATTCCCCAGAGAGCTCCCCCTGCTTCTTCCCACCTCCCTCCCCCCTCCAAGTTCCTCGAGCGGGTAAGGGAGAGGATTTGAAGCTGGACTTAACTCCCATACTGTAACTTGACAGAATGAACGCGGCCGCCAAATCAGCCGAGCGTCACCGCGGGAGCTGCAGCCAGTTGGCTCCTTGCACACACACATGGCTGCACTAAGCATTGTGTTACTGAAACCCGAGCACTGCATCCCCAGAGGGACACATCTCCCCAGCCCAGAGACGCTGGCCCAGCACACTGCTCTCCTTGCACCTCCCAAGCAGCACAGGTCTACAGCAACGAGCTTGAAACATTAAAAAAAAACTCCCAAAACAACACAGGAACAAAAGAGGTTTGCGTATAACAGAAGACAATGCAGCATTTGCATTCATGGGTTGTGAAGTGTTTTACAAACATACTTCTGCTAAACCTCACTCCAGAGAAATGCACGTGTGACACTGGTAAAGGAGAGCCAGAACTAAGACACACACTTCAAAAGCACAGACTGAAATTCAAGTATGCTGTTTGAACCCAAAACTTAGCATCCCTATTCATTTCCAGCATCTCTCCCCTTCCCAGCTGGGCAGAGGTTTTAAGCAGACTTGCTGAGAGCAAGCCAATGAGCAAAAGCAGAACAGACACTTGTCAACATCATCTTCCACCCACCAGGAGTCATTCACTGCAGCATTTCCATCACACTCAAGGTCAACCTTTCCCTCTGGAGCTCAAAAAATTACACCTGGCACTGAAAACTCAAACTACCATCCCTCCTCTGCAGCAGCAGACATACAAAGCGTCACCAAACCCCTCTCCTTAGCCCAAACTACAGTGCATGTGACAGCACGAGTTTCTGTAGCTAGAT
This sequence comes from Entomyzon cyanotis, assembly GCA_024500445.1. NCBI lineage: Eukaryota > Metazoa > Chordata > Aves > Passeriformes > Meliphagidae > Entomyzon > Entomyzon cyanotis. The sequence goes on along the minus strand of JAKEPQ010001000.1, from coordinate 11,940,904 downwards.
TAAAGGCAGCGAAGGCAAGCAATTAAGTGCACCCCAGCAAGCCTTCCTAGCACTTTCTACCAGTAGTCACAACAAGGCAGGGAAAGAACAAGTAAAGGGCTGTCAGTGCACAGAAATGGGCAGGAAATTAAGTGAATCCAGAGCTCCTGATCACTGCAGAACAAAGGAGCTATGAAAAGGTTGCAGCAGTTTGAAGCAAGCACTCCTGAAGAGAGTAAAACAGATCCAAGCAGCTGTTTGGTTTTGTGGCTCAACTGCATTTTGTTGCTGGGTGAAGCATGGAAACTTTAATGAAAAATAGACCAAACAAGTCCTTACTGAGATAAAGTAAGAAATAATACCTCAGAAAGGGGAAAATAATGTTGACAGAGCATCTGATGGCAGAGAATTCAGCAAAGCTACATCTCTGAAGTCAAGTTCCCTTGAGTGGTCACATTTGGATCCTTCTACTTCTGATGGGGCAAAACTTCTGTCTACTTCTGTCAAAACCTTTGTTTCCAAGAGGAAAATACTCTGTGCTGCTGTCCCCTAGGAGGACTGCTTAACTGGCTTATCACTAGTAAGAAATTCCAGCTACTTTTAATTAGCACCATCAGAATATGACATTTTCCCCACAGAAATGCTCCACTACAAGATGACAAATGAAACGTGGCAAATGAAACCCCAGCTTCCAAGTCATAGGACAGGACAAGTTTCCTAGCTAGGTTTCCACTCTGTGTGGTAGAACTGGAATAATTTTTCCTCTATTTTCAAGTCACTGCTGCAGAAGGAGCTACATGTCTGGTTTCCGCTGCATTCAAAGCACTAAACTGAACTGCACAAGACCCCTGGGCAGCTAGATCTCACCCCTGAAAAGGCCAAGGGAAAGTTCAGAGCTGCTCTGTCCAGATACACATTGTTTCAGACACTTCCACGGATGCTTCTAGGACAGAGCTAAGCACATATTTGCTGAGTCCTGGAAGAAGGCCCTGTTTTTTCTTTCCCCCACACCAAAGCTACTTTATAACCCAGGCTATCAGGGTTCACCCTTGCCACTACAACTCCCACAAAAATTGCTGTGTTTTTTCACTTTTTCCTCCACACAAACACCAAGCTCTGCTTCAGCTAATGCCAGCTATTCAGCTCCTCTTGCTGGGCAGAGTGGTCTCACTCTTCAGGGATGTGGCTTCCCTTCTTCTGCAGATGACACTGAATAGGGTGCTCATTTCAAGCTTCCAACACAGCTTTCCAAACCCCTGCTCCAGAAGGACCTCTGTGAGAGGAATTGAGGCAGTGGTCACCCATTAAAGCCAACAAAACTGGAGTCTGATCATTCGGGAGAAAAGGTAAGGCTCTTCTGAGCTGCCACTGTCTTATTCTGTCCAGGAGCACCTTCATTGCTTACATCTTCAGTCCTGTGGCTTTCAACTCAAGACTGCTCCTTTTTGAGAGGAAAGCCCTTCAGTTGGCTCCTCCCTATACAGAGGACATCAAGAAAGTGAGTACATGAAAATAGGGAGGGAAGAAAGAGAAAAAGTATCTACAATGAAGCAAGACAATCAAAAGTGTTAAAAATCCACTCTAGAAAAGAAGGTTCCACAATGTTTTTGTTTAGCAGCTCTATTTTTAAGTCTACAGATAAAAGCCAGGAAGCCACCATTACAATTTCCCCTTGCAAAGTACTTTGACAGCAAAAAATTACATTTCCAAGATTATACATGTTTGGTTTCTGTCAATGCTGCAGGAGATACCACAAACATACACAACGTTTGTAACTGAAACAGTATTCTGGAGATATGTAATCAAAGTGTAAATTCTGTTTTGTTTCTCAAAGATTATCTCTAGCCAGTAGACATTTTGTATAAACCACGATTTGCTGAAAAGAAGCAGGGGAGCTTTCAGAGAATGTGTCACTGAAGAGGACTGCTAATAGCATTCAGCATATCAGATTATTCAAAAGTCTTTAAGACAAGATATTTGACACTTCATGACTGATATGTAAAGTTACTGTAAAGACTTAACACAGATAAATGGTTTCATGAGAGAATCAGCAGAGCATCAAACAGCAGAATGGCACTGCTCTGAGTTACACTGACAAATCTGATACATCATGCTGGTTTCATTCAGCTTCTGTGACAGGCAATAGCATAAAGCAGAAGTCAGTGAACCATCCCAGACCTACTATCAAAGTTATACGCCCAGATCTACAGAGAATAGAAAAGCATATAATTTTGGTTCATTAAGTTTTGACTTAAGAATTACCAGGAGAAAAAGAAAAAGGCAAACAAAAGGATAATTTGTATTCCCCAGCTGCAGCTTCTGTTACATCAACCTCAGTGTTGAGGTCAAGTGGGCAGAATAAACTTTACTACACGCTACAAAGCACATACACCAGCTAAAAGGCTGCATTTTTGAAACAATGGGATGAAACTCCTACATCCCCTGCACAATGAAAACAGCAAGGAGGCAGCTCTGTTCTTAGTGACAACCAGAGATCTATTAATTGCTTAATTAGCCAACTTCACTCACGTTTCTTTACCATTAATTTACAGGTCAAAGACATCTTCCCCAGCTGAGCTGAAGTAGGCTCCTCTCTGGAAACTGAGCTGCACTAGTAAATCTGAACAAGGCATGCACGAAGAAGCAAAGCCTGTTTGGCAAAGAGCTACGATAGAAGTCTGTCACATCATGCATTATCCAACTGCAACCTACTCAGGCTGGAAGGAAAGGCTTAGTATGTGCCATTCTCTCTCCTCTGCAGACACAGGCACTGTCTAAAATACGCATAACCAGAATTTCTGCACTATTTCGACTACCCAGCTGATACCATGCTGCTGTAGCTGTGTTCTGCCCAGCCCTCCCACACACCCTGGCAGCCCAGTGCTCAAGTCCACTACTTATTTCACTTCCCTATCAATCTCTCTTTCTCCTCTTTCGTTTTCCCCTTCCCATATAAAGGGAGGCTTCTATTTTGCTCTGGTTCTACCTAAAATCTCCTGAACAAATAGAGCAGAGAACTGGGACCAAAATATAGGGACAGATCTTGGTGGATCATTGGGAAAACAGCGTGGACAGCTGAGAGCAGTACCTATGTCCTTGCAACAGCCCACAATACTAAACAGAGGGCTTTTTCTAGCAATGAAGATTTCCCCCACAAAAAATGTAGCACAGGTCCAGCTGTCCAGCTGGAAGGTGTGCCCACACAAAGGACAAAGGATTTGAGCTGTACAGTCCCTGTATTACAGCCACATACACTGCATGGTCTCTACAGATATACACAACAGACCTGGTACAACATCTAATGTCCTTCCATAACCACTAGAAGAGGACAGAAAAAGCAAAAAGAAAAGAAAACAAAAAAACCCCACCAAACCAAGAACACAACCATTTCATGTTCCTCCAGCAACATCACAGTATTTTGCCACGCTGAGGTCTTTCCTACACACAAATAGCAAGAGCTCTAAAATGAAAAAGCCACTTCAAAATCAGTTTGTGAATGCAGAGTCAAGGCAATCCATATAAAACTTGATCTAAAACCTGGCTAGGACAGTTTAAGCATGCCCATGTTTCTTGTCCCACCCATTTTAAGATGCAGCTTAACGAAGTACAACTTTTCACATAAAAAGAATTTATAATAGAGCTATTAAACCATCCTACGATTTACAGCAGAGCTAGATGACCTGTAGGCACCTTGGCATTAAGTAGCAACAGGTCACCTCTGCAGTCACAGTGTAATGAGGACTGAAATATTTCCTCTGTCTTGACCAGCCTTTCACTGGCTGGGATACAACATACTGGCTGCAGAAAAATGAGAGATATATATTTGACTTCTTAAATTTTAGGAGAGCTTAATGTCAATGACAATTATTATTGGATAATTGCAGACCTTGACAACAGTGCTTTGTGTTTTTTCCTTCTGTGTAGAATTGCAGCCTGTAAATAAAGAGTGAGCAAATGCATACATGCCAACACACTCCCTTTAAACAACCTATTTCCAAATAAGTTTTCTTTTGTGTCACCTGATGCATTTCTGTCAAGTAGTAAAAGAGGAATCAAAGAAAGATTTTTAAGCATTGGCTGTGGCATTTTCCATAGCCAGTGACCTGTTAGGACACCTCTCCCACAGGAAAAACCTCAGGACAACTAAGATGAAGTTCCATTCTCTCCTGAAGAAATTGTACCTACTTGGCTGACAAAGCAAGACACCAAACTTGACAGCCTGCAAGGCTCCTCCAATCCCATCTGTCAAACAAGAATTCCATATTTCACACGTGTGACTGTGCACACACACACTATACTTTGAAATTATGAGGTGTCTTGAAAAGGCAACTTGGTCCCTTCTCTGTCTTTCTGGATTTATACTTAATGTCAGGTCAAGGAAAGCAGACCTATGGTTTTACTGTTTGAGCTGTAGCACAGAGCTTCAGTAGTGCTTATTAGATCTTCCCAATTCTCTTGGCACTGATTATTTCTGATTCCTCCTAGTCTATCACCAAGGTGATAGACTTGCCCCAACATTTTCAAAGTCCTCCACCATTGCTGCTTCTCACTGCCAGAGCTCTAATCTGGCTCTTCAATGACTCTTTAGCACAGCCCCTACAGCCACCTCCTGCCTGCTTTGCTCCCTTCCCAGCCTTTCAGCACACGCTGCTCTTGCAGAAGGCTCTTGTCAAAGTAGTACTCTGGTGCTTCAACCAGACTCCTACCAAGGGCGTTCCCAATTCAATTGTTCCATCTTGAATTCTCAAGCCTGTGTGCTGTGCCTTGCTTTAATACCCTACTACACACACTCATGTTCATGTGGATTTCCCACTGCTTCAAATTCTGTGATCTTTTCCCACTCAGCCTCATACCTTTCATATGATGCCTCATCAACCTGGGCAAGCTCCTTCATCAGTGGTATCGAATAACCTGAAACTCTGAAATGCTTCATAAAATAAGCCTTACCTACCCTGATTTTCTGCCTTACCAAACAAGCTTAGTTTTAGTCCTTCTCTAAAAGCTTTTAAAAATACTGCATAAGTATCATTTTACACTGTGAAAGCCCCTTTGGTTGCAGTAAGATTCATGCCAAATTGCCACTTGCCCACGTTCCTTTGATGCACAGATCTCCTTCTCTTTGTTTAGGCTGTAAACTATTTGGGATAGGAGCCTTGCCTTTAAGCAGCCAAAATACCATGCACGTTTCCAGCCCTGCACAATCAGTCTCATCTTTCCCAGGCAAACAGCCAGTGCTCAGGCATTTCTGCTTCCAAGTTCTGAGCACTCCCTTTCGCATTCCTCTCCTTCACCTCTATTTTGTAAGTTTGGTCTTTTTGCCTCCATTAATAAGTGTGGAAGTCATCTGCAGCACTTCAGGAGCCAACCAAATAAGGGAGTAATTTCCTTTGCTCAGCTGGTGCTTGTACATGACCCCAACTTTCTGTGACCCCATTCTGGTTTGATATGCCAGTAGGGGTAGGGGGGAACTGGGTTAGAAATTAGCCAATTAATGATTTCTCAGCAAAATGCAACAGCCCCAAACTTACATCTTCCAAACCACAGAAGAATTTTCTTTCTAAATACTTTCCCCTCTGTCAGCAGTCTGTGTTTGCCCTCCCCCACTCCTCCGCTCCACCCCCCTTTGTCAGACCTGCTTCTGGAAAAAGTCTCACTGTTCCAGAAAGCAATGCACTAATTCAACTTGGACTTTTGTTTTACTTGCCTAAATATGCAGAGAGAGAATGACTGTCCACAGTTATCAAATGTGCTCATCTGCAGACAGGAGCTCTTCAACCTTTGTCCCTCTTCCCCTCCCTGTCTTTTTTGTTTCAAAGAACAGAAAATCTTGTGCCAACAGATAGAAAAGACCAATAATGACATTTCTTCCAAACTGCTTTGTATTGCGCATGCTCTTACTTCAACCAGCAAGGGGCAATAAACATTTACTACTTTCCTTGGAGAACAGAGTAAGATAAAAAAAAACCCAAAAAAAGAATGAAAAAAAAGAAAAAGAAACCCAACCAAAGGAGAGAACAAACTAAGTCTGATGCTGCTCTGTGCTGGTTTGATTTAGCACAGCAATGTCACTCACAGCCTTCTGCTGTGAGTGACAAACATTTCATCACCATCAAGCTCAAGTAGGGAAGAATGAAAACAAAGGGAGAAATCCCATGAGGGGACTGCCAAAGAGTGCAGAGCAGCTCTGGTGAGATGCAGGTAAGAGTGCACAAGCACATCAGCCAGGCTGGATTACCAGTACTGATCAAGTGCTCTTTCCACAGCTACAAAACTGGCTGCAGAACCACCCACCTGGGCTAGGATATGGGGCTCCAGTATCCAGACCCACTCAGGATGAGATTCAAGTATCAAGACCACAGGGTTACATGGCTGCTTTCCCTCTACACACTGTCTACCTTTCCCCATCAAGCTCCTTCTCTCCCTAAGGTAGGTGAGCAGTGGGAAGACCTAGAGCTCCCAGTTTATAACTTTAACTCTTTCAATGAATAGCTTATTCCTTATGCTAGGAGCTACTCCTAAATAACAGGCTCATTTGGCAGAAATTCAGCCCATATGTCACTATATTGTTGGTATGAATAACTTTAAAGCTCTTTCCTGCATTGTAACAACTCTAGTTGACAGTACCAGGCAAAAAACAAAGCAGCAGATACCTGGCAGAGAAGACAGGCATGTAACCTCTCAATTTTACCAATCAAACGGTAAAAGCACAAATGACTTTTCATTACATTAGCCTGTAAACAATCCTAAGTTCCCTTCCAGGTGAAGTTCCAAATAAATGCATGTGTAGAATTACTATTTAACCCTGTACAAAACAAAAACTCCACAGCTTGCACGTCTAACAAGTATCAAGACTGAGGAGAAGTACAAACTTTCAGGCTTCTCCTCACAACCCATATTTGTATTACTGGAGTTTCAGAATGTGTAGGAAAAGCTTTAGAAAATGTGCCACATTTAACATTAAAAAAAACTGCAAGCTTTGCAGCTACATAAGAAACATAAACCAATGTAATCTCTTAGATCTGGGCACACCACAGACCATTTTAAAGAGAAAAGTTCAGCAACAAAAGTCATCTGTTTCTCTTTGTAGAAACAGACTACAGCTGTTCTCTCTGCAGATTTTTTTCAGCTTTAAAAAAGGAGCACTACCATGATATTCAATAATTTGTCTTTCATGTTTCCTATTCATAGACCCAGTAACACTGCTTCCAAATATCTGGAGGTCAGAGATGCCTGGCCTCTTCAAACGGCTTTGGAAAGGGTAGAAACAAATAAGCCATATGCTACCACTAATAATTGTCCCCCATCAGACAGTCTAACAGGGAAGCAAACACTCTTCCCTTCTGCACTCAGGCTTTCCTGGTGTTTTTAATATTCAAGTCACTCAGAAAATTATGGCCTTCAGAAACAATGCCTAATTCCTTTGGTTCTGCCTTACAGTGACTCTATCACAGACTTAGCTGATAGAAATGCTTATTAGTGGTACCCAAGTATAAATACAAAGGGAAGCATCCTTTACAGCTTGCTTTTAAACTCTAGTGAACTCCTGGAGCTAACCCTTCCAGCAGCAGGGACTATCTCAAGCAGAATATTGCTGGGTAGGAAGAATTTCAGCCAAAGTGTTTAATTGAGTTTGTTTCTAAGGAAGAGGCCAAGTGGGGAAGGGGAAGCTGTTCTGCTTGTGTTGAACAATTCTGGCAACCTCCTGTTTGAACAACTTGAGTTCTTCTGTGCTTTGGAGCAAGGACTTGAAGGTTGGCAGGGGGTGCATGTGTGCACTGCAAGCATTCTGTCATTTCAGTGCAAACCCACCCAGATTTGGCCTTGCTAGAAGTCTTTTGGGCTGGGATGGGAGGGGAAGAAGGGAGAAAAATCTCTCCTGACCTCATATAAACTGTGCTCTGTTAGAGAACAGCAGGCTGGACACCCAGAGAGACTCATACTTTCAACAACTGCAGTTTGGAAGGTGTAGATGTCTGTATAGGCTGCAGCTCTGCCAGATCATGAAGCCACTGTCTCCAACTTGTGCCCATTTATTCAAATCAAATTCTTTACTTCCAATAAGTCTGTTCTCGTACGAGTTCCCTAATTTACCCTTTCTGATGACATTAAACAGCTTATTTTTAGTCAGCCTGGCTAGCTATGGCTGAAGTACATTGGAGAGACCTTATAGAAGCAGCTCAGTCACAGAGGGTGCCCCAAGCCTTGGACAAAATCGCAGATTGCTGAAGTTTGTGCCAAGTTCAAGTGCCAAGATTCAGTTTGAGATAAAGCACATCATCCAACACTCTAAAAACCCCAGCCCCACTTGGGCCTAATAGGGAAGAAACTGTAATGAAGCAAGAAAAAGGCAAGGATGCAAGAGATTAGGGGATCCTGGAGTGGGGAAGATTGCCAGGGAGACCAATGACCCTGGTCAGAGGGCAGGTCTGGAGAAGATGCACACAGATGGTGGGCATCAGAATGCAAGAGGGAAAACTTGGGAATGCAACTTAGATCCTTGAGTCTTACCAGCTGACTGCTAAGGGACTGGTTATGCAGTCCTAATACTTTATGGAGCTTTGTTTGCAGTATTGTATGAATATGAAAGAATGCTTTTGTTTTCATCAGTAAATAAATTGTTTAGAAAACTGGTTCCCATAAATTCTCCCAGTTAAATTGCCAGGAAGCATCTGGCAGTTTGACAAAGCAAAATAAGTAGTTCCCCAACTGCTGGGGCACAGAAATGAGCAGACATTCTTTTTCCCAAGCCAGCATGTGTGCTTATGAGGGTCTTTTGGTGCCTTCAGAGTGCATTTGGTATCTGAGAAGCAAAACCTTTTCTTCTGAAGGTAGTTCCAGTTGCTGCAGGATCAAGCTAGGGCAGGAAGAACATAGCTCTTGCTGGTTTTGTTTCGTCAATAATAATTTGAAACAAAGTTAAAGGTCACTGAAAAGCTGGGTGTGTTTGAGACATACACTGCACATAGCACCATCATCAAATCCAGAAGGTAAATTTACTACTTTAAAAGTACATTCTTTCCTTACTAGGAAAAGGCACCTTTCCATCAACTGGGAATCATCTGTTGTGCTTACATTTGGATATATTCCTTCAATAAGGTTGTCTGAAAGCTACACAGAGGTGCAAATGGTGCTTTGTTCCCCTTTTCCTTTTCAAAGTGCAACGAACACTACATCTGGATGATTTTACAAGTGGAGCAGGAGACAGGGGTACCTTTGCTCTGGGAAAGATGATTTGCCTTCACTTAAGAAATACTTGCTTTGGAAGGCTCTTCAGACCTTACCCAAACACAGTTTCACCCAAACACACGGTGTTCCCCCCTACCCTGCCATGCTCACCGTTAGACCAGCAAAAGCTAAAAAAAAAAAACCCCCAAAACAAACCAACTGAAATGCTGCTAGTGATGGTATTTTAAACACCTAGGAATGATGCCAAAAACTCCCAGAAGTTCTCAAGTCTCTCTTTAGTACCAAGCACTGCTTGCAAGGAAGAGAGGAGATTGAAACTGGAATGATTTTCATCTTTCCACACCATGCACTTTTCCAGTGCACACATCTCTAACCATGGATTTTTGGCATTCGACGCATTTTAATAACTCTGAAAGCATCACTTATCCTTACTGAGGTAGGAAAGACTGAGCACAAATATGCCCAAAGCTAAAACAACAGATGTGAGCTTCCCCAACAGCGCGAAGTCAGACTGCAGAGCTACCCTTGGTTACCAGCCTCCAGCTCCTGGGGCGCCTAATCCTGGCTCCAAGACACCCTCAAGCTGTCATGTACCAAATCCACATCTGAACTCTAGAGCTTCAGCCTCTTACTACCAAAAATACAGAGTGCCAAAGATGCAGGTCCCAACACCCAACAGCTGAAGCTGCAGTGTGGCTTTTGGTGCCATAGGAAGCTATGAATTCACCTCGACTCTGCTGCCTGTTGACTATCCCGCCCAGCGTCCATCGCCGGTCCAGGCGCCTCAGGTGAGCCTTGCGTCGCTTAGAAACTAGTTTGGAACGTGGATGGAAACAAAACAAAAAAAACAAAAAGGAAGAAAAAAAAAATGATGGGAGGGTGAGGAATAAAAACAAAACATGGTATTTACAAGCACTGGTCTTGTTAGAGGGAATGGGTTAGGTGGGATGCAGATGTTTTGTTTTAGTTAATACAGTACAGTGGAACAAGTTAACTTCTTGAGCTTGAGCAGTGTGAGCCACCCAGAACTGTCACAAATTGCCACTCTTGCTATTGGATTTTCTTATAATAATAATGATAATAAAAAAAAATCAAAAACATATACACACTCCTGAACAAGCTGCACAACTAAAGACAACTTGTCCAAGGAGAGTGCAGTGGCAGGACACATCAGCATTGCTGCTGCATCTCCTAATTCAGCTGCATGATTGTTGGGGAAATCAATCTATTGCATATGACATCAAACCCAACAGGGCTCTAACTCTCTCTAATCAAAATTACCATGTTATAAACAAACCCACAAACTCTTATGTAAGTTCCCTCACAACAGCAGCACTCAGGAACAGAACCCAAGTGAAAAGTGTCTGATATGCTTGCAAGACATGACTTGCAATCATTGCCATAGCTGGTTCTTATGATCAAAACTTCTAATATACAGATGATGATATAAGGAAAAAACCTAACCTTGCAATTATTGAGCTGGCTCAAGAAGCTAACAAGCCAGGACTGAGTATTAGTTACACACTCAAACAATAACTTATGCTTAAAGTACAAACAAAGACAAGACACTTATGGAAATGGCACTGTGAGAGCAGCTGTGCACAGAGGACACCACTTGTTTTCTGGACCACATACTTAGGTCTGTACTCAGTTTCTTCTTCTTCCTGTACAGGTGTGAAAGACACTGGAACCATTAGACTGGCACAGAAAACACAGACAAACACTTTCATTTTTCCATTCAAGGAAATGTATGGAAATTAATTAGCTTCCATGCTAATTTGGCAGCTACTGCAAGGGTGCTTGGTTCTGCTGCAAAGCAATGCAAAATATTGCAAGGTAGTGATAGCTGAAGTGAAAACAATCATTTTGCTAGTGATGCTGGGAAGCTGTTCATAAACTTTGATACCACATCATTAATAATAACTCAATTTTGGATATGTGCTGTTATTTAGGGTATAAACCCTTACAATGGAGTAGAAACTGTTGTCTTCTAGAACTATGTCGAGTACACAATCTGGCACAGCAAAATTATTCGATCGGGAAATCAATAACTGGACAAGAAAAAAAATAACTTTACCAAGCAGCAGCTTTTGACTTTCTTTCCTTTATATCTGTAAGGGATTTAGACCAGACTTTTACATCCAGCTCACTCTCCTCAATTTCTCCTTTGCTGTAAGGCCCAAATCTTTCCATGCCACCGTAAGTGGAGGTGTGGTGAATGGTGTTGAACAGGTACAATATCTAGTCTGTGGTACTCTGTACTTCCCCTTTGATCCCATGTTGGTCAAAAACCAACCACAGATTTTCAGAAGAGCCAAATCTCAAGTTTATACATAGCTATGGTTTTGGCTCATGGAAATCAGTGATCCTCTTGAAAGCCCATGGAGGGACAAAAGATGAGCATGTTTGACCTGGTGACTTTGCCCAAATCAACAGGACACTAGACTACCACTTATACACAGGTGTACAAGAGACAACACAGGACACCTCACCAGACACAGATTATAGCAGAGAGAAGTTAAGCTGCAGTAAGGCTGCCTGTATTAGGAGGTTTCTGTGCAAGAAAGGAGGAAATGAAATGTTGAATGTAAAGGCTTGCAGGATGGAGGGGTGCAGAAGGGGTAGAAAATGGCTTAAGGTGTCAATCCAGAGCAGTCATCTTGCTCCTTGCTCACAGTTGCAGTTTGGAGGATTTAGCCATCCAGAACATCCCTTGAAAACAGAGGGTCACACAGATCCACCACACCGTGTCCTCACAACGTATGACCATCCCCAATGATAGCCCATTTACATCACAATGATGCTTTCGTTCAGGACAGGGCTTTTTCCTCCTCAACAATACTGAATTTTGCCATTTGATCCCAGACTTGAACTTGGTTGGTCAGGCCACAGCCAGTCACCAGAAAGGTTACTTATTAACAAGGATCTACACCCTTCCAGAGATTATTTTAACATGTTTACTTTATCAGCTCCTGTAGGTGTTAAATGTTTTTTTAGATTGTTTCCTGATTGTTTTCCAAGCCTTGCAAGATAGTGTTGGTCTAAACACAGGCCCAGGTAGCAATCAGCTGTCTGCCTTCATCCAGAGAAAAGACGTTGCACAAGCTCAGGTGCAGAGAGAAAATACTTTAGCCTTTCTCAGGGAACAGACTATGTAAACAGAGACATACGGAAGTATTACTGCTACGTAGAGGCAGAATTATTAGCAAGATCTGTTCAGCAGCCCCCTATCTTTACTGGGCCTGCCACAGCAGAGCAGACTTCTGGGTTTGCCTGGCTTGTGGACTTGTTCCAGGCGTGTTCAAATGGGGAGGGCCAAGAGGCTGATATAGAAAACTCCCCTACACCAGTGTTTCTGCCCTTTCAAAGCTGGAGGAGCAGAGATTGCACAGTTGCAGGAAGTCAACACCTGTTGGAATCAGTCTGAAACTGAGCTCTAAATTCAGGGGCTAAGGCACTTAATCCAGTAGAAGTGCCTTCCTCCTCAGTTACATTAGAGCCCCTTTCTCCTGCCTAGCAGGAGAGAGCTGGCAAGTTTTCCAAGTACATTCACTTTCAAACACTTTTTTAAAGACAGTGAATCTAAGCAATTCTTTCCTCTCTTATGAAATAATTATATGGAGAAGAATAGCCCAAGTAAAGAAGAACTGGAGGGGAAGAAACAAAGAATGTAGGATGTCTCAGCTTATATGGTTAATAACATAGCACAAAGTTACTAAAAAGCAAGCAAAAGCTGGAGCACATCAGAGCAGCTGCAGAGGTTACACAATTAGATCTGTCACTAAGATGGAACTGAGCAGAAAGGGAAGAGCAGTCTCAGGTTTCAGCATATCTGCATTTGGAGTAAGGCAGGGAGCAGGACAGCTGACCATAGGTGAAAAGAGCAGTGTAATGGATTAAAAGGGACTGAGAGAAAAGAGATAAGGAATATGTGATGGATTTTCCATTACCCAGGACAGACTGTTGTGTGGCAGCATCCCTATGCAGAGTACACTCCAGAGGGCAACATGAAAGGAGGAGAGCTTGAAATGAAAGCAGTTTAAGCAATAAGGCTGTCAAGCACGCACCATATTTAAGACTCAGGAAAAGGGAGGAAGCTACAGAGCAACAGACAAGGCATTCTTCAATGCTTGCAGACCAGAGCAGCAAAGTGTTGTTCTTTACTAACAGGCAAACTTTACTCACTGCTTTTGCATCTGCTAAGATGTTGCATCATACCAGACTGGTTCCTGGCCTACCAGACTACAGCCAGTCTGTCTCTAAACCAGGATATGGGTAGGCTTGAGCAGGGAAAAATGAGTTACAAAGATTTGAGTAAGCCACAGATGTCACCCTTGGGGCCCAGCACAAAGTTCTCTTTCGCCTGTGTGCTACTTTAATGGGCAGATGGTCACCCCAACACATCTCTAAGCCTCCCGCCTGTGCTAAGGAAAGGTCAGATGAGTTTCCACATGCATTTTACATAAGCGTCACATCAAGACCACTAGATTTAGCAAGAGATTCACTAGAATGGAGCAAATCATAATAAAAGTGTCCTTTGTACACAGTTGCCACATGAGAAGCCCATTAAAATGTGGTTAGTCTTTGATAATGGAACTGAGGAACATGCAATGCTGAACTATTCCATTTCTGGAACCTGAATTAAGTATCTTTAGTAAAATAAAGAAAAAAAAAAAAGCAGTGCAGCTAAATACATATACATGATAAATGGCATCTCCCTTTTCACAGAATGAGACCACACCAAATAAAATTATCTTTCCGTACAACCACAGACCACAGCAAACAGCAGTGAAACTAGTTTCAAAGATTAATTTAAAGAAAATTAATGAGAAGCAACCATTAAGGTTAAATCTCACTCCTTACAATGGACTGTGGCTCTATCCTGCATCTTCCAATTAGAAGCTCTCACTTGGGTGAAAAAAAGCATAAAGCAAGTGAATACTGATTTTCTCTTGGTAACAAAAAGCTTTCCATACCTTCCCCAAATTTAGATGTGTTGATGTCAGAGTCATCTCTGGTTCCATTTTGGGATTCCAGGTAGGTAGCAGGAACCCATCCCTGCTCCTCTGCTGTGCTCACAAACCACCAACCTACAAAAAGAAGTAAAAGAAGTTTCTCAGTCAACAGGAAGAGGAGCAAGAATAGTAAAATGCTGCAGAGAAGATGGCAGAGTCAGCAGCTCTGGTGCACGTTTCAGTGATTCTGCAGCTCCCTAGAACAAGAAAGGGTTTGGTCCCATTTTACCATTTCTGTCAGATCCTCTCCCAGTGCTAGTGTGCAGTCTTGCTAGAAAAAGGGTGCAATGAAGGAAATACCAATTTACTTTAAGAAATTCAAAGTCCATCCATGACAAATTTGAGTCAAGTTCTCTAATTCAGTTTCTCTAAGCTGATCTTGTAAATCTACAGTATCAAAACACTTTGCATATGTAAATATGTGTATGTGAACATATGTGAAATGGCGCAAATACTGCTCAAATCCTAATATGAAGTATTACAAAAGGCAAATGAGGGAAACAAGAAATACTTCTGTAGAAGGACACAGATTTCAGAACAGGATATAAAAGTACTTCTTGAGCACTTGTAATCACAGCTGGTGTTTAACAAACATGACCTGAATTCAATGCCCTGGGAAGCTGGAAAGTACTGTACAGAACAGAAATAAAGAGAGAAAAGCCAACTGAAATCTGACTTCAGGCCATAAGCACCAGTTATTTGTCTTCCCACCTGAACATCCAATTCCTACCACTATCTATAAAAATTTTAAGTATTCAGCAATATATATGGATATAACCTTCAGGTCATATCTGTGGATGGATGAATAAAATTATACACAAGGCAGCTTCAGATTAAATGCATTCCAACTGTAACTATCCTTGCCTCTTTTCTTGCTTGGTTACACTGATTTTTGAATCCTTGACTGGTTTTGACATAAACTCACTCACCCAAGAACTTGCTGCTCACAGATATATGAGCACAACTAGATTCTCCTCCAGTCAGGTAAAGTCTGGGTTAAGACAACAGGAAAATAAAATGTCTAACAGGTAAGCAAACCACTTCTGTTTTTTCTGTGATCCCCCAGTTTCCGCAGAGAACATCAGCTGCTTTGCCAGAACCACATAAATTGTTGTCCAATACTATTCTTCCAGCTTCCCCAAAGGGAGTTGGGAAAACAGCTATTTCTGTACATGCACCTCAGCACAGTTTACAGACTTTGGCTGCCATAAACACAGCATACTTCACAGAAGCCAGCCTGCCTGCCTGTGATAAGCAAAAGTGCCAGCTTGGGCTGTAAAGAGATGGGCACCAACACTAGTGAGCCACAAGGCAGCCACATCCCTCCCTCGTCGGGGATGCCACAGCCCAGCCCAGCAAGGGGGAAGGGAAGGTCTGCCAGGCTCTGCTGCCATGCCACATGCAACTGTCTGCAAGAGAAAAACCACCCTGCTGAAACAATGCTCAAGTGTTCCTGCTAGAAGTCACCCAAGTACATGAAAATCCTGTCACGGAAGATTTTACCAGAGAACAGCAGCTACAAACCCTTGCTTTCCTCCCTGGGGCATGTGGCTGGGAGACAATGCGCCCCAAGCAACAACCCCTCACTTGCCTCCAGGCAGCTCTATTTATTTACTCTCCAAATTCAGACATAGATTTCCATCTTCTGGCCCAGCAGAAGTTTGGAAACTTTGCTTCACAAGGCTCATGGTTGGAAAGTTTAAATTTAGTTATTCTCCCTCAGCAGGAGGTGGATTCTCCTGAAATGAAGCCCACAGCAGCGAACATGCAGGATCTGCCAGACCGTTTCAAAAACATGTCTTCATGGTTGTTCCTTATTTCGCCAGTAACGTATCGACATGGGTAGCAAACACAGTTTAACATACACTTATAATTAGGCACAAAAATGCAAGAAGCTGGCTTCCAGCTGACATTAATTAGACTGGAATAGTTTACGTAAACTCTTCCTCAGAAAGAAATTAAATACAAGCACAAAAAGGACTTGCCTACACTTAAAAATGTACATTCGGGCCAAATTCAAACCATGGTAAAACCATCTTTGGAGGGCTGGATTGCACTTTCTTGACGCCAACCCAGTGCTAGCCCATTTCACAATACAGCTCCTCTGGTTTGTCTCACTGGCCTCAGAGCCAAGTTTAGGTCTTGTGCTTGGGGTCATAGGGTAGCTGAGCCTCCATCCACCTAAACATGACTCAGGCGAAAGCCTCTAATCGCCACAGAACTCATGAAAGTTATCATTTCTTTCTAAAGATTTCCTTTACAGACTCTGTGCAAGGGCAAAGTATAAATGAGAAACCTCTGCAGTTACTGAGAAATCACAGCACTTGTCCAAGTTCAGGGAAAACCAGCCCCCACTCTGAAATTCTTTCCCCATTTCAAGCTTGCTTCTCAGAAGGACAGAAGAAAGGCTTTAACACAGCTCATTGAAATAGCACGTCAACAGAAAAACGTGTGTTTTACTTCAACAGACTCAACAACTGAGAAGACTGAGAAACTTTCAGCAACACACCTCAGCCTCAGAGAAGTCACAAACAGGTGCTCACAGGCAGGATGTACAAGGTCTCAAAGTGGCCAAGCAGACACTGCTGAGGCAGCACATCCCTCATGAGACCAAAACCTAAATTATGATGGCACGTCCAAGCCATAACCCTACAGAAAGGAAATTACAGCACAGTGCAAGAACTGACTCCTAGCAGAAAATGGCTGCAGTGCAGACAAGCTCCTCAGCACAGCCTGTGCACGGCAGCCACAAACTGCAGAGCTCTGCCCTGCTGATCATGAAGTCCTTGCTCTGCACCATCCCCTCGTTAGAAGCATTAGGGCAACTGCTGTTTCCGTACCACCACCTCTTCCCCCTCTCACCCCCAAGTTTATGAATGTTCATGGTTTGCAGACAAATTAGCCAGATTGGTCTTAGTTTGTAACATTATAGCACTGGCTTCCTGCAAACAATCCTTTTTCCCATCCCTTGCCATCTTTCCCAACCCAGAGCATCACAGAAACTATGTCAGAAGACTTGCTTTTGAAACAGAACAAAACATTGCCTTTATTTTGAGTTCTCCCTCTATGCTGGAGTTTAGTTTGACTTCACAATTCATTATTAAAACCATTCTGCAGCAACATCTGCAGGGAATTATGTAAAGTTATCTCTCTGCACTGCCAAGCCAGTCTGAGGTTCATTCTTGCACTCACACCATCTGTAAAAATTAGGCAGTGCTTTACAGCTTGAGTTAACCCTTACAGGTGCCCCTGTCTCTCAGGCATCAAAACACAACTCTGAAGTTGATGTGGCATGGATGTCTAGGCTGAGACTCCCCAGCACTCATCTCTGGTAAGGATTTAAAGAGAGTTTGAGCCTCACAGAGCTGCAAAGGGAGTTGTAGCCACTGTGCCCAAACCAAGTTCAACTTGAGCTTTGCTGCATTACTTCAACTGCCTTAACACTAACCCAGGAATACAAACTTTCAAGGCAGGAGTGCAATTTCTTCCCCCATATGTTGCTGCTTTGGTTGGCATCTGTCAGCATCCCTAAGCTGCCACGGCCAAGATATCTTCCCATTCACAGAGTCCATCTAGGCTCAGATAGCTCTCAGTCATTTCACAAGTTACCAAGAAATCACCAGTTCCCCTTGACACGCATATAAATGCACATGGCAAGATGGTGATTGCAAAATGGATTGGTCACACTGGAGAATGACTAAATTACAAAAAGACTTGGATTCTAAAAAAATCACGTTCTTGCTTTGAATTGTATTCCCAGTCCTCTTCCCGAAAGGCTTTTGCAAAAGTGAAAGGATTAAGCAAATATTAACCACAACATGCGCCATGGGGAATTACAGAAACATAATTAAAGGAGTAGATTCTATGGAAGTTTTGTTCATGTTTACATGCATCCTTACCCATCCATGCTTCAATGTTGTTCCTTTCTCCACACCAACAGAACTAGCTATTCCCATTGGAGCCTGTCTGATCATAAGATGCTGCAAAACACTTTAAATACATAAAATTGCAGGATCATGCTGACTGGTTTCTAATTCTCTCCTCAACCATTAATGTCTCTTTAGACCTTGACTGTCATTTTATGAGCTTAACTAAAGTAAACAGGACTGATAGCACCACTGTAAAAGAGCATGGGTATTTCTCCAACATGAGTAGACTACACATTCTTCTAAACAAATACTTAAGTAACACTCCACCTCTCAAGAGTCTTGGAAAAATCCCACTCAAGCAGCAGTCTGGTACATTTGACACATGGTCTACGGGCTTCAGAGAGCTGTTCATTTTTATGTCCTTCTGCCTTGGAACTCTCTTGAGAGGTTTTTTTGATCCAACAACATAAATTGTCCTATGAAGAAGTACTAAGTGCATTTAGGCCACTTCCAGACAAGTCACACAGACCTTTTCATTCCAACAGCTGATTACTTCCCTTCAGAGATATGATCTCCTTCATTAAAAAAACAGCTAAGATAAGGCTGCTGCTGCACAGTTGAAGGCACTTGCTTTTTCCACCTCCTAAAGCTCTACCCACACATCTGATACACATAGGGCGGTCAGATGTAACTGCCTCTGACAGACCTCTGAAGAATGTGTAGAAGCAGACGTATAAAGGCACCAGAGTAGCATTTTACAAGAGGGATTTTCCGCAGTAAGCTTATTCTCACACTCGCTCCTGTGCCTGTAGGCTGTTAGACACCACTATTGTCCATGCTGGCTCTGCTCTGTGTAAAAGGCTTTTTCAGTCCCACACACTTGGAAATGGCATGAGGTTAAAACGTGAATTTTTATGAAGGCCAGTGTCCAATTTCTGAGAATTTTATTCTTATAATTCACAGGAGAGGCATCTTTCTTTTAAATATGGAGATACATGCAAGAGCTCTTTCAAGCATAGAGCTGACTGCAGTTTATGGTACAGAAGTCTGTGAATGAGTCACTGCAAGGCAGACTAAGACTGTCATCTTAGGATGAATTTTTAAAGCTGGTAAAATATTAAAGGCAGCTTTCACCTCAAAACACATAATGTTTCCCAGCCTGTGTGCACTGCAGACTTCACTGCAGCCACCACTCAACAATGAAGCAGTGTTTGTCCTGTTTTAGAGATGAAAGTGGGGCCTAAAGACATGCCCCAGGAATAAAGATGTTTGTGGAAGTCATCCTACTCAAACACAATCAAGTTCCACAGCACAGATTCATAGCCTTTTATGTGCCACATATTTATGGACAATATATTAGGATTCCAAATCAACCATATACTATGATCATTCCAGCCAGTTCATGTCCTACAGCTACACACTGGGAGCATGGTTCACATGGGAAACCCCACTTCCAACAGGAAGCGTTGCAACCCCAAATATCTGTGCCTGATTGCTCCAATATACAAGAGTGAAGGTTGTTACCTTGCAACTCCTGTGTTGTGCTCTAGGTACTAAATCCTGCTTTTGGAACTCAAGTATAAAACTCACCACCCCAAGTTACCGCTTAACTCCAAGAGGTTTTTTAATTTGCTGCTGAAATACCCCAAGAGCCCACAGTGCTGTGATAGGGCAGAGATGTTTGCTTTTTCATATAAGAGAAAAGAGAAAAAAGGATCACATATATCCCTTCTTTGCTGGTAGCCTAGCACGGGAAATTGGAGTCTACCCAAAGCTACCCTCGATATTTAAAACTGAGTAATAGTTCTCATATTTAGTGAAGAGAGTACATATTGAAGGAGGATGAGAGGCGGCATGCTCCTGTGCCTTGTGTTCAACTAAAAATTTACAGGTGTCCTTACAAAATTATAACAGGAACCTGATCTTAAGAGCATCACTCTGGAACCCTGACAACCCAATGCACACATGGACTGCTGTGGAAACACTTTTCTTTCCCTCCTCAGGGAGGGTCTGAAAGCTGAGTTATGTTCTCATCAGAGTACCGGCTGCAGCAGTTTTTGCTTAATTTGTTGATTGAAACAACACTTGAGGGCTTCCTGAGGAGAGGGAGAAGATGGGGAGCAGGAGGAGGTGGGGACTTCTGTAAGGCTGAAATTTGTTGATGTCATTTTTTGGCTATTAACAGGACAGCATTCTGCCTTATGGAGCTAAAAGTTGGGAACAAAAGGCCAAGAGCTGGGACCACAGTTTGCTTTCTCCATCAATATTTTATAGTAACTGCAAAAGCTTAGGACTCAGCAGCAGCATAGGGAATTGCAGTCCTTCCACTGCTTTAAACGTTACTAAGTTAAAGGAAAACAGAAGTGAATCTCAGAATTTGGGTGCTGTAACATACTCTTCCTGCAATGACTGGTTATTAAGGTCACTTGTTGGATTTGCTATCCTAATCCTTCCTGTCTTCTTCCTACACTTCTACTGCCAATTTTGTGACATTTGTAGACAGAAACTTCTCAGCTGTGCTGTTAGCAAGTTCCACAGCTGCAGAGCAGGCTGGCATGGAGAGCCCACTGCACGTGGATAAATATCCTAGTTAATGTTGCCACACTGGTTCATCCTGGATCTAAACCAGCTGACTAGGTGTGTACATAAGTGTTTGATACACAGTCCCAAAGTGCATTGCAGGTTCTGGCCAAAATATCCAGCTTGCTTGGATTGGTTTCATGTCACATTATATGCATAAATACACATGTATGCATGTGGAAGCTCACACTCTGACCTCAGCACTCAAATACATATTACCCTTGTCTTCTACTGGGATTGGAATTGTGTTTCCTCGTACTTTTGGAAAAAACAGAAGTGATCAGAACATGGGAAAAGTTCATGGGAAAAGAGAAAACTGGATAATATACAACTCAGCTCTAATACTTTATGGGTTACATCACTAACAGAGACGATGGATATTCCAAGTATTAGACAACTAGGAAATACCACATTACTGTATTTATTCAAATCTTACAAGCTAGTAGGCAACAAGCCTTCCAGAGATGCACATTTGGCAAAATGCTTATATATTTATCTCTCATTGGAGCTGTGACTTCTTGTGTCTATGTGCATAGGGAGTTGCTCAAGTACAGCACACAGTTTGTGTTCTGATAATACAAACTGGTAGATACAGACTCCAAGTGCTGTATCTGCAGCTATTTGCTATGGCCCAATTGTTACCCAGGGGCTTCCCCTCCCTGTTTAAAAAATGGCCTCAGATTTGTGTATTGACACAGCTGAACGAAGGAGTCTGCCAAACACGTTTTCTAGAATTGGCACGTACATCCACAAAGCCATCGCATAATCCAGTACAAATTACACATTGTGTTCTTAAAGCAAGGGAATAAACACAGTACCTACATTAACAGATATGGAAAAGTCCTGGACATTGCCTCTAAATCCCATATCAAGTCCCATCACACTCCAGGTCACCAGCCTCTCTTAAACCATCAGGTACTCTGGGCTCTCCAAGACAGAAGAAGATGACAGCACCATTTGTTAAGCCTGCCCATGGCCAACTCCAAAACACACACAGCCACCATGCCCAGGGCGTTGGCCGGCATTCCCAGACCCCTCACTTCAGGGCATCCACAGAGCAATCAAGTCAGCCAGTTCTACAGGTCAGTCAGTACCCAAGAAGTTGGGGAAAAAAAAAAAAAAAGTTTACCAAGGCTCAAACATTCTAATGCCTTCTAAAAATAAATTTTAAATAATCTTTCCCTTCCTGCTTTACTTGATTTCGTGAACACCTAATGGTGAAACTGTATGTGCAATGTCAGCTGCATTCCACATAGTCCAATGCATCTGTGTGTGTCCAACCCACCGTACCAACTCACTTATTACAGAAAATACCTGGTTACTGGTCACATATTTTCCTTTATTTCTATCTGATCTGCTTGGATACCAAATTTCCTGTCTGATCTCAAGTTCTGGTCGTACTACACATGTATTTTCACCTTCTCTTAATTTTTTTTCCTCTTAGGAAGTGACAGATTTACAGTGATCCTTCCAGGAGGAAGTCTTTGTGATTCCAGTAACCACAAGGCAAGATTATGGAGATCACACAGACTGAACAGCCAGTACCAAAAGTTGTGCACTAAGACTCTGTGGGCAACAACAGGTACTGGACGGTATCCTTCTTTCTTCTTTCCCTTTCCCTAAAGTTTTCTTTACTTCATCAGATCCCAGAAGTTGACCAGTGAGGATACTGTCTGCTGCTAACATCTTGCAGTACAACCTTCCTGATCATGGGATGTTCCTGGGGTACTTTCCTTCCCTCATGTTCACTTACAGCCCAGAACCATTCGTTTTCTTCTCCAAAAGGACTTCTGTCCCATATCTCCTTTAGTATTGCTACTGTTATGAAGATGTTGCTCAAGTAGGAAAGTTAAGCAATAAATCCATCTCCCACCCTCCTTAAAGCCTGTCCCCCCATCTCCTCTCCAGAAGCCCATCATTTAAAGGTCGAAATCTATAGACCTGAGGTTTTAATGAACCTGCCAAACTGATGCTGTTGTCACCATGTTTACATAAATCAGTGATTTACAAAAACGCCCAACCACAAGTGGGTTTGGCTGGGGCACAGAGAGAGGAGGACTCCAGCAGACAGGGCAGAATATACAGAAATTTGGTGGGCAAACCCAGCCTGTGGCAGAAACAAATAATCCACTGCCTTCAGAAAGGCTCCACCAACATAGTCAGCGCCTGAAACGAATTTTCCAGAGCCATGAACAACTGATTACAGTAAAGGCATGCAAACAGATGGCTTTCTACCCCACAGGGCATGGGGAGCTCAGCCCTAGAAGCCAAGGGAGACTCTATCAGTCACGACCAGTTGTGGGGCTGTGTTTTCTGTGGTCAGCCAACGGGGTGCAACCATCAAGCTCACAAGCAATTTCCTTTACGTTCACAGGACTTAATCTTAAAGAAAACACATTTTGTGTCCAAGCTTTCTTTAGGAAAACATGAATAAGCTTTCAAACTGGCCTCATAGTAATCTTGTCCAAAGATTACAAATTACTTCCTAGTGGTGTAAAAAGTTACAGACCCCCAGCCCCAGCTGATAGGAAATGGCCTTCACAGGCAGCAAAGAATAGCCAATATTTACTTCCCATACAGGTTGACAAAAGTTGCTTTTGTTTAAATTTCTTATTCTTAAGTCTGTAGAGAACGTGGTGTCAGTTGCTTACTGGGAATTCCTCATAACCACACAGAATCAGACAAAAAGTGTCTGAGGACTAGGAACAAAGCCTAGCAGAGTACCACACAGCACTGCAGGGGCCTGAGTCAAGATCATAGAGGAATTCCATATTTCATTTAAAAACACATTTGCTGCCTCTGAGACACACTTCAGTTATGTCAGGACAGAACTGAGCAACACTACACAAGAGCTTGAAGCAATGAACAAAGGCTACAGTATATCCAGCAGAAATCTGAGGATAAAGCAATCAAACAATGATATTAGTCTGAAGTACAGCTGAGTCACCAGATTAAAAATGCTGGCTTTTACAAATAGCTTTTGTAGGATCCTTCTGAACCACAACACTCCTGCTAAAGGAGCAGAGACACCTCAGTTTGCTGCAGCACCACTCTGCAGCACTCAGATAACATCTCACAAATGGCCATTTCCATGTCCTGGCTGCTCCTTGAAGCTCTGCTGTCCAAATACAACTTCTGTCTGGCTCTATTTATTAGCTAGATCTGGCGAGATTGTAGCCCAGATGGTACATTATCACAAATACTGCTCTAAGCCAATAGAATGCTCTGCTCTCTCTCTCTGACACTGCTTCACTGCCTTTCTCCTGAGCTCCATTCAAGCCGTGTTTCTGCAGTGACCCTGGGAGCTGAGCCTCAAAGAGCTGCCTGCACACGGCTGCAGGAAATGACAGCTTCGGAAATGAGTACCAGAGTGATGAATAGCTGGCAACAAGAGCAGCCAGTGCGTAAGTGGGCTGCCAATTAATAACCTACATTGTACTGAACCGGGACATACATGGGCAAGAGTATCACTGACACGCCTCAGAAGAGATTACAAACTCAAGGCAGTATTTTCTGAAGGGTTTTTCCAGGCTTCTCTAAAATTTAGAAACTCAGACTTGTTACTATATTTTGTTCAGTGGGAAGCTGAACTGGTCCCATTTGGAGCAGGTTATGGAAAACTGAAAGAAAAAAATATGGAGAAGAAGATTTGCCTTTTATCTTTATTCATCATGAAGTCCCAGACAGTGAAAACAGCCTATGCAGGTGAAACAGAAGGGCATAATGATCTTTAAGGGAGGGGTAACTGAGATCATCCATACAGGCTTTAAAAAAGCAAGTAGGAGTTACTGGGTATCTAACTGGTTCTATCAGCTCTAACAAAAAGGTGCTTCAGCAGCATAAGAGAAGAAGGTAAATATCAGAAAGTCATGGAGGCAAAAAGCTCAGGTAAGATGGCTGCTCCTGCAGCCAAAACCCACTCTTATATTGTACAAAATACTCTGCACACAGCCAAGTAACTAAGCATTTATTTCTATTCATTCTGGCTTAGCTTCTCAATGCAAAGGCTACATGCTTGACTCAAGCACCTTTGCAGGAGTTTCGCTACATGGCAGTAAGCACATGGTTTCCCTGCAGCTTCCTTGGTTGCCTCACCTGGAATGCTGACTTTAAAGACTGATATTTAGCCTTTAGCTGCTCCTTACAGACTAGAAAGGCAGTCTAGACTCAGAGCAGAGAATCACTGTCTCAAGAGACCAGAAACACCTCACTGAGTAAGCCTTGCACTTTGGGAATATCAAAAGCAACATTTTATTAGCACCTTCCTCATGGAAAAAGGCTGTGTTGTCAGCTGCTTCAGATGCTGGTCTGCCTCCAGGAAGGTACCTTTAAGTGCACAATAAGTCAAAGTCCCAGTACATAAACATTTTCATTTTCTGACTCTCCTTTCTGTCTCCTGAAGCTTAAACAAAGCCAGGCACTAAGCACAGATTTGCTGGCAACAATCAGGGAAGCTGATCTTCTGATGCTAAATAAAGGTTAGCAAGGCAAATTAATGAAGTGAGATACAGAAGAGCTGTCAATCTCCATACATTTCACAGAGCTGAGAAAAGACAAATAGATCATTGTGGGGCTTATTCCTTTCCATTAGGAATAAATCAACCATGAAACAAGGGCAAGAGTAATGCTGTCCTTGGGTGAAAAGCTGAGATTTGCAGACCCTCCGTTACAAACACACATGCATTATACAATACAGCACCATTTAAACTAAATAAGCAGCACAGTAAGGGATTACCTAAACCTGTTAGACAGATGATATAGAGGCACAGTGTTTATCTTTTCAACAGGGAGTCACTTAAGCTTACCCTATGAGTGCATGCTAGATTAAACCCTTCCCTCTCCCCAGCACAAGGCTACCAAAAGAGGAAATGCTGGACTGCCTCTAACTACCCCTGGCCAGAGCTTGCTCCAAGTGCTAGACTTTCATGTATCTCCTGCTATTCCCCAATTGCTCTGAAAACCTTCAACAGAAAACCTTCAATTCAGGCATTTTGCAATCTTGCACTTTCCAGGATCTCATTCTTGGCAGATTGACTTTTTTTGGGGGGGGACGGACTCATCTTGGGGATTGTTTTTTTCTTATTTTCTTTCCCCTTCTCTCAAAGCACACTGATTTCCCCTTTTTATTTTAGGGAAGGTCAGTGATGGAGCACAGAGGCTGCACATTCACTGCAAACTGAGAAAGAGGATGGTCCTGCAGCTGGGGAGCTGGCCCAGCTTTGGGGAGCTCTCTGTAAGAGAGCTGAGAACCAGACCAATTCTTTATGTGGGAGGAGTTTTTCCCTCCCCAGTTTCCAAGTCTTAGTTACTTCCCTTCCCCTCCTCCACCACCCAGATCTGAACAGCGTTTCCTTTGTCTGTTCCCTATGTAGACTTCCAATCTCTGGAGACGGGGCCTAAATGTCTAGCACAACAGGACCCTGATCTCAGCTGGGCCTTAGGCACTGCCATAAAAAACAAACAGAGATCTCACAAGCATGGCTCTTGCAATGTAAAACAGCCTGGATAGCAAGTAAGTCTTTGGATAGGTCTGTTAGCTGACATACTAATTACATTGTTGGAATGCTATGCTTTCACAAAAGCTTCTATGGCCCGAAAGTTTATTCCAAAACATCCCGTTTAGTGACTCTGAGTGCATTTGGAAAGGAAGCTGGAGTTCATTGCAATGCTAACAAAGTACATGCAATGGTGCACCTACAGAAAGACCAAGTAGATTTCTAGCACACTTTAGGATGACTAATGAATTGACGTTTCCTTGGCATGCTTCCCTCCCAACTCATGTGGGCAAAGATTACAGAGTGGAAAGAGCCCAGCCTGGGGAGAAGAAAAGTGCACACTCCTGCAGCCATTAAATCCCTACTGGGGAAGGGGTTTTCCCATTGCATTTCAGGGACGTCGGGCTGTTTGACACACACATTTGACCCCGAATTTTCAGGCTCCAGCTCAGCAATACACCATGCCATGCACCTTGCAGAAGGCAACCAAGACCACACATTGTTAGGAAGGACAACCATCACTTCCACTTATGCACAGACTCCTAACAGGTATGAATTGCTTGGTCAATATTCTGGCTAGTAACTGACACCATCTGAAGGTTCAACATCCTCCTGATGTTCCTCCCTCCCATGTTAAGTTATAACACAGCTCTTTTGTGCTCACATGCCATTTTATTGGATATCATGCTTTCTTTGGCTGATTTATTTATCATCAATTGCTAACCCAAGTCAGTGAGTGGGATGACCCAGTACCAACACATGCAGCCTTCCCAATCTGCCCTGCTAATGATCAAGTTCAGCCAGATGCCAAAACTATAATAGGAATTGTTTTAATAAAATTAGGAAGTCAAGCTTTACATGGCATTAAAATTAAAACTTAATTCTGTTCTACAAGTGGTTAGATTTGTTGATCACCTACCAGCACATACCATCTCAATGCTAAGCTGTGCACCTACTTGTTAGTCCATACATCAAACTGGAGGAAAATCAAAATTCAAAGGAGATTCCACATTTGGTTTGTCCTCTTGCATCTCACAGGCCATTAATGCCACATCACCTGGCTCACCAACATTGTGCTGATAACTTTTATCAGACTACTCATTCTGAGGAACATGGGTCTTTTCCATAGCTGAAGTTACATACAGAAGCTATTCCAGAAACACAGGCACTGGCCATCAATATCTGAGAAATTCTGATACAGGTATCTAACCTGCTTCCCAAGGCACTTGTTGAAAATTTATGTGACAGGAAGGTGGAAAGATCCAATCTCATAACACTCGTCTCATAGGATTTTAATATACTTTTTTCTAATTTTTCCATCCCACTTCAGCTTCACTTTTTGCCTCTCCATCAGCACAGCAGGCCCCTACAAGAAAGGACTCAATGGAAGCTGAATACGTCTTCAAGCAGTGGTTGTTTCTTTGTTTCTAACCTGTCTTCTGTCCAGAGGCACCACTGGTCCCTCCAGCACTACTTCCTCATCATAACAAAAGAATGGAGTTACTCATCACTCATGTGATTTCCACCTCTATTTTTACAATTCTAAAAAGGTTCCCCCAGCAGTTTACTTATTTATAAAAACAGGAAATTTTTTTTGACCTGGATTATCTGAGTAGGCTCTAGTGCAGGAAAACAGTGAAATGCCCCAAACCACATGTTCTACTCAACTGTAGGCTTAAGCACTTTGCTCAGCTGAGGAGCAGAGCCAAGGAGTGAGCAACATCTTTAAGAGATAAAAACCCCCATCTGTGAGGAACCACTTGCTTCTTCATGGTGCCATCAGGCCTTTAACTCATCACAACTTTGCACTGTCATTTCCAGCCTCCCTCCCTTTTCCCTTCCAACTATGTCTCAGGCCTTTGGATGAGCCTATGCTTATTTATTAGCAGCTCAGTTTTCAAATTCTGAGCCAGGGCCAGTGAAGAGGAGCAGCTTCTCCAGATGAGGTCCTAGAAATTAGCTACACAGACTTCAAAACAGCGAGGTAACACCACTGTATTTGCTTCCTATCCAAACTCAATGAGGATGTGCAAAGAGCAGAGGTATTGCAGGGCAAGTAAGAAAGAAAAAGCAAGATGAAGCCTTTTTGACTGGGGCAGAAATTACAAAAGGCACTTCTGGCCCAAAGGAGTGTAAATATACCTTACCTACCTAGCCTAAACATTTGGCTAGAGGTAGGGAATGGTTTCAGGTTGAAGTTCACAGGATTTCTTACCTGCTGCTTAAAGCCACTGTACCTTCAATGAAATGTCGGTAACTCTATCCAGTTGTGAAGTTAACAAGCAGCAGCAGAAGTCAAACAAAGGATCCCTGCAGTCCTGCCCTCAAACACTGCTAGTAGACCTTAAGGTATATGTCTCTTTGCTGCACAGTTAAGTGCTGCATTAGGTCTTCGGAGTATTTTTGGCCTTTAGCTTATGAGAAGTAACATTAGGGCAGACCAGCGATTTTCCTATATTTATTTTTAAAACACAAAATAAATATGCAAAAGCGCGAGCAAAGTGTGACCCCAGATCACTCTTTCTGTGCCTGTAGCTACAGAGTTTAAAACGAGATCAATCAAAGGCAAGTGAGATGCCTGCCTGTCTTTAGCCAGAGCCAGAAGTCTCAGGAGCAAGACATTTCATTCAGATAGAGCAAAGAACTTGCAAAAGAGATGAGCTATTGATTAAAAAGAAAAGCGGCTGACGCACCCCCTGCTTGCTCAACCAAGTTGAAAGTTTGAAGAAAAGGAACAAAATGAACTTGGGTTTGACTCCTCTGTGCCTGAAATTACTGTGTGACAACGATTCCCTGCTGCCAACACACACTCCAGCTCTGAGAGCAGGAATGATGGTGTCCAAGCCAAACACACGCGTGGCTGGAGAGACTCACGGCAGATTAGACAGCTCTTCTTTGTACCAATACATGAAATACATCTGGGGCACCCTGGCCATGTTAAGGGCACATTCCTTGGCTGAGCTGATGCTTGTTGAGCACCACTGCAGGCACCAGTGACGCCTATCTCTGGAGCACTGATAGAGCACTGCCAGCAGCTCCCTAGGCTGGCAGATGGAGATCCCTGGGAAAGAGACCTTTGAAACAGCCCTGAATGGTTGATATTCTCACTCAGATTAGCTAAATCCCAGTGTGGAAAACATGCCAAAAGCATCCTTACTCTGAATCACAATGAAATTCTCAGTAAGAGGCCGGATTTACAGAAAGCCAGCTGCAAGCAAAGACAGTCCTTGGTCATCAGTGTCACAGTATCCTGAGGAGTCTACCCAGATTAACAGATAAAACTGTATGTCCAAGTCCACTTCCCACCTCAAAGTCCAATGCTTCAATCACGTTGTGCATCTGGAATCAAGCTGTTTCCACTGCAGACAGAGTAACTCTCTAGAGAGTCTGTTCTCCAGAGACACAGGGCTGCAGATTACCCAAAACTTTGAGAAATGGGCTTTTTTGTGGTTTTCAACTTCTTTAAAAATGTGTTGTTGGTGTTATCTTTTTTTAAGGGAACAGAAATATTATAAATTGCTATTACCGTGGTGGTATCATCTAATGAGAAAGTAAAAAATATACAGTATGGAGGTCCCTTATTATCTGTTTCCTTAAACATCAAAACTTTTTAGTCACTTTAAAACTGGCCCATGAAGAAGGCAGGAAAATTTATATTGAGTCAAAGTTTAAAGGCGAAATCCAAATGAAATGTACCAGGCCTTCGCGTTTATACACCATAGCTTTTCCACGGAACTTTCCAACTGTGTAACATTAATGTCCAGTTTAACAATAGAAAGTGCAAGGTACATCACTGCTCATGTAAATCAGAAGAAATTTGATGGGGCACCAGAAGATTTGAGAACAGACATCTCTACCAGCAGGGACCTCTTGTCCATGCAGCACAGCCTGATTCCAGCATCTTTCAGTCCTCCCTGTGCTAGTCTTGCCAGAACATTCACACTTTGCAGTGGTTTCAAGTTTCCAAATCAGAACCTTTGCTGGATTTTCAATTTTTAGATAACCCCATGCCAGCAGGGGGAAAGGAAAAAAAAGATTCTGAAGAATTTTAATTTTTCCAGACCGCATACCAGGTTTAATTCCTTATTCTCTGTTACTATTGTCTATGAGCTCACTTGACAATTTTCAACTCTTCAGATTTACAGCCATTCCTAGCAAAGTATTTCATCCACAAATAAACATAACCATCCTTTTTCTGAAGGCAAGGGGAAAATATATAGAAAGCACACAGATGTTTGGCAAGTACATCAAAGCCAGGCTACTCAGTACAAAAACCCTCCCCAAAACCCTTGACGTTCTCAGCACTTTAACAATACAATCAAATTTTAAATATGAACAGAGGGGGATTCCAAATGGGTACATACCATCTACAATAATAAATTAATTGGAAGTGCACAGAAACTGGGTCTACAGAGAGCTGTACACTACATTAGATGTCTTCATGTGCCACTTCACTCTGTGAGACCGGGTACACTGAGTCTGAAAAAATCTTTGTTTTTCACATTAATATGAAATTAGATGAGGCTGGCCAATGATATCAACTCCTGGCCAGTAGGTATCAACTTACTGTCTTTGGCAAAGTCCTGCTGCTGTGTTCTCTGCACAGCTGGAGAAGATGGTACTTGGCTCCTTGAACCCTGCGATTCACTGCTGTCCCAAGTATAGTCACTTTAGATACTCTTGGATCTTTGGCAAGCAGAAAGCACTTTACCCTCCGACAATATTTCATAACTTCAGCATGTAATACCTTTTCCAAAGGAGGACAGATGTGCAGGAGTAGTTTCAGTCTTCCAAGGAGTTTTCCGTCAGGATCTTAATTTTTCTCTGGCCGTGCAGTCCAACAGCATAACCACAGCCGCTGCAAGGCTGAAGACAGGAGGCTGCTGCTCGAGCAATACCTGCTGCCAGCAGACCATCCAACTGCCCATTTGCTCCTCAGGTTTGGAGCTGCAGCTGCAAGGAGGCCTGCCAGAACACAGCTACTCCACTTTTTGGGAGAATTTTGAAAAAGGCATTGTGGCAGAATAGCTTAAGCCCAGCTTGTCCTACAAGGGAAGTTTCAGCCAGAAGCTATTATGCCAAACATTCAGGTTTTTGAAGGAATAGAGAGTTATCATATAGAATGGGTGGGGGAAAAAAAACTGTTGGTTTGGTGGTTTTGGTTTTTTTTCTTTTTAATTTTGCAGTCTTTGAAGAGGAGAGGGAAGAACAGGAATATTCTGAGCTCAAAGAATTTCACTCCTGGCATGCCAAAGCCAGCAGCAGAAATGCCTGGACCTTCCATGGTGCCTTGGATACATGACATAGTAAAAGAAGCCACTTCACAGTGAGCTCTGTCCTTGAGGGAACACTTCAGCTCATGCAGCTTCAGGGAGAAGGGGCTACTTCCCCTCACTATAGAAAGCCCCAACCTCTTTGTGTGGACATGTACCACCCCTGCCCAAACAGCCATCAAGCTGTTCAGTCAGCCTTGGGGACTAAGGACACAAAAAAGTCGTCATATTCCACAGAAAGGCATCAAATCCATGATGATATTCAAGGTGGATTACTACGGGCTAAAACAGTAGCAACCCTGCAAAAAAGCAGAAGGGAGAAGAAGCTGATGGGAAAGAGGATGGTTGCATCCCCAGAATGCCAATGGAAAGTCAGGGTTTCAGTAGAGGTTTGGAGGTTGAAAGCTGAAGGACAACCACAAGTTAACATTCCAGTATCTGCATTCACCTTAAGAAATGTTACTTGGTTTTGAAAATTACTATTAGGACACATTATTTTTTGCTTACTATCTTCCTTTTTTTTTTTTTTTTGCCAGGAAACCTTGATGCTGCCACCACATGATTAGCAAGTCACTCAAAATTCAGCAGAAACCCAACACTCCAATGCCTTTGGCTGTAGCCACTCTACAAAGAGCATTTGGGATCCTGTGACATCTGACAGTTTTCCTCTCCTCCAAGACTGACATAAACCAAAAGTCTCCCATTCAAAACAAAACGCTAGACAGAGCACAACCCACGTTCCTATTTTGGGAAAGTCTGGATTGGAAACCTAATTTCTCATCTTGAACCCATGTGTAGCTGTTTAAGTGTAGTTCAGGAGCCATATGACATTTACAGTTTATTCCTTTGAATGCTACAGAAAGCTAATAAAAGAGTGAGAATCATCAGCAGAATGTACTACAAAATGCAAGACAGTAAACTGGAGCAAACACAGATCATGTTCATACCATGACTGCCCACCAAGAACCTTCTGCAGCACAGAAGAGATACCGTTTTGAGAAAAAGCAACTTTTTGACAAGTTGAGAGCTTGAAAACTCTGGTTTTTTGAAGGGAGGCTGGGTATTCTGCTCCCACCTCATCCCAGTCTTGCTCCTCATTTTCACGAGGAACTGTACTTGGATTTTCCAGAGTGGCTGCCATCTATTCAGAAACCAGTCTAGAGCAGAAGTAGCAAGGTTGCACTGCTGCCAGTTCTTCAGCCCCTGCTTGGTCACACTGCAAAGTCCTCTGCCTCTGAAATCCCTTCTACCAGCCTTCAAATGGTAATTTCTGAACATTTTTGGGCAAAATTCCACCAACAAAATACTACTGCTTTGAAACAGAAGAGGACAGACAAACATCCAAATACAAACTGAAAACACCTGCTCAAAAATCTCCACTAGCATCTCAACAGTCCTTGACTAGTCAACACCTTACACTTTTTTTTTAAAAAGGTACTTCTACCACAGTTCTTGGACCCCTTAAACCATTATCATCAAATTCCACTACGGATTTAGACTTCACAACGTGACTTCACTTCTCCAAGCACAGAGTAAGAGTCTTGTGAGAAGGCTTCGCTTCTGCCAGCATCCACTTCCAAGTTCTCCAGCCCTGGACACCAGAGAAACAAAACAAAACAGGATAGCTGCATAACAGCGGTCTGCCCCCACGCACTCCAGAGCTTCCTGGCTGCCGCTGCCTTATGAATTTTGTGAGCTGTCAAACAGAGCTGGGTCCATCTGCTTGCCCACTGGTTTTGAACTGCATGGCCTGGGTAACCATGATAGAATATGCAAGTGCAATATTCTATCATGGGCACAGGACAGGAGGCACATTTCAGGGAAGATTATGAAGCTGCACACACCCAACTAAACAAACACCTGATACGGCCCATTGTGAGAGATGGAGAGGTGCACACAAATATCATACCCAGTTGAGCCCCCAGTTATAGGAGCCAGAATGATCTGGGACTGCTTACTGACTTGAACAAGGCTGATATCCAGACCAATTCACTGGCAAAACTGTACAAGTCCAGTCAATCACTGTCAGATCACTGTCTCGGTGTTGGCATTCCTGAATGGAAAGCAGCATAAGAGCAGAGAAAGGTGCATGGAAAACATGACCAGCAATGAGACTCATTCTCCTCCATTCTAGAAGTTAGTACAGAGAGCAGAGAGCACAAGAAGCAAAAATTAAGGAACAGAGAAGAGAGCATGACAGAGGGACACATCTGAGTAGCAGACATCAGGAAAGAAGTTAGTTTTAACCAGCCTTTGCCTTTTAGGCCACACAGCACCTCCCATAACTAATGCACCTGGACCATGCTCAAGGAAGCTGGCCACACACTGCTCACATAAACTTCATGGGATTAACACTACAGCCTGTGGGATGAATCACTCGTATATCTTTCTTTTTTTATCCCACATTAAAATCTCAAAAGGAAGAAAACAGTGGCTTGCTCATAACAGATTTTCTCTCTCTACTCTCCAAAAACATGCAAAGGACTTGTTACATATTGGATATTGCTAAGACTACAGATACATTCCGAAGTCGTATGTAGTACCAAAATAAAATCTCCTGAGTTACTTTACACTGTTAGCTGTACTGTCTTCTCCTGTTCTATGTTATTTGTTGTATCACAAACCGAAGCTGTCTGTCTAAAGTGTGAGTTGGCCACTGGTGAGCATTCAGTAGAACTTCCCTTTATTGGTTCACTTTCTTCCAGAAAGGCGGACTGCTCAGCTTCAGAAGTCAAAGATAAGTAGTTCTAACCTCAGTTACAGCCCCAGTTGAACAGGGGTGACTAAAGTTGTAAAATTTGCTTTCTGAAGTGATGGCTGTCTTTACCAGCCTAGGTCAGGCTCAACTACAACAAGTGAGGCTCTTTCCTGCCAGCTCTGAAGAAAAACACTAAATACCAATGGATAGTTTGACTTCAGAGCTCTACCTTATAAGTGCAATTCTAGTCCATCCACCAAGACCTGATTTACAGCTGCAGAAAAATGCCTCAGCATCACATCAAGGTCAAGGAAAAACTTCAGTCACAAAGAAACACAGGATTTTGATTTCCTTAAACTGAGGAACATGCTGTGTTACATTTCCTTTGATTAGAATGTGCTCCTGACAGAACAAATTAGCAGAGGACTTAGCTTTCACAAAAAAGCATTAATCACATTAAGTTCTGGACAGAAGGTATAAGAGATCAGTGAAAAGGAACTAGAAACACAGCAGAATAAAGGATACCCAGGAAGGAAGTCACTAATCTCCACCTGCATTCATTTATCCTCCTTTCAGATCTTCCCTCCCATGCACATTTAACTTTCCACCAAATTTACCTGGGGCCACTCAGGTGGTCCATTCAGGAGTCTGCTTAAACAAGATGTAAAGAAGAAACAGAGGAACGATTATATGATTTGAGAATATGGAGAATTACTAGTTTAGGCAAATTTCAGCTGTAGCAGGTGGTTTTCCTGATGTATCAAGGACCTGACACTTTTTGTTTACAGAAGCCAGAGCAGCTCATCCGGCAGCCTGTAACCATTTCTAAGGTACAGGTAAGTTTGGCCCAGCCACTATTTCAATTCCTGGCACTGTAGTGCCTCCAAGAGACACTTGCCAATGGCAAGTGCATGCCCAAGCCCTCAGCCTCTGCCATGACTGCACATAATCAGTGGGAAAAAGGCTCTTGTGCAACTCAAATACACCATGCAAGGAGGTCCCAATGCTGGTATGTGTCACAGCATTACAAAGGGTAGCTACATCTCATCTGTGATGGAAGTTTCTCTGAAACCACCAGCCTTTTCCCTCAAATGTCTCTACACGACAATTCCCGGTATCCAGAGCCAAATTTAAACCAGTGTCAGCAGGGATCTTGCAAGACATCCCCAAAACCATTTAGATCCTGAGATCCCACATGCACATTCTGCAGACAGTGTCCTTATTGTGGGACATTGGTTTCTGTTTAGGATTGTTTGCCAGGGAGGCTCTGGGGTGGCATAGGGAAAGCAACACCCTTTGATGTGGCTGACTCTCAAACCTGGATGCTTCTGTGAAAGAGATACTTAACTTCCCAGCTCTCAGTTAACTGGAAAGGTTCACACGCCAACCCCAGAAGCTCACTTTTTATTCTAAAACCAACAGGCTAACACTCCAGGAAGTGTATAGTCAGCTCTAAAAATAAAAAGACATCTGGAATGACCAAGTGTGTAATTTAACTTGTAGCTGGTACAGGAATCAGTTCTGCTTGGCTGTGTTCAGGAGGAGCAAAAGAGGCATTTTCTACATGACTTGGTTATCCAATTTGCCTGGCAATGAAAATAGCATCCTATTTCTGGTCATTGTACTTTTATTCAAGGACATTTTGGTCACAGAAGGTCTACTTGAAGCAAGGGAATAATTTGCAAGCTCACCATGAACATACAGCTATCCCATAATTTTGATTCTTCATACTCTGCAGAAAATTTCTTCAAGACCTGCACATCAAATCATGAAGGTGTCACCTTCTCCTCGTCAGCACAGATGTGTGCCTGCCAGCATTGGTCTGGCTAGTCAGGCTGCTGCTAATCATGAGAAAGCAGGTTTCTCTTTTATCCAAGTATCAGACCAGGCTGGGATTCTGAAACAAACCTATGGCACCTGTATTAATGAATGAGCTAAGTGAAGCTCAGTCGGCAGCACGAGTGCACCCAGCACGGCCCTTACCCTGCAGGGGCTGCGATGCAGACTTGCATTACAGTCCAGCCCACCAGAATGCTTACCAGAAAGAGTGTGCATGTGATGGGAGAGAGGAAGAGATCAGTTCTGCAACTGAATAGCAACTACTTTTCAAAGCAACACTTTAGGGCTTTCCAGCACATGTTCACATTGCAGGGAGAAATATGAGATACAGACTCAAGTGAGGTCTGGGAAATACTTGCTGTTATCACCAAGATGAAGTTTGACTACATTGCCAATACAACTGCAACCCAGCTTTGCTTGAAATAAAGTGATGTCCCACTGCACGTGCAAATTTCAGATGAAGTCACACTGTATTAAGTTACAAAAAACTAAACTCGCCAATAAATGTAGTAACAAGAAGCCAGCCAGTAAAACAGAGCTCCAAGAGAGCCCAACTCACCTGTTGCCTTAGAACTGCTTTGCTTAATCCAGCCATGAGCCAACATCTTTCTACCAGAAAAATAATTAAATTCTCCATCAAGAATGCCAGCCTGAGGGAGTGGATGGGAAGAGCCAACATGCACCCCTCTGTCAAGCCACCTCCTAAATCTCATTGAACTATGAAACTCCTAAGCAAGGCAATTACTCCTATAGGTTTTGCTAAATCTGAAGATGGACAAGAAATTGGTTTGTGGCAAAACTGAACTCTTTTTAACATGAAAACCAAAAGCATGGAGTTATGTTGCTGGTCGTAACTGAAACGCGTCTGCTAATGATTACAGCTACCATTTTGCTGCCAAAGTATTATTGGAACTGCTTATTTGCTGTGCAGCTTGGGGAAAAAAATCTCTTCCATCCTTTATTAATCTTGTCCTCATCTGACACAACAAAAATGCACCAGTCTTTTGCTT
The DNA here is from genome assembly GCA_024500445.1 of Entomyzon cyanotis. NCBI lineage: Eukaryota > Metazoa > Chordata > Aves > Passeriformes > Meliphagidae > Entomyzon > Entomyzon cyanotis. The sequence goes on along the minus strand of JAKEPQ010001000.1, from coordinate 11,903,960 downwards.
ACTTTGAAAAACAGGCCTGAAAGTCACTACAAGAGCCAAAGTCTTTGTGTATAATTACTGTCTTGATTAACTAGAACAAAGGGCAGAAAACTTTGGTCATTATGCATTACATTTAGTACTTTGGGGGCTTATTTAAAGACATTTAATCAACCTGCTTTAAAAGAAACTTTGATATACCAAAAAACTATGAAATAATTAGAAATAAATGATTTTTTAATTTATTGGTTGGGTTTGTTTATTTGAGGGTTTTTTTGGCTGGTTTTTTTTTTAAAGCAGTTGCATCCAAAGGAATGTAGCTCACAGGGTAACTGTGGGACTCATTGGAAGACCTCAGCAATATACTTGTATCTTCTTGGCCCCAGGTAGTTTCTTGCAGCAGTGCTGAGCTGGTGACCTATTTGGCTGCTATAGGAAACTCAATCATTAGAAAGTTTATGCATTCTAATATCAAAAGCAGATTTTCCTTGGAAACATTTTCCTGGGGCAGGCTTCAGGGTCCTGAAACTGGCAGTGACTGCATAAACAGAGGAGGTAATGAGTAAAGGCTCCAGTGGGGGATGCCATGAAATATTTTTTCCTTTTCAGCCTGCCATCCTGGGCTCCAAACAGGGTATGCACAAGAAATGGGGAATTTAACTTTCTGCCTGAGCATAAAGTCTCAGCAGAGTGAGAAGGGAAAGAAACTTGCAGGCAGCTGGAAATTTCAGAATTGTTCAGAGGCCTGGTAGGCATCCTACTATCCAGGAGTACCTGGATGTGTTGTATGGCAAACTTAAAGGTAGCAAAGCTTCTGCCATTGCTTCTCCACTCTTACCAGTGTGCCCTGTTTGCCTGAGCTGAAGTGCCTTTATACACAACTAAGTCCTCAAGCCTGTGGTTTCAGTGGTCACATCCCACCCTCTCCCCAGCAGACAAACAGGGCATTCTCAGAAATCCTGGAACAAATTTCATGCCCACAGCTAGCAAATAAGAAGGCCAGACGGGCTTGTTCCCTCTCCTGCTCCTAAAGGAGGTCTGAGGGGTCTCAGCATGATGGATGTGGAGAAGTCAAAACAGATGCAGACGAGGAAAAATCTTTGCAAGGGCTGACATTAATTTTTCCCCTTGCCCTTTGAAATACACTTCTTATGGTTTGAAGACAAGAAAAGTCTCCTCACATGCTGACCTGGCAACCATGTGGGACCTCTTTCAGTCCTGCCTGTATGCAAGCTTGGCCCCAGCAAGTGGGCTTGCTCTGTTGGCGCTTGTGAGGCAGGGGAGTTCCTCTCTCTGGGTTCCAATTCACATTTCTTGAGAAATTAGAGAAATGTAGATGTTCTCTAACCTAGCCAGATTGGAGATCTAACTACAATAAAATGGGTAGCATTTTGTTCTACATCAAGCCAGGTGGAGGGAAGTTGAAAAGGGAACCTGTTTACTTTAGTGGGATGCTTAGAAGACAGCATGGCAAAACCCCATTCTTAGAGATGAATATCTAATATATCTGGAGACTTCCTATTCACAGCAATCCCCCTTCTCCCAAGCTTTGAGAAATTCAGAGGTGTGGGAAAGTTGTCCCACAGAGGCATGACATCAGCTAAAGAAATGGCAAATGAATGTAAAAGTCAAAGTGGTTGGCCTCCAGATGTCTCCACAAAATGAAAAAAAATCCACATAATTGAACTAGCCGTGTTAGAACACCAGTTGCCCAAGATTAAGACAAACAATGAGAGTAGGACTAGAAAAATTAATATAAACCACACAATATAGCCCAAAACACTTGAAAAAATATGTTCTAGAGGGACAATTTAAAATTGGAACTTGTTTTATCGTATCTTAATCTGGAGAGATGTTTCTTTAAAACTATTTAAAAGTGAACACTACATAAAAGAGAACCAATAGGCAGTATTTAAGAAAAGAATGCTTTAGAGGAACATGACTCCATGACATCTTTTGTGTCCCTAGTACTTGCTAATCATTCTTTTCTATCTATAGGGGAAAGAAATGAGGAAGTGCTGCTTGGAAAATTGTAATTAATTTCTTACTACACTGAAAACTTCAATTATGAACCCAAGGGAACACCAGTACTAAACTTTTGCAAGGCTTTATAAGTACACTGAAGGTCACTTTGGTATGACATTGAACTGCTCCGAACTCAAGTGGGACTCAAATAACACAAGCCACAGTCAACAGCTCCATCCCAACAGGCAAAGCATCCCTAGCAGCAGAGTCCAGAACAGCCTGAAGGTGTCCCAGGAAAGCTTCAGCAGAACAAGGCACTGCAAAGGGCAGAGTTTGAGCAGCCAGCCATATTTCAAGTGTTCTTAATGAGCTTTCATCAAAGAGGCAAAGCAAATATCAGCTGCAATTCAAATCTGGGCAAAGGAAAACCAAGCAAGGATGTCTTTGAAAAGCAGAAGAGCTTCCCAGAAGAGATGGAGATGTCACAGCACAATTTAAGGGACACTCTTCCCTTGTCACAGGGCTGGAATGAATAGTACCAGCAGAAAAGCAGAAGCCCACACTAATCCCTTTGCACAGTCACAAAACAATTTCATTTCAGAGGCGGCAGTGGAGAACACCCTCATTTTCCACAGTCATAGAGGACAGCTACAAAACAAATAGAGTAATAACAACCCTGCTTTGGTTCCAACATAGAGAATTGCCTTCCAAGCTCTTAAACAGAAACAAACGTCAATTGCCATGTAAGTTACTAAGTGGGGCAGAGGAAGCCATTTAGACATCACAAGATAGCACCATAAATATTACAAAACATTCATAATTCAAGCATTTTGTTTTATGCAGCAACATCCCAAGCTCAGCTGAGCTACTGGTGTGGTGATGCTTAAGCAATAGGCCAGTCTAGGAACTTTAGTCCCAACCCCCTGATCATTCAAACCTATGTACAGGGCAGCCTTGAACTGAGGCTCAGAGGTAACCACATCAGAAATGTCATGGCATTATTCCTTTCTGGGTATGGTAAATGCAAGTCCAATTGTGGAAAATCAAACGAGGGCTTCAGCCAGACCAGTATACTTTGACTGCTGAAAGTAAAACAGCTAGAAAAAGAAAGCAGTTACCATCCTCCTTATACTTGCAGAGGCACAGAGTTAAAAATTCAACCAGATTAGGAAAAAGGCAAGAAAATATGGGTTCAGAAAATAGCTTACAAAACAATCACCAGAGAGGTCAGGGTAGGCTGTCAAGGGCTGCTTCCAGCTTACTACATCTGCTAAAGCCATTAGACAGTGTCACCCCACCCTCGGGCTCCCAGGGGCAAGAGCAGAGGAGGGAGGGCTCCTCCTCATCTCCTGCTGACCCGGCTGATTCTGGTGTGAGTGTAAATTCTCTCCATCCATTCAACATTTTGCAAACAGGCCGCTGGAAGAGGGAGTGCCTGTTAGCAGGGTTGGTCAGGCACTGTATCCCCAGAAAGGAGCTGATTTCCAGGAGAACTTGGCTAGAGCAAATCATCACATCCAGTTTTACCTCTCTGCTCTATGCTTGCCCCAGGCTTTCATTGGAGCCAGCACAGAACCTGGATTAGTGTAAATGTCCCTGTTCCTCCTATCAATACTCCATTTCCATTGACTGCTTTAAAACAAGGCACCCAGGCTCCCTCCAGAGACAGTTATTTCCAAGACAGCTAAAGTTTAAAATAAAACCCACCGTTTGCAACCACATACACCAACAGGATGCCTTGCTTATGCTGATGCAGAACAAAGCAAGAGAATAACCAGCCTTAATCACTGCCTCCAAAAAGCCTGGAGACAAAGACACTGCTGCAGTGTGACAAGCAAGTGCCACTGAGCATCCTTACTCTCAACACAGACAGCTCTGAACCTCTGCCTGCCCAGAGAAGCCCTTCTCCAACCCCGAGCTGCAAGCATTTGAAGGAGAAAAGCATCTCTGCTTTGCCAGCATTGTTCCTGTTTGGAGAGAAAACTTCTACAAACACTGTTTTTTATGACATTAAACAACTTTCCAGTAACTCCTAGCCAGAAATTCCAAATCACCCACCCTGCCTCCTCAGATGGCCTCTGTTTGTCTGCATTAGTATGTACACTGGGTAGGAACTGCAGCAGGACAGGAACTGATTCATAAGTGCATCAAGTATCCTCTGCTGCTGGGCTGGTGCCAGAAGGGCAAGACACATAGCCAGGCAGCACTGCTTTCAGAATGGACACTGAAGGCTACACACCTTCCCTTTTGAAGAAGGGGCTTGGGGGCTGGTCCTTCCTCAAACTTGGGTCTCCTTGTTAGAGAGTAACCAACACTGGAACACACAGAAGCGGCTAGACAAACTGTCCCAGGAATTTAATGGTGGCCACTCACCTAAACCTGTCCTCTGGGATAAAGCCAACAGTGCTAAAGGAAAGGTGTTCAACCTACAGACGTGTTTGCTTCTCCTCCTCAAATTCCAGGCACAGCTCAAGGACTGACCAAGAGAAGGGGCTTCTGTATAAGGGAGTATTTACTCTTTATATCATGACCTTGGTCTCTTACAAGGCTTAAAACTCAAATATACAGCCACACTAGGAAGAAATAGAAACACACAGAACTAAAGTAGTTTCTCAGAACAAACAGCAGGGCAAAGCTGGGCTGGGTGTACAAACAGAAATCAAGTCCTGTTTGATATCTGATGAACTACACACTCTTGAAATGCTATGTAAAGAAAAAAAAAAAAGCACTCTGAAGAAACCCATTAAGCACAATTGCACCTGAAATAAAGCATAATGTTGGCAATTACTGTATCTGGTTGCACATCTGACCAATGCATACAAAGTTATTGACAATTCACAAACAAGCTAAGAAACCGCATTTGCAATTTGGTGTAGAGCTACAGCCACATTTGAAACCTAGAAAGCTGCTAGACTGCCACTTATCTGTTAAAATAAACAGAAGTGTACTGGGTTTTGGTCTGCTTTTACAAGACAATACTAATGCTCAGAGACATTTGCTAGCAGTGCACACACTCCCCTCTGTGTATAAAGGGGGATGATCATGAAGACAAGGACCCAGAAAAAGAGGCAGAGCAGCAAAAAGTCAATGTGAGATAGAAACAGTGATCTTTACAAAATTTAAAACAAAAGCCCCATTGACACTAAAGAAACAGGAATAAAAATCAAGGCTACTTGCAAAAACAGGAGTGGCAGAGGGGATATAAAGATACAAGGGTGGAACACTTAAGTGTGCACCTTTAGCCAAGATGCAGTAATTAACCCTGAAAGTAATCTTGGCCCCATGTGGCACCAAATAAACCCATTTACTTAACCCTGGAAAGCAACACCTTCAAATAAAGGGTGCTGTGTTCCCCAGGAAGAGGCAGAACCCTAACTCAAAAAGCCCACAATCTAAGAGGGAACTCCAATAGGGAAGACAGCACACTCCCAGAATTGAGAGCTGCTGCCTCTGTCCCTCTAGGCCACAACTGCAGCCAGTCAGCAGCACAAGTGAAACCAAATGGTGTAGCAGAGGACATTGCCAGGCATACACTCATCTCCTGACATCATTGGTACAACCAGCAAGTCCCAAGACCTCCAAAACAGGACTCCCAGATGAGCAAAGACCTTCCTTATGGATACTTCAATGCCAAGTCCCACATCCCAGATAGAGAAGAGCAGCCTCCCTTCCCAGAGATTCCTTTGGGTCCTGATAAAGTTACACTAACCATAATAGCCTTGTTTTATGTATTGCATGCACTGTAACATTGAAAATTGGTCTGCAGTTATGTAATTGCAGAGGAAATAGCTACAGTCCTGCTCAGCCCAGCTGAAAACGCTGTCCCATGACACCTCCACCACAGGCACAGCTCCCAGGGGCTGCAAGGGAAGAGCTCCCATCCTGCCTTCAAGCAGAGCAGCAGAGACAGAGATGCTCAGGAGTGTGCTCATACTTCACTGCCTGTCAGGTTTTCCATTGCAAACACTGCTGACAGTTTATAGCTTGACCATTTCAAGCCACATCCATGCAAAACTTGGCAGGGAGGGAGCTACTCTGGCTCAGTCCCTCCCTCTTCCACCTAAAAGAAATCTGTCAGATTCCTGCTTTAAAGTCACAACATTTCTTCTCTGCAACAGAAATACATTTTTAAGTCACTCCATGAGGCTTTTTTTGGTTAAGGTTTAAAAGAAGCCTATGTAGTCCACAGGCAGGACTTACGTCAACTATTCACATAGTTATTCTGAAACAACTCAGAAATGTTTAGATAGTGTTGGACAGAGCAGGTTGATTACACCATGCCTTTAAACAAATCACAGTCACTTCTAGCAAGAAATACAAGCCCTGTAACTACAGCCTGTTCCCAGACAACATCTGTAGAGACTAAACCTCCTTTTTTCTCCTGATGCATTTGTGACCATTGCTACACAGGTTTTCCTCCCTAGCTAAGGAAAAAAGAAAGAGACAAATATTCATTAAGATACAACAGGCACACTCTGGGTGTTCTGCTCTTATAAACAGAATTAAGGTCTGAAGGACAGTTTTTGTTGAGCCAAGATAGTTGTTTGCTGCAAAAAAGAAATGTTGAAGCCTGAGAGCTGGTACACTACTAAATAACTTGTTCTGAAGTACAACAGCTTTATTTCAGTCTAGCAAGGTTTGCTTCCACAGTAATTGCAGCAACAACCAGGTTACAATGACCCAAAGGCTTCACAACTGAGATTAAGGATTTTGGAAATTATTCACCACATATGCTACACTGACCTTGCTCTTAAGTCATAATACTGGACAGAAGTTCCATCTTCAAATGATGTCCAAGTAATAACTTTCACCAGCACAATAATGAAGACAACTTATCCAACTCTTTCAGTGAAAGAGAAAAATCAAATGAGATAAAGTCCTACCAAATGGGCTTGCACATATCTGCCTATGAGACACCTTAAATACCATCTCTTATATGAGAAAAGTAACACTGAATAATAGTATACAGTAAGTGTGACACACTTAAGATGAAGCTGAAGTAGCTTGATGAAAAGCAGGTAAGACTTCAATAAATCAACAACATATTTTTCCTGTTTTTACCTCTGCCTCATTCACTGGCCTTTGAAGAAGCACAGCTTATGCCTTTTAAGGAGAGGACACAATTTGGAGGCAAACATCAGAAAAGATGGTAACTCTAGCTCAGGCCCTAGAAGCGTGCAGAAGAAAACATCCAGCAGGACATGAAACATGCGCCATCATTTGGAAACTGGTTTCAAGGTTCTTTGTGTAAAAAACATAAGGAAATTTGACCAGTGAAGAGAAGGTGTTTCTTCCCTATGAAAGCCACAACAAAGCCAAGTTAAAGTTTCTTCTACTCCAGAAAACAAAAGAACCATTTAAGTGTCCTTGGCATCAGCAGGCAACCCTATTCAGGCAAGGTTTTAAAGTGAACAATCATCTGTGCCTCTACACAGCTACTTTTCTCAAGGTACAGTTAAAGAAACACCCACAGCAGACATATGGTATGCTATACACATGTCTTTACACACAAGAAGTTTGAGATAATGGCCCAGCGTCACATCCAATGCACACTGCCCAGTGTGATGGGACTTCTCAGCTGTCAGCTAACAAGGTGTCCAGCCACTCTTCCTTTCTTTCACTGAAGATGCTGTCCCTGCTACAGGAGACAACTGTAACACCTTGCATCACCTTTGTCTGCATTTAGAAGAATGAGTCTAATTTGTACATCACAGGTATAGTTTCATAACACTTACAAGCCAACATAACCATACAGTCAAAAATTATTACACATGTGCATAGTCCAATAATCTTATTTTCTAGAAAATTCATACCCCCATGTTCTTAGAGGTCATAACCACATCTCCTAGGTTGGCTTGCTTACACTAAGCAGATACTCAAATTCAAACTGTAATTCATTAGTTTTGAAAGTTGACACTTGAGAAACTTTTGCAAGTTTCACGACATGCCATCCACAGGTTCAGCTGTAGCTGAAGAGACAAGACATAGTACTGAAGTAATTCCTGTGGTATCCCTAACCTAGGAGAGAATTAAGAGACTATGTTTGGAGTCCTGTTCTTGGAACAACTAAACCATGAGTTCCCTACCATAACAGTTAAAACAGGCATCCAAGCAAGTGATGCTCTCTCCATCACCAATCTGTGACTTAGGACCTTATTTGCTTTTTTTTTAAGGATATAGATATATTTTTATTTTGTATGTACATAAATATAAAGAGCAAGGTCACAGCACAGAATTCTGGGCTTCAGATTTCCTTTCTTGTTTACATGGACATTAAGGAATCTGGCAGCCAAGCATCAGAATATGGTTTTAAGAAGTATAATCCAAGTTCATGGATGTTCCCTTAGAAGAGCCACATTTCTGGACCCACTAATTAATTCAAACCCTGCCATTCTCCATTTCTATCACCACATACTATGTGGCTCAATACAATGTGGTCTGAACTGTGCAAGGCAGAGAGGCCACACTAGAAGAAAACACAAAGGAACTACAACTGGAATTCAGACACTTCTTGTATTATTTAACAGCCCAATTAATTCCTTTGGCTCCACGAGGCATTATCCAAGACAAGGATACCATGAATATGAATATAAGTCACCACAATATAACCAGGCTTGCTCTGATGGCAGTAACACCCACTATTGACAATGAAAAGTTGCAGGCTTGGAAGGGACGATGCTTGTCCACTAGCCCAGACACATTCAGGAAGTAAAGACATTTTTCCCCCTTCAATCATAACTATTGCTTTAAAGAGAGGCAGACGAGCAGTTTGGTTTCTATTACTTTTGCAAGTGATACAGTCAGTACCCAGGAGATGGGTATTTCTGTTCACACTAGCCAGTGCATTTCCACACACAATCCTTTTGGACACCACACTAAAATCACCAGGCAAAAAAAGACTGTATCACTTTGAGCCAAACAAGCATGAGGCTCTCATACAGCAGAGAGATTACAAATCCATTAAAAGAAGAAAAAAAAAAATACAATGCATGGTCATCTTTATTGATAACCTGTCTCAAAGCTCTGGAAGCTGAATTGGAACCTCAGATCAGGGTGCCCTAATTTCCCCAAGCTCTGGTGTGCCCAGCACGCCCCAGAGCCTGCCAGTGGTGAGAGCGCTGAGTGTGAAGGTACCACAGTGTGAGCCTTGGCTTGAACAGATCCAAATGTCAGCAGCTCCTCTGGATGAGGACACACAAGTCACGAGTGGGCTGGAAACCAGTCCTGGACAACAGCTCTGGATTAATACACAAGTAGTGCTGGAGAGGAGGAGGGTGAGCTGCTGAAGACAGGCAGTTATTCAAACCAGCTGCTAAGCCACTCCAACCACTCACACGTACACAGTCTCCTGCATGTGTTCTGCCCAACTCAAAGCTACCAGGCATCCAAAAGTTAAAGTACACAAAAGACATCTATACAAACACTTGCCAAAAATCTCACTTTCCAAGTGCAAGCTGGTTATTCCAAGAATGGCAGAAGAAAGGGATTTCATCTTGATTTTACATGAAAGCCTCCATCCCTTTGCCTTAAAATTCCCCAATTAACACTTCTGCAAGAAATTTTGAAACTGTGCATGGCCACGTATTTATCTACGCACATTCTCTCCCCTCCCTACCGAGTTCTGGGCCACGGGCTAAGCTGTCAAGCCAAGTTTCATCCCAAGTAATTTTTAAACACTCATCCTATAAATCCTCTGCAAAGGGAGTTAGTAATGGAAATACTGACAGAAACTTGAAGACACAGCAGGGCAACTATGGCAGCCTACTATACATCAGCTTCATTAGCTGCAGATCCTTCTCTCCTTCACCTTCATTTTCCATTAGCATACCTTGGCTAATTAACACACAAAACCTACGAAACATTCTTACAGTAGAAGGCAACATTTGGCCCCCAGCCCAAATCAACACTGAGAAACTTCAACATCCTCTGCCAGACATAGTAACTGTACCAGATGGAGCAAACGTACAGCTAACAAGTAGTGATGAGGAAACTGAAAGCAGAGGAATAAATGCAAAAATCGGACCACTGGAAGAGGGAAAAGCAGCAAATATAACTTACCGCTTTCATTTTTCTCTATGACATCCACGACCTCTCCAGCCTGGAGGCTGATCTCAGAGTTTTCCTGCTTCTCATAGTTGGACACCACCACATATTGCTCCAGGATCATGGGTTCAGAGCTAGCATCAGCACCTGGGGAAGGGAAAAAGCAAGCCGTAAGCCAGCTTCCAGCCATGGCTCCTTGAGAGCGACCTCCGTCCATCCGATTCACAACAGGCCAACTTGTCACCAGAGCCAAGCGAATCAGCAAACAACCTTGGCTCGCAGCATATCCCCAAATGGCTGGCCATATAGAAACAGCCTCCTCTGGCCCACAACCCAGCAGCACAGAGGGACATTGGAGAGAAGAAGAAGAAAAAAGGGGAGGAAAAAAAATATAAAAAGGAGCCAAAAAAGTGAATTAGTTGCACAGTTTCATGATGGATTCTGAAAAGAAACCTCTTCCCAACATGGTTTCCACAATCGTGCTCCCATTCAGAGCAAAAAATCCTGGGCAGAAGAAGTATAAATCCACAGCTGAGCCATCCCCCCAGTAAACCCAAAGAAAAAACAGCTCTCCCCTTGGCGGCTCAGCTCCTTCTCCACTCTAAAGGCTTGAGCTGAAAGTCAAGAGGGGGCTGTAGATGCCAATCATATTCGTCTGCACTGCAGCCCTTAAATAGAAACACATGAGCGGGACTGAAAGAGAGGGAGGTGGGGTGGAGGGAGCGAGGGGAGGGCGGGGAAGAGTGTTTACTTGAAACAGAAGAAGAAAAAAAGTTACAGCGCCAGATCCCTGCTCAAACACGGCCACCCCCCCGCCTGCCCCCCCGCCGGCTCCGCAGTTCCGCGTTCCCCGGCAGAGCAGCCCGGCGGGACGGGCTCGGCTGCCCCTCTCCATCGCCTCTCTGGAGCCCTCGCAGCCAACCCCCAGTTGTTTGGTTTCTTTTCGGACCAAGGGCTTTCGGCTGTCAGAGCCATTTATGAATGAGAGCAGGCGCTCACGCGAACAGGGGCCACGAAAGGTGCAAAGGAACCGCTCTGCTCCCTTCCCCCACACTACTGGTGTTTCTTTCCTTTTTTTTTTTTCTTAAAAAAAAAAAATTTCTGACTTTTTCACCCCCAAACCGAAATCATGCATTTCGAGGTGGAGCCACGAGGCAGGCACAGCACAGTGCCAGATGTGGAGGAGCCCTTGGGCTGCTGCATCTCAGCTCTGCGATGCAACACAGCGCAGATGGGGCTTCTGCACTCCCAAACCCAGGCACAGACCGGCTGTGCTCGGCACAGAAACTGCCTTCAGAAGTCATGAAAACCTCTAGGTTTAGGTCTTTACTTTGTAAGAGCCAACATGCCCTAATGCAAAATTATTTTACAGGTTTACTCAATTACAGCAGTTTGGGACACCAGCATTATTATACATTTTACATATTAAGAGGCAGCTCCTGTTGTGCTGGATTAGGACGTGGATGGAAAGGGAAGTCAGAAGCAGATATACAACTTGCTGAATGTCCCATTTTATGCAACAGGGACAGAGCCAGAAGCAGACTCCAGGTCTCCTGAAATTTCTGATGACAAATTGGCTACAAGAGACAGGAAGGAAGCAGCATGGTCTGAAACTGTCCACCAGAAAAGTCCAGGGACTGACAGCCAAGCACAGGATGCTGGGTGCTGTATTTCCCAACTCAGCATGTTCATATGTGTTTGGGCTGGACATGAAAAGTGATTCTACAGACAAGTAATTAGCATCCCTGCCAAGAAAGAGGTAAAGAATGCACCAGCCATTAAAATAGCATCCTGTGAAATGAAAATCCTAGGGAAAAAAAAGCAATTAGTTCAACTGTTTCCTGAAAGGAAACACTATCACAATGCCTCCCCTTGGACCAGATTTAAGAAATCCAGAAAATTAGAAGACTTCCTTGCTCCCTAAACATGCCTCTGCCTCTCCTCAAGTTACACAAGTTAATTTTCATTAAAGAGGAGTCATCTCCTCTAGAAGCTTGTGTTTAAGAGATTTAGCTTTTCTATAGATATTTGAACCACGGCCAGTAGCAGGAATAGGAGAAGACCATGAACTGATGACATGAAAATTTATAATAGAAATTTTCACCACAGCTGTCCATTCCAAATAAGTATCATGTTTCTCTTCATGATCAATCAACTTGACTCATGCACTCTGGTTTAAACCAGCGCTAGCTGGGCTACCTGGAGTACAAGGAGATGCTTTCCCCTGTTTCCCACACAGTCTTTTCTCCAGTCCAAAATCCAGCAGCATTACAATCTTCCTTCAACCTACTTAGGCAAGTAACACCTACAATCCCTACTTTGTTTTAGTCTTAAGATAAATACAAATTTTTTAACCAAAACCAAAAGCCGTCATGGACTTATATCTATGCACGTGCATCAGCAGAGAATTCAGTGTGTAGAAAGGCAAGAGGGACCAAATAGTGGCAAGGGGAGCAGGGGACATGCAGGAAGCTAACTGCTAAACCAGCAACTCAAATGCCTTCTTTCCTCCAATCTGCTAAGCAGTTTTCATGGGACTGGAGTAAGGAAAAAAATCCAAAACATTGCATTGGCTTGGTGGCAGGAGCAGTGTTCATGTGATGCATGTGTCCCTGCTGGGAACAAGGAGAGGACCAGGCTGGAGTGCAGGCTGGCAAACACCCCACCAGCAGCCACTGAGGCCAAGCCAGGGACCATGTGCCAGGGGAATGCCCTTGCCAGGAAACACGATAATCAGCACTTCAAATCCACCTCCACAATTCTGCCTCAAAAAAAAAAAAAAAAAAAAAAAAAAAAAAGCACTTAGAACAGCTCGGCAAGATAGGCTATTATCTGCATTCTCATATCTGAAATCGTATCACAGCAGGGCTTCTCTGGGTTACTCTGCCCTGCTTTGGATAAGGTAGTCACTGCAGGAGGATTGCTTTGTCACTACAGCGGCTGGAGGAACACATACAATTAAGAGATTGTTTTAACAGACGCTTGTATAAGTGCTACAGGGTTCCTATTAAGACAAAAAAATAGGGTGATAAATTCCTTGGTCTAGGAAGTAACCAAGGTCAAACAAACTTGTTCATTTCCAGCTACAGCAGATCATGCCTAGCGGATATCCCCCTTTTGAGGCGTGGGGTCCCTGTGGCTCCTGGAGTGATGGTCACCCAAGATTAGGTAGTGCACAGTGGGGAAGATTTCAGTAACAGACGAAATAAAGGAACAAGAAGAGGAGGAAAGAGAGAAACAGCTCCTTTCAGTAACCAAAAGCCTTAACCATTTTCTGGTTTGGGCTGTTACTACATTCCCTTCAGGCGCAGTCAGTAGGAGAAGGGACTTTAATCCTCCTCAGCCTTCCATCCCCCACAAGCATCTTTAGATGAATTACTCCTCAGTGACACTCAGGATGCCCACAACATTGCTGGTATACTGTGTCAGACTCCCCAAAGGGGATTCAAAAGAACAAGACAGGCAACACCACAGGGAGCCCAGCACCAGTTACACCCGCTGCCGTGGGCGCTTCCGCATCCCTGCCAATTAGTTCAGGTCTAATTGGTAACACAGGACACAGCATGCATTGAAGAGTAACAGCCTGCTCAGTGTGAGAAGAAGGATGCAGCGTGGCACAAGTTCCCCAGCAAGCTTACATGCAGCTGCAATGTCACCCTGACACAATAGCTCTAGTTTTTAAAAAGCATCTTCAGCCCAGGCAGGAGAAATGGAGAGCAGAGGATAGGATAAGATCGATATGCCAGGTATAGGTCCCCCCCTCCTCTCCCTCCAAAAAAGCAGAATTAGTGTTTTGGTTAAGCTCCAACTTGCAAGCCCTCCCCGGAGCAGAGCACAGATTTCTGGCTGAAATAAGAGTTTGCTTGCCTCTCCATTTCTTTTTGCCTCGAGTCCGTTTCCTGGTTAAAGTCTTGAGGATAGCCCTCCTCCTCTCCATAGGGCTCCACTTTACAATCCTCCTGCTCCTCACCTCAGCAATTCTCTTCCTGGGGCTGAGCAGAAATGTCATTGGAGCTTGTCCATGCCCCTCACAGCTGGCATTATTAAGTGACACAGTTGCACCCTGTCCCCCTCACCAGGCAGCGAGGAGGGAACATCATTCCTCCTGCTGTACTCGGAGACCAGCAACTACTGTGAAAGCCTCCTAAATAAGAGCACAGAGTACCCGTTCCAACAACATCATCCTCCTCCTCATCCTCCTCCTCCTGTGTTGCAACAGCTAAGACCTATGATGGTTTTGCAATAGCCAAAAACGAAAACCACCAACTGGACTCCAAAAATAAAATCATCTGGATATGGGAATGTGAGACTTCTGATTTTTGCCAGATTACTCTCTTGTTATCAGGCTATAAACATGTCTGCTCTTTTAATCCATACAGCACACAGGCTTTTATATTGCTCTTTCATGATTATCAATCAAGTGTTTACAGATTGAGACTAAATGAATTAGTACTGGGTTGGTCAGCAGAAGCAGCCAAAACCACAGAAACGGCCAGTGAACGCCATAAGGGTGAGTCACAGCCCAACAACCAACTGGCAGGTAGTCCAGCCCTTCTGACATGGGCACAGCTGCGGGGGACACGGGCAGGGTCTGCACACAGGGGTGTCTGGCAGACGTGGCCCCGAGTGTCCCAGCATTCCATAAGATAATGTCAGAGCTCTGCACTTTTCCACGCGTAGGGAGGAGTAACTGTGGTAGCTTGGATCTAGAGCTGCGGTTTCTTGTTAAAGCCAGTTCTTGAAGGGTAAACTTTTATGTATCTCTGGAAAGGAAAACTCCTTTTGGGGAAGGACGAAGGGAAGAAAAAAAAAAAAAAAAAAAAAAAAGCCCAGAATAGCAGCAAGCCTACTTCAAATACTCAGATCAGTCTAACTGGTTACAGCAATCATACACTCAGCTCTAAACACATGGAATTCCTTCCCCTAAAAACTTTACCTCTTTCTTACCAGAAGGTCCACATGATTATGATAAAGTAGCATATTAAAATTTAGTGTTTTCTTTGAGCCTTCCACCCGTGACTTATCCTGAACTGTGTTAAGATAGAGAGCTTAGATTCGCCTAAAAATTGGGTTAAGTGTGTATTGCACACAAGATAAAACAGACTTTGCCACATAATGCATGTGAGAATACAAAAGAGCTCATCATATCACAGCAGTGTTGGAAAAGCAGTTCCTAAAATAAGCAGTTCCTAGAGTAAGTAGCAGGATG
Organism: Entomyzon cyanotis; assembly: GCA_024500445.1. Lineage (NCBI taxonomy): Eukaryota > Metazoa > Chordata > Aves > Passeriformes > Meliphagidae > Entomyzon > Entomyzon cyanotis. The sequence goes on along the minus strand of JAKEPQ010001000.1, from coordinate 11,888,767 downwards.
AGACTGATGAAGCCTGCTACAAATCTCTATGGGGACCACATGGATTCAGATCAAAACTGTGCTTCTCAGTCTAGGATCTCACTTCTATTCAGTGAGGGAGTTTTTGTTTTGTCTTGGTATTTTGGATTTTTGTCCTTCTGCTTTTTATTCTTAATGTGCCCTAGACCATCAGGGCTTTGACTCATCTCCTGGATACTCCTGCACTCCAGCCTGTCACAATTCAGCCCTGTTGCTACTTAACATAATTCAGACTGTATTTATACATCAATTATTCCTGAAGGTAAGACTACTATTGCCACAAGCTGAGAGTGAAGGGGATTCATCTTCATCCCTTCCACCAGACAGCAATCCTCCCAGTCCTAATAAGTGTTTAACTTCACAGCTCAGAGGCTCTTGGTGTAGCAGCCCTGAGCCACAAAGCTTTAGGGACAGAGACAAAAGTTCACCACCTCCCACAGTTACTACAGAAATTCAGTACAAATCCAGTCTCAAGGTCTGGATTATTGCCAATTATAGAAGAAAAGAAACATTTGGGTAAGTCTATCAAATGGGTTATTAATACACTATGATTTCTGTAGTTCTTCCCTGAGCCTGGCCAGGTAGCTATTTTGCAAAGCACAAAGACACTCTATTGCATTTTCAGAAGAGAGTTTCAGGAGCAAGTGACACCCTGCTATTAGATGGAGATGAGTGGAAAGCAGAAAGAGAATGGTTCAGATCTGACCACCTAAGTAATGAAGATCCAAAGCCAGAGAAGTTTGGCCTAAAACCTTGTCCAGATCCCAAAGAATGCCCAAGAATAAAAGGTTGAGCATCATGCACCCACCATTGGCCAGGTCAGCATATGAACCCTCTCAACCCAGGTTAGCAGCCACAATTGATGTACAAGAAGTTTCTCCTTAAGTGAATACCCATCTATCGTCAATTCCACAGTGCTCATGTGCTCTGCAAGCCTTTCAGTACATGGGGCAACAGCAGCCAAAGCTCTAGCCCTTCTTGCTATTTCTTTGGCTAAATGTGCCAAAATCTGGTCTAGATGGTAACTCCATGAGCTACATTAAGTCCCACCTAACCTCCTGGGTTGCTGCCACAAGCAGCTGTAGGGGGCCCACGCCAACAGCATGCATGGCCACCAAGAAGAGAATATGATCAGCAATCAGAGCAGTAGAAAATTAACTATGTGCCTGGATTCATTCCCCAGCATAAGACACACGTAGTATTTTCTACCACTTCCAAGAACCAAGATCTGGGTAAGCCTTCAATAGTCTGGGACAAGTGGCAGCTTTAAGGCAGACTGTGGCTTCCAGCACTGGAGTGTGACACAAAGCTAAAACCAGCAGCAAAACACAGCCTGCACCGGGAACGCCTCGGCAGTGAGCCTGGCAATGGTAAATGGCCGGCGCTCTCTCAAGTGGCTGCTTCAGCTCAGCTCTTCCTTCTTTACAGCCCTCAGCAACATTTCCAATGAAATCCTGACCAACAGAAAAATTCAGTGCTGACCTTTGCCAAGTGGAGCCTATTAGTCTCGGGATTTTTATTTTTTAGTTTTGATCAGCTAGGTTGTTAAGCAGAGCCAAGAAAAATTAGAGGCGGGAGGGTGAAAGTAAGAAGTTGAGTCCTCTTTCCACTCCTTCTTGGAAAGTTGGCTCTCTGAACAGCAATTCCAACCAACTAGGTTACAGGTAGCAACAGTTAAGAATGCTTAAGTATTTTGCACACAAATCTGTTAAACTGCTTGGAGATTTTCTCACAGCTGCCAAACTGGGTCTTCCACCAGGCTGAAGTCACCAATATACTCTGGCATTTCCCTGCTCAGAGGTGCAACACATTCCCATCCTTCCACACGGCACAAAGCAGATCAGCCAACAATTTTAAAAGCAATCAGGGTGACCAAACTAGTGCCCCACCACAGCACCTCTCAGGATGTGGCTTTGGGGCACCCACCTTTTTCCAGAGTACAAAATTAAACCATTTCCAGGTCTTGGTTGGAGTCTCTACTTCATGGAGCAGGTTCATAACCTTAGCTAGAGCTTGGGCAGCATGAAACTGGCTTCTGTTCTCATCTCCAAGCCACAGCCTATCGAGGACACATAAATGTACTACATAGGCAATGATCACATCCAAATTCAAGTCTACTCTACCAGCTTCACACATCAGGATACAGCCTATGGCAGATCTGGACTGAAGAACAGCTATTTCGGAAACTGGGGATTCATTTGGATGAGAAGCAACTAAAAGGTCACATGAAGTGGAATAGCATGGGGAACTAAGAACTTGCCAAATGTACATAAGACTTTTAAGCAGCATTATGTATCAACATCCACCTTCTCAAGCACCATGCAATGCAAACAATCACTTATATTTGCACTCTCATCATGCACAGATTTTCTTTTTTAGCCAAAGTAGCAACATGCATTTAGCTAAAAGCAGTATGCAGAAAAAAAAAAAGTATCTACTAAAGATTTTGCTTCCTTGCCCTTTGAGAGGGCTAAAAAACTTGTCAATCAGTTAGCCATTTTAAATGGCAACATGAAACAGTCACAACAGATCTATTGAGTCAAAGAAACCCAACCTCACCCCTCAGCCAGGTAATTTGAGGGGTTCTTGTCATTTTTCCTAAGGGACACCACCTCTTCTGTCTCCTCCTGAACATGTTTCTCTCCTCCTCAGTCTCATTCTGTTTTTCTGTCTCAACTCCCTCATGACCTGTGAAGCAGCAGGCTCCTGTGACTGAATACTTCAGATATTTCTGCACTTTTATATCCAGTTACCACCCTCAAATTAGACCTATTCTGCAAAGATGAGGCAGAACCCCCCAAGGACATATTTAACTTCTGTCAAGGTTAGCATTTCTGGAATCACAGCAGTCTTGCTCACTAAAAACTTCAGACAAGCAAGCACTCAGCCACCTAGGATGGTGGGATTTTGTTCACATACTTTTAACAGGGCATAAACCTGAATATTTACCAAATCTGGTATGGAAATCAGCAGGAGTGTTTCCATATTTCCTTGCTCTGAGACCCATGTGCAGCCTTAACTGCTTGAGTGACCCACCCAGCATCCTGTACAGACACAGGGTCTATCCCTTGTGATCTCTCCTTCTAAGTCTGAAGGAGAAAAAGAACTCTCCTGTGATATTCCATGTCAGGTGGCAAATATTTGCAGAAGAAATCCACTGGTTACTCAGCAGAAGTCCTGACTCTTTAAACTATAAAGCTTATTTTTGTCTTGTATGGGGCTACTGTCAGGTGTCCCTGACACCTCCCCTAGAAGTTGTTCCCCTGCTTCCTCCTCCTTCCTGACTGGCTGCAACAAGGAGACTGATGCTCCCTTGAAAATTTTGCATCTTTATCAGAGTTTCATCTTTTCCATGTAGCACCCTTTCTGTTTACTGGGAAAAAGCAAAAGAGCATTTCAGAAGGAGAGGGAGCACAGAGTCATGTTCCTCTGCCTTATCCTGACCCATAAAGTTTTCTCCCACATAGAATAGTGAGAGCACAGGTGTGCAGGTACTTAGCTGTGGCCAGGCTCAACCCACCACAAGAGGGGAAGCTGCCTTGGATTGTGGCTTTGAGTTGGGCAAAGAAGATAAAACGCTGCAAACTACCAACCCCTGCTAGCAGCAACATCAAGGTGAGGTAGTCACCAGAGAAGCAAAGCCCTTCCTTAAAAGAAATTGTGCATCATGAGAAACCAGTATACAAGCAGACAACAGATCCTGGGTATCCACTATCAGAGCCTTACATTCAAGACAACTCCAAAACCACACACAGATGAACCAGAGAATTTTATCATAGCATGCAGAACACCAAAACACAAGAATTTACCTGGAGCGACACTCTTTTTTGGAGTCTCAGACAAACTGGACATCCAAACTTGAAATCCAATCATAGGGCAGCCATGAAAAGAGAAAGTAATTAGAGACACAAGAAAACAGTCACAAACAGTCAAAACCAGTCATATCAGAAAGTTTGAGAGTTAGTAAAGACAGCTTTGAAAGAGACATTAAGTTTTTAAGAGTAGTGTTGGTATGATGGGGACTCAGAGGAAGGTCAAGTTGTAAAAACCACCCAGTTAATTTTTACATTTTAGTGGATTTGCAGAACCTATGAAACTGATCTGTAGGTGATCCAATTTTGAGCTCTCAGAATAAGATACGCCCTGAGCTTATTCCCAATAGCTCACAAAACACACACCAAGAGACAGTTTGACTTATTAAACCTCAGACCTGCAAAACTATTTAGCTTTGCAGCTGTTAACGAAACCCAAAAGACACATAGGCAACTCACAGATTGAGCTTAGCAAACACATGTAAGTTTCTACAAGCTTCTCATTACCCTGGAATTGCATTAAGAAAAATAACAATAGACAAATAATGCTCCACAGAAAAGAGTACAAAGCTCCAAAAAAGGTACATTCAGAGTATAACTAGAAATTCAATTTTTTAACCAATGAACAAGACAGATCAGGTTACAGAGAAAGCTGATAACAGTTGCTACCAACAACGTTAAAAGATTTCCCTCCCCCTCCATGAAATGAGGTGGAAATACTTGGCTTGGGAATTTGGGAATGATCTTCAAATGCTAAGTGTTACTTTTTTTCTTGAATACACTAGAAACACCGTTTGAAAATTAGCAGGTTTTCCCCCATTTCTAAATAACAAACATTCCCCTTCTGTGGGATCAGGGAGCAGAAGTGCAGCTATTACTCTCTCATTACCCCAGAGAAGATACATCTAGAAAGATATTGTCATTTTGTTTATATGACAGTCTAAGAATGTCCTAAATTCTGACAACTCCAAAATGCAATTAGAAAAACTTGTATGCAATGGGGAATCCTGTTCTGGACCCAGCAGTTTAACAACAGAGGATGCACCCATCAATCACTTGGAGAGAAAAGCAGGCTATACTGGTGGCCTTGTCTATTTGTTGTTGTCTTTTTGAACTGCAGAGTATCTCCAAGACAGTTCAAAGATTAATAGATAGTAATGTAATAGATTCATAGTACATATGTAACTGGGAAATTGCTAATGTGATACAAACCTTTAAAACTGCTTTCAGACTTTCCCAGTGGAAACCAGAGGTCCAAGAAACACATTGCTGTTTTCTTAGCACTAAGGGAATGGTGAGGTTTTGAAATAGTTTCTTTAAATTAGGGACACAATTTGCATTGTGTAGAACTAAAATGTAATTCAAACAGATTCACTGTTTTGCTTACTTTACAGTAAACTCTCTACAGTGGCAGCTCAGAGTAAAATCTGAAGTCTTTCCACCATCTGACTCCCAAACTCATGCGGCGCACTGTCACAATACACTACAAAATACACAGTGGTAAATAACAATAATTTACTTTGGACTACCATTTAAGAAAAAATGAAAAGGGCTCTACATTGGTAGAGTACAACAGGAAATAATCTGGCAGAGTAACTTGTGCTGTAGCTCATGGAAGGAATATACAGGATGTTTCTGTTACAGACTTGGGGCACGCACGGGAAAGGGTGTGAAGGAGTTGTTGTCAGCAACTTGTCTATTAGCTTTTGAATAGACTTCCACTGCCTTCAGAACACAATTATGAACTTCTGTCAGCTGTCAGATCTTTTTCCAGACAGAAGAACCTGAATACGACAATGATAAATCAAGCAGATGATGTACTGCAGGAGCAACTGGGAAGATTTCAAAGTTTCTCCCAACCCAAGTTGCAGCAAAAGACCAAAACACCCGAAGTTAGAGGAAATAAGTTGCACTTAACACAAGTTTAGGGCTACCCTGGATCTGTCTGCCCAAGAAGACAGAATTTAAACCTAGATCCACGGTACCCATATCTACAGACACCTATGTAAGATCTCACCATAGAAAAAACCCAATTCTGTTAGCCATTATCAATTAAAAAAAAACAATTCTTTTTAAACTACGTATTTTTTTTCTCCTTGTCAAAACTATTGATTTAAGCCAGAACAGAAGGGCAATATAATTATTAACTGGTAAACAATCCCACAGGTCACCAATGTGGGCTTCCCAGCCCAGGAAGCAGCATAAAAGGAGCAGCACTTCTCAGCTGCCCCAGCCTGACAGCAGCTAGAAGTGGATGAGGTTGCTTCTGAAGCAGAAGACAGCCAGCTTATTTCAGCTGCTCCTGCACATCTGCTTAGCATTAAACTTCTTTCTTGGGGTTTTTTTTTTTTTTATTCCAAGACGTTTAAGCTCTAATTGCTACCAGCTTTTAAGAGTCCCCCCTACAAATAATAAAAATATCAGACATTAGTGATAGATTCCACTTCACAGAGAGCTCAAACGAAGAGCCGCGGCGGGAGCCAGCGTACGGGGAGGAGGTCAGAGGCCTCAGAAACATGCTGTGCCTGAGCCAACAAAACACAAGCTTTGAACGGCCCCACGTTTCCCCTTTAGGACAGGGTTTTACTGGAATTCTGCATGGGGCTTGGAGCTGGTTTCCAATGGGACTGGTAACGGTAAACGAACAAACCTTCGCTTCCTGCCACTCCTCTCCCTCACTGCCACACGGCTGAACACCGGCTGGTCTCAGATGACTTGGAAGCGCAGGGGGGGAATCTCAGTATTTGGAAGGAAAATTAAAGTTGCCTGCTCAAAGCAAGCCACTCCTAGAGCAATGGCATCCCAATTCTGCTCTTAACATCAGTCCCCACAGCCCTTCCTGCCAACTTCAGCTGGAGCCAGAACAAACTCCTCCTACCGGAATTATTTTTAAAAGCTCAAAAGGAACATGGATCCATAAATTACAGCTAAGCCACGAGACTGAGGCAGTTGTGAAGAGCACAGAGGAGGCTTTCCTTCGGAGCTACACTGCACAGAAATAGCAGCACAGCAGGCGTGTCACTGAAGTGGCTGCTGAACCCCATTCGATCGCTTCCAAGCTGCCACGATGGAGTTGGGCAACCCCCAGATGTGCCAAGGGGGCACCTCAGGTGTGAAAGAAAAGGAAGGAGCAAAAAGCTTTGAAGACAAAATTAAGCTGGTTGCTGTGGTGAAAATGAAACATATTATTCTAGATTTCAGCAGAAGCTTTTCTGCTGCCAGTGAGACTGGTTTATTTGCTGCTCCTCCCACCACTGGCAAGAGAACAGGCGCCAGACTGCTGGGGACTAATGCTTTATGCTTGTGATACAGCTCCACTCATCTCATTTTAGCAGCAGACTATTTGTCTTGTGTACAGCTAGAGCAGAGCAAGATTCCACAAAAACCTACAATAGCTGGAGTCAGTCTAGAATCGAATGTATGAGCTCAATGTTCCCAAAATCCAGATGCCACATTCATGGTACACATCAGTCCTGCACATCCAGGTGGGCCTCTGCTCCAGCAGGTACAGAGAAACTCCTCCTCCATTTTAGCAGCAGCTACTGATGCAGGTTTCTTTTCCCAGTGTTAGTAACACTGTCTGAAATGTTCAGTTCAGTGTTGAGCCCAACATTCATTATTTAACACTGCTGCCAGCACCAGGAGGGACACTCTCCTACAGAATCACAGGTGTCATGTTGCTGGGGGCTATCAGGGACCTTTATAACAAGCTTTTTTAAAAACTAATGTCTGTATAGCTGTCTAGCATGTCAAGCTACATATTTCCCAACAATAGTCCTGCGGTGATTCCGAGGAATTGGATGACACTGGTCATGAGTCTCAGTGTGGTTGTACTTCTGGCTATGTAACCCTTGGCTCCAAAGGATTTCTGTGTATAGCTGAGAAGTTAGCATGGGCCAAAGACAGGTCCCTACAACGGACCTGGATATAGCTACCTTCCTTTGGAGGGCAAAGAGTTTAATTATGCACATATGGCCTGTTCTTTGGAAGTTGCCTTCCATAGGAGATAACGGTCCTAGGGACATTTAACTAATAAAACTATTTTGTTCTCATGAAGCCCTACCTTTAACATCAACTGGGAATACTAAAATCTCCCAGCTGTTAAGATGCAATTTAAATTACTGAAAAAAGGATTATAAGAACAAGTGGCCATACTGAAAAGATCCTGGTATCTGGTCTGTTCCCAACAGTGATCTGTTCCACAAGTGCAGCTGAGCATTTTGCAGAGTCATTTTCTATTCTTACACCCTTCTTGTCTTAATTGGAGGGGTGAAAAGAAAATAAGCAATACAATCTGTGATTACTCAGACTGGAGCTGGGGGAAATAAATGTTTCTTCTGAAGAACGGGCGTGTTCTCATCCGAACGGTAGTATCTGACAAGTCAGCACGATGTGGGCTGACCACACTGTTCCTTAGACGTGTCCACTTCTTAGAATTGGCCTAGAGCCTTGTTGGCTGCAATGTTCATCACATATGGCAGAACAGAAAGCAGAAGTTAAGCCTGTATTTCAGTTTACATTTTGGAAGACAAGCCTGCCAAGGAGTTGGTATAAACAAAGCACTATGTTGCTGTCCTGGGGGCTCAGGTGGGACACCTTACTGCCCCAAGCAGGTAAAGAACCCAAGAGCCAGGCTCAGTCTACTCAGTCCAATGCTTCTTGCTGAGATTTTGCCTCCACTTTTTTACCTCGCTTCCTTTCTGCACTCTTCAGACAAGCTGAGGAATAACCTCCTCCTCCTGACAAGGTGAGGCTGGCTAGTCAAGAGCAGAAAGCTCAGTGAGGAACCCCAAAACTGTGGGGCTTGTTTCTGCTTCTGTCTGCAGACAGTGCCCCATGCTCAGCATTCCTCCATACCCTTTTGAGCCTCTCCAAAACCTCCATCTCCCAGACCCACTGACCATCCTTCCTGCCTGCTTCCAGGCTTCTCTCCTCTAGTCCCTTCCCCTTCAGCTGGAGCTTGACACATTGGTTAAATGGGAAGGCAGTAAGATACAACAGTAGTGGATGGAGAGAGAAATACTTGGTGTTGCTAAGGTCCCCCAGAAATGGAAGAACTTCTACCGGAGAATTACTCCGATACAGAGTCTGTGTAGTTTTACAACATGGCTGGAAAGAGGAAAAATGCAGATGAGCCTTCATCTGAACTGGAACCATTGCCATGCATTCTTGGCTCACACAATTAACTCATTCAATTAGGCAGAGAACAACAGACAGTCAGAGAAATGGGAGGATGGCACAGACAGGTTGCAAGTGTTTTGATCTATCTTGCACAGTCCCACTCAGGGCACTCTGTTGAACTGCACCATTGATGTTTCTCCCTCCAGGCAGAGGGAAAGACCTAAACAAAAACAACATTTGTGCCTGGCTCAGGGTGGGCCTGGTCAGACATTACACTTCTTAGGTACCACAATGACAGATTCATTTATTACTGTAACTGCTGGGTAAACAGTCATCACCCCCTGTCCCACACCAGGCCAGTTTAAATAAGCTTTCCTTGCTCTTATGTCTGTGGGATGCTGATGCATCATGTTTAAAGCAAGTGTTTTAAGATAGCCCTCGAAGGAATACAAATATATTAATTTTTCCCCCCAGGAGACTGCATTTTAAAGTAAACTTCTCATCCCTGCAGAGATATCTCCTCTTCTATACACTTGAAGCTGAACATCACCTCCACTCCCCATGCCATCTGTTCAAGAGGGCTGTATCTCGAAAAATATTTGACTAGTAGATTATCAAACATGCAAATCCAGCTAAAGTGTCTGAGTAAGAGGATTGGCAGCAGGCATTAAATAAGGCCTTTAATTTTAGTCCTATTCACCAAGTTCAGCTCCATCACAAACAGCCTGGGGAGGGTTTGTCAGTGCAGGGGGTGGGGGCAGAGGTGCTGAGCTGTAGTGACAAGCCTAGCCAGCACCTTCCTCCTTCCCTGGCAGAAATGATCCCACTGGGAGCTGCTGGGGCTCCTTGCCTCCCCGGCACCACGCTGCAGACCAACCTCAGACCACGTCCACTTGCCACGTAGCCTGGCGTAAGCTAGACCCACACACACTGCTTGGAAAATGTTCACATCTGGCTTTCACGTGACTAGAGCGTGCCTCAGAAATTCATCATCTGGATAACTCACTCCTGCAGGGGAGAAATCCACAACCAAGGAGCCCTTTCCTGAGTTGGAACAGAGGAGTGGGGCCAGAGGATCGTGTGCTTGACAAACTGCACAGTGACACGCTCACAGCTGCATTTTCACAGCCTCATCCAGTCCTTTATCCTTTCTAAAAGTACAAACGCAAAGAAAATGTAGTCCCAATTTTCCACTCTGTTTACTTCTGCAAAAGTCCATTTTAATCCCATTCACAGACCCCAGAAGTATCCAGGGCTGTTTAGTTTTTGTTCTGGCAGCCATAGCTCCCATTAACTCTTTCCACATGGCAAGTGAGGATTGTTTCCCACATGATCACTGTGGTACAGCCCCTGCACATACAGTTTTGTAGCAGTTCCAAGTTTTACTGAGAAGTGCCTAGAATATCTGAATGCTAATCCACATCTACAGCTGTACAAACTGAGAGCATCACCCCTCAGAGGAAAAAAAAGAAAGAAAAAAAAAAAAAAAATCGGCCTCCAGCACTGCCAAGGAGGAGGGCAGAAAAGCCCAGACGTTGCACTTGGAAACTCACAGGTATGTACACATGCTGGGATTCATGTGTGGCTCAAAAAAAAGGAGCAAGAGTCAAGTCCCAGCTGTGAAGTAGCCACACTGCCAAGCACAGTACACGCAGCAGCATCGGTGTGTCCAGGCAGAAATGCCCAATAATCAATGCATACATTGTAACTCCTGCTGGACACTTCTGCGAGTAATGCTTCCAGCCATCTGGAAGCATTACTTGGTTAGGTGAGCCACTCCATCCAGAGTGAACCAGAGAGGATTTACCCTGTCACGCAGCCTGGACACAGGCCAGCTAGAATGGGACAGGTGTGAAGCCACACATAAAGCTGAGGCACTTAGGGAGTGCTATTTTAGGGGCGAGTGCTCTCAACAGGCTAAGGACACACACCCTACATCCAGGTTTCCAGAATCTCAGGAGAGAGATTCAAGTGATCACCAGCTGAAGACTAAATTACCCAAAATGCGCAAGGAAGATTTTGTCTGCTCCCCTAAGCCAGCCAGACCCATCTGTGCCACATACAGATTCCTGTGGTGGCTGAGGATCATCACCCTCTGCTACAGCTCCCAAGTACACTTCTTAGCTGCCCTATCTAGTGTGCCAAAATCAAAATACCAGTACTCTCTGTGCAAGAGAGGAAAAACCCATGCAGACAGCATTAATACCATCTGCCACCAACAGACAGAAAAGAGAGGCAGAACAGGAGCAGATGGAGAATACAGAATTCCTTAAAACCAAGAGAAATGCCATTATATCCACTAAGGTACCAAGTGCTTTTTCGGTGCTCAGCAGAAGACTCTCTGAGGCATTTGCAAGGTTCAAGCTGTTCTGCCATGGCTGTGCTCAAGCCACACCTCATTCTTCCAGCCCCCCTGCGCCCAGTCTCCCTGCCCTCCCTCCTGGACACAGAGCTCTCTGCAGCACCAATGCTGAACTGGGAACGGCAAAGAACACAAACACATTCTTTTCCCTAATCCTGCACCCTGTCCCCACACTTCAGTTTAAAAGCCAAGGAGAAAAACAAAAAACCCACACAACACACAAACATCTCTTTTCTCTCTTATCCCATCTTCCTCCCACCCCAGCATATGGGCCACCCAGAAGATGACAGTGATCCTATACATCTAATGGGCCACATGTCCTGTCATCAGGAAACCAAAGCAGTGCAGAATATAGTCTCCTATCTGCTCTTCTCTTCAGTAGCCTCAGGCAGAAGTCCAAAGCGCTTCAGTTTAAGCAGTGACTTTAAAAATATGGTGTACAAGGAGAAGTGTGAGATCAGCTTCCTCCTGCCAGAATACTACAGACTGGATTTGGAGCGTGGGATTGGAGTGGACAGATTCACATCTTGACTGAAGATGCAGAATTGGGTCACACACGCACAGATGCTGCAAGGACATGAAATCTGCCTGACTTAGCGGCAGCTCTTCCCCAAATCCTGCTCTCTGCTATTGCACCTGAGCACGGAGCAATAGTCCTGCCTTGGAAAAAATACCAAAACTCACAGAATGGACGTTCCTTAATACATGATTTTAAAAAACCCCAAAACCTAGAGTCTTGATAAAAAAAAAAAAAAAAAAACAGGAAAGAAAATTAGGTCTTTGGGGAATAACTGCATCAAGTAAAAGCCAACAGACTGATGAGAAGTTTAGCAAATTCATTACCTGAGGAAGAATAACTCTCTATCATGAGAAAAGGAAGCTCTGTCATCAATGACTGGACCCAAGATGCACATTGAGATCATGAACTACTAAATTCTTCCAGAACCAGACCCAAGATGTATATCCCCAGTAATTAAATGGTTTGTTTGGTCCTTAATTGCTATGCTTTTGCCTACTCTACCCTTCTTTTATTACTAAATCCTTTATCTTCCTGAAAAGGAAAAAAGAAGAAAAAAAAAAGCAGCTATGTGAGAACCACAATGTTCTGCCAGACTCATCTGTTTTTAAATTCCATGCAGTAATTAGTACGTACAGCCAAGAAGGTTAATCGTATGATGAGGGAACAGATCCTGATTTCTGATCAAGAGCAATCTTGTCAGTACATGCTTGTGAAGTTACAAAATAGTGGCTGGCAAACTTCCTCATCCAGCCATCCTCATCAACAGGCCAAATGGCACCAAGGAGCCAGTCCACCACCGCTGTTTCTGCCCGAATTGTAAGAAACAATGCAAGGAGCACAGTGCACATGTGATTCATCAGGATACAAACATGCCTCAGTCTGCAGGGATCATGTCATACCACAGATTTCTTACAATGATTAAGATACCAAGACCAAGTTACATGATTTAAGATGTTCCTGGGACCTTGCCATGGGCTTGGACACACTTACATCCCTATTTACCACCTTAAAAATATAAAAATAAAAAATGACCTTCCAAGCTAAAGCTTTCTGAGGGACTACAGGGAGACAGACTTCAGAGACAAACACCATGAGAGCAGAATGACTCAATGTAACATTTGAGTTAAAAACACCATTCTAGCTTTGTTGCTACCACCTGGGCTCAGATTCACTAAGCAATAACCAACTGCCTGCTTGGGGCATGTAGCCCCAGGACCAGCCTGACAGAAGATGCACTGCCTCATGCTGGGATTGACCATGGTAGTTAATTGGATTTTTCAGTCTCTTTAGTAACACACTTAGATTTGGCTCCTTTGAGAACCCAGTTAAAAGGCTCAAGAGTTCTTCTAACTGAGAAGGTAAAACCGAGCCACATTTCACAGTCAGCTAGATTAGTTAAGGCATGCCCCCAGTTCTAATACTAGAAGGGCATCCACCACTCCAGATGACATCCCATCAATACTGCAGCAACCTTATGGCAAAGGAAAGGCAACACTGTGTGTCTCTTAGAGCTGTCTTTCCTTCCTCTTATTGCAGCCATTTCTCACAAACATTACAAAACACCTGCCTGGGTTTGGGGCTGTACATTCCCTTCTCCCCCTGTAGCCATGTGTAGCTAAATGCCTGCCACAGGCCTGTGCAGCTGGCAGAGACTTCCACATCAACCAAGCTTTGTTCCCTTGGTCAGCACCTCAGTTCTCCAACCAGTAAAACAGTTCCAGGCACACAGCCCTGCTGGTCCATCTGGGGGCTCACACATTTGTAACCCTGTTGAATGATTAAGCACAGAAAGCTGGAACACACTATTCATTTTCTCCATATTGTCTTGAAAGAGGCAGCTCCAACTAAGTCACAAAAATAAAGATCATTTATAAAAAAGGGGGGAAAAAAAGAGCAAGGCATGCTATGGAGCTCTAAGTGCAGGTTAGACGCAGTGTGACAGAAGCAGAAAGGTTAAGCTCTGAAGTGATGAGCACAGCTCAGCTGTAAGGACAGAAAAAGGCACAAGTTGAGCCACTTCCCTTTGTAATTACAAAGGAAGCATAAAAAACCCTATCCCTAATAATGCAAAGAAACAGCAATTAAGGCAACTCCTTGAGGCTGACAGAGCACACATCCTCAGTGCATGAGAGTGCGGAAGAAGGTTTCTCTAGTAATGAAGAATTAGGCCAAGGAAAAAACTTTTGCCATCAGCTCCACCCATAATTCCTAGGCAGCATCCCACACAGTGATCAGCCACAAAGGCCCTTGGTATTGTTATAACAATCTCCTTGTTTCTCACCTGAGACCCCACTTCTGTCATTGCTGCAACTCTTGCAACTCTGCTTAGTAATTTCCCCACTGGGGAAAAGAGAGCATTACAAATGTTTCTATAAAAAGTTTGTGAGGTATCTTCCAATGGACTCTGAAGTTTTTATTTACTTAACAGTGGTTATATCCTTCCTAGTTTTAGATTACAGGAGACAAAGAAAGCAGTGATTGCCGGCTGTGTGGAGCCATAATCATACTAGTCCAAATATTGGACATGGGAACCCAGCTGAAAGATAGTTTACTCATTCAAGGAAGCCTCATCAGCATCCTGAGGCAACACTGGCCTGAACCAAATTGTTAATATTCTAAGTGCTCAATTACAGGAACTATTTAAATGGACTTCAGCTGCCAGACTCAGCCAAAGCACAGCCAGCTCATTGCAGACAGAATCTGAACTATGAGGGAAAGGAGACATTGCAATATTGATAGAGTCATAACTTCTATATTGTTAAAGCTTATTCCCCCATATTTGGAGGAGCACCCTGCAGCATAGCAACAAGGTGCCAGAGGAAGCTGCCAAGCAGCAGCTGGAAGCCAGCTGTGCCCCAGCAAGCTGGGCAGTCAGAGCAGGGGGAGTTTGGTTATGATTTCAGAAAGGGGTGGCCAGCGGTGCTCCTGCCAGGGCACACGGAAAGTTGTGACCATAAGGACTTGGTTGCCTACAAGGCAGGTGGCAGAGATCACTTTGAAAGCATCTCTTGTGCTGGATCTCACAGCTAGCAAAGCGAATCCTCTCAGTAGCTGAGAAGCCCCGAGACTCAGTGTAGAACAGTTGTGAAGCCCACAGCAGCTCCCTACTGTCACCAAACACCAGGTCCCAGATGTTTCCTTCAGCTTCATGACTGGGATCTGGCAGCTTTGGCATGAAACCAGCCAAGTTTCCCCTCAGCAAGAGAAGAGAGCAAGACCATCTTACTCCCAGAATCTGCAGCTTGCTTTAGCCAGCAAGGGGGTTTGTAGGGTGGGGGACATGACATCTATGAGGAGAAACACATTCCAACTGGTTTTATAAGCCACATCAGGATTAGCAGATATCTCAAGGGTTAATTAGTTCACCATGCACAGATGGTAGCTGGTAGGGTTTGCAGAATGGATTAACCTAATTTGTGGTTTGTAATGTACCATACAAATACCCATTCCTAGACTTGCAGCAACTCTGCCCTTATTTTGATTTGAGGACAGAAAACCCACAAAATGGATGCCAGCACAGAAGTAATGCCTATTTTGAGTGACAAATGAGTAGCTGTTCACTTGGCTAATGCAATTGACAAATTGGAACTTGAAAAGTAATTCCTTCCCATTTTGCTGCAGAGGGTCTTTGGGTGGACCAAGAAGAGACCATTTGTTGCAAGTGTACAGAATATGCCCATGGTAACCACTCCTCACAGTTGTACTGAGGGCTCTCCAGCACTGACAGATGGTCATAGAGCAATAATTCAATTGCCTGGAAACATGAAGGCAGCTTTCTGAAGCAGCTCTGCAGTGTCAAATAAAGCCCCCCAAGTTCAAGAGACCAGCACATGTGGCATTTCAGGCCACAGCAAATGCCTGTGCCTTCACAGAGCCTGAGTGAAGCTCCAGGTCTCTGAGCTGGCTGCAGGTTAAAGCAGCCAGCTTTAACACATTAGATCACATCCAAGCAAAGGGCTCTGTGTTTACCCAGCCCTTTGCACAAGAGGAAGCCAGGCTCAGGGCTGGCATGCAGAGTTGCCCCAGACCTGCACAAGACTCCCTTTTGTTTAGCTAAGGACGTGCCACGCTATTGCATTTGGTTCAGAAGGTCTCGAATGTTTACAACCAGCAACAACTGCAGTGGTAAATGTTTCCATAACTCCTATTAAACTCTGAACTTATTCAGTTTCTCCCTGCTCTAAGGGGTGAGAACAGGACTAGCTAGACACTTACTCTGGCGAGGCAGAGGTCAG
Organism: Entomyzon cyanotis; assembly: GCA_024500445.1. NCBI lineage: Eukaryota > Metazoa > Chordata > Aves > Passeriformes > Meliphagidae > Entomyzon > Entomyzon cyanotis. Next base: position 11,872,699 of record JAKEPQ010001000.1, on the reverse strand, counting down.
GGTAGAGGTGATGGTGGCTGTCTAAGGCATTCTCCGAATGTTTCTGCAATCGGCCATGCTCATGTCATGCCTGCGCATGCCTGAGACACAGCAGCTGTGGGATTCCTGCTGGACAGTGTGGGACAGCTGTGCTCACACCCAACAGCCGCCTCCCAGCACATCGTTGGGCAAGACACAAGATGTGTTCGCAAGGTCTCATTTGTTGGGAGGTGCTTGCGTTTAAAAATGCCTATTTGTCTCTTGTTTAAAGATGGAGTAGTTCCATGAGTTGCACCTATGGAAGAAACTGCATTTCAAAGTATTTGTTACCTTAGAAGACCCTCACAGTAATCCTGAAAATCTGTGCTTATTTACCCCATCCCTTTTTCAAGTGTCATAAAGCTGGTCTTTGTTGGAGGCTGTAACTGGCAACTCCCTTGGCATATTCCTTCGCTCATTGCGTCCACACTCCCACAACATCCAGCTCCAAACAGAAGGAAGCATTCCTCTGCCATTCTAAAATCAAGCAAGAAGATGGCTGAGAACAGAGTCCCTTTATGCTGCTCAATTTGTTCAGAAAGCTGCTTCACATTCCTCTTTGTACGGGCTAAGTGGAGATAGTGTCCCTCAGCCCCACTGTTTCCAAGCCCTGCCTGCACAGCAGCCCAGCACCAAAAAGCAGAGAAGAGGAAACAGTCCAGAAGGAGATCTGGCAGCATGGGGAGCTGGGACAGCCAAAGGAGGGAGCCCAACCTGAGTGTCCCTCGCAGTGATGGATGACCATGTCACTCAGGATTCTCAGGGCAGGGGGCCAAATAGTCCAGCAGGGGAGAGCATCCACAAATGGCATCTCAGCTACACTGACTCAACTTAATCACTTTTCTCATGATGTCATAGCAGATCAGCTCCAACTTGCCCCCAGAGCCACAGGAACAGAGAGGCAGAAGTTTCCATCCACTCCTAAAGCAGTTCCTTGCATCTCTTGCACATGAATTGCAATACCCTTTCATGCAAACTGGTGCACTGAGCCCAAAGCTCTCCAGGTCTCCTAGTGCTGTTCCAGGTCAGTGCTAAATCAGGTTGCCCCAGAGACTTTAGCAAGGTTTTTCAAAGATTTTTACATGGTCCAAAAGCCCCCAGTGCTCAGGATGTGGCACTGACCCAGGAACCCCCACACTAAACTCTGCCTTCTACCAAGTTACTTGGACCTTTTTATTTATGGTCAGCCACTCTGGAGAAAGCACTGCTGCCAATTTAATTCACAAGTTGTTGTGAACAAACACTTTCCTTAATATTACATTTAGGAAGTCCTAGCAGTGCAGCCCAGACAGAAGTTTTGCAGATTAGGAAGACAAAGCGTGCCCTAATTTATTGTGCAGGGCCAGCACCTTGTACCACACTTCTCTCTTCATTACCACACCCACCTCAGAGCAATTCAGGGAAAAGTACCGAAAGTATTGGCTTGCAAAGGCAGCTGCCATTTAATGCACAGGCCATTGGGGTTAAGCAACAGCTTTACTTTAGTGAATCACTTAGTTTACTACAGGATGGCAGCTTAAAAGCCCTCATAATTAACCAACAAATCAATCTAGGCAGTGATATTCATTGGAGTCCAGTATATTACATTCATCTTCCCTTCCCTCCCAGAGATTAAGCCACTGCAGTGTTTCTTTATCATCTTAAAAAGCAAGAAGAAAAAAATCCTCCCTCCCTGCACACAGGCCAGAGTTTTCCAGGAGTCACTATTGGTTTGAAAGGCTTCTCTCTGGATGCCCTGAATGCAATTTGAAGCATCCAAGGCTCCAAACAAAGTCAATGAGAGTTGCAGGTGCTCAATGCTGCTTGGGGAAAAAAATAAAAAAATTAAAAAATAGCCCTGACACATCCAGCTCAGAGCAGCCAAACCCAGAGGCCCATAATTACACGTCCCTGTTGAAAACACATCTGTAAAAATCACGAAGAGCTACATGGGGAGGGGAAAAATTGGATTTATATAGTTTCAAATCAGGGTTTTATAGAACATTTTAATCTAGGATTCCAAAAATCCAATAGCTACAGCCTTTGAGGCAGCTCAAACACAAGCACTGAGAACATTTTGCATCAGAAGCCTCACCAGAGCCTTCTGAAAAGGCACGATAAAAGATTCAAACCAGCACAGAAAAAGATACCTTTCCCCTCCAGAAAAGAACCCCAACTCTGACTCTGCATTTTGACCATTTGCAGTGAGAGAGAGAGAAATTTAATACAATTATCATCTCACGTTGGAGATGGAGCTGTACAAATGCAGTTAGAGAAGAGCAGTCATTTTAACTGCAATACTATATACGGTGGGTTTCTTCTCTCCAGTGCAAACGAAAGAAACTGATGCTTATCTCCAGCAGGATTTAGCAATAAAAAGTTAAACTGCTACCCAATTTCATGCCACACAGGATAAACAGAAGGTTTAACAGGGGAAAGCAGGGGGTAAGGTCCTCTCTACAATCATGCAGTACCTAAAAAAGCCAGTTGTCTTACCTGATTTTCTCTTTGAAGATCCATAGTCCCTGAAAAAAAGACAACAACAAATAGACATGGTTAGAGCTGGGAACGGTGGTGAGAGAGCGAGTGCCTCCCAAATTTCCACCCATATGCTCAAGGGCTCCTGCTGCACCCTCCCTCCCTTAAGGCGGAGGTGAGGGCGGCCGGGCATGGGCGGGAGGGGGCTGGGGGCGTCCCGGGCAGCAGCGACCCATCAGCAGCACCAGCTGGGGCTGCTGCGGCACCGGGGGCTCGGCAGCATGTGATCAGCCGGGCAGAGCGAACCATCCACCGACAGCGAGGCAGGGGAGAGGGGTGTCATTCTTTCCCCTTTAAATTGTGCTATTAAATGCACAGCTACTGAATTAACCCTTGACGTCCCCCTGGAGAGGAAGAGGAATGTGAACTGATTGCTGCAGGGATGCGGCTGATCCGGGCTGAGCTGGCGTGGCTGGCAGTCCCGAGGCTAATTAATTTGTGAATAACCTCCAGTCCTCTCCTAGTTATCTCTGACAAGCACTTGGAAAGCACAAGGGAAAAAAAAAAAGCCAAAACAAACCCCAAACTTTGTCATTTCTTCTTTCTTCTAGGATAGAAAATGCACCCTTACTTTTCCATAGTGATTTAAACGGCGCTGGCACCTCTAATCACGCAGAACAGCTGAAACCCCACACAGCTGCTATAGGAGGGGAAGAAATTACAGAAGGGAGCTGCAAGAGCTGACTCGGGATAAGCAAAACTGAGGACACAAATACTTGGCTATGGCTGTGTTGGTGCTCTCTATGTCCTGGTGCTCTCCAGAGCCTGTCACACCCAGCCCTGGCATGGTCAGCCCAGGCAGGAGCCTGGGCAATGAGAGGCAGCATTGCTGTGCAGGCACAGTGCCCGTGGCACCAACACACCCTGCACATGGCATGTTAATGTTGGCCAAATCACCCGATGGCAGGTTGTTTTTGCAGAAATACCACCAGAGGGGCAGGCAGTAGCCTCTGTATTTTGGGGACCAGGCTGTCAGAAATGCGGTTTTGTACCTTGCAGCATGCTCCATCCTCCAGAGAAATATCCCAAACTGTTTATTTAAAAGGAGTTTGGGGCCCAGCTGAAGAAACAGCACACATCTTGAAGTCAGAGATATGTCTACCCATAAATTCTGTTTCTCCCAGAATTTTATGTCCATCCCCTTGCCTTGTCTAGGATTTGCTTCCAATGACTAATAATTACTTGGGAATTTTTTATACCCTCTTTTAATTTCCCAGTGTCATTTCTACTTCAATTAAATGGTTGTTTTCTCAGCCATGTCTGCAGTTGTATTTGGTGTGAAGTTGCTACTGACTGCTCGTGAATAAGTTGTTTCTTCTACAGAAGTGGTATCATATGGAAATATAATTCCTGCTATATGATGCCCCAAACAGAGATCACTCAGACCAAGCCAGGGATAGCAGAGTCCCTAAAATGTAGTCCTCTATCCCAGCTCAGCTTTCATGCCACTCTGGAGCTTTGTGGAGTTGTCATTACAGCTCTTTTGGCATGTGGAACTCAATTCACATGATTAGAATTGAGGTAATGATTGATTGACAGTTAGCTAGAAGAAATTAATTTACCATTATAAAATAGTTATTTAAATCACCATCACCATCCAATTCACAAGGCTTAATGAAAAGTAAAAGTCAATCAACCTACTGGGCAAGTTCTTATCTTTTCATTTAGCCTTTCTGTAAGTTTTCAAGTCAACTTTAATAAGGTTCTGATTTTGGAGGTCCTGAAAAAAAACCAGCAGGTACCCCATGTCTCCCTGTCCTTGTACATTCATATTTCAGTAATTAAGTCAGGAGAAAGCAGTATCAAATAAAATGGAGCTTGAAATAAAATCTTTATCTCCCAAGTGAAACTCTGAAATCCAAAACTTGTTTCTCCCAGCAAGGACAGAAAAAAAAATACTGCTGGAATAGAAAGCAAAGCAGATATAGCAAATAATCTCTCTAGCTGTGTAAAGTGCTCTTTGCGTAAATATTCTTCACCTCTTTTCTGCTAATAAAGAAAGGCTGTGCTGCTGCTTTGCAATAGCAACAGCAGCAAGGAACCCTGCCTGATCCCATGTTTATTTTTTTTATGTCTTACTATCCTGTATATGATTCATTGATGTATTTTCCCTCTCCCAAGTGATGATATATAAAGTTAATACCTCTCAGCCTCACTGTTTTCAGTGAAGCATTAGTGTGAGGCTGAAGTACTGTTTTATGTCTGCAAACCAATAAAGGAAATTATTTAATGGCTTCTCTTAACTGTAACAATTTCCAGGTAGAAACTCTGATCTTCTGCAATCCAGACTGCACCTAGCACACTGTTAGCCCTTAGATCAGACAAAAAATGTGGTTTTGTAGAAGAAAAATCCAAGGAAAGGTACAATCAATGCCATATCTGCAGCTACATAGGGAAGCTCACTTTCTCTTCAGCTCTTGCTCTTTCTATCTTTTCATCTTTATACGCACACATATTTCCATTCTTTTTCCACTTCTATATGAGAACAGACACCACCATCCTAGCTCCACTGCCAGCCACAGCTGCAAGAATAACAATGAAAGCAGCGGGTGGAACTAAAAGTAGCTCTGGCAGGTCCTTTCTTCATTAGCTGGGATCACACCATACTGAACAAACCCCTTCTCAAAAATAGCATCTTTCTAGCCTTTTTTGAATTAGAATCTAGCAATTTTGTTTAAAGTCTTCCTGTGGGGCACCACCTTTAGCTGACACTGAGCCTCATTACTGGCAAGGAAAACATTTCCTGCTGCTGCTGATAATAAAACATTGCTGGTGTCAAGCACGTCACACAAGCTGGATACACTCTTCTTCAGTGACAAAGGAGAGGGAAGCTGGATCGGCTTTCTCATCAGCATTACCCTAGGATAACATTACTAATTTGAAATGTAGCAATGAATGTGAAAGGAAGACCATGAACATTGCTCTAGAGCTAACTGCCTTGTTATTCACATTAAACTATCCACAGTCAGACTTGAAATTTCTGAAACATAAAAATATCTTATGTTGACTTTATACGTCACTTGCAACCTAATTTAAATATGAAGATTATATTAACAATGTTATGGAAAAGTTTTATGGTACATCTTTTCTTTAGGAACTGACTTTGCTGCTTTATTCATTGTGAGTTAATAAACATTGCTGTGTGTGTACATGTGTTTCCATCTATCTAAATGCATACAGATACACATGAACAGTGGCACAATCAGGGAGTTGTTTAAAAAGTGAGGAGTGTCCTGACATTTGTTCAATAGAGCCTAAGAAATGTTCCAAATGGAGAAGACTGGAGGTGACTAGGTGTATTGGTGACATGCTGTGCTTATCTATTTTCTAATTCACTTTGATTTATATCTGTCCCAGAGGGTTTCTCCTGCATCACCTGTGGAGATCTGGCAAGTCTGCAGAAGCCTCCTGCAGGTACAGCTTCCCTTGGAGATGATGGGTTCAGTTAGGGGACCTCATCCCTGTGGGAACCATTGTGCAAAGGCTCTTTTAAAAGCTTCTCCCCCTTGCTGTGGGACAGCAGACCCAGAAGGTTCACTCTCTGGGATTCCTCCTTTCCTAGATATGTCACACTTTAGCCCAGGATCTCTGCCTGTCAGTAAAGCAAGGCTGGGCTTCAACTCATTGAGCAAAGGTTTAAGACAACCATGAGTTTCAGCTATGAGGGAAAACAGTGCCTGCAGAACATGAGGAGCTGTCAGACCCATGGAGCAGCACGGCTGGGGGAGCTGCACAGCAGACATTGCACCAGACGAGACAGAAGCTAAACGGAGAGTAAATCATCTTTCTGTCTCTTTCTCAGTGTTTATTGTCCAAAGGAGATGAGACAGTGACAAACCCTGAGTAATGGAGGTCAATCTGTATCCTCGAGAGTATTTAAATACATAAATTGAAATTGTTCCATATTTGTTGGCTTTTCTTAATTCATGTTTAAATACATGGTAGTCACTTCTGTTCCCAGGCTCCTTAATTCCTAAAAGTCTCTAGTGCTGTGGGCAGACTGCGGTGGAAATATATGACATTTCAAACAAACAACTCAGATTATTATTTAATCACCAATGATTTGCCAGGCAGATTAAAAGTACAGAAATATTTTTACAAGGAAGTCCACTCTCTCTGTCCCAACACTTAAGAGTTTGCAGACAGTAATGAAGATGGCTTTTTCACAAACTACTTTTCTTAGCAGTGCTACCAGATTCTGTGACACTATTTTTAAAGTTAACCAACACAATATTACTTTGCTATGACTCTTCACATGTACAGAAATTTGAGCCTTGAGAATATATTCATATCTTGAAACTCTCCTGATTTTCCTCAACAGCCAGACTGACATCTTCTATTTTAGATAAGGCACCAAACCAAGTATGACCCAGAACTGGCACAAGGTACCTGACTATCATCAAGGGCTATGGCTGGAGGAGCACCTGAACACCTTCGTATTATCCATATTATCCAAATACACAGGAGCTATATGGAGAGTGCAGGGTTGAAATTCATATTCATGGTACTCAAAGTGCAAAAGTTGAACCATGTGCATGAAGGCATCTTCATTCCCACTGAGCTCTGAGACCCATATGACATGTAATTAAGCAAAATTAACTCTGTATGTTATTACATTGGGAATAGAAACTCAAACACATGGATGCACACAGCTATACATTTTCCCCCTTCAGCATTCCATCCTCTGATACCATAAAACCACAGCTGATCTCTTCCCTGAGCCAAAGAAACAGATGAAGGTTTTTTTCCTCCTTCTTTTTTTTTTTTTTTTTTTAGAAAGTATTCTGCTCATTTCCTGATATAAATTGTTGCATTGTGGAACCCTCTCCAACATGAATCTGTCCTTTCTGAGCAGAGGTCGAGCTTTCCAGCCCTGTAAGAAAGGGCCTCATTGTGGTGGTCCCAAGACTCCAGAATTCCTTGCCGCCAGCAAAATGGACTTGTGGGGCAAGAAGAGAATCTCTCGACCTGACTTCAAACCCAGTCATTTCTCACTAGCTGGACATGACCTCTGCTGCAGCTAAGAAGGGTAAACCACTGTTGTGCAATCAGATCCTTAAGAGAACAGGGATAAAACAAAAGAGAGGTTTTTGCCTTCCTGCCACCTTTCTGTTGTCTGCACAGCATGTCTGCAGAGCAAATAGCCCAGCTTTATATACTATATACTTCTGCTTAGGCTGCAGTGACATTTTCTGCACCACATAACAAAGGTGGCCCAGTTTGGCTCACCAGGTCCCAGCTGGAGGTCCTGATTTAGTGTTTTAGTGACTTCTGACAGCTCGCTTGAGCCCAATGAAGTAAAAGTCAACCCAAGTTCTCCCCATGAAAGTCCAAGCACAACACTGGAAAACTCATTTATTAAGGGCAGAAGGGATCTCCCCTGTACCAGGAGCCTTAGCTTGTACAGAAGAGCCAAGGCTGGAAGGAGATGGAGACTGTCTCCTCTCTAGCAATGCTCCCTGTACCTGAATCCATGGATTTGTATCATGAAGCCGAGATGCAGGACAAGGAAAGGCAGTATCCTCTGTTCTCCACTCATCCTGGAGATTAGCCCCACACAGCACAACTCGAGCTCTGACACCAAATCCGAAGTGGGAATGCAGACATGGAATGCAGACAGCTCCAAGACCAGTGACATCCCCATGGGCCATCTCAGCTCACATGGATGCACCATCATTGAGAGCAGCTGCCACCATTTCTTTGTGTAGAATGGGTGTTAAATAGACAAGAGACGGGTTTGAGGCACCCAGCCCCTTCCCTAAATGAGTAGCAAATGCCACAGATTTCTGTCCCAAGATTCCTCAGCAATGAAGTTGATTGCTTGGCTCCAGAGAGCAACTTTAGTATTTGGCTCAGGCTGAAGAATTAGCCTCTTGCATTTTTCGCAATTATATTTTTATGATGAAATTATCCTCCTGGAGGAAGACAGAGGTTTGGAAATGCAGATTCAGCATTTCAGCAGGCTGTGAGATATGGGGCAGGGCGCTCTGACAGCAAAGCCCAGCCTCTCCGGCACCAGGGACAGATGGCTCGGCACAGGCTGGGAGCTGCAGGACACTGGAGCGATGAGCTAACGCCATGTGATACTCTACTGCAAGGCCTCAGCAGCCTTGAAAAAAGACAACACAAATGTTTACAGAGAGTTTTTCCTGGAAAGAAGTATAAAAACAAGATCTTGCCTAAGAGTCACATCCTCATCTGTTTCTGGTTTACCTTGTTTATTCTTACAGATGGCAGATTTCTCCACAGGACAGAAAAATGTATTTACCTTAGCAAGAACTCTGAGTGGAGGTGTTCTTCACCTTCTCTAAACTGACCCTGCTTGTCCCTTGTGGAGAGGCCAAATTTATCTCTGTCTTACAATGACCAAGCATGTGTCACTTTATTATAACCTTTACAGCATAAATGCTGAGTGATAAAAACAAGTTAATAAAAATTAATCATTCTCATGTGCAGGTTTTTCAGTTGTGCACTTCACTTGGGAATTTTATTACAAACATCTAAATGCAGATGCATGTTTAAAAGATGCATCTAATCATAGTTACAAATTAAGTATTGAGTATCAGAGTCATAAATTCAAATGTACCTTATAAACTGGTCAAGCTAATGAGCTTGCATATAAATCATACGAATCTGATTAAGAGCTTAAAAAGGCTGTACAGGCTTTGAATATTTACTTCATTTTCTTGAGCCCTCCCTGATTTGAGGCTGGGTGCCTCAAATTCTTGTTTCTGTAGGAGATGTGGGTCCAACCTCTGGTTAGCAACCACACAGTCCATTTGGCTTTCTAAAGTGCAGCACGAACAGTTCCTCTGCTGTCCCTCTCCAGGGACACCTTCTGCTGTTTCAGACTAACTGTGCTCCGAGCTGTGTGTGTGGTGCCTGGCCACTCTCTCCCCCCATCCCTCTGTCCCTATGAATGACCTTCCCAAAAGGAGACATCACCCATGGCCTGCCAGGTTGTGCCTGCTCATGGGAGGCAGGATACCCTCACCTCCACCAGATCATGCATGGGACCCGCAATGTCACCTCCAAAACTCTCATCCCAGAGAGTCGCTGGAAATGGAGAGGGGGAAGAAGCAGAGAAAGCTCCCAAGTTACAGACTACCAAGCCTCAACCCCAGCTCCAGACATAGCTAGTCCAAAAAGGCTTTTGCCACTGAATTACTGCACCAGGAAGAAACAACTGTTTAAATCAAAGTAAAAGAAGCACTTCTGCATGTAATACAGCTGAATCATGGTACTTACTGGTGTTAGACTTTGTAATCACCAAAACTAGGCATGGGTTCAAGAAGCAATGAGATAAATTCATGAAGCAAGGATAAATGGTAGCTATTGTACTCCCATGCTCTGGATGTTTTGACCCAAAAAGTCCCATAGCGGCTGAATACCAGAAACAGAGGGGATACACAAGGGAAGCTCACTCCGTATTTGCTTTGTTTCTTGTATTGGCTGTAAGCCACTGTTGGAGACAGGAGGCCAGATGGGGCCCTGGTCTCACCTAATTGTGGCCTTATAATATATTCTCCTGTAAAAGATCAGACTGGATTAGGATAAATTACATCCAAATCACACTACATTACTCAGCACATTAAATTGTCCTTAATCACATACTTTGATGGTTTAGAATCCTACTTAAATTTACCTCCTGTGCATATTTCTGTGCCTATTCTGTTGAAATCACTGCTGAACTTCAACTGTAGATAACCAGGCTCTAATGAAAAGCCAATAAGGCTCTTTGATCAAGCTTTAATAGGACTCATCATGGGGACATACTCTGCTGTGGCAAATGGTTTCCTCATCCTGTCTCTTTCAAAAATGTTTTGTGAGCCTTTAAAAGCAATTTAGTTGTGATTTATGTTAGCTAAGTGATTTCTGTTGCACATGTGAGTTACAAGAAAAGGGCTCTCATCTCTATTTGCTACACTGTTCAGGAAATCAGTTATAAATGCTGTAGTGCCTTCAATGTCTCTGACTTCAATGCAGCGGAAACCAGCAATCTGAGTGAATACTTCATCATCCCCAATTCTCCCATATGTGCATCCAGTACTTAAAGACGCAACCTATTCCTATAGGAATATTTTTTTGGTAAAGGGTGCTGAAATTCCCCTGTCTAAGCTGTTTGCCTAAGCTGTTTCCGGCAGATATTCAAGGAAACAAGCATGCAATTCTCTAATAGAGAGCATATGAAACATATTGATGACTATCTAATAAAATTAAGTGTGCGTTCAACAGGAGTGAGTCACCTCATTAGGGTGCTCTCAACGTTTACAGGTGAGGAATGTAGGAAGGGTGACTGAGCAAGTTCATGCAGTCAGTCAGGGGTGCAAAGCAACCCAAAAGTTTTGATGGCCTGACCTGACCTGCTAGTGGCATCCATCGAGCCCTGGGCATAGGTTAGAGCAGGTCTCTTCACACCAGGGGACAGATGCCAGCAGGAGCCATTGCAAAGTGCCTTTGGCCAGTGGTGTAAGTGCTGCAGTTGCTGCTGCTTTGCTTATGGTGCTGCTGAGCAAAGACATTCCCACTTCTTTGCACTCCTCATCTTGGGCAGAGGTACCTGAGAAAGGAGAAGTGACCCAAACAATAGTGGTTTGGGCTGCTTTCCTCCTGCTCTCCCCTCCTGCTCTTGAGAGAAAGCCTTTGGGACATACAATTCCCCTCAACCCTCATGTACCACAATTCCACCTGTGAACACAACTCCCCAAGATGAATCTGCAGGGACTGATGACACCAAGCCCTTGGAAGACTCAAAGGACCAGGACCCTTCCACAGGAAGACAAAGCAGAACAATTTCCTGTCTGCCCTTTTCTTTCTGACTGCCCAAGTTGTGAGGATATCCACTCAGAGCCTCCTCTGAACACTCTCCTTTGCCCCATACCAGCCTCACAACCATCCCATGTGGGTGCTGGGTTTCCTCATTGCTCCCTGGGATTCCCTACAGCCTCTCCCAGTGCGTGGTGCAAGTGCTGGCAGCAGCTCTCACACTGGAGGCTCACACAGGGAAATCCCAGGCTGTCACTGGCATTTTTGACATTTTAAAGTCTCTAACTTGGCAAAGTAAGAAATTATTTACAGGCATTTCCAGACATGGTCCCAGCCCTGCCAGACCTCTGAGCTCCCAGTACAAAGGAGAGTGTGCCAGATGCCTGGTATTGGACAATTTTGCATTTTTTTTCCTGGTGGTGTTCTTCTGGTGTGTAGTCCTTCTGTGTACTCAACTGGCTTTTTAGCAGTATGATGCTTGGACTTCTCTGTCTTGCCTCTCCTGTTCCATGTCCACGGGCAGTAGGACCTGAAAGATTAAGACTACAGTGTGCACAGACAGCAGATGGCTATTGCATCTGTACTTACTTTGCTGTGCTAAATACCCTATTGCCCTACCTAGTTTTACATCCCCTTTTAGTGGGAGATCTCTCTCCTGACTTTTAAAGATCATCTGTTGCACATATGGCCCTAAGAATGGTAAATATTTTTTCCAAGAGAGGCAAAAACTTAGGATGCATGTGGGAAGACAAGATCAGGCCCACAGTATGAACTCTGACTTCTTCATCTGGTGACTGTAGTCTTTCCTTTCCTCTTTACATTTCCTTCAGTTACAGCAGGGAGATTAAAGCAGGGCTCCTTCCCAAATCTGCCTCAGCAGCATGTCCTCAGTTAACTGTCTTGCAACATCAAATGTCTTTCCAGCATACTAAACAGTGTAATTCTCTATAAGACACCAATTTTATATTACTTGGAGTTGTTTTCTGCCTGTTTCTACAAAGCAGCACATTGAAATATCTTTCAAGTCATGGGGTTCATTAATTTCCTAGTCAAGAGACATAAATCATGGCATGTAAGATCTACTGCAAGTTCATGAACTCTAGGAAATTTCTCTAATCTCTGTCCTTTGAACTGAGCTTTTTCAGACACTATAAAACTCCAAAACATAGCTAGTAAATGCATCTAGTAAATTTTGCTGGATTGGCAACTACTAAAAGCAGACTTGTCTTCCCTGATTACCTACCAGGATCAGGCAGTCTTAAAACATCCTCTGTGATTCTAACACTAAAACATAAAAGAAGAAAGAAGTCTTGAACTTGTCTTGCCCAATATAACTGTTTGGATTCATTAAATTGTTCCAAATTATCACTGACAGGCACCAATTATGGCAGAAAAATAGAGACACCTTCCCAGAGATAAAACCTTTCACACACTAGGGTAACTTTTCAAGGTGACCAAACCCCTTTCAAATATCCAATTCTGAGAGTAGGTCCAACTCTTTTATGCTCTCTGAAAGGTAAAAGAGCTGAATTACATGACATTTGCAAAGAAGCATCACAAAGTTTCCAGTGTTCCACCCTAGGAAGTATCAGGAAAGTATCCTAGGAAAAAGGATTTATTGAGTATTCCAGAAGTGAACAGAGATGATCTTTTTTGTAGTAGGGTATGAAATAATAAATAAAAAAAGCCATATACTTCAAGGTGGTGTAAGAGATTGTTTCAGTCTCAATACTCACTTCATTTTGGGAAGGAAACAAAGAAAACTGCTATTTCAGCCTGGACAAGTCAAAGATGTTTGCGACTAGAGATAGACAGATATACCCTAACTGAGTCCCATACTCAAAATTATCAAAACTTCTAACTGAGTCCCATACTCAAAATTATCAAAACTTCTGGCACATTTTTCTTGATCGGTATTTGATCACATATTTATAATACTGAACTTAGAACTGACTTTGTGGAGGCAGAAGATGTTTTTGCTGTTACATGTATGGATCCAGCCTAATACTTTCATTTGAGCCTTACTCAATTAAAAGGACAAATTTAAAAAATCATGTTACCCTCAAATATATGCTTGTATACTTGTCTCAAAACATCTCAAATCATGTCAACTGATTTTCTAAGGTGACCAGCATTAAATATTAACTCCCTCTGGAAAATAGAAGAAAATATCTTTTTATATGCATTTACAACACATACAGACCGCACACACCATGAAACAGTACAATGTCTGAATAGACAAAAATTTTGCTGTCCAGCTCAGATACAAATTTGGATGTTTTTCAGATGTGTTCATGCAGAAAACAGTCAATTTCTCCTTGTTCTTTTTATGTAACTCCTGTCCAATTCTCCATCCAGACATTAACTTTCAATTCACCTCATACATCTACAAAGAGTGTGTGTGGCATTTCCAGTATCTTTTTCCATGTTCTATGTTCATAAAAGTGAAGAGGCATAATGAATGAATGTAATTATTTTCATCCATTCAGCTGGTAATAGGAGCAGACCTTTTAATTCAGCTAAAAGAGAAATGATTTGTTCCTTCAAAATGAACGATGATTCAGGGAGTATTTCTGGCCTACAACATGAAGGATCTCCATTTTGCAGAGCTAAATGGCCATTGGAAGCTTACTGCTGATTTAACTGTTCATGTTATCTGATATATAGATATCACATGTGGGCGAAGGGAAAATGCCATAGATTGTCACGAATTACGCCCCCTCCTTTTAGGCTGTTGATCTCACTTGCTCAGTAGTTCCCAAGCTTGATATATCAATGAGGTTCTGCAAATGTCATGCCCTGCAATCAGCTTTTGTGCACTATCTTCTCCCTTTTGTAACCTGAAATGCCAGAGGCTGGGCAATAAGAAACCACACTCTCAGCAGGAACATTGCCTTTCCTACCGGGGCAGGCAATGCTGTGCCTGGCATTAGCATCTACCACAGGATGACAAGAGCATCCCTGATGTCCTGGGAGGTTTGTGCATTCTAAAGTTCCCACTGTGGTGTCCAGTTCCAAGTCTGAATTCAGTGCTATTTTGAGTAATCTATCATTACAGTAAAATACTGTGAGATTCAAAACTGGAATCTCAGCATGAGATGCAGCTGTGGGGATTATGAATCAGAGCATGACATGGGAGTATCCTACTGCCAATAACCTACTTATTAACAGTTTCTTCCCCAGTAATCCTCTGGGACTGAAGCTAATTCCTGGAACCTTCTGCTTTGCCTCCACTCCCTCTCCAGCACCAGGCTGCCCACCCATCCTTGCCTTGCCGCTTCTGACCTCAACCTGCTGTCTCCTGGGCAGCTGATTGCCTCCCTCCCCTGCTTACAACACACACCTCAGCCTAATGCAAAATGGCTCTGATCACTCCATGAACACCCTGGGCCCTGAACAAAACCCAGCTCTGACCTACTCAGCAATAGCATGTGCAGCACCAAAAATTCAGCTTCAAGCTTCAAGCTCTGCTGTGCATCCCATCCATTAGCAGTGCCTGGGGAGCTCTGCAGAGACCTACCTCATGATTAGATAAAAGCTTTTCCTTCTAAATCACTAAATCACTGTACAGAAGGAAACAAGGGTCTGAAAGAGTGCACTCTATGCAGATTTGAGGCCAGGCACATCTGCTATGCTGGTTTATGTGTTATCATTTTACGCTGAAGAATACAAGTCTACAAGGTCTTGCAGTAGGGAGCAAGTTGCTTAATTTATTTACTGTGTTAACACTACCAAGACCCTTTTCTCAGTAAAGACACAGAAAAGGGAGAAGTGCTCTGGTTTTTCCCAAACAGAAACGTTTTTTAAACAGTGTTGTGAAAAATCTTTGAGCCCTACGTGCACCCAAGCAAATATGGGATGGTGATGAGGAGACTTTTTGCCACCTCTCTCCTCCAAAGCAGGGACAAGATGCCACGGCATTTCACAAGAAAATAGTTGAACGACGAGCTTCTGGCCCAAAGTCACATAGGAAGAGTGGAGGCTGGGGTTTTATTTCTCCATCCCTCAAAGACTCAGACTCAGTTGTACCGACCTTCATCCTATGCCACAGTGTGAGTTTAAAAATACATCGCGCCTCTTAAAAGTGTGTCACAGATCTTAGAAGCATGAAAATCAGGTTGTGGGTGGGAGTAACTGAACAGTACATCTGCACAGCATATATATATATATACATATATATATAAACACACACACAGAGTTTTGAGCAAGTCTTTTAAATTCCACTTTGCAGAAAGCAGACTTTTAGCACTTCAGGAGTTGAATACAGTGCTATTATCAGAGGCTGGAAGCAGAACTGTTTTAAGAGGTAGGGGTCCTTTTCTATTAATTTTTTTTAGGAAACATACTTTTTTTTTTTTTTTTTTTACAGCTCAGCTTTTCTAAAAAATAATTATTTTATGCTCAGCCACAGCTCTTCACTGGTAAAGTCACGCCCAATTTGAAAGATAAGAGAACTGAATGATTTGGCACAGGGATATACTCAAAGGAAAAGAAACTGCTTACAATTTATGATATGCTTTGATAGCAGTGATTTAAAAATGCTAGTGTTTCATTCCAGCAAATGTTATGATAACAAGCACAAGGCTAATGACCTGATGCCTTGCCAGAGATGTTCCCAGGTCAGATAAAACCACCACATTATACCTGCAGGATCCAGCATTTCAAAGACAGCTCTGTTTGTCCCCGCAAGCCATAAGTCGGCACTATCATCCCAAAAGCTGGCCTCACACTGAGGGGTTTTCTGCCATCACAATTTTGAACCTCTGCAATACATCTGGGCTGTGCTACCTCCCAGCCACAGCCACCTGAACCACCTGAGCTGTTTCCTCCATATGAGGGAGCAGTGAGAGGAGAGAAGAAATGTTCAGCCCACAACAGGCTTTGCCAAACAGCTGGCAAAGAATAACCTTAGAAAAACTGATATTTAAGCAACTGTGGAGGAAATTTGTCAATTTAAGAGGGGCAGGATGAGATCATCCATTGCCTTCTGTTGTCTTTTGGCTGAAAACAGCCAACAGACAGCTGGATAGCCCCAGATCCTGCACTTAAATGCAGTCGCAGAAAAATTTGCATTTCATCATCATTTTTCTCTTCTTCTCACAGGCCTTCCCTCAGCTTGCTCCAGAGCTTCCAAGCCTGTATCACATCCCTTCACACCTGCTGAGGTCTGCTCACATTTAACGTTGAGCAGTAACAAATACTTTTCTCATATTCCTTCATTTAATAAAAATTGCAAATTTTTCAGAGTTCCCCCCTTACTTAAAATCTTTAGCTACATTATCTAGGGAAATAAGCCAGACTGTGCTCTGAGGATGCACTTGCAAGAGCTCAGAGGTGTGTGTGGTGGCAAACTGTACTGACACACTGCAGCGCAGACTTGGGCTGGTGATGCTGCTCACAGATCAGGACATGCAGGCAGGATTTCAGCAGCACCTGCACTTTTCAGTCACTTCCTTTTCCTTAAAAGGGTTAATTTCTCAGAGAATCCTGCGCCACTCAGACTCCCTCACGCTGCCAGCCCATGCTACCCTTGAAGAGGCTGCACAAGGACCATGCAGGCAGCCTTGTGTGATGTGAAGGGAATTGCTGCTGTTGCTTAAAATAACCTGACACAGAAATGAGGCTCTGCTGGGACTCTCCTACCTGTCTGTGGATGGGCATGGTCGAAATTCCTCTGTCTCCTTGGGTACTACAGAGCAGCAGTGGCACTTGTTCCAGCACTTGGGGTGAATTGCAACTCTGTCTTGGGCTTAGGCAAATTCAGTTTCACCCTTTGTATCTGAAACTTCTCCCTCCAAAAGATAGAGAGACATATGTACTGGGTGCATTCATACTTAAATATTACACTGTGACCAGCACACGTGGTCCTTCCAAGGCTCACATACTGCAAGAACAACTTCTAAAATTCACAGAATCACAGAAGCATTTAGGTTAGAAAAAGACCTTTAGTACCATCAAGTCCAACTGTTAACCCAGCACTGCCAAGCCACCAGTGAACAGCGTCCATAAACACCACATTATGTCTTTTTAATAGCTCCAGGGACAGTGACACAACAACTTCCTTGGGTAGCTGGTTCCAATGTCCATAACCCTTTTGGTGAAGAAATTTTTTTGAATATCCATTCTAAACTTTCCCTGGCTCTTTCCTCTTGTCCTGTCACTTGTTATTTGAGAGAAAAGGCTGACCCCCACCTGGCTACAACCTCCTGTCAGGCAGCTGCAGGGAGGGATAAGGTCCCCACTGATCAGGCCTTCAGTTTTCCAGGCTAAACACCATCAGCTCCCTCAGCTGCTCCTCATCAGACTTGTGCTCCAGGCCCTTCACCAGCTCCATTGTCCCTCTCTGGACTGACCCCAGCACCTCAATGTCCTTCTTGTAGTAAGAGGCCCAAAACTGGACATAACACCTGAAGTGCAGTCTCACCAGAGTCCAGCACAGAGAGATTATCGCTGCCCCAGCCCTGCTGGCCAGGCCACACTATGGCTGATACAAGCTTTATAAACAATTTTACAGATTGGCTTGCCAATCCAGATGGATTTTCTGATCTGTTCCAGCTATGGAGTGATTTAGAAGAGTTTGCCTTGCAATTTGTGATAGGGAGAAGACTACAGACCAATGAGATTAAATAGCAGTATTAGAAGAAGTTAAACCACAAAGTTTACTGAGAAACTTCTACTGCAGCATGTGTTACATCCTTCCCTCCTGAGGCCCACATCTGGACTCTCCCCCTGGACTCCCTGTGCAGTCACGTTAAGTCTGTCAAGAAATAAATGCCCAGAGACACAACGATGCTCCTCTTCCCTCCCTTCTGCACAATGCTGAAGAGCAGCTGATGCCTTGACAAATGCAGGCTGCTTAGGGATGACTTCACACCCAAACTTCACCAAAGGCAGCTTTGCCCTCC
Source organism: Entomyzon cyanotis (assembly GCA_024500445.1). NCBI lineage: Eukaryota > Metazoa > Chordata > Aves > Passeriformes > Meliphagidae > Entomyzon > Entomyzon cyanotis. Next base: position 11,854,493 of record JAKEPQ010001000.1, on the reverse strand, counting down.
TCTACATTAAACAGAACATTTGCATTAAAATTTATTGCTTCATTTCATTTTGGTCCATCTGTTCCTCCTGGCTTGCTTCCTGTTGTCTGGTCAATACTTCGGAACAACCTGAATAATTTGTAAAATGAAGGACAGGGAGTCAGGCCCTAGGCACAGGAGGAGAGGCACACAGAAAAGAAAGCTGAGGCACAAGGCAGGCCCCCGAGGTCCCCCAGGAGCAGGGGCTGAGCACAGCCCATGACATGCTACTGCCTGATAGGACTGGGGCTTGAGCACTATTTCTGCCCAAGCACCACAGCTGTGTCTGCCACCACATTTTCAGCTGTTTGGCAACTGGCGACAAAGATGCATCCCCCCTCCTGGCACCAGATTAAATCTTCCCTGCTGTGATACACAGGCTTTTTAACTATGAGTGGCAAACTCCTGCTATGACCAGCTTGCTTTGAATGATAGGTGGTAAATGTACTTTTTCATTGTCCCCAGCCATAGCCCTGAGTCCCTGTCATGTGCCAAGGGCACTGACCTTTGCTCTCTGCCTACTGAGTCCCAACAGGACTCATCTGGTGCCCATTTATGCTCAATTTCAGGCTCTTTTCTTTGTCACACTGCTCCACAGCTCCTTGTCACTAGTTAATGTGTTGATTGTTAATCACTTTGGATCAGCAGACCCATAGCAGGGTGAGGGTCGGTGTTGACTGCAGTGAGCCCTCTCAGCATGCCTATCCTTGCTTTTCAGACCAGATATCATTTTTCAGGCATGTTATGGCTCACAACAAAGTCCTGGCACCATCCAGCCATCACGGGACAAAGGCTCAGACACATCATCATCTCCTGCATCCTTTTCCCTCTCCAACTGGAGTCAGCCACAATGTGGACAGGCCCAAGCCAGCCCCACGGGGACACCAAGCTTGGGTTGAAGCCTAGACGCCAAGGCTCTGCTTTATCTCCGCCTCAGAACAGAGCACAGCAAAAAACAACTCTTGGGACACTGCAGTGACCCATTAAAATTAATGGGGTTAAATCATCCTGGTGTAAGTCACCAGCTTCAAAAGATTTACAAAAGGGATGAATCTGGAGCCATTATTTTTCTTCTTTGTGCCTTTCAGAAAGATGATCTATTTTCCAGACTGCTATGCTCAGCCAGTCTTTCTAACTAAATTAACTACCCTCTTGTTGGTCTCTTATTCCATGCTCTTGTCTACTGTCCAAGTAATTCCTACAACTGCTCACCTGCTCTGTTTTTCCCCATGCAAAATGACCCTCATGTATTTCCAATTTGGCTAATTAATTTCCCTTTTCAGGGACAAATGAAAAAAGACAGAAAAACCAACCCTTAAACAAAGTTTCATTAGAGAAACCAGGAGGGCTATGAACACTTCAAGGCACATTTCTTCTCTACCCTTGGCTGGAATAGCAGGTAAAGGAGCAGGTAGAAGTGTAACATCTCTACCTCCCTTAAAATGACAATGCACAAAACCTGTCTGATGAACATCACAGATATTTTTCTGTAATTGGAAGCACTTATTTTAGCTATGGAAGTGGAGGGGATCAACAAGAGAGGCAGAAAAGCCTCACATGTAAAAGATAGAAGCTCCCAGCTACTCTGTCATCTGGAAGCCAGTCTTGTTCCTGGGGAGGCTTATTCAATAACAGTGCCAGTACAGATGGCCTTCAACTCTTTCAGCAGAGCGCAGTAACCTTAAAAACCATAAATCAAAACTGTTAAAATTGGCAGATGATTTGATAGGAAGAAATTGCTTTTTGGGGACTGCTTTTTGTCTGCCAAATTCACCCAGACGCAGAACCACATATGGATTTCTAACTTATCCAGGTTTCAGTGGTGATTACAGCAGTGACTGTGGTATGAACCATGCTAGATATATTATTTTGGGAGAGCTGATGCATTAGAAGTATACAATGAAAAGCTCAGAGTGTATTTGGTCTGTGACTTAACCCACCTCCATAGTTCCCAGGTATTCAGCTCTGCAGATTTTGGCACAGGACAAGTGGACTTGAAACTCAGCTCCTGAACTGGTTTCAAACTTTGCTGAAAGTCCGGAGGTGTTTGGATCTGGGATATTGACTAGTAGCTCCCAAAAGAGGCTGCTGATTTCTCAGGGTGAGGCAGCAGAGGATGGAAGGAACTCGTGTTATTTCACTTTGCTCTAAATGCACTACAGCCATCTGTGCAGCCGCTAAGCCACAGGGCCTTGAAGGAACTACAAAACAGTCCGACTGTAAAGCCAGGCACCGAGAGGCAGTCACTGCCGGGCTGACGCAGCCTGCTGGTACTCCTCAAACCCCTGGAAGAAATGCTGCGTGACAGCTGCTTTCTATCCCCCGTGCTCTGGCCCCACCGTGTCCCCACGAGCGTCTTTTACAGCCCTGCCTAGACATGTACCAACCATGTATCAAGATGAGTAATGGGCTAAAAACAAAAATACAGGGTGATCAGAAGCTCCACAAATCTGCCTGTAAATCAGCTGTAGGTGGCATGTTTCCATAATAAACAATCCGTTATCGCGGTGCTGTGTTCCCACCGAGCAGCGTGCGCAGGGAAGCGGAGCGGCGCGGGTGCGGAGGAGCCGCGCTCCATCTGCCGGCCGCGCGCAGCATCCGCTGGGATGCTCCTCGATCCATCAATTCCTGCTGCCACTGGGGCAACATCTGTGCAGGCACCGCCCGTGAAGCGAGACCAGCTCTGTCAGGATTTACACTGATAAAGAATGAAAGCGACAGCGCCTGTGTGAGAGGTTGTGGCTGGCACAGAGACGTGGAGAAACACTCTCCGACTGGGACTGAGAAGTCACTGCTGTCACCTCCATGAGACACAATCCATCACCGTGCATATAGCATGCAACAATGCATGTTGGGTCCAATGGGATGGGAGGCAGTCTGGGAACCAAGAGGTTTGTATTTCTGTTACACGCAACACTTTCATTTCTCTTGCCCTGACAACTTCTTTTTCCAATATCCCTGGACAAGCAGGGTTCTCTAACAGCAATAGCCAGCTGCCCTCCAAAAGGTCTTCAGGTGAAATGCATTTGTCTCAATATGCTTGATAATGACATGGCAAAACTGTCAATACCTGAAAATACAAATGTATATAGATACATGCAGCTGGCAAGGATCAGGGTCAGAGCATGCATGTACATATGCCAATGTATTTCATGTTTGTAAAATATGTATTTCCAAAGGACAGGCTTGGTGACATTACCCTGTCACCAGCAGGACTTTGGGAAGTCCAAATGAGAGTGCACAGAATCACTGAGTTACCCATTAGCCACAAGCAACCTCTAATGGGAGTTGCCTTGAGAGCTAAAACACAGACTAAGCCGTGAACAGAGAGACCAAGCAGCTCTCTTAAAGCAAACCTGCAGCAAAGAGAGAATCTGGATTCAGGACTTCTCCACCCCTTCGTCCCATTCATCTCACGAGTCCTGTCACAGCCCCATCCAACAAGGCTCCCACTATGCAGAGACCCTGCCCATCCAGCATCAACAGCAGGCACAGGGCACCTCAAACCTCCATCAAACAGCCTGTTCCTGCTAATTACATTGTGATGGTTAATGGGCTTTAAAAGCCTAATTCCTGACATTATTTTTCCTGTGTCATTTTTGATATAATGGGGACAAAACAGCTCACATCATAGTTTTTGAGGTATCTGGCAGTTTAATTTTTTCCTAATCTCTGAGCAGTCATAAGCCTTTTGATGTCCCATCCATCTTTTAAAAGGATGTGGCAATCCTGACAGTTTAGAAATGTGCATACAATTATGAATGCTAATACAATTAACAGTGAAAGACTCATACTTGGATCACAAACCCAGCTCTCTTTCAACTCAAGCTCTCCTTGGAGGCTTCCAAGTAAATGGGTCAGATAGCAGTACAAAACTCCAGATAAAGAAAACTAATGCTTAAGTGATAGAAAAGACCAACAAAATTCTTCAAAAAGCCCTGACTAGGCACTGTCAGAGAGATTAAAGACAGGAGCAGCTCCCTAGCGATTAGATGTCAGGGTCACATTTCATGTAGGGTAACTCGTGGTGGAGTTACCCTGGGGATGGGAGGGATTTGCATCAGCAATGAACTGCAAGTAAGTCTTATCCTGTGCTGAGTGCAGGTTCAGGATTAGTGCCTGAACCCCCTGCACAGCACATGCACACACAGAGCAAGGGATGAAAAATGCATGATCAAGTTTATTGCAAAGCTCCTGCCGAGGATCAAAGCTGCTGCCCCCAGCAACACTCACTGGCCCCAGCCAGCTTTACATACTGCCTTCTTGAATTTTCTAACATGGGAAAAGACATCAAAAGCCTTGAAAGGGGAAAAGCGTTATCTCCAAGGAACACCACCTTAAGCAGACAGGCAGTATTAAGAAGTAAGGGGGGTTTGTCAGCACTCTGCAAACACCATGGGCACAAAACCAGTCAGTTTCCCAGAAAAGAAAAAACCTCACTTGTCCAAATCTAGAAAACAATTAGCCCAGGCACATCCCAAGTGAAGCGAGCACTGCCATGACCAGGAATGCTCGGCACTTGTGAAGACACACCAGTTGGTACAAATTTGATGGATTCAAGTCAGTGGATTGAGACTGGTGTCTCTTCTCAGAAGTTTTGAGGACATTTCTCTTCCCAGGTCTGGGGAACCACAGGCAGCTGGATCAAATCAGAGCCTTGTCAGCCCATAGCTCTGTAGGCTGGGTCAGCATCTCCACTGCTGGGTGCTGTTCCCAGCTTTTCCCTCCCTTCCTGGGACACTGACACACCTGTGTAGAGAAAGGAAACACTTTGCTTAGGTGCAGCTTCCCCTGTGAGGAGACATCCTGTGGCCAAGGTAAGCTGCTGCCCACAAGAGCTCAGCTGGGAACTGCTCTAGGTGCTGCTGAATGGTGGGAGGCCCTAGCAAGGGCAGAGACCCCAACTGTCCCAACAGCTGCTGGTTATGACTCCAAAACGTAGAGCACTGTTACTCAGGTTTTTCAGTTCATAATTGCAAATGTATTTTCCTCTTAAGACCATTTTACCAACAGTTCATAACTCTGTGGCTTGCAAACTGCCCAGCTCTGGGTCAGATTGTTGCTTGCAATTATAAAACATCAGAAGTTGCTTGATTAAATCAGGTTAGTGAGGTCCCATGCCCCTCTCCCCCTCCCCCAGGAGCAATCATTCTTTCCTTTACTCGATTGCTTAAATCTTTATTCTGCACAGCTCCTACCCTTGCACCAAGTCTTCCATTTCACTTCTCAATGAAGAGTGATTTTCCTTCAGAGCAGCATTTGGAGGGCTTTGTTTGGAAGTTTGTCCTTGTTCCATCATTTTTCAAAGGCTTTGTGTTCCAACCTGCTCTCTGTTTCAGCTTAAAAGAACAACATATAACTGTCTTACTGCAAGGCAGGAACAGGGCCTGGCAGGGAATAATTCAGCCTGGCTGACAAATTCCTTTAAGGACGGTATGTGGTCTGCAGGTACCACTGTGCTGAAGAGGGAAGGAGGGATGGATGGATGGATGGATGGATGGATGGATAATACAGGACAAGCAGAAGCAGTCCCTGCCATCTAGGGAAGAGCTGTGCCTGGGAAGCTGTGGAAGGAAAGATCTGCTCTGAGCTTTGCTAAGGAGAATCAGGGTGATAAGGCAGCAGTCCAAGGGAGCCTCAGCAGATGTGGGGTGGGGTTTAATCCTTCCTGGGTCAAGCAAGGAAGCCAAAATCTGGATTAATGTACAGTGTGTCATGCTGCACATGCAATGCCATGGCAATACTATTTGGATGACAGCAAACACCCAGATTAGGTGCTGACAACTCCCCTAAAAGGATCACGCAGGAAATCTAGCCAGAAGAGCTGTCACTGACTTTCACAGCCAAAAACGCGAGCAAGCCTTCCACGCTGAAGCTGTGCCGAGCGCCCCGGCACAGCCAAAGCTGGAGATGAGAAAGGTTTCCCTTTCCAAGTTGGCTCTTTAGCTTAGTGGAGTGGGAGCAAGGAGAGCCTGGTGATCTGCAGAGCTTCCCAGGCCTGTGGAGATGATTCAGTCTAGTACCAAATATTAAGGAGACAATTAGATAATCTTCAGTCTCTTCCATATGCTTACAAATGTCTGATCCAGGTGTGGTTCTGGAGTCATTAGTATTAATGTCCAAGACTGCAAGTCTGCTTCTTTCCCATTCCCTCATCAAGTCTTAGATGTAATGTTATTAAATACCAAAAAATTACTATCATACGACCAATGGAAAAAGATAGGGCTGTAACACCTAATAAGAAGCCAGGTGGAAAAGCTATTTCATATCTGTTCATAGCAATATGTCACAGCTTTCCCACTGTTGTCTAGAGGAATTTCTGCTCTCCAGGACATGAGAGCCAAGAGAAAGTCAGCTTTACTAGGTGAGCATGGCAAGGGGGTGAGGCAGAGCATATCCCTGGAGAGAGCAGAACACACACGCCACCGTGTCCAAAATCTATGCAAACCAAAGGCATTTTTTTCCAGCTTAGCTTGTGTTTTTTGCCTCACAATAAATGCCTGTAAAGCATCATCTCCCCACGACGTGGCAGTAGCTGCCTGCAGAGCCTGTAACTCAGGACCTTCCCAAGTCCAACCCTTGTCATCAAGTGGAGCTGTTTATAGTGGATGCTACAATCTGTGCAACAAATATGGCTTTGCAAGAGAGTTAGAGAGTTCTGCAGGAAACACCAACTGCAAACCTTAAAAATTTTAAGTCATTGTCAGGCATGGGGACAGTGAACTACAGCTGTGGTAGAAGGACTGTACACATCTACACAAATACACACACAAGAGCAAAATATTATTCCCTGCATCAAATAGCTTTTGACACGTAATGGACTTCTGGTTAAGTTTTGTGTGAAAATCTGCCAGAAATCCCTGCCCTCTGGGGCAATGTTGAACACAGAGCATTCTGTGGACAGGGGATGGATGTGCCTATTAAGGTCCCTGGCTGCCCTCCAGCTGAGGAAGTCCCTCTCCTGGCTTTCTGGGAAGGGAAGGACACTGGGCAGGTGAAACCCTGCCCGCCCTGTTTGCTCTACTAGCTATTGCTGGTGAGGGATGTCAGAGTGAAGTGGCCTCTCCCAGAGGAAGCTCTTTGTAAAACAGATGCCAGCAATGGGAAGGAGACACTGGACACTAACCCAATTTCACAGCAGTCTCATTGCAGTCTGCAAGAATGAAGGACAGGACACACCAAAGAGCTTGTGCAAGGTTGGGAAAAGAGGCTGTTCCCTCCCTACTGGTGAGTCCTCCTGCTGACATAAAGAGTCCAATTCAACCCCTGGTCCCTGGTCTCCATGAACACAACCTTCACTGGCTTGATCTTCATGCTGCTCTCCTCGCAAGTCCTCTCTGCAGCGGCAGTCACGAGATCAGTCCTGTCTCTACCCTGCTCCTGGGGAACATGTGAGCCCACCCACACCTCAGGCTGCTGAGCTGTGCCCATGTGTGGCCCGACATTGCTGGATCTGCTGCGAGACCAAATGAGTGATGTTGCCACTGACAAGAACAACTGCTGCATTGAGGGGACAATAAAAAAAGGCAATACAAGAGAGATGGTGTTCATCAAGGGGTGACACAACAGCAGCAGTTGAGTCACATTACATATCACAGCATTTGCCTTCAGGCAGTGTTAGTTCAATAAATGTTACAGATGTTGGATTCACGAGCCATCTTCAGCCAGCAAGGTTCAGAGGCGAGGACCTACAGACTATCCAGTGCTCCCCAGGGAGTGCTTGGGGAGCAGTGACATGGAGACAGCAACACCACTCCCTTGCCCAAGTGTCCAAGGTGTTGCCAGTCTTACACTGAGGTTGCTCTTACATGTTCTACCTGTGGCACCCTGCTCTGCTTTTAGAGTTAAGGAGGCTTTTGGGAAGCAATCCCTAGATGAGTGATATGGGATTGTGCAATGAAGGGACTGCTCTGCCTTCAGTGGGAACTTCCAGCCCAGCAACCTTCTCTCTTCAGCTCCCATGGAACCTGTCTCTCAGGCAGAAGGGACAAAGGGACACATACTGGGCTTACTCTCCCACCTCCACCTCACTTCCACCTCACACCAGAGACATGAATGAGGACTGAATTGGGTTGAGACAAAATTTAAGTAGGGTCAGCCCTACGTCTTGGCCTCTGGTTTTTGGAGGAGAGCAGGGTCCTGTGCAAAAAGCTACCATGAGCCAAAACCTGGCCAGTGGGTGGTGGCTGGAGCCCAGGCAGGAGACAAAGCTGCTCTCCATGGCACACACAGCCCAACAGCTCACTGGTGGGCATGGATCAGCTTTCCTCACACAGTATCTGCAGCAGTGAAAGCCACTCAAAGGCAGTCATGCTGCCAGGCAGCCTGGTGCTAACTTGCTTCTCCCTCTCTTGTGGCTTGGATGGCATTTCCCTCAGCACTGCCCAGCCATGAGCCCTCGTCTTTGTGGGACACACGAGTATCTGCAGGCAGGGCTGGCAGGGCCGGCAGGGCCGTGTGCTGGGGCTGAACTGCAGGGTGAGCAGGGTGGGGGGCTCAGGAAAGTGGGATGGGCTCCTCGCCAGCTGCCTCCAGCAGAGCTGTTCTCTTGTGATAAGAACCATCCCTCAGCTCAGCTCTGCTGCAGGAAGTTTGCTCCTGTCACCCCATTTCCCACCTCCCTCCCCTCTCTCTGCAGGTTGAGGAGGTCACAGCCCTGGAATGTGCAGAGGAAGAAGGGGCACAAGAGCAAGCTGCCTCTGCCACCCTCTTCCTAGTCAGCCCCCAATGCCTGCAGCAGGACCCCGCAGCAATGTGCTTGCAGGGAGGAAAGCCTAAGAGCAGCTCTGGGGGTTTGGCTTGCCTTCTGAGCACAAGCCTGCAGCAGGCTGTTTGTGGACAAACAAACTATCCCCATTATAAATCCTTTATTTATTCCCTTTCCCCACCCTTCTGCCACAGAGTTTGTCCCTGGCATTGTGCAGGGCAGCACAAACAGCTGATTCAACATCCAGCAATAGAGGGGAAGAGGTGGGAGCCCCGGAGCTGCCCGTGCTTGACACAGGACTCTGCTGGCAAAAACAGCTTCTCTCTGCTTCAAGAGCTCTGCTGAAAGTGCATCTTCCCATGAAGTAGATCCTCCACATCCCCTGATGCTACCTCTTCTTCTTGCCGTGTTGAAGAACAACAAATGAACATTTCCATTCTTCCTCATTTGGGCAGCCATGGGAGAAACCCCAGAGAAGAGAAGGAAGAAGTAGGCAGAAACAAGTGGCTGGGGATGACCTTCTTCAAACGCTATTAAAAGAATACACAGCTTTAAGCAGCCTAAGAGCAACTGGAAAGGGCTTAAAGGAAGGGACTGCATGCTTGCATTCAGCCACTCACACCTGCCTTCACACAGGACTGATGGGAACTCATCAGTCGTGTGTGGTGAAGTGGCTGAAGCAGCAGCATGTCCCTCCCAGCTTCAGGTTTCAGCATCACACAGTGAGGATATTTCACAGAGGGGCAGAGAAAGGGAAGCCAGGGACTTATTTCAGCAAGAAGTCCTCTCAGTGCCACTTCTCCTCCACCTACTTCCCTGCTCTCACACACACTCAAGACTTAACTGTGGTGCCTACCTGGCAGTGCTGATCAGCACAGATGGATATTGCAAAAGGCAAAAGGAAGCTGTGTATTCATCACTTTCCTTGCCAGAACCTTCAAGTCCTGAGGGAGCCAAACACCCAGGTGGGCTCCCAGTAAAGCCCACTGTTTTCAGGAAAGTTGGGTGAACTTAGCCTATTCTCTTAATTTTACAGATAGGCAAATCCCTGATATTTAAAATACTGAATTTGTTCAAGGTGTCTCCAGTTCTTTGTGCTGTCACATGTCCAAGGCTCTATTCAGGCCTTACATCCTAAAGCAGAGAAACCCTGGGTAGCATTTCCCCTTAGCAACACGATGTTAAAATCTTTATATAGTAGCTGATCAGGTGGCTGCAATACTCCAGGACTCTGGAATTTGCTCTCTGAACTTGGCTAGACTTTCTCAATGTGGGAAGACTCAATCCAATAAATGAGTTTCCCTAGAAGACGTTTTCAAATATCAGTTCCAGTGGCAAAATCTGCTGCTGTAACACCACATCCTGAGCCCACCTCAGATTTAATTTAGATAATGTTTACCTTAATCTCTCTGCTCATGGTCAACATTATTTTTTCCTTATAAAATGCAGGATCAACAACAGGTTTTGGGAAGCAGCAGCATACAGAGGTGGAAGTAGTCTTGTAGCTTTTAATAGGAGCAGCTGGCTGAGGAGTCACTGGGTTGAATGAGGGGAGGGAGAATGTTTCTCAGCTGTCAAGTCAGCACTTTGCAATGCCTCTGTTTCTGAGAGTTCTACACAGGCAAGTTCAAACCTTTCCTACAGGCCAAAGCAGCAGAACCCACCAAGTGCAGAAGCAGAAGCAGGATGCACAGTGTGGTGCAAAGCTGAGTAATAAAGTGCCCCACCTCATACCTCCATAAAATCCCTCGGGACGATGTATCCCCAGGGTAACTCAGCTGATATCAACAGCGTTACCACACATGTGTCTGCAGTGTGATGTTACACAACCCTAAGAGCTTGCTCACTGTGCCAAACACCACGTCTGCCCTTGCAGCAAGAACAGAGAGTTTGTTGCAGGATCTTCCTCAAGTGCTGGACTTTGCTGGCATCCTGTGGGAGGTGGTTCCCAGCCTCTCTGTCAGTGCATTTTAAGAAAAGTCCTTGCAGCAGAGCACAGGGAGAACTTCAGGTATATCCTGGGCTTGGGAAGCCATTTGCAAGCCAGAATTATTATTTTCCTATTATTTTCTATTATTATTTCCCCAATTCAACCAGCCAGGGCTGGGTGAAGCTGTTGGTGTCATACAAACCCATCACAACCAGCGTGTTAGTGCTACACGTTATTTACATTTATCCTTCCCACGTTGCTGTTTGACCCAAGAGATATTATCAGCCTGAAGATGGAAGAGAGGAGAGCTCAACAGAAGAGATTTCTTCTGTAAATGATCTTGCACCAAATATATTCATGTTCTACGGGTCACAGAAAAAGCCTTTCTCCAGAGAAAAATGGTTCAAAAGGTTCTGTGACGCTTGAAAGATGCTGTCTTTAGTTGCCTTGCTTCTTTTAGGTGTCCAAACACTATTGTATCACTCAGTGTTCCCATGCTCCTGAGGATCAAGGTCTAAAACATTAACACTTCCACACTCAAGTGGGTTGCAGTTGTGTCCTGTCACTCCCTCACCCAGCACAGAATCAGGGACCTGGTATAAGCAATTCCCTAAATATATCTGCAATAGTTATCTGTGGCTAGCACAGGTCCTTCCCGTGGGAACATTTTGCTACATTTCATAAACAAAGATAAAGTTTGGATGTTTTGCAAACAACTTCTCCGGATTAGGTCAGTTCGGGCTTGGCCAATTGGGCCTGGGGGGAGGTCTCAGGCTGACCAATCTGGGGCACCTCTGTAAACTCTATATATATGGAATTCAAAACAATAAAGCTCTCTTCTCTCTTTCCTTGCCTGAGAACTTGGGTCATTCCTCAGCTAGCGGCTCAACAGCGACAGTTACCTGAGATTTTGTTCCTATCTCAGCTCAGTCAGAAGTAAGGCACATTTTGCTCAGCCTGAAGCAACAGGGAAGGAAGAAAAAAATATCCATTTTTGCAGCCAGGAGCATTCTCGCTCCAGCTACACATTTTCTTCACTTCTTTCTTTTTAAGCAATTTTTCCACTCGTGCAACGTTTGAGCTGACACAGAGAGGACATCTGAGTTTTAGTCTTGATAATATTCAAAGAAATAAAAAGCAGTAAGAATAGGTTTTGCAGTGTCAAATTCACCTCTCCAGAGGGAAAGGATCAACCCAGATTCCCAGTGCTTTTTCTTCCTAGTCTCATCTCCAACTCTCAATGCCTTTGTGCAGCCTCCACTATTTCAGCATGTTCCCTCAGCAAAGAGCTATTGTTGATAGTACATCAGCCCTAGTGGGGTCTGTAAGTCTGCTGCAGACCTGTTTCTGCCCCAAACTTGCAATCTGAATAGCCAGAGAGGGCACAGGCAAGAGAGAAGAAAGCCTAGGCTGAAGAAGGACAGGGTTGGCAGCAAGCTTAACTGTGAGCCCGTATCATCCTCGAGTCATTGTGGTTAGAGGTGGAAGTGAAATGATGGTCCTGGAAGGACTGCCTGGAACAGAAGGAGAACTGGCCCAGTGGAGTGAAGCCCACAGCCGAGCCACAGGCTGTTCTCTAAAGCTCCCAAGGTCTTGGCTTGGCTGCTTTACAGCTGACAGGGCTGGCTACAGTTTGGCTCTTTTTAATCTGCAGTTTCTTCCCTCAATCCAGTCAGGATGGAAGAGAGTAAGGATGTGGAGCAACAGGACCAGGCCATGCTCCCCGCGTGCTGCTGGGACTATGGCATGAGAGGTGCCCTGGGCCAGGTGCCACTTTCACACCACTGTCCCTCAAACACAAGTTCTGCCCCTGCTCCCACCAGCTGGAGTCTGGCTGGCTCAGTTTGGCTGTCTCATGTGTGGTCTCCACATCACAGAGGAGCTGTAGGCTCTGTAGCTGTAGAAGGGCAGGGAATGGATCCTCTTTGCCATCTGTCTGAAGGAGCAATGCAGCCTTGACTCCTAGACAGAGTCTGCAGGTGATTCCTCACTTACAGCACCCCAGGTGGCTTTTGCCCTGCTATACATCCACTGATTCTTAAAGTCTTGTCCTGAGTCCCTCTGGCAATCACAGCAGACCTTGCCACAGGCAGCAGCAGCAGCACAGAGGAAATACAGCAAATACATACAAAGTCCAGTCCTTTTTATTAGTGTTTCAGAAAGGGGAGATTTGCTGCAAGAATCCTGTACTCAATCTAAGAAATTGCAACTCTGTGCTTATTTCTACCTCTGCAACCTCAGATCAAGCGGCATTTAGAAACCAACAGAACAGGACTGAAGGCCCATGCAACCTGCAAAACCTAACCAAGAAACTCATCTCCAAATGCTGGCAACAGCTGCCCCAGCTTTAATGATCCCCTTGGAGGCTCTTCTGTCTCTCAGCTAAGCACAGTAACACTGCATTACATTTATTCAGACCATATGTAATACACACAAGAGCCCATAAAAGCTTAAACAGCACAATAAACATTTGGAAAAGCACAGTGACCAGATTTATGCGTTTGAATACCTGCCAGCATGACCCACCAGAATCAGATCCTTAAGTTTTTGTGTAAGTCCAAGACATACACACAACACAAACACAAATGTGCTGTTATCCTTGGAAAAAAAGATAAACAGCCCCCAAAGCCCATCCCCAGTACTGGAACATGACGGCCTTTGACTGCGTCTGATTGGACTTCGTTTAAATCAAAGCCATAAAGAAGGTCTTGGCAAGGAGAAATAAATGTAGCACGACAAAACTTCACCCCAGAGCACACTGTAAAACTGACAAAGAGGGGAAGACAAAAAGATTTAGACACTTAATGTCCATTGAAGGGGAGATGAGCCCTGCTGTACAAAAAGAGCTGTGCTTTATCAAATTCCAAAATACTTTTGTACAAAGTTTCCTCCACAGGGATGATGTGATATCTCCTGTGCCACTTACCAGTTTGGAGGAAGGGGGTGATGGCTCAGCAGAAGAGAAGACGTGTAACATGATGACAGATCCCAGGGTGTGCAAAACATTTTGTCCCAAAGAACTGCAAAAACCTTGAGCTTTGAGTACAAATGACTTTGGGATAGTGGGAGAGCAAGGCACCAGTGGGATGTAGAAGTTCTTCTATTTCCCAAGCTTAAGAAGAGATGAAAGGGTTCCAGTTTCCTGGCTTCTTGGGCATTTTATGACACTGGGATATTTTACCTCTTCTAAATTTAATAACATCTATGGCTAAACACAGTATTTTGAACACCTACAGCCCCTTCCAGTTCCCAAAGATACTTCACATGCAGGATTTAGCACAGCCGTGAGCATCCAGTGCTCAAGACAGAAAGCAGGAGTCCTGGCTCCACGATATGTGCCCTTGTCCAGGGCAAAACCCCATCCCCAGACTTAATGCAAAAGGGAAGAGATAAAAGAACAGCACAAGATACTACTTTTCAGAAACCTGCCTCATTTGTTATGATAAAGGAGAGCATTATGGATTAGCTGGCCATACATGGAAGGAGTTGCCCACCTCCCACACATAATTTCCCACAAAATGTTTTTACAAGTTTAAGATGAGCTGCTACATAAAGTTATACAAAAGAAAGACTAAAACTTGATGACAGATTTACTTACATAAGGCTCAGGACGTGATGATGCCCTTGCTGTTAAAGGACCAGAAGCTCAGAAGCACTGCTCTGCTTTGCTCATGAAACTGCAGAAAAAGGCTGTTTGTGTTTATCTGCTGCTCTGGGAGGTGGGCTGTGCACTGAGAACAAAAGCCACATGCAAGGGCGCATTCTCTCACCCACTGGCACAGGCACACTCAGGGACAGCTTTGCTTAGGACAAGGTCTATCTTCAGCACCAGTGGCCACAGAGGACAGAGCAGGGGGGCTCTGCTCAGAATGCTGCAGGGTGCCAGCTGCTGGGCAGACCACACATTTGGTGACCACAGAATTAGTGAGAAGGCACAGAGTAGTAAAAGGTCCTGTGGGAGGAAAAGATGTGTTGAAGCAAGGGCCACATGGTGTGGGTAAATGAAGTACATGCCAAGGGAATGTCTTAGCAACTCCTGGGAGGGAGGTCAGGCAGTTAAAGGTCTGTGCAAGGTGGCTGTGCTCATGTCAGTCCACAGGACAAGTGAAAGGGATGGGAAACACAGGACAGGCAGGGAGGGAACAAAGCCAGGGGAAAGGCAATGCACTGTTGACATATCCCTCTTCCACCCCCTTGAGAAGGAAAGCTCTGCTCAAGCTCTAAAGTACATATCTGCCTGAGAGCTTGAACAGCCCCAGCCAAACCTCCTTGCACAAATGGGCTGGGGGTACCTCCAGCACAGGCTGCCATCAGCAAGGGATGCAGGAAGGGCAACAAAAGACAAACAGTGGAACAGGAAGCTGAAGCAGAGAGCAGAGGACATCAAGGGACACCAAGGGCTGGCTCTGGACAAGGACTTGCAGATGAAATAATCTAGCAAAGCATCACAGGGAGCCAAGCCTGCAGCCCCGTGCAAACTGATGATTTCAAACAAAGTGTAGGGTCCTGAGCAATTTATCTTCTACAGCACACTGTGCTCCCAGTTCTTACAGAGATTTGGTTGAGGAAGAAGAGGGAGATACAGGTAACCATCAGCCCTCTTCCCTTCTTCCACACACATGATCCTTTCCAGAACTGCCATGGAGCAGCTGGGCACAAATGTGGGTTCTTCTTTCACATCACAGCTACAGCCCACCTTGCTCTCTGTACTGTCCTAGCATATGAAGAAGTGTGGACTGGTCTTTGTGTCACTTCTGCACAGATATCTGCGGTTCATGTCAGGGGAGGGACTTTAGATCAGTTTGGGGAAGAAGACAACAGGATGAGGTCAATCTTGAGCTAAAGGTCCCCCTTCACATGCTGATGAGCAAGGGATGAATGTGTTTTTTAAGAAGACTGTGAGACCAGTTATTGAAGCAGAGAATTCAAGGGCATCCTGAAGACTAGTCCCCTTGTAACCTAGGGCAAACTGGTTCAATGTTTCTTTAGCACATTTTCCTCAAAGATAGAATTTTGCAAAAATTGACATGGCCACTGACCCGCTCCTGTAGATCCTGGAAGTTGTATATCAGCAAGTCAAACTGTTGGCATGCTAGGGGTGTTTGCAGAGGCAAGTAACAGAAAGTGTGCTGAGAGTCACAACATTAGGCTAAAATCCAGACCTTGTGGCTCCTGTTCTATCCTTGGTGACCTTTCAAATCCGCTTTCATAACCACTTTATAAAATAAAACCTGTATTTCACAGTCAAGCTGAGAGGGTTCATGTTTGGGCCATACCTCGAGGTGTACAGTGAGGTAAGTCTATAGAAGAGCAATGCAGTACTATTGCCATTGCTAATACTGGATGACTTATATGATGCTTTCTTTTCAGTATTATTATTAGGAACAACCCCTGGGAAGATTTTGGTTTCACTAAAAAAAGAAATAAGATAGATTATAGACAGCTAGGGACAAAAATAATCCGTTCCCATGTGGTTTGTGCTATTTAAAGGGACATCATACCTATTTTTGAAAAGACCAGTTTCAGAAGACAAACAAGTGACATCTGTCAGCATAAAGAAATTTGGAAAAATAGACTTAATACCATTTTCCAGAAGCTTTAGCTGTGCCTCAGATGACCCAAAGTACAGCAGCAAGTGGGTAGAAGCATACCCTGTGCGACAGAACCCAGCCATCTCTTCTGGCAGAACATGAGCAGGGAGTAGTTTTTCTAACCATTTTTTAGAGGAGGATCTTGGCTTCAAGCCAGGAGGTTGAAGGGTGAACACAGCAGCACAGGATTTGGTGCATAGGGAGAGTATTTTGTGCCACGTTCCCACATTTCTGTTCACTGTCCCAGCTACAGTCAGGTGGAAAAAAAACGTGATGTCGTCTGTTCATTCCAATTCCACATAATGGGCTGAGTTTTCTTCTGCTGAAGTATCTGGTGGTTGGACAGAAGCCACTGAGCTAACAACATCTGTGCCTCACAATGAACAACAGTTGGAGGCACCGAGAAACTGGCAGGCAGAGAGTGGGAATTTGCCCCAGACAGCATGAGATAAAGCAAGAAAGTCTTACTCCTCCTGCATTCCTTCTGCATCCTCCATGGCCATCTGCTGGGGAAAGCTGCCTGCTGGAATCTAGGAGTGTGAGGATGGGCTGAGGTGAGTGCGGGGCTGGAGCTGGAGGATGTGAGCAGACTGAGCAGGGAGACACAGCTGTGGGTACAGGGCTTTCACAACATGGAAACCAGGGCAGGATCACTTTTGGTTCTGGCATGTCCTGACCCTTATGCAACTACTGGGAAGCATTGACGTTGTCCTGGTCTACAACCTGGAGGTAATTTAGAGATGCTCACAATGTGGAAAATCCCAAGCCACAGACTCTACAGTTAGTTTGAATGTGGTTATATCTTTGTGTTTTGCTCTGGGACCAGATAAAACTGCAGCAAAAACTTTGGGTAAAGACAGAAGGACACATTCAATTTGTGCTGGCACTGCCCATGCAGTTCCTGTCACTAACAATGAGTGGAAAATCAGTGAGAGATGCCTCAGACACAGCATTCAGAGGGAGATGCTCAGCACATCATCCACTGCTGTCTCATTTATTCTGAACACTTAAAATGTTGGGACTATGACAGAGAGAACAAGGCTGAACATAGAAAAGTAAACTTGCTTTTCTTTGTCTATAATATTAATAGGCGTATTATGTAATTTCCTTGGCTTACTGATCCAACAACTCTAGTTACAAGACAGGATGGGATTTCCTTGAGGTCATTCCCCCAAACTGTGTGAGTTGTTATTTTCCTGGCTCACCCACAAACAGAATGGTTTGCTCTTCTGAAATACTAATGTCCAACTGTTGAAAGGTTTTGCCAATCAAAACATTGTGGCCTTACCCCGTTTTAATAATCTAAGGCATCAATCTCCCCTTTAGTATTTGTTTGATGTGCTCTGCACCCTGCTGAAATATCCCCTCCAGACCTCCCTGAGCTCAGGCTCTGATTGAAGAGAGATGCCATGCATCAGGCCTGCAGCTTTCTCTCTGAAATGTTTAGCAGGGGATGGTGGTAAAATGTATTTATTTTCATGTATTGAGGAAAGACCACATATTCCAGCCTCTTTTTTTTCCATCACTCAGAGATGGGCCTGAGGCCAAAACGGTGCTGCTAAGCTTGTTTTCTATTTAAAACCTTCATTTTTATTAATAACCCTTTACAGCCTACACACCAGCACTGCGGGAGTTGCATTTCCGTGTTATGTCATCGTGAACCGTTATGTATTTAACTCCTGTACCCACAAACCCATATGGACATCATTAAACACGCACCATACAGTATTAAAACTGTGTTCCATAAAGTGTGATTTAGAAAAAAAAAGAGCTATGAAGTGGGGATTTCTTTTTTTTTTTTTCCTAAGGTCATGGGAAAATGGAGAAGTAGGGGAGAGAGAAAAGGTTCAGCAGTGCTGCAGGTTAGCTCACAGCTCTCCATGCCTGCAGACTGAAAACCCAGCCTGCCTTATCCACCACAGAAGATTAATTACCCAGGAACTCCAGGCTGGTGATGAAGAATTTCTGTTCGGCAGACCACAGAAACTTCTACAGAACTTCTACAAAAATTACAGGTTACAAAACAGCAAAAAACTGTGGTAATTTCATTTCTGCCAAGTCAGGTTTCCATCACTTCTCCTTTCCTCCCTAAGAGTTGCCTTTAGCAAGGCAAAAGAGGAGGTTTCCCCATATTGCTGAGGGTCAGTTATCAGGGCCACTAACCCAAGTGAGGCTGGCATAGGGTTTGTTCCCAGTTTCTGCTGCAGCCCCAGACTGCCTTATCCTGGCTGTACTCTATGCAAACAGCTAATCCAGCAAGGAGGCAACTTGTGTACCTTCTGTCATCCCTCTGTTATCTCTTATGTGGTATTGGGAATGAAAAGATATGGGGAAGGGAGAAAGTGATTAAAGAAATACATCAGACAGCAAATAAAACCAGCAGAGTACCAGTGGGACAAATAGAAATAAGTGTAGCCATGGTGGGGCAAACAGCACAGAACACATTGAGAAGGAAGAAAACAATATCCAAGGGATGTAAGGATAATGAAAAAAAAAAACCCCCAGAGATAGCTAAAAACGACACAAGAAAAGATATGCCAACATAAGGCACAGATGCTGATGCAGTCACGGATAAAGCAGTCAGGTAAGAAAGCAAAAAGAAAGCAAGAGATAAGAACTAACCACAAGGTAAAAATGTCCTGTAAAAGATTTAGGTACATAGATAGAATAGGAGACAATAAGCAGATTGCCTACAACACACACTAGACACCTTACAATGACCTAGTCCATTACAGCAGAATGAGATCTGCCAAGCCCTGTTTGATGGATGAATTCCCTCTGATCACGGAGCAAGCGCTGGCTGAAGTGAACAGACCACAATGAAAATGGTATCTGACTGGATTTTACAGCAAGTACAGTCAAACACTCTGCTTTCTCTCAGAGTGGCTGCATTCCCTTATGGAGACTGTATTGATGCTTTATTGACTTTACAGCTACGCTATTAAAAGGTCCCCTCAAAGATACGGATAAAGATACATCCCTATGGATAAAGATACATCCCTAATTGCTTTCATGCCCTTTTTAGTTGGGCTTTGGGGTTTTTTAAATGAAAAAATTGTAAAAATAAATGGATAAAAAGAGTATCCAGGGAACACACAAATCATCTGCCATATCAAACCTCTAAACAATAAGGTCAGTTTAGCCTTTCTGCTGTTTTTGTGGTATCTGTGTTTAGGTGTCTTCAAGAGTAGATGTTACCTACCCTCATCCCTCGAAAGCTGGTGACTGAATTCCAGTTAAGCTTGTGTTGGCTCCACAGTCTGTGTGCACATTCTCCATACCTGCCCATCACCAGGCAAGAAAGAAGAATTAACATGATTTGCAGAGGGGGCTACTGATGAATGAACCTCCTTTGTATCCCAGGCCTCTCCAGGATTTTTCATCCCCATCAAACAAACATACACATGAATACACACACAAATAACTCTGGGTGCACGTGTGCTCTCATTGAATTCAACACAGTTACTCACTGTGT
The DNA here is from genome assembly GCA_024500445.1 of Entomyzon cyanotis. Classification (NCBI taxonomy): domain Eukaryota; kingdom Metazoa; phylum Chordata; class Aves; order Passeriformes; family Meliphagidae; genus Entomyzon; species Entomyzon cyanotis. Next base: position 11,834,772 of record JAKEPQ010001000.1, on the reverse strand, counting down.
AGAAAACTACCCATGTACTTAGAGGTCTGGAAGAGGAGGAGGAAGAGACTGCTCTCAGGATGAGGGTAACAGTAGGTTTAATGTTATCTAGCTGCATTACTCACGAGGTGAAATGTTTTTGACGTGTGTCTCTGTTGGGCTGTGTCCTGCTTCATTCAAAATCAGGAATCTGCTTTGATGTTTTGAAAATAAAGCCTTAAAAGAAGAAACAGACATGACTGGCAAAACTTTTTCCGGAAACTTGCTAAGGACCACTAGAGCTGCAAGCTGTTAAATGGGTTTATTTTTGTCTATTTTGGGTAAGCGCTCTCTTAAACTCATTGTCACATATTCTACTTACACAGTTCCATGGCATGGGAGTATATCTGAACTGAATGAATCTGAAGTGGAGGTAAGATTGGAGATTCTCTGAGCATATATTCGCATAGACAAAATCATGTCACAAAACAACGTTTGTTTGTTTTCTAAAGCCCAAAATTTTCTGTTTGCTGATATTAATTCGATCCTCTCTCACACACTACTTATCCTGCCAGGGATCAGGATGTATTGGGCAATAAACCAGGGCTCAGCAGTTTATATGCCTGTCAACAAAAAAATTAAATATAAACTACTTGTCAGAAATCTGCAAGGACAAAATTTTCTGATTTATGAGGATGCCGAATGATTGAGCCAAGACTGAATTAAAAAAAAAAAAAAAAGCCTTAAGAGAAAGTAGACAAAAAAGGAAGAAAAAAGTAGTAATTATATAAATCACTGGAGACCAGTCTTCCATAAGAAGAGGGGGGAAAGGGACTGCTCTTATGATGCTTATTTCATCCCTTGCCTAACAATCCAAAAGCACATAACTTTCAAAGTACCACATTTCTTCACAAGCTGGAAGCACCACAAAGCATCCTTCATCAGCCTGGCCTTTTGGCTGTTCTCCTTCTCCAAATGCAAATACTACATCTGGAAAAGGCAGGAATCCTCTGTCCTGCCTGAAAGCCTCCTTTTATCTCCGTTCTCCTCAGAGCTCCTACTTCTTGCAACTACTCACTCTGACATACTACGTTATTGAAGGGATTCAAGGCTTTCTGCTCATCTGCTGAACGTCTGCCTCTTATTAAAACTCCAGCTCACCTCTGGAGCTCTCTGGCTCACTAGCACAGGTCACCCTGCCCTCCCTCAGCCAAGCATCTGTAACACAATCCCCTCCTGAACACACAGATGAGCATGAGCACGATAACAATGAACATTAACAGAAGCTTATTTGTCAGGGCTAGCAAGAAAAGCATCTCATTAGCTGGGATGGCCTGTGCAGCTCTGCCACGGGGGCTCCTCCTCCCCCAGGGGATGACACTGATGCATCAGGAGCATTACTAAGGCTGTTAAGTGTTCGTCTCACAGAGCCCTGCTTTGTGCATTGAGACGGCAGCAAACAATAAGAGAGCTTTCCACTGACCTCTTGCTGCAAGAGTTTACAGCTGTTTGCAGCGTTTCTGTAGTGTCCTGGCCCTTAGCTTCACTATAGAGATATGTGTGGAGGGGAAGGAACTCAACCAGACCCAGCAAGATGCCTCAGCATCCAGGTCACCAGCTACAGGGACAGCAGAGGTTATGTGCAGGCTGAACCTTCCATTGGGACTACAGAAAGGAAAGTGCTCAGTTTTCATACCCATATGCCACCCAAATTTAGGAGCTGCGTTGCTAAAACGTCCCACCTTGTAGGAAGAAATACAGAACACTGGCAAGATGTACTGGTTCCCATTGCAGGAGTAAAAGCTGTCCCAGTTACTACTCAGTCTGCATATTTTCTTTGCATTTGCCCTTATTTTCAGGGGTTGATGAGAGCCTTACACCCCACCTTCTGCTGCTGTGTTCTGAATAGCTGAACTAATTCTCCTCACTTGGGGTGAAAATTGACGACACCACTGCCAGTGTCACAGTGCTGTGGCTGGGCTTTTTCACTGCAAAACCCTTCCTGCCCCTCTTTTATTTCCAAAATATTCTCAATGCCCCAATGAAGGATTGCACCAGGGCTTACACTTCAATGCATTCATGGTTCTTTTCCCACTTGCCAGATGCTGGCACGGGAGAAAACGATCATCCACATGGCTGATGTTCTCCCAGAGCTGCCTGCTGGAAGAGTGAGGAATTACATAGACAGGACCAGACACACCACAGGACTGCCAGAGGCAGATCAAGTCCCAGCCAAGCAGCACCCAGAGACCTGGGCGCCACTGCAGAAGGGGTCACCTGCAAAGCTGTCTGCCAGGTGTCTCTAGACATGTCTGCACTCCACAGCCATCCTGCTAAGTAGGACCAATGAAAACTATTTGATTTCAGAGACTTGGGACCACATTTCAACAGGAACAAAGGGGTTCCTTTTTGGTTAAATGTTTTCATAAAAAGAAAGCTCCTCTTTTAGTCAGATTTAGAGGATAATCCACATCTCCAAAAAATAGTGCGTTTTGAAATAAGATTAATTTAATCTTAGCATCCTCAAGAACTATGCAGCTTCCCTAGCAAGAGAGAACAATGTTGGTGAGGTTTTAATCATTAGGAAAAGGACCAGCACTCTATCCAATGGGGAGCAGCAAAGACAGCAGCACTGTTAAATCATTAGTGCACCAGGAGAGCTTTGAGCTTCTGATGAACACTGTCTCTGGCATGAGTCAGTCACACTTCATTCCTGGCACGCTTGGACGGGAAAGGAAAAGGTTTATCTTTTAGATATGGTGCCCCAGCCATTCTATCCCTACAGTTGTTGCCACAGTTGACTTCTCATAAAGCAAAATAGACGTTTTTTTAGTCCCCAACATTCAACATTTTCTTCTTCTTTTATATTTTCAAGCACTAGCTATCTCAGGTTACTGGTGATCTTCTGTGGTGGTTCCCAAATGAGCCTGAACTGCTCTGATTTTTCAAACCCACAAGACAGTAATTGAAAGCAAATGTAATCAGACATATACAATGTTCTGAGGTTCACCACAGTGCACTGCAGTCAGCATTACTGGAGTGGCTATTAAAACTCCTTGGAGCTGGGAAGCAAATAGAGTTTGCAAGAATCCAGCAAATAACCAGCATTTATTAGATTATACTAAAGTATTTCAAAGCCACAGTCAATCCTCTATTCACTGTATATCCAAGGTCTGTTTAAATGAACATCTTCCTGAGCTTAGTCCAATTGTTTTAAGAGACGAACAAGAAAACAAGGAAAGAATTCTATTTTAACATAGCAAACGCTGCAATTCTTACATCAGTGTCAATCTCAAATAGTCCATTCTGTCAGCAGGGTCATTCCAATACTCTGGCATAACTGGAGAAAGAAAGAGGCCCAAAGACAAAGGGTATCTTTGAACCCAGACACACAGCTCTAGCTGAAGATAAGCAGTAGCAAATCCCTTCCATAAAACTCCCAAACAAGATGCAAGCATTAGAAGAGGGGGGTGGTGGTGTGATGGTGGGGGGGAGGTGGTTAATTGAATTCCCACTGGCTCTTGAGTCTGTACTTAAAAGCAGGTCTAGGGTTATCTGTGAAATTTCAATTAAATCAAAAGCTTTGATAACATGATAAGTCATTCCAGAGTTTGGAGTCAAAACATGTTGTTATTTGATCCTCTGCTTGTGTTTCTGGGAACAGCAAGCATGAAAGACAGTCAGCAGCAGACCAGTCAGGAAGATGGAAAGGGTGGAAATGAATCCACCAATAGATCACTGTGTCTCCTTCAGCCAGAGCCACTTGAGGTCTGGTATTTTTTTATATATACAGAGTCCTAAAGGAACCCCATTTCTCAAGAGACAGAGCAAAAGAGATCACCTCGGGCACGTGCAGCACTCCAGGGTATGGCTCCCTGCTGCCACAAAAGTCTTCTTTCAAGACTTGCTATAGACAAGATTTTTACCTGCAACAGCACTGGGAGCTGAATGCAAATCTCTGTGACAGACACAGAACACTGTGCCCTGTGTATGTAATGGAATGGATTTCTAGCATGGATTTTCTTGGATTTTTTCTTTGGTGGTCTGAGGTGAACAGGTGAAGACAGGTACACCAAAAAATAATATGATTCAACCAAGGTAGAAGCAAAAACCAGCTCTCATCCCAACAAAATACAACTCTCCAGACAGACATGACTTGCTTTACCTGTTGTCCAGCACCCTTTGATTGCTAAGGCTTCCTCCTCTCTTTTCAAAGGCAACTGCTGGATGCAAAGGGCAGTGCCTGAGATTCTAAAAGTCCTGTTTACTGGGAAACATCACCTCTACTTACCAATGTTTAGACAGAAATGCTTCACCTTAAATAAGTGTGAAATTTCAACTCCACCTGGCCAGTGGCCAGCAGCATTAAAATACATTTTAAGCAATGCCTTCCCTTGTCACATACAGTACACCCTGATAAAACCCTATCAAATGTAATGGGATGCCTTACCTTGCCCCCTAACAGTTCAAAATCACACACAGGGTCGCACTTCACATGTGTACATGAGAAAAACACTCTTTTTATAACCAGTGACGCTACTGATCCTATAACAGTCCTATAAACAAAGGGAGTCTCCAGATAAGCAATGTCAAAATTACACAGCAATAGACAACAGGAAGAGCAGATCACTGAAAAATCCCATCTGACCCCAGGCACCAGTGGGGGATAATTTATGACCAACCCATTGAGCATGTCTGTCCCGAGTGCCCTCCCCTTCAGAGTGAAAAAAAATCTTCATTAAACAATAGTGTGACCATATTACAAGACACAGCAATGACAAGCTGGGTTCTTCTCTGTGATATAATCACATCTGCAACATTATCCTGCCTATTCTTGCTTTCCAGAGATGTCACACACAGAGGATGAGACAGGCTATATTCAATTCTGTCATGTCAGTGAATAGAAAACTCCACCCTATCTCCTCTTGCCTGGCAGGTGATGAGTCAATGGTGACAGATCCCTCAGTGCACAATTAACCTGCCAGCAGGGGCTCACCAGAGCAAAAAGCCCTGACAAAAAAAGGAAGTCCCCATCCCTCTTCCTCCCCTCAGTTCCAGGCTTATCCACAAAGAACATCAGGACCAGACACTTCTCTTCTGCATGGAGCAAAAGATCTTTTTTGTGTCTATCAGCTTAAGCAATTCAACCCTGCGGGCTGCAAACCAAGCATCACCTCCCTTTAAACAGAGAACTCCAGAAGATCCTGTGGCATTGAGCCAAACCTCTCTAGAAGTGAGTGCTCAAGGATAACTGGTGCTCCAAATCCTTCACAACAAGCTTGATAATCTCCGAATCCAGTTATTTTGGTTCTGATCCAATCCTGTCTCATTTGCCAAGGCTTCCCCCACTGTCATAAACAAACAAATGTACTGTTTTGATTTTCAAACTGGTTTTGCATCTAGAAGCACCAGCAGAATGAGCTTTCCTGACAGATTTTGGAAGTAATGTTTCTTTCAACATTGATGGATGATTTTTAAAAACAAATTAGTTTTGTAACTAAACATTTCTAAAACTATATTATGGAAAGAATGGGGTTTCCTTACCAGAATCAAATCCTCTTAGCAAATCTCAGAAGCCAAAATTCTGCAATCATTCTGCAGGTAGAGCCAGGAGATGCAAGAGGCCTTTCCAACATCACAAAATAAATCAATGAGACAGTAAGGAGCAGATTTCCCAATGCCCTACATTAACTACTCAACTTCTCCAGAAGGAAGGAATTTTTTGGTTTAAGTTAAACAGTAAGCAAACTATTACTTTCTAACCCACAAAATAGGCATTGGCAAATTATCAGAAGTGATTGTTCCGTTAGGATAAAAACAAAAACTACTAGACAGGAAAAAACCCTTGGAGCCAACAGGGTTTGGCATTTAGATTTTCTAAAGGTATCATCTCTGCATTTCAAAACAGCTCTCAGTCACCAGTCTTCTACAGCAAAAGAAAAAAAAATTGGTTTGAATTTGTGCTCATAAACAGTGAACTTCAACTAGCACTGACACTATTGTTCTGACGCTGGCTGTGTCCAGTGCCACTGCTGAAGCTGCTGGCTGTTGGCAGAGCTCTAATCTTGTTCTCATACTGATGAATTTCGAGTAAGTCTGGTTATTCTTAATCCTTCCTGTGCCCGTGACAGCATCCCACTTTTAAACCCTGCAGCCTGCTCATAACCAATCCAGGCAAAAGCTATTTCTGTACACTTGGCTGCCAGTGCCGAGTGTCATTAAACTGTTTTTGCTCCTCTCAGCTCTGTGTCCTTCCACAGTCAGGCCTAAAAGCATGAGCCAACCCAAATGTGATATTTAAGGCAAGGGATAAAAGCGCATGCTGTTACAGTTGCCATTTTTCTACAGCTGTTTTGTAATTGCTGAACCTATTTCATTTAACTTGTTTTCCCACAGGTTTATTGTTTGATATTTATCTACATGTAATTTCTTTTTTCATTTTCTGAAAGAGTAGCAAAAAAGATTCAAATCTTTTCTCAGGAATGCTGAGTTATTTGCTGGTATCACCAATCCTGCAGCCAGCAGCAAATTTCAATATCCTCCATTTGATACTCCAGTCCAAATCAGTTTATACATTACAAAAAAACCTGAAAAGTCCCACGTGAAACTAAAGAAGAGAAGGAGTAATGGATCTGTTATTTCCTTTTTTCCATTCCTGCATTGGCTTGGTTTATTTAAGATAACGATCTCCAAGCGAGACCTTGCAGAGATCAGGAGCACTGATGAAAGGCAGAGCACATGGGGGATCTGCAGCCCCACCTGACAGTGGCTCTGTCCAGACTGGGCTCCTGCTCTCTGGGTCACAGGGGGCACAACTGGGGATCAGCCACACTTGCCTCCTCTATCCCTGGGCACAAGGCTGCCTGACCTCTCAGCCACAGATTTGTGACAGTCCCATGCTGTGAGCACGATACTGTAAAGCACTTCTGATATCTAAAAGCCAAAGAAACTTTTTTTCCACAAATTTAGGTGCTGAGGCCAAATATTACTAGTAAATACAGCCCTAAACCAAGCCCATTTCAGAAAATAACCACAGGTGGTTTGAGCATCTCAGCATCTACACTGAGATGCTCAAAGAGCTGTAGTACCTAATTTCCAGTGAAATCAGTGAGAGCTACCTTATCCTGTCACAGTATTTATTCAGAACTTTTCCTGCTGTGTGTTTTGTAATTTACTTCCCAGGTAAAAAAAATCGTAGAAAAATAAAACCTCCATCTTTTTTCTGATTTTGCATTTCTTAGGGAAATTAATTTCCATTCTGCATCTCTCAAGTGGAATGAATTTCCCAAATAAAATGCATGCATTGAGCAGTCACAGTAACAGTGCCAAGTTCAGACTGTAACACCAATTGTCATCAAATGGTGCTGACCACATTCCTAAAAGATGCGGAAATTATCTGTACTCTAAGTCCTATAAGAAAGAGCAATCACAAAAAAAGAATGTCAGCTTTCCTCATAGCACATCTGCTCAGAGATTCAGCTTTCCAATGTGCTGGGAACCACAATTCAAAAGCAATGAAATGAAATATAAGAAACAAAATACAAGGGATGAAATGTAAGAGAAAATATTTTCAAAATATCAAACAAATCAGAATAAATATAGATATTTCACACATGAAAAATTTTCCTCCTCTACATATAGGTAATTGTTATTACAGGGCAGATTAAAACACATTTGAGAAACAGAAATAATTGTATGCAAACACAGTCATGCTTATGGATAGGGAAAAGTGTATTAGGGAGCTGTGCTTTAGCACCAATAGAATCATAAACTAAAGCAGCTTCCTCAACATGGTCACTGCATTACCCTGGCTATTTCTTTTCAGTATCCTTATCAGGAATATGTAATACATGAAGAATAAGGGGAGAATGCAGCTTCCATTTTACACTGGCTACTTGGCATCAGAGCATCCGAGTGTTACACCAATATTTATTTGATAGAGATATGATCAGTAAAGCTCCTGGCTGCAGACCCCAAGAGAGCATTTCTATTCTTTTGTAAAGGCACCTTCAGCATTAACTCCATTTTCTGCATCAACCCTCATAATATGTCATATACCTGTAAGTCCCCCAGCTATTTGGATTTGCATATTGTTTGAAAATTGCTTTATTATTCTTACAGGAAAACTATTCTCAGATATTGAACAGTGCTTTAAATTCAGCTGTTAATATTATTAGTGGCGGTTTAAACAGAAATCTTGTTTGAGCCTGAATGCATTTCTGTAGGGGGAGTATTGGAGAACTGAATGCTTGACTCTTGATCAGCTCTTTAGAGTGGATCTAGACACAGAAAGAATAAACAAACTCTCACAAGAGTGGTCTGGCTGTGATATTTTGAACCTTGCTGCAAAAAAGCCCTAAAACCAGTAGACCATATGCAATGTCTAATTGATTAATCCTACTTTTTGGGTATTTCTGTTATTTCTAGTAAAACAGCATCATTAAAAAAATTGGTTTCTGAGATTTTGTTTGTTGACTGTGAGCCCTGGCCTGACCTCAGCCTTGAATTTAAATCCCCAGCAGAAATCTGAAATTAATCTACCTCTGGTTTAGTTATCAGTAATTATAATTATTAACAGAAGTATCCAGTAAATGAATGGTTTTCAGTGACATGGTGTTTCCTTAGAACAATGGATAAATAAAAATACACTTCCTTCTTACCTCACAGTGTCTTTTCCCATGGCAATGCAGGATCTGGGCATGGTAAAGGACACAAGCCCAGCCATGTGCCTACAGCACAGGCGTTTGCCCAAACGCTAAAATATCACATATTGGAAACATAAGCAGTTGAAAACTGCTCCTCCTGTAGCAGGGTCGATGGTTTGAAGCTTGCTTTCCCTGCAGGGCTAATGCAGGGGGTGCAGCGAGAGCAGCCGAGGCACCAGCCCTGGGAACACCAACACTGGATCTCCCAGCCCTGCCTGGCACATCACTGCTCCCATGGCCTGCCAGCTCCCTTGCAAAAGCCATGTTTTCACCGTGTGAAACAGCCTGAGAGTGCTCCCAGACCATTCCACAGAGGAATTCAGTGTCCTCCTATGGTGTCTCCCATGCCACATGAAGGAAATCCACTATTGGGAGCTATCTGCCCTGGAGCTATCTCCACCAGCAGGAGCAGGCTCAGAGGAGACTGTCAGCTAGCTCTAATGCTGAGATTTCTTAAGACATCTCTCCAGCTCTCTGCCTGTAAGCTGCTGTACCCAAGAGAAGTTTAATGGGCTGGAAGAAATACCTTCTGCCTATTGTCACAGGACTCAAAAGCCTGGACCATCACCAAAACAGGAAACAGAAAACCTAAGCTGTGAATCCAACCGAACAAATTGGCCAGATTATTACAGCGTTGGGAAAGCCCAGCTTTTATTACAGCTGGATCGTGTGCTGCTCGGCACTGCGGGCAATCGGAGCACGGCAGCAGTAGGAAATGACTCTGTGGGGAGCAGCCGGCGAGCCAAACACGGCAGAACCCGGAGAGGACCGCACAGAGAAGCAGGGAGGAGGCAAGGGTAGGGCAGATGAAGGGTTGTAAGGAAGAAGCCATCAACACATTTGTAAAAGTGCCTAAGGAACTACAGGGGAGTTTTGGTTTCTTTCAGGACAATAGAACAGAAATGAAGAGCTCAGTTTTGCGGCTGAATTAGTGCAGCACTACATCAATTAGTGTACCATTGCAAGTCATGGCTCAGTAACTAAAGGAGTGGAAACCTCTCTGTACATCCCAGCTGAGAGGTAAACCAGGTTTTTATGTCTCCTCCCCTGAAGTTTTAAGCTGCCATGTATTTCTGCCTGGAAGCACATGCTCAGTCACTGCTCTGCAGATATGCAATAACTCAATGGACTCTGGGCTCAACAATCCAAATGCCCATGAGATGAAGGTTACACTCCTGAAAATTAGTTAATTAAACCCTAAGTCAAGCTTTGTTTAATGAGGCCAAGCTGCAGCAGAAAAACTGAGCAGGTCAACATGAAGCTAAAGATCATCTCATTGTGCACAGAGAAGAGACATGAAGGCAGCAAAAGCAATTCTGTTCTACCATCCCTTGGTGGCTGAGGGATTATTGTTCTTTAGCCCAGCAAGTTAAATGCCATGTCTGTGCTGACAGATCAACACACAAACCACCTCTGTGCAGAGGGCTAAAAGATGCAGCTGAAGAAACAGATAAAATAATTAGTATAATCTAGATGCTGCCCCCAGGCCACAGCCCTACCACCTCCAGTGAGATGAACGATGGACCATGAGGTCCAGGGAAGACTGAATTCACAGGGCTTGGGCACCACTGTCTCACTGTTTCTGGAGGGGCTTGGCAGAGTAACAAAACAAGGGAATAAATTGGGATTTCTCTGGAATTGTGCTCCTTCCTGCAGTGCCTGCTGTGGTTCAGAATTGCCCTGGAGGTGTCCTTCCCCAGGACCCTACACAGTGGTCCAGTGAGCCTCAGATCTCCTCCCTTCCCCCTCAGTTCACAGAAGAAAAACACTAAGATGTTTCCGTTGGCTTTTACATCATCTTTTTGTAGAGACTAATCTTCAGTTTCAACAATACATCTTTTGTGAAGCACTCCCAGCAGAAACCTTAGACACCTTCCCTAAGATCTGTTTGCTTACAGAAGATGAGGTAGGATTTGTTTAAACCCAGCTAGATTAATGTCTTGCAGACATTAGTGAAGTGAGATTTAATCAGGTTATTGCTCTACATTTTCCAGGGAAATAAATCACACTTATTACTAGGTTGGAATAGGATGCAAGGCTTGGGCTGCGAACATTTCATCTTTTTTGTTTTTCCAGAGGGGAGTGAAGGGGTAACTTGAAAATTCCTGCAAGGCTGTCAAACAGGCCCTCTACAACTTCGAGTAAGGACAATGGACACAAGCCATAATGGCTAGTGTATGTCTGGGGGTGGCCATGCATCCCAATCCCCTGCCGTGCAGAGGTGCTGTAGGGTCTGTACCAGTACAGAAAGCAGACAGGAGTTTAAAGCAGACTCATAATGTTCATTTGAGATCCTCCATGTGAACTCTTCCATAACTCTTGGGACATAACTCCCCTTCTGGGTGTCCGTTTCTGCCTGGCACATGGGGATGTGTTCTTGCATCACAAATGGGGTGTTGTGGCATCAGGCATCCTTTGCAAACCTACTTGCAGACCCTAAATGGAAACTGTGATAATCAGCAGGTCTCAGACTCTGACAGGCTTATTTTGTTGCAATGTTTTCTAAGTTTGCAATATGTGTTTAACAGTGAACAAGCAACTATATTTATTGTCACCAAACATTTTTCTAAAACAAGGCTGGATAGCAGGAAAAAAAAAAAAAAACCCAGCTCTTTATCCAGACTTTTCATTTAAAACTGCTCTTTCCTTCACCAGGAAACGAAAAAAAAAAGACTTTTCTCTCAGCTATGCTAGCAGCGTTTTCTTTAATACACATGCTAATACATCCCCTTGTCCAAAACCATGCATGTGCAAGAAACAAAGTACGGGAAATCAAATTGCAAAGGTCCTCCTCTCTTTTTCACTAGCATGGGAGCAGACAGCTGAAGCCAATACTAATCTTTCTGATACCTACAGGTTTGCATGCGCTGAAGTGCCCAAACCCCAAAAGCTTTGCATCCATTTCCCCTTATCCGGTGGGCTGTACAAACACGGGAGAAAGCAAATTACAGTAACACAGCCTGCAATCAAGTTTCAAATTATGCAACAAAGCAGCACAAAACACAATGGGTCCAAGTCAACATCTTACTGTGGAGTACAATAAAATATATCCTGTTCAGGACGAAGGAGAAAAGGAAATACCAGGCAAGGCAGCCCTTTTGCCTGTAAATACCCTCCGGCCAACGCTTTCCCTGGAAAAATTAGTCCTATGAACCCTAACTGCATCAGCATGAATAAGCCTGTCTGCTCCAAGGTAAAGGCTATGATTCTGTTTCATTTTTAATGGGAACTCTTTCACCCCTCCTTTTCTTGGCTTCCTGCTTAGAAAGAATAGACTCTCCAGAGACAATTTTGGATCTGGACCACAATCTTGCTCCCTACAGATAACTAAGTATCTGTGGGCAGGAGTACATTTAAAGAAGCAGCTGGTAATTATGAGCCAAGTGCTTACTGGCAGGATTTCCCCCTGCTACTGAGCCAGTGTTTTTTGGGAACTACATGACTCTTTGGTGATAACTATCAGGTAAAACCCACAAACCAGGGAAGGTTCCTTCATTAAACCACGAGAAAGAAACAAAGCAAAGGTGGGCGGAGGATGGCTGAAAATTGTGTCTGAGGGTTGCTTGATTTCCCTGTCCTCCCCTCACCCAAAGTGGCTGTGTGTAACTGCTGGGCATTTTCTAGGTAGTGCTTGAAAGCTACACAATCTGTTCCCACGTCTACAGCAGTAATAAAAACAAATGACCTTTTCCTTCCAGCTAATCAAAATGTACTGAGCAGCACTGGAAAACCATCACAACACTTACTCTTTTGGAGGGTTAAGGTCTTCTGGGCGAGCCTCGAAGAACCTGAAGACTTCATCGCACTGTGAAATATGAGGAGGAAGCCGAACCAGCGCCTGCAAAACAAAACAGAGAGTGAGAAGTGCTTAGACATAGCCCAAGTTTGAAACATGGCCTCAAACGTCTAAACTACCAAGCAAGAGCAGGCAAAACAATCCTGGCAAGGGGAAAGGAATACTTAAGAACAGCATCGAACCTGGCTACTTACCTGAGAAGAAAGGAAACAGCGAACCTTGACTGCAAACGTCAAGTAGGATGCAATGAGTTCAGACAAGCAATGATTCTTAGAATCAGCCAATGTAATTTATTTTGCCATATGTACAGCAGCAGAATTTAGTCCACAAGTGCAAAACTGTAACACTGAGTAGGTAAGAGCTCTGTGGCTGGGACAGTCAGTGACATGGGCTTGCACAGCACCTCAAACACTGACATTAGGATTTATGGGCCTTATGTCAATGCATACAAATTCAACACCCACTAAGACAACACATTAATGTGCTCCATAAAGCTTTCCATTAAGCACTGTCCACACAAAAAGCAGAGCTCACTAAAAAAAAACCCATAACCAAACCAAACAACAATTTGGTGCTAAATTAACAGGAAGGGAAGTTTAATTAAGTGTCTGAAAAGAACCAAATCAAACCCAACCAAAACACAGAGAGGCTTTTTCGGCATGAAGAAGGTTGCACAGCATGTCCTGGCTAACAGTGTCTATGCACTTGCCTTGGCAGAGGTACACAGCACTTGTCACATTCAGCAACAGCTCAGTACAGTCTGGGCACCAACTGCATTATGTTGAAGTGTACTGGAAAGCAGACTTAAAACAAGACAAGCACACAAGGCAGAAACATGCTATGAATTTGCTATTCAAAATCTAGAGCTTGATGGTGCCAAAAGAGGTCAAAGAGCTGTCCCCAGCCCACAGATATGGGGCACCAGCTCTCAGTGACGTGACTCAGAGATTGCCTCCAGAAATGACAAGCAGGAGAGGAAAAGAGGCTGGACTTCACCTCCTCCTGTGCTAAGTTATGTTGAAAACAGGCTACAGGTTAAATATAGACCAAGCTTCTTAGAGTTGCTGTAAACCTGTTTGACAAAATGAGATTGTCTGGCTCTTCTCCTAGTTGAAAGTAGGACAAACAATCTTGAAAGACAGATGAAAAACTGTACCAGAGCTAAATGAAGATGCATTAGGGTGAACAGGTTATATTAACCATGAGACATCTGACGGATCTTGGTTAGACACATCAGAAGGTCCAGCCAAAACACAAAGGCAGGACAGGGCAGCCAGTTACCATCACAGCTGTTTTTAACCAGGCTTTAGAAGTGGCCAGATTTCTTTCCAAGACCACATTCACTTGAGGATGTGAAGGAAAAGAGTTGGAAAAATCCTGCTATGAAATTGTAAGTCTCCAGTATTAGATGATGGCATCTCGTTGTGATGTGTTCAGAAATTCAAAGTCAAATGCTTCCACACCTACAGCTCTCCATTCCTTTGTGAAGAGATGCTACAAAAGCATTAGGAAAATCCATTTGGTATCACTCGGCCTGTGAAGAATGAGGCTCTGGCCTTTGGTCATGTGGAATTCCACTACAGAGCTGAAAAAGATGCCTTGCAAAAAGGAAGCAGCATCATATGCAGAAGCCAGGCAAGAGCTTGATGGGTCCAAGTGCCAGGGTAAGCACCACTGGCTGCTGCACTAACACAGGATGAAACAGAATACCCGGAAAACTCAAGCACTTTTATGTGAACAAAGGATGCCCTGGTCTACACCTCTGTTTGTTCAAACTTGCTTAGAATTGCAACAAAGGTGTGAGCTCTGCCTTTATTCTTACTGTACATAAACACATGCATCCAGCTGGCAAACCAGGAATAACACTGGGAAGTCAGGAAGTGCCCGGGAATAGTAACGATCACAGCATGTTGAAAGACGAATGCCTCACCAGCGCAGGCTAACAAGAACATAAACAACATTTATTCATCTGCACCTCAAGCAAGAGACAGCAAAGCAATGCTGTCTAACCAACAGTGGATGGAGCTGGTATTTAGTGCTGGCTCTACTACTCACACCCTTGTTGGTTATGGCAGGTTACTTAACCTCTTTTCATCAAATGCAGCTGGGATATATCTTCAGTTACCTCCTTAAAACGCTGAGCAATAACACTTACCTAATCTGCAGAAAGGTTAGGAGGCTCAGATATTCAATATCTACAGTGTGTTTTGAAATCCCAAAGGGCTCAATCTTGCACAGTCAAGGGGGCAAGAGCAAGTACTGCAAGCGATACGTATCATTACTAGAGAAACACAAATACCCGAGTTACACCCATTGCGGGAGGTCTCAGACATCAGATGCCTTCTCAAAGAATCACCACTTCCCCACAGGTCGCAGGTGCTCACCCTTCCCAAAAACCAGACTCCAGATGTCAATACTGAGCTGGAGCACAGAGTGCGTTTTCAGTGATGGAGGAACACAAAGCTGCTGTGGAGATTTTTGTTTCTAAATCAAGGGAAGCTTTGGGAAATCTGAACCCCCTGAATCAGTGGTTGGCTGCCTGGAAATCTCCAGAAGCACTGTGGTCCTGCCGAGCTGAAGGGGGATAACTGAAAAGCACCTCTGTGACTCCAGGCTTTTGCAGGGAGTGAATTAAAATCAGCCAGTCATTTCCACACCTAGCCATCCACCTTCCCACCCTGGGGCAGGGCTGGCTGTTCAGCTTCTGAATCATCTCCCAAAGTGCTGCAATTTCCAGCCTTATGCACAGAGATGGACTGAAATCCACCCCATAGTAACTTGCCATTGCATGTTTTTTGGGAAGCTCAGCTGTAAAATCCAGCCAGTCAATTTTTACATGGTTGTTTTTTTGGTTTTTTTTTAAGGAACAAAACCCAAAGAAGTGGTAAGAAACTCTAAGAAAGGGTAAATAAAAGTGCAAACAAGGGTATAAAACTAATCAGAATCCTTCTGTTAATTTTTGAATAGCAGCAGGGAGCAGCAACATGGTTTAGTGAAACAGTGAAGTGTCTCTTCAGCAAACACACAACATTCACCAGGAACAAGTCAAGGCCAACACAATTCTGGTGAGCAAACAAAAAGTGCACTGAGGAGATGAGGGACACCAGTGGCACTCTGCAAGGGGAAAATGCAAGCTTCTGGCATTTCCAGCAAGACAGTTCCAGGGCAGAGCTGCAACAGCCTGAAGGAAAGACTGCAGGGTCAAGGGAAGAAGTGTAAAGACAAAGAGGAAAGCAGATGGTGAAAGGACAGAAGGGACAGGGAAGTGACATTCTTCTGGGGATGTGGAAACCAGAGGTAAATGCACACAGCTACAAACAGCAAGCATCCAGGAACAGCCAGGAACTTGCACAGGAACGGTGAGAGATAAAAAGTGCCAGCAAGCAGAATTCAGTCTTGCACAAGCCTTGAGTACTATCAGTAATAGAATGTTTCCTTGCTTGGCATGCACAGGCGGACGTGCACTGCTCAGCCCTCACACATCCCTCAGGAGATAGGCTTTTATGTGTCATTCCAGCCTGTGATGATGTCTGTCTCTATATTACAGGTTACAGACAGTCTCGCAGAGCAGATGATTCAAAAGGCTGTTGAAAAGCTGTAACATTGGGCAGGGTGTGAGCAGGCAGCCCTCAGTGCTGGGGGTGGCCAGCTACTCCCACAGCACCAGCCCACCTGGGGAGAGCTGCTGCATGCCACACACGGCAGGCAAAGCCAGCAGAGCACCAAGGGCAGGCAGGGGGTCATTGCTTAAGGTTACATGAACTGGAAACTGCTCCATGGGACTGTATCCCAGCTCAAAGGCTTCATGGAATACATGGTATAAAACCTTGGAGGTACTTGTAATGAAGCTTTGAGTGCTGTGGGTTGCATTTATGCAGGTATGTTTATAAAACATGATGCACAGACATGTATACATAGAGATGCAAAGCACATGTGTAGGTGTGTGTATATATGCACAGAATGGTATTCACCCCACTGAACTTTATGTGTCTTAAATGGGAGACTGGCCATATTTATCTATCAACTGGTATAATTGCTAGAGAAGGAGCAGCATCTTCGGAGGATGCTTTGTCTACCCCCTGGATGTCTAGCTCTGGAAGGGGTGGATCTTTGATTGTCTCCACACAGCCTCTAGAGACACTTCAGATGCACAGCTTTTAAATCCCTAATATCCAGCGGGTTTGTTCACAGCTCTGCATACAAATACACAGAGCCAGCTCACAATACTGCACAGTTATGACTCCCTTACTTTTCCTCTAATTGTTTATCATTTTCATTAACATTAATCACTAGAGCCAGATGTTCGGGAGTGGTCATGAGCCCAGCAAGGGGGAAGGTGCAATTAAAATAGATAATTCCTCAAAACAAAGAAATAAATTGTTTCATCTATATGGAAACACCTTCTGTTTGGCTGAGAGCCTCCAAGCTGGAACTAAAGCACTGAAGTGGGGGATAGCAAACTCTGACAGGCAGAGAAGTGGATGATGAGTGCATGATTGTGGTTCAGAATCAAGAAGAAGTGGGAATAAATAAAGAGCTGAGAGAAGGACAAAAGAGTATGCAGTTCCAGGAAGTAACTGGAACAGGTAAGAGCTTCTGGCATGGAAGGACCATAATGCAATGGAAGGTAAGGCTCTGCTCCAGGTGCTGAGAGGAGTGCTGCAAATAATTAACTCTTATTACTGCAGACAGTCTAAATGTATTGGGATTCTGAAACATGGATTAAAAAATGACAGATCAAGTTTGAAAGTGTTTCACTAATGACAGATCAGTTTTGAAAGTATTTCATTTAAACTCCCATTCTTGACCAGGACTACTATTCCACCGTCAATCAAACTACCTTAGTTGTACAATGGACAGAGAGAGAAATGTCTGTATACCTGTCCTGACAGGTTCAAGGATTAAACCTTGAAAGACAGGCAGGACTGAGAGACCAAGAGAGAGGTAATTATGTTTTTGAAGTATGGTTTCTCAAATAGTGAACATTAATAAAAGAACGACTAGTACTTCCTAGCACTGATGTGACTTGCTCTTTTAATTTTTATTTAGGTGGTGTCCATTCGGGTACTCAAGCCTCAGTAGAGAAAAGACCCATAGCTTCTATTTAAAGCCATATCCAGCTTTATGGGACAGCATGAAGGCATGTGACAAATCCAGGTTAGTGTTTATGACAATGGGACTTTACATTTCAAGGTCTTCCCTGCACAAAGATGCTTCCCTCAATTAGGATCAACACACACAAATACAGAAGTCAGCAAATGCTGGCCTGAGTCTTCCCAGAGGGCTGTGAAAGGACAGAGAGATAGTTTTGTGAACCACTGACCTGAAAGGTCCTTCTTGAAGACAGGATTGTACATACTGGACAAACACTCACCAGAGGTGTGTTTGAGAGATCAAAAGCTTCATAAATAAAATGCCCCTGGGAAGGGAGGTCTGTGAAGTTGCTGTTTCTTTCACATTGGCAAAAATTCCTAAATAAATTTAGAAAATCAGGTCCAATGAGCCCAGAAGACCTTAAATCACACTAAACTAATTCCAAACCTACAGTTAAGAGGGAAATCATCCAGAGAGACTAATTCCAGTGGGCAGCACACATTTATTGGCAAAACACGGTTTGTTTGGTAACTCACTCAGGTTACCAGTAAGGACATCCAGACTCTGCACTTTCATGTTTACAGATGAGAAAACTCCTGGAAATCTTCCCGTGTATCCCACTCCTCTTGTTTGTATTGCAACTTCAAAGTTTCTTAGCAAAACCACTGGCCTAGTTACCTCTGTGATGGCATTTCTCTAAGCTGGTACAATGCACTGAGAATAACCCAGACAGGGGTACAGAGGCTGAAGCTGTAGGGTCCAGAGGGATCATGCCCTGGACACAGAACATTCTGCAGACCTCCCCTTACTGCCAAGTATCCCCACAAATTCTCAGACAGCCTCTGCCTTTTCCTGGCACAGAAACCACAAACACATCCACACAGCAGGAGTAAGACCTGCTTCTCAGCCATGCAAATTATCACACTGACAGACAAAACAAAACAACAAATGGTCAAACATTTGCACCCCCATTTGTGCTTTGTCTTTCCAGGACAGGTGAAATGGATGGAGAACTCTCATCTTGCAAAAAACCCCATGAAGTTTGCATTTGAACCATCCTCTGCCTCCCTCCTCTGCTTCCACACAGATTCCAGTGGACAGAGGTCTATTGTTTCATTTATTCATTTTGTTATTCCATATCAGATTTACTCTGTCAGCTTCACCCACATCATTCCAGCATAATTCTCTAAATTTTTCAAAATTGTCAGCCTACCCATTTAAGCAGTAACAGGGGACATAAGCTCTGAACTCTTATAGAAGCAGGACTGAACTTGTCAAAAGTATGCTCTTGCTTTACAGTTCCATGCAATTCTCTTAAGAGTCAAAACATCCCATGGAGAGGGGAAGAAAAGAAGAATATGGGTAACACTTCCCAAGAGTTGGGCATGATGCCACTCTCAAGTCATGCACTAGTACCTGCTACAGAGCAGGAAACAGTAGTGAGCAATATTATTTTATTAGGAGAAAAAAAAAAAAAAGAAAGCATTTTCTCTTCTTGCAACAAGAGGGGATTCATCGACCTCACTTCAGCTATCTAGAAGCTAGTGTTGGAGCTAACAAGTCACTCAGGTTGCCTCTGTAGCACAGCTGCATGGAGAGACACCCTGTGTTTGGTTTAGGCTGGTAAAATGAGGCCACTCTGGTTCAGACTCACCACGTAATTTTCTTTTCCCAATTCAGTTTCCTGTCATTCCTGGTTAACTTCGTATCAGGATGGAAAAGGTACAGTCAGGTTACAAAGATCTTGTTCCTAGCAACTTTCTAAGTGGTGACCTTCAGCGAAGGTAGCAAGAAAGCATTTCTGAGTTTTGAGTCTCCGCTAAGCCCCAGAGATGAAATTCTGTCCTCACAGAAGGTCAGTAGCAGAACTGCCCTTGACTGTACCATAAAGCTCTCCTTCTACACACCATTTTCCTAAATTCTTTGTACCTTTGATGTTCAGAGCCTGATTTTCATAGTATTTTCAGTCTTGTGGTCTTTCATATCCTATGCCAGGTTTGGAACAGCAGTAACACAGGACAATCATTCTTTGAATAAATGCAAATTGGATGAACCATAAATGTTCAAAAGAAAAACTTATCCTCATAAAATGTGCAGGTTTAGGTAGTTTGGGAGGTATGAATTGCAACTCTCAGGTCTCTGTTTATTTATACAGGTTGCCTGCTATGTGCTGTGGGATTTAAGAATGACTGGGTATGTCCTGTGCCAGACAATGCCAGACCAGCTACCATCTTCATTTACTCTCTGTAATTAGGAGGAAGATGAAGGCAAAGAAACTGGGTCTGATGACAGACAGGACATCATAATTACTTCTACACTGGTTTTGGAGAATGGGAACAAACTTGCCTATTACCCACACTGGACACAAATTAATGTCTGGGAATGGGTTTAGAGTCAAATTCAGGGAATGGAAAAAAACCCCCACCAACTTGGCATTGCGTTATTTCCGAGCACTAAAACAGTGACCTACCTGCAGCCCAGCTCAGGCACAACCACAGTCATACATGCTCCAACAGATACATCCCTTGGGGAGGAAGAATTAGCCAGGACCTGCATTCCCTAAAGACATGACACCCTATGTGGAAAGACACTATGAGGGATGGAGCCCCCTTGAAGCACTCACACAGACATGAGATGCAATTCCTGCTCTAGCTTTTCAGTGGCTATAACCTCCTCAGTGCCACTCAGATTTAAACACCTTCTACTGTGGAGTACAGAGGCAAATTAAATACAAATTACAGTAAACTGTAAATGAAATAAAAAGACACTACATCAGGCACAAGAAACATATGTGCCAGAGACTACTGGAAGTTGGGACAGGATTCTGGAGAATATGTTTGTCATACCCAGTGCTGAGAAGCACTGTGGCTGCTATTGGAGACAGGAAACACTGGGCTGTAGGAAGCTGGGCTAATCCAACACTACAGGGTCTATGATCCCAAATGCAGCATCTATCAATACACATAGCAAGTTAACAGCTTGTCTTCAGGGAGGTATCCCAGCCATGTCTGGGCAGCAGCAGCAGATCTGAACCAAAGTGAAACCATTCAATGATTCCATGACCTGAGCCAGACTTCTCCAAAAGAGAGAAAAGGAAATTAAGAGAGCAGCAATCACAGCACCGCAGTGTCAATGAATGTGCCATCAGCCAATGCCACAACACACCCCTTGGCCATGACCAGTGGAGCCCCAGTGGGCCTGGCTGGGTCAGGTCAGGTCTGTCTGGGGCACAGACAATGGGGTCCCAGAGAACTAGCTGCCCCTGGTCACTGCTTTCACTGCTGGACCCAAAAATCCCTGCTTTCCCCACCACACATCTGCTGGGTGAACCCTGACATCAGCCAGCCCTCGCCGCTCCTGTCGCCAGCAGTTCCTGTCTGAAGGAGGAAGGCTGGGGACCCAGTGAGACCCTACATATTTCAAAAAGAGCCATTTGGCTGCCAGCAGGAAGACAGTACGCTAATTGTCACACAAGAAAGCCTGATCTCATGAGATAAGACTTTAATCACAGCTTCCTCACCCCGGGGGTGCAGATGGCATGGGTTTCACCACCACCAGCAGCCCCCAGCACGCCTCAGGCACTTTGGAAATCTGCTTCCAATTTTGGATGAGCAAATGTCTGACTGGAGAAGTTCTTGGGAATGCTTTTTTCCCCCTCCACCTGCTCCTCTGGCTTTCTAAAAATGGAAAGAAAACCTCATGGGAAATAAGAGAGGAAGTCTGGGGTTTAAATAATGCGCTGGCGCACTTGATACCTCAACAAAAACTGGGAATCCTACTTGCTTAGAAACGACCTTTATTCTACTGAGAGAGAATTAATTATCATCAAATCAAATAATCAAATTATCATCAAATAAATTCTAGACTAGATAGGAAGATTAGGTGGCTTAATCTTCTTCTCAACAGAGCCACGCTCTTCTGCCCAGCAATAAATTTTCAGGCTTTCACTCATGAGGAGAAGCACTCCAGGAAAACACTGGTCTACCCTCAGTAGACCACCACTGTCCCTCATGTGGCACCAGAGGACAGGCAAGAAACAGAAGAAAACACTGCCTTAGTTGTACTACTCTGCCTGCTCAACTCCTAAATCATCGAGGCTGATGTGGAAATAAAATCCAAATTTAGGGCTGGTGAGGCTTAGAGCCTTTACTGAGTAAATGATGCACCAAACCAGTACATAAAGTTCGCAGGTGAAAATGCTGCGAGGACCCTGGGAGCAAACAGTGGCCTGTTCCCATCTGCCCTGTTAGTCCTGGTGGTGTTTGGGAAGGACCATCCTTCCCTGGGACGATGTCAGCGTATCCAGCAGGGAAATCCCAGTGCTGGTGGTGGCCCTGAGCCCCCAGCAGCAGGGCTGCCCTGCACTCCCCAGAGCCTTACCCTGCAGTACTCATCAATGGGCTTCAGCCTCTTCACTGCTACGTCTCGCACATGGCTCCTCCGGAACAGGATCTTGCCTGAGAAGAGAACAGATGAAAGGGGAGGGTTAGGGGCATCACCTGCCATGTGGGATAGCACAGCAGCACACACCATGCACAGGTTCACCCCTGGCTCCAACCATGGCTGTTGGCATGAAAGCTGGGTGACTGCCACCACAGTCCTGCCTGGACCCAGAGACTAATGGGGCAGAGGGAGTTTTTCTGATTTCATCCTGTAGATAACACAAAAGGTTTTGGTTCTCTTGGAGTGATGACACTATCCTGGAATGGACTGACACTATGTTATGACTCGCTCCTAATTCAGGATCACTTCGGCATGTCCATGCTGGCTGTGCAGGAAGCATCACTGGGTTCCATCTGCTCCCCACTCAGCTGCCTCCCACTGTGGATGCTCCTGCCCTTCCAGGCAGACAAACCACACAGCCAGCTCACAAGAAAATACAAGACTGTTGGTGACAGAGCCCTTATAAATCTACACAGAGAAACCAAATAACAGAAGAAAAATAAACAAACTCTTTTTTTTAAAACTAAAAAAAAAATAGTAACCTCCACACCCTTACTGGATGACATTTCTGCAAGCAGTTAAGATTAAATAAACAACAGGGTTTTGTGTGAAACTGATTGTAACAAAGTTTATCAAAATAATCTAGGAGCTGCGTTTCCCCCCACACAAGGATGTAATAGCGTTGGCATTTTTTTGGCTAGAAGGTATTATATCTTCATATCCTTTTTTGGTGGTTTTCTTCCCTTTCCCTTTTGTGCTATATTTCTTTTAATATAATGAGACAAGAATAAATTGTATGTTCTCCTTGTGGCAGAAGAAAACAGTATCTGCCAGCATGATTTAGTCCATGAAATGTCTATGAAAAAAACCACAACATATATACCACACCCTGCTCCAAACTTCTTCTGCCAACAGGCAAGTAAGATACTCATCCATAGACTGTGAGATAAGAAGCTGGACTAAGAAATAAAATCAGATCCAAAATCCAAATATGTGGCTTTGACTTTGTCATGATTACACAATCTGAGAGGTTAATGAAATGGCAGCCTTTGAGAGTCCAGTAGCAGAGGTTCTAAGCCCCCTCAGATGCTGCCCCTTTTGGTTGCCTTTTCCTCAATAGTTGCTAATCTGGAAGGTGTTAAAGCCTTTTGTTTCAGACAGAAGAAAGTGATTTATCTTTATCCCCAGTTCTGGCAAGAAAACAGTTTGTGCTGTGAGGTAAAGCCATTTCCTGGTGCCATCAGTTTATCTCTCTGGGTTTCCTGGGGTTATCTCATTACTATGCTGGTGTGGAGCCATCCCTGTAGCATGTGATGCCTTGTGGTCCCAGGGGAAATCTTCAATGGGTGTCTGAGACACTCATCTCAGCTTGAGCAATTTAGTCAAAAGCAGCTGGAGAAGGAAAGTGACACTTCCATCTTCCTGCACTGACCCCCTCTGGACACACCAAAACATTCTTGCTTTCCTCCTTCTCTGTCTGGTAAATGGTGAAAATTACCTGCCTCCAGGATCACACTTGTACTGCATAACTGCGGTGAGCTGCTTTTTTGGGGGGGAAAGAGGTAGGGGGTAGCTATAGAGAAAAGAGTAGTTCCTTTCTCAGTGCTCCAGAAATGCTGGTGTGGGAGATCTTGGTATTTTTTTTGCAACTTTTATAAATATACTGCAAAGAGAAAACGACATTATGGAAACAGTCTCACTTTCTGGCTTTCCTGTTTTCAGTTCAAGCCATGAGTTGAAAGTTGAACGGGTGACCATAGAAAAACATAAAGGAACCAAAGACTTAAACACATGAAAGATCTCCTGTAAATGCAACTCAGCTTTTCTACAAGTAATAATAAAGAAAGTTATATTAAACAGAGTACAAAAAAGACCCCAGGATATGATGAATCTTAATTCAGTCCTTAAATGGAGATGGAAAATATCAGGACGACTGTGGTGTTAGGACAAAACAAAGCCCAGAAGGTGCTTCCATTTTTATCCCGTCAGCAAAATGAAGAATTTCCCTTCTACTACTGGAAGCTGGAAAAGGCTCAGTGAGGCCTGTGGGGAAGGTCTGTAGCTGCCCAGTGCCAGAACTGGAAAAGGCTGTGTATTTTAGAGCACCATGCAGTTGCAGTCAACAGAAAAAACAAGAAGAAAAACAAGGACACTCCACAAACACATCCCATTCTGGCGGGCAGCAAGGAGGGACCCTCTCACAAATTCTGGAGGTCCTCAGACAGAGAAGTCTCATTGGCAGAGTCACTGAAGTACCTCTAAGGAGGGACAGCTTTCCAAATGCCCAGCTTTTTCCCCTGTCTGGGAAGACAGACCATGCTGATAGAGGCTCAGTCAAAGCCACAGCTGACCAGCAGGAACCACTGCAGACCCAGTGCAAGTCACTACTGCACTCTCCAGTTCCCCTTTTTCTCCTGGTCTTCCTCTGAAAGCAAGGGAGGACCCACAGGACCGGAAAAGGAAGGGAATGTGAGACCCATGTTGTACACTCTACCTTCTCCAAGTGAGTGCAGACGCCATCAGTGGAAAGCTTTGCCTAACAAGGGAGGTAGGATCACCATAAACCCAGGGCAGGCAGAGAGCTGGGCAGCAGGGGCACATCAGCGAGCAAGGAGCCCTCTGGACAGCACTGGAAGGGTGCATTTCACCCAGCACCAACATCAAGTGGGGAAGTTCCAGGGTGGCTGGTAAATGCAGAACAGCCCAGGCAATTTCCTCGTGAGGGTGGAGCAGTGGTTTACGTGCCACTTGGCTTTTCCTCTGGGAAAAGCCACATCTCTAAGGAAGGGACCTATTCTGTGTGAG
This sequence comes from Entomyzon cyanotis, assembly GCA_024500445.1. Lineage (NCBI taxonomy): Eukaryota > Metazoa > Chordata > Aves > Passeriformes > Meliphagidae > Entomyzon > Entomyzon cyanotis. The sequence continues at coordinate 11,809,971 of JAKEPQ010001000.1, read as the reverse complement.
TACACAGAGTGCTGCTTCCTCTCTCCTGAATTTTACTGCAGCTCTTTTAAGCCTCCTCAGCCACTACAGGCCTGTTTCACAGAAGGATGAGCAGCTTTTAACCACGCTGCAGCCCAGCTAGGAAGTGTACAGGAAGTCTGTCTCAATTCAGATGGGAAGTCATAGGTTACATGAGATGATGCTGCCTCACGCAAATATTTCATTCACTGGTGTGCCAGGCTTGGACAGGGCCAAGAGAGGTCTGGCACATGTTAGGAAGGGCTCAGAGGAGAGCAGCACTTGGAAAGAAAGACGTGGGAAAGACATAGGGCTCCAGCTCTGCTGTTAATGCAGGATAACAGTATTTATTTTTATCATTTTTTCTTTAAAGAAAATATTATTCCTAGGAAATTAATATGGATAAGAGGCAAAGTATCAGGTTTAACATATTGGAGGACGTCTTAAGTCATCCCTTCATCTATGTGTGTGTGTGTATATATATATATATACACACATATATATATGTAGTCTTTAATTTCATGACCACACACCTCTTCTCTCCCAGACCCAAGTTTCCTCCTGTACACACAGCGGGTGCACAAAGGAGGAATAATAAAGCTATGCAGGAGACTGTCTATCTGGCAGCTGCTGATTCTGCAAGCTTAAATATATTCTCAGAATATCACTTTATTCCTGCATAACCTCATACTTGGAGTAACATAGACTTTTAACACGTGCCATGAGGCCCAAGAACAAAACAGTTTAAGTGCATCTGAACACTCTTGTGCTCCCATGAGCTCACAGGCCTGTGCTGAGCACACCAGAAGGGTCCACAGCCCAATGCTTTGCAATAGTCAGGAATGTGATTTGTACAGGGAAGAAGCCCAGCTCCTGGGGGGCTCGGTGACACTGTGGAGCAGTCTTGAGGCAGGACAGCACCAGGCACCAGCAGGGAAAGGAAAACTGTAAGTCCCTGAGGGGATGCCTAGCAGGAGAATCCTGTCTTTCCTCTTCAAGAAAGGGGGACATATAGAGTCCCTGCAATCACAGAGGATGCCAGCTGTCTGCAGCCACTGTCCTGGACTGGTGATCTGTAAGCTCTAAGACAGCCTCTAAAACAAATTACCTGATCACACCTTTCACTGCCAAGGAGAGGTGCTGAATATCTAGGCCTTGGGATCTTCTAGGGATGCCTTTGTGATCTTCCCACCACTGTGCCAGTGGCTCAGCCCTGAGCTGCCAGCAGCAACAAGGAGGCAGGGAAATTGTTTTTAGCTCCTTTCCAAATCTACCAGAGAACAGATTCACCTCTTGGTCTTACTCTCTGATTGCTGAGCTTAAGTCTCATTTCCAAGTATGTCTGGGTGATGGATTGGCCTAAGGATACCAATTGTTTCATGCAAAGAGCCTCTGTCAGAGATTATGAAGAGACCAAACCCACTATCAAAGGGATGATGGACAAATGCATACTGACATTTAATCTTGAATTGCAAGCACCATCACCACACTTCAGAATGCAGCACGTGAAGCAAGCCATATGATAAATATTCTACAGTGGACAGCCTGAAGACTAATGGGAGCATTAAAAATACTCTAATGTCTCATCTGATTTATTTTTAAAACAGACATGTGCTGCCTCTGACTACAGAAGCTCCAGCTGTGGAGTTCTGTCTCCCAGCAGCAGGAAAGAGCTCCTGCTTCTGCCTCTTCATGTTGTTCTTGTTACTGTGCTGTTGATTCTCTGCCTTTTTTACCTGAAAACCTGGGAGGAACCAGATCTGTATGTATTGACAAGCAGCATGTTCAACCTAAGGTCAACTTCTCAGAGATACTTGGGAGATGAGGTCAGACTCTTCGCACTTACACTGCATCAGCTGCATCAGTAAACAAAAATAAAGAATTTAGCAGTTAGAGGTTCTCCTTTTGGGCTAAGCAGCTTCTTCCAGTGTAGCTAAAATTATTTTGCTGTTCAAATACTTTTATGAATGCTTCTAATCCTTCACATGGCTGTTTGTATTATTTTGCACATCAAATAAGCACAGGTCTGCAATCAAATATGACACAAATTCCCCTCAACCCATTTAAGCTGTGACATCCACCTCAGGGTCCTGCCACAGTGCTCAGGCACCTGACATACAATCCATCTCCCAAATGGAGCATTTAAACATTCACTGCCACTTTGCAACATAAAATAGACACATCAACAGCACAACACTATGGAATAGAAGAAAAATTTTTCTCCTGGAAGTATGTGTGATTGTCAATGAGATGGTAATCTGAAAGTAGTCAGAAGGGAGGTGTGCCCCTTAGAAAATAGCGTCTTACTTTTAAATGGGGATTCCAGTTTCCATGGATTGTTTTATCCATGATTTCCTGGAGTCAGAAAGTCAGTGCCGGGGTTCTAACACTGATGGCATTTGCTCCTGACAAAGAAAGGGGAGGGAAATGATTCATAGTGTTTCCACCGGTGGGAGAGGGAAGGACTTTCTTAATAAGAAGAAACTCGTGACAAAGTCAGAACTGTTGGCTGAACTTGCCTTGCCAAAGAGCCCCAGCTGATAAAGGCCTTTGCTAATCAGCAGGAATTACTATGGAAGGTGACAAGAGGTGATGGAGACAGATGGGGCAGCCAGAAAAGCCACACAAGCAATAGCAATATTGTCCTGAGATGTGGGGGATGGTGGGGACAGTGTCCTCCTGTCCTTGGATCCTGTTTTTAATGTTCATAAGCAGCAGTGTTAAAGAAAATCACTGAGAAGCAATAAAGCATGGGAGGTAACATTGCTTGTATAAAAAGTATCACCAGGAAGAAAAATCTTCCTCCGCTAGAAGTGATACGCAGAATATGCCCTTATGTGAATAATTACGAAGGGAAACCAAAGACAGGCAAGTGGTGAGGCTAGATTCCCTTCCAAAGAGCTTCCACCTCTGAACCTGGCTGTTCTGCAGTATCTGGAGGGGTGGCTATTATCCTCCAGGGACAACAGCATCAGCTCTAGAGCAGCTTTGCTGGTACACACTTTGGGAATTCAAGCATCAGCCACAGCTGAAAGGAGAAAAGCCATGACTACTGACACTGAAATTCAGGAGTGACAGGTGGGGGCCATGGGGTGCAAATCTCAAGCTCTATTTGCACAGTGTTTTGCATAAGCCAAAAGCTACTTCATATTGCTCTGTGTCCTGCTGCTATCACCCAAGCAACCCATTGCTCCTGTAATCTCCTCTTCAGATGCCCCAGCTGCAAATCTCCCACTTCTCCAAAGCAGGAATCATGGTGTAGGCAAATTCTACAGAGTTTTGTCTGCAAAGGGCAGGCAGAAGTTGTACAAAATTATCCTTTCAATTTTCTCACTGTGAGGCAGCTCCCTGTACACTGCTCTGTGAGCACCAGCAAACCCAAGAGATCCATCACCTCACTTAAAACAACTTTACCACCAGAGTACAGCAAAGTAAAGCATCCACCCCACACAAGAGGATCTCAGTATGAGCACAGGTCCCCAGACCCCTTAAAACTAAACTTCCCAGTCTGTGAGTGGTTGTAAAATGTTGGAAGTGTTGATTCAGAGGGTCAGGTCTTCAATTTCTGCAGTGAAATCGGTGCGTCCTCAAACAGCACAGCTCAGCTTGTCCAAGACAGAAAGTGAACTCGTGTAATTGCTGGTTGCAAGTGCTACATTATCCTGCAAACAGCCAAGGGCTCTTAATTGCAGAAAGCAGTCAGTGTGTCTGAGGGCAGAGGGAGGAGAGTGCTCACACCTGCAGCCAGCAACAGCAGCGACTGGCACACCCTTACCTGGAGGAACCAACATGATGATAATTCTGAGTCCCACAGAGACAAGGAGCCTAAAGAGGGTCAGGTTTTCAAAACACCTGAGAAACAATGCCTTAGGAAACAGCAGGGCTTCTTCACACAGAGGAGGCAGGAGTGTCCTGCTCTTTGCATAATCTTTGCTATGCTGGGAGCAAAAGGAACAGAAAACCAGGAAAGCCTATGCAGATCCAAAGCACCATCCTTACCTATGTACGCTTCTCCCCTAAGGAAAGAGTCACATCCACTGCACTCATTTAATTTTGTTGAACATCCTCCAGAGAGATCCATTTCCAAATATCCAGGACCGAGTTATTTAATATGCAAAACCACTGAGGCTTAAATAATAATCCAACTATCTAGACCCTACACCAAACTGACCAGAGAAATATCAACCACTACATCTCATTGCTCAAACACTTGGTTTTCCTCCTGTATCAGCCGGCGCCACTGTCCTGCCTTCACCAAGGTAGTTAGTGGCTCCTAACCTGTGATTTTCAAATCATTAGTGCTCCACAGTCAGTCTGCAGAGCAATGTTCCAGACTACCTTTCACTCCCTGGGCAGTGCTGGAATGATGTGGATCACTGTATGTTGGTCCAACAAGTTTGGGAAGCAGCATTCCCTGGGGGTATTATGCATTTGCTGGTGACAATGGTTGTTTCATCTGAGCTACTTCAGTGCCTGACCCCCAAGAAGGAAAAGGCAAGAAACTCTCAAATGTCTTTGTGCCACCTTAACCATAAAAATATCCTCTTCCAAAAGGGCAAGGCCATGCCCCTGTAGCTACACTAACAAAACTTTTCCTCTGCTCCTTCTAAACCCACATCAAATACCACCTCACTCACTGGCGTCTGGTAAAGTCACCAGGAGTCTTCCTACTGACACTTGGTGGTGTGGACCCTCAGGAAAGGACCATATGGTCCCACCTCAATCTTTTAAAGCCAGAGCCTTAACAACAGAGCCTATTAAAACATTTGCACTGTGTTACAAGACCTGTCACTCTTGCAGGAGTTGGTGTGACACTAAGCCTGAGACACTACCTCAGAGGCCCTGGGCCAGCACCAGCCTTGCCAGCAGGGAGGCTTTGGGCTCCATCCACTGGGATAGAAGACCCTGCAGCAGGGTCACTGCAGGGACATGGATGTGCACCACACTCTTGCCAAACTACACTGGAAAAGCACAGCAAGGTCCCAGCCACATCCTCTGGCATGATGGGCAATAACACTGCTTGGGAGACTCCACCCTTAAGCTGGTGGAGAACTGGAGCTGTGAATAAAATAATATTTGCACTCTTACCAAGATCAAAGTTATTATTACAGGGAGGTTGGCCATGCAATAATGCAGTGCCACAGCGTGTACTCTTACAGGAACGTTGCAGGTGGAAATTGAGGGGTAGGGATGCAAAGTTGGCTTCACAAGGTCACAAAATGAGCACACATTAATGAAAGCTGTAAAGCCAGTCCCTAGATCCCTCTGCTGATTACACGCAGAATGAAAATACATCTACCTTGCTATCTAGGGCCAGAAAAATCTTACTGTTCATTTATTCTAATCGAAAATAAATTCCAAATTTCTGCCACAAAAGAGGCAGAACTCTCTCCAGTGGAAGACCTTGATTGAGTCAGCTGCCAGGCTGCACATGTCCGACATTGCAGGAGATGAAATTCAGCAGTCAGATTGGCAGGGATGGTGCTCCTCAGAGCAGCTGTGGTATTTGGAATGCACCAATTAACACAGAAATTAAACAAACAAACAACATGGCAGCAAACAAACTAGGTGTCTGTGCTTGTCAGAGGCTGGAACTCACCAGCCAGGATTTCAGAGAATTGTAGTAAGAAATTAAATCCCTGTGCTTAGCAAAACAGAGCACTGTTCTTGTTTCCTAAATCAAAGTGCTCTCCTGGAGTCCTCCAAGTGAAACTGCTGACTAGTTTTAAGCTGAATTTTCACTCGATGACAACAGGTACAGAAGAAGCTGCTGAATGACAACCAGACCAAAACTGGCTGGCCCCTGAGTCAGGAGGCTCATCTGCAGAACATCAAGACACCATCTCAAACCACAGACATCATCCTCTGGTTCCAGACACATCTCTTGCACACATCTTACTTTTAAGTGTTATTAAGAGAATGTCTTAGAGAGAGAAAGGAGGAAAAAGGAGGGTGTTCATTATTTATGACACTTGTCTTCCAGAGCAACCATTACACAAAATGAAGCTCCACTTCCAGGGAAGTGGCCAGACATTGCCTGCTGATGGGAAGTAGAGAATAAATCTTTTGTTTTCCTTTGCTTCCGCACGTGACCTTCGCTTTCACTTTATCAAACTGCCTTTATCTTGACCCACAAGTTGTTTTTTCCCATCGTATTTCCCCCCGCCTGTCCTGCTGAGAAGAGGAGTGATACAGCAGCTTGATGGGCACCTGATGGTCCAGCCAAGGTCAACCCACCCCACCACACTGCCTGATGAAACAGCCTTTGGGTCAGGTCTGTGGCCAGGCCACCCAGTAGCACCTCCTCTCTAGCTCTTGACCATAAAGCCACCTCTGCTGCCCCTTCCCCGCTGAGGGCTGCATGGGTAACCCACTCCTGTGGCAGGCAGTGGACACGATGGTCCATGTGGGCACATGCAGCCTGCACCAACATGAGACAATGTCCAGTTACTCAGCTTCCTAGGGACAGCAAAGCTCACTCAGACTGCTCCACCTTGGCTGCACGACTCCAAGCGCTCACACCAGCACTTATCACAGCTCACCTGATGCACAGGAACAGGGAAATGATTTTATAATTACTTATCTGATAACCAGCCTCCTTCACACCCAGCTCCTCCGTCTGTGAGCACGTCAGCTGCTTCCAGCTTAGGCCACTTAATGCACACTACGTTCAAGCGTGACTTGGCACCAGTAGGGCCTGCTGATGCCAGAAGACAGTAGAGAAAAATCTGAAAAATTCCTCTCAGTTCCTCCACATGCAAGTAAATGCAATGTTAAGGGTACAAAAGGACAGAGCTACTGACCTGGACCTCAGGATGCTGAGCATCCCCAGCTTTCCAGGGCCACTTTCTCCTGGGTTCAGCAAGGTGCTTATGAATGATCAAAGGAGGAAACAAAACTGTCAGATGTCAACAGCTTTGCCCACTACAGAATAAAAAGCCTCTTTCAGAGATTAATGTTCTGAGCAATTACTCACCCCATGAAAGGAAAAGTGTCTTCAGCCAAGGTGACACCAGGACCCCAGGATTATGCACACTTTTGTTTCCCTTTCATGGTTAATGTGGATTTTTCATTTCCCGGGAAGAAGAAAAAAAGGTGGACTGGAAACTAATGTTTTGTTATTTTTTTATTTTTAATAAAGATCACTGGGCCAGCAGCATAAAAACATGAAAACAACCCCAACTTTATTGCTAAATTAAAGAAAAAACACTAACATGAATAGGCACAGAAATCTGAATTAGGAATGTGAGCTGGTAATTACCCTTTTGGGCCCTGATTAATTGCATTTGAAGCCACAGAGACACTGAGCCGCCAAACAGGACTGACTGCTAACAAAATCCACACCACAAACAAACCTGTCTTTCTCTCCCTGTGCCACCACACAGGAATGGCAGCTCCCCAAACGCTGTCTGCCTTTGTGTCCCGGTGAGCAGTGCTAGTCAGGTCTGGACAGAGATACAAAGTCACACTATTGGGTACCTCAGGTAACCCTTCTCAGGTGGTCCAGCCTACAGACTTGTGGTCTCCCAGTAGAAGGTCAAGAATGGACAGATGCCATCTTTTCCAGTTCCAGATGGAGGATCACTATGTGTTTAGCTGCACCAGTTCAAGAATGCAGATCCACTGCTGGTTATTACACACTAAAAAGGAACTGAAGATTTAATCCAGTTTGTTGCAGTGATGTAGGAGTGTTGCATTTGGTTGGGTCAAAAATCTCTGTAATCCAGCTCCCCGTCTACAAGAGCGGACACTAAAAGATAGGCAAGAAATTCAAGAACAGGGTACATGTAATGGGATCTTTCTCCTGAAACACACTCTCTATATTCCTGCACAGCAGAGCTTAGACATTTTGGGAATTAGAAAATAACTTTTAGCAACCAATGCTGGCTTCATCCTATAGAAACTGCTCTAGTGCATTTTTGAACACACAGATTTTGTGGTGCCTATGGAGTCCTCTGGAAATGAATTTCATAATTTAATCACACAGCTTGTGATCTCATACTTCCTTTTGCTCACTTTAAGCTTGCTTTTCAGATTTCACAGGCTGCACCTGGTTTTTGCATTCTGGGAAACAAAATTTATCACGTTTTCCTCACTCTCTCAACTTTTTTATGATTTCACAAACTTGCACTCTATCCCAACCATCACCTTGTTCAAGACTGAAGACTTTGTCTGTTTACTTCTGTCCTAGAAAAGCCAATTCACCTCTGTAATCACCTCTGTCATCCTTCTCAGCACCTTACTTTATTATGTACACTTTCTGAGAGGCAACACCAGACCTCCACATAGTATTCACAACGTGGGGAAATCTTGGATTTCCACAGCTGAAGCTCTGGGTTTTGTTCCCCATTCTTTGCCTAATTCTTTTTAATACCACCTTTGGCTTTCTGACTGCTGCGTCTGACTGTTGAGCTGCAGTTTTCATGGAAACACACTCAGAGCTACTGAAATCTCATTCCTAGATTGCAATGGTTCTTCTCCCCCTCTGCCCTCTCCCCAGCACTGCTTTGTGCTTACCACCACTAAGCTGCCTTTTTACCATGTGGATTATGAGATCCTCCTCCAATGTTTTTCAGTCAGATCCAAACTCGAGTATCCTAAGTGAGCATCATGATCAGCCAAGTTAATTATATTGTTAACTACTCCTAGACCAGATCATTCAAGAATCCCTGCTGGTAAATCTGTGTTATCTTTTAGATAGGAAGTTCTTAAGTCTTCATGCCCAGAGGATGCATTGTTTTAAAATGTAGGCTCATTGACATCTATTAGTTTCCAATCCCCTATTCAAAAAACTTTCCTGTAACACTTCTATTTCAAATTTCAGAAACCAAGGATTGTTGTTAATGTCCACAAATGCCAAAGCATCCATCCTTAAATGAAAGCTCCAACCTGGCAGAAAATAAGCTTACAGCCCATGTCAGTCATACATCAAATAACAAGAAAGGCTGTTAATACAATTATCTTCTTATTGCTATTTTGGGAGGCACAGTAGGTTTTGATGGATCTGGAAGTAATAGGATCTCTTAAGCCATAATTTACGAGAACGTCTGTCTTGAACAATTTTCCACATGGGAAATTAATCACATTCTGCCTAATGGGAGGAAAAATATCCCTTTGCAGTTTGAATTGGATTTGCCATGGTCAATTGGATGTGGGATACTTCTTTGTCCCTACTCACAATCTGAGGTGTAGTGTTGCCATTCAAAATCCATTGTGCTAGACTCCACAGATGAAGATATTTCACTGATGGGTGATACTTTTATGCAATGCCCACAATGACATAAGTCAAATATACCAGCATGGCACAACCACAGAATGGGATTGTGGCAGGTGTCAGGAATTGTAGATAATTATTGCAGAAACTCAGGAATTGTAGATAATTATTGCAGAAACTACATCCCAGTCAATTTCAGTGGCAGCTGTTGCATAGTCCATGCATACTTTGGTGTTAGTTCTGTAAAAAATAAATAACTGGGCCAGATTTAGAAAGCAGGTAGCACATCTCCCTTCACCAGCAGACCAACACAGATCACCTGGACCCAGGTCAGGGTGAAATGGCTTATCTGCCACTCAGGACTGCACTCAGAGACTCAGCTCAAGCCACCAGGAACCCACATTCTGATCTGAATGTGTGAAACAAGTTTCCAAGTCACACAACTAAAAGAGCCACGGTCCTCAGATGTGTACCTCTGTCTCAGCTACAACAGGAGTGAATTGAGCTGAGGCAATAGGTACTTGAAATCCCAATACCAGAAGCTCCATTTGGTACAGAGGTGTAAGACCTCTCAGCAGAGTCACTGCCCATCCAATGACACAACCCTGGGCATGAGGTCCTGGGAGATGTGACTGGATGCTAAAAGTCACTAAATTCTGGAGCAGTGCTGCAGTTCTGAATGACACAGGACAAGGTATCAATGGCAGCTCAAGAACTCCCAGGTCTCATGTACAATGTAGACATTTGTTCCTGCAGGTGAACTCCTGCAAGACACCACAAGGAACTGAGTTGGAGGTTCCTCATATGCAGGGCTAATGACTCATCTGGAGGCTGGCTGTTCTTTGTACCTCCATTGCAGTCAGGAATGAACTGTCCAGAAACTGGGGCTGGCCTTCCCTAAAGCTTCTACTGAGATCATTTGCCAAATTTCAGTTCAGGTTTAGATTTTAATCCCTTCCTGTCTCCTCATCAAAAACCCATTGTGCAAAGCAAACGTCCTGGTGCCGACTCATCTCTGCTGCGTATCTAAGGGACGCACTTCTTGGAAAATCCCAATTTGTTTATGGTTCCAGTGGAAAAGGGGTGAGAAAGAGTGACTTGGAAAAGGTGATGGAATATAAACCAGGAAACTAACACATCAGCTGGCACTGAGATAAAGAAGGTGTTTCCAGGTAGCAGGAAAAGATCAGTGTCTCTGAAAACCCTTGACTTTGCCATTAAGAAGCAGAACACAGAGTTACCCAATGTTTCTTTAAGGCTGAAAGACTAAAGGAAAACAGGATGGCCTAAAGTAAAAACGGAGTAATCGTATGACTGGAAACTATGAGTGCCCCTAGCCAAGCACCCAAAGGAACTGAGTAATGTTCATTAGTCAGTGACTTTATTGGTACTTGGGACTTTCGACTTCTGAGCAAGATTTAGACCAAGAAGATATTCTGGGGCATGCTACTCTATTTATGTTTGGATGGAATTCAGCCTCACCCCGCATAATATTTTTCCATGCTGATTTAGGCAGAAAGAGCCCTCACTTTTTCCCTGTGCAGGGTAAGAGTGGGTCCCCTTCTTGGGATCAGCATGGTGGAAATGCCACTTCCCAACCAGCAGTGTGAAGGCAGGGGAGATGGCTGAAGTTGAGGGGTTCTCTTGCAAAGAATCTGAAGATGTTTTCCAAAGTATTTATTCCCAGAGCAGAAATCCTCTGTCCCAGGCACAGTACAAACACAAGACAGTCCCTGAGATTAATTTGTTCACAACCAAAATGCTAGGTTCCACCGCGGCTTTTGAACAAGTTAATAAACAGCAGAGAGGTGATGAGCACCTGAATTAACACTGGGCACCTGTGCAAAACAAAATCCAGGTCATACCTCAAAATTATCTGTCTGCAAGAAATACAGAGCATCAAAGGCTGCCTGTTCAGCAGCTTGGTGATGCTATACTTGCCACAGCAATGGTGGGCAAGATTCAACTACTATTAAGATCCTGTGAATGAAGGAGTGGGTATGGAAAGAGAAGGGAAGTGGCACCAGTGGAGCCCAGCAGAGAAACTTCTCAGGCACCCAACAACCCACACGATGCAGCAGAACCTTCCACTGCACTTGTGTGCAAGACACACAAGAGAGTATTTCCTGCTGAGTTACCTAAAACCAAGTAGCTGCAAATGGATTTGAAAGACTGGGCTTTTTCCTTTTAGACAGGCAAGAAGGAGGAAATAGAAGTATTTCTTGCAACTGCTACAATGATTGCCCTGTGACATGAGGCTTTCTGAATGCAGTATTCATACATATACACTTCAAAGAGCACATGCAACTGAAGGACTGGCGTTGTGGTGACACGAATTATACTGGTGCCACTTATAAACTAGAGTGGTTTTGTCCAGAAATCATGAAGTTTTGATTAAAAACCTGAAGTAGCTTAGGAAAACATTGGATTTTGACAAGTTTCTACTACTTGGGTAGACTAAAATCCCTTCTTTTGAGGCTGAGATCTTACAACCACAAACTACTGACCCTTCACGGTCAATTGCTACGCACTCTGAATTAATCTTCATCACAGTCTTTTCACCATGTGGCTCCAAAGAACCAAATCACAGAAATACAGCACCAGGGCTCAAGAGACCAGCAAATCCATTACCCTGATTCATAGTACAATCAACTCTACCTATGGCACTACTGGTGAAGTCTATTTAACCTGTAGTTACAGACCTCCACAGTGCGGAGTCCTCACCTCCTCAGGCCATCCAAAATCACCTCTCCAATGCACTACGACAAGGAAGGAGGATGCAGATTTAGGACATGAAGAAAAGTTTAGGTCATATTCACCACCTTATTTTTTGTTATTTATCCAAAAAAAGTACCAGATGTATCTTTATCACAGGTGTTTGTCTTATTCAGGAGGTGGATTTTTCAGATTTTTCTCTGGATGACTGTTTTCCACATTGCTTATTTAAGCTCATATTTTATAACGTTTTGTTCATGTGCCAAGGGGGCAAGACAGGTGCATTTCAGATACTACACTGGAGATTAATTAAATAACTATTACTTGAAAAAGAGGGCACTGACATGAGCTTTTTGGAAACTCAAAAGCTAAGAACCTAAATAATTTCTGAAATTTTTAATGTATACAGAACATTTTATTTTTAATCAGAAGCAGATCAGTTTCCTGCAGTCAGATCTTTTGACAGCTCAGCTGCCTGGGAGTGATTCAGGACGGTCACTTCAGGAGGGTCAGCTCAACACGTCAGATTGTTTTAGATCATCTCATAGCCCCCTGGAAACCTGCATCAGTAACAAACCCCAGCATAAACTCAGAGCCCCCAAGGAACACCAGGCATTGCAAATGGGGAAAATTTTCTCAGCCCTTTCCAGGCATTGCAATAGGGAAACACTGCAGAAAGGGAAGCACATATTTCCAAATGGAAAAAACATTAATGAGAACAGAGTCTGGCCCTAGGACTCGTACGGATCAGAACCAAATGGAGTGACATCGGAGCTGGCGTCTCACTGCTGAGAGTGAGAAACCAGCCTGGCTGAGCCAGGAGATTAGAAACATATGGAGCATCAGTGAGCCCCTGGGAGAAGCAGACCATTGCAAGCTATAGATGAGAGGGAATAAAAGAGACGAGCACAGAGGGGACAGTCTGACAGTCCTTTCATGACATGCAGGCATGGAGATGGACCCAAAAGACTTCAGAAAGTAACACAAACACCTGCACTGGCTACTCTGCAGCACCACAAGGACCTGCGTGTGGCTCACGGGGCTGAGGAGGCCAAGAGAAGTTGTGTCCTTGTGCGGGAAACAAGCTACGAGCAACGACAGAAGCAAGAGACAGAGGTTAATGGGGCTGAAGAGGATTATCCCCTCTCCCCAAGGGTCCATGGGTAAATACAGGTTTTCCTGCAAGCATACTGCCACTTGGGGTGATAGCTTTCCTTCCATTGTATTAAAATAGCTAACCAATTTGAAACAGAAGTCTAATTTCCAAACACACATGCACAAACACACACCAGGCACACACTGACACTTCAGAAAACAGGAGTCAGGGTCAGATGACACTTGGGCTCTTTTGAAAATTTCCTGCTGGAGCCTTCCACACTGTAAAACTACCCTGAAATAATTTGAAACCTCCAGGCAGAAGAGCCAGCTGCTTCCCTAAGTCAGCCTGAGACCTGCTCTTGAGATCCTTCACTTGCTCACCCAAAATAATCATGTTCTTGGGAAGGAGGATTTCATTGCCTTCCCCAAGATACAGAAAAAAAAACAGTTTGTGACCCCCATATGCCAATGGGAGGTTCCCTGTCTGCACCAGCCTCTGCTTGCATGAAGCTCTGTTTTATGAGCCTGACAGCATAGCTTTGAAGGAGGACAGAATGAGAATGAGAGACTATAAATTACCTGGGAAGAGCAGTACTTAGCTCTCCTGACATGCTCAGTGTTCCACCCACACTCCTCTAGTGCACTACCAATGTCAAGAGAAACTGGGCCTTTGGCAGCCTAATCTACAACAGACTTCTGTGGGAAACAGCAGAACACTGCCAGGGTGAGGGACTGGGCTCCCACCATCTTCACTCCTTCAAAAATTACAGATCACCCTGAGCTGCTCCACCAAATGCCTCAGTGCTCCGATGCCCAAGTCCTCACTCCCTCCTTGCACCCACCACCCTCCGTCCTCTGAGGCTGCAGCAGGGAACCCTCCTCTCTTTGTTACACTACTGCACACAGCAGCAGCCAAGAAATAGTTTTTCCTTTGCAAAGGAATTGATTCACCATAATGTAGTAATTTTACTTCCTGGTAACTAAAAAGCTTAAGCTCCAACTCACACTTCTAACCATTTGCTCAGATGGGAAGAAAACTAGCAAAAACAGTAAGAGCCATCACCAGAACCACCCTGTGAAAGGCCTAATTCCCTATATTGCTTTAATTAAAAGTGGATGAATAGCAATCTCTCCGCCCAAGAGACCTTTAAGAGAAAAAAAGTCAATCTATAGGCTTATGAAAATAAAAGAGGATGAGGGAAACAAACACAAAAATCCTGCCAGTTTTAGGGCTTACCAGGGGATTAAAACATCTGGGATCTTTTCAAGGGGGAGGTGAACCGAGGAATGGATGGTATAGAGAGGACACAACCACCCCTTGGAGTGAGTACTGTGAACAGGGAGCTGTTGATGGGAGAAGAGGAGCAGAAATCTATAGAAAGGCAACAGCCTTGCCTATACATTTTTGTCTTCATGGCTGCTTGGAAGAACACTCCTATCTGCTGACACCACAGAACAAAGGATATGGTTTAATTGCAAAAAAACCCCAAAAACAGGCCCAGGGGAGAAAATCTAAATAGATGGTGAGTATACCTGACCTCCAGTGAAACACAGAATGAGTTATGAGGAAAAATCTAATCCGTAAAAGCTAAGTGTTTATCACCACTCTTACAGCAAGAGACCACCCTGCTCCAGAGGACATCTGCACACAGATGTGAGCATGGAGGCTTTTTACACAGCAATACCACCAGTCAGGGCACACGTAACTACAGAAGGAGTTCCGTGCTGCAGTATTTGAGTGCTATAAAATCCTTTATGGATTTATTATTCTATTGCCATGTGGAGATATGGTAATTCTAGTTTGTCTCTCTTTTTCCCCCATACAGTATGTGCAGAGAGTCTGAGGGTACATTTGGACCCTCTTTATCCTACTCAAGCCCTCAGATCTTCTATTTCCTATTTGTTAAGAACTTCCAGCAGAGGGGAAAACTAGTGACACATCTTGGGCAGAATTAGTAACTAAATATGGGCTTAACTGGTGACTCCCTAGTTCACAGCCTGTGGCAAAGGGATGGAGAGAAATTGAAACCAAGCCCCCAAAGTGGTCTCCAGCCCCCTCGCCGGTCCCACATGCCCAAGGCAAGCCCATGGTGGTGGATACAGGACATCATCTCTGGCTTCACTGGAGCAGTGTCAGTACACACATGCACAGAATGAACCAAACTCAATTGCTTTTCCACTTGGGCCAGAGAAAATTAAAACCTTGTGAAAGTCTCTTTGTCTTAGAAACAAAGCAAGTTTACATTGCCTGGCTTTATTACAACTTAGCCTTCTTATCAGTTTGATTTCATTCTTAAGTCATTTTAAAACCTAGTATCATATAATCTGGCAGCTACAGTGATGGGTTTTACACAGAAAAACACAGGGAAAGGGTTTTCAAAAGCACTCAGACCTCCTGTGACTGCTCCTGCTGAAGTCAACAGTAAATCCAATGATACCACCGGGAGCAGAGGTCAAGGCTGAGCAGGCTTGACACTACAGAAACTTAGGGGTGGGATTTTCAATCTCTTCAAAAGCGATTACCAATAACAAAGTATATTAAAAGTAAAGAGCTAAGTTGTGACCCTGAAAATATTTACATATGTGCCTAGCTCACAGATTGTAAGTAATTATGGGAGGCCTGATTTCTCTCACTTTCTTTAATGAAAGCCAGGAACAAGGGCCCAGATGCATGGAAAACCTTGGCTCATGGAGAGGGTCAGCTACAATGATTTTGGTGGAATTACTCATGCTCTGCAGAGACTTTGAGCACAGGCATGCACACAGCAAGACTTCCTAGAAACACCAGGTTCCTCCTAAACCCTCAGCCACACACTGACATGCAAACACACCAAATGTGAGATGGGACTTTTTGGGCTGTGACAGTGCTGGATAACAGCATTAAAATCCACTCTCTTCTAATCATCTGTAGCAAAACTTGGACCAGAAAATGAAGGCTAGTTAAGAAAAACTGGAGGAGTGTGTGTGTTTTATTTGTGCAGATCTGACATTGTGACATGAACTAACCTAACTTCAAAGGATGAAACATCACTATTATAAAGCATTGCATTGAGTATAACCATTTCCAGGCCATTATGCAAGCCCAACTGAAATAATATTATGGGTACAGGATTATTCTTGTTCTCTATTAATCCCAAGAGGAAGAGGGATGTGACTTATTTTCTCATCCTGACAAATCATCTCAAGACACTGCTGAATCAGACATGTTTGCAGCTTAAGAGGAAATAAGTAAAAACATTCAGCTTCTATTACTAAGTTTGAGGATTCGTTAACAGGAATGTAAAACTAAACCTCATTTAAATCCACTCATTGTTCACAATACAAATCCTTAGATTGTGTAGTTACACTGGAATGAGGAAAAAAAAGATTTAGAGGAGGTGACCTTCCCAGCTATTCCAGGCAGTTTCACTCCCAGGTTCCTGCACAATACAGCAGTCTTCCCTGCAAACGTTTCAAGGGAAGTGCTTTACTTGCATAAAGGCTGCAACTGTTCCCACTGCACTGAAGCCATAAAACTATTGCAGTTGAACCAAAACCTGATAACAGCTTAATGGCATAAAGCAATATTTGGACTAAATTGAGCCTGATCATATCACTCTAAAGTTCTTTTCCAAGTTAAAAGGCTTTTATTTATAGTCTTTACTTACACCCAAGAGACTTTGACATATTTTAACTAACCTGCCTTCCTTGTCTTCTTAACCTTGGTCCCTTTCCAAGAAAAAAGATGTCATCTGACCACGAATGGGGTTTGATTTCCAGCAGCAGAATTAACCCACAACAAATCCCTTGTGTTTATTCACTGAGTGACGGTGCATGTTCTGGGGAGTGAGCTTAGCCAGTATTTCCTTGATGAAAGAAAGGGGTGGAGGGGAACAGGCTGGAGTTACCTCTGTCACCACATCAACCACTTGCATGAAACAGATCTCTGAATCCCACCTATTCCAGCTCTCCTGGTTTCAGAGATAGCACTGGAAGAGCAGACTACAGCAAGACCCACCAGTGGATTGGTGTCACTCCTACTGGGAAGGGACTCACTGAATCTCCTCACACACGTCACCCCATGCTGTCACAGCCACCTTGGGCTGCTGCACTGCAGAAACGTGGCTTAGACTGTGCAATCCTGGCTACAAACACAGACTAACTGGACAAAGCAATGCACACCACAGCCTTCCCTTCACTGGCTGGGTACACACAGTAGGGACTTCAAAAATATCCCAGTGGTCAGATACCACTGCAGCCACCACCACAGCCAAGAGGGGCTGATGCAAGGACTCAGCTCCATTTAAAGACCAGAGAGAGTCAATTCATTCTCTCTTTGACAGGAATGAAAAAAGTAACATTTTTGTCTAGAGTGAGGGAAAGAAACTAAAACCAGTATTATATAAGGTTGAACAACACCATGACCACAAGAAAAGCCTTTTCCTGTCTCTGAGGGTCTTTTTTTTTTTACTTGTGTCCAAGGGTCTTTTCAATCATGTCTAGCAATGTGCCTCTGAGTGCCTCCTCTGCTCTCAACAGAGTTCATGTCTGCTCCAGACCTGGCTGTTGGTGACCACGCAATGTGGTGATGGCATCACATAAGATGCTGCAGTTCCCAGATTCTGGACACCTCAACTGCCTGCAGCAGCATTACCCTGGAAAACACTGTGCCTTCATTTCCCCAATATCCCTTCCATGGCTGCTCTGCTCTCTGGGAAAGAGCAGAGGTACCTGTTACCTCCCTAGCAGGGGTATCTCACTACCTTGGCTTTGTTAGAGTTTGTTAGACCAAGAAATGTGAAAGGAGGCCCAGGCAGGCGGTTCAAGCAAGCTCTTAGTGGTCCAACAGCACATCCCTGGCTGTGGGATGCAGCAGGGAGCAGGTGGGTCAAGCAGTTTCACACTCCAGCAGAGCAGCTTTTGCTTGGCAGATAGCATCCTCCTTCCAGCTGCAGGCAGCCCACTGGTGGCTCCCCTAGTCCCTGTCACCATGTGTCAGAGGCAGCAGCAAGCAACCCCTTCTTCTCCCAGACCCTGGAAGAAGACGGTGGCTGGGACATTGGGCAAAAGTAAATATTTACGTAGCCAGGGCCTTCCTTCCCCTGCCCTGTATTTTCTCCCCTTCTTAAAATGTCACAGATCAGCTGTTTCCATAATTGTGCAGGAAATGAGCTCCCTGCTGGCTGGCAGCTTAACACTCACGTGTGCTGGGTCTGCTGTAGCTGCACTGCTCACCTCTGCTGCTGGCCCCTGCATCCACCCAGGATCTTCAGAGGCTATGGCCAGAGGGGAGATGGGACAGTCAGGGACATGGCCACAGAGCTGCCTGTGACTGTAGCAGTCCTTCTCACAGCTGCAGCTTAGAGGAACCCCTATTCCCTGGTTCACAGGTCAGATCAGGATCCCGGGAGACTCGACACTCTGTTTATGCCGCTTCAGAGCAAACATCCAAACCAGACTAACAGAGCTTCCTGCCTGCACAGAGCGGCGAGCGCACTCAGGAAATTCAGGCGTATTTCAAGCTTGCGACTTCTTCTTTGTTCTTTGGACAAAGCCTCGTTCACTGGAGATGTTGCTAAAAGGATTATTATCTATAGGAGACTTCTTTTCCCAAGAGGAAATCTGCTAAACACACAAATCTGCATTTGCTGTGTTTTGTAGGAGGCGGGATTAACACAGGAACATTTTCCCTTCTGCTCTCCACATCTAATAGTTTAAATAGACCAGCCATGACGACACTGCCCAGTGGGAATAGGCCCAAATGCCTTTCTCCTGTACTCCAGTCTGATGCTTTTACTCCTTGCCTGAAATGATACCAAACTACCCAGCACTTGGTGAGAAGAGTTGGAAGAATTTGGTGGGAATCACATCTAACAGAGCACTCAGTGAAAAAGTGAAGTCTGCCCACCAACCCGAACACCAATAAAATCCCATCATGGGCAAACCAGATTGCAAATGTTTTGCTTATTCCAGGTCAGCCCTGTGCTGCTCAGAGCCCTGAATACAAGAAGCACCCTGCAAGTCTGAACTTGCCGATGCTTAGGATGTAGAAGCAGAAGGAATGTAATTTTATGCTCTTTATTCAGAGGTGGCAAAACCCTGATAGAAAACGACATGGTGGAAGTGCTTAACTTCAGACCCACGGAAATTTGAGGGCAAACATTAATTACCCCAATCCTGCATACAAGCCTGGGGCCTGTATTAGCACCTCTCTGAATGGAAGAAGCTCGAGAGGACTGAATTTCCCACTTCTAGGACTTACTTTCCTTTCCCCATCTACCTATCCCTGGTTTCCTCTTTCTAATTCCTACATTATTTCCTTCTCTCTACCTCAGCTTTCCCTTTAAATGGGACTAAACACTAAAAAAGAACCCCCACAGGGAAGTAGACACTGCCATGGGTTATTTCATTGTAGTGAAAATAGATTAAGTTTGGCAAATCCCTGCCTGCAGTATCCCTTCACTCTGCTCCTGAGTATAAAGATCCCCTTATAAGTAATGACAAACATGTTCATGAGAGCCTGGAAAAAGTTCCATTGCGGAGCAGGGAGGTCTGCAAACACACCACACTAGAGAACATCACCACCTGGAAAGCTCAACAGATAGAAAAAATAAAGTAGGAGAAATCACTTGCAATCAAGCAGCAAATTCCCAGGTTCATTGTTTCCAATCTACAGGAAAAAAAATAACCACAACCTATTTTAAGCATGCGAGTACATAAATAAATCAGCTGGCCCAGCCAAAAGGCAAAGTGGGCTGAAAACAGATTCAAACAGAGGTCTAGACTATTACTTAGCTGTGGGCCCTTCTCTATTGCCCAGGCAACTTAAATCTGAATACAACAAAGACAAAATTAGGTAGATAAGTAATATCCAGAGGGAATATCTAGAGCCTGTGGGGCTGCAAATCCATCTGAGTCCCTGGCAAAGCTTGACTCCTGAGTTAAAAAGCACTTTCATTGTATGGGCCATTTGTTGATGGATTGTGGGAAAAAGTCAGATTTCAGACCAGAGGGGAAGACAAGCAAACCCTTATATAAAATCACCCTCTCCCCAGTCTGTGGGTTGAATGCAGAATGCTCTCAGACTTGCTACATACCACCCACTTTAGATTACAGACTTGCAGAGTTATTTTTAAAAAGTAATTATAGTAGTAGAGGGCACACTCATCTGGAATGGCTGCCTGAGGAAACGACAAGCCCAATGCAGCTCAATCTCCTTTTCAAGTCTATAATCGTGTTTATTTATTGCCTTTAAAAACAAGAACCAAAATCCAACTAATTTCTGTGTAAAAACGTCTGTATATTTCCCCAAGGAGTCCAGGCAGCTAGACTACACTGAAAACCTTCCCTGGCCTTTCAGTCTAGCATCCAGAGCTGCAAAAAAAATAAATAAACCCCATTAGCTCTGGCTTCAAGGAAACCCAAATCCCTTTCCATTCTTTGTTTTTGCTTCAAACTGTGGCTTGATCATTAAAAAATCCTCATCAGGAGATTCAAGTGGTCTAATGAGAGGCACACCATGTTTTGCATATGCTGATTTCTGCCCAGAGGTGGTTTCTGGTTGAGCAAAACACCCGTTCTTAACCTGTGTGAGAGGAGTGGGTTACAAGCCCCAGAAAAAGATTCTGCAGCTTTATTCTATTTCAGCCCCTCATTTCAGCTGTCAGCTGATGGATTTTGGATCTGTATGTTGAGAAAGGACTCAGAAGAGACTGAAAGAGAGAGAGAGGAGGACCAGGTACTTGGGCAGATACCAGCATTATTTTTTTCCACTTCTTCTTCCTTTTGTAATGGAATCAGACCCTTGATTCGTGCCCTAATAAGGCCTGAAGACCTTCACAAGGCCTGACCTGTGAAACAAGCTCAGCATGCAAAGCCAGCAGCCCCCTGCACTCCCATCTGTGGGGCTCCTTACAGCTCCCTCCTCAATGGGCAGCTCTGAAAGCTGGCGCTGGCCTTGCCTTTTCCACAGCTTTTTCAATAGGCAGCAGCCTTAGGGCATCCTATGACCTCATACTTGACGACTTGTCTTTCAACCAGAAAACACTTAAACCCTAAAAATATCTCCACGGAGCCTAAAGAAAAGAATACGCCTGTTCCCCTCAAAATCATCAATCCTCCTGCCGCCCGGCTGAGGAACAGCCGCTTCCTCCCGGCAGCCCCTGCTTTCCCTTCAAGCCCGGAGCCGACAGGAAATCCATTCTCCTCTTGTGAGAGACAGGAGATGAATTTTCCACAATAGCTCTCCTAGCAAGGCAGAAAATAGAAAGACACAATAGAAACCGCTAACTCAAACAATAGGAGCTGCTGAAGGGCAGCTCACCAGAAGCTCAGCATCACCCAAGTCCTAAATAAGGTGGAGTGGAAAGAAGCCAAGGACCTGTTCACTGTCCTGCTAACACAATATCCAGGCTCAAACACAGGTTTGTTTGAAACCTGGAAGCACTATCCCCTTTCAGAGAACAGGCAGGAAAATGTAAAATATGTATGTTAAAATGAAATTGCAGTGCATTATGGAATGACCCTCAAAAAGATTTTCATAGCTGTTCAAGTCAAGTCCCCAGCATCTCATGCCACAGTGCCATGGGTCACCTCTCCACCCTGTGGCAGCTCCTCTGAGATGGGGACAGGGGACTGCAGTGCTGCCTTATTGCAGGTGGGTGGAAGCAGATGGGCACAGAGCCCCTCTTTCTTCGGAGACTTTGTTGCCTCATATTCAGAAAAGCACAGCAGAACATCTTGATTATTCATGTTACACAGGTAAGGCTCAGCAAACCAGACATCTGAGACTCTGCTCTGTGTGTGTATGCCTATCACGCCTGTAAGACTACCCCTGCATATTAGAGAAACACTGTTTCAAAAAAGTTAATTCATATTTTAATCTAAAATGTAAGCTGTGACTTGATAAAGAGAATTTTATCTGATCTCTCTTGGGTTTTTTAATCTTTAAGCTACTTTTTGACTGGCTTTGAACTGCTGCAACACAGTTCATTTCTGAGTAGATCGGAAATGAAATTCTGATTTATTCAAAATTACTCAAAAAAAAAAAAAAAGTTAAAATCACTTACTAATAACTTGCTGCCCTGGCTCAGACTGCTGCAGGACAGAATAATCAAAAATTAAAAACAAATCTGAACATAAAATACATCTAATAATTAGGACAGGGAATGCATTTCCTTTTAAATGCTCTGCTAGCAACCAGCTCTCCAAAGCAGAAAGCAGCCTGCAATAAAAATATCTCCAAAAGTACTAGGGCAGTGTGCGCCTTACAGTCATTATCCCCCTGCCTCCCAAGGTGGGCAGAATAAAGGCTGAAAACACTTTCCATGCACTGCACACTGCTGAAATGCAGCACCTTGGACAAAATTACACACAGCCACATCCTAGTTCTGCTGATGCTGGCTTGATGTACACAGGTGGAGCATGAACGGCTGGGTCTGAGGGCTGTGTGAGGATGAAACCATCACCTCTGCTCCAGCACACGATCTGAGAACAAAACACTGCTTCTCCACCAGTCCTGAGCAAAACAAAAGGCGCAAAGCTGAAACATACAAAGCTGTGAGGAAAAAAACCAGCCCTGCTCTCATCGCCGTGGATGAAATCCTGCTGTTGCAAACCTCCTGAAGCCTTTTTCCTCAGCTCGTCCTACCCAAAAGCCAGCACTGGAAAGGGGAGGGGAAAAACCCAAGCCAACACCTCAAACCGAAACCAAAAAGCAGACATGAGCACCTGGGATGCAGTTCATCGGCAGATCTTCCCCGCTGCAGCCCGGGAGCGGCAGACGCGGAGGTGAGGAAGGTGGCAGCCGGCATTGGCGAGAGGTTATTCCCCATGCTCCTGCATTGTGCAAAGCGGGGAGGCTCCGGGCACCCCGGCAGCCCCAGGTATCTGGGCGGTGCTGGGCCGGCCGCCCGCGCCCTCTCCGGGCGAGCCTCTCCCTTCCCGCAGCCTCCTGACTCACACACGGCTCCACGCTCGGCCAGGCCTCGCTCCTCCGACTCCCCTTTGCTGCAGGAACAGCCTGCAGCAAACCTGGCTGGGAGAGGCTGGGGCTGCTCGGGGAGCCGGGAGTGTGGCCTGGAGATGAAGGAGTCAGGGAAAGCCCTCCCGGCAGGGATCGGCTCACGCCACTGGAGCAACGCGCCCCAGCTCTGGAGCAGAGAACAGGGCCGAACTCGCACTGCCTGCAGGATCTCTGCTGCCCTGAGTTTGCTGCCTGTCCTCCAAACGCCTCTGTAGCCACACCGTGTGCTCCCACTGCCCCGGGGCCGAGGAAGGAGAAAGGCCTAGAGAGCCCTCTGCTTCTCTTCTCAGGGGCAGAGCGGGTCAGTGGGGCACAGCGGGGTGACAGCGGCTGGGTGACACCTCATCCCCCACGCTGGCATCCCTCCCGGTGCCCTGGGACACTGCCACCAAGCTCTGCTGGCAGCACACGACCCAAAATGGATGGTTTCCTCTTTCCTCGCCCTAGTCAAGGGAAGAGGAAAACCTGAGTGGGGAAAAAAGGAAGAAAGAAGGTAGAGGCTCCCAAGCGCTGGAGCCAGGCTGGGGTGTTATTCCTCCAGCTGCCTGGCCAAGCTGGTAGGGCAGCCTGCGCTGATCACCCTGCTCCCCTGGGATAGGATTCAGCTTCCCAAGAGTTAGGAAAACCAGGCACACAAAGCTGTCTCCTCGAACAGGTTGTCTCCCTCTCCAGGCAGCACGGAAGCTGCAGAGCAGGTACCCAGCAAGGACTTTCCCCTTCCAGCACATGCTATGTAAACCGTCCTGTTTCTTCAGTGGTTTAAAGTCCAGGCACAGATGAAGCTAGAATCTATGTGGGAAGTGCAAGGGGCTGCCATCATCAATGCCCAGCCCTCCATGCCATGGCAAGCCCAAGCCTCTCTCCAAGGCAGGATGTGCAGCCCAGCACCCAGCATGACATGATGATTTCATGCCATGCAACGTGTTTGCCCCAGGGCTGCACTCTGGATGACACAGTGGAAGAAGAGCTGACATCTCTCCAGCTTCAGCTTTGTCTCCAGATGGCTCCCCCACTTAGAGCCAAGAGAAATGAAAAACAATGCAAGCCCTGGAGTCTTGGGTCAACCATTGCAAAACTGTTAATCCCAGAGTTGCATCGCCCTGTCTCTGCCTTTCCATTTGCTATTGTGGTCTCCAGAAGCTCAGCAGACAAGTCTTCTCCTTCCTGCTGAAATTCGTTCATTAATTACCTCAAGATCCCTGAAATAAGGAGCCCAAATCCATAAACCCTTCTCTCTGCTGACACAGATGTAAAAGTACCTGACAGGGAGGGAGCAAAACTTCATCCACACTCCAAAGATCGTTCTTCAGATATGCAGCAGGAGAGGTGATGGAGAAATCAGTGTGTTGCAAATGGGCTCATTTGCAGCCATACTGGTACATTCACAGAGCACTTTCCATCCATGTCTTCTCAGAGCAACAAACTGTCTTTGGTCTAGAGAGGGGTTTTTGCAGCAAATTTTATTCTAGCTCTTCCACAGTCTCCCTCCAAAGGACAAAATTCATACCAACTACAAAAATGCTCTCTGGCCACTCCATGGAGTTTCTTATGCAGTTTTCTTCTGCACAACCTCTCCTGATGCAGCATTTTCCAACATTACAGAAAAGAAATCAGAGAGAAGAAAGGAGAAAGTAACGGCAAGAAAATAAAATGAGGAAAGGAGACAAAGATATCAATTTTGCCCTCTCAGTATGGTTAAAAAAACCACAAAAAATTTAAGGCAAAGAAGTGACTCAAAAAGTAAAACAAAACTACAAAATTGTCCACAGGACATTTTCTACAGGACTACCTGGCACTGTTTATAATTTCTCTGCTCCACTTCATGGCAGTGAAAGCCACAGAGTCCTTATTTGTGTAAGGGAGAAGTGAGGGTAATTATATTTGAACGAAGAAACTGATGAAAGATAAAGGTGTCTGGAGGAAAGAGAACTCCACTTTGCTGCTGCTGAACCCAGTATTATCTCTTCTTGTGGGGCAAGACCATTTGAATTCCATTACACTTTCCTTTGGTTTTATAGGTAAAAGGTTTCCAGCACAGTCAAGTACAAATTATTATTTCAGGAAAGCACTGACAAACAAGAGTTGCAGGATGGAATGTGCCAACTTCCCCAGCCAGACCTGATGGGGTCAGACCTTGCCACCCTGCAAGTGGCACAGCAAACCCCAGGCACTCAGAACCCAGCATGCAGAGCCCCTCCAGCTCGGCTGAATCAGGCCCATAATAAGCAATAAGACCATAACATCTTCATAAAGTAGGATTTAAGTACAAACATCTGCCTTGCCATTTCTTAATTAAGGGAGTTTATAGCAAGGTATTCATTTCCGTAATCCACGGCTCCAGCTGCAGAAATGCCATGCGTATTCTAATTATGGCAGCTAGTTTATTTAACGCAGTTTGACATTGTTTGACATTTAGCTGAGTCACCTTGTTCATGGGTAAAGCAGCAAGGGCTGTTCATCAGTTCAGCAAGAAAGAGGCAGAGATTTGATATCAAAAGTAGAACATATATCACAGAAATTTTAAATTAAATACAGCTGAGGTCTATTCTGTTCTGGCAGGTTCTCTCTTTGGGACACTAAGTCAACCCAAATGTTTTCCAGATATAACTCTTCCCCTCAAGGACATGTGGCAGTACCATCTCCCTCATGTTCCTGGAGGGTGGGAAGGGTAGGAAGTGTTGTAATGGGCATACGGAGTTTATCTCAGTCTCTGCAAATATTACGCACCCTTATATCAGGACATCCATCACTGAGATCTGCACAAAGGCTGAGCTGCAGCCACCTGCAGTCAGCCAACATTTTTCTAGGAGAAAATAAAACAGATAGGCCAATGACAGTCAATACAGGAGGAACAAATGCTACATGCAGACAAGATTTTCCTATGGCACTTTATGTGACATAAGCCATCTGCACTCCTGTACAGTGCTTTCAAGGATCTCAAAATGCCTTCCAGCAAGAAAGGCAGGGCAGCAGTATCCATTCTTATCACAAAGAGGTTTCACAAAGTGATTTCTCTATTTCAGTTTGCTGGTGACACAGCTAGAAAGAGAGCCCACTCTTGGACTTCTCATCCCGGATTAGAAATGGATTGCAACACCACCTTCCTCTGGCTGCAGAGTCTAGATGCAGCACAGAACACTGCAGAGAGCCAACCCCATGCCTGGGACTGCCTTCCACAAGGTCGATGGAGGCTGCCAGGACGCTGCCAGGCAGCTGTGCTGCCCTGCTGTGTCTCTGATGTTTGTGTCATGTATTTGTACTGCTGGTTTCTAAGTCCCTACTCCCCAGTAACCCTGGAGCTGTGCTCACCACACATCTGGAGCAGCTGCTTTGCCTTCAAATAGTGCTGGGGACCACAGCACGCTCCTGGAGAGCACTAAGCCCTCCCATCCCAGCTTCCCTTCACAGACCTTAAGGGAGGAGCTGGGATCTCCTTTTTATAGCGAGAGACCGAACAGAACTTTTAACAGGCTGAAAATACTCCATTTATCCTGGCAGGCAGTGCAGCGAGCCAAACCTTAAGCCTACAGCCAGAATCGTGCAGTCAGACAATAGGGAGCTGCCAGAGCCTGCACTTCCAAGAGCACACTGTGGTCTGGCTCATCTCCCCCTTGCCATCCCTGCAGTCACTGGTGGAAGAAGCTCTGTAGAAGTGTGTGCTGTTAGCCTGAGGACAGGATATCCACCATGTCCAGACCCTCTCCGAAAGCTGTCAGAGGGACAGTGGCTTAGGCCAAAAAGGTAAGTTAATATATTTTTGACCAGCATTGCAGAAATCCCTATTTGCATTTAACCTTCCTTCTGTTTCCTTTCTATCCCAGTGGCAACTCCAGTTATTCATTCCTTATGGTACAGTATCAGCTTCTGCAGAGCCACAGAATCCAGAAATGACAATGACTAACTCTGGTACCCCAGTGGTCTCCCAAGCTCCAGCTGCCTAGTTGCACCCCACAGACACAGCCCCCCAGAAGCCATCAAATCCCTTTGTGTGACAGGGCACGAGCCAACCTGAATCTGAACAGCTGATGCAAGATCTCTTGAGAGCCCTAAACAACATGCTAGGTATTTTAGGAGGAGGTAGAAGTCTGGTATCACAAAGCTGCATGTATGAGCTCTCAGAGAAAAGGCATTTATAAGAATGGCCACAAAAAGTACTAGAGACAGTAGCTGGGGAACTGCCGTCTCCAGCTGCTCTCACCCATCTTATTTAGGGCTTTCCCCACTGCATTACCTGGTAGAAAAGGAATGATTCTTTGCTTGGGATCTTTCTGGCCTCCTTCAATAGGAAACTTGTCCAGAAGCTGCATCTGCAAAGAAGCACAACAAACATCTTAGGGGGAAACATGGACTGTCTGCATAGGGACCAAGGGATCTCTTGGTTAGTGTGTGGATAAGACAAAAGCAACTGCAGGAATTACTTTGTCTTGTTGGAGAGGAGCCTGTACTTAAAAAGGTATGATAGAGTTCACTCCAAGAAAGGGAGGGCAAGTTTCTGGCAGCACAGAGGAGCTGGGACGGGGCCCAGGCAGACAGCTAAGCTTTTCCTTGCTGTGGTTCTAAAATCAGGTTCCCAATTTCTTGCTACAAAACACACGCCTTGTCTCTAATACACAGACTGCCTGTGCTGATGGAGCAAAAGGTTTTACCTGTTCATGTGACAGACCACCCTCCTGGCTAAAAACGCTGTTCAGGCAACTAGATGAAAGCATATCTATTAAAACACCTGCTCTGCCTTTCTGGCAAGACACGGCCCACTGCCCTGATCCAGTAAGAAAGAGCATTCCTGGGAGACAGAGGTGAGTGACTTACTATGGACACAAGCCTAGGAAAGCTGCATGCTGATGTGACATTCCTTAAGGAGCCCTACCCTATCTCCTTGGGTGATAAGACCTGATGGACCAATGTCACTGAGGCTGAAGAGCAGCTGAAAGGCCTCAGACAGAAAGATGCACCTCCTCCAGTGGCACCTTCATGGACTTGCCCGAAAGGGACCAACTCCAGCCCTGAAAACTGCCAGAGCCTCTCATCCCTCCCATTCACCCTCTGCAACCTTTCACACTCATTCAGCACATGGTGCTACCAAGATAGATACCCAAATCTTCACATTCTATTTCATTCTTCCCCACATTTCAGATGCAGGATGCAATGCTCTATGTCCCTCCCTACACAGAAGCCCTGGCTCCCTCAGGCAGGGGAAACTCCAAAGCTCCTACCAGCCCCAGGACTCTTCCAACAGACCAGGAGAGATGTCTTTCGTCTCACAGTCCACAGCCCCTGTGATCTCTGAGGAAGGCAAGGAAGGAAAAGCAAGTAGTCATGTTACTTGGCCTTGCAGAACCCCTATCTCCTCACCTGAATTGCATCTGTAGCTCAGTACAAATACCCAAAGTGGCAGCAAGAGCTGGGGAGAGGGAGGGCATCCTGATCAATCAGCATTTATTCTCATCAGTGCTATGTGTCCAACAGGGAGGCTGTGCGAGTTAAAAGCGGTTTTGCTAGCTCAACAGATTTCCTTGTAAAAATATTTTTTTGCTAACTTGGGGTAAAAACAGTCAGAATTTTTTCTTTTTTTTTTTTTTTTTACTGGTTTTGTTTTAGGCACGCAGAATCCTTCTCGTCTTCCACCGCACACAACATCCCCAGCGTTTTCACCATATGGCACAGCAAACCAAAGATCAAGAGGAAACTCGGGAGTAGAAGGAACATCTGTGCAGGAGAAGAACTTAAAAGATCCCACATGTTTCCCCATCAGGGAGTCAGCCTGGTAAATAAATAGACCATAGCTTTGCGGATTGTTAGCTAACTCGCTTTTCTGCCTACAGAGACACATTTTTTATTGAAAATGGGAAATTTTGTTTTCTTGCAGGTAGAGCTCTGGGTGTCTGAGGTCAGGCATGGGCAGGAGTTTTGTTCAAAGCAGAGGCAAAAAAAAAAGGAAGGGGAGGGAATCCCCACCTACTGACTTGAAGTTTCACTATGGCTACACTTTCAGGCAGGAAGGCAATTCTCACTTTACTATGCGGTGACTGATTCAAGCTGGAACCGATACAGTCAAATTCCCATGGTTATTCTTGGAGTTAGATTAGCTTGGCTAATACAAGCCTTTTTAACCACATCAAGAGAGTCACAACGTGTATAACTTAGTGTTATTTATCTAAAGGGTGGATATCAGCAAAATAGATACAATAAACTGCAGCTGGAAGAGTTTGGCTAAACTTTCCTAGACTACACTTTCCACCCCAGCTCTTGCCTCCACTGGGAGGGTCTGGATGGCAGGGAGCTGGGGGAGGCAGGGGCACTACAGAAGCTATGGATGCAATTCATGGGGACATGGCCTGTCCCAGTGTAAAGTCCCCGGGAAGTATGGAAGCTTTCTCATCCTTTTCAATATATGAGATAGTATCCCAGCGGGAAACTGAAGACAAGGCCGAAAGTGGCTGCCCTTCTAAAAGGCCACACAAGGCTGGGCACTCATGGAGAACTGTGAGGTTGGGCATCCACAGAGGAGTGTGAGGGTCCCTTTCCAAGCCCCTGACCACAGACCACTTGCTGCTGGTGTGTGGATTGGCCCCTGGATCAATGAGTTGGGTCTGGAATTTGTGGTGTGCCAGCAAGAGAAACAGGCTGGTGCTGGGCAGCTGCACTAGAGGCTCAGGGGGAAACTACTGGTTGAATCTCTGGTAAGCCATGGGAAACACAACAGACCTAAAAAGAACCTAAGCAAGGACAAATAGCAGCCCAGCAGTTATAGTTTTACCCCTGTGCCCAGCTATTCTCATTGATGCCTCAAAAAGCACTCCCAGCATGAGGACATCCATACAGATGAGCATGGACAGCACAGAGGACCTGCAACACAACTGGAAGGTGGAGACTGTCATTGAGCTCTGCCATGCAGGAAACCATTCAGGATGTCACAGTCAAAAACACTGCAGCAGAAGCAGGGAGCCTTCCTCAGCATTTTCAGGCACCCAGTTCTGCCATTCAAAGCCAGTGTAAGTTAGATCTAAAGTCCTAGAAAAGCGGGATTCTGTATCCTCCCACCCACAGAGAAGGATGCAAAGTGGAACATAAGGAACACACATATGCAGGAGAAAAAAACATCAGTGGACCTGAATGAAACATCTCAAATCTTCTGAAGTTGATGGGGTGTCCTGAGCCAATGCCTAACATCCCCACTCAGCCCAGCTCTGGTAAGAGGAGACAAATGGAGTAGCTGGGAATGGAGAAAGCTTAGGGCTGAACATCCAAAACTCCTCCTGGTAGGCACAGCCCTTTCCTCACACGATTAACAAAGACCAATAAACAGATTTTCAGTTCTCTTAATTAGAAGTCTGCAGAGCATCTGAAAGTTGAAAACTCTTTTGTCTCTTGACAAATGTTTTTCCATTAAAGGAAGTTATTCTTGTTATAACTGCAAATACATATGTGATTGATGAAAAAAACCCTTCACTTAATGCCCCAGGTTATTCTGCTCAGACATAGGCAGTCTCTACAAGATGCTGCTCACATCTTTGATAAATGACAGTTAACTTAGGGACAAAGTTTGCTAAATCAGAAAGCAATTTTGTCACCTAGAGTAAAATAATCCCAATATGAAGGCAAAGAAGGGAAGTCTGGATGCAGAGTCAAGAAGAATTGAATTAGGGATGTAGCTGGTTTTGGGGAGACACAGCTGGGAAGTGCATTTTGGCAAACCTGGAGGAGCTCAGTCCATCTGCTTTCAATGAGGAGAAGCCTCCAATTGCATGACTGGTGTGGTGAGCAGAAAGAAACCTGTTAGCATGTCCCTGTGTCACAGGGTGGAGGATCCGTTTGGAAACAGGGAGGGTATATGGAAACCAGGAAGTGTGCTTTCCATCCATTCAGGCAGCATTTCTGGAGTCAGGCTGAACAAACACATCCCACTCCCACTTCTGGCACAACAGATGCATGTCCATTAATAACTCATCACCAAAATTGCCTCTCCAGGCTTTGTTTCTCCAAACTGCTTTGGGTTTGCTGACATCTTTCCTACCCAAGTCCTGCACAGTCCCTCCTTCTGCTGAGCCCCTGTCTTCTTGCTTCTGCCCAAAACTCCATTAGAAGACCTGCTATAAAACCTTGTGGTCCAGATTATGACTTTGTTGCAGTGGTCAGCAAATGATCATGCAATTAATCCCATTAAAAATCAAAGGAATTATTCATGTGAGTTGCTGCTCATTAAAATGAGAGCAGACTGAAGAGCACTGGCCCACTCCACTCCTTTCTATTTGTACATAACCATGAAATGACTTGACTTGCAAGAATGAAATAGTAAGATTTCAGAGTGTCAAGTCATCCACTTCCCCAAGCATCTTCCTTCTCATCTTTTCTGGTTCAGGCCACATTTACCTAAAATGCAAATATGGGATGAAGAAAGAGATGCTCCTGCGGACAAGAACCATTTGGGTTTGCCAGATAACAGCATCTCTGGTCATTTCACATCAGCGCTGCTGTGAAAATAAGATTCTGCCCCATCTGCCTTGCAATGGTAACACTGGATACATTGTTAACACCAGTAACAGTGGTTAAAAATCCTAATAAAGAAAAACAAGTGCCCTTTGAGGTGCTACAGGTAGCATCTCTGATGATGAGGAGCCAAGAATCTTCCTGATAATTATTGACTTACTACATTTTACCTATCTTGGTTAAATTTTCATGAAACAACACTTCTTTCTGCTGTAGACATAAGGAGTTTCAGCACCTAAGACTAAGGAGCAACTTCTCTTTTGTAGGAGAGGCTTTTACTCTGCTACAAACCAACCAGTGCATGGGACATGAACATATAAACTGTTCAATGGCTTGACTCTGTGGCATTCGCCAGAAGGAACTTCGTTCCTGATTTGGTTTTCAGGTTTTGGAAGTTTGTGTCTAAATCCAACTCCCTGAAATTAATCCACTGAGACAGTTACCTGACCTCCACCTATGCCTTACACCACAAACTATAATGGGTTCCTACTGGACTCTTGGTTCCTCCCCTTCCTTCCTTGCAGCAGCTTTAACTCCTCTGGTTAGAAGAGTGAAGTCCTCGTCTTAAAATGAGCAAATGAGGACACCCACATAATCTCAGAACAGTGTGAAAATCTTTCTGGTTCCTTTTCAAGTGGATGCAGGTTTGCCATGTGCACAGATAAAATCAAAGCTCCACAGGAGGTCAGCACTGCAGTCACGGGGAGATTTATTTATAACACAAAGATCCTGAGGACTACTTTCACGCAAGTCTCTTACTCTGGCAAGCAAAACAACATCTACCATTGCAAAACTATAAAGGACTCTGGCCTTCTACAGAAAAAGATGGGGCCTCACTCCCTTTCTGAGGTATAATTTACTTGTGTCCCAGAGAAAGAATAGCTGAAAATCAAACCATGACCAAGAGACCAAGAGCAGCAGAGTTTTTGCAAGACGCCCCTAGAAACCACAGCTTGCCACCTTACTCTTGGCCACTCAAGTGGTCCCAAGACTACAGTTCTTCCTACACTGAATGCCAAGAGGCACGCCAGCTTCTCTTTTTCCAAGCACTCATCAGAAAATGCGGTTTTCATTAAAAGTTAGGCAAGCTGACAAGAACTTTAGTTTAGACACTGCTGGACTCGAAAGGTAAAGTACATGAGGACAGTCAGGCATCAGGCACATCCCTTCTCACATGGCTGATCTGAACGTGGAGTCCCAAGGAGGAAAGAAGTTGGCTACAGCCAACTGGGAGATGGGGAAGAGGAGAGGAGGCATCTGTACATGTATGGGGTTGCTTGCACACTTCTAAGAGAGTCTGCCAAATAAACTAGGAGAAAAGCAAAGATACTACCAGGTATCTGAAACTAGTGATGATGGAACTTACACGCTCAGCAAGAGGGGTTAAGGGCATCTGCAGATCAGAAAAGACTGCAAGTCCCTAGCACAAGTTGAGATGAGCAGGAGTGGCAACATACCAGAATAGGAGTTATTAATTAAACCCCTGAGGAGCTGCAGTAATTTCCTTTCATTTTGAAGTTGGAAACCAGCTGTGCTGCTCCCTGACAGGACTAATGGTTTCAGCATCATCAGCTATATTTTCAATTATAAACCATGTGATCTGAAAGAAAAGGAATGGCCAGGATGGGTTTGAATTCTGTCATCTGCCAGAGTTTTCCTGTGGATAAACTTCTCTGGTCGTGTCTCTGCTTTTGCTGTTGCAAAATGTGAGATGGATCTCAGGTAGGTGGCATGAGATTTAATCAAAAGCCACCAAAGGCTCTGAGCTTTATGCTGCAGAGCAGAAATCAGAGACTGAATTCAGAGAAACTACACTCATCTAAAAACATCAAGATAGAAGAGTAAATGGAAGAAGTAATATCAGTGGTTTTCAGATATGATTAGCCTCTCATTTGTGGGCTTGTCCATCTGTAGCATATTCCAAGTCCTGGATAACCAGGGAATCCAAGGGGGTCTTTCACTTAAGAAAGATGGCTAGCCACCATTTCCAGGCAATGGATCTCATGCTAATAGGTAGCATGTCAACATTGAAATGTCAGCAGGTGAAAGCAAGCAAGAGAGTGGAGAACACAACAGCCTATCTCCACGGATTCACCTTCTACATACTGGTCTAGAGAAGATAATTTCTTCAATTCTTTGATTTCAGGATAGGTTTTCAGCTAAGGTTAATCAGTGGAGCATCCACAAGGACCTGATTTACTCCAGCTCAGGACGATATCTGCTGATATCAATGACAGAAGGAGATGCATAGCAGATCCCTCCACAGGATACAGCTGTTAGAGAACTTTCTCTAGATTTGGGTCACACTGAGCTTCTTTTTATTTCTCCTCTGCTTCACCCTCTCACAGGAATAACAAACCAGGTCACTCTCACAGACTCAAGACAGCAGGAGGTCTGCTTAACTCACACCCCTTCAAAACTGGCCAGAGCAAAGCTGTTCCTGAGCATAACACCAGCTAGGAGAAGTTTGCAAAAGATCTTTGGGTGAGGACGTGGAACAGACTGGGCCCAGGGGAGTTCATCTGTTAGCCTCTCACACATAGAACTGACATCTTACACAGCAGAAGGAAGTGAAACTCCATCTCTTCCTAAAGCAGTAACAGGTTCCACAATGCAGCAGGAATAACTATATCAGGCAGCCAGTGACACTGGCTCCCTTGTGGTGTTACATGATGCCACAGCATGCAAGAGAAGTGCAATAATTCAATCCATGAGAAGCAGCAGCAACTGCTTTCCTTTTATTTTGAAAGAAAAAAAAATTACAGCAAAAAGTTTTCCGGATAACCAGCTGACATGCCTGACAATTACAGCATTATAGGATATGTTCTGAATTAAATATAGTGCAATCCGTGAGAAAGTCAAACAAAAGCAGGAAAATGCATATAAAATAAAGAGAACAGACATTTACAGCATGGTGTAATCCCCAAAGGGAAAATGCCTTTCTCAGGTCTGAAAATTTCCACAAGAACTCTTGGAAATCTTACAAACCTCTCAGTATCCAACTAAAACAGCCAGGGGAGGAGAAGGCGGGGAGCAGAGACTGGGGGTCTTTCCCCAACACGATCAATCAATGCTGTTTCCCGGCTGAGACATTTGGTATTTTTCATAAAGAAATGCAGCTTTCTCTAGCGGCTCCACACAACGAGTCCAGCATTTGTGGCTAACACAGACTGGCAAAACATTCTGAGGTGCTGGTTTGGGATGACAGAGGCACTCGGTGCATCTCTGAAGAGCTTCTCAGAAAGCCCGCACTGTCCTTTCACAGAGCAGCTATTGAAGTCTCCTGCCAGAAGCATTTTCTTTTCCCAGTGCTAAATTAAACTGGCCTCATCCAACTTAACCACACTGGAAGATGCTTGGACAAAGGTTACTTCATACTTTTCCATCTATCCATGGTGATTATACATCCCCAGTTACTCTGGTATCTACAGAGGATTTGTCCTGACAGAATCCCTGGGAAGTAGGGCCACACCACAATGCCTGCTTTAGAGAGATGAATGCTGCAGTTATGTGGCACTGCAGGGTCATGCAGAGATGTCAGAGCCAGGCTGATGCCATGCCCCATCAGGTCAATTAGCTTCTGAGGAAGGCTCAAAATTTTGTAATGGGTTGCAAGCAATTTCCTGGGGTTTTTTCCGGAGTTGGCACATCCAGAGCCAGCCCAAGTGCTCAGGCTGTACAACCTAGGCATGTTCCAGAAGACTCACTGAAGGTCACAGTAAAAATCCTGTCTGAGAAGAAGAGCTAACTTCAAAAGAAGAGCATCTTTCCTTATATCCTGCAATTTTTTATCCTTACAAAACCCACAGGCTTTAAATCCTTCAGACTGCACATACTTGGAGCAAGAGACCAGTGCGTCCCAGTGAGAGACACTGCACTAATAATTATTATTGGACACTCAGCTCTGGCCTTCAGACAGCAAAACTGCATCTGACAGCACTGTCAGACCAGTGGTTCCAGTTTTAAACATGATGGCAAGTCTAAGAGCTTCACTGAAAGGGAACAAAGCACCAACGTCACTTCCATTAATCACCGCTTCCTACATCACTTGGGCATTTAAAAAATATTTACTCTCCATTCTTCTTTAAATTTCAACCCTTTCAAGCCAATGATTGACATACACCATAGCCCCACTGAGATTTTAGGGTTTATCAGTTCACTAACCTTACCAAGCCACTCTAAACACCTCACAAAGTAACAACTAGGAGTGCCTGCCCTAAATTTGCCCAAGTGAGAGCAGCTCAACTCAGCTCAGCCCAGCACAAAGGCCGGATGGGTTGGTGGGAGGCTGCAGGGCTTTAAAAAACCCTCTGGTCCCTGGCAGCAGCATCAAACACTGCATTGCAGCTGCAAGCAGGGTGCTGGGTGGTGCACCCCAAAAGCAGCACAGGGCCTTTAGCAGGATGTTGGTATTAATTGCATCCTTACTGTTAGCAAAAACACACACCAAATACTGTCAGCATGATTTACAGGCTGTTTTGTTCCGTGCTGTCAGATCATCCAGGGAACTAAACTCCTGATCTGCTCCATAACATGACAGATTTAGGATGGCATCTTGTTGTAATGGGGGCTGGCTCTTCATTATGGGGTCCCCTTGTTTGCCAGTGTGACTCCTCCTGGGTTCAGGCAGTCCCCAAAAGGGATGTCAAGAGCTGGAGAATCACATATATCATCTAATGTCCTCTTCTACCCTTCCTTACTCCTCTCTCATAAAGAAGTAACAGTGGATTTTCATGGGTGTTTTATGCAGGGACTACCCAGCCAACCAGACCCCATCTTTGCAAACTGATTTGGTTTGAATTGGTGCAAAGCCTGGCACAGGAACTCTCTGAAACCAAAATTATACACTGGACAGTCATTGAACTTGCACCCGCAGAATCCATCCTTAGACATTCTTTTAAGTTGCTCACACAGTTTCAACTAAACCCTGTTAAAACCACACCCTCA
Source organism: Entomyzon cyanotis (assembly GCA_024500445.1). Classification (NCBI taxonomy): domain Eukaryota; kingdom Metazoa; phylum Chordata; class Aves; order Passeriformes; family Meliphagidae; genus Entomyzon; species Entomyzon cyanotis. The sequence goes on along the minus strand of JAKEPQ010001000.1, from coordinate 11,773,510 downwards.
CTTAAATTGGTAGAGTTTTGTGAGTCTGCAAGACTACTTCCCTGCTCACACTGCTATGAGAGAGATGAGACTTTAGCTCCAAATGTATGAAACTTAATCCCTCTGTTTTCATAATCTACATCTTTTCTACAGCCTGTTAGCTTTGCTTGATATATTGTCCCCTGGAAACCATGAGTAACTTCAATATTGAAAACAGAAACAATAGCTCCAAACACAATGGCACATTTTACTTCCCAAACTCCATCTAAAATGGTATCTACTCATCTCCGTAGGACACTTCTTGTAGCTCTGGGGAGAGCATCTGCCAGAGGAGAGCGACCGCCCAGCGCAGCACAATGAGGAAACTGTGCCAAGCACAACATAACCACAGGTTTTAACTCCACGCTGGGAGGAGACTCCTTTGTCTTGTTTTCTTCCTCTCTCCCTACCTCCAAACCCTGAGATGTTTTGCTTTGGGGGGATTTAGAAAGGAGTACAGACAACAAATCCCGCCGCCCGAGCGGGCAGACAGATCTGCACATGTAACAGATACCTTCCTGCAGGCCTCCGGGGAGGTAACAAGCAGCCAGCAGGACAGGAGGTTTCCAAGAGCTCTGAGCCAGCTGCCAACCTTACACCCCAGCCCCAGCACAAGCCCTTCAGCTCAGGAACTGCCTGGCCTTAGGTGCCATGCTGGCATCCCCCAAGATGCTCAGCTGGCATGCAGGGATAGCAAAGGTGTTCAGTGCCTGGGAAGGGCAGACTCCAAAAACATTGGCTGTCCAGCTGGGCTTGCAATGCAAGGAGGAAAGGATTTACACACTAGAACAGAATGTGAGAACAAACCTAGGTTTGCAACAATCAGTCCTTACTGGTGCCTACTGTAATGGCATCTCAGAGATTGGTTTCTCTCTGTAGATTTACTTCTGCTTGAAAAGGACAAAGTTCATGGGTATCAGAAAAGCTGTTTTAAAGAGCCCTGTCATCACTCACACAACCACACAACACAGATGCCTTAGCTGCACACTCAGACCCACACCAGCTCTTTCTGGTCCCTGCCCCAATATGCAGCATGGACATCACTCTTTAAAATCCCAGGGGACCTGAGACCAGAGCTGTCCCAAAGGACCTTGTAGATGGACCAAACCATGACGCATGAGCGCAGTGAGACGAGGGACAACACGTCCTGCTGGACAAACACAACCCAGCACCCTTAGAAGGGAGGCTGGGACTGAAATCTTATTTTTATAAGTACAAGTCTGCCTGAGGACTTTCGTTAATTTAATTGAGAAAGAAAGCAAACCCTGGGAAAGTAGACGGGCTTGGACGGCGGCCACGGCGGCTGCGTGTGCTGCTGGGAGCCGGGTGGGCACTCCAAGTGTTTACAGGGCCTCTGTGTTACACTCCGCATGCTCGAGCCCTACTCTGGGATTTTCATTCAGATAATTATCATCCATCTCTGGACGCATTCCTTATGGACCAGATGCTACTCTATGTGTCATACCAACTAATCACATGTAATATTTGGCAGGGTATTAAAAGCATCGATGGAGGTCTTTGACAACGGTGGGGGTTATTTTGGACTTTTCTATCTCGGTAGCTTTTAAGTGGCACAGGCATGTTGTCAAGAAATACTGTCAGGGCTGTGACTTTTCCAAACGTACAGATGAGAAAACTGCTACAAGTTGTGAGGGAGAAAGAGCACATGGAGGCAGATGCTTGCATCCAGGAGGAGAGGGACTCCTTCCAGCTCTGTCCTTCTACTGGAGGTCTCCAGCCTATATTCTTGCCTGGTGGCATTTGCAAGACCTGATGGTGAGACCATGGTCAGCAGTACCAGGTGCAAGAGGCACCCAGCACATTGTTACCCACCACAGGCAGCACAGCACACCTTGAAAGCCAGAGCTGTTGTGCCCATCCCTGGCAGGGCAGCAGCAGAGTTTTAAGCCAAGGGTGGCCGCAGAGCCACATGAGCTGAGCAGCAGCATCCATTCCTTCTCAGGCAGTTGGGTACATGTCCAGCTTGCCAGTGAACATCCATGCCTGCTCTCCTCTGGCAGATGCTCCTCCAATAACATGAGGAGCAGTGCAGCACCAGGAACAGTTTGTACTTATCTAGGCATGTACTCAGTCATAAAACAAAAACATGAGTGTTCTCCAGCCTGTCTGGCCACACATGCAAACCATGATCGCCAGCTGAAGGATGCACACTGGGTGTGCATTGATGCTAGGTATGCTTGGGTGATTCAAGGAAAGAGTGCTGGAAAAAGCAAGCCACAGGAAACTGCAGCCACAACTCATCACATCCAGCAGCTCCTTCCCAAACATTTCTGAGGGGAAGAAGGTGACCTACAAACTACTTTGGTGGGCAGGCTGATGTCCATCCAGGACAAGAGCAGTGATGGTGCAGATTTCTATGCCTTTCCACATCTTGTGACCAGCTTTAGAAGCTGGATGGGGCAGACAGGCAGGGAAAACAGGCACGACAGTCATTTGTACCCTGCCGGGCACTGTGCAAGCATCCAGGGCTGTTTCCCATCCTCCCTGTGGATTTGCACTTGTCTGTTCTGTCCTCCTCTCTGTCACACAAAGCCACAATAAAGAAACATCAGAAAGATGTCCAGATTGTGGAAAAAGCCTCACAAATGAGTTGAAAAGTCCAAGCCTAACCAACAAGCTGCAGGTACCACACAGCTCTCTTCTGCCCTAGCCCCTGGCTCTGGTAGGGAATTAACATTTCACAGACTCCCCCTGAAATTACATTATGATATTTTGTCACAGAAAGTATCCAGGAAGACAGTACCTTGCAACAAAGAGATTCAGGCCACATCTAGGCCCTTTAATTCCCATATGAACAGCAGTCAAGCTGCCTGATGGCACTGCAGTATGAGACCTGGCTGCTGGCTTTGAAAGCCCACACGATCCTTGCGTCCTACATAGGGTTATTTTTCTGATCTGTCTTTAGCACCTCAGCATTATGGCTGTAAGGGATCAGCTCTAGAGAACTGCCATCTGCAGAACTTAGCATTGAATATTCAATTAAATAAATAAAAAGATACCAAGAAAGAAGTGAAGTGAGGAGGAAGTGAGACAAGGAATGACACATCGACTACTTTATACCAGGGCACAAGCACCTTCAAGAAGTAGGTTCCACGTATGCACCCTGCTGAGAGTGAGAAAAAATTCAGAGCACAGAATGGCCCGTTTTCCATCAGAAAGCAAGACACCACCCTCATCAAAGCACAGCTACTGCCAGCCTCCCTTTGTCATCAAACATGGGCAGAAAATGCATGGGAGGGCAGCAAATACACTCCCATGTCCAGCAAAGAGAACTGCTCTTTCCAAGCGACCCACATGCAAAATTATCTTGCTTAATTAGGGCTTCCTTTGGCTCAAGTAACTGACCAAATAAATTACACTTCCAGACACACACATGCACACAAATAACTGTTTTGCTGAGCCAGGTGCAGACAATTGTTTCTAGCCCTTCATCTGGGAGTGCACGTCTCTCCATGAGGTCAGATGCTGGAGAACATTGGCCAAGAACTAAGGAAAACCTGAGAGTGGCTTAGGAACAACAGAAACAAAACTCAGAAAAAATTTTCTCCACCCTGACAGGTGCAGAGATGTGATTAAATGTGCCTCAACACTCAGGCTTTCAACATGGCCTGAGCGTCACACTGCAGATCCAATATAGTCAAGGAGGCTTTGAAATCCCACCCCTGCTTTGAACCTGGCAGATCAGTATCAACGTGGAGAAGGATTTGAAGCCGGAGGAAGATGCTCATGTTTCGAAAGCAAGCGCCAGCAGGGGAAAGGGGAGGCAAAGGGGCTGTTCTCCATTACAAGAGAAACTGCAAGAGCAACTTGGGCAGGTGATCCCCTTGCCTGGATGTGGGACTGAACAGCATTAAACACTGCAAGTACAACAGAGGCTTGAAAACAAAACCAAATTTCCCTACCTAACCATACCAAGATACGCAGGAAGGTAAACTGCCAGACAGGTTCACTTGCCTTTCTGTTAAAACTGAGCAAAGGAATAGGATTCAAACATCAATTCTGCTGACAGATGGGCTGACACTGTAACAGTATCTCATCTACTTAAAAGCATCTCTCAAATGTCAGAGGTAGAAAAAAGAACTCCAGACTTCAAGTCCTGATTCTGAATGAGTCCCTCGAGGTATTGCTTCCATATTTGATCCGTGCAGAAAGAGCCTATTTCTATGATCAGATAGGAACATAGAGAAAGAAGGAAAAACTAAGATGAGGAAGAAATACTACTCGGGGCTTACGGGGTTGATTTTGAGTATAATGCTGACTTGCAGGAGCCTGACAGTTCTAGGACATGTGCAGGTGCCCTGTGTGCCTGCAAGCAGATAAAAAAAATCAAAGAAACTACTCAAAAGAGCAAGAGAAAGAGCCACTTTCTGCAAAATCAATAAATTCTAGGGTGCAGAGGCCACTTCTCCATGCTTCAGCACTCATGTAAAGGTGAAGTTTTTTCATGCTGCCACTGAATATTCAGGCACAACTGAATTCCCTTCCCAGGGAAACCTCTCTTACTCTTGCTTTCCCAACTGGGAACTCTCCAGGAGCTATTATGGTGCCACACTGACAGCAATGAGTGTACAATGGGTGTGTAGGCAATGAGTACCTACAAGCTGGCTTATTTTTTATTAAGAGAGTCACCAAACACTGGAACTGGTTACTTAGAGGAGTGGTTGATGCCCTCAGTTAAGAGGCATTTAGACAATGCCCCTAACTTGCTTTAATTTTTGATCAGCCCAGAAGCACTCAGGCAGCTGGACTACATGGTCATTTTATGTCCTTCCAACTGGAATATTCTGTTCTAATAATGAAGGCTTATAGGATGGACACACTGCAAGAATTTCTCTATTTCGGGATCATGATATTCTCTGAAGCAGAGAATTTTCTGTGAACTTTTACTGTCCTTGGACCAGAACCCAATATCCAGGACTGAATTTAAAACTCCACATGAGAACAAAATTCAGTCTGAGTTCCGGACACGACCAAAGTCGCCACTGCATCTGGATACCTGACAGCCATGTGTTAATTTATGTGTCTCTCAAAATCCAAGGGAGATGAACTCTCTTTCAGAACAAGGAATCCAAAGGACAAATCTCTAAAACTCAGCTCCCCTGCTTTAGTCAGGGCAGGGAAAAAAAGAGTGTTCTGTCTTGCAGCTCTTATGGTGCTTTTACCATCTGAAGAAAATCAGAGAAAAGGCTAATGTACATTTTGTGCCTTTAGACTAAAAATTTCAGTTTGCACCAGTAGAAATATGGAGATCATTGTTAAACTGGCCACTCCCATGGAGGAAAAATGTCCCCAGTGCTGGTGGGCTGCAGCACATGGAAGCTGCAACTGTAATCCCTGCACAGAGCTCTGGCTGCTGATCTCCCAAAGGCAGGACACAGCCACTGTCCAGCACAAGTGGTTCAGTCACGAAGTCTACCTTCCCAGTTGTCCCCATCTTCCTTCCCTATGTTGGTAAAATGCTGCTGGCAACATAACATGCTTATTTCAACAGAGAGCTCCCAAGCTTAACTAATCATGGTGAAAAAAGGGATTATTTCTTTCAACTTATCTTGCAGCTTCTCATGCCTTTTGTAGCCCCTAACACCAGACAGACGTACCTCTGCCCAGAGCTGGTGTGTGCTACTGAAACACAAATAAATGAGTAGGTCTCTATGAGGGAAGGAAAGAGTTAGTTTTCCATTCTGAATATTGACTTGAGAGCCTGATGTATTTCAAATCAACTTTTAAAAATATATTTAAAGGGCTGTCTTTTATAGAGGGACTTTGTTATGACGTGGAAAATTCACAGCTCCCAGCATCAAGCCATGGGTGGAGGGAGTCTGGAGTATGAATTAAAAATAATGTGGTTGTTCGCAGAAATTAGCGGCACCGATTTAAATCCACACTCCCCTCCCTCCTCAAATAATCACCCTGTGAACAGAGGTGGTTTATGGAGCCCTCTGGAAAATGTTCCTCATGGTCTCCATTCCGGACCCAAAATAAAATACATTACATGGCAGCAAATACTTCACCAGGGTGCTGCTCTCTCTTCCCCCAACCCACGCCTCCCATTTGTTGCTAATTAAATGAAACAGCAGGTGCTCAGACCACAAGCGCAGCAGTGCTGGAGCGAGTGCAGTGATTAAACCCCCCTGGAATGTCTTCTTGGAGAGCTGCATCTTTCCAGGGACCGGACTCTTGGAGGAAAGATGAGATTAGAGGCGAGGGCTGGGTCAGTCTTTGGCTGTGAGCTCCACAATCAGAGGGTGCTTTCGAAGGACGACAGATCCCTAGAAACATCAGGTTTCTGAGGAAGGTGCTGGCTCCTCTGTTTTGCCAAGCCACCTTCCTGGCATCCTTGCTACAGGCTGCACACAACACAGGGCACTCTGCCTCTGGGCTGGAGACATCTCCTTTTTCACCCAGATGAGACACATCATCCCAATGCAGAGCAGCCTCCCCCACACCAAGGCATGCCTGGGCACCTCAAATCTTCAGGCAAAGATTAGCAATGCAGTCCCCAAGGCAGGAAGCCATCCCAGCCTAACCCTGGGTGAGGCCAGGGAATGGATACAACACAAGCCAGAGTGTCAGAGCTGGCCACCCACATGACACACCAGGTCAAGCTAATGAGATATTCCTAGTTGCCACCCAGAGCAAATGCTTGCAAGCCCTGAGAACAATTTTGTAAGAGCAACTCACTCTTTGGGATGTGTCCTTACACCATGACTCCTCACACATCCATTTACCTGCTTGCCTCTATGCTGCAATCTCATCCACAGGTACTCCAGGGACACAGCATGGACTGAATCCACCCCAGTTCCTTCACACAAGAAGAAATGATCCTTGCTTCCACAAATGCCATCACCAAGTTTCACCTTCTGAGACCAGAAATCAAGCAAAACAAAAGGCAAATGCTATTCTGCTATTGACAGGGGTCAGACAATGCTGCAAGACATGGACAGGCATGGAGCAAGGGGCATTTAGGGGCAGCAAGAGCTGAGCAGCCTATCAAACCAGCTCTCCCTGCATCCTGCTCTGGGGCCTCCTTGTTTTGCCCCAGTGAAGTCTTTCCCCTGCTCACCATGCACCCCATCAACAGCCACGTCTCCCTCCCATCCCAGCATATCACTCTCAGGTGACTTCTCACGGCGACAAGCCAGGAGAACTGCAGTCACCCAAAGGCCACCAGTGTGTATTAACTCAGGGGGACCCTAAACCAGTCACCAACTGGGATAACATGGTGTGAGCTTGGAAATAAATTCCCCATCCCTTCTACAAATTCCATTTCTGACCACAAGACTCCATGGGACCAGGATATAATCCCAAGAAAGAAAAGCACTATTTATATTTCTGCTGAGCACTTCTCTTTGGTCACTCTGCTGATGTTTCAGTTCTTCACCAAACCCTGTCAGAAATGGCTAGGGGCTCAGGAGGAGGAGACAGAACGTGGTCATTACGGTCTGCCTTAGCTACTGCAATACAGCTAACAGTTGGCTCTGTTAAAAACACTCCAAGCCAAAGACTTCAAAGCATTTTACAGACATTAATGAATAAACTTTCTCCAGGAGGGCTGATTATAGCCCCCATTTTATGGGTGGATATTTCCAGATAACCTTCCTGCCACACCAGAAGTTCCCCCTTCCTTCTTCCACATCGCAGACTCTAAGCTCCTAATTACACAAAAACCATTTCCACATTAAGGCAATGAAATATATTTTGACCTAAGAGTCAAAATATATTTTGAACAGGATTCAGCATGAGGTTTCCTAACAACAGTCAGGAACTGACAGCCCTAGTGCTCCTGCAGCTCACAGCACACCCCTGCACAGCTGTATAATCCATGGCTGTCCCACACCCAGAACAAACCTGAAACTTTGTAGGACTCCTCTCTACCTCGGAAGCACCTTTTGCAAACTTTTCCCTTTACACAAGGATAGCCAGGGACCACCTTCATGGAGCACTTGCTCCATCTGCCTTATTCCCAGAATCCAATGGCAAATGAATCTCTACCACCTCCTCACGCATCAAAGGCTAAATCCTACCCTTACATGGAAGCCACCAGCACCCTCTAACCCTCAGCAGAGTAACACACAAGGAGAGTTGCACAAGGCAAAAGAGGTTTTTGCAAAGCTGCACTAACAGTTACCAACACACCAAAAACCATCAGACAACCTGGACTCTACAAGGATGCAGGTGTTCATCATGTGCCATCCCACAACACACATTTTCTTCACCAGGAAGGCACATGCCAGTTTTGTTCAAGCAGCAGCACGCCACTGTGTGTGACCAGGAAAAGCCTGGACTTGGATTTCAAAGATATGCAGATGACAGGGAGGCCACAACATCCCAACACACTGGGCTGTCAGAAGCCAGAGATCAGCCAGATAAAAGGAAAAGTCTGTGAAATAATTTTTTTGCTCCAGGTAGATAAGGTGTATTCTCTATAAACTTTAATCATTAAACTCATCCTAGTCCTTCGAAATAATTTTTTCCCTATTATCATTTTACTTAGTCCTTTTCTGGTTGGCTTTCTAGTCTCTTCCCATTTGGCATTTTTCCTCTCTCTTTCGTAGTGTTTTCGTGGTTTGTCCTTCATCTCTCTCAAAACACCTGGCTGAAGGTAGCAGCTCAGCAAGTCTCACTGGTTTTCTTAATACACCCTTTAAAAAACAAATGCATCAAGACCCAAGGCACATGGCTCTGATGTTACCTCTGTTTCCAAAAGCACCACTAAATCGATTAGGATCTGCCCTTGACTGACCTGGTGAATCAGAGGAACCCCTGCATGGACAACTGATGCCTCAAGAATGGCTTTACCAGAGAGCTCTGCTTGTACTGCAGAATTACAGAGATTACCCTTAAACACACTGGGATGCTTTTCTGAGTCTCTGCTTAGTGCTCTGTGAGCTTGTTCACAGCTCCTGCCATCAAGAACTTGTCAGCAACTTGCTGAAGTGGGAACCTCCTCACTGGATTGGAACTCCCTGCTCTGCTGCCTTTGCACCCTCCCAGGATCCCAGAAGGGATGGCTTCAAAAAACTTCACTTAGGGCACTTGTGTGAGTAAATGCTCAATAGCAGGTGTGGACTTAACAGGCTGCCAGCCAGGGCAATGCCAAGGGATCTGAGGTGCTATAAAAGTTCAAGTTCTCCCTTTCCTGCACAGATCCTACAGACTAGCACTCTCCTTTTAAATGGACGAGCAAAAGGTAGAGAGAGACCAAAGCCCTCAGCTTGGCTGAATGCTGTTCAAACAGGGCACCCAGGAAGGCGTGTGCATGAAGCTGTGCTTCCCCCAGAGCATCACTGTTCCTGCTTTTTGCATGACTTCACCGTGTGTCTGCTCAGCTCTGTGGGTTTTACTGCCCTGACTGCTCCACTTCAATGTTTCCCCTGAATGGAGGGAAGTGGAAATTGCAGGAGACAGTTCTACAGTGGGAATACTTGCATTTGCATGAGACATGAAACTGCTCTGCTTGCAGAAAAGGAGAACCATGCTGTGATTTGAGGCAAGCAGAAAGGGAACAGGGGGCAAACTCACAGCTTCATGCTCCATACATTGATGATGAAAAGATCAATCACTGATGGGGAAGAAGCAAACAGCACCCAGTGCTCATAAATCAGACTGGGGTGAGCCTGATCAGGAGTCTTTCCTATGGCAGACAGGACTGTACACAGTCCACAGTGGAAGAGACGCCAGTTGATGCTTTTTTGTGTCCTGTAAGCAAACCATGGTGTGACAGGACCAAGAGCTACTGCTCCTTCCAGACAGGACCTTCCCACATCTGAGCCTGTCAGAGCAGAAAGCCAAGAGGGGTGAGGTGACATGGAAAAGAGCCCTGACAGAGCCCTGCATAAACTTTCCATTATGGCTGGGCAATTTTCTATTTGCACTTAAATGCAATAATGTAAATAAACTCCCCATAACCCTTCCAGGGCTATTTAGGACGTTTGTGAAAACAACCAGCTCCTCTCATCGCGAGCCAAGGGATGCGAACACAACAGGCACTTCTCATCTCGATCTCCACACACTTAATGAAAGTGAAGGATTGTATTCCCTGCACAAAAGCAGAATTGTGTTTCAGAGCTGGGGGTGTGAACTCCATGCAATTTTGTGGCAGTATAAATAATTGAAAGCTGAGTATGATTAGGAGAGAGCGACAATGTAGTGGAGGGGGTGGAATTGTCATGCCCGAACTTTCAGGGCTTGGGTGCTTCGGGGAAAAAAAGCCATGGAAAAATCCTGCCAAGGAATTTAATTTGCACAGAGATATTCCAGAAAAAAAAATAAAAAGGCTGATCTAGATCTCTGGTAAGAGGAAATATGCTAATAAATGGCACTTGGAGAATTTGCTGCCTGTGTGAGGCCAGCAGCCTCAGAGCTGTAGCTTGGGCTGGGGCCGGTCCCACAGCCAAACCACTCTCCTGTGTTTTATTGTTCCAGCAAACAAAACCTGGAACAAGTGTAACAAACAAGTGAGCTGCTTCCAAGGCTGAGCTTTAAGTTGTGCTGTGGAGATCTATGATGAGAGCTTCCAACACCAAAATAACAGAGATGGAGGACGAATAACATGGGAGGTATATGATGAGCCTTGACACACTGATGAAGAAAGGCTTTCAGCCCAGTTTTAACCATGAATCTGCATAATCCCTTGTATGAGATACTGTCCAGGCACAAAACCAGCAGCTCTAGGCCCTATACCAAAGCTTTCCATCATGGTTCAGAATTTTGTGTAATTTCACGCATGTTTTAGATTTCCATTAGCACCACAACCTTGCAGGGACTCACAGTCCCCATACATTGGATTTTTAGTATGTAAAGCAACCAACAGCTACGAAAACAGGTCTGAATCCTTCAGTTCATTAAGAAGAACTTGTTGCTTTTCCTCTCTGTGGCTGCCTCCAGGAGAGCCCTTCCCACAACACAGGGTCTCCACCATCCTCACAGCCTCCAAGCCAGTGATAAGTGGGAGACGTAGGTACTGATGGTAAGAACAACTTACACAAACCAAAACTCTAGAAAGCAAGGGAATAACTGCAGAAAATGACAATTTTTACCAATTTCACTCTCTTCTGTGCCTGCTAGAGGCAGACCATGTATAGTTACAAGGACACAGCTAAGAAATCAACAACCTCTTTGTGATGCTTCCACGATTTCTTAAAAAAAAAAAAAAAACCAACAAAATTGATTTGCCTAACAACATATACAGCCCAGACCACTGAGACAGAGTGGTGTGGGTATCACCTCTGTTCTTGCCTTGCTGCTGTCACACCCTGAGGAGTTGGCTAAGCCACCACCTCACTTTCTAAAGTCACCCATGTCCTGGCCAGACAGGTGGATTGATGCTGAGCAACAAATATTGCCCCATAGCCATCATGCAGGAGATTCCCATGCTGCAGCATAAGGTGATATTCAAGTGCCAGCTTTATGCTCCAACAGAACCCAAGTGAAGAAGTACGAAGAGGACAGTTCCCATAGGCTGGGTCACCTTCTCAACTGCAGGTTCTTTGCCATGGTCGTTCAATGCACCTCTACTGTAGCTTGCAGGCACTTTGCCATTTCCTCATCATGGCCTTCATCTTTGTCTGACTTGTAAAGTCTCTTTAAAAACAAATACTGGAAGCTGAACAGATTGTTTTGCCAAGCAAACATTTAAATAATGATGGAAATAAGAATTATAAACAATTCCATTTATTCATTGAACACAAAGATACTGCCCCAATCCAGCTGGTATCCCAAGACACTGAGGGCTAGAAAGACAAATGGTATTTAGATAGCTTTTAAATCAGTGGAGACAACCATTCTCAGCTCAATAACCATGTCAGCTATTTTTTTCCCAGGGGCATCTCAATTCCCCTGGGAAGGCCTGTTACAAGCTGGCTGCTGGGCTGTTTTTCTGACAGCAGGCATTGAGGGGTCTCTCCTACTGAAAGCCAAGTCTTGCAAGCGTGGCAGCACCAGGACCTCCAGCATAGCTGCCAAAACACAGGAGGCACAGTCAGCCCTCACAGACAGCAGTGCAAGGTTCCTCCTGCAAATCTGTTTTTTTGCATCCCCTGCAAACCTGGCACTGCCAGGCTCTCCACACACTGTCTGGGATAACAGCAGCAAACAACTGGTCCATGTTTACACAGTAGAAAGGATGTGCCATTTCTCCCCAAGGAGCCAGCGCTGACCTTTGGGAACAGACGTGTTGACAGACCCACGTTCAGACTTCCTCCGAATTTTCCCAGTCTTGTTTCAGTTTCAATAATGCTCTTAAGGAAGCTGTTTTTAAATGAAACCCTACAGCTGTTACAGTAACTTCATGCCCACAGTTCCAAGACTATCAGGGATGTCCCTGAAGCCAAGCCCAGGGTCTGAACCTCATGGGTCAGATATGGAGCCAGGCCCCTGGTCTGGAGGGGGATTTCACAGCAGCTCTCAGTATCTACGGTAGAGCCAGGATACTGAGGCCCAACATCCCACATTGAGGGAACAGGAACAAGGGAAACTCGATTCTTGCAACCCAGACCATCCTGGCCAAGGCCAGCACAGCCCACAGCAGAAGGAGGCACATGCAGAGCCCAGCAGGAGAAACACCAATTTCACTAGGCACTTGCCCCACAGCCTGAAGCTGCAACCTCTGCCATGCTGTTCCACCCCTGCCCCATTCAGCCCCACCTTCTCCTCCAGCTTTCCTGCCTCTTCCCTTACACACCCTCAGACACACACATGCAGCCCAACAGAAACACTCCCTGAGCTCGTCAGAGGCTGGGAATCTCTCCACCACAAACCTCCCACGCTGCGAGAGGGGCAAGCTGCATCTCGTGTGCAGCCACAACAGCAGCCTTCCTTCCCTCCCTTCCCTTCCCACAGTGCCAGCCAGGAGCTCTGCACAGGGTGGCACCTACAGAAGACAATGTCACCCATCACAGAATGACCCTGCTGCTGTGGATGGCTGGGAAGACCAGAGGGTGACTCTGCTCATCCTGCTAAAGAGGCCTGGTGGGTTGAGGGATAAGAGTCAGAATTTGCAAATGCAGGAGCACACTTGCCCCATTGCATTCTTACCTACACCCTTCACCACTGATCAACTTAGTGCATGCTCAAGCTTGTCCATTACCTGCTTCTGCAGAGCTGAAAGCATGAACAACATTAAATACTAGAGGCCCAACAAAAACAGTCATTACTGACTGAGTTAGACTGCACTGGACCGCCAGAATTAGGGCTGTAGGTCTCCACTCAGACAATTAACCCAAACTAATTACTGGAGTGAATATACACAATTCCACCAGAATTGCATCAGGCACCTATCCTGCAGGCACCCTGAACTGATTCCCTGTTTGCTCTGCCCCAGGAAGACTGCACCCCGCAAAGCCACCAGGTCCTGTTTCAAATCATAGGGACCCAGTGAAATCCAGGGTGCTCAGGCATGTGGCACAGTTACAAGCAAACTGGGAATGAGAGTGGACATTACACTATTTGATACAGCTTGGGGTAATGGAGAATGGGATGTTGTTACAGAATAGTGTAACAGGAAAACGAGCGATAGCAGCACCATTCATGTGAGCTCCAGTCTGAGTAAGAATAGCAGAGATACAGACTGCAATTAATAGTTTTTATACTACCATTTTTGTTTAATGTCATCTTCAATGTTCAGTTACTCTATTACAGCACTATAAACAATCAGGATGACCCTAGCAATAGCAAATGAAGCTCTTGATGTTTTATCATCGGGATGAAAACTACTTACATGTCTTTCCTCTTCCTAATAAAAGTCTTGATAGTCTTTACTTTTTAATGTTCTAATTGGCTGCTAGTGAGTTCCTCTTTCTGTGCCACTTTGAAGAAAACCTGCTTATATCAGCAAACCACATTGGGCAGATAATATTTTGCTGATACACAAAGCCAGTGCTTGAACAGAGCCTTGTTTATTTGCCTTTTCAAAATTGTGACATTTCAGACATCTTGCAGCCAAACCGCCTGTGTGTGTCTGTGTGGAGAGACTGAGATCTGCCTACCTAACATTCCTGCCGTGGCTCCGGCGGGGATTCTCTTCGCCTCTCGCACAGCCAAACATGGGATCGTGGCATGCTGCTAAATCCAGCTGCTGTGTTTTGCCCTGGAGAAAGCTGCATTTCACCTGCTGTGAGAAAGGGTTCTGCCCCAGCTGCACACACAGAGACCCAGCCATCCTCACATCCCTTGGTCCCTCTGCTGAGGTGCTGGTCCTGTTCATGCTCTGACTGCAGGCGCTGAATAACACAGGCATGGAATCAGATCAGGACACTTGGAGTCCCTGGATAGAACGCAGCAGATGACCACTGGTGATGGAAGCTGAGACACCAGGCGTGGATCCTTGGTCCTGTTTTCCCTGCTCACTCTGCTGGAGAGGGTTTCTTAGCAGTGGGGCCAGCACTCAGCTGGGGCCATAGTAGCTGTAAAAAGCCCAAGGTGGTACTGAGCAACTGCAAGGGTGATATGGGGAGAGGGCAAAGATCCATCCTTCATACTTGCCAGCTGCAAACTTTGTGGTTGCTTTCCAGCCCAGCATGGCCACTGGCAGGCCTTGGCCACTGCATCCCCACACTTCTCCACTTTATGCTTTGGGCAATTATTTATGCACACACTCAACTGCAAATCCCCATCCTGCTAACAGCCTCCAAAAGCACTTTCCAGCAAGAAAAACATGGGCCTTACATCTGTAGATGTCTTTCACTGCACAGTGGAAATGCCAGGAGTTATCCCTGCTATCCCCATTAAACAGTGTCCTTTCTCATCTCCTTTGGGGACAACAGGAGCATTATTGAACTATCACCTCAGGACAGGATTCTGCAACCACCACCAGCAAATCCATCAGTGATGATGGGAGACCTCAAACAGCATCCAGGGAATGTGCCCCAGTGAGCTACCAGCCTGTCACAAGGGCCAGCACTATTGACAGGTGATGTTCACACCACTCTCCTGACGTTCCTCTGTTCTGCACTGCAGGCAAGGGCAAGAAAACATTCAAAATATTACATTATGAGGTAGCTTTGCCCCCACATGGTGCTCAGGTGCAAATGTCTCCCCAGGGTGAAAGAAAACAGATAATTGGATTTGACAAGCAATTTATAGTAATGCTTTCATGTATGCAGAATTAATTCAATCTTTTCAATCCTATTTACTGAAACACTGGCACCCACATGTATGCTGCTGCCATCATTTGACCCATGCTCAGGAGCAGATGTGACTTGGTTGCACAATTAAATGATGCAGCAATGCCCTGATTTAATTTAAAATCTGTGTTTACAGATATCCAGCCCTCACTGAAGCACCACAGGGCTGACACTTGGCATGTTGCTTTGGGTTCTGTTTGCTGTACTTCTCACATCTCTGTGGGGCAAACAAATCCAGTGGTATGTCCAGTCTTGCTGCCCTATTACTCATCTTAAAAACCCAATTCAAGCATATGCACTGCTGAAATAGGACAGCCAAACTCTCCTGGGATTTGAATCCTTGGGACAGAGCATCCTCTTACTGCCTGCAGTGCCTAGTAGAATTTGCAAGGAAGTGTTTATAAAATGCAGTATCTACTAATGCTGCAGTTCTCAAAACCACTGAGCCACTTCCCACAGAGACAGCCGTTTGGAGAAGGGTGGGCTCTTTTTTAAAGAAACATGAAAATGGAGTAGTGAAATTAATTATCTGTATTCCTCCCTCCTTGCTCCTGGGCAGCCCCCTGGGTTCCCCACGGGTCATATCCAGTGTCACTGTCAACGCCAGGCACTGCAGCCCTGATTAAGTCATTACAAGTCAGCCCTTGTTCCTCCACTTCCAGTCAGGAGAAAATGAGACACGTGCAGGCTTCTGAAGCCCTGAAGTGCAGCTCTGTCACTGACACAGCAGGGTGAGTGGAGTTGGCAGAGACCTGTGGACTCCAGCTGTTTTGGACATGAGTGGTGCCCGTGAGTTGGCTGAGCATTACTCCCTGAGCATTCGCTTGGTTTTCTCCTGGAAGGGCCACATGGGGATAAGCAGGGACATTATCAAAGTAGATTGATTATGCTAAGAGCACCTTACCATGCATGGTATCAGATTCCAAACCTCACATTCAACCAATGCTAGGTTAGAAGTTCAAGCTTCCAGCAAAAATCTGGAGAGCACAAGTCAACCTGAGATCTGGAGCAAATTGCCTTTGAGCAACAATCACTGCACATCAAGCCATAGGTTTCCCAAAATGCAAGTGTTATCCAAAGTGCCCCTAAGAGTTCATTTGCTTTTCCAACTCTTTGCAGGCTTCATTAGAGCTGAAAATACAAGTTGCTATTCAAGACCTAAAACAGTTTCCTTTGCCTCACCTAAAAGACGCTCAGGCATAATTAAAAATCCAGAGAGAGTAATAGGAGGGGGGAAAAAAAATCACCTATCACCTCTTGGAGTCTAAAAGCACCTTATGGCAGCCTGAGCACACAAGGCCTTGTCTCCATCTCACAGCTGGGAAACTGAGGCACAGATGGACACAGTGACATAGTATAGAGACATGGCAGGACTGAGGAAGTCTCGTGAAGACCTCAGCTTCTGTAACTCTGCACCTCACGCTGCAAGAGCTAAAGAGGCTGTAGCAGAGGGCTGTCACTGCTCATGCAGTGCTGGTCCTGACAGAGATGCTTGGGAGGGAAAAGGGTTAAAGAAGGGAATTTTGTTACTTTCTTGTCGTATTTTCTCGTGGGGGGAGAAGCGTCATGCAAGCGAGAGTTTTCCACTGGCTAGGCCCCCTTGCACTTATCAATGGGACCTTTCAGGACTCACTCCCTGATTGAGACATCATTTCCTGTCCAACACACTAACCCCATTGATAACTGCACACTTGATGGGAACTTTTCAAACCTACCAGGAAAGGCCAGGAGACCCAGAACAACATATACATGAAAACAGAACTGAGGTGAAAAGAAAAAGAAGAGAGAGAAAGAAAGAAAGAAACAGTTTCAGCCACAATTCATATGCTGACAACAAATGTTTGTGATTAGGGAGTTGTGCATCTTCAGCAGGTACACCAGGCACAGAGAAGATGCTGACACTCTTACAGCAGTGGGACTGGCAGGCCTGGCACTTCAGCCCAGTAAGAAGTGGAAACAGGCACAAGAGGAAGCTTAGGAACATCCCTCTCTTGTCTTCCTGCCACACAGCAAACAGAAACTGGGACTGGCTGTAGAAATGGTCACAGAAATTAGTTTCACCCGAAAGGCCAGGAGGCCATAATAACTGATACAGCTTACAGAACAGTAAGACAGAGACTTAGAGACTATAGACTTCAGGTGGCCAAGTACTAGAAATGAAACATAAAGGGGAGCAAAGATGAAAGTAGAGCTCTTCAAGATACCTCAGATCAGGAACCCTTTTTTTCCAATTTATCATGTGAAAAGGCTCAGGGTTACTTTTCAGGACACAGCACAGTCAGCTACCTCCTCAACACTGACCGTGAGGACTCACTTGATATTGTAACCTCAGCCTAACCTCCAAACACAAGCTCCTGCCCAAAAATCAATATTTTTCCCAAAGTTCAAGAGTCTCTCAAACCACAGCTTTTATTTTTACCCCAGGCAAATACAGTTTTGCTGCCTACCAAGCTACAATGACACAAAAATATCAGTGGATCTGGATTATTGCCAAACAGGACACCAGCCCAAAGCTGTCCCTACCCATGCAGGTGCCTGGGAGCACTACCAGAAATGAAGCAGCTGATTTTCTGGTTTCAGACTTCGGTCAGCAGCTGTCCAGCAGAAAAGCTTTTCATGAAATCTAAATATACAGGCACAGAATAGAGTAAAGGAGGTGCACAAAACAGCAGGAGCCAGGACACTGGCTGGCTAGGTAGATGGATAGGAGGAGAGCCTGGAAGGTTTCCACTGCCATCTCCATTACTGAACTGCTGTGGGAGTGTGCAAAAGCTCTGTTGTTTTCAGTTACTTGGGTAAGTAGTTTCTGGGGGCCCAAAATGTAGCACTCTCTCTGTTTTAAGTGCATCTGAAGTATTTAAAATTAGATCCCCTCTTCAATAGGAACCATTCATGAAAATGTCAGCTTTAAATGTCTTTACAGAGCAAGTTACTCACTGTGAGCATACCACCCACTTATCTTATACCCTACAAGGGCAGAGTCTGAAAAGCTTCAAGATCATGACATGTAACAGACCAAACAAGCACAAAGCTTTATTTAAAGGCACTATTAACCCAGCTGGAAACATGACTAGAAGCATGAGTAGAAATAATATTTTATGTTAGACAGGACAGACTTACCTGCAGGTCAAAGAACTTGCTGTATCTCCGGTAGATGATCTGGGAAGTCAGGTCAGACCATGTTACATTGATGATATAGACCTGTTCAGGGAAAAGAAAACACAAATCAGCCTGGGCCACAAAGCACAGGATACATCCAAAGGCTGAACAGTCAACATAGGTTAATTCCAGATCTCACTGGCTGTTCCTGCTCACAGTGATTAATACAGCCCTGGGTGCAGGACTTGCCTAAATTAAAGCCTCTTGCAGCCTTCAGCAGAAATCTCAGGACAGTTCTCAGTGCTCTGCCACACATCCCCAGCAGCAGCTCCCACCGACTATGCTCTCCCTGGGACAAAAGCTCTAATTGAGCGACGCCACATTTTCTGGTCTGTGGTAGCACACCCTGCCTTCTATCCTCCTTGGAGGGTCCCAGGGCCAGCTGGGAGAGAGCCCATGGCTAGGACAGCTATGGGAGACCTATTCCCTGAAGCAACAGCTCATCGTGGGGTGCTGATCTCCAACCCCACACTCCAGGGTGCCTTTGTATATGGAGATGTGCCTGTCACCTTTCCCAAGCAAGGAGTGGCTCTAGTTTATCAGGAAATTCAAAGGAAACTCAGCTCCACAGGTGTTGTGGAATTACAGCCAACAACACAGCTGCTTACTCACACCCATACATGTGGGACAGCAACTAAACCCTGTCACAGCACACAGCCCTTGCTGAGTCACATCAGACCACTTGGCACCTTTGGCACCCAACGGAATGTGATGTAAATCCGGACAGTGAGAGTGACACTGTTTCCCTGCATTGATGGAAACAGCAACAGAAGCCCAGAATAAGCCCAGGATTTCACTTGCCCAACCCTAGTCCATCCCCAAAACAATCATCTTACAGAAACACTGTTTTGCCAGAAGCTGTGATAGAAAATGATTCACATGCACACATACACACACACAAACTCGTACATATATGTACATATATATATATATATATACACACACAAAACACAAAAAAAGTTTTCTTTTGACCCTGGTACCTCCAAAACATTTTTAAAAGTTAAAAATGTGCCAGGTTCTGCTCTCTCAAACACTTGCCTTCAGGCCATCGCTGGTCCCACTGCCTTGATGACAGATATACCACAAGGCTTCAGCAAACACAGGATGGAGCTATCAAGGGTGACCACGCAACATTAATATAATGAAAATCACAGCTAGGACAGAACTTGGGCCTTTAAAGCAATTTCCAGGTTTCACATATGGAGTGAGATAACGATCTGGCAGAGGAAACAGGAAAGCATTCCTCCTCCCTCAGCCACAGCACTGCAGCAGGAGCTCTCCCTTTTGCCATGGATGCAGAAGTGAAACTCTGTCTCTAGCAATGGGGGATGGATAACCACCACCCTCTTCCCCATCTCCCCCAAGACACCAGCCCATCTTCCAAGCTGCTGATGCAATTGCTTCTGTACTTTTACAATTAAAAATTATTGCATTAAAATCCCTGGAGGGATGTTGAATATTGGGCTTAGCACCAATGGATTTTTTTTCTTCTTTCCCAGTAGGAGACGTGTCCTCCCAGAAACCACAGAGATCCTGCAGCCATACTTTCCTCCCTGCTTGTTACAACCACATTCAGCCCCCAAGGCAGTCTGCTTCCCATCTCCTGCAGCCCAGTTTCATGGCATTCAAAAATCAGAGATGCTGAGCACAAGCTGTTAAGGAAACCTGGAGTCTTTCTCATTATTGTATCAAACATATCTGCTGTTCCCACCAGGGCAGAGACCATCAAGGCTGGCAAAGGAAAGACTGCCCAGGGGTAAGAGCAGGACTCTCAGCAAACCCAGGTTACTCCTCTGCTGCATCTCAGAATTCTCCTGCAAACCCAAACCACATAACCTCCCTCCTGCAATGTCCATATACACAAGGGTGACACCAGCACTGCCCTGCTTCATGGAGGGGAGATAAGACTGTGTAACATGAAGGTTTCAGGTCCCCTTTAAAGATCTTACCCACGCAGTCAAGGCAGAGGAGTCAGAGCCTGGGAAGGAAGCTGCTGTTGCCAATTTTCAGGCAAGCCACACTACACTGAAGAATATTTTTCCATGTGTTTGTTGTGGGAAAAAAAAAAAAGTTTGTAGCTTCACTCTGAGCTAATTCACACACAAATATTTCTACTCATTCTCTATCCAACAGCTACTTTCAGATGGAAAACCCATTCGATTAAAAACAGATCATGACAGATGGGAGCTGAATAGGATCCAAAAGCAACCTCAGATACTGTAATTCTGGCCCTGAGTTCTCACAAAGGGGATGAGACAGGAGGAGAAACATATTGCACATGCAAATAAAGATCATAATTTTTCTTTAATTATGCATCTTTTCTCCCAAAACTAGAAACAAAACACATATGCCACAGACAGCCAGGCACTTTGAATTTCACGGCACTTCAGGCTTCTCTGTGCTACTCTTCAGAACCCACAAAAAGTGTGAGTTCCTGAAATTTTTAACAGCCTACAAGACTGCTTGATCCAAATCTGTTCCAGGCAGGAGTCAATCCTGCTTCAAGACTCCAGTTTGGTGGTGCAGTAAGTGGCACAGTACCGCCATGACACAAGAAGGGGCAGAGTTGGGTGCACAGGGATATTCTGGGCAAGAGGCTGGATTTATTTGATGGAGGGAACAGGTGTAGGAGCAGCACCCCTGGGGATGTGCAGATACATCCCCAGATCTGAAATTCAGGCTCTGTGGGAATGAAGCTGCCACTGACTTCAGTCAAGCCAGGATTTTGCTGCACATTTAGGACAGCAATTAAATATTTTCTGAGCCTAAGGTCTCTGCTGAGCCTAAGGTCTCCTCAAGCTTAGCAAGTGATGGATAGGGCAGCATGCAGATACACTGACTTCTGTTTCATGGAAAGATTACAGCAGAAGTGAGACAAGCCTTTAATCATAACCTGGTGCTATGTGAAGTGAGAAACCAGCGGGCTCAAAATCTGCTTGGTGGGAGACAGGTGCAAAACCTAAACCAGCTATTGATCTCTTTTGCTTGTTTGTCCAAATCAAATTGCTTCTCAAAAGCCACCATTTAAAATAATGGGGTATAACTGTTTGGTTGAAAAAGATCTGTAAAATGCCAGATTATAAATGCAAGGTCTAAAGGTTTCAAAAGCCTTAGATATCACATTTCTCTCCCTTAGAGATCAGACTTTGGAAGTTATTTGCTTCTGCTGCCTTGGTCAGACCCATAACCTTTTCATGAGCAGCAAACATCACATCAGCTTACCTCACCATTTTTTTTCTCAGATCTTAAAACGGATTGCTGTGAAAGTGATCAACAATATCCCAAGAGAGAAGGAGAAAAGCAGTCCTGGGGGAGCCCAGGGTCATGCAAATGCAACGGGACAAGGAGGCAGCAGGAAATATCAGATAAATATGGAGAGGCATCCCACGCTCGAACACCCAGCAGAGCCAGCATCACTCTCACAGCCGCCTGCAGAGCCAAGGGAAGGCTTTCTGTGGCACCCAACAACTCCCCAAAACTGAGCCACACAAGCCACCACTCCAACACGCAGCTGGTCCCGCCCACGAGAGAGGCCCAGGTCCTTGGCACATTCTGTCTTGATAAAAAAAGATAAAATCAAAGTACTTTACATGTCTTGGAGCAAGCTCTTTCATCTAAGTACAGTGTTTTCCTATACACAACTAAATTGTAATGGGGATTCCAAATTACTACAATAATTAATTACTAAAGGCAAAGAGACCTGCTTTATGTATCTGCCATGTTTATTACCTTAAAGGAGTCAAAACACAGATGCTATTCAAATGCTTCACCTTAAAAATCCTTAACAAAAGGTCCTTAACAATGAAAAAAAATTGAAGTACAAATGACAAACATCTCACTGCACAATGCCTGTGTGCTTCAGCCACTAAGAATGTTCAAGTTTAAATTTCACAAATTCTTTTTTTTTTTGGGTCTATTATTATATTTTAAACTAAATCCTTCATCAGAGAAACAAGAAGCAGGCCTTTAAAGGCTGTAGAATATTAATCAAAAACTGAGCTTGATAAGTAGCTCTTAATATTCACAGCTTATGAAAGAAGGTGCAGAGTGCCAGGGGGATATTATCAGCTACTAATTATTGTTTAATTCTAGCTCTGGGAAACTTCTGCTTTACCCACCACAGAGAAGAAAATTTATTGTAAACTGAAGTCGTTGCTCTCCCTTTAATGCCTACACAAGCAATGAAGAGAGATGACTTCCTACTACAAAATGCATCCACTCTAACGTCACTGGGCATGACCTTATCGTTGACTGTCTTGTTTTCAATGGAAAATATCCAGTTCTAGCCAGCACGAACCCCAGAGGTAACAAATTCTGGTTATTCTCATGTGACCGATTTTTCAACTGTTTTTTTAGAGACTAATGTTTTGTTGTCTACAGTCAGATGAGCTGGAGTGGAAGACAAATGTCTGAAACCAGTCGTCTGATGAGGCCAAGATAAGAGCACACACAAATACAAGAGCTATAGGCAAAGAGGGGATTAAAGAGCAGAAACCAGAAATATCCCTGCACACATAAGAGAGGGCGTTGTTAACCTTTAATAAGTAATTACAGTAAATACCAGCTATTAAGAGAGTTCTATGAATGCAAAAGACAATGCTATGGTGCAATTTGTATGCAGATACCATCACGATATCCCCTTTTATCCTGGAAAATATCAGCGTCTTCAAAGACTCCTATTAAAGTGTTGGATGTTTGTCCTCCTATGAATCAGGACTGAGCTGGAAAAGACACACCTTCTGCCCTGTACTCAGATGCTATCACTGACTGTGAGCTGGAAGCTTTCCACCAGCACAGCTCAGCATGTGAATGCTCCCTGGTCCACTTCCATGCAAAGTCAACTAAGCCCCTGCAAGGCTTGCAGCAATTTCAGCTGCTTCATTTACCTGGTGAAGTTTGTATTAAAACAGCTCAAACTGCAGCAAAGTCAACATACATCTGTGCCCTAAATTACCAGAGTACAGCCACTGCACCAACACACTGTTTGCATAACCATTTTAACGTCAAAGATGTGTTGATGAGTGCAAATTGGTGCTGGCCCAGATCCAGATTTGAAGTGATAACAGCCTAGAGACAGCAATTTTGGCACCCACAAGACCAAAGCAGAAAAGCTGTTCGGCTTCCTGATGCAGTGTGGTTGATTTTTAAGGAACTTCTTCCACCCCGTAAGACACTGGCACCAGTAATGGGTGTTTCACCAGGATGAGGAGCCCCAGTGTCCTCAATTCCTGCCCGATACAAGAGCCAATGTGGCAACAGGAGGAGTGGAATGCTCCAGGAATAAGCATGGAGAATGTAAGCCCTTCTCCCGCACACATCACCTGTGCCTTCACTTGGCTCCGATCACATCTGACTCTGGATTCAGTGAGCGCAGCGTGGGCCTCTTGCCCAGCTCACTAGCATCCAAAAGGCCCTAAAAAGCACTGTAAGACCTGGGAAATTCTCACAGAGATGAAGTCAGACCCTCAGCCCCCAGCCAGTGGTAAGTCCATCACTGGTGCCATGCAATGAGGTCACCTTTCAGCACGATGGTCTCCGAGGTGCTGCAGCTCAGCTGGGGCAGGGCCAAGGAAGAGCTATTTTCAAACCCACTCCAGAGCTCTTCTCACTCCAGGATTTTGAAGACTGAGCTGAGAAAGAGAAGAGACTTGGAAGAAACATGAGACCCAGGGAGCCCCAAAGAGGATAGGTCCTTGCAGGGTGGTTGCTGCCAGGGCAGGGTGCCTCAGAGCAGTCCCAAGGCGGGGCTGACGCGGGCTGCTCGCAGGTGTGGGGCGCCTGGCTTTCTCATACACCAGATGTGGTTTCACGGACACCCCTCTACCCAGCTCATGTTTCCATTACCAACAGGGAAAATGTAACTGAGAAAAAGCCAAAATGACCCAGGGGTCTCATGGACAAATGTTGCACGTACCTAATTTTTGGAAGCAAAGCAGAGTTACAGTGTGCTAGGAGGGAGCAAACTGAACAGCTCTAGCATTTGCCAGTTCTCATCTATGAGCAGCCACCACACACTCAACTAAAGCAGGACATAGCAACTCCTGGTTCCATCATAATTTGCAAGCTAATTTACAGTCAAAATAAACATACAAGTGATGGGAGAGAAAAAAAAAAAAACAGAGAGAGGAGATACAAGAGTTTTCCTTTCTTCACTGATTTCTTTTGTGGATCCTGTTTCATCTCTAAACTACAGTGTAAAAGGACTGCTTCTCTTTTCAGCCATATCACACCAAATCTGTTCTGATTACTCAAAAAATAAACTCATTTCTATCTCCAAATCTAGCCACGCTCTCAAGCTCTCAAGCTGGGTCCATTCTAGTTCAGAAAAGCCCACCACCACTGCAACCTGTATAGGCACAGATCTTCCTTCTGGTGGAGCAGTAACCAGAGTGCAATCTGCTTCTCTTTGCTAAATCCTGGTACTTAAAAACAAATGAGAATAGCAAACAACTGCCTCAAGGCAGCCAGCAGACATCCCTGGAACACAGGAAGAGGAACTCATTTGAGTATGGAGGCACCTGGCTGGATGATATTGCTGGTTTCCTAGCTTTAGGGGGACAGACCAGACATAGAACAGGGCTGTGTCTGAATGACGAATCCAGCTCATCGTGTTTACACAGGCAGAATAAGACAATACTTAACCTCCCATATTTTTCTCATGCACTGATGAGATTTTAAAGCCCACAGTTTACACTCCAACTTAGTCTCAACTTCACCCCTCAGGTTTTTGGCATTTGCCAACTTGAATTTCTAAACACTATCTCCAGGCCTTCCCAGCATCTTCCTGCTAAGAAGATGCTGAGGTGCCCCATACAATCAGAGCAATAAGCCAAAAGGAGAAAAAACCTCCCTGCTGTATTGCTTTGCATGGCCATGCAAATGACCATGAGAGGCATAAAAAAAAGGTGCAATTTGCAACCATGATTTGCGGCAGTAGCTTGACCAGAGAGCTGCAGAACTGGAACAGCTGGGAGCCCTGCAGCTTGGTTACAAACCACCTTTGAGCCTCTTGCCAGGCTTGTTTGATTACTTCATTTAAGTTCATTCTTGAGGTTGTGTGAGCAGAATATGATGTGTCTGATTCTTGCAGACACACAGTATCTGTGCTGCATTAGCAGCGCTTTGTTTGTTTTTGACTGACATCCTGGGTCATGTCAAAGACCTGTCAAGGCTAGCTTAACTCCAGAATATCCAACAGCTAGAGCTTGTGGAAAGAGAATAAGAAACAGAACTTGTACAGACTGGTCACTTCCCTGCTACCACTCCCCAGATTATGGAAGCAGATCAGCAGCTTCCCTGTAAGGGGAGGAGACAAATGAAGTGGACAACATCCACCTATTACATTTATATGTATGCATGAGGGAGAGGGAGCATCTGTGCAGAGCACAATGAGGACTCGTATTTCTGTTTCCAGTCTGTTTCAATCCACCTGCATTTACTTTCCATGTGTGATGGAACTATTTGTGAAGCAGAGTAACCACAAGACTCAGTTTCTGCCATTTAAGAGTTGACAGATTATTAGAAAACACAACATCTAAGGCTACAGAGCATTAGAATTGTAGAATGACAAATGTGAAATGGAAACAAGAACATACAGGCTCTCTGTGAAACCTGCCTCCCTTGTGGCCTTCTTAAATACCCTACCTGGGTCTGAAAGAGGCTGTCTAAGGCAAGCAAACAAAAATAATACAGCTGCACTTGGAGGTAAAGATTTTTCAGCTTACTGCCTCTTAAATCTGGATGCCATCTGACTTATAAACTATTTTAACTCAGTGTTTGTGTCCCTCTCCTCAGCAGATGGTTGGTATTTCATGAGGACCCTAAAATATGAGCATGTCCTGGTGGAGGAAGAGAATCTCCATTCCAAAAAAGAGAGTCGGAAAATGAAACAATCAACAGCAAAAATAGACTCTTGAATTTTAAATCCTTCAAGTTTCACTGACCAATTTTGAATACAAGAACTGCATCAGTTTCACTAAATTGGTTTTAGAAATTGATTTGCAACTGAAGTTGTTCTGAAATGAAACGTATCACCCCCAAAGAGTACAGCTTAATGTAGAAATCCTCAGTGTCAGTGCTGGATGGGGAAGTGATGTGCCAGTCACTTCTCATCTCCTACATCATCATGTCAGTGCAAGGAAAAGGTTAGACACAAAGGGGAAACAGCACTTTAAAAAAATTATTTTCCAATATGAAATTACTTAATTCCCCTATCCCTCTTCTCTACACACTAACAAATCTTAAAAATTGGCTCAAATCCGGCTTCATCCTGCTTCAACTGAAATGAGTTTTAACAGGAGAGCGTTGAGACAGATACGAGAGTCTTTAAGATCGCTCCTTAGTTTATAACACATCTTGCAATCTTCAGCTGTAAGAGATCACTCTGCTGTCATCAATGCTGGCACCATTCAGATGAGGGCAATCTCTGTATATTAAATCCAGTCCTGGTCCAAATGGATACAACCTGCATCTGGTTTTGACTGCCATTACAGCATCATTAGACCCACAGAAGCCACCAAGAAGAGTTTAATTCCCTTCTTGGTGCTGGATCAAACTTCATATGAAAGCAAGACTGCTAAAGTATCAGAAGGATGCTGTCAAATCAAAGAGACTAATGAGAGAAGCAGCTGAATTGATTCTGGCACAAGAGGAATTGACTTAGGGGATGTTCAAAATAGGACAAGTAGAGCTCTGCTCATATTTCAAGCAAAGGGATCTTTGTCATCGAGTGCCCTGGGGCCAGGGATACAAGAATAGCTTGGTCAAATGAGAACTAACAGAAACCCACTTGCTACTGTGTTAAGTGCATCAAGATTGACAAGACACAGAGAGAAAATAAAACCCAGAAATTGCTGGTTTCTACTTAACACCAAGTCTCACCCACCTTTGCACCAAGTTATTTGTGCCCGTGGGAGACCTCTTGGAGCACCTTTCTGCTCTGAGAACAAGGCATGTTGTGCCAGCAGGCTTGGCCTGATGCATCTCCCCAGCTCCAGAGCTCATGTGCAATGCTGGAGCACACAAGCTTGTGGCCACATGAAGACACAGCACACCATGGCATTGCTAAACCCATTTCATGCAAAGTCCCAGAGTGGTTTTGCTGTAGCTACAGAGCCTCACTGCCTGCCCAGTCTGCCTTACAATCGCAGAGAGGCGTTGTTGCTACAACCCAGCCTCCCTTTTGGCTTCCAACACTCAGGATTCCTGCTCTGCAGCAACACTTGCATGTAGTTTATATTAGCATGCAAATCTTCCGGCTTTGATTTGTAACCTTACGTATGACCCCCAGATGCAGTGTTGGAAAAGCAAAGCAAGAGCCTGGGAAAATGAGCAAAACTCCTCCAGGCCCTTCCAGAACAATGACAAAGCTCTGGGACATTCTTAGTCCAAATAATGGAAATCTCCTGGGATTTTGCCATAGAATAGTGGGATTTTTTTTCTTCTCATTTTGAGTAGAGGGAAACAAAAAGTTCATGTAAACCAAGAGACCCCCAGATTCACAAAGCCAGACCTAAGGGGCACAGTACATTAAGTGTGAAAAAAAACCAACTCTGAAACAATCTCTTTTAGTTTCTATCCTCTGTATGCAACTACATTTTTCATGCATTACGGAAGGCTAAACCTTGAGGTGAAATCAACATCAATGAGCAAAGCATCCTAGAACTGCCAGCATAACAAACTGACAGATCACAGGATGGTGTGGGTTGGAAGGGACCTTGAAGATCATCTGGTTGCAACCCTCTGCCATGGACAGGAAAACTGTATTTGCATTTTAAATGCAAAATGATAGAAGAGCAACTGGAAAAAGGAGCTACCCTCAAAACAAAAACACCAGTCAGCAGATGTGCAATGTACGTAGATCTTTAATTATACTGCATGACTACATCTATCTATATAAAAATATAAAAGAATGAATGTTCTCTACAGAACAATCCTAACAACATAAAACCAATTCCTGAGAAAAAGGGAACAAACTTCCACAACCCCAGAAAGACGCAATGGTGAAGTCACTGGAAAAATGTCTTTCACTGTAGTGACCTTTGACTTCAGGCTTTAGAGAAATCCATGTTTCTTGTCAGAAGAAGAGTGAAAGAAGAACATATTTTTGTGTCCTAGTCTTGTAAATGATGTCTGAATTGCACTGCAAAATGCCTAGAAGGCAAACATGGAGCACTCTCTTTATTCCAACCCTCACCCCCTGGCCTTCTGGCCAAACCAGGAAAACTGATGCAAGAGTCCTGTGCAGAATGGATTCCCTCCCGGCAGGGCACGGCACTCAATTAAACACAAAATTACCTTCTTCCTGTGGACCTTCAGGGTTTTCAGGAAGATACTGTGCCAAATCCTCACACCCTCAATCACCGCCTCGCTGCTAAGTTGAACTATTGTCTCTGCCCTTTCCTTCCCTCCTACTCTTCTCACAATCATCCTCCT
Organism: Entomyzon cyanotis; assembly: GCA_024500445.1. Classification (NCBI taxonomy): domain Eukaryota; kingdom Metazoa; phylum Chordata; class Aves; order Passeriformes; family Meliphagidae; genus Entomyzon; species Entomyzon cyanotis. Next base: position 11,744,756 of record JAKEPQ010001000.1, on the reverse strand, counting down.
TTTCCCTCCTTTTCCCACGCTTGGCTTCCTGCCTTCCCACTTGCAGGAACACCCTCTCCCGCCCCAGCCGCGCAAGACCGTCACAGGCAGTATAAACCCAGCCCTCTCCAACTCTGCAGTATTAACCTGGGCCACACACAGGCAGAGGGACACTCAGCCATCCTCCCTGGTTTCCAGACTGCCTTTGTCCAGCACACCAGGAGGAGCCAGCGTTGCTCTGCCCTGCCAGGATGCACAGAGATGGGAGAGATGCTTTTTTCAGCCTGGAGCAATACCATAATCTGGGTATTTCTGCTCAAAACGTCACCTGATCGCCAACTCTGTCTCCACACCTGGCTCAGGTACTGGCACAAGCCACCACCTGGGCTTCTGCTGTAAGCCTGGACTCTTACAGGGTAGGGGTGAAGAACATTCCCAGGGATTTACAATCACTCTAAGCTGGGCTTTGTCAGTTCCACAGCTTCCCTGGAGACATGCACTGCTGTTTGGCAATCAGTTTCTGTCAGAGTTGCCAGGGGTGGCAGTGGCCACACTAATTCCTTCTCATTTCGTATCTCAGGCACAAGCCTCACATAGCCTGGGAGTTACTCATTTTTGGAAGGAGGGTGTGCAAGTCAGCGTGTGTCCCATTAGAAATAAGCTTCTCAGGGCCATGCCCATATTATATGTTCTATCAAAATCACTAATAAAATATGAATCAGCAAAATGACTGTATAAGTTTATATTTCTGTCAAGTTCAGGGCTTACGGTGCCTTAGAACAATAAACAATCTTATTCTTTTCACTCCCCAAGCCTGAATGCTCTCCCACTCTTAGCCACTTAAAGAGAATTATTAATGTTGCACAGACAGAAAGTCTATTAAATCTGCTTAAGTGTCCACCCAAAGCCCAGAAAGATCACTGTCGGTAACAGCAGGCTTTCAAGAACTAATACAGCTGCACTTAACGCATCAGCATTTGGAGACAGCAGGAATTTGCTAGGCAGGATTTAGAGAAAAAGTCCTAGTTTTATGCAGTCCTAAGTTGGGATCTCAAACTAGTCAAAGCTACTCATCTCAGACCCTTCTCTACCTTTGGTGGTGAGGGTACACATCCACCTCCAGAGCTGCCTCTTCCTCTGCCAGCAGGAAGAGACAAATCCAGCCAGACATCTAATGTCTACAAGGCTGAAGTGAAGGTGGATGTACAGTAAGGAAGGTCTACATGGTGCAGAGATGCCCAAACTGACACTGACCTGTATCTGCTCTATGATGCTGCACTATCAGTCCATGCTGGTCAGCAAAGAACTTGGCTGGGTCAGCTCATTCACATGAAGAACCCTAAATCTTTGCAGGCCACATGAGCTCACTGATAGTGATGTAACACTTCCATGTGCCTGACCCTTCTAAAAACAAGGATTTGACTCCAATCCTCATTCAAGAGATCCAAAGTTTTTAACCTGGGTCCGCAGAGTGATTGTAAATTCTAATTTATGAAGCGCTAAACTGAAAGGAGCTGGAGGCACCACTGTAATTCACCATGAGGCAGATGTGCAAAGGGTAGGAAGAGACAAGCCCTGCAGCCACCTCCCTGCAACGATCTCTGCTCGAGGGCTGAGCTGGCCAGGGGGCAAGCTGAGCCGAAATCACTCACCCTCCCTGTGCAGGGCATGAAGCAGTCGGCTGAATGCCACAAAACCACACGAGGTGTGAATTACAGCATCTTAACTCACACCCTGAAGTGTCTTATTGCAAAATGGCTCTGGGCAGAGGTGGGATTTTTTGTTTCCAATGCTGTAATTCCCCTGTCTCTTCTCTCTCCCCCACAAACGTCCCTCCAGTAGAGGTACATCCAAAGAAGATCAAATCTCACCCTCCTCAGCCCTGTGAAATGCAAGCAAAACTAGCAGGACTTGGCCCACTGTGCTTTTTCTTAAGGCTTCAGTAATATTAAATTAATAGTCTTTAAATATAAACCACTTGTTGCCTTGGAACAACACGAAGAAGGATGTAAAATCACCGGATTCACCGATAGGTGCTATCGGTGGGCCCTGGTGAAAGGGAAAGCAGAGTGCCTCCCTTTCCATCTGCCTCCATGCATCCCTCTGTGGCAGGAACAGATGGGCTGCCATGAGGTGCAAAGGAAGGTCTCAAGTTCAGGCTCCATTCTCCATGAGTCCAGCTCTGTTTGCAGGCTGCTGATGGGAGCTGGCTCTCCACCTGCACGTTCACAGGTCAGAATAAATCCTTGCCCACACACCAGCAGACGCAGACTGTTAAATGTGAGGGTCTGCCCTCAGCAATTCCACTGGGCCACGAGCTCCAGGATTTGCACTGGTCTGCCTCCAGTAGAAGGAATGGGCATCCTGAACATCCCCTAGGTGCAGTGACAGGGTGATTCATCACTCCAGGGGCCAGTAGGATATATTCCAAGGTTTAAAAAAAAAAAAAAAAAAAAAAAAGGAAAAAAAGAAGAAAATCTGGGGCAGAAATCTGCTCACTGGTCGACCAAATTCCACTGGAAGCAGCAAGAAGGGAGTAAGTCTTCCACAAGACATCCCAAATCCTGTCTGACACAGCCACTGTGGCTGCCCTCATTTGAAAGAAGGTATGAAGTCAGACAAAATGAATGCAGGAGCTCTACCAGACGAGAAAGCCACAGGCTCAAGTGCCAGAGAGACACCATTGGGCTCCCACAGTCTCTCCTCTCTATTAACCATCCAAACTGCTCCTGAGGGTAAGCAAAGGAGGCCATTTGGAGAGCAGACTAGTAGTTTTAGTGGAGGATAACCACCAGCCCTGAGACATGGCTGACCACAGGGCAAAACCACAGCCCCACCAGCATTCTCCAGGAGTGTCTCAGCAAGCCCAGGACTGCCCTGGATGGGATAGACAAGAGTGCAGCTTGGGCTGCATGGCTATGTCCTACACTGTCTGTACTCCAGAGGACATGATTTCTGCTTCCCGCAGCTGCCTGTGAGGCTTCTTCACCAGCAACATAGACAGCCAAAAAGTTCCTCAAGTTCGTTGTGGCCTGCGACTGTCGAAGTCTTCATCTTCGTCATTTTGTCCAAAGAAGTGACAAATTACAGTGCCTGGACTTCTACAACTGTTGATCTGAGGGCTCTGTGAAAATCCTGATTTGCTGAGTATCATCTTTCTAACATACTTTTGGGCATTCCCAAAAACAGGTCCATGCAGTTGGTCTACAACCCTGACCAAGTATAACAATCCAGCCTTGTACAAATGAGCAGGAACCCTCCAGCCTGACATCTCCACAACTCCAGCACATAAATTGCTCCAACACTCTCATTTCACACATCAGTTACAACCTGCCAGCTTTCAGCTGGAGATGACTGAATCCTCTCCATGTTGGCTCACCTCTTGCCACAGCTGCAGCAGCCTACACACATTTCCAACCCTTGTTGGATGCCACACTGCCAGTAGTGCAGCCCAGGCAGGGATCTGAAGCAGCCCCTCCATGGTGGCAAGAAAGCCAAGCCATGACTGAGGCACTCAGCAGCCAGGACTCCGTGGAGAGGCTGCCACGTGGCTTTGGTCTGTCACCTGCACCACCTCTTAGCTTGGAACCACAAACAGCCACAGCCAGCAAGCATGTCACCAGCTCCCCAAGTCAGCAAATCACTATCACAGTGAGAAATCACAGAAAACAGAAAAATGTCACACTTCCAGCTGATTAGCCCCATTGCAGTACCATGGATTTAAGGAACAGGACAGGCAGAACAAGCTGAAGTTTTTTCAGGAGTTCAGAGGAATCCCATCTATGGGAAAGAGGTACCAATTCCCATCTGCAGATCTGGCCACTCAGACAGGTCCGCCAGTGTACTTGGAAACACCTGACGGGTGGACTGGAGACCCAGCTACCTTCTCACTGACATGGGAGCCCTTCTTAGCCCAAAAACTAACTCCAAAACACCACTGAACTACAAATCTCCCTGGCATGGTAAATTATCGAAACATGATTTAAAAGTGAGCTCCGAAGTGAGGGAGCTCAGCCAACCCCTGCATCTGGCCACAATATTCAGAGTCAATCCCCCAGTTAACAACCTCAGATTCCATTGAGGTGTGACATTAAAAAACAATCCAACTAATATCCCAGCCATGTCCCTTCATTCTTTTTTTCCCTTGAAAGGACATCTGGCATGCAAGCCTTGGGTTTTCCCTCATCCTAGAAAAACCAACAGCCACATTTTCCAATGGTCTCTTTTCCCTATCCAGGGAGTGGAAGGGATGCAGTCAGTTAATGCATGGCTCCTAACATTTTTCCAATGAGTTGTTTGGACTCCCATTCCCTTCTCTTCTCCCAGGGAGAAACACAGCTGCTATAATCAGCCTGTTGCTGGGGAGGGGATGGAAATACCATTCCTGTCACTGCTGCATAAAAATCAGCAGTTGACAGTGACAGATTGCAACGAACTTACAAGCTCCTTTCAGAAGGTAAAGCATCTGTCTTATCACACATAGAAAAGCCCTCCAGAAACAAGTGTCTCAGACTGGATGTATCTATCTACAGAAGCAGTCTGTAAATCTGTTCCAAAAAGTAACTCAAGCAAAGCTCCCTCCGCATCCAGGCTCTTGCCTTTGTGACCCCTTTAGAAAAGCAATTTCAGAGCTGCTCTAGTGGAGCAAACACTGATTTCAGTTGCAAAGTACAAGGGATGCAGCTCTTGTGCTCCAAGCAACTGTTCTGTCCTAGCAGGCAACAAACATGGTGATAGTGGAAAATATCTGTGCAGTATCCCGCTTTTAGGTTGACATGAGCTGAAATTCTCTTCCAACTTCATGTTCTTGTGATTTTTTTTTTCAGCTGCCAAGAAACCATCTTTTCACCAGAAGGAAGTGTGGAAATGGGTTTGGACATCTATCACACTAGAGCAACCTGACCAAACTCCTCATGACAAAGCCAGGTAGGACTCAGACCAAACCAAACAACATAAAGAGTTTAGCTCCTACCCTCAAATGAGCATAGGGCCAAGGGCCACTGATGCCAGTGGGATTGATGTGAGGATGGCGCTTGTGAGAGGCCCAACCTGAACTGTGAAACATTACAGAGTTGTTTTCCAAACATGAGAACATGGCCTTAGAAAGAACCATAGTGACTCCAGAAGAAAACGGAATTGAAGCAACACAGCTGAAATGGAGCTTTGTTTGGAAGCTCCACTCCAAGAACCAACTCAACCTCATCACTGGCTCAAAGCTGAGGGGATGACATCTGGAGGTGAGGGGAGTGGGAGAGGCTTTTCCAACAAGGGAAGAAGAACTCTTTGAGAAAATCTTGTTCTTAGGTCTTAAAGACCCATGAAACAAGGAGGTAAAATGCAGAGGGAATTCACTAGCTTGAGAATACCAGCACCTGTACACACACCTGGGACAGGCAACCTTGACAGTGCCAGACACAAGACAGAAGCAAAAACGTTTTGGAGGCAAGGTTTTTTCCAGGAAAAAAGAGCAACGTGGCTATAAAATAATGCATTTTCTTACCAAGTCTATTTCAAGCCTTGTGCTACAGGCAGCACTTGCCTGCCAAGCTGGCTACTGTGTTTCTCTTCACTCTGTGATATTTATTTGACTGGCGAGATACGATTTCAGAACTATAAAACCCTCCTGGAACACTCTTCCAATAAACCAAATTCCTTTTCTTAGTAATCACTTTATTTGACTAATTATTAGCAGCACTTGGAACAAAATAGACACCGCAGGCAGAATCCAAGAGGGTTCAGTCCCTGCCCAGCAGCTGTTTATACACTGCCTGAGAAGGACCAGGACTGAGGTCTCCATCTCAGCTCCTCATCCTGGACAGCAGAAAAGCAGGTGGTCTACTGGGAGCACACTGGGCAGCTGCTTACTCTAGGGAGTGATGTATTCCCAAGGTTAACAACACCTGACTCAACTTTATGTCCTATTCCGGACTAGAAAGATGCTCTCTTTAGGTACTCACCTTCAAAGAGTAGTCCTATCTATCCACCTCAGCATAGGCAAGGTTGCTCTTAAAGGGTGCAGTGTCCCTCTGCAATGAAGAAATTGCCCTTTGGCAGGAATGGGGCAGAGCAGGAGCTGTATTTTCCCTATGCAAAGCAAACAGAAAGTACGGTCCTTCCATCTCTTTCTCAGCAACTGATGATATCATCTGGATGTAGTACCTGACAGACTGAACTGCATTGTAGAGGAACGTCTAGTTAAACCCAGACAAAATCTATTCTAGGGGCACTGTAGAGCAGAGATTAAAATTCAGGAGTTGGAAGGCAGTTATTCACAGATATAAAGAGGGAATAGCTTTGTGAAGCAAGGATCAAGGACACATTTATATTTAAATTCACAACTAATACAGGAGGGCACGTTGCTGAGATGCAGCAGTGCAGTGCACCCCATGCAACTAAAGTTGTCCCTCCCAGCAGCAGAATAAACTCCCTGGAGTCTCTCTGAGGCACACGCAAATCCTCTGGGATATTCCTATGGGATATAAAAAGCCTGCTGACTCGCAGGCATGGGGGCACAGCAGCTCAGTCACGCACAGGGATTTTCTCTTAGCACACCTCTCGTCTCACTCTGCATGCAGGCACACAGACACACACAGCCCAGCAGGGATGGGATATCCCAGAACCAAATGCTTCAGAGAGTTCAAACACCAGGCACGTCTGATGGGGAGAGAGCTCAGGCTTCAGCATCACGGGGAAGGAGGGCCTCCCAGACCCCAGCCCACCTCCAACTCCATCTCCTCTCCGGTGCCTGAGCAGTATTTCCACTGAAGTTCTATGTTACCATACACCCATGTTTGAGGCACAGAGCGAAGGCAATCCTGGGATGAACCTGTCCTGCACAACATGCAGAAGGCAACACAGTTGTCCCCTGAACAAGGAACGTGAGCTTTAAAATTATTTGGGGGGGGGGCAGGCGGGGGAAAGGACAATATTCTGAAGCATAAAACCACATTAAGCACATTCATTTCGCAGTTGCTCGAATATAAAGCCAAGCCCTGGAGCTCTGCCAGTCAGTCAGTATTTTTATGACTGTATCAAAGCACATGATAAAAACAAAAAGCTTAAGGGTCAAACTCAGTGCTGGGATTAGTAACCAGCTGAAGGGAATAGCATGATACCAGGTCTGAACTGGATCCTCTGATCACAAGCACTTAAAACAAGTCTGGTTTTTTACACAGACAGCAGTCATGCCTGAAACCGCTGTGCCAAATTCCTCTTCTTCAGCCCGTTCAGGTGGGGAGGGCTTTGTGCAAAATCTCTAAACCATCCCCACCAACAAGCAGGAGCAGAGCCTGCAGCTGTCTCGAGTCACGTACATCACCCAGCAGAGCACACTGGCCAGGCCCTTCCCTTGTCGCTATTTCAGTCCTCTAATGCAGACATTGCCCCAGTCCTGTGCCAGAACTGCCCCCCACAGCAGTGGAATATTTCCAAATATCCCTGCTTTAGGCACTAATGGTATGACATGCTCACAGGTGAAGCCTGCAAGCACCAGAAGAGCAGGGTTCCCTTCTAAGCACACCTCAAGTTCTTACCAGGATAGATATTTTTAATTTATTCAGAATAAAGAATCAGCCCACTTGTGCTGAGGGATTTAACAGAAGAAGCTGCATCAGAGATTCTGAAAGACCAAGGGGTCCTTTCATGCTGCATCAGAAGCTGTACGTTGAGAAAGGGAATTCATTGCAGAGCAGCAGATCCCAACCCACAGAAACTCTCTCCATGACTGCCAGTAGCTGAGACTGAACGAGCCACTTGGGAGCCCTGCTTAGACTGTGGCTGGTCTCCCAAAAGCCAGCATGGTCACTCCAGAGTGGTTATACACCAGAGATGCTACTTGCTGGCACTGCTGCAGCACAGAGAACAAAGGGTTTGCAGCAGCTCTGAGCTGAAATGCCTGGAATTCAAACCCATCAGAGACACCTTCTCACCCTGTGCGTATCAGCACTCTATTCTTCCCTCACCTTCGTCCTGATAAGGCAGGAGGCAGCAGTGACAGGCACATGAGCCAGGGAGAGGGATGGGGCCCTGGAGTGGTGGCATGTCCCCTGCTGCCTGGCAGGAGCTGAACAGATCCAGGAGGACACAGTGCCACCTCCCCCCTTCTGCACGGCCATGGAGCCAGGGCATCCAACAGAGAGCTTACTTCCAGCTAAATTTCTCTTTTATCCAAGGAGACAGGAGGCTTCCCTATCGAATCATCTCCAAAAGTGAATTTTAATGTAATAGATCAGAGAGAAGCTTAAAGCTCGGGTCGTTTGCTTTAAACACTGGATGGCTTGGTTATTTTGTCCATTCATTAAGTTGTCTTTTATGTTACACATAGAGATAACGTCTTCTTTTCTAGGGCAAAACTATGAGTGATTTCCTTTCAAAAAAACTTTTTAACTAAATAAAATTACAGATTTATGGCATTCAGCATTTTTCAACAGCGTTTTTAGTTTCTGCACAAGACACTACATTTTATTCCATAAGATGAAAATTCAAATAAAAGCCTTTTTCCACCTGTCTTTCAGCAGGAAAAACATCCTTTTTTATTAAGCATTAACTGCAATGACAATTCTCACGTTTGTGTTATTTCACTAAAACAAATGTTAAAAATGCACATTTCCAGCCAGTTGCTTCAATTGCAGACAGAAGCTATCTTACAACAGGAATTAAGGACAATTTGGGGCTGTGTATGCACAACGGAGGTTTTTGATAAGTACACGTCACTGTGACCAATTTGTACATAATGACAAAATTACTGCTGGAGGAAAGCACTGAGGGAGGAAACAACTGTGAGCAGAAAAATCTGGTCTCCCTTGTTCAAGCTGTTTACCACCCTTCACTTCTGTCCCTAAGTTCTGACTTTATTTCACACAAGCTGACAAAAAGCTCTCATCCTGCAAAGTGCTGAGCATGCCCTACTCCCACACACCTCTCTCCACCACCAAGGCTGGGTGGATTTGGGGCTGCAACTCAGCCCCAAAAACACAGTGAGATGGCACCAAACATCACTTCTAGACTGCCCCGGGCAAGCTGTAAGTTTGATTAAAGAAGAATTTCTAGCTCCCCCAAGCAGTCTCAGCTCCCACTCAAATTTTTCTTTTGATCTATCAGCCCCCTTCATCAGATTTTTAAAGAGTTAACGGTGTTGTCTTCCCTCCTTCCTGACACTGTCTGACCTGTGAGGCTTGGCTGGGGCCAGACTCAAAGAACATCACACAATAATATGCTCTTCTGATGCAATGTGTCTCTGCGAGAGATGATGGGGTTGTATCACGCATTTGCACAAAAGCAGAGAGCAATTCTGGGGAAGGAAATGCAAATATGAACTTTTTTTCCAGGAATAAATCAACAATCTGTCATAAACAGCATATGCAATAATTTCCTTGTGTACAGCTACAACGTGTCTGATGAAGCAATTAAAAAAAAAAAAAGTACTTTTTTGACCTTCTTCCTTATCTGATACTAGTATCAGCAGGAAGAACACAGATCTGACCACACTCCAAAAAGGAGGTGTGGCATTACCCCAGAATAGACTTCAAATATACTTCATATCTGGTAAATCCCAAGGCTACTGTAACATGCAGCTCCAGAATCCTAGTGTCGCTGCTGTCACCTCCCCAGTCAAGGACAGCTGGGCAGGGAACAGAACTAAACTTGCAAGTATTGTCTCTCCTTGTGACTGCACACATCACTGGTACAACCCTGTGGCAGCACCTACTATTTGCTAAGCTGAAAACATTGACAGAGATGGGAAAACACCACCACATCCCCCAAAACAGCGAAAATACAAGGAAAAGACAGTAGCTTGCATCAAGCTAAAAACACCAGTGGCCACCATGGCCTTCATTAGGGTTGTTCTGAAACTGTGATTTTAAAATTTTAGGGAAAAAAAAGGGAGGAGAAAAACCTCAGATGAGTGATTTGCCAACAGCAGTCTGCAGCAAGGGTGAGGACAGAAGCCATATCTCCTGATACCTGAGTTGCTGTGAAAGATGTTTCACCACAGCTTTTTCCCCTGAGAAAGTGCTCTCACTGAAGCTGCAGTTCAAATATCCCTCACTTCAAGGGGCTGAAATTTCAAAGCAGATGAGCCCTTCCATGCAACGTCATGCTCAGGTTGCTCTCCTTGCTGCCTGCAGGAGGTGATGCTGCTCCTATCTCAAAGGGGCTCATTAACAAACCAAAGACATTGGTTTTGAACCAGTTTCATGTGTCCATAGCAGACCAAACTCTGGAAAAGCCAACATATTTTGGGTTGCCTGCCCAACTGCAGGCTTTGAACACAGAGTTCTGGTTTCATGGACCAGTTTGTGTATCCTGGGAAAAGGAGAACTGTAGCACCCTAATGACATGGCATGGCATAGGGACAGCCAGCCCTGACACTCAAGAGACAGACAGGCAGATCCAAGCTGGCCTTGAAGGAGCAGGGCAGATACTGCAACACTAACCCCAACATCCAGGTTGAGAAATTAAGTCAATACCCCAAGCTCTGTGCTGCCCCAGCTACACAAACTCAGGGCTACAGGCAGCTCCAGCACTCCTGCACAAAGACCTGTTATGGCAGACCTACTTCCTTTGTAAGAAAAAAATGTAGGGAGAAAAGGAGTAAAAAATGAAGTGAAAGCAGATTGCTTTTTTTCTCATGTTTACTATGATGATTTTTAATGCTCAGCATTCACAATGTGAGATGTGAGAGTCCGAAAAGCTGCTTAAGGTCACCCCAGGGATGTGGCAAGGCAGAGACCTCCAAAGCTGAGGGATGCACCGAATTACTGTGCATGCAGGACTTGCACTTATTTTCTTTTCTTGCCTCTTGGACCACAGCTATGGAGTTTGTAACAGGTGCAATGCAGAAGAAGCCAAGCTATAAAGAAGTGACTCCCAGGCAGACACCTTTGCACTGCAGATACACTGGGATCCACCACAGCGCAGGTCAGCATCTCTGACAGCTCAGCTCTCCTAACCAGGGAGTGTGTGGGAACTGCCAGGTAAGATCTGCAATCATATTTTTGGCACTAGGCATCTCTCACAGAGACTCAGAACATCCAGTGGGACAAACGTGTGCACACCTTGGCCATGTCAGATGGACCGAGGGTACAGTCAACTTGTCCCATCCTCCCATCTAAAATAGAGGAGAAAACAGTATTGACCCTTGGAATTGTTCTGATGACTAAAGAGCCAGGTAATAGCACAGTGCTGAAGCTGACTCTTGCTTCTTGCTAAGTCTTATTCTGACTGTAAAATTAAACAGCTCATTTTAAAAGCGGTAAAATGACTCCCACTTCAGAACACAGCTCCCAGGGGAAAAAAATGAAAGTCTGCAATTTCAGCAGGGCAATGCATGAGATGGTCTGTTAATTACCAAAGGAAAGGCAGCTGGTTCAGTTCCTGCTATCTTAATCATTTTCCTCTCTTTGATGTCTTGATCACATCTTTTGAACAACAGGCCTGAAGCGTAACACTGCAGAGAACACTTATTTTCATAATGAAAGGGAAATATTTTCCTCCATGAATAATATTTAGTTATCCTGATAGGCTGCACTGATAGGACTTCATATATTGTGTTTTCAAACTAACGCTGAGTTTAAAAGGCCTGCAGGGCAGTGCAAGGCTTCTATCTAAATGATAAATATGTAATCGGTGTATGTGTCCAGCATCCTTTAAAGTGATATCAAATGGTTTCTAATAAGAAAGATACAAGCATCCTAAACTTTCTTGTCCTAAAGGCATGAAAAGGAAGTTTGCTTGTTTCTCATTTTAGTTTTCAAAGTTAAAATTTCTAGGCCATATGAAATGACATTAATCCACTTCACAGTGTGACAGCATATGCACTGTTGCACTGCATACACAATCAAAAACTCTCTCCACTTCCCACAGACACCAGAGACAGCCAAAAATCTGGAGCAAGCACACAGTTTTGAAAGCTGCCAAGAACAGGATGGAGTTTTGCAAGAGTCGCAGTGATCTATAGAAAATATATTTGCACGTTCCTCCACACAGAGCTACAGCAACAGGAAAAGCTGGAGGATGACCCTGCTACACGTACATGGCACCGAATTCCTCGAGAGGCAGCTGGCCATGAGTGCTGGGACAGCAGATTTCTGCAGCTGCCTGCAGTTAGAAGGTCTTCCCTTCATAAATGGGCCCCATTCATAGTGGGCTGTGATTCAATTTATCCTAAGTGTAAATCGGAATCTGAAGTCAATAAGGATATCCCCACCAGGCTGCACACCAGAGTAAGAGGTAGTGAAGCATGGAGAACTCACTAAAAAGATGCTCAGAGACAGGAAAAGTGTCTCCAAAATGTTTATGACCTGGGTGAAAAGTTCAGGGTTATGGCAAAAACTCAGCTTTTGCTCTAATTCTCCATGTACAATCAGGGTCTCCATACTACAGGTTACATTGAATCTATTTAAACAAAACCTAGCTGCGGAGGAGTGACTTCAGGATGCAGACTTTAACTACAGCACCCATTTCCTCACTCTTTTCACTTGAAACCAGATGTTTTTATACTTGTGTGTGTGACATTTACACTCAACAATGCAGACTCTGGTTGAATTTGCTGAAACAGTGAGTAAAGCTATGATTAAACTACTTCCTTTATGCAAAGGCACTTTGAACATCGTGTGTGTCATGAAGACTGGCGAGTCAGAGGCTCAACCACTGCCCAGCTGAGGGGTCAGATGTGCTTCGAGCTGCAGCTGGACAGATGTGGGAGGCAGCTGGGCACTGCTCACCATGGCCCGGTGCTGCCCCTTCCCTCCTGTGGTTACCATCACCACACATGGGCCAGAATGACCAGGTGTGCCACCCCTTGAAAGTATAGAAGAGGAAAACCCTACAGGAAATGGGCTCTGGGTTAATCCCTACTGGTTTGGGAGAAGGGAGGATCTGCGGGAGGATGTGACCTGTGGTTGGGAGTAGCTGGAAGAGATGACACTTCAGCCCAGGACAGGATAGCATCCCTGACCACAGCTCCTGGCTTCCACCAACCGACATCAGAGCTTCTCTTCCAAAAAAGGGAATAATTTGGGACTCTTTTGGCTCCCTGAATAGGCTAACCACAGTCTCAGAGAAGCACCAAGATAAAGAGTGGTTATCAGCAGCACTGTCACCCCACACAGCTATAGCCTGACTGGCTCTGGGACCCAGACCCATCTGGTCCTCTGGTGGGAGCTGCACAGGGTATTAGAAAAGGGATGTACACCATAGCCCCAGATATGCAGTTACAACCTGAAGTCACTCATACCACCAGCACATGGGAAAGAACAGGGACCCAAACACCCCCACTCTCAAGAAATGCAAGTTTAATTGAGATTGAACTAGAACAAAAAAATTAAGGGGTTAAAGTGCATCAGCAGCACTTTGGCTGGAGTCAGGACCCACGGGGCAATGCTCCCCAGGTTACAGAAAGTCTGAATCAAGTCAGGCGGGACTGGAACAAAGGAAGCAGCTTACAGTGCCCACAAAACTTTACCAGAGGCCCTTCACTGGTGCAGTGCAAGTGGTCTTTGCTGGGTGTGTTACTGCCCTGCAGAGGGGCAGGGCTGTCACGGCTTTGTGGCTTAGACCAAGATCCTCTCCTGCACTCCTCCACAACCCACCTGAGCTCTGTTGGCAACCAGCAAGCTCTGGACAACATGCTTAGAGATGGCTAAGACTGCAGCTGTCTCTAGCCCCCTCTCTAGCAGAAATCTGGACACATTTCTACCTGCATCCATTTGATACCTTCTTCCTTGTTCCTTGTATTTTCCCCTCTGCAGAGGAGCTTCTGAAACTTCACTTGCCCCAGTGACAGAGACCTCCCATGCTCTGCTTGGTTTTTCTCTGTGAGGTCCAGAGAGTGGAGAAAGACAAGGATCAGCACTACCACATGGCAGCCAAGCCCGTGGGAGGCAGGGGGAGGTACTGACTGGGTATGAGCCACACTCATCCCGCCCTCAGAGGAACGGTGGGCAGACAAAGCCACTGCCTCCCACTGTGCTCCTTGCAGGGAGCAGAAGAGACACACACCCCTCAGCCACAGCTTCATTCTCTAATTTAGCACTGCACAGAGCAGAATTCTATCCAGCCAGTTTCCAAAAATAAAAATAGACTGAAGTTTGTTGCTGGGGCAGCCCCCGACATTCACAGAGGCAGTAAGGGGCTACTCTGTGTCCCAGTGCTGTCCCCTGACAGCTGAGTCACCCAGGAGCTGGGATGTGCCAAAGGAGCACTCACGGCTTCAAGGCCAGCTGAGAGCCCAGGAGAAACTGAGCCAGTGCATTATACAAAATTGTCAGGAACAGTTGCTGCAGCAACTTCTTGCCCCTACATGTACAGCTCTCCCCCAGCACAGGACAGTCCAAGTAATTTCTATCATCAGGAGTTTGTGCTACCTGGGGAATGCTAAGCATGCAGCTGAATTCTGATTTAAAAATTCATATTTAGTAGGAAATTACATTTCTAGTGGGTTAACAATACATTTCACTAGCGTTTTAGGGCATCCTAAGGAATATTACTGTATCTCTAAATAACACTGAAAGACAGTGTGTTGGAAATTTGGCCTCTTTTCAGCAACAGTAATAATAATACTTTTTATATCCTGTTCCTCCTCCTGCCAGCATGAAGGAAAACTCTTACAGTCTAAGACAACAGCAACTAACACAGGATAATAAAACCAAATAAAACTACAGATTGTAGAAATACAAAGACACTCAAAATAAATCAAATTAGAAGACGTAATTTGAGAGAGGGAGGCATCTCACGTTGTGATAACAGACTCTCTTGCTGGCAAATCCACAGCACTCCATGGCCAGAATCATCATTAGCCTGTTTCTTTACAAAGATCAATTAAACCAAGGCAGAAATGAAAAGATTTCCCTACCACAAAAAACAGTGAAGCAGTGGGAGTTGCAAAAGAAACCTTTGATTCACCCTTAATTCACCAGATGAATCATTTCATATTGAGCAAACATCAAACCACACTGAAGAGATGCAACCAAAAGCTCCCAGTCCCTGAAGCCACTTCAGTGGGCTCATTAAACCACACAACATTGATCACACACGTTATCAAAGTGCTATGATTTACCTTACTAGATGTGTTAGTTAATTCATGACATCTTTGCATAAACCTTGACCTGCACTGCAAGACCATTTGACTCAGTTCATCTACAAAGAAAGCATGTTTGCTCAACCATGTGTTTGAGGAGACTGAGGCAGAGTGAGCACCCCTCTACTCATGCATTGTTACTTATTAAGTTGCAGTAAATGGCCCATGAGATTTAAACTGAGATCAAAGGGAGACCAAATCCTGCCCCTGCAATTTTGGCAACAGCATCTCTTTGCAAGATCAGTTTTGAGTGTGTGGAGTCAAAATCATTATTATAGTTCACTGCTCAAGCATGAGGAACATCAATTCCTCTGCCCAGCAAACCTCCATGGACACAAGCAGGAATTCAGCTGTGGCAGTTACCTGGTGAGAGTCAATTGGTTTTCTTCCTCAGCTGCACACTCCCAGTGAAAGAGAGCTAACCAATTATTGAGAAATCACATCAGAGAAAAAACTTCAGAGGAAGAAGTTTTGGTATAAATGTTCTTTATTTTAACCCTCTATGTACAATCTTTAAGTATTAGGGTAACAAAAAGTCTAGTAAGTATTTTATAGCCAGAGTAGCACTGCTGAGTGTTAGCCTCTCTTTATCTAAGATGAGTGACAGCGGTTGGCAATCCCCCCAGCCCAACTCCTCCTGCTAATCCCCATCTGCCAATGAGGCAATATGACCTCAGGAAACAGGCCCAGTATCTGGGGCATGTTATCATTAATGCTGTCCCACCTTCCTGCTTTACAGTTTGTCTCTGTGCCTTCACAGACACATCATCTCTGGGGAAGCTGGAGGGGGAACCAGCCATCTGCTGTTTGACCCAGGTGCTTGCAGTTGCACCTGACACAACACAGCTCATTCTACACTCCAAGATCCCAAAAAGTGACTGCCCAGGAGATGCCTTTCTTTGCCTCCCAAGTGGCCAGTGTAGAGCGCTGACCCCAGTTCCTCAGGCCAGCAGCTACAATGATGAGCTCCTCAACGTGTTCAGCAATCACCTGAAACACTACTGAGCACAACCCTTGTTCTTGCCCCAGGCAGTCAGAGTAGAGGTGGAAAACTGGAGTCACATCACACCTCATACTGGCCAGGACCAGCTGAAGGGATGCTGGTATGGGCACCTCAGAAACTTCCAGAAACAGTGCAATTTCCAACACACAGATACTCACCATCTCCTGAGAAAACAGTCTCAGACAGGCCTACAAAAACCCAAATAAAACCCAAGTCCACTCTCTTGGGGCCACCCTTTCCTGACTTCACCACTGATCTGCTCAGTGACCACAGGCAAGTTGTGCCAGGTCTCTCACCTTGCAGGAATTAAAAAAAAAAAAGAGGCCATTAAGATCCACACCGTTTCCATGAAGAACTGCATGGGTTTCACCAGGGGTGTATGACTGTTTCACGAGTCTTGGAGAAGCAGTTAGCGGGAAGCACAAAGCATCACTGCACTCTCACCAGCCCTGGTTCCTCCCACCACCCATTTTTAGTCTCTCTGCACATGAACCCTTTAGATAGAAACTTTACAAAGGACCTGCCACAGAGCAAACATCACTCTCCCAGCTCCAATGTCCTGCTCAATCCAGAAAGATGGCTTGTAACCTTCTGGTTTTGCTTTTAGCAAATTACAATCAAGACTGGAAAAAGCTTCCCTCATGATCCCCCACACTACTACCTATTGGTGACACTGTCACAGTAAGCACAGGCTTCAAAGTGCGCCTGTACTTTCACTGATGTTTGTGGAGAAATGCAAAGATACCAATTATCATTTTAACAAGTGGTCTCTGCACATTTTTCATCCACTGAACAGTGAATTTAAGTCCAAGAAAGGCTGTTTTACTTCTACCAGTGCTTCTGAAACAGACCACAAAGCTCAGTGTGAAAACTGCCTTAAAACATAAGGGACCATGTTCCTCTCTTGGGTCTCCCAAAGAAAATAGCCTCTAAGACAGAGTTCAACATCTGAAGGGCAAATGAGTCTCAGGCTGCTTTGATGAAATAGGCTGCAGCCATCCTAAAGCCTCCTTAGTTCACTGACACATCATGTAGGACTTATTTGTTAAAAAAACAGGCCCTGAGCATACAGAGAGAACACTGAGCAATCTTAGTGTCAGGTCCTGGGAATGTTCCCCAGCACAGGGAGATGGAGAGACACCAGCCAGGAGGATAGCTGGCCAAACAGCCAGGGTCAAGGACAGCTTTGGCCAAGGAACTCAGTACCTTGGAACAGAGTCAGCACCCAGCTTTGTAAAGGGGACAGCTTCAAGTGACATTAATTTTAATGGCAGTAGATCTGTAACCTCACAACTTAGACTCACAAGGACTGAAATCCCAGGGCTTGCTGTGGCCTTTTCCTTACCCCAGAGACAAATGCCAAAAATATTAAAAAATAGCAGATATGGAAGCTGAAACGAAAGTGTGTTTGTCTGAAACATCCCAGCATCAGTTCTGGATCATCAGCATCACAAACCAGCCTACAAAGGAGCTTGCTGATTATCACCCCAGCTATCTCTGCTGATACTCATAAGATGGGGCACATCATTTCTGTGTCTGCCAACACTACAAGCTCCAAATGTGACCCTGGCTCCCTTCCCCAAGCACTGAGAAACTCTTGTTATGTTTGGCTCCCCCCCTGTCCTCCCTTCCCAAAAACAGCACGCTTCCACAGCATCAATCTGGAATTATTTACTGTTGTTGAAGCTCAGACAGAAACCACAGGCCACCTCTCGTCTCACCCAAGCAGGACGTGCAGAGGTTGTCCAAGTGAGAGGGGGCTTCACCCAAGTGCTCCAGCAAGCCTGCCAAGAGTGTCATCAGGCAAGCTGCTGCCCTCTGAAACCATGCCCTTCTCTCCCACTCCGTTCCCAAGACCTGCTGAAAACTAGTTTATCAGTGCTATCAGAACATTAAATAGACACCATCTGCTTAAAATTACCTTCATTAAAGCTAACATGAGAACATAATCAGCCACATTTTCTCTTCGCTGCTTTTGTAAGCGGAGTGTCACTTGCAAGGCTTTGGGACTAGCTCTGAGACTCCCTGAAGGGAGGAAAATGAAACTGTGAAAGAACCACAAGTCACAGACATCCTCCCTCATGATGATACAGCTCAGGGACCAGACAGGCCCAGGAGCCCATCTGCTACAAATCACACCTGGCTACATCTGGAAAATCATCCCACTGAGGTGAAACTTACTCTTGGCAGCTGCATCTGGCCCCTGCCAACTTGAGCAAGGCTGTGCCCAGCAATGCAAGGTAACACACCACATGCTAGGTTGCTCACACTGAACTGTTGTCAGTGCCTGGACTAAACAGCTCACTTGTATTCAGTCTGCAGCAACTGTGAGAAGTGTGAGGCAGCAAAAGCTGTTTGCTCCCTACCTTTGAGGCTGGAGGCCACAGCAGCTCAGCAGAATGAAGGCTAAGAAGGAACATGAATATTCTGTATTCAGTGGAGAGAAGCAATACAGGAGGTCAAATCAGAGTGAAGAAAGCCATTTATGCAAAAGGACAAAAATGGTGTGAGAACAGGATGTTTGTGAATAAAAAAAGGTCTGCACTGGAAGTCATTAACCATCAGAAGACGTTGGAAGCTTCCAGTCAAGCCAACCCAACCACTCTGAAGGTTCTCATGTCGGAATGCAATATGCTTGTTCAGCATTAATGACCTAGATCTGTCCCAGGTCTGTGTTCTGCAGTTCCATGACCCACCCAGTACTTTCAGCCATAAAAGACACTTTTTTCCAACAGCCTGCATTATCCACTAGTCTCATGACAGCTCTGAGAAGGCACTTCTGCAGGAGACAGACATACTGCTACAAGCACAATGCTCTCCCTGTCTGATCTGCCTACCTTGCAAAGAGGTGCTGAAGTACAGAGTGTTGGGGGATCCTGGGATGAAAGGCATTAGATAAGTACAAAGCCTGAATATTTATTAATAGTAATACCAGACATGGTATCTCTAAAAAAATAAAGTGCCACTTGACCCAAGGCTGGGAAACAGCAAGTGATCTGCCCAGGCCCAGATGTGCAACAATAGTCCATAAACATGTGATGGGATCCGAAAAGAAGTGTTTGGAGCAGAGGAGGGAGCTGGAAGTGATGATGGGAGGGTCGCTTCCTCACAGCATGCACTGTGCTTCCTGACTTCATCTGGTGGAGACTCAGCAGCTCTCACTGCTATGAAAAATATGCAGCAAAGCTCAGCAGCCTGAGCTAGTGCCATGCACCTTAAGGACATCTGGGAAAGCATCAGAAGACAGACTGGGCCAGAATGAGGCTATATCTAACCTCAGCACTCTGTTTTTAATAAACCTAGATGGTAACTGCTTAACAGGAGCACAGAGAACTCAGTGTGCTTAGTCTTGAGCAACTGGCAGGTAACAGACTTTCTCACCGAAACACATGACTTGACAGTTGTGTTTAATAGCAGTCTTTACCCCAAAAATTTGTCAATTCTTTGAACCACTTGTACTTTCAGTCTTAGGATCACTTGTCAACAAGGTGTTGAAACCCTAATTACATAAATAAAATTTAATTTTATTCCACCTCATACCCAAGAATGCTGTAATTCCTCAATATTGTCAAGAGCCTGAAGCTATCCATCATCTACCTGTGCCATATTGCAAGAATTCATGCTCTGCATTCTGATGAACATCTCTCTCTCTCTTCTTTTCTTCTGCTTCTACATTACTTCAGCTGATAGAGGATCTGATTTCACACAGATTTGGTATGAGAAAAACTGGGAGTCTTACCGGCCCCAGAAAGGCCAAGCAGAGGTAGGGATGGGAGGCTTGTCTGTTTTAAGCAGATTAGATCCTCACCACTGATGGCAACTTCATAAATATTTTCTTTCATATCGTTCACAGAAACAGCTGGAAATAAGTCTCAAAGCAGAACAAGGAACAAGAGTTACAAGAATGTTATAAATGGTTTTATTTGATCTGTGGTGAGTATTGTTTCTGAAAGCTATGGAAGTTAATTTATAATGTTAGCAATTTGACAACCAGTCTTTTTAGTAGGAACTCAGCTATTGTGTTTTGAAACAAACAGGATCTAGCATGGGCAGGACCTTGCCTGTGGCTATGACTTGGCTATTATTTTATCAACTAGAAGCAAGGCTGGGCTGCAAAACCCTTCACCTGGTTTTACATGTAGGATCCAAGAGTTTGTCTTGGCTAAGGTAACCAGAAGATCAAGGTTTACAAACCAAGGCGTTTTTGCTAAACAGGTACAGGAGCACCATCTGATACAAATATGTTGGGAAGTGCTACCCACAACTGCTAGACCCTACATGTTTCCCATAAAGCATTATAGGCTTTTGAAGGACACAGAGACCAGGACATGGGCAACGGTGGGAAAAAAGAGCCTGGGAACTCAGATAAAGCTCCAAAGTGAAATGGACATTTGCTGATGACAGCACTGCAAAGTTGGCTTTGGTGCTTGGCTCCTGGTAGAACAATGACATAATGCTGTGTTTACTAGCAGGGAAATCTGAGGTTTTTTAAAAAAACCACTAACACATTTTTTTGACAAGCCAACAGATTAACATCTATTGTCACTGGGGCAAGGCCAGACTCGACTGGAAGTGGTCCAGGAGTTTGATGTCACCTAGAGGCTCGCAAGGACGTCAGCTGAAGAGTGTTTCCCATGTCATCTCAGCATTTATTGCTGTGCTACTGCCTGAGGCCACCAGCACCTTCTGTTTAACCCTTTGTGTCACAACGTGCAGAAGGCAACATTATCGGCCTTTTCAAATAGAAGTTTGAACCAGATCTGCTACAGCTCATATTAACCGGATGCAGAGGATTGATAAAGGGCCAGGCAGGACAGGCTGCTGGCAGATAGAATGCACATTTCACCAGGTCTGGACTGTCAGTTCCTAGCTAGTACTAACTAAAATCTCTTTTTACAAATACAAACAGTGGACATAATTTCTTCATTTGACTCCTTAGGATCTTTTCAAATCACCTGTGAACCACATTATGTGGCCAGTTGCACCTTCACCCTGGTCTGAGTCAAAGTCTTTATCATAACCCAGCCAACGCCTCTCACACACAGTACGACAACAGCCAAGAAGTTTCAGCTCCACACAAGATCCCAGCAGAGGATACCTGGAACCCCATAAATGCCAGTGCCTGGTAGAGAACAATCTCATTCTTATCAGAGGAGTCAGATCCCTGATGGCTCACAATCGCCCTACGGATAACACGATGGGCAGAGCCTCACAAAGCCTTTGGCACTCAGGGAAAGTGTTGGGTCACCTCTCCTCAGGAGCAGTAAAAACATCAGTGTGATGTTCTCAGTCCTTCCACAGACCCTCAAATCCCAGCAGAAGGCTCTGGTGATTGCCCACAAGATGCTCTACAGTCCAGCCCTACTGCATTTGGCAGAGCACCTAAAAGTCCAGAATTGAGACAATGGGAAATAACCCCATGCTGTGGGCAGTGTTAGAGCTTGCCAGAAGAAGAGGGAAAAAATGGAAGAATAAAAGAGTATTCTTAGGACGTGGACAGGACCGTGGCATTGGGTCCAATGGAACCAATTGCAAACCTCTGCTTTCCACCTCAAGAAGACCATGGCCTCTTCTTGCTCCAATGCAGAGCAATACAGAAGTCAAAACAGAAGCAAAGCACATGTGTGTACACACAAAGATCTCACATCAAAACCCCAATCCCTACCAAACACCTGCACACTCCCCCAGCGTACAAAGAGAAGAACTCTGTAGAACAGCTATCCCAATGGTCATTCTGGCCAACACCAGGGCACACAGATGTACAGCCTTACTCACAGCTGAAAGGGTGGTAGAAACCCAGTGCCACCACAGCCAAGCAGTTTGGCCAACACTGTCAGCAGGGGGGCCAAGGGAGGAAGGCACTGCTGCCCATGCCCAGCTGTGAGTCCTCAGACCCTGCTCCCTCAGGCCAGAGTCCCAGGTCTTTCCTAAGAGAAGATCCCTCCAGCACAGCAATGCCTCTCACACACCTGCACACAGTCAACCTCCAGTGCCACCAGCAAATTGCCATTGCTGCTCAAAAGGCCACTGGTCCTTGCAGCAAGAGGACAGGGGAGGTTTA
This sequence comes from Entomyzon cyanotis, assembly GCA_024500445.1. Classification (NCBI taxonomy): domain Eukaryota; kingdom Metazoa; phylum Chordata; class Aves; order Passeriformes; family Meliphagidae; genus Entomyzon; species Entomyzon cyanotis. Next base: position 11,722,634 of record JAKEPQ010001000.1, on the reverse strand, counting down.
AGGACAGATGGATGGACTCTCCTGCACAGACCATGCCTGCAATCTCCGAGGGTTGTTACCCATGGAAAATTCACTGACAATATTTTTAGTTTAAATGGAACTATTTATACTAGAGATGTCTGTATTAAAGGATGAAATGCAAGCTACAGCTGCCCAGCTCAGAAACAGGTGGAAAGCTGCTTCTCCAAAGCAGTCCAGAGTTTTGAGACAGACTGCTACAAACACAAAGACAGCAGCAGAAGTTTAAACAGAAAATTTCTTCTTGAGCAATAACAGCCAAAAGACTCTTCAATATGCTTCGAGTATTCCAGAGGCTGGCTACTGTACTGGAGTCCTTTTGAGTAAAACATCCTGGGTTGTCTTTATAAAACTCTTTTTGCTGAAAGGTTAGAGGAAAACTAACCTCTGAATTCAGGGGAGAAAAGGAAAAGAACTTGTTAAGGACATCCAGGACTTGTAAAATGCATAAGGTACAGATGCATAAAACGCATAAGATTGCTACCTTTAGGTACATGGAAACCAAGCATGGATGTTCCTCTAGAACCAGTCATTTTTTATTCTTCTCTAACAGTATCTTGTTATTAAAAGAAAATAAGCAGCCTTTTTATTCATAAAAAGGGATATTACCACCAGTGCTGCTTCAGGGATTCTCGACAGTTTCACCTGATACAGGTACATTTACAAAACATAGACACAGAGTTCCTTCCTATTGCTGGCTTTCCTGTGTCATCCCAGACGCCAGCTCCAGAGTCTGTTTTAATCCCACTGAGGAAAACGCTGAACTGCCTTCCTGTGACATGTCTGGGAGATGGGAGGAGGAAGATGCACTTAGCTGCTCTCCATGGCTTTCTTCCAGGAAAATACTTCACATATCCTTGTTTGTTTGTTTTTAAATTCTAAGTGATTTTAATGCCAGTGAAAGTTGCTGGAGTGATATCTCTGGGAAACTACAGCCCTCCCACTTAGGCACAAGGAGAGGTTGTGCCAGCTGCCCTGATTCTGCTGAAGACCAGGAGCTCAGCTGCCTCTCCTAGCATCCATTCCAGGGAAAATCATCCCTCAGCTCAGCCTGCTCAACATGAGGCAGGTGTCAGAGTATCAAATTTTCAGGCAAAGGAAATATGCTGAGCTCAGAGACAGAGCAGCAAAGCACTCAAAATTGAATTGAAAAACACTTAAAATTGATGTTCAAAGTATTTTGCTTGGGGTCAGAGGGGTTTACTGGCAGGCTTGCACCTGCTGGAGAGGGGACAATCAGGAATAACCTTCTAGGCACAAAAAATACATGCATGGTTTAATGTGTAAATAATAATAGATAACGTTAGTCAAAGAGTAGGAAAATCTCACCGGATGCTGAGGGAGCAATTAGAAATCTCATCTTCACAGAGTTAGGAAAGCAGTAATTGAGATGTTCTCTGCTGCATCAAGCCCCTGAGGGTACAAGAATGCCTGGCAAGATGATTTCACCTGTGCCAGTGAGCTTTCCTGACAGGTAATAGGGAGACACCATGGAGAGATCAGCCAGCAGCAGCCAGCAGCCTACTGCTGAGGGCTAATCCCAGAAAGACCACAATCCATGCTTCACCTCAAACACTTCCACAGACCCTGGGACTCCTAGATGGGGAGGAATACCCACAGGGAAAAGCTCAGCGTTGACAAGCATGGCTGGCATCCCAGATGTGTGGTTCCTCAGAGGGGACTGTAGTTCTTTTGTCATGCCATTCACTACCTGTCTGCTGAGCACTGTCAGGGAAGCAATGGCCTTGCTCCCATTTCCAGGTAAGAGCCTGACCTTGGCCATCCCACAGCCTCTGCTCCCAGGGGCAGCCCTGCTGGTAAAGGAAGATGACCCAGACTTGGGGGTTTCAAAGCTGATGCCAGCAGTCAGCCCTGAGGTAACATCTACACCTTTACTCATTATAAAAGGTGAGCAAATCCTGTTGGCTTTGCAGCAGAGAACACTGAGATCCAGAGAGCTTGAAGGCCACACTGGTTAAAGGCTCTTCTACCACACTGCACAATGTCCTGTGTGTATCACACTGGACATTAGTCCAGACCTTTCTGGGTGATTTATGAACTTCATGCATTAAAGTTTGCATTTATAGGCATGTCCTGGACAGTAGAGAACCACACTTGCACTATTTCTGGGGCAGCTATGGGAGACTTCTGTAAAGAAGATAGAATGGCAGTGTGCAGCTCCTGTTTAAACACAGCTATGGTTAGTAGAGATTTGGCATGTTTCTCCCTATGAACAGAGATAGGGGTGTTTTCCTTGCAAACAAGTTAGCATCAAGCCTATAAAACCATGCTGCTGACTACTGTGAGCATCCGAGCCCAGTGCACCCCTGCGTTTAGCCAGCGTGGTTTGTAGGAAAAATAAAACACACCCCATTGGTCAGAGAAACAGTGCCAGCAACATATCAAAACATTATTATTGCCAGTCAGGTTTCAAACACGGCATGTGTGGGACCACACACACATTTATGGACACTTAGAGTCTATGAATATTTTATTCTATCCAGTGAGTCAACTGTCACAAACTAGAGAAGTTGCATTATAATAATACAGAATTACAGCCTTATTGTGAAGCCATGGTACACCCAGAGCCATCAGTGTCTACTAAGACCAATTAAGAATACACTGCAGCAAAACAGTGCAACATGTGATATTCTGATGGTGACACAAATTTGGGGATGTGTATTCTGTCCACAGAAGTAGAATAATCCCAGTCCAAGGACTTGGCTGGTTTCCTATGCATTGAGCTCCTCTTCCAAAAACTGGAATAAGAAGGAGCTTTGTCAAAAATCAAAAAGCATGACAGCTCCAATTAACACCATCACCACACAAAAGCACTTAGAGGTACTACAATGAATAGAGTATTTCTTTGCTCTACCTTCACCCCAGGGTAATCTAAAGGTTATTATCCTTCCTCATGCCCATTTTTTGCAATAAGGCCCAAGTGCTCATCAGACAGCAGCTTGGGTTACCACTATGTCAAGACTGGTAGGTCTTACCTGCCCAGCTGGTTGAGATTGTCTCTCTGCTCCCACCTGCCTGTCCCTGTGTGTCATCGCCTGTCCCTAACAGCCCAGTGCAAACACCATCTTTCAGGTCTGCCTGCACGTGTTTTAGTGCAGAAGCATCCTTGCTTTGTAATAAATGCTTTTATGCATTCCAACCCTCCCCCCATATTTATAAATACACGCAATGAGAATACCATATAACTGACATATAACGAATGTGAGCTTGAAGGAGTAAATTATTATTATTGTATATTCACCTGGGAGGTGGAGCAAAGCGTGAGAGCACTACAGTGGGAAGGCTCTAACTAAGCTGAAGGATATTCTACTTTAAAATCCTTTGAGGTGAAGAAAATCACTTGGTTTGCTTTTGCTTTACCCCCCACACCCCAAATGTGATGATGTCCCTACACAGAAAAGAATAACAAACAAATCCCAGAGACTGAATTTTTGCTTTTAAAGACAAAGGAAAATGTACTACATTAAAAAACTTAGTAATTACAAACTTCTCAGTAAAAGTTTCAATAAAGCCTCTCTCTAGAGGTGTGAACCAAAGCCCAGGAAAGTTACTAGGAGAGGTTTTTTCCATCAAGTAGACTGTATTTGGCTTTGACACTACCTGATTAAGCAGCAGACACCACCAATTTCAAACAGTATGCTACTGTGCTGCTCTCTGCCTTCTCCATGCAATATTTACACAGCATGCTCCAGGCGAGAAGGTGTCTGCTCTGGCTACATGAAAGCATTCAGCCTCACAATGTCACACAACACACGGTGCTGTCAGCCCCTCCAATGATCCTGCTCTTCCCCGTGGTTTCTGGGGAGCAGTTCCCTTTGCGTGAGCAGGCACAGATTAAGAGGATACAGCACAAAAAAGGAAGATCAAACAAAAGAAAACCATTTCACGTTAGAAAGTCCAGCTGCTTCCTCCCAAATGACTAAATTAGCGAGCTTGTACATCACCTCCTGCCTCAGGTAGGGTCACATTGAATCCCCTTTCCTGTTTAATCCATGTAAAATGGGAAATGGGTTTTGAGGAAGACAATGATTGAATACAAGAGTAGTATTTTTTCAGACTGTGTACTTTTTATCAGATAATTGCAAGACTGCTTTGAAAGCCAAAGAAAATAATATAAAATGCTGCCCCACACTTCATGTGTGGCTTTGGGTCAAACACTTAACCTCTTGCCTCATATTCCCAGTGAGGGCATCAGTATATGTCCTACCTTGCAGGGACAGGAGGAGGCAATGCCTTGAAGTTGCCCAGCTCTCTGAGGGCTGGGGGTGTGGGTGAGATGAACAGGCAAGCTGCTGTGGGGTGCAGGAAGTCTGGGCTCCATTTCCTATTCCAACTATTGCTTCCTTAGGATGTCTGTTCACCCTCTCTCCATGATTTGGTGTCTCAGTTCCTCTCCCTTTTAACTCAAAGCAGTGAGACTTTGTGATTTTGACTACAATCAAGCTGGATTGCACCAGCACCCACACACTGACCCCAGGCAGGGCTCTCGTGAACCAGAGGTCACTTGCAGCTGTCAGCAGCTGAAAGCATTTGTGCTGTGTCTTAGGACATCATCTCCCTGGCAACCAAGTCCCAGTGAAAGTCGATAGTAGCATCTTCATCTCTTTTAAAATGGAACCTGGGAGGTTTTTGGAGCTGTTGCCCCCAGCTCATGGACTTGCTGAAAGCCTTTCCCTGAGTTTTCTCTTGGCTGCCCTCCCAGCACGCTCAACCACAGGGCTGCCAGTGCAGCCAGCCTGCTGGGACATAAAGCCTCCTGATTATTTCATCCTGCCCTGACCACCACAAATCAGGACCACCTCTTCTCTCTATTAATAGATAATCTACTCCAAAGGTTGGAGACAGCTATCTGCTTTGCAAACTGTTGAATTTAGATAACACTGTCTCTTGGCTGAATGTTACCAACCCAAAGATCTGCTGGAAGAAAGAACTGGGAGTGCTTATTGATCTGCTGGGCTCCCTGACTGCCCATTGAAGCAGCCTTGAGTTACACTGGACAATTCATTTGATGAGCCAAGCAGGGGGAATACAGCTCCTTCTCCCAGGATAGCAATTCCTTCTCCCAGGTATACTAACACAGGAACAAAGATACTTGCCACTAAGCCATGTCCAGACTCTCCCCATCAGTGCTGGCCATTGTATGACCAGCACCAACCAACCAGGAGAAATAAAACCATGAAGATGCCTGATCACATCAGAGTTTCTCCAGTCTGAGCAGTAAAAGCAGGAGCAGCCAAGAGACAAGCAGCAGAGCTTGGCCCTAGCAGTACAAGATTTTTCTTCAAAGCACGCTGACATTTTACAACAGGTCATTTGTGACAAGCACACTCACGTTCTCCTGGGAGCAGTGCTGAAACCCTACACAGCAGAACTCAATCCCTTAAAAGTCAGCAATACCAGTACCCTGAGGAGGTTAGCAACCATATCCATGCAGCAGAGAGATTCCTACAAGAGATCTCGAAGCATTCAGAGGTGGCATCAGGAAACAATTACCCTGGGGAGGAACTGGGATGGTATATAGGCATCTCAGATGACTGAAATCAGCTATGCACCTCAGCCTAACTGGAAGGAGACAGAGCAGCCACTTGTAAGCCAAGAGTGTTTTACCTCACTTCTGTGCCGGACAAAGTTGAAAAACACACAAAGCCCAGCTGCAACAGGAGTAGAGTGGTGCTGAAATAGAAAATCTCTATTGATGTATCCATCCCTGCCCTTGGGATAACACAGGCACACTTAGGAGACCTCAGAAATGACCTCAAGCATATAAACGTCAGCTGAGATAATGCACATCAGTAACTGCTCAGCCCTCAGCAGACAAGCAAGTGGTAAGGGGAGGGGGGGGGGGAATCCTGTTCATCTGGCTTCTAATGAGTGTTTGCAAACTCCCAGGTCTGCAAAACAGTGAACAGGTGAAGGTGCTAACCCAATCTCATCTCCCTGGGAGCAAGATCAAGCACACCTGGTAGGCAGAGGCTCCCTGCAGGGCTGCTAAAGGAGTCAGACATTTGGATAAAGGGAAAGCTATCTACCTAAAGATAACCTGGGAGCAGAGAGAGAGGAGGGGAGGTGTCGTCTTTAAGCTCCACAATGGATGTTTAAAGGAAGTAAGCATCAACAGTGGATCCTTTTAAACACAGAATACACTGCTGGTTCGGGACCATTGCATGCTTAGTTAAGACAATCACAATTTCAGACTAAAAGCCAGAGAAGCTACCCCATAAACACATCAAACCTCATGAACTGAGAAAAGAGACTTTCAGACTGTTTAAACCCTAGCAGGGGCCAGAAAAGGGATTTGGATTTTGCTACCAGCTTTTTCTCTTCAGAATGATTAACTGGCACCTTCAACCATTAACTGCACTGTCCTAATCCACCCAGCTTCACTGCAACAGTGCTCAGCCAATGTGTGACCCCTGTTGCATCAGGGGTCTTTCCAACAAACCCAGACTTGACCTTCCTGACATTGTTCTTGTTAAAAGAAAAGGGAAGGGTGAAAGCAAGGAGATTTAACAATTTTAAGAATTATCAAGTGCAAATCAATTTTAAAAGATCATCAGTATGGAGAAAGAATAGGAAATTAACTTGGAAAGTCAAAAGCTCTAAGAGCAGCAGTAGCTTGTGTTGGGGATATACCATACAAGAGGCGTGTGGTTATTGATCCAACTTTCTGTTTATCCTTTCACATGCCGCCAGGCAGGTGGTGTTGTGCTGCCCAGTTGCTGACAGGGATGCAGTGGGAAGCATTGCTGATTCCTTCCCCAGTAAGGATTTCCCAGAAGAGGGAAGAGAGCTGGCTGGGATCCTATCAAATAGCACTAGAGCCAAGATTTTAATCTATTCCCACAGGCAGAGCCCTATTCAACTCCCAGTGAGGCATTAAACTCTTCAGAAGTTTCACACACATGGGATCATAGCAGAGGACATGTAAAGCTGTCTTCTTTCTTTAACTTTCTTGAGTCAAGGCCACAAAAGCTGTGCTCATGTCATGAAAGACACCTGCTCCAGGCAATGATGCCTGGCAGCTAAGCCAAGCAGTGCAGGGGCTTATGTGCTACTCACATTTAGCCCTCTCCACGTGCTCACAATGCCTAAGGTGTGCCTTCATCTCTCCAGGTTCCACTATGGTCCTGAAAGATCACAATTAAAAGGAGAGAGTCATGTTAAAACACCTGCAATACTTAGGTCACCATCCACCAGAGAAACACATCTTTAATTTGATGCCAAGGCACATTTGCATGGCCTGAAGGCTTGGCATGAAGACATTTATGGATGCTGGAGACAGAAAAGCTTTCTGGTATTTCAAAGCCGCATAGGGCAAAGAGCATAAAGCTTTGCAGTCTCCAAACAATCCCCAGGCAAAGGAGAGAGCTAAATCCTAAGTGATGCTTATATTAATCTTTGAAGAAAATAGTTGTTGTTTCACGTTTAAAAAAGAGCACAGAACCAAAGTAACAGCAATCAATGGATCAGACCCATGATCAGGGAATTAAATTCTTTGAAAGCATGGGTCCACCCTCAGTGAGTTACTCCAGCCAAAGCCAGATGACCCTATTGTGCTGAATACTGCACAGCCACAAATGGAAACTAAGGGGCACAAAAGGCACACACACCATTAGTCAGACAACAAACCATTTAGTGTGGGGGGTTTGGCCGAGAACTGGACACACAGAGGTGTGAAGACAATGTTAGTAAAGGTGTACAGTGAGACGGGTGAAGGGAAAGAAATAAATTTGCCACTAGAAGCATTAGAGAGACCTTCTTGGAAGAGTCTAGGTTACTGTTAATTAAAATGCAATGACAGTGATCATCAAAGAAAAATACGTGTTTCTACAGATAAACACAGGAAATATTTTCTTTCAAATCCTGTAAACACAGGGTTCAAATCCTTGTTTTCTAGTAATTTTCCAACAAACAAGAAAGCAATAGTGTTAATTTCTCTTGGCAATCCAAGAGACTGGAGAAAATTAGAATCTCTTGGAAGGTATTGTTACCAGTTCTTTGGCATATTTTGGTGCTTGGCAAATACACCTCTCTGATGTTGAACTGCCACCACCTTTCATGTGAGATAGCACCCTGCAGCTGTGTCAGCCACAGTCCACAGCAGCAGCCTGCAAAAGCTAAAGAAGCCTTTCGCACCTGGAAGCAGTGAGTGCATAATAGACTGAACACGTAAGTCCAGCTGCAACCTGAGAGGACACAAGACTTAGAACTTCCACTCCAATGAACTGGGCACAAGATTCTTATTTCCATGGTAGATGAGAGCTTCAGCTTTACAAGTCTGCATGTCCCAGCAACATAGTGCCCTCTAGCCTTAAACTGGATTATGGTTTAAACCTCAGAGGAAAAAGCTCAGTGATATGCAATACCAATATAAAGGTTTAAGTCCAATCTTTGGCCTTATCTTTTCAACAATCCATTCAGCTGCTGATCAGCTCTGGAGAACTCTGGCAGATACACAATGCCAGGAAACACAGTACACTCACAGCAATTTCACACCAGATGCAAAACCCCCTCAGATTTTTTCTTACCAAAGCTGGAAGATTTACCTTCTCTATGGATAAAATCCAACTTTCTGTGTTTTAAAATACATGTTGTATCTTGAGAAAAAGTTAAAGGATTTGGTGCAACTAAAACGCAGAATCAGGCAGAGAGAGAAGAAAAGATATTTCTCTACATATGTGGATATGGAAAGCTACTGACTGTATGGTGCAAACTCCTTCAGGCAAAGACATCTCCACATGACAGGCTGCAACACAGGAGTCTGGGAAGATTGTTAAAAACTCTCCTCTACTGCTGTGCTATTGGCAGTAAGGTGTGAAAAGAAGAAGGTGAAGGAGACATAAAAGAGATCCAAACGCTGAGTCTGCCTTGGTAACCAGGCAGACTGGCTGGCCCCTCAAAAAAGGTCTGAATGTAACTGAGGAGTGAGAAGGAGCAAAGATGCGCTCAGCACCGGGGGCTCCCTGGCCCGCCAGCAGCCGAGCCTTGCTCCGCTCCCCAGCGAGCACCCTGGCCAGGATGGGGACAACCTGGGCATCCGGGAGACCCATTCTGCGCTGGGACTGGGGAGGCAGAATGGAAGATCCATCGTTCCGAGGGGAAGGAAACTTCAGAACGATAACATTAAAACAAGCCAAGAGCCAAACGGGGTGAAAGAGGGTGAGGGAGAACAGTTGCACCTCCACAGCAAGAGGCCCCGGGGAACCCCGCGGGCGCCTCACCTGAGGCCGGCGGCTCGGCCACGGTCAGGCGAGGGACGGCTCCGGTCACCGCTCCGGGCACCGCTCGGACACCGCTGCGGGCATGGCTCTGGGCACGGCTCCGGGCACCGCTCCACGCCCGGCCCCCCTCACACGTGCGCACCCCCGCGCCCCGCCGGCACTCACGTAGTGCTTCGAGGGGTTCCTCCGCTTCTCCACGTCCACCACGTTGGCGTCCAGCACGCTGTAGGACAGCATGGTCGCGCACCCCCGGCGGGGCTCCGCCGCTCCGTGCCGGCGCTGGCAGCACCCTCCGCCGCGGCGATGCCGGGCGGGCGGCAGGGAGGCAGGCGAGGGAGGATGCCCCGGTGCCGGCTCCGCCCCTGCCGCGGCGGCGGCTCCCCGCTCACGGCAGCCCAGCCCAGCCCAGCCCGGCTCCGCTCCCTGCCCGCTGCCCGGGGCTGCGCGGCCACTGCGGCGGCAGCGGCGGGAGGGGCCGGGCCGGGGCGGCGGCTCCGCCCCCGGGGGGCTCCGGCGGGACGGGACGGGACGGGAGCCACCGCCCCCGTGTGCCGGAGATGGCGGGCGGCTCCCCCGAGCGCCCCAGGCCCGGGCAGAGCTCCTCTCTGCTGAGACACCGCGGCTCGGCCTTTAGGAGACCCGGGGGAAGGAGCGGCCCGGGGCAGGGGGAGCGCGGGGTGTCTCAGCACCCTCCATCACTTGAGAAAGGTCCGAAAAACTCCCCGAGCGGCCGGCCAAGGTCACGCCGGAAAGCCGCGAGTGAAGGGCCGAGCCCGCTGCCACCAGGCTCCAGCGGGGAGCTCAAGGCCGGCCAGTGCTTGGGAAGATCCCCAGTGCAGTGCCTGCCCCGCAGGGACACACAGGGAGCAGAGCTGGAGAAGGTTGAACAGACCCTCGGTTAGGAGGGCTTTTACAGCTACAAACCTATTTCAGCTCTTTGTGTATACATGCACAGGTAAATGGGTATCATCTTCCTCAGTGTGTCTCCAAGGAGAGTTTGCCACAGAAATTTCAGGTGTGGTTTTTTTTTCTTTTCTTTTTAATAATGCTTCATTACTTGGCATATGATTATTTTAAAGTTACATCAGAAATGGGAACTTCAATGTGATCTTCCAGCCCTCAGCTTGTTTTATGACATTCATTAGCTATTCGCCAAATTAACTGAACTCCCTAAGATATTCCTCTGAAGTTTCTTGAATAGCAGCCCATGCAGATTTTCCAGTAAGATTCCAGAGTGCTGCCGACAGCTCAAGACCTTCCAGCCCAGGAGTGCAAAGAGCACCAGCACCTGGCAAAAGAAGCTCCTCATTTACAGTCAGAACTGTCCATCTCAATGTGATTTCCTTTGACGTGCTCTAGGCGCAATTTCTGAATTACAACTTTTACAGTGTTACTGGCCCTGCATCAACAATCGTGAGACAGACAGCAGATTCAAAGCCTTAGGTATTTGGGCCAGAAGGCTGGCGTTAAAAAGTGGCAGTTTTCAAACCATAGCAGGTTTCCACAAGCACCTTAAGGGAGAAAAAAAAAAAAAAAAAGCAGCCCCATCAGTGCATAAGCTATCAAGTACTGCCAGGTGGGAACCAGGTATCTGCTGGCATAATGACAAGGACAGATGCTCTGAGCCAGCCTTCTCTAATGTACAGAGTTGACCAACATTAATGACCTGACATAAAATGCTAAAATCCCAGTATTTCACCCCAGTTATACATGAGACAAGGGCGGTAACAGAGGGGAAAACCTCATGTACCCACTTCCATTGTCACTGTCGTGGCTTGTCTCATCTTCTTCAAGGCACCCTCTTCTGTTCTTTGAGGGACTTCCCACCCCTAATCCTCATGCATGACACAAGGCAGAAGAACAATTATTTACATTAGAAACCTTTGCTGTTTAGACTGGCCAAGAAATCCCTGGTGTGCAGAGCAAACAAAGAAGATTCTTTCTTCAAAATGTAAATATTCAAATAACCCATTGATAAAAATATTCCAGGCGTGGCCAGTCTTTTGCCACTCTTGGATGCCTCTTCCCTGTGAGCCATTATCAATATAAATCACACATTCCATGCCTTTCTCCTATCACCCTGTCCAAAAGAAAGAATAAAGGTTCCCTTCTGTTGTTGAAAACACTCTGGGTTTGTTTTAAAACAGCTTTCAAAACATGTCATTGTGAGGGAGAGAGACAAAATACATCATTCTCCAAACACCCTGCCCCGTCCTTCCTGACATTCTTACTAATTGGCATCTTTTTACTGATACTCTTCTCACCTGCTTTTGAAAGAAAGGAGCTTCTACTTTCAACCAAACCTGAGACCAGTGCCTTGGGGTTTGTGCCCCTTTGGTGTCTACCGTTTTCTGGACACCTTCTGGTCCGCTGCTCACCTTCCCTCTATTCAAGACTATTTGATTCTCCTCTGCTCCAGACAACCCTCTCCACCCGTGAAGCCTGGCCAGCCCTAGTACCTCTGTCCTCCTCCTCCTCCATCACCTGCTGGGTTTGTGCTCACAGCCACCTCTTGCTCTCCTTGTTTGCTGCATCTGTCCATGCTTGTAGGAAAAATGTGTGTTGCCGGGGCATGGATAGTTCTTTTAAAACATGTACAACACCCAGTCTAGTGGGAGTCCAATCTCCAAGTATTGCAAGGCTGGCAGAAAAATAACCGAAACCCCTTATTATTCTGCAGGCTTGGGAAAATCTGCTCCCGTCTTAGGCAGCAGCTGGGAAATTGAAGCTGACGGCACTTCCCAGCCTTGTGTTGGAGAGCCAGGCTCTGGCTGCTGGGACTGAATGAAAGCAAGCCTGGGTATGCAGGGAGGAACACAGCAGGCTGGGTGCCTGGCTGACCCCATGTGCAGAACAGCCTGTACCTGAGCAGGGCCATGAACATGAAGCCAAGATACTGGGAATTTGTAGGAAAATAACTAACTCTAGAGATTTTAATGCTAGAACTCCTAGTATTTACAGTTCTTTTTCTGAAAGCCCCCATTTACTGAAGTCCTATCATTGCATGGGAATATCACTGCTATTGAAACAATTTTAACACATATATTAATACAAGTATTAACTGCTGATTTAATAACTTGCCTTCAAAGACTCATGCTTACAATAAAATTCACCTGAAAAACACCCTGGGAAATTCAGCTTCTGAAGGCTGAAATAAACTAGCTATTTTTAAAAGCTTTTTTGTATTCTTTTGCTAGATGGGTATTTGGGCAAAGATTCTCTTTTTGCTTTTTTTATTTTTTTTTGAACAAACAGGTAATCACATTAGCCTTACGACCTAGTGCAGCTATAGCCCAGCAGCCTGGACTCTGCTCCAATTACAGCAAAAGCTGATGCGTGACAGAATGTGTGTGTGTGATGTTGTCAGAGCTGGAGCATGACTTGAGTTTTCATATTTCAAGAGGACTCTGTCATGCTGGCAAATTTTTTGTAAATAAGCATTTGAGTTGTAAATTGAAAACACTTGGATCATTAAATCAGTGAGAAAATAAAACAAGGGGCAGGCTTTTCTGTGCTCCATTAGGGCCATTTCTAGTGTCTTTTATTAATTCATGGCATGTTACTGTAGATAGGTAACTGCCCCGAATGTTAACCATGCTGGGGTCTAACAGCCCTGTCTGTTGTGGCCAGAGTTATTGTTAAAGATGATTTTCCTTTCTGTTTTCTGGCTAGGCAGCCAGGTGGAACACGGTGTTTTCCTGTCCCTCTAACTGAAGAGGCTCTAACAGTGCTCAGCACCCTGGGGGGAAGCAAAATGCCATGAGCTCAGCCCCTTGGGGGAAGGGGAACTGTGCAGTGCTGTGCATGACAGATTAGGCACACAACTCATTACTAGCAACTGGAGTTGCATGCATAATCTGCTAGACATGGTAGAGATGTGCCCCTTAGGGTTTTTTTGGCTCTGATGTGCAACAGCACAACACAGAGCCTTTGTTACACTCCCATCTCAGCTTCTGTACTTACAAAACCTCATCTTCTTAAAAAGGCTGCTTTCCATGCAGCCCTTCCACTTCAGCGTTTTAACATACAAGGCTTTTGATAGGAATGACAGGAATAGTGGAGCCTGTCTGGCATTCAAATCTCAAACTCTGAAACAAAGCATGGTGTGATTTTTTTTCTTATTTTTTTAAAAAGCCAATTGCATTTCTTCTTCTGGGGAGATTACTGGTCTTCAAATGAAATTCACTCTGGAGATAAATAGGCCCAGCTAATACGGTAGAAGGCAGCAAAAGGAACCAGCAGCAGTGCTGGCAGAGCAACTCCCCCCTCCTCCAGCACAGCATCGTTGTGCCCCTTCCCCTCCCAGCCTCCTCACCAGAGAGTGCTCCTTTGTCAGCCCCTCCATGTATAGTATAGTGGAGTATAATGGAAAAACCTCTAGTATAATGGAAAAACCAAAATAATCATTCCTTCTGCAGGCAGTGTACATGCTTTTCCAAAGGCATAACAGCTTTTACTTACATTATGAAAGAGCTGCTTCACCCTCTGGACTTAAATTATAGATTATCCTTTCCTTGAAGCAGCTACCTTACAGCTTAACCCTTTCTCAACTAATGGTATTTTTCAGTCCTCTCTGAGCAGTTGAGGATGAAGGATTTCCCACTGTGGTATGTACTCTGCATGTTGTTTAGGGTGGTAGCAGCGCGTTGCACACTGCTTTTCATCCATGTACACCTTGTACTTTTCCATTTTTACAGAGGCTTTATAGATGTCTCTTGAAGTGCCTAAAAAAATAAAGCAAGCACAAGCCATACTTTTCTCTATTTATCATATACGTGTCATGCTTACGTTTGAGACTGCTGAAGTTTACCAAACTGATCACAGGTTTCAATTGGGATTCCTCAGGTTTCTTCCTGGATGCAATCCCTGATTTCAGTCACTCTCACTGTTCTCAAAATAGCATATTTTGAGATGGGTTTCTGCCTTATCCTCTGCAAAAAACATGGTAATCCATTATTGAAAACACGGGTTTGTTAAAATAAAGTCAATTTAGGAAGAAATAGTCTTTCTTTGAATATTCTTCCCATCTTACCTCTATATAGACACACATGGACACCAAAATCTAAAATTTCCACCAATCCTTTTTAAAATTTGAATTTCCTTGTTCACAATTTTTACTTATTGAACCCCTTCTGAAACCAAACAATAATTTTATTTGGCTGCACACTCCCTGGAGAAAGGAGAAGAACTTACCTACCAGTATCAAAACCAGAAAACATTAGACTGGCAGACTATGAACTATAAAAATGTACAAATAAAACCTTATGAAGAATTACTTGTGGAACTGCAGTTTGAACATAGGTGACAAGCGCACAAGCTTGGCACTGCAAGGAGAATCTGTAACATCCAACCTCTACTACTCAGCAGTGGAGTTCATTGATTTTTTGTTTTGTTTTCTTTTGTTACCTTCATGCAAAAGCAAAGTGGTCTTCCCAACTGAGAGATTTCTGTAGGAAGAAGTCCTACTTTTGGACCTCCTCAACAGCAACTGCATCCCTTGGGTAGACACAAATAGTTAGGGTTTCTTCCCCAGCCATTAAACTGGGGTTAGACTTTGTAGGGCAGTAGTGGGGATGCTTGAAAACTAAAATGCCCTGTAGGATGTTAATTGCTTGGAACAAGAAATGAGATCATCCCAAAATGAAAAAAAAAAGGCCCAGTGGAAATTGAAGTTACAGTTTCTCTAGCAGGGCCTGATGCAGGTGTGCTTTTCAGCTTGGAGCAGTGGACACACCATCCACATAATTCCAGGCATTTATTTGGACCCAGATGTGTTAAGCTCTGGCCATGCAGCACCAGGAATCCAAGCCTAAAAAACCATTTCACTGATGGGCTCTTTCTCAGCCACTTTTCTGGTGACTGAGGCACACAAACCACCTGTGAAACAAGGACAGCTTTATCTTCAGGATGATTTCCATCAGCTCATGACAGCATCTGGGTAAGTGACAAGTACATTATCCTGAACATTTTGGTCCTCAAAGGCATGTTTGGTGGCCAGCTTTCACTTTAGCATCTAACTTTGAGCACCCAAGGCATTGGTCTTTTAGGATGGACAAAATACTCTGCAGAACAGAACTGTTCAAGAATAGTGTAAGAAAGGCAGAGGAGGAGCACATAAATACTGCTGTGCTCTATGTAAATTTGTCCAGCTGTTTATGCTAAATGTTCTCTTACTCCATTTTTCCTGACCTCATTTCCTCCCCTGCTTTCTAATTGCAGAATATAAAACAGTACAAGTCCTTGCTTTCATTATATGCAACACCTGCTGCCTGTTCTGAAACAGATGTCTGCAGCATCATTAGGCAATTATTTCTTTAGCCTTTTTCAGTAGGACTCATTTCAAACGTCTTTGTGATAAATCCTCCTCCTTCAGCTTCCTCTGTATTTCTCATCCTTTCCTACTTTCAGATTTCCAACAAAAACTCTTCTCTGTATCAGTTTACTCTTGTTATGTTTGTGCTGGATCACTGTACTCACAGAATGCTAGAGACTATAACTGCTTTGAACCAAGAATTAGGTTCAAGAGATTTTATTGGGAAAAAAAGACAAGGTGAGGACAGAAAACAGTGATGAGTATTAGACAGCAGTGTAGGCCATAGTTCCGAACACCAGCTGGTTTGTTAAAGCTCAGAGGGTTTTTTGTGGACAATATAGCAAAAAAGAGTTTTACATGAACACAAGGACAACTCCTACATTCTCAATGCCAATACTGTCAACAAGAGAAAAACCCAGTCCCAAGCACCCTTTCATTTCTGTACCACCTTTGTACCTTGCCAAGAAGAGCACGTGTTAAAATCAGGTAGGCCTACAGGACTTGCGTGACTGCATTGTTGGGGAAGACATTTGGGGGAACAGATTCCTCCCTCCTATTTCCAAATATCACTGTAAATTTGGCTGAAGTCTCACTCCTGGGAGGAACCATGAACTTTCCAGTCCAATAATAGACTTGGCACATACTGCATTCAATCATGTTGGTTGCTATACAGTGACATACATTTGCTATTTATCTTACCTTGTTCCCAGCAGAGAGATGTGAAGGTGGCAGAGAGCTCCAGTTCTATCTGGTAGGGAAGGAGTGTGCATTCTTCCAGTGAATAACAAAAAAGCAAGCTAAAACAAGAGCTGTAGGACATGTTGTGCCAGGTTAATTGGCACTGCAGTGTTCAGTAGTTCAACACTTACTTGCTGAAAATCGTTCCTTTAGGTTATTTCTTTCACTGGCAAATTCCTGGCTATGTTTTTCTCAGGCAATCTTGCTAATCTGGGCTGGTTTCAACTTGTAAATTACTGCGACTAGATTAGTAGAGCCTCCATTACACATTTAAAAGATATTAGTGGGAATGGGCTGGTGGCATCATTAACAATCAGTTGCTCAACTTTGTACTCCAATACAACTTTACCAGATTTTAATGGATTTGCAGTTTGCCATCATTACTGTCTTGGGGCAATCTCTATGAGGAAACTTCTGGAAAAATTGTCCTATAATTTCTTCAAAGAGCACTTACAGAGCAAGTTCTTCTCGTGGCAACCTAAGTTACAGAACAGGTTCCTTGGGACTGTCCTGTGTGTGGTTTTCCTGGTATTGTATGACTTTTTTCCTCCCCTTTGATGGAGGCACTGATTTGGGCTTCACTTTTCTATCAGTGCATGCGTTTCCTAAAAATGTGCCAGACCATAACAGCTCAGGGTCCTTCACACCTCTTAACTAGCCAGAGTCACGTGGGGTGGTGGGACACAAGTTGACAAATGCCCAGACACCCAGTATAATCACATCAGAAACACTTAGAAAAATACAGGCTAAAAGGAAACACACTAACAGGTAGACACACAAGCTAGAAGTCCACATCAACTTTACAGAGCACGTCTGCAATGAGATCTGCAAGGACATGAAAGTGGCAGGGAGAGGCAGATAGCTTAGCTTCTATCAGGGGCGTGACTTGTGCTTACTCAGGTTTGGGCAAGACACGAATGTTTTATTTTTAATTGTATTTATTTTGTACTTGGATACCTGCAAAAAAAAAAAAAAACCACCACTAGAATCTTTTAGGGTGCTACTGAAATGGTGGGAGGGTGGGGTGGAAAAAGTGTTGTTTTCCTGAGATTGCAGCTCTTTCCTGCTGCAAACTACACGGGAAAGAAAGTTGCCTCTTGTGGTGCCTAGACTAGGAGCAAAGGACAGCCTGCTGGAGTCAGGACAGGCTGTGAACAATGCCAGGTCAGCTAGGCAAGGGGATTATTCTGAAAGTTTCAATTGCCAGATGCTGACAAGGATATTTGAGTTAAGAAAGATAAACGGAACAAAATAGAGGAAGGGGGTTTGACAGAATCTGTGACTGTGAATGAAATGAAGGGCCCAAGAAACTAGTCAGAGGGGAGAGTGGAGTTCAGGAATAGATGAAAGAAATTAGGAGGAAAGTCTCTGTGCCTGGCAGGGTACATTGCTGGGAATAAAACCCAAGATCCCTAGCTCAGCATTTCCCTGCTGCCCACAAGGATCCACAAAAATGTTGCTATAATGCTGGGACTCCTGAAGGATGGTAACCAATTATTAAAACTATTCTTTTATCTTTGTGGCTGAACTTTTTTTTTGCTTTAGCCTGGAGGGTTGGGGCAGGAGGACTGGAGACTGTGCTGAAAGACAGCAATAAAGAACATAGCGCTGCACTGACAGGAAGTTTCAAAATTCAGGGTGCCCATGGGATCTGAACTTGCTCCTTTCCCATTTGGAGGTAAGTATAAAGATACAAATCTTTGCTAGGCACATCTTTGCCCCACAGGATCAGCTTACTCTCAAAGTAAACCAAACTGCATTTCTTTGACTAACAGATTTCCAGTACTTTGTCTTGTACTTCTCTATGTGGCTCCATGCCTCACTGGCTGATCATTGATGAATTCCCACTTTGAATAAGGAATTAGCAACTCCTATTTATGGTGTTCATCACTGGAATACACAACTATACACAGATCCACAACAGTACCAGCTTTTAGTCATGTAGCCAATATTTAACTTTGTCATTTATTAATTTGAAAGTAAAGCTTCCTTTCCCAGATAGGTTGTGTAAAATGCATTCTCTCTTGGGTCCAAATTTACAATCCAAAGATTTCAGAACAAGAATAGTCAGAACTCATTTATCTGAATTTCTGTTTTCATGAAGTCATCTAAGAAGTCATAAGAGAAAATAGGATTCCAGGAAAAATATGATACAAATAGAAACAGGGAGACCACCATTGCCCCACAGGTGTTAGAGAGCAAGATGACAAGACAAGCAAAGCAATATGCATGGAAGGAGAGGCAGAAAAATATAAAGCTATTAGTACTAATACAAGAGCAACTTTTTCTAAGTCCCACTCCAGCATTTATCCGTTCACTCTCTCCCACACAGCCACAGAGTTCTTCTCTAATAGCTCCCACAGAGCTTTTAATGACTAGGATTACAAAAAAATTGAGGCTTATGCCCTACACAGGGAGCTGTATTATCCCCAATGTACAAAAGGGGGAAACTGAGGCATGAAGCAACCTCATCTCTTCTCTCACACACGCAGAGGGCAGGGACTAAATGTAAAGCTGTTCCTTTGTTTCCTCACTAGCAAACCAATCACTTTGCATTTTGCTAGAATAGAATATTGAGATTCTTAGGTAATTTTTGTTCTCCGGTGCTGCATTTCTATGGAAATGTACCTTTTAAGGTAACATAGAAATGCTGACTGTTTTTAAAAATTCCATTTTCCTCACCTACCTTTTACTGCTGTAACTGTTGCTATGGAAACTGGAACTGGCCATGAAGCAGTCCTACAACATGAATTCTCACTTGTCAGTTTTACATTAAAGTGCCACCTTCCAAGTCCTTTAATAAACCAGTAATAATTGTGTTGCCTAACAAGTTTTCAAATCAAACAAAACAAGAAAGCATGCTTTCACCAAATGCTCTGCACAATATTTTGTAGGTGTGGTCTAAGAATTTTAACAGTGTGCGCGATATGACTCTGTTGGTTAAGGATATGATCTTTAAACAGAGAGACAGTTTATTTGCAGTAAAAGCCCTAGTGTGTGTAGTTAGACTTACATAAAGGTGACTTATACCAACATGGGTATGTCTAGACTGCTGTCACAGAAGCACACTGTAGAGATACTGAGTGAATGGGTAAATCAGCCTACAGTGAGCCCTGTGCTCCCACAGCTCCTCAGGGCACTGCTGTGCATGTTGTATTCCCTGTAGGCACGAGAGGGAATGCTCTCAATCAGAGTAAGTGTTAACCTGGGCTGGGTGGCTCCTGTGGAAAAAATAAAGCATGCAAGCTTAAGACACAACTATTCTGTACAGATAGTCAGAATCTGTGTAGCTTAAATCTAGGCTCCTCCATTAACTTCAGTTTAACCTTTCACTCTCATAAAAACTGTAGGCTCTCTTGTGTTTATTCATCTTACTTCCCTGAGACAACTCATCTGAGAAAAATCCCTTTTTCCTGTTCTTGGGGAGCAAACACCATCAGAACACACCCTCCATCGCAAGAGTCGAGCACTCCCAGCAAGGATCAACTCAAAAACTTCCAAGGACAGGTTCTTTCCAGAATAACTTATTTGTGTTTCCTGAGATAAGTTCCTTCCACCTCATCTCCGAGGCTCTGCAGTTGTTCAGTACTTTTGAACTGCAACAGGGGCAGGACTGATGCAGACACAAGTGTCTGCCCTTTCTACCTCCAAGCACAGAAAATCAGTGGACAGGGATTTTAGGCAAACTTTACACAAAGAAGCACATCTAAAACACAGAAAGTGCAGCCTCAAAGTTGGAGGCAACAGAAGTTGCATATGTCACTGTGCAAAGCACAAAGATATAATCCTATTTTGGTATGAATTTATTTTAAAGAGATCCTCAAGAGCAACATGATCTCCAAACTCTCTTTTCCTCCCAGAACTCATCCAGCCCACACACTTGGCTGACATCCTCAGGAGAACCAGGGTCTTTCTTCTAACTTAGGAGATCACCTTTCCCATTGAGCTAGCTATGTTCCTTTAACCCTTTCCCAGCAAAATGAGGTTCTGCTAATACAGAACATTTTAAGAAAATGGCCAAACCAGTCTCTTAAATTAGATGCCATGCTCTTCCACACGGTCTGAAACACCTTGTAATTTCCTTTAAAATATCCTCAAACTCATACCAAATAAGCAACTTAACCATATGTACTGCTTGATTGTGGGCAATTCCTGAAGTGAATTTGAATTTAGGAATCAATATTCTAAGCTATCTCTTCCATAGATAGCCTTTGTTTTTAAGCATCACTTCAAACTGGTCGATAATCAGAGCAGGAATTTAAAAAGCAAATCTCCCCAGTGGGCAACCAGATCTTCTCACAGGCATAAATGAAAGTTTCAATTCCCCTCAATACCACTTCACTCAGAACCTACCTTCTTTCCCTGACTTACAGAGATATTCAAGCGTGGGGAGGGAGCAGGGAACAAACACACTACAACTCTTCCTTAATCCTCTCCTATTTCTTTCTGCACTGGTACCTCCCTTCAGCACCTGCTCAGGGCCCATATTAAGATCTGACTGGAAGGCACCCAACACAGAGCAGAGCAGCAATGTGAGGAGTAGGGAAATCTGTAAGGAAATCAACTCCTGAGTCCTGCAGTAAGTAGGGAAGACAAAGCACATGAATGATTCATACATAGTTTTCTGCTATGAACAAACTTACCACCTCTTTAAGGCCAGAGTTTTCCACAGGCCTCTGAATGCAAATGCCAAATATTTTGTCATGCCTTTCTCTTAGCCTATATCTCACTGCTGCCAGGGTTTGAAGTGAGGCAGATAATATAACAAACCAGAGAACTGGCACACATGGGGCTACTCACTGGCTTTCCTCATGCATATGGTTTATTTTTCCCTGCTATGTCAATCCTTATAGGGCTTTACCACTACAGCTGCCTCCTGGGAGTCTGCTATTTCAACTGTTACAGGGAAGGTGCAGAGGGAAGAAGGATAAATTCAATCTTTTGTACTCTTTTCAAGTTAAAGGTCTCACCTCCACACCATAAATTAAACAGATTAATTAAACAGACAAGCCCCTGTAGCAGCAAGCCCTCTCTAAGGATAAATATTGAACAACTCTGCTTTTTAACTGTTGCAAATAACAGAGTTGTAATTATTCTCGATCAAACATCTTGCATGGGAACCTTCTTTAGGCCAATGTTGTTTCATCTGTCTTGTGCTCTTCTGCAAGCACAGATATGGGTGGTATTTTGCCACAAAGTGACGAAGAATGGAAGACACAAAAGGCAACAGGCAGAGGAAATTACAGCGGGTTTCAATTGCTTCTGTATTTTCTTTTCCAAAGCATCTAATTTATGTTTTACCATTTGTGATGTAGGAAGCAACTGGAACAGCAAAATGGTGGCTGATTTTGAGAATTCTGGTCTGAAGAGAATCCACAACAACAGACATCAGTAGCACAGATGGGAATGCTTGACATCCAGTGGGTAAGGTTGCAGGATGGCGAAGGGATGCAGGACCCCAATCCTGAATACTACTTTCCAGAGAAAGGTAAGGACTGCTTTAATAGGGGGAAAGCTGTCCAGATTGAGGAATACATGTTTACAGACAAAGGTGCACCAGCACTGCCAGGAAGGACTGGCAAATCATTCTGTTTGTGTGTCCTTTCTCTAGGTGTTATCAAGTTCACATAAAAAGAAAGATCCACATCTATTACCGTATGAAAGCTCACAAGATCAGTCTTTAAGCCACAAAAATATCCCCTGAGGTGGCCACTGCTATAAACAGTGCTCCTCAGCAGTGACTTTTCTTTAGGCCCACTGGATGCAGATGTAAGGATGGCCAACATCTCATCCTACTCCAAGAAGAGAACCCAGTTTCTTTTCCAGTTCCCCTGCTATATAATAATGTCTAGAAACAGTTTGATACAACTTTCATTAGGAATAGCAAGGAAGACATCAAGAATATTAAAACAAGTATTTGAACTTCTCTGAAGCTGGACAAAACCAGCATTTGGAGAATCGGAAGGATCTTTTTTATCCCCTATCTAAATCATACCAGCTAATGACAGCTTCTCAGAGTCTCTCAACCTCTCCTTCTTATCTTTTCTCTTTAAAATACCATATAATATCCTTCCATAGTGCTGACAACATCACTGTTACTCTCCAGTAGTTCCAAGACACGGTGCATCACCACTTCAGCCAGAGAGGGGTTGTAGCTCTGCCGAACACAACTCAGGACATGGAGGAAATGGCAGCCTTTTTCAGCATCTGCAGAAAAAAAGGAAAATGCAGCCAGGCATGGAAGAAAGATTTCACCGAATCATAATACCGGTAATATCATAATACCGATCAGTCATGAAAAAAACCCAGAGCCCTAGATACTAAAGCAGAGGTGTGTGTATTCAGAAGAAAGAGATACGGTCTGTGCCGACAGTTTTCAAATTATCAACTGTTCCCAATGACTTTTCTGGGAAGTGTCCGGGCTCTAACAGTAGCAATGAGGGTGAAAGATAACCCAGTCTTGCCAGCTCTTGACATACAAGGTTCACTCAGTACAACTTGATGAGGAGGTTAATAACATAAGGGTATCTCCACTGTTCACCTATGCAAGCCATCCAGTTTTTGCAACTTCAGAAGGAACCAAATGAAAATAATTTCTCTGAGACCCAACTTCACAACCCTCTCGCAAATCGTGGCCAGGGCCTGTAACCGCTGGCCCAACGCTGGCATCTTGTGGAAAAACTGCTGCACTGCAACTGCATTCACCTCACAAGGAAATCCCATCCCTGCCCTTCAGACTACTCGGACAATTATGGGAGTGGAAAGTCACGGAACTTCAGTATCAAATTTTATCTCCTTTTGAGGGGAATTAGCCCTGCAACGTACAAGAGAAGTTTAAAATAACTCCCTTTGCTAGGGGCAAGCACAGAGGTCCCTCATGGCTGCACGCAGCTACTCTGTGCCAGGTGGAGCAGAGAGCCATCCTGTAAAGCTGTCCCAGTGATCATTTCCTCCAACAGACCCTGTGACCCACTAATCATCAGTGCTGCAAGTTCCCAGTCCCCCCAAGTGCTGAAGTCCACAAAGCCTTTCTCCTCAGCGGCTAACAATGGAGAACAGGCATAAACCAGATATATCAGCATAAATTATTTTCCTTCTCCCTTAGTTCCCGTGATGCAAGGCAAGTTTGATAAGGGTACTGAGAAACTGCCATGGGCCAGGGAGGACCCTAAATTTTGTTGCTGTTGCCTTTGGTTTTTTTAGTTATTCTCTACTCTAGAATCTGCTATGCCTCACAGCTGCCTTAGAACCTGCTGAGAAAAGTCACTGGTAGATAGTGGTAAATACACAGTTCAGCCTAATTCTGATTAGGCTGTGAATCAGGCAGAAACACTTCTTTAGAAGTATTCATCATGATAAAAAGACCTTTGTGGCTGACAGCCAAAAATGTGTCCACCACCCTGGAAGAGTTAACTGCAGAGAACAGAACAATGCCTCTACCTCGTCATAGTGATTGTTGTTGCCAACAAAATGGGTAGCTGCACTTTATATTTGTCATAGGTTTGTCATAAGAAGGTCAAATTGCCCATCCCTGATCTAGAGTAACTTAAGTCACACAGAATTATATTAATGACTCAAATGTTACCTAACAGTACAATGTGTACTTTTTCCCTAGATGCTGGTAGAAAATGGCACTTTGGGGTAGCTGCAGGTGTGTACAGTGATTAAGTAACTCCAAAACACTCCTGTCCCTCTTTCACTGACATCCTGGGATCTTGCTTTTGTCCAGCAGCTGAGGGAAGCCAGGCTGCGACTGACTGTCCTGCCTGACAGCCAACATCAGAGGGGACAGAGTTACAGAAAAACTACCATTTGCCCACTGCAGACATCTCACACATGGTACATTCTGACATACTAAATTTAGCTTTAAGTGGTGTCCTAGGTTGCAATATAGATGTATTTAAGTATTCTATTACCACCAGCTGTGGGCCGTTAGCTGCTATCACCTGCTAATGACCCACCCCGGATGACAGGCAATGGGCCATCAGGGACCCACCGTGTGACTCATGGACTTATCTCATCCCATTGTGGGATGCTCTGCCCAGGAGGGAGGAGCCAGGTGTTCCCACCTGGATATAACCTGGCCTTGGAACTGCCTGAGCTAGCCCGGTCTACTGGGTTCCCAGAGGACAAGAGCTACCACTGGATCTTCAGCTGGAGACTAGACCTTCACAGGATCACCGCTTCAACTGGACTACTTCAGTTGGACTGCTACTACCACCCTAACAGGGTGTTAGGGTGTATCTGACTTTGTCAGTGCTTTTCCTTGTATTATTTCACTTATTTTTAATTTCAATCTTGACTTGTGATCTCCCACTGGTTTGTTTTCAAACCAATACAAGTGGTTCTGGTTTTTGTCCTCTCTGCCATTAAAACTGATCTAAGCCTAAAACCAGAGCAAATTTATAAAACAAAGAAAGAAACGAAGAAACTGAAAACCAAATCCATTTTACAGTTCAGTCTGGAGTCAAAATATGATGTCTGGCTATCTTAAGCTTCTAGATGAACCCACAGTGGTCTCTCCTGAAAGCATTTAATATCAGGAATGATAAGTGGGGCCAAGGACTAGGATTGTCATGGAGGCACATTACAGATCAGGGCTTGTGCAGCTCTGAGTAAGCACACTGAAGATTTTTTTTTAATATTAGTACAATAGTTTCAGACAGATGGGTTGGGCCTGGGAATGTGTCACAACTACAGCAATGGGGCAAGGCGTTGCCAGGAAAACTGGCAGAGAAGTAACTCATTGGAGAGAAGAGTTTGATTTATCATAAATCAGCCTTCTCGTCATGGAGGATTACTATTACTCTTGAATGAAAACGGGTAGGAATTTCTTGCAACAAGCAAGCCAAAGCCCCAGAGATGAATGCCCATGTCCTTGTTTTCTCCCCGGGAGCCATGCGGGCGGCTGGGACTGTGCTCTGGCCAGCAGAGGGGGGCAGGCAGCCGCACTGGGCTCCGTGCTCTTGCATCATCCACTGACAACAAATCCCCGCCGGGCCCTGCTGGTTTCGATTGAAGCTTCTTGGCTGTGCTTCTACTACCAATGACCAGGACACTGAAATGGTCCTTCTGGAAACCAGCAAAGGGACACTGACCTGGAAATTGTCCTCTTTACAGCAGGAAAATAAGCAGGGGGAAAGTTTCAAGGAGAACAAGAGGGTTTGTAAAACAGTTGTTAATTTTAAATTGCTTAGTATGGAAAACATGGCTTTGAGGACTCAGGACTCTTCAAAGTCTTTGATCTACAAATTACTCGCTGCTGTTGACTTTTCTTGATTGAAAGAACTTCCCAATCTCTCATGGATCTCAGAGTACTTTACCAGTGGGACAATGCACAAGAGGGAAACAAACACGAGGCAGTCACTCAGTGCCTCTGTCAACTGTATAGAGGTTTTGGCCTTGATAGTGGCACAGTTATATAAAAAAGCAGGCTACCAGGAGAACTAGCTGATGTATAAAATGAGCAAAGGAATGATTTTACTCTTACAGAGATGATGTTTGTATTTGTTAATTGAATAAATGACAATAAAACAATGTGATACAGTAATTTGTTGCACTGAAACACCCTCAGGCAAACGAACCCATCTTAACCTGCATGCCCAGTAACCTCTTCTCCCTCCATCTCCCAAGACCTTGTCTACAATTGTACCACTTCGTGAGGTAGGCAGTTAAAACTCAAACCTGATATTGCCTCACTTAGCCTTTTTTTTTTACCCAGGATAACCATCATACAGCAGGTCTTACAAGTGCTACTGTAGTTATGATAGTATAGGGATATGAGCAATTTAAGATTTTATGCCTTATGCTCCAGTCAGTCATTTATTTTGTACCAAAGCATGTTCTACCCTACAAATAGCTGCACACCAGCAGCAAGTGATCCCTGCTGACACATTCTACCCTGTGAATTGAAAGAAACTGTAGCAATGTACCTGTCTAATTAGCAGACATTCAAGTCAAGCACAAGGTATCACTGTGGCCATAAGACACAATAGGTTTGAGGGACAGGGATAACTCAGAAGGCACATTATGTGAAAAGAAGTAGACTTTGTTTGACTGAATTCCTTAACTACAAAGAAAAACTACCTGAGCTCTACCTGAGCTTAAAATCTACAGAGAATATCACACTGACTTAAGCAAGTTTTATTGTTGACTTAAAGGAGGTGGGGAGTTCACCTTTCTGCACAGTCACTTTTGTGTCAACTCCCCTTTAGAAACTGAACCAGCAAGATTTGCTACTTCCCTGGAGTAGGAAATACTAGGTGGTGACCTAGCATTTGTTGTCATTACATTTGGTTCCTCCCAAAATCCAAGTATTCTCAAAAGATGTAGAAATAAGATAATAGGTGCTTATTTCAGATCGGAGAGGTTTGCTTCCTGCTTGGCACATTTGCTCTTTCTCTCTCTGTGCTCACAAGAAGCTGCTTCTGCACTCCTGCTTTCAGTTATACTGATTAGTTACAGCTCGAGTTCAAGGGTAAGGACAAGCAGCAGATCTAATCCAGCAGCAGGAGGAGATATTGTCATCAGTATTATCAGCACCAGCTCATCAGAGCTTGATCACTCTGCTACTTACGCCTGGGTTTTTGACAGTCTTCTTTAATCACATCAAGGGTCACTTTAAACAGTTCCTTATCATGGTCAGTCACCTGAAGAAAAAAGAAGAAAAAAGAAGAAAACAAACCAAAACAAAATTGTTGAAAAACAATCCAGTGCTATGGTGTATTCTAAGCTAACACTGTCATAACTACACTGCATTTTATACTGCCTCCAAGACTAATAATGAATGTCAAATCTTCAGTCATTATTTTTACTACTCTTACCAGCATCCATGAGTTAGGTGAAGAACATGATACAACAGAGTTTGACCCAAAGGAGAGTGACTGACTCAGCAGAACACCAAACTTGAACCCACTTCAATATGGAGATCTGTCCCAGGCCCCAGGTTTCAGTGAGCTCAGCTGTATCAGCGCAGTTTGGCAGCCCAGTGAACAGAGACAGAACTTGGAACAACTTGGTGGACAATACAGAGGTAAAACCAGTGAAGTAAGCTGCAGATAAGATGTTTGAGTAAGCTGAGAGCACTTGGATGTTCAGCTTCTCTTTCTGAAACATTTCTACTATTTCTGCAATATTTTTACTGTTTTTACTGTTCATGAAAGTCATACCACTGAACTTGTTTGCAACCACAGCTCAGTTCCTTACATGGTATAAGTCCTTGGAGCTACTAGGTTTCTGGAACACCACTCCTTTATCTTGAAGCATCTTTATTGCCTCCTTAAAAACACTGTGAATCCTTTTGGAACTGGAGTTACTTTTTGACTTCACCTGGATGGGAAGAAAGGAATGAAGCAAATGGTGAGAAATCTCTGCTCAACTAAGGTTATCAGGAAAAGCTCCAGAGGCTTTCAAGAGGAAAAGGACTTCAGGTCCTCTTTAACATGAATTTTGTTACACATTTTTCTTCA
The DNA here is from genome assembly GCA_024500445.1 of Entomyzon cyanotis. NCBI lineage: Eukaryota > Metazoa > Chordata > Aves > Passeriformes > Meliphagidae > Entomyzon > Entomyzon cyanotis. Next base: position 11,694,855 of record JAKEPQ010001000.1, on the reverse strand, counting down.
TTTAGTAATTCACAAATCATATCTGTTATGTATGAAACGCCCAATATTACTGAGCTTTAAACAAAACCCAAACACCAGAAACTTGTGCCATTCTTAAGGAACCACAATCTCTAAACAGCCTTCTTTGTGATTAGCAGCTATTTGGTTATATACTGAGAACTCTTTTTTGGAATAGACTTGATGCTTGCAGATCATTTGACTTTTTTGTTAATCAAGCTTTATTCACTTCCAGAGTTTTCCTGGGAATAAGGGTAGGAAGGTAGGAAAACCAGTGTTTTGTAAGGTGACATTCAGGAGGAAGCCAAGTGCTGAGGAGTGGATTGCCATCTCCTGATTTCAGGGAAAGGAGAAAACTGAGAAAACCACTATTTGTTTCTTGCCCCCTTTATCCCAAATTTTTACAAACATTCCGGTCATGCTCTCAGGAGCTTCTCCACAGCCTAATGAAGTGAAAGGACAGAGAGGATGCAAGAAATTAAGACAGGTAAGAAGGGGAGGAAGGAAGGGAGGGAGGAAGGGAGGGAGGGAAGGAAGGAAGGATGGATGGATGGACAGAGGGAAAAAAAAACCAGGGGAAAGCTGGGTTTCTTTGGAAGTAGAGTAGAGCTAAGACAGTGGAATGACAGCTAGGGAAGTAGAAGGAAATAATTAGTTGTGGAAAGGGAAAGTACGGGTAGATAGGAGCAAGACTATGATTTACCCTTCATCTCCATCTGTCTTACTGTGTCCTTCAACCTCCCATTTATCTACCCAGACTGCTTCAATTCTCCAATTGCTATTTTCTGATCTGTTGGGAGCACACTGTGCTCCCTGTGGTTTTCTTTGAGAAGGGAGCTAAACTGCTTCCCAAAACCAACATGTGATAACTCGAACCACACCAGAGCAACCAAAGCAAGATTTGCCAAGCCATTCTTTCAACTATCACCATAAATGCTCCCACCCTGTTCTGAACAAAAGTATCAGACTTCACATATCCTACTTCACTCACCAGAAACAGCTCAGAAGTCTCGGGAGCAAAGCAGGCAACTGCCATGCACTAGAAAGAATTTACATGAATATGCAAAATGGACACCACAGGAGCAAAGGAAGAATATCCTATCACAAAACTTTCATTGAATCCATTTGCAATTCTCAAGTGACACTCCAACAGCCTGGAAGCTGATGTACCTAACTGGGAATAGTTCAGGGATCCTAAAGGGATATTGGTGTTAGCATGCATCACAAGTTTTTCCATCCTGTTCCTCCAGCTAACCCTCAGTATTTCAACAGGCTGTAATCACATCTCTCTCTCTGTCCCACAACAGCTAACTCTCTTTTCCCTCTCAAATCAGCAGTAAAAAATAATTGCCTAATACTGCAAGATAATTAACATAGAACAATGGCTCTTATTCTCAGTTCAGTTTTCTCTGTTTCAGACTGAAGGATTCAGTGCCTGAACCTTGTCTCTCCTCCTGTGCACAACAGCCATCAATCTGGATAACAACAGACTCTACTTCTAATTACAAACTTGGCCATACATCTGGACACCATTCCAGTCACAGCATTAACACCAGTATGGTATTTCTCTTCTGTGCCTCTTCTGATGAACTGAAGAAACAAACATGAAATGTAGCAGGAAGGATTAAGTGAAGAGTGAATATTTGCTCATGGAAAAGCACATTCTCATAGCCATATGTAAAATGAAGAGACTTTGCCTCTCACTCAAATGCAGTAATAAATCCTCAAGAATGTAAGAAATTGCTAGCAAAGCAACCAACTCAAGACTCTGATCAATTTTTAATGTGAAAGCAAACATTTGGGGAGAAAAAAAAGATAAAAATATTTCCAAAGAAGCACAGTAATTATTCAGTTTGGCTTACCACTGAAATTCTGTCAGAAAAGAGAGATAATTAAAAACAGACTCTGTGTGAACTGACACAGAGCTCAGCCTGGATGGATACTGAAACAGAATCACTAAGAATGCAAGTCAAGGCATTGACAGAGTGAAAGCAGCGAGGCCTTATTATAAGTAAGCAGCTGCTACATATCAGCACTCTCTCATATGTGCTGCAGAATCCATGGAAAAGGGCTCCATGGCAGAAGGACTGTTTCTGAAAAGCAAATTACAGCTCCTGTCCACTTTAATAATACGATATATTAATATAATAATATTATAATATATTAATATTATATATTAATATAATAATATTATAATATATTATTAGGGTTTAATATTATCGTGAAATGTCATGGAAAATTTGGGGTTTTTTCCTAGTGTGCTCTAGATCATGCTTCTTCCTCTCCATTCCTCTGGGTAAAGCAGCAATTAAGTTTCTTTGTCAACGTAGTCTAAAATTGCTTAGTCTTTTCTTCTGGTCCACCAAAAGTCACTCCAGCACCTCATTCTGCAAATTCACAAGTCAATAGCACCTCTTCCCTAAATCTCTCACAATATTCACACCTCCTTTTGCAAAGTGCCCCTCTTGGGCATGCCTTAGTTTCAGGGTGCACCATTTCAGGTTCTCTGAAGCAGTAACATCAGGGGCCTCCCCCTCTCTCCCAAATCAGGTCATTTTCAAATAAATTAACCTGTACATCCAAACATAGGAGCATTCAAAAATCAGTCATCTCTTTTGCAAAATACACGTTGTGTATGTGTAACCTGAGACAGAAGCAGCTATTAAATTTTACTATCACTATCCTTGCTCCCAAGACCAGCCAAGGGCTCTGTAGCACAGCCAACAGAAGAATCTATGTCCCCAGAATTAAGTTGGTATTTTAATCAATGTATTCCATCTGATAAATTTCACATGGCTTAGTGGGCTGGTGCTGTGCAACCAGTTATTCTCAGATCTTTAAAACAAGACAAATTCTTTGTACAATCAATAACAGGTCAAAGAAATGAAGTGGTACAGGAATTAGTGAGTCTGTTCAAAACACTGCAAGTATGTAACCTTTGACTCATTATGAATCACACCCTGATGGTGTTAATGTTTCCTGGTATAACCATGCACATGATTCTACTCATGGAATCACCCTTTGCAGTTTCTCATGTAATGTTTAATCCTGGGCTTAGGCAGGTGACAATTTTAGAAATAGTGGTTCTGGATATGTCAGTGCTGAAGTCCTATAATAAGCTTTGCAATATACATATTTAAAGCAGCAATGAAGCTTCCTCGAGAGGCAGAAAGACAAGCACACTGCATCAAGAACGTATAATGAACTGTGTTAAACCAACAGGACAATGTGTAGGGTAGACACAGACAGTGTGAACAACACTGTAAAACTCTCTGCTTTAAATACTTGTCGTTGCTGACCTTGAGATAACATGCAAATCAAGAGAAGTACAAGCAGCACACTCTGGAAAGCACAACTCAGGTTACGTGTCCAAGCTAGTGACATTCACAAACTGGAATGGTAGTACTAAAATAGCACACACTAGAGCTTATGCATGGCAGAAGGGCAGAAAAATGGTTAATCAAGATTGGCTGGTTCAAAGTATTTAATCCAGTTGAGAAATGGGAGGAATCCAGTTCACATGTAGCTTTCTTTAAAAAAGGAGCCAAAGGCTTGTCCATTTGCCAAACCTAATTGCCTAAGTCCAGCAAGTACACTGTGGAGGTTCTCTAAGCACAAAATTACTCCTCCTTGTTTTACTTGTAGTCTTCCTTCTGGTACTCACCCCTCCAGCCTCAAAAGTAATTTGTTTTAAGGGATAGGGAAAAGGCTACAGCTTAGGGATAGATGGGGCACTGGTTATGCAAATTAAAACTCCACTGACTTTAAAATTCATAAAAGATTTGTTAATATTTAACTACTTTTAAAAGTAGTTAAATTCTCTTACTCATCATCTGTAGACTATAAAATTAAATTTTCCATAGTATATGTCTGAGAAGAGGAAATTATTTCAGATCTGCCATGTGTATTTGCTAAAGGGAAATTTATTCTGGAGAGCCAGACAATTGCACTGCCAGGGAGGCATCAGAACTGGAACTAGATATTGTAGAACATGGATGAGATGTGGACAGGGCTGGGCTACACAGTAATGCTGAAAAGGAATACAGAGATGCTGCCTTCCTCAAACTAGCCCAGCTACTTCCTTCCATCTTCACCCTCTGCTCCACTCCATTCCATAGTAGCTCATCACCTCCCTGGAGAAAATACTCTATGCAGAGATACCCTCCTACTATGATGAACACTGTGTAAGTACTTTAACAGTTGGGAAAGAAATGAAGTGGTGCACCACATCTCCTAGGATCACAGGGAAAGGAAGGGAAAGGAAACATAGTTTAAGAGCACAGAACACTGGAAACAGGGTAAAAAAGTCAGTTACACATCCAAATAACTCATCCTTTCACATCCAGGAACAGTGCAAGAAGTGAACAAGTGTGCATATTGTGGCATGGCCTAATTAGCTGGGTCTGCTCATGTAGCTCCTGCCTTGCCAAATAGGCCTAAAATAACATTGTAGCAGCAGCACCATTTGTCCTCTTGGTTTGAGGGCAATGCAAAACAAAAGACTACTGAAGAAAAAAGAAAGGAAGAGGGACAGAAATCAGATCTATTACACTTATTTTTGTGAATTAAGTGGGTACTTGACCCTTTGCCAATTATGAAAAGTGACACCTTCTAGAGAGGGGGTAGAGGAACAAGGAAATGCATTTCCAGAGCATTACGAGGCACTCCTCTTAAAGCATTCATGCCACTTGACAACTGCAGGTCCTTTCTTATGCAAGAACAGATAACCTTCTTTGCAAAAAATTAATGCTAAAGGACAATAGGGAGAACTGCAATTTCTAAATAAGCATCTGTGCACCCAAATTCCTGGGACATATACTCACACCCTTGCATCAGGGTCAGGAGCAACTATTAATTATTATGATAGCTCTTCCTGACTGGTAACAACACTGATGCTACATTGTTTTTCTTGATTTGGGGTTTTTGAGTTGTTTATTTTTGGTTGGTGTTTTGTGTTTGGGTTGAGTTTTGTGGGGGTTTTTTTTCAGCCTATGTTTGCTCTGCGCCAGTTTCTCCTTTAAATGGCTTTGTAAATTATTTATCTTGGTCTTTCTATAAATGCTGAAATGTACAAATTTCCAGTATTGGACACAATGGCCACTACTTCCTTTAATGTAAGGTGTTTGGGCACTTTTAATACTAGTTTCAGCTAGTTTAGAAAGTACCCAGTGCCATGTTGGATAATCTACTATCAAACTTAGCTGTCTAAAATTATAATAGCTCCTGTCAGTGTTAGTATTCATGTTTGTTTTAAAGCAAACCAGAAAAGCCTTAAATAAAAGCAAAACAAAACAAAACAAAAAAAAGCAACCCAGCTATCAAGAAGCAGCTATCAGCAGCAGTTCAACAAGGCCAACAAAAAAAAGAGCTACTTTTCATTATTATTTGACCTCATCTGCAAGGACTGGTTTTTGTGTTGTTTTGTTTGGGTTTCTTAAGAATTAAACAAACATTACAAGTCAACATAACACACCACTTAACATTACAGTGCACATCAAAATGAGGTAATGAAAATGACTGCCAGGGATTTATTTCTCTACAGAAAACCAAAAAGTAAACAAGTGAATCACAACATTCCAGCTTAAGTTTCAGTTGCCATTGCTTTCATGGTAAAAGATGTAACAGTTGGTTTTGCAGAAATTTATCACTTTAAACCCGTTGAGAATCTGATTTGTAATTTATCCAACTAATACAGAGTAATATAAAGCCATTAAAGCCATTTTACAAGATGGTTTTTGTTCTATTTCCCATTCTGCAGCTGATCAAAAGGTTACTAACTCATTGGAAAGTTTCTTAATAGTTTGGTTATATGCAACTGCCTGTAAACTTATTTCAATTTAATCCCATCTTCTCATCCTTTCAATCATGGCCTTTCACAATGAGGGATTTCCAATGTGAGAAACATGTAGCAGGGAGCACAGTGCATTCACTCATCACAACCTCCTCTTGAAAGCTGCATCTCTATTAATATATTGAACTTCACATGAGAAACAAGACAAAGACTTGGTGCTCCCTTCTCCCGATCAGATTCAGGATGTCAAACATCTGTTCTAAAGAACTCAAGCACCTTAAAGGGATCTCCTTCTGTGACACTGCTACTGTTTACAAATCTAAATAAGGTAGTGGCTGTTGCAGGCTGTAAGGTTGCTCAGCCCTAACACAAGATTACCCCTAACAACAGAATGTTCTTACATGACTTTCTTCAACCCAGTTTTATTAGTCTAACATAACAAGATTTCTTCAAGCTCTGTAAATAATTAATGCATAAAGCTAAAGCACTAGTGGTTTGTGAATCCTCTGAAAACTCTTATCTGTTTATGCTTTAAAAAAGTATATGGTATTATTTCCCCCACTAAAAACTCAGAACAGGTGCATTCACTTACCTCCTGACAGCTGAGGCTGGGTAGATGCACACCAGCCAGAGATACCAGAGAATCAACTGTCTCCAACTCCTGCTGGTAAAAGGTCTGAATTTTGTTTTCTAATAGAAAGCCTTGCACTTTCTCATGCAGCATTTGGATTGAGAAATTCTGACCCTCCAGGCCACTGCAAGGATACACAGAACATATCAAAAGGCAAAAAATGGGTTTTAGAACAATTACATAAAGTCAGTCCACTAGACTGGATTCAAAGGTCAAAAGATATTTTACTGTTCTTAAAGAATTTTAATTTAAATCCTTAATTAAAACAAAACATTTTTGATATGCATAAACATTCAACTGTTCTTCTTCAGTCATTTGCCATTAGTTTTGTGATTTTAAAATCTGCAGTCTCTGAAACCACACCACATGCATCATTCCTTCCAATGAGCATCCAGCTACCCTGAAACTGAGTACAGGAGTGGCTGTCTGACTCAGTTTATTGAAGTTGTGTATTTGGGATTTAACAATGACAAGGGCAGCAGAGCATTTCAATGGAACAGCTTCTTTACCTTACACATAAAACAACATCAGGCAAGGACACTTCTTTATCCTCTCTGCTGTCCTCAGCTCCAAATTTTGCTCAAACCCCCATCTTTTTTCACTAGATGCAAGAGGTCTGTACATAGTATTTTACTACCCTTCTAATATTCATTTTAGTTCAGCATTGTATTTCTTTCCTCAGATTGTGAACAGATATCTCATCTGTATGGATCACCAATTATTTGGGAGAAAAGCAGACTGCTACTGTATATTTATGCAGTCTAAATCAAAGTCAGGCCCTGTTCTATTTTTTTCCCACACTTATTACAACAACAAGTAAACAATCACAATACCCCACACTTTGCCCCAGGAGCAGTCTGGATACTGCATTTACCTCTGTATTTCCTCAGGGCCCTTGAAAGGTTTATCATAAACTTCTCTATAAAGACAGGGGAGCTCCAGCATTCTTGAAATCTGAACATCACACACAGGATCATCCACTTTATCTGGAGGGGCAATAAGAACATGCAGACTTGGCTAAGACTGCCATACAATTAAGCAAGCAAACCTGAGGCAGCACAACAGAGCTTCACAGCCAGTATTAAATTGGCAAATTTTGTTCACTGTGGTTTTTATAAAAACAAAACCACAAAGGCCAATCTTTTTACAGTTTACAAGGGGGTAAAATGGCCTGTTGTGGTGCATTACAGATTATGCTTTTGTCTGACAACTTATTTAAGAATTTATGATCTTTATTTTACCTTCCAGCAGTATTTATCCATTAAATGAAGTTAACACATAGTAAGGAGCTTTATTTGGGCCAAAGTGAAAGCAATCTGAAGGCTGCTGGAATTGCATGGCTCTCTTTGGTATTATTACCAACCCATGAATGGATTGTGTATACTCATAAATCTTCTGTCTGGAAAGGAGAGCTGAACTCCCTTGCAAATTTTAGGTACAGCTGAAAAATCTAGACCTTTTATCTGAGTTACACAGGGTTTTTAAAAGACCGGCTTTTCCTCACTAGAGAAATAATTTCAGTATTATCTCTGAAAGATTTCACTGGGGAAAACCAACTCTTACACAACAGCACAGCCACAGAACTGAGAAGAAGTTATGTAACTGGAAGCTCCTAGAGCAGAAGCAGTGGGCTGCAGAGCCCTGCTGCCCAAAGAGCTGTCAGACACAGAGGCAGCATCTGCATGCAGATCTGTGCCTGAGAAACACTTCTCTCTCATCCTGCAGAGCCAGGGAGCTCAGCAGAAGCCAGGCTTCAGTGGGACACTGCCCATATGCCGCTGCCTGCCCATGGAATGGATTGCACAGACTGTGACAAACAGCAACCACTTCTCCAAAGCCCCCAGTGCCCTTGGTGAAGTGGGACAAAGAAGGTCACCAGCTCCCTTCCCACAGGCTTTGGCTGGTCTACTTCAACACAGAGAAATCTGAAAAGCAGATCACTCTTGCAGATACCCAACCACAGTATCTGCACAGTATTCTTGTATGCCTGCTAACCAGCTTTTACAGTTTTTCCAGGAATGCCTCAGCTATAGGCAATCTAATCTTACACATTACATCATGTGTCTTCTAATCTTACACTGCTACAATTGAAATTAAAGATATCTAGATAAAAAATCCTCAGAAAAATGAGATGCCAGAAAATAAAGTGGAAAATATCCAATTAATTACATACGGCTCAGATATTTTCACAGATTCAGACATCTTAGTTACATATGTCACAGATTCATAGCACTCACAAAAACATGAAGCTTGAACTTCTCTTTGTTGCCTATAGGTTCGGATGTAACCTCTGACCCTGACAACATCTCCAATCTCCAGCTTGGTTTTCTGGCTCACTGTTTCTTGGAGTTTCTTCATCTGTTCAAACACAGTGAGACTGCTGGTTGTGCTTGGATGACCTCCAAGAAGTGAAGAAAAGGAGGTCAGCAATTAAATCAATGCAATAACGTCCTTTTGCATTCACCCACCTACGCACCACAGGAGTCATATTACTAAAAAAGGGGTAAGGTCTGAGGCACTGTGTGTGCTGGGTAGCAAAACTTCTGGGGGACAGTTAGTTTACAGTATTTATTTGAACAGTTCACCTGAGGAAATTATAAAAGGGAGGAGATACTGATTTACCACTGAAAATGTCATAGATGGGTTGCAAAATTGAAACATAAATTTTAAATGGTTTTTGTAATTTTTGATTTTGTCATGCTAAGATGGATGAGAGGAGAAAAGGAAAGTCAGCGGAACTTTTTACATAAAAGAAGCATGAGTCATCTGAGGTGGGGCCAAAGCATTCATGTGATGCAATTTGGTGTCTACACTGAGGTGAATGCAACTGAGGTGAATGCAACTTGACAGAACTTCAAGATTACATAACACAACTTTGCACGACAGTAAATCCATCATAACTTAAAACTTGATTAATGCTCCAAGCATCCCTGATCACAATTACAAAAGGCTGGAAGAAAGTTTCCTGTGCCCCCTAAAAGCTTTCTCTAGCAGGTACAAATTAATCAATTTCCATTATTAGCATAGTGTCCATCCATTCTTGGCCCTCATTCTATTTCAAGCAGTATTTCATGCAATTCCTTTTAATGCATCTAAGTTCCTCATTTAAGTTCCTCAAAACTGATTTGATTCTGTGTCTCTTTTTTTTTCCCCTTTCTTTTTTCTTTTTTTTTTTTTTTTTTTTTGAGCGCTGTGCCAGATCATCACCTCTCCAAAGTGAGAGCTGTCTCCTACATTCCAGTTGGGACCATTTGTACCACCTGTCACATCATTGTTAAATATAAGTATGAATTATCTGTCTGTTAGAGCTTGTTCCACAGACATCAGTTTTTAACTTTTACATCAAGCTTTCCTTTCTCCATTCTATTAATATGTATCCCTAGCACTGCAGATGACACTAGTAACATTTATTTTAGTAGGATTTGATCAGCTCCATATTAGGGTTGTCAGTCCTCTACATGGGCTTCCAAGAAGATCCAAAGTAGAAAGAATTCTGTACTTTGATCTACAAGAAACAGTGGGAGAAAAAGCAAAGAGACAGCCAGACACTAGTGAGTTGTTCTGTGAGTGCAATAATAGACTAATTTCAAGTGCACAATTACTGCACATTTAGGACTTTCCCAAATTGCAAAAGACTGCTGGCATCCTCCCACTGTGTTTGAAGCTACTCTTGAGTTCATTGCTGACAGTGTCTGTATGAGCAGGAGAACAGGAATACAAACAAGAAAGGATAAATCCTGAAATCACTATCACAAGGGCAGGTCAATGGACTGACTTTGGAAACAGAAGTTGTGGCACATTTCGAGCCTAGTTCCTCACTAGATGAAGTCACTGAAGGAACCTTAAGAGGCCAACTCTCTGAACAATGTCACAGCATAGAACTGAAATATCATATTACTCAAAAATGGAAAAGGCAGGACAGGACATAATGTAATGGTTTTATTGGCATCATCATTGAACACAACACAAAAACTAATAGAAAATTCCCAAAATGACCCAGGCTGTATGATGTGGTGATTTAAAATTAAAAAAAAAAAAAAAATAGAACAGTTGAATTTGTTCTTCTGCAAGTTTGTTCACTTACTAAATTATGTAAGAAAGACATAAGTAAAAACATACAGTCAAAAGAGGAATTATTATTTGATAAATTACCTGATAAAGGTGTTTCTGCTACCATGGGATTTTTCCAGCAGACACAATTTATAACTCCAGTACTATCATCCACTGCAAAAAAAAAAAAAAAGGCAAAAATTACAGAATAGGAAAGCAGGTAGTCACATTCCAAGAAGTGAAGATCCATAAATATGCAGGGAGAAACTGCCAAGGATATCTCATTCCAACCAGTTTGAAAGGGAAAGTGAGTGTCCAAACCCTACTTACATATCTGAAATAATTTCCACAGTTGTTTCAGACACGGAAGTAGCTCAGCACCAGATGTGCTTATGTGCACAGTTAACAAACTAACAGGTATATTCTCAAAGAAAGATCATACACTAATTTAGATGATGAGGCTTCAGCACATATATTGGATGCTAAGGGGTTTCAGTCTTTTTAACAAGGTCAGGAGAAGAGTAAGTGTTGAAGGCTGAAGTCAGACAAATTAAAACAGGAAACCAGGCACAAACCACAGAGGCATTACTGTTACAGTGAGAAAACAGAACTTCAATATTTGGGGATACAACCATGTGAATAAAACAGGAGTGCTGCTACCTACAGCTGCATTGGTTGCCATGCTAATATTGTGCTCAGTGCAGGCCTTTCCTGTATAAAATGATGTCCAGGGAGCAGAAAGGCAGCTCCTCTAGGCAGGAAGGATGGAAGACAGTACATGCTTGTGGTTCTGCTGTAAGCCAGGAATTCCCAGCTTAAAGTGTAGGTGCTGGTGGCATGCATGCCACTTCCGCTGCTGAAAAGGCTCAACACCTTCTCCTGAGCACCAGAGCTGTTTTTCCTGTTTTGCCAGTATCCAATGAAAATAAGTTTTATGATTTCTGCTCCAGGCACTGCATTGTTGATGACAGCAGGAAAAGACAAAACTCAAAGGAAACTAAAAACTGTCAGAAGAATCAATCTTCTATAGATCAAGGGACTGTACATAGATGGCCTGTGCAACAAACACTCTAAATAGAGAGGCACTAAATGTCTCTCAAGGATCATCCAGACTATGCTCCAAGCACCTTCCTTCTTGAATGTAACATCTCTAAGACCGAGATTCCACTCCTCACAAATGGAAACCTGCAATTTTCTTCTGCTCCTTAAACCAGACCCATGACTAAAAAAGTAACAGCAATGTTTACCAGGAAGGTACTGATTGGTACCTGCAGTCATTTCCTCTGCAAGCCATAGCATCAAAGCAAAATGCCTTTGCATTTTCTCACGTGGTTTAAAACAGTCTCCCTATTTGGGGGGTCTAATTTCAGATCATTGTCTTGCCTTCCTGTTTGCCAGTAGTTTAGCTGCACATTCCTATTAGCAAACCTACAGCATTTATAAGATGCAGGCAATTCCAAATTCCATCACAAAAGTATGCTCCTTTCTGCTATCTCTGGTTTGAGCTGCTGTGTCTGCAACTATTTCAGCAGCTTTAATTTTGTACCAGAGCACAGATAACAATCTGCTGGTAGGATTTCCTCTCCTTGGTACAGACAGACAGCAACTATTTTAGTAGGAGTCAGAACCCTCATAAACCATGCCAAGCCATCCATGTAAGCCAGCAATGGCAACGAGAAGCAGGGTAGATGACATTTCACTGTTGCATTCCCACAGTTTCTAGATGTTCCAGCCTGCACCAATCGAGACAGACAGGCTTCTGAAGAAGGGCTTGGAAACAAACCAAAGGAGACTGAAGGATTAGGAGGCCAGACTCCTCCTCCTCCTCAATGTAACAGCTGTCAAAAACAGAGTCCTGGAGAGACTGACCTGTACTTGACCACACAAGGAATCTGGTAGCAGAGCAAGATTCTGAAACCAAGTTTTGCAATTTCACAGATAAAAGCTTTGAGCAAACGGACAAGTAACTCCTGAAGTGCAGATGAATGAGAACTCTTGTAATTGTATTCTAATTAGACAAGAGAATGTTAATCTCTTTTAAATGCACTCAAGGGGTCCACAAACTTTTGAAAACTTCCTGTGCTCCCTGTGCCGCCCTTCCTCATCTCTTTGGGATTAAACATTTGTTTATTTGGGTTTTTTGTGGGTTTCCTTTTTGTTTGTTTGCTGGGGTTTTTTTCCCTGGTTTTGTTTGTTTGGGTTTGGTTTCTTTGACTCTTGCTTAATTATTTGAGGGGTAGCTCCAAGCAACCTGTTAAATGAGATCATTGTGTTAATTTTTATTTCTTTATGACAAAAAATGTATGGTTATTGTCAGGCCTTCATGAACCTACTGAGATAAGGTGAGGTTTTTTTATTTGATTTTAAGGTAACTGCCTTTCAGCCTTTCAAATCAGTTTTGGAGTACAAAGAAAACCACATGTGATCTTTGGTTTTGTTAAAAAGGAAAGGGGAAAAAAAAAGAGGTCAGAAAGGTGCATTAGCTAAAGTATGAGCTTGATCAGAGCTACATTTTAGTTTGATATCTTTCTCCTAACTTATCATAATAGCAATAAACAATCAAATCAAAATGTAAAAATCAGGTTTTGCACCACATGTAATCTTTATTTTTTAAGCCAGGAAAGAGTCAATTCATTCCTTTTTACAATTATGACTTTGTCACCAGTTCTGGCTGTACAATTTTTCAGCAGAGAGGACTTAAGATTCTTTAAAGTGAGTGGTGTGTATTCTGAAGCAGACAGATAGGAAATGGTGGGGGGGATCATTGCAGCAACACAAAGACATTTCAGTTCCCTATCAGAGGGAAATTACAAAGCGGGGATTGCTTTGTAAGTCGCTTTTAAGCAGATAGAAAGTGTACAAGTCCCGAGCAGTGTGTGGCACTCCAACTGATGCAACCCCTGTGACTCACCAGAGTCTGTTGAACTGAGAGATGCAAGAAGTTACAAGCAGGAAACTGTCTAAGAAGTTCCAATTTTGCGCTGGCTGAGTCGGCCTGCCTGAAAGGGAGGGGAGGCTGGGGAGGGGCACCCTGGCAGGTAGCCTGAAAACTCAAACCAGGAACTGCTGGAACAAAGCGTGGAGTTGGATGTGAAAGGACAGCAGGAAGCCAGGCTCACTGTGAGCTGCACTTGAAGGTCGGCTGATCTAACACTAAGGCCTTAATTCCACTACTCTGCAGTTTCTTTTTATTTCTATTCCTCCACTTTCTGCCCCAGTCAAACAGTTTCAACAGGTTCAGTTGTTAAGCTGATGCTGAGAGCAGCATGGAAAACTCTAACCCATAGAACTGGTTTTGTCTTGGTAATTTTGATTCTGCCTTCCTCTGTTCTCATGAAGTGATAAATGCATTTGCAGTCAATGCCACCCTGCAGCAGTTTGATGCTGGGGAACCTGGGACCTGGTTAAGTCATCAGCTGTATCTTCACAATACTCCCAAGGGTCAGGGAACTGCAGCTGACTCAATTTTACAAGCAAGGGAATTGGGAAGGGGAGGCACTCAATGACTTACCTCCACCAGGTGAAAACCCATGGCAGAGGAAGACACTGGGCATCAGGGCTTCGATAGGATCTGTGCATTTGGCTCCCCCTTCCCACTGTGGGTGACTTCCCCCCACCTTTTCAAACTTGCCACATCACCACTGCTCTACTCTGCTTTTCCTCCAGATGTAAAAGACAGCTGAACAAAATGACAATCAGATGTTTCCATGTTCATAGAATTGAATACTGGGAAAAGCAATAGGGAGAAGACAACTCCCAGATGGTGTTGGCAATGATTGGTACTATGATGCTTGAGTTAATTTGTTAAGACTCTTGTGCATCAAAATATAAACAAGCTCCTGACTGCTATTAGAAGTTGGCTCCAAGATATGACAAGACATACAAAAAGAAGGGATTTCTAAGGTTCAAATATGGAAGAAGTGATTTCCCATTTGTGGGCACCGTTAAATCCATTTGCATCTGACCAAAGGAACTGCATATATAGGAGAAGAAAGTGATAGAGTCCAGTGACAAAGCAACAACCAAAATTAAGATTTGCTACATAACCCCAAATGAATCAATTACTCTGTGCTAGCTATTTAATTCTCTATTTTTGAAGTGGAGATAAACAGTAGCTTCCTTACATTTGCCAAGTAATCTCAGCTGCAGATATACATTATATTAGGATAAGAGCACATTTGTTTCAAGAATAGACAATGATGAAATAAGGAAACCTTTCAGTTCTAACAGTAATTAAAATAGAAGGCTGATAAGTGCAAGAAGAAAGAAATTTTCCTTACCTCCATAATTATAAAAGGCATCTCGCTCCTTCGTTTGAACCACTATCCCAACAACATCCACCTGTCTTACTGGACGTCCATTATAAAAGAATATACCTAGACACAAAACATGCTTGATTAGTCTGACTATTTCTTTCAATACCCTACCCTACATAGTCACATTTGTCAGTAAAAAACCATACTTTATTACATATTTAACGTATCTTAAATTATACAATGCCTACATGGGAAAAATCCCCTGAATCACTGAAGACTAGGAACACTAAAAGGAGAAAGTATCAGTTCTATTTAGGATACCAAAAGCTTGCTTTTGTGGAGTATCAGAACCTTATTAACCTCTTGTTTTCTTGCACATTTGGATCTGAAAAACAGTTTTTTTGCTGCATTAGGGGTTTTCTGTTTGTTTGTTTTGTTGTGTCATTTGGGTTTTTGTTTTGCTTTGCTTTTTCTGTTTTGTTGTTTGGTTTTGGTTTTTTTTATATCTTCATAAGGCTTCAGAATAAATAATAGAACACAAAGGAAGCAGTTTGAGCTTCTCACAATGCAGCTGTTCCTGATTAAGGCAGAGCCTCCAAAAGGAAAACTAACATAATTCTGTCTTTCATTTCTAGAAGAACAGGAGCCTTGGGGGTAGGGGGAGAGCAACAGCCCTCTCAGACTGCAGAGTACACTGCTGCAGTCATTGTGGACTGCATCCTGAACTTCAGTTTCTGAAAACACTCATTCTAAAAACATCCCTTCAAAGCTATTTTTGTGCATCTATAAAGATAACTTGAATAACACTTAGAAACATGTCCAGGAAACAGTGAGAAATCAGAGCCCAGTGGACTCTGACAGCACTGAGGTTGCCTCACTCTGCAATCCCTTTCAAGAGAGTGACAAATGTTGTTAACAAACAATAATGCAAACATCATACACTGAGGCTTCACAGTCCACCAGCAGCAGGAAAATAGGGCCATAAGTTCCAAATATACCCAGGGCTGGCTAGTTTTCAGTGAATGTGTTTTCTTCAGTTTTCAAATACTGCTGCTTTACTGAAATAAGCCATCTGGGATGTTCAATAACTGTCTTCAGAAAACTAGATAACTCGAGGGACTCAGAACAGAACATTTGGCTCCATACACTATGGCAAGTGTTATTCTTACAAAGGGAAAGAGAAACACAGCAGCAAGGGAGTCAGAAAAATGTTCTGTATTAAAAAAAACCCAAATCCAAAATCCAAAAATAACTTGTCCTACATAGCTAGCAGCCTGAAATGAGCCTGGAATTAACTTTCTTCACGCGAGACAGAGAGAAAACACAAAAGTTCAGAAGAAATCAGAGGTGATCAACTAAGCAGCTCACAAGCAGAAGTTTTGCCTATGAAAATCCACTGCAATGTTTTGAGGATGCATCTACAGTTATCATCTCAGATCTGGCTACACTAATTGTGCAGTCACTGGTCAAGTCTGGCATAGAGAATGTTTAGCAGGTCTGTCCACTTGTCTCTCATTCCATTTACCAGGGCACAAATAAACACTTCTATAGAAACCCCCAGTGGAGATGCTTCCAGTGTATGTAGTCATTCACAGAATCTTACAACATCTCTGTAAAAGGTCTGGGCTAGTTTCAGGGTAAGTCTGTAGAGCAGAGACTCCAAGCTCCTGATTATGCAAACAAGCAACATGTTATTATGTTTGTTTCCCAGTTAGTAAGCTGAGTTTTGGCAGATGAGAGAAACCAAATAAAACTGGTTCTCTCCATCCCCATAAATCCACGTAGAACTCCACCCTTACTCTCTGAAGAGCTACCTGAATTAATTTGAAGAATCAAACAATATTTAACCTACTAAAAGTTGTTGGACTTGATGATTTCAAGGTGTAAATTACTTCTCCTGCCAGTTTATTTGTTCAAATTAACTCCATAGTGGTAGTAATAAAAATATACTAAATATTTGAAGCTATGGACAAACACATTCAGTGAGGCTCCTAATAACCCAGTAAACAACACATAGAGCAATACCCCATTACCACACCAGCCACAGCAGTGCTACAGAGGGCTATAGATACAGAGCTCTCTAGGGCAAGTGCTGGTCATGACTGTACCAGCATTACTATGTTGTTTGCCATTGCTTTAATTATTACCTCCTTTTATGCTATTTGTAGCTTCCCTTGCTTGTTGATAAGCTGTCACAAAGCAGTGGTGCATGATAACTCTGAGAAAAGCTCATTTCCATGATGTGATTATGTGTTACAACTGAGTTTGACACCCACTCTCATTGCAAGGCTGCTAAGACAACACAATTGCTGTTTTTATCTGGGAGGTTTTCCAGTCTTCTTGTCACCATTTATAGCAGCAGAGTAATTGGCCAGGTTTACTGCTTCCCTCTGTGTTGTGTTAAGGGATTAGTCACTGTGGTGTCAAATCTTAATGCTTAAAAATGGAAAGAAAAAACTCATTAGGTCATTCAGTCCATTTCCTCAGGGCCAATACAAGACCATTTTGTACAGTAAATTCCTGGCAATCCGTACAGTCAGGATACAAACAATCCCAGTGAAGGGCATCCCACCTTTTTCCTGGGAAGGCTGTGCCATGGTTTAGCAGATGTCATTCTAGGGATGTTTTTCCTGACACTCAGTCTGTGTTTCTTTCCATTCTTCCTAGTTACAACTTTTTGTTTTGCACTCGTTCATTCTTAATTACCATTACTTAATGACTGATTTATAGCCAATCATATACTTAGCTTCAGCTGGTCTTTAAAAGCCCATTAAAGGCAGGAAGCACTGACAACAAACACCTACATTCATCCTTCCCCAAAAGGTATTAATTTAAGTGTTTTTGTTGTGCTATCATTTGTTGCCAATGAACAAGATATACTGAAAAATGTCTGGTTTGGTATATATGCAGCACCAGGAGAATGAACAAAATTCAGGATATTGGTATAAAAAAATTTCATTTTATTTGAAGTTTGGTTTAGAAAATTATACAGGATTGCAAGCAAGCTTAAATGTGCAGAATGCCAGATGCACAGGAAGTGGAGAAAGCTCAAATGTACCAACTGTAAAAGCTGATATCTTGACATGACAGATAACACCTCCTTAGGATCATCTTAGAAAAGAACAAAGGTAATAACAAAACTGAAAGAGTTCCTGAAGCAGAAGCCAAGGCTCACTTAACTAAAAGATCAGGAAGAAAAGTAAGAAGGGAAATCCAGTTAATTTAGAGGTAAAAAAGAGAGCAGGATTGTACTTTCTAGGACTGTTCCTGCTATCGTGAAACATTTGTTGGTGTTTATAAGGTTAATTATTCTGAACACATTTTTATATGTGTATGTACTAATGTCCAAGTCCAAATTACAATCCAATTCTGCTGACATTGTTCTGTATTTTGTTTGAAAACATTTAAAAAATCTGTAGCTGAAAGAGAACAGTTCTACCAGATGCATTTCCTACACCAGCACTACTAGAAGACTTTTATAAGACAGTTTCAAAAGGCCTCAAAATAAAATTTACTGTAGGACAAATGTCAACAACAGCCTGTAGCCTAATTCTTGCAATGGATTTAAGACAGAAGTCTCCCACCACGTTAAATAATAAAGATAGATTGGTATTTGTGGTTTCTGAAGTCCCTATTTACATAAAAATGGCTGTGAGGAGAGCAAAAAAAACCCCACCAGTCCTTCATTTCTGCAAAAATAGCACTGCTGCTACCCTTGCTGTTAAAGAAAACTGAAGAAGAATAACAAAACCTACAAGGCAGAACATATTCAAAGAGCCAAACAGGGGTACTTTGTCTCCATGGACAGAAAAAAACAAAACAAAACAAAAAAACCCAAAAAAACAAAAACAAAAAAAAAAAAAAAGAACCAAACCAAAAAAAACCCACCAAAACCAAGCCAAAGACACACAGAGACTCTGCTTAGGGTTTACTGTGTTTCTCATTAATTCTAAGTTCTTTGGGTTCCTCCCTGATAATCCTTCACCATGTCAAGCTTCAGCTGGAAGTAATGAACCCTTCCACAGCAGAAGACACACTGCAGTCTATTTAAAGTCTGTGTAGTGAAAACAGAAATTCAAGGTCAGAGCTGTGCTGCTTCAGCCAATGCTCACATGTGGGTGAGGCTGGCTGCAGACCAGCAGGACGCAGCCTGCAAAGCAGACAATTACCAGCAATGGCTCAGAAACAAAAGGTGTGGGGTAAGATCCAGCACAGAGGCCAGAATTTACAATAAGGTTGTTCCAATATACGAAGAATGTCATACATCTGTAGTGTCTAGAAATTCAGGAGACAAAATCTCAAAACTTGTATCTGTTTTATAATGTATTAATAACCATATGAAAAACGAAAATACACACATACAGCAATGTCATCAACTGTCAAAATTTTGCAACAAATGTTGTAGAGACAGTGGAGAGATGTAACACATCGGGACAGAAAGGACCAGCATTTTTTAGAATTACCTTTATCAGAATATAACAAGCAGTACCACACAGAGGAAACAATGCATTACCTTAATGTAAAAGAATTTGAAAACTGGAGGGGAAATTAAGCCATTTTTACCAATACATTTTATTTTTCACATACATTTCACATACAACAGTTCTTAGAACTGTTCAAAGACACTCATGTCATTTAGCTTAAGGGTGTGGAAAGCTACTTTACTGATGCTCGTGAAGTATTCTTCAATCCCTTGATAAAAAGCTCAACATCAATTTTAATACTGTGTGTGTCATAATCAACATAATCAACATGTATATAAATACATACCTGGCACCTGTTTAGATTCTCTCATTTCTATAATATCTTTAATATAGAGTTTTGCAAATGCAGAAAATACAGGATCTAGCCCCCAGTGCAGAGAAGGTGTCTCTTCTTCATACTTCTTGGACTCAGACTGCATCCGAAACCTTTGAACACAGAAGTACTTGTAGTTGTTTTCTACATGGGTGAAGAGCTGATCATAAATGCCCCAAATGAATGAAAAAACAGCTCATGAGTTTATACACAATAACACAGCAGAGCTCAGGATGAGACACTAGCGTTTATCTAATATAATGCAGTATTTATTTATCAATCTTTCATGTGTCATCATATGAAATATTCAGAGTATTGATACTCATTATTTGTTTGAAGTACCGAGAATCCACCAACAGCATTTTCCCCAGTAACTTCAAATGAAATAGAATTTCAGGGATTTTTTCTCTCTGAATCTACAAACAGAGAAGCAAAGACAGTATTTGTTTAAAAGTGCAGGACTGTGGGATACTAAGTAGTTACTTTCTGTACACGATTATTATTCCCCCCATCATTCTCTTTCCCCCCCAATAGCATATTCTGCTCATTGTTCATCCTATGCTTTATTGTGGAGTTGAGTGAGGATGACTTCATACAAAACAAAAGCAGCCATCCCTGCTTTATTTTGGGCACGTAGTCTCCATTAAATTTGAAATTATTGCCTTTCTCTTTTACCCTTTCAGCTTTCACAGTTCCCTGCCATCTTCTGCCATTACAGATCCAACTGTCTGCTTATCACAGTGTTGATGTCAAAACCCCCAGCACTTGATTCAGGAAGATTCTCATAAAGATTTGGAAGCTGAAAATACTTTCTATCAGCCTCTCCTGTATGGAGACATTGTTCCTGTAAGGCTTTCCAGGTCACCCTCCAATGGGTGTCAGCCCTTTGCATAAGCAGGTCAAATGTGCTAGGTGGACTGATTTTGAATAGTGTGTAATAGGGCTGATATTTGGCAGCTCCAGCCTCCTGAGAGGAAGCAGCTCCCAGTGATCTCTGCAGTCTGGGAGAAACACCTGTAGCTACTGATGTGGAGAGAACACACCATGAACATCACGATAGTATCTTGCTTCTCTGAGGAACTACAGAGCTTGGATTCTGCATGGTTTGTCTTTTAACACTTAAATTTGAGGCAAGAGAAGAAAAAAGGGTGTAACACATGCCAGAGTGTTGCTGACATCTACTCTGTACTGCGTACAGAACTGCAAATGACAATTAGATTCTTGTCCATCTTTTATTTTATTTTACTTAAACTAAAAAAGGTCAGTGTTATTTAACTTCCTTAGACTGGTCATTTCTTTGGTGAGATGATGAAAACAGTTGATTTAGTCAGTTCCAGCAGTCACTTCACCATTGAGTAACAAACTGAAAGAGCTTTGTTTACACCTGGATTCATGTCTCTCTCTCCACTACAGACAGCTCTTCCCAGCCTTTCCTTTTTGCACCTTCAAGATCTTCTCAAAAATGTCTCACCATTCTTTTCTCACTCAAGTCTCCCCATGAAGCATCCTTTTTCTGCTGCTGAATTGAGACACTGCTCAACAGAAATTTATAAACTAAGCTGTTAAGTGTATGATCTTAACACAAGCTGCTATTCCTCCATATGGCAGTTCTTTGGATACAGGCTACAGTCTATGTCAAATTTAGACCGTAAAGTTTCTCAAGAAAACAAATGGTTTGAAACTGTATTTTACTTGGCATGCCCATTTTCTTAACAAAATTAGTCTCTTCATCTCTCTCTTTTTGCTTACAGTCTCTAGTACAAAGTTATATTCCTTTCTGCTTCATGCCCCCCAATTTATTCTGCATGGTTACAAAGGCTGTCACAGCTCAGCACCTGTTTTTCCTCCTAGACAGACAGCAGACTGAAATAACCAGCCAAAAAGAGACAATCAGGTAACAAGTCTGTCTAACCTTTTGTATTTTGGGTAAACAGACACTCATTGGGGCAAAAAGCAGAAGTTATCCCTGCACATGTGTGCATCTGAGGGGAAATCAATCAAGCAGCTCCACTGGCGATTAAAAATATCTGTATTTTGGTATTTCAATAGCCAGTTGTCAAGCCTGAAATGCCCAAATATTAATCCATCAAGTCCAAACCACACTTTTAGCTTAAATGAAGCGCCTCCTCAAAATTTTTAGTGCTTCCCTGTTGTGAAGGGAGAAGGATTTCTGCAGCAAAAGCTCTTTCTATGTCAGAAACTACTGAGACTTAAATCTCAAATTCTGGAGCTTCCTTCTCACTCCCAGGCCTTGTTACAGCTCTTCATTGGAGACACTTACACCCATCATATGTCTTTTGTAGAGACCACTCTGCTTAGTTCAAACCTGTTACAGACACACAACACTTTATTTTACAGATCTGGCAAAGATTCCTTGACAAAAAATAAATCATGCCCCCAGCACTATGAAGGCATCACAAGATTCCTTGAAGCCCTTTAGCAGGACAGATTTGCTAAAGCCCTGAGTTACAGGCATTCCATCCACACAGGGCTGGGACAGTGAAACCTTACTCCAGCCACCCACTCACTTTCAGCAATGTCTGACAGGCACATGAGAGTATTCTGCACAGCACTCTAAGTCTCCCCTGGCCTCTTCATGGTCTCAGGAGCCCTCCCAGTTCCTGACACCACCCAAAACCAAGCCTATTTTCTTCCTTTCATCTCAAGTGGCCACTTGGTAGGTACGTTTGAACAGTGACCTATTTGAAGCCAAAAGCTTGTGGTCAGTTAGAAAGAAAATGTATTTACTGCCTCCTGGATGTACTGCTTGCCTACACACAGTCAGTTCTGGTCCATTCTTCTCAGCACTTGTCTGCTCCTACAGCAAAGCAAGATGTAAACCATTCCCAGAGTATCTATTGTGCAGTGAGTTTCCAAGCTTGTTTCAGGCAGATTGATAGTATTAGAAAACATAATTTCTACAAAGATGACAAAATCCTTCCAATCAACTTATCTTTTGCTATATAATAATATCTTCCCGTAAGTCTTTCTTATGTTGGCACAGGAAGCCTCTCAATCCCAGGGTTAATTAATGAGTCATCCTGGCATAAGTGGAACTTTCCATTATGCTAGAAGTGTTTTCAGCTCTTAACTGGTACCATTGGTGATATGCTATCAGCAAGGAAGATAAGAGCTGCCCTGTGCAATGAAGATCCAAGGGGCAAATAAGGGCATTGTGGAGATGCACAACATTATAATCAATGAGAACCCAGACAGCAAACAATAGACAATTCTGCAGAGATACTATACGTACAAATCTTTAAGGATTAAACTGGCTTTTGCTGGGAGATGGGGATCAGGCTTAGCAATATAAACAACACAGAGTCCTAGCAAAAGGTCATCCCTCTCTGCATTTTAAGTGCAGTGTAATGACTTCAGGGTTGCTGTACTGCAAGGAATTCAATCCTGATAGAGGAGAAAAAAGGCAAGAGGAGCATCTAGTCCACAAGTTTATTAGATAGAAGATATCTGTATTCTATTTTTAACTACATAAAAAGGATATAAAGGCATAATCCAAAACAAAAATAGAATTAAGTTCATCTTGGGAAAATAACTATTTCAAGGGCAAAAATGTAAAGTTTACATAATAGGTATCTAAATACAAATAAACAAAAAGCCTCAATTTGAGATTATTCTAACATATTAAAATAAGCCTTTCTCTTCCACCTACTGCAATCAATGTTAGTTTTCCTGACTCTACTGAGAAGTCAACCAAGTCCATAATCCTGTTATCTTGTGAGCTCAGCAAGGTATTAGCCTAAAAAGGAAAGAAGGGAAACCAAACAAAATTGGCACCCTTCCCAACCATGCCACCACCCAAACCCATTTTCCTTCTTCCCTCCTAAGCAGCCTACCTGGTAGCCTTGTTTCAAAGGCTTCCTATTTAACACCCAATTGATTTATTCAATAGAATCAGCCCTGGCCAATAAATTTCTTGGCTCATATTCTTGTGCCCACCATGTACCTTTTCCAAAAAACCATGAACAGTCTTCTTCCAATCCCAGTGCAACTGAAACGTCAAAGAAGAGTATCTGTTTTAACGCTTCTTGTCGTCTTTTCTCCAAATTTGATTAACAACCAAAGCTCTTGGAGAAAATTGCCTCAGTTTGAGATTAATCGTTTTGAGCCAAGAAAATGTATCTTGCCAGCAGTTGTCTGCAACCACTCTGCAAGGGCTGCCACACTGCTGCAAAGACTCTCAAGTCAGATGTATCAGAAACAGGGAATTTATGCAGTAATATAGGAAACTTAAACATCCTACCAGGCCTTCACTCTTCTCCAAAGGCTGCCACAACTATACTAGCAGTGATGATTTACACAGGAAGCAGCTCCTAAACTGTTAGAGCTGCCAACCCAGTGCATTAAAACAACTTAAAGTCACCACTGGTTTACTTGAATAAATTAGGCCACAAACTGTGGCTGTCAAAAGCTGCTCCATAGGTCAGCCATTCCTGCCACAGACAAAGCAACTTGTGGAAAGAGAAGCAGAGTCAACAGCTGAGTTTTGTAACACCCTCTGTCATCTGAATTGAAATCATCTGTGTCTGAGTCAACACCCTAGGTGACAAATGAGTATTATTCAGCTCTTCATGATCAGCAGAGGCACTTCCAGAATGGTACAGTCAAACCCATCGTATTTCAGGAAATGTTTTTAATTACCTACAGCCACATACAACATTTAAAATTAAAACCAAATAAACCCATTGTATTATTATACAAGTAAGTTTACTGAGCTGGAAAGTAAAGCCTTTGGTTACAGTTTTCATGGAAGAAAGATTCTAAACATGAAACTCAGAGATTTTTAAAAAATACATAATTAAAAGAAAGTTTCCAACACCAGTAACAAGATGAAAACCGTAACCAATATCTAAACACATTACTGAAAGACAAAAAATAGGCTCCTGGAAAACAGAAGTAACTATCACAGCAAGGTAAGGCCAGTTTGGATCCTACCCGGTTATTCTATTACGAATCAAGGTGGGGCAATCACTTTCAGACTTTCATAATAAACTACCTTCTGCTTCTGTCATGTTAAATCCTGTCAGTTTTGATGCTACATGCTGCATGTCTTGTATTTCCAATTTAAAAATATGGTTTCAAAGGAAAGAAATCTATAACTCCTCTGAACTTCCAGAAGTTTAGCAGTTGCCAAAATGTTACTTGTACAAGGGTTTAACATTTGTCTAAGCTGACAGATAAAAATTACCAAAAGAAAGAACTGTAGATTTTTTTCTTAAATATACTCCTTGAAATTTTAAACATCATATGTCTTTTAATTATATTTAATTACAATATACTGCCCTAGCAAGTGAAGTGCAAGACAAGAGGTCCATCACTGCAACCTTTAGCAAGTGAGAATTTATCACCAGCCCTGGAAGGCATTGGTCACAATACCCATAAGGCAGGATATAGGTTGGGGCAAAAAAGCCTTGTTTTATCAATAAATTGACATGGATGTTGCATAACAGTCTTCCAGCGGCGTTAATGTCTCCAGGTCATAACCTGTAACATGTTTCCCACCCTCTGATTTTGCCTTTCCACAGCACTGCCTAGAAAATGTTCTGGACAGGTGCATGTGGCTGCAGGAGACCAGACAAACTGGCTCCTCTGACATCCACAGTTTTGGAAGGAAGGGGAGCAAAGCTTACAGTTCTAGATTGCCTCCTTTTGGTATTGAAACTTGTTCTACATGCAAGCTAAGCCTTGTAACAAGGTTTTGCCACTCAATTTTCCAAAAGTACAGTTCTGAAAAACTAACAGGGAAGTGTGTAACAACATAAACAGTAGAAGTAGCTCTTTCTGATCCTTGTCCCATGTATTAAGTTACAAGATAACTTCCTATGGATCAAGAAATCAGCAAACCACTCAGCAGACAAGTAAACTAGCTCTATATATGTATTTTTCATGGCCACCTGTAAGCTTACCAGAAATAAGGTAGCAGGCACTCACTACTGATATTCAGAAAGCTTCACTTCCTATGTGTATTTCAAAGCTATTGGATAATCACGCTGAAGTGCCTTCTTCAACTAATTCCCTAACCTGTCTCAAGCAAGGGCAGGAGGAAGCCTATGAAGATGATTAACTCTCCCTGAAAGCTCTTAATCACCCACAGTGCTGGCCAGAATGAGCTGAGCTGCTGAAAAGACATTCTTTTACTGGGACAGAAGGTTCTCAGTTACTAGTGCAAAATAAAAACAAACAGAAGTAAAAATAAATTACTTCTTATAAATAGTAAGTTTCTTGCTTGGAAGAAGAGTGCTATGAAAGCTTTGATAGCAAGAGGATTCCAAGCAGGCTGTTGGAAAACTTTTTGATGGATATTTATTATCAGGAGGTGATCCCTCCACGCAGCCCTGGTGAGGCCACATCTGTAGTGATGTGTCCAGTTCTGGGCTCTGCAGTACAAGAGAAACATGGAGCTCCTGGAGTGGGTCCAGCAGATGGTTAAGGGACTGGAGCATCTCTCACATGAAGAAAGGCTGAGAGAGCTGGGCCTGGACAGCCTGGAGGAGAGACACCTGAAAGGGGACCTCATCAATGGCTGTAAGTATCTGAAGGGAGAATGTCAAGAGGATGGACCAGGCTCTGCTCGGTGGTGTCAGGCAAGAGGACAACAGACAATGGGCAGAAACCAACGCACAGGAAGTTCCACCTGAACATGAGAAAGAACTCCTGTACTGTGTGGGTGAACATGCACTGGAACAGGTTGCTCAGAGGGGGTGTGGAGTCTCCCTCACCAAAGATATTCTAAAACTATCTGGACACAATCCTTGGTAATGTGGTCTAGGAGGCCCTACTTGAACAGGAGGTTGGACCCTTCCAACCTGATCCATTCTGTAATTTACTGATACAACATAAGGGAATTAACTAACAGACAAAAGAGAATAAAACCTAATTCACCCTGGTTTAACGTAACACAGCTCTCCTACTCTGTTTCAGCTGTGTAACATAGATTTAGTGACGCTTCCTGAAGGAACATTTCCAAATTTCAGAAATTTGCACAGAAATGACAAGCATTGGTTAATACCTTTGTGAGGATACTGTGCCTGTGAATTCCATGACAAGTTTGACTCAATTTCTAGAAGCAAATGTTCCTGCCCATTTCCCTCCCTCCTCTTTGAACTGGTTTATGCATCTGGTCTAAATTAGAACAGCCTCTGGAATAAGTTGGAATTTATATGAACATTCATAGCACTACACAGCACTCCATTACAACAATTTGAGACTTCGAAATAATTAACCCATGATTTGGTCTAGACACACAGCTGTGATTTGAAGTTTAAAAAATATTCCTGGCACATACCAAAGCTTTAGATTATGACAGACCTACTTAATGTTCTGAAATCAACTTGCATTTTATTTTACTGTGCAAGTGAACCTTTTAACTATATCAGAACACTGTAAGACTGTGCTTGAAACATGATGTCAAATACCCCTGTTGTTGATATATACAAAGTAATTCAAATTAGAATAATTTTGAAATCTCAGATCCAACTAGGACCATCATAAACTTTGTGAGAATAACTAAAGGTTGAGATTTCTCCTTTGGAGCTCTTTTGGAAGATTGAGACCTAAGTGCTACTCTTCTTTGAAAGATTAATAAAACTAGCTTGGCACTGATCTTTGATTCTAGTCCAGCCACATTTGTTGTTTGTTTTTTTAACGCTATCCCAGCAAATTATTTTCTTTCACCCCTCCAAATAAAGACTCATAGCACTTTCTGTCTAAAGAAAGAAAGGAATTTCTAAAGAAATTTTTCTTGTAGAAAAATGTTTAAATATCTCCAAAAGTCACATCTATGCAAAAAGGGGTGGGGGGTGCAGGGGGGAAGCATTGAGCCTATATATTATTACAGTATTATCTGTTTTACAGGGAGAAGTGTGAAGAACAAAGTAAGAAATTTGAACACAAGAACAAAGCTTTTGTTATGCTTTTCTAATGCTACTCATACAGGTCCTCTGAGCCAACATCTAGGAGAAGTATCAAAACGGTGGGTTTTTTGTATCAATGATGGTACAGTTCCCAGCCTGCTACTCTCTGTATTTCTTTCGTGACCGAGCCTCCTTTCTGAGGACCAGGGCTTTTATACCTGAAGTCAAGCACAGCATTTCTTGGTCATACCCAGGCTGCTCTGAAATGGGCTTTAAACTGAAAAGTTTAAGAAATATCAAAGGTATATAGATATTTCTCAGTTCCTTAAGACAAGTGTCCTTTACACTCTATTCTGTGAATAATCTGTAGAGTAGGCTCTTCTCAACTATGGAAAGCTGGCTCATAAACATTTATCCTCAGCTGCTAAACTATTAGGTCCTGCTAAAGACCCAGAGATTGTCCTTTATTAACCTTTGGGTTGGCAATTTTTGTAATTCTCTGAGGGTGTTCTGAAATAATGAATAATTTACCAATGTTCCTCTGAGGTCTGTCCAAATCTCAGCACTGAGAGCTGACATAGGACTGATGGAGAACAATCCCCAAACTGTTGTCCTGCAATATTAATTTCTTACTAACTCCCCTCCCTGTGGAGAAAAGGCAGCTAGGCTTGTTTGTTAGTAATGATTTTTGCCCATCTTTAAAAACTTTTACTGAATCCAATCGAAAGGCACTAAGTGGACAGAACATTATTTAGATTCTTGAAAGAAAATACCTCCCTGACGACTGTCACTGTAACTTCTTCCATGAATCACTGTCACAGCTAACACGATAAAGTCATTACTATTTCCGACTTCTTGGTATTTTAAAAAAACCAACAGCCTTTTATAAACTAATTTAAGTGTCTCCTTAATTGCATTTGAATTTGAATAAATGCCATTTCCTACCTCATGCTCTGAAAGGAAGTCACTCCTGTATACTCTGTCCAGAAAGATACATTAGTGCTCAGTCAGAAGCCAAAGGAATTATTTTTCATGTAAGTAATTTTATTTTCTGCCACAATTCAGTCTATGTCATGTTAAGCTTTTTTGGCTTAATCCACAAATATCGCACATATAAAACATAAAACATAATTTTGTGGATTAGCTATTGAAGGTCCTTTCTGTCAAAAAATTAAACATTTCAGGGCACTTGAGACAAAAAGTGCATCACATCACAATACTCTGTTTTGTCATAAGCAAGTGCTAGTGCCCAAAATTTGCACACACCATTGTTGGACACACAATAGCCGCTGTTTGTCTCAACAATTGACATTTTATTGCAGCTCCACTCACGGCTGCTGCACCAAGATGAGATCCTACAGGAAACCAAACTCTCCTTTACAACACAGTCAACTATTTTTTGCCTCATTTTCAAGGTAAAAAGAGAACACAAAAATTATTATGCAATGAAAAATTTTGCTTTTTTCAGTAAAATCACTTAATATTTTAAAGTCTAGCTTTACATTAATAAAAAGTTGGTATCTCACATTCTACTTGTTATTTCCCCTTTTTGCTAGTAGACAAATTTCCAATATTAGCCCTCTGCAATGTCTCTTTTTGGGATATTACTAAAAAATCAATAGTCTTTAGTGTTACCTTTTTGTTCGATTCTCATTTATTGTGTGTGTAGGAAATGTCCCCTACTTTTCAGAATGGTATATTTTTAATAGTAGTTATAAAAGGCGTAATAAACTTCCTGATTATGCTTACCACATAACCAGAGTTGGGTTTGATGGCTGGCCAGCCAGCCATAAGAGAAAAGAGATTTAAAAATAATTAATTTTCATATTACAGAACAAGTTATTTGGTCCCAAGATTCCAGAGCTGATCAGGATCACAAGGGAACACAAAGTCCATTCTAGAAAAAAAAAAAAAAAAAAAAGGCTCCTGGGAAACACAGAAAGAAAATCAGGATTTGCAGAAAGAAAAGCAGCAAATATGTGTGGGTTTTTTTGTTCAGACATTTTTTGTGCCAGTATTGACTGAGAGCAATACTAAGATGCAAAGCTATCTTTATCCCTTAATAAATTTCTAATCCTAGCTACTATGTGAACTAATGCAAATTTGAAAGCCACAAACAAAAAGAGCAAATCAGCTTGTGACTGCTACGCAAGAGGAAAAGATCTAATTACCATCTGAAGGAAAGGCAAACATGGTGCAGCATTTGCAAGACATGCTTTCATGTGACTTAACTAAAGCTTCTAATATCCATCAGATGGAGGGGGTTCTGAGAGTTTTAAATAATTTACTTTGTGTCCATGTAGTTTTGATCAAATAAATCTTGTTTCAAATTAAATATAACCTCAAATTATTAAAATGGTTAGAAAGTATACAGCATTATAGTTAAGAGTAGTAGTATTTTAAAGGATATTATTTTAGAGGAAATGTGGATTCTAGATAGATTTATTCCTGTGGGGTTCTATGAAAGATTATTGCAGTCATCACAATATGGAGAGAACTTTCATTAGACTAAGTACTGCATTTAAAAAATGCAACTGTCCATCAGTGAAGCTCAGTATTTTAATATTAACTGAAACTTCCTATAAAAGGAGTTTTTCAGTTAAATACAAACTAAAAAGCATGCAGCCTTCTTGAAAAGCTTTATCACAAGGATCTGAAGTTCTTAATTGCGTTAGTCAGTTAATCAAAGAGAATCAGCTATGTAAGTTTCAAGTTGTTGACATTCTCCATTAAATCTGAGGTGTGCTTCTCACTCCCCTACAAAGATATATGAGTATTTCTGAATATCAGTATTGAAGAGTGTTTTCTTACAGATCGACCAGAAGCAATGAGAAAAAACATATTTCTTTTTTGCTATATCTTCAGTGAAGTTAACATATTAAAATTTGAATGCTTTTCACATGCCATGTTTCCAAGAAATATTCTTGTACTATTTGTTGAAATATCTGATCCTTATTCAAATTTTGATATTTATATTATTGCTTTTTCTTCTGCCATTTAATTTCAGATAAAGCCTATTCAATAAAACATCACAGGTTTACTTGGAAACATTCAGGTAATTTGGCAATTTTTGTATTTGCTTTGTCATCATTCCCAGAAGTGTTGCTGCATCAGAAATGCACTCCAAGAGTTCTGCTGGCAGTGGTATCTCCATAGGTACGAAGAGCTCCCATCATACATTACCAAGAAAACTTACCTCACACAGTTGAACACTGTGATAAAGATAAGTATCTAAAATGGTGAAGGTGAACTGCCCTGTGAAGATATATTTCCCCACTGACTACTGAAAAAGTGTGCCCAATTTATATTAAACACAGACCTTTCTGAAGCCAAAATTAGATCAACCCTATTCCTAAACATTTTAACACTAATGTTTTTTCTACTGCAAACATCAAGCAATACCCTTATATTTTGAAGTTTCCAAATGCCACATGTTGCTATGGCAATTCTAAGATTAACTGGTCCTGCAGTAAGGCATTAAAAATCCAAACCATGTAATAAATAGTAATATACCCAGGTTATTGATAGGAGCCTGTGGGTGCTGGTCAACAGCAGCTGATGATGAACCAGCAGTTGCCCAGGTGGCCAAGAAGGCCAATGGCATCCTGGCCTGTATCAGAAATAGCGTGGCCAGCAGGACCAGGACAGTGGTCATCGCCCTGCACTGGGGTAACTAGAGTGATCCAGAAGCTACACTGGTGCTTAGAACTGAAATGAGCCCAAGATAGCACAAAACATTAACTCTGGGAACAGATCAGAGGAGAAAGGGCAGAGCCTAAGAAAAAATGCCACCACGTAAATGGAAAGTATCAATAAAACACTGGGCACATCGATTAAAGAAAACAGAAAGGACAGTGTTGAGTGCCAAAGGTGACAGACAGATTAAGATGGATGAAACAAGAATTACGCTTCAGATTTAACCACGAACAAGCCACCTGTGACCTTACAGCAGTTCAATGAGCTCAATCACCAGAAAGAATTTTGGAGATCAGTGAAAGCGTGGGTGGACAGAAAGTCAAGACAATATAAAAATATACCATTAAATATTTTGAAAGAACTGAAGACGGAATGTAGGACTACAGTGAAAGGGCAATATATGCTGTGAAGAACACATTTCAAATTAAATTTCTGAAGTGTTTACTTTCAATTAAGAGAAACTGGAGCAGTTTAAAAGAAACAGAACTTAAAGAGGGGTTTAGGAATAGTGGTAAGTGTAAGTGATTGAGTCAATGAGAAAGGATAGTGATAATAAGCAGCAGAAAATAAAAAGGAGACTCCTAATTCACAAAGAGATGAAAAAGATTGTCATAAAGAGTTTAGAGCTATTTTAAGATAGTATATTTGATGCACAATCAAGATAGTTCTTAAACATCTTTAACATCTTCCTCTGACATTTAAAAGAAGCAATGAATTTTCAAAAAGCATTGCTTTAAATTCCTGCAGGAGAAATTTTAATATAATTCACTTTTAGCTTTTTATCCTTAGCATCTGGAAACATTTACAGTTGCTAAAAACTCCTGCTATCAGGAACAAAAACACCACACAGACAAAACCCAGGCTTCATACAGCCTCCTCAAAACCAGGAAGTCAAAGCAAATTGGGAAGGATTTGCTACTAGCACTTAACCTTCACCTTATAGAGTTTATTTTTAGGATTGAGTGGCAAGCAGGTGAACGAAAAAGGGAAAAAATGAGACGGAGCCACAGTTTTCCTTTTCAGATATCTTGGTTTTATCTTGAATTACTTGTTAAAGAGTAAGAAAGAAAAAGTTAAAAGCAAAACCTTATCACTAGATTAATCGCTCTTTTCTTGTGCCAGACTTTAATCTTATATTTTCGATGTTATATGAATTAAAAGCTCCGTGGAACAAGAAGACTCTCTTTATCCAAGTCTAAAGCAACACACATGCAGTACCTGCTAACATTCAGTCATTTGTAGGATGACACTGAAGTTCTGCTCTGAGTGAGGCTCTTTTATCACACACATGTTCACGGCAAACTGACACAACAGAGACACTGAGTGTGAGCTACACACAGTCCAACACTCATCTGTCAATAGAGCTGAGGAAGAACCAGGCCCTGCTATCCCAGCCCAGAACTGCCAGCTCAACTACACTTGTTCACATATAGCTTATGAAATTTTCTTTTAGTTTTGCGTTTTTATCCAGTTATTACAAACTGTGACATTCACACATAAACACCCTCCATCCATTGACATTAACCCTGAGGCTAAAGAAAAGATAATCCTACCTAAACACAAGGAATTCATGCTACAGCTTTGGATTCTTTTTTCCCCCAAATCCTCCATCAACAAGTCAGTTTAAATAAACTTACATAAATTAGTCCCAAAGCAGTTTTTATCCAAGAGACAGCAAGTTAAAATTGCTGTCATTCAATATATTCAATTAAAATATTCAATTAAATTAAAATATTCAATCAAAATATTCAATTAAAAATCAATGAAAAATATTTTTAAAGCCATTGTTGCATTTTAACATCCAAATCAAAGCTATCATCCCACCTGAAGGGGCAAAAAAAAAATTGAACTTTAAGATGTAAGAAGCTAAATTGCAGCTGGTAACACTTTCTTTATTGCTGTATTAAATCCAAACTTTCTGAATGAAACTTGCATATGAAATTAATAGGTGGAGCCTGGGATTTAGCCAGATCACAAAAGGAAAAACAGCTCCTTTGGATTGCAGTTGTTTTTTGGTTTTGCCCTCATATGCATAGACAGTCTTGGTTTTAACAGCCTCCTTAACAGTTTTACCTTTTGTGGCCAAGCTGTCAGCACTAGGAACCCACAAAGCCAAATAATTTTTGAAAAACAAACGTTGATTATGACAACAAATCAGGTTAGCAAGAGTACTTGAAAGATTCTCTATTCATAGCGTGGCACTACCCTTGAAACTGATTTTATACAGTTTAAAGAAATTGACTCATGACAGAACACTGTTGTTTGATTCATAAATGCTTTGTGTCAGGGGCATCTCAATGCCTCATTATTATTACTGAATAATAATAAAACACAGTATTAATCATAATCATCTACCCTCCTTATATAGCAAACCATTGTCACGCCAATAAAATGGTCTGAGGAATAATGCACACTTGATCTTTAGAAGCTCATCATGCAGCTTAAGTTGATGGCAACTGCAGGCACTCAGGTTCACACGAGGATACGGCATTACACGATTTTCCCTGGCTGTTTGTCTCACTGTCAGATGTCTCCGAGGTCTCAGCATCGCCTCAGCCGCCGGATCGACTTCCTGCCTGTCACAAACTCTGTCCCCAGGTCTGCTAATTGCCCCTAATCCAGGCAACGGGAACGCCTCTTGCTTTCAAGTGGGGAAACACCCCACGTTTGGTGGCATGTACACAACACAACTATTAAAATACAATTATACTTCAGGGTGAGGAAAGAATCACTTGTGGTAAGAGAAGGTTGTGAGATAGGGAAATCCAAGCCTGTCCTAGTGATTAAATAAGATACCGAAATTACCGAAGGAGCAGCACAACAACATCACACCCTGCTATGACAGAAGATACACCAGTAGCACGTCTAGGGGCAGCACTGACCCGCAAACAGAAGAAAAAGTCTTCCAACGTTGTCTTTTGCTATCGACAGCTTCCTCAGAGAGCCACGTCCAAGCCCAAACCCCTCAGGAGGCATTACCTCCCCACACAGCCCTCCCGACACACAGAGGAGCCCCTCACGGCCCTTCGGCTCCCACAGCCACACTGGGAACTCAGGGCACCCAGCCAGCACTGAGGGGAAGTTGTCCCCCTGCCTGGGGAACATCACCTCTACCACAGGGTGGGGACAGCCTCCCTGCACGGGACAGCGGAGGGGCAGGGAGAGAGGCGCGGGGTGTCCTGCGGGATCAGAGGATAAGGGTCCCTCTGCCACACGGCCCTGCCGTAACGGCACACAGCGGACTAAAGGGAAACAGGCCGGAGGAAGGACCGAGCACTCCATCCCTGCTCTGAAGGCAGCACGGGGCGAAGGCGCCCCTCCATCTTGAGCCCCACACCGACTTACCCGCCCGGAGCCTCCGCGCGCTCCTATTGGCCGGGGCCGCGTCCGCCGCGTCACGTGGGCAGGGCGAGCCCCGCCTCTTCCCCCGCCCGCGCCGGGCCCGAGCCGTTGGTGGGGGAGGGCCGCGCGCGTGCTGCCGGTGCGGCGCGTGCGCACGCGCCGGGGGAAAGGGGGAGCCGCGGGGGCGCGCGCTGCTGCGCGTGCGCCGGCGGCGGAGCGGCGGGAGGGGCGCGAGGAGGTTCCGGGAGCGCGGGAAGAGGGGCGGGAGCGCGGAACGCGCGCGCACGCGCCGGCGGCGGGCGGGAGCGAGGGCGGAGGGGGCGGGGGTGCCGCCGGTGCCGCCCCGCAGGAAGCGGAGCCGCCCGGGCCCCGCTCCGCGACAGGGCGAGCGAGCGAGTGCGAGAGAGGCCGGCGGCGAAGCGTCATTTTCCGCCGCTGTGCCGCCGCGGAACGCCGCTCCGCGAGGACGCCGGCCGAGAGCCCGGAGCGGGGCAGCCCCCGCCCCTCCTTCCATCCGCCCCGTCCTGCGAGGCGGGCCGTGACCGCTCCCCGCTGCCCGGCGCGCAGCAGCTGCCTCTCCCAGCGGAGCCGCGACCCCTCCTCCGGCTGTGCCGCCGCCCGTCCCGGGCACTTGTTGCTGCCGCGATGCTGACCGGCCCGGCCGAGTAGGGACCGCCGAGCCCGTCGGGGAGAGCAGCGCCGAGCCCGGCCCCGTGCGGGGCGTCGCGGGGTGTCGTCTCCCCGCAGCGCCCGGCGGTGACGGCCCTTCCCGGGCCACGCCAAGACTTTGGTCTCCGCGTGGGAATCGCGCCCGGCATCACCGCCCGCGCCAGGTGGTCCCGGCGGGCTCAGGGCGCAGCGCCGCCCGCCCCATCCCTCGGCGGCAGCGAAAATGTCCTTCTTCAACTTTCGCAAGATCTTCAAGCTGGGCGGCGAGAAGAAGAAGAAACAATACGAGCACGTCAAGAGGGATTTGAACCCTGAGGAGTTCTGGGAAATCATAGGAGAGCTGGGAGATGGTGCTTTCGGTAAAGTGTTCAAGGTAAGGGCGGGCAGCGCGGATCGCTTGTGTTGCTCATAGCTGAGAAATGACTGGGAGCGTTGCTTGTGCCTCCAGCGCTGCCCCGGGCTCGCTGTCTGCCGGCTCCCTGCCCTCGGCGTTCCTGCTGGCGACTTGGGCACAACTTGCTTTGGGCGCTGAGCGCTGCGGGGGGACGCGGCCGGAGGCAGAGCGGGGATCCCGGCGCCTCTTGGCCACGGAGCCTCCTGAAACTAAAGATAGAAAAGACCTATTAGGTCATTGTCCCGCCTTCTGCTCCACCCTGCCCGCTGCTGGATTGCTCACTTCTGCTGTGTTTTGGGGTTTTTTGGGACTCGTGTACAGTATCGCTCCTCAGCTTACAAAGACTGCATTTTCTTAGGCCTGAAAGTCTTACTTTTTTCTCTTTTTTTGGCCCTGTACGGAAGGAAGAGCATAAACAGTAAAATTGACTCCTGTGCTTCGTGTGCAGAGTACAGGGCCAGGCTGTCGTCGCTTTAATGGGCATTCTACAGTCTTGTTCCATGTGGAGTTGAATTAAATAGTTGGCTTTCCCTGTGAGGCAGAATTCATGTGTTGGATCTCCTAACTTCTCTCAGTTGTTTGCTCTTTAAATCTCTAAGTGTACTGGTACAAGTAGTGTTTTTAAGGATGCTTATCTAAAATTGATCAAGCCAAGTAGAGTACAATGACAGATACAGCCCCTGCTAGTGTTTACCAAGACTTTAGCTTTCAGGCAAATCTTCAGCTACGTTGCCTCTTTCTAAAAGGGTGTTAATACTATATGTTTAGTTTAGGGATAGCGTGGAAAAAACATCCTGGTGGATAAGCATGAGGGAATTGGGAACTGCCATGAACTGACCCTCTGGAGCAAGTTCTGGAGACTAGCAAAAAATAGCATGAGAGGATGGCATTTACAGGGTTTCTCAGAGCTAATTCGGTTTAGAAACATTTAGATTTAGAGTGTTGCATATGAGAGTTTATGAAATCTGGGTACTCATGAAACTTATGCTATTTTTGGTAGAATTTACGTTATGTTCTATTGTACTGTGCTGGTATCACCTGTTTGTAAATTTGAGCAGAAGTGCCACAGTCAGTTAAGAATGTTAGGTGGGGTCATTTCACCAAAGGAATGCATGTCCATGTTCTATATTAAGAACATCTAGTTTATTTAGATTTTGGTGTCATACAGTCTAGATGGTGGTTCTCAGGTCATTTTCGAAGATTAGAGTTTTGGATTTTTTGTTAAAATATCTGGGAATAGGTCTGAAGTTGCTTTATCATGAAGCCTGCTCACTACAAAAACATAACATCTCTAACGGTGTTTGCAGAGTATTAAAGTTTTAATTTGAGCTTCACAGTGGAGTTTTGATTCCCATTTTGTGAATGTATGTGTCAGATACAATACTCCATGTGTTTTCCTCTTGCCTCATGTGCATTTCCCCTTCCATCCTCAAACCTCTTCTCACTTCATGTTTACCTGTAGGCATGTCTGTATTAGCAATAGTAGCAGAGGAAGGTGTCTGAGCAAGGCAGCTGGTAGATTTTGCATTTTAGTTTACTCTGCACACAAACAGGAGAATGTTTTCCACTTGGATGTAATTTTTCACTTCGAGATTCATTTCTGACTGTGAAATGACAGAGTTCACTATTGAAATATAATTTTTCAAAATTATACCCTCTTTTAAAAATTATGGTAGGCAGAACTACACATGTGATTACACTGGTCAACTTGTTGAACTTTGCCCTTATGAGAATTAACAAGCAGTATTCCTGGAAAAACATTCCCATTTAAAAAAAGGAGTAGGTTACTGCATTTGTTCATGCATCAGTATTCTTTTTGTTTCCATCTAGTTTGAGAAGGAGGCTTACACACATATACAAACTGTGCTTGTGTTCCTGCATCTGTGTGCTTCCCAAGAAACCATTTGGAAAGCAGGAAAGGTGTGTTAGGTTGTTCTTTCATGGATATACGCCTCAAATGAGAAGCTGCAGGAATAGCCATTCAATTCCTTCTCAAATTTTGAATTCAAAACTATAAGCTAGAGCAAAGCTCTCAAGCAAGCCTGAAGACTTTGTCTTTAGGTAATGGAAGTGTGGGGGTTGGGGTTTTCATTTTGTGTAATGGATTTTGTTTTATTTGCCAAAAACCCCCATCACCCTAGTGTCAGTTACATTTGCCAAAACTACATTTGCCTTTGTTTAAGATCTTAGGATCTGTGTGTGACAGGGTCTTGGCAGATGTATGTTAAAATGGAATTGCCATATAAATAAACCTTTGTATACTTTGAATTTCTAAAAAGTAGGTTAGATGGGTTACATGCTATGATTTCCCATAAAGGAGTAATTGGTTTAGTTCTGTAACTGATCTTCTGAACAAAGTGTCAAATATTTAAATAAAAACTCAAAAACAACTCTAAATGATTCTGACAGTACTGAGAAGCTTTGGTGATTAAATTATTTACTTAAAAATGCTGTCCAGTGGTAATTAATTCTGTGTACAGAAGTCTTAAGGACATTGAAAACTTGTGATTCATTCCCGTTCTTTGCAATCAAGTACAAGGATCTTGCTTATTTTTTTTAATACCTTAGTCTGATTTCTAGAAGAGCCTATTTCCTTTGAAGCTGTTTGTTCCGGTGTTCTAAGGCTTTTTGAGTTCTGACAATTCATACATTTGTATTCATGGACTTCTAAGTAATGTTTAGAAATACTCTGAGTGTTTCAACTGCTGTTGCAAGTCTCTTGTGATCAGAGGAGCTCTGTAATTGCAGACTACTGATGGCAAAGGTTTATGGCCATGGAGGACTTTTCATTCTGGCCCTTTTCAGACTCTTCAAAGAGGCCACTTCTAGATTGTTTTCTTTTTGCTCTTGGCTAATGAATAATGGTGTAGTTTTCTGTCCTTTTACAATTTATAGATCCTTGCAGTACTTCAGTGTCAGGTGATGGCCCTTCTAGAGAATTTCGAGTTTCCTGGTGATGGAATTTTTTTTTCCAATCTCTTTTATGTGCTTTTCTTGGATTATTTAGAATTACTGAATGTACTGTTAGAATTCTGACAGACACTGGAGAGGCATAATATTAGCATTGGAGGCTGATTTCAACTCTGAAATTTGGCAGACACAAAAAAAGAAAAAACAAAAGGGGGACAATTTGAAATTGCTCTTGATTTGATCAGGTTAAGTGCGCTGCAAAAACTTGGGCTTTTATTGTAATTGTAATCCGTTTGCTTTAGAAAGTAGTTACATTATTATATCATGTTGCTGTATTGTGCATTATAGTGCCCTATTGTGTCAAACCTCAGTTCTGTGCACATTGTAAACATTGCTTTAAGGTAAATCACTGTGTTAATGACTTTCATCAGCTTTAAAGTACTTTCTGAATTCCCAGAAGTAAATGTTCAGATGATGTGAAAACAGACCTTTCAAATGCCTGATCTGTGGCTTTTTCTTGCTACATAGGAACATCATTAATGAAAATGCAGCTATCTTCCTAAGTTCACCTTTTGAAATAAATAGTGTGGGGCCTGTATTTCAGTAAAATTTGCCAGCCTCTTCTGGCAGTAAGAATATACGTACACTGATATAGAAGACTTATATTGCAGAAAGGCATTTTCCTAGTGTCTGGTTGGTGTCATCTCTGAGCCCTTCACTAGAGGATACTCCTCCAAGAAATTAATGTACTTTTGGCCGTGATTATGATTATTATGGGTACCATCTGTACAAATATATTAAGTTTTCTGTGGGAACAGATTCTATAGAGATACAATATATGTGGCAGTGTACAATATAAGCTATAGGGTATCTCTATATGGTATGTATATATATAGCAGGTATATTGTGTATATATATTTTAATTATTGTTAGGGCATCCTGTGGACTTACCTGGCTTTGAATTTCATTCATGCTTCTTTGTTTGAACTGGAGTGTCCTGCCCATTTGTAGTATCTCATTCATTATCCCAAAGCTAAGATACTGGAAGCATTGTGTATACAAGATTCTCAGGAATTTGGAAAATGAAACATTTGTATATCATATGAAGTAACTAGCACAAGTTTTCCAACTTTGAGCAATTAGCTGGTGCTTGGTTTAAAAAAAAAAAAAATCTGTGTTTTCTGTAGGTTCAGAGAAGTTTTGTGGAAGCTGATAACCATAATCATGGTGAACAGCATTACCCAATTGCATTATCTTCTGAAAATTATAACTACATTAAGTATTCATATTTACTTCTATTGGCAGTAGTAGCCAGTACCAGCTCATCACTGGCTGGTGATAGTAGACTTTTGACAATAGTGTTTCTTCAAGTCCAATAATCCAGTGGTGTTGATTCATTTAAATTAAGCTTCTGTATCTGTGTTTGAAACCATCTTATCTATAATGTACCTATATGACTTACAGGACAGCTTGGTTTTGCCCTAATGTTTTCTACAGCAGGAAGAAACAAAT
Source organism: Entomyzon cyanotis (assembly GCA_024500445.1). NCBI lineage: Eukaryota > Metazoa > Chordata > Aves > Passeriformes > Meliphagidae > Entomyzon > Entomyzon cyanotis. Next base: position 11,654,939 of record JAKEPQ010001000.1, on the reverse strand, counting down.
ACTGTTTTTAAGTAGTGATTCAATAAGACTGGACCAATTATATAATTTAATGATTATGTGTTCTTAACTCCTTGTTGTGTTAAAATATGAACTGACTACTGGTAGCTGATTAGAAGTATTTTTTTGTGTACCACTAACATCATAACTTATTTTCTAATCCTAGAAAATGCATTAATTAGTCTGGCATATAAACAAAATAAAGACAGAGCAAGGAGAATTTATACTTTCTAGTTTCTTTGGTCATACAGCACATTGTTCTAAATTTCTACTGTTGGATATTTCAGCCTGAAGTTATCCAGATGATAGTAATGTATCATGCTGCTTCCTAGGGTGGATATCTTTTACATCTCTAACTTACCACTCAGAGGAATAGATTTTGACCACTTAATATCGAAGCTTGAGGCACAGATAGGCTTTTTTTTTCCTACTCTTTATCTTTTTACTTACGTGGTGTCATTAGATCCACTGATTCTTTAGAAGAGTTTGGTAGAGCTGTTGAAACTTTTCAGACATTTCTATATGAATGATATAGTTCCCTGTGGAAGGATGTTGCTTGAGTTTGAAAAGTCTTATATGTTTGGTACTAGTTGGAAGATAAATTGATATTTGAAAGTTTCCAGACAAACACGGTGTTTCACAAACAAGTTTCATGTGTGACTCTCCCATGAGCCCAGACTTGGAAAGAAATAGCAGGTGAAAATGTCCTAAATGGAAGTTCAATGAATGAATCAGTAGTTCAGGACTCCTAGCAATTTTGATTAAAATTGTTTGCTCTACCAAATATATTCTAATTTATTTTCATTCATAATTGACTGTATAAGTTGACCTCTCATTAAACTGGAGCAGTAAAATAGTGCAGTTGCCCTCAGGAGATCTGAATTAATAATATTCTCTTAAATGCTATGTTGCTTTGTTTAGCCATTGAGGCATTAGAGGAGATGAGAGTTGATTTACTCTCAAGAGACTAATGTATAAGGTGCTTATATTAAATTTTAAATATTTAGTCTAAGTGAAATAGAACTTTACCTAAAGCTTGCTGTGTACAGTAATCTCTGTAAGAGTAGCCTGAGTATTTTAGGGCTTCTGTGAATGATGAAAAAAGATGCATGGCAGTCATAGAAGGCAAAGGATCATAATCTTGCTGATCAGCTTGGTGACTTGCCCTCCAATGTTATCTTTGTTTTCACACTTTTGCAGTTTTGGCCTGGTTAGAAGATACCAGATGAGGAAAAGGCAGTATCACTGTTTTAAACTTCTGGAAATGTGTCAAGGGGAAAGCTTTACAGAGCTCTTTACACCTATTGTCACTCCAGCTAAGTTTTCTGAGGAAATGCTGGTGCCAGAGAGTAATCTGTAAATTGTAAACTGAGATAACTTTCTTGACTTCAATGGGTACTTCTTACTTACCTTTCCATTTTGTCTGTAGCAAGGAAATACTCCAAAGGAGCATAGCATATGTGTGTCTCACTTTTTGGACATATTTGCATCACTTGGCTTAAAATCAACATCACAATACTTAACTTATGAGTAATGTATTGTCTGTCTGTTGCATTTGGAATTAATACTGCAGACAAGTTTGTGGAGGATAATTATAGAATGCTTGTGATCAGTCCTTGGTAAGGCAGTCATTTTTTCCAAGGTGTGAGCATAGTTATATAAACTGTTTAAAACTCTTAAGTAAATAGGAAATCGTTATTTGATCTTATTTATGTTTATTAAGTTCCCTTTAGTTTCTATTTTTCATGTCATCTGATATATCATATTTCTTAGCTAACTGTTTGTGTAACTGTTTGGACTGTGATTTTTTGTCTGGAGAGTAAAATTATAGATTTCAGCCATAAGCTAATTGTGACTGTTTCATGTAAAATAGAATGCACAATGAAGCTTCTCTAAGCTGTCCTAACTTGGTGAAATAATTCTATCTCAAGTCACATGCTGCCCATTTCATTTAATAATTCTGATATAGGTTGTTTGGGTTTTTGGTGGGTTTTGTTGGGTACTTTTGGATTTGTTAATGGTTTTGTAGACAACGTGGTTAAAACTTTAATCACTGGCAGGGTCCTCCAGTACTAGAATCCTCCAAGTATTCCAGAGCAGTAGTTGAAAAATTTCTTTTGGTGATGACTCAAATTCCAGTTTTGACCACCCTGTAAACATTTAAGAAATAATTTGTTCGGTTTGTATTTGCAAATGCCACAATCCCAATCCCCAGTTCGGGATTTCTTTTATCTTGTTGGTGTTTAAATTGAGTGCACTTATGAGTTCATGTTTCATGGCCATGACCCATGTTTTGAGAATCTCCTAAGATTATAAACGTCATTCTGCTTCAATGGCAGTTGCGTCTGTGTTCAAGAGGAGTCTGTAATTAAACTCTCTGATTTGAGATTTTAAATACATTCCTTGAGACCCTGGTGGCTGAGGTGTCATTATAAATACTTTTTCAGTCTTTGCTTCTTTGTGCTCCCCCAATAACCTTTAATTATATTCAGATTATACACAGAGTTGACAAATTCATAGTGTCTCACCTCTTTTGCCTATTGTCTTATTTTACAGTAGCTGCCAAATTACTCAAATACAATGCTTGTGCTATCTTTTCTTTTGATACTGTTCGGATTGTTCCAGTTTGCCATGTTTAGTGATGGAAAAGGCATGAAATTTGCAGTTAGAAAACAAAGCAGACTGAATTAATAGCACAGAAAACAGATAGAATTAATAGCACAGAGTAAAAAAAAAAACTATGTTCTACAAATTTTCTCCAAAACACTATAAACTACATATTTTCACCCCCTCTAATTAATTCTTAATGACTTTATAACATGATTACAGTGTGGAATGCATGAAAGAAATTTTAACTGTCAGATATATCTCCAATATGTCATGTGGAAACACAGTTTTTCCACTCAGAAAGGGGAAGGAATTTCTCAAGGGAGAAAGAGGTACTTGCAGAATATGTTTGAAGGATGTTAGGCAATAAAATTCTCTAAGTAATATTCAATAAAATCTAGTAGGCTACCTCAAACCACTCTGTAATGGTATTCAGACTTCAACAAAAAGTGAAGTTTTTACTGTAAATGTTATTTTTCCACTGGCATTTCAGATTTTCTGTTGAATATGCTCTACATTCACAACACAAACCAACTGAAGTAAACGCAGCAGAAGATTTACCTAAAGCATAAAAAAAAAAAAAAAGGGAATAAAACAGTAGTGTAAGATTATTTTAATATTTAATTCACCAGCTTAAACGACCGTATTTGGTTTTAGGAGGATATAGTTTCTTGAAGGAGTTCTCAATGTATGTAAAAACAAGTTACAATATAACAGTTATAGATATGTTCTTTTTTTTTTACTGTTTTGGATTAAGACTGGTTTTCAGTATTTTTTTGTGGGAGTGCATGTGTGTATATAGAGAGGTTAATGTAAGGCAGCTAAGCACAAATGGTGATTTGGAAGCTAAGAGAGAGGCAAAGTACTTCCCCTCTTCCTTGCCATGTTTATGTTTTTTGGCCATTTTCTAATTAGGTAATTCCCTATAGCCTAGAGCAAGAAATTGCTCAAACAGAGATTCATGCTTGAATCAAGTTCTACACAAAATGTAGTTTTAGGAATGTTTTGAATACCTGAGGCATGCTATTCTATGATATGATTTTAAAATTTTACTTAATTTTCTATGGAGAAGAATATGAAGAAGTGGAAAAGTAGGATTGTACTGCAGTAGTCAAATCAATTTATTGATTAGTGTTTAAAATTTGCTATATGTTTCCTTACTACAGAGGACTAAGTGACTGTTACCTCAAAGTGTCTATCTTGAAAATTAGTCTGGTGTTTCAGAAAATCTGAAAATTAAGAAGGCCATTGTGACTATAGAAACTTCATTATTTTCAGAAAGAATTTTTCATTAAAGCAGTTATTCTAAATGAGTGGGTGAACAGAAGTGAAGGGGTTTTTTGGGAGAACCATTACCCTAGAATTGAAGTTGTGCCCAGATCAGAATTGGTTTACTTGGTATGGAAGCAATGGTGAATCCCCATCCTAAGGCAGAATTGGGTTTTAATCTATCTAACTTGATAATGAGTTGGAGAAGACTGTCCCTTTGCTTTCTTCATATCTCTTTGAATGGCATTTTAGATCTGAGATTTCCTTGTTTAAGGAGGACTTTAAGGAACTGGGTTTTGTCTCTAGAAATGTTTAGTCATAGCTGTGATTCCGAAACAGTGGTCTGAAGAAAGTTACTGTAACTTTGTCAGTGCTACTGTAATAACTTGGCAAGACTTTTTGCACAGGATTTTATTCTTTCTTTATCTTGTAGGTAATGGTTCTCCTGAAACAGATTTATGCTGTAAAAACAAAGGTCTTCTCTAACACGTGTCTAGATTTCACATTACAGAAGAAAACTTTTCACTTGTATTTCTAAATAGTATTTTACCAGGAAAAGAGTTAATACCTTTGTAATCAAAAGGCGCTAAAACCGTAATGGAGAATTGGTAATTGAGTGCCTCAGCAAAAATTAGAATGTTTCAGTAAACCCTCATCTCCTTCACAGCCATTGTCTCAATCAGGATTTATTCAATTCATGTGCTGCCTTTTTTTATTTTGTGAAGTTCAGTCACGTTCCTGCCCCACCTTCAGCTTTTCCTGTTTGAATTGAAGAGGCCCAACCTTTCTAGTCTGCTTTTTGTAAGACAACTGCTTGACCCTTTAATAATTTTGATTGTCCTTCTCATTCTCTTACTTGCTTAACTTCTGTGGATGCTGCAAGTCTGCTGTTCAGACAAACAGTTCTGGTTTTTATTGCTGGATAGTAAAGGGTCAGAAGCACAGGTCTGTGCAGCTACAGTACACCATGAGCTGTGATCATTGCAGGGAAATAGGGTTGGAAGAGTTTGAACAGGAGTTATCCCCAAAACAAACTTAAATCGTCCCAGTAATGTGGAGAAATGGATACTCAGAGTTAGCCAAACTTTTTTACTCTTTCACCCTTTCCAGCTAATTTTTGCTAACAGTGGAGATGTACTAATCAAGATTGCAAGTAACCTGTCTGTTTTTCATCCTTCTGGGGTGGAAAGCATGAAAGCTTAAAAATTACCATTTCAACAATACTGTCAAGCATTTCCCATTGACAGGGATAGCTGGGGTACCTGAAAATGTCTCCTTTGCTCTTGGCTGTAGCAAGAATTTCAAACTGTCTCTTTGTAGCAAACATAGGTGTTCTGGCCACCTTAAGAATCCAGTAAGCTGATTGTTGATTTTGCATTCTACATTTGAATAAAAACAAACAAAACCCCCACATACTGCCCTTAGCACTTAAAAGTGAAATATAAAAAGGAGCTCATGAACAGACTTGTATCCTCTACTATTTGTGGTGTCTGTTTCCATGTTTATTGATGCTGTTGTAAATTTGTAGCCTTTAATGGCCCAACATAGGACCTCACCTTTGAGCCAGTGCACTATAAAGAAGATTCTTTTGAATCTCTGAAAAGCGCTAAAACAGTGAGGGACTGTGATATTTACTAAGTGAAACAGTCAACAACACACCGCTCTCCAAAATTGTGATTTTAGTAAGTACAGGAGTGACATTTGAATGATGAGTGTCAGCGTCTTATCATGACTCTATCCCACAGCAGTTTCTGATGATGCTGGCAGGGTTCTGGCAGTGTGTTCTCCTTCCCACATCCTTTCTTGTGACAGACCTGCTGCTTGCCAACCCCATGTTGATCTGGTTCAAGGAACTAAGCCATGCCAAAGCTGATTGTCCATGTAATCTTCTTGGCTGCCCAGACCAGCTCACGAGAGGGCCAGACAAGTGACACTGCTAAGGGAAAATGGACAGGGCAGTGTCAGCATTGACTTCAATAGCTGTAGAAGGGTTGGCATATCAGTATTCTAAAGTTGTTAAGGTGTGTCAGGTGAATGCTTTTTGTCAGGGCGAAAGGAAAAATAGATTTGCTCCTGTTGTAGGAACCATTTGCTGTTAGCAACTACTAATAGAAAGATACTTGTAGTAAGTGCTGCTGGTGGTGTTTTTATCAGCCAGTGGTTCTGTCCCTTAGCACCAATGATACCCATGCTAGGTGAATTTTGTTATGCAGGCATGCCTTTAACTGCAAATTAACTATACGCTTATGATCCCAGTTTTAGTTCAGGTGGTGATTGCCTTTTCTACTTTAGATGTGCTCAATAAGTGCTAGAAAAGAATGAAAATTTTATAAGACTTCTTATTTGGCACTAAGTCCACTTTGTATGAGGAAAGTACAGAAACGGAATTGAATTTCAGAGTGAGTAGGGTGCTATGAAACAAGAAGTGGCTTTGATAATTTTTCAAAAGGAATGGAATTCTTCATTCCCTCTCACTGTACAAATATAGAACAAAAGACAGTCCTCTGCTTTAAAAAGCCTTCAGCCTAATAATAAATTTAAAAAATAAACACAGGTGAGAGGGAGAAGTAGAATAAAGAGATGAAGTAGTCTTCTCTTAACAAGACCTCCCTCTAAGAGCCATGCAACATCAGTTCTTGGAGACGTGGGCAAAATAAAGCTTCCATAACTCCATTAAAATTAACATTGCCGCACTGTTAAGAAGCAAGAACAGTTCTTCCTCCTGAATGTCTTGTGTGTTTATCTGTTTAATATTATCATGACTCTCAACAGTTCTGTCAGAGGAACAAAAATGTTCTGACTTTACACAAGAAACTTTTATTGATAAAAGTTTGTTAGTAGCAAATGTCTGAGTAAAACAGCTGGTTTTCCTTATTTTGTGCATTGAGCTCTGCAAAGAGTTGAAGAATTTTGTCTTGATTTGTTTATCTGGATTCTTAAAAAATAATTTTATCAAGTAATGCAATTATTCCCATGGTCATTTGTGTTTATCAGTAGCATTCTAGGTAAATTCTGAACAAATTACACTAATCAGTAAAATGTCAAACAGCAAATGCATAAAACATGAGAATTTGAAAAATATAATCAGCAGCAGGATGCTTCTAAATTAAAATTTCCTTTGAAATCTGCTGATAAGTAATAGGATTTGCATTCATATGGTTTCTCAGAGTAGTCAATTTTCATAATTGGTTAGTTGTTTAAATTCAACAATTAAAAAAACCCCAACAAACCAAACAGTTAATCTGAAAGGCAGCATCAGAAGCAACATATTCCACCACTGTGCTGAATATGAATGAAGTCATTTACAGAGCCCAGGATGCTATTTTTGTGGTACTTGAATAGCCAGTTGTCAAGGAATACCAAATGTTTATTGAGATGGCTCTTTCTCATCTCTTGAGACGTGATACTTGCAGCACAAAGGTAGCCACCTCATCGAAACTGTGTGAGGCACCTTTTGAGATTTCATTTTGTGCTTGTGAGGTGCTGAGATGAGGTCAGGATATTTTAGGGTCAGGATTTACAACACAAGAGAAACTGGCAAGCATAGACTGTACAAACATTAAATAGCATATACCAGCAAAGTGAATTTTATAATTAATGACGTTTATTATGGTAGGACTGACTTGAAAATAACTTGTGTACGTTAAAGAGTGCTGAATGAGACCAGCTTAACTCTATTGATTTCTTCTTGTTGCTGTCTTTGCAGCTGGTTTGTGTTAGACTGCCTTAGAGATGTGTACATAAGGAACCAATGACTTCCCTCTCTAATTCTAAATTTTATTTTAAAAAATATTAATACCATAAATAGAATATGAATTCGTTTCTGTAACAATTTTACTTAAAAGTGAGGAATGATGGTGATGCACAGCTTTTTTTAGTTAAAAGTTTCTAAAGCTACTCAACTTCTTTCTTTTACTCCTTCAGAAACAGAGGAAGTTTCATTTTAACACACTGGAGTACACATGAAGCAACAGAAGATATGCTTTGATAGTTTTGCAAGAGCTGTTGCTAGTTTCAGTGTGGTATTGATGTAGTCACATTTCCTTTCCCTCTGCTACAACTGTATCTCTTTGAAAAACACTGACTCTTAAACTGCCTATATAGTTTATATTTTCCCCTCAAAATATATGAAGTTTACTGCATTTGTTGTTCATTTTAGGAGAACAAAGAATGAAATGGGGTGATGATGCTTCATCTTGTTTCATTTAATCTTCCCCCTCTGGCTATTTAGCTGTGCTTATTGTGAGATTTGAATATGGCTCACGTTGCAGTATCAAATTATACAGAACCTTTTCTCAAATTGCCCATATATTTGAGCTAGTAAGATGTTTACACTTTAAATGACAATTAAGTTACATCTGTTATAGGCCATCATCTTCTACAATAAATGCATAAAATAAATTGTCTCAGTGCAGGTCTTTTAATGCCTTCCTTCTGCTGTATGAAATGTAGGGTTTTTAATAATATTCTTTACTTTTTTGACAACAAGTTTTTTTAACTTAATGACTATGCCACATTGCATTTCTATGACTATGTAGTTTCCCTAGTAACATGTCAAAAGGCCTTTGTTGAAGGGTTTTTAAAATCTAAAGAAGTTGTCATTTTTCTTTATTATTTTGTTGACTTGTTCCTATCCCGTTAGGAAGGACAGAATTTTCCATGCTCAACTCAGATGCACCGTTTTTTTTCTTGTTTTGTCATAATGAATGGCTGTGCTGGGTCAGCAAACAGCTGTGACCATCTTGCATCTGATATGGCTAAAAATCTCTGGGCAGAGCAGATTCCAGTTTTGTTTTGCAACTTAACTCCAAGGAGCTGTGGGTTGACCTAGGCACTCTATTTAAAAAAAACCAAAAAAACCACAAAAAAACAAACAAAAACCAAGGAAAAAGGAGTGTACTAGATTGATACTTGTACATCTGTGGATGTACACTAGTCTGCAAAGTGCGAGTAAACAAAATGACTTTGTGCGACATGAAGCCAAAAGACTCAGTGATGTGTCTGTCTGCAGAAAGCTCCAGTGAGCTTTTACAGCTCCAAGTGTCTCCCTGGGAAAAGGGGTTAGCAGGAGTAACTCTGGCTCTGAGCTCCAGTGAACTAAAGCTTGTTACAGATGTTAAATGATTAGAAGCAAGATTATAACAGAATCCTCCTAGGTGAAGGAATCAGAGGTTTCTTAACTCCTGTGTTCAAATCATAAAATTATCAAAAGCAAATCGTAAAATTCTCAACCTGGCAGGGGGATAATTTTCTGAAAAAAACAACAGTCTGTACACAGCTGCAACTCTGATTTGTTGTTTGTCTTAGTTCTAGTGAACAGCTGAAGTTAGTAATTATGGTTTGATTAAAAATTGTTTCTCGATAACATTGTTTCTTGGAAGCATTCTTAATTTATATCATTTGGAATAAAGGTGTGTTTATTACTAGAATAAAGACTGAATTTTAAGGTGTAGTCACTAAAATAAATTAGTAAGCATTAAGCATTATGTTGCTTTTTTCTAATGACACAAAAGGAAATAAATAACTGTAGGATGTTTGTAATCCAAGAAGAAGATCCACTGTGTTACTGCCTTTCCTGGGAAGTTTTAAGTTAGTTTGGAGCTGACATTGTATGCTGCTGGATAAAACTTAGAAAACCTCTGCCAGCAACTGTTAGTGTCCTCTGCAGGGGGAAGATACTGGCAAAGCAGCTTAGCACTGCAGGGATAAATCTCAATTTGTCACACCTCCCCCTTCTCGAGTTTAGGAGTTTATTGTAATGCAGTATTGTGTGTTTTAATTCTGCTTTGGCAAGTAGGATGTACAGTTATTATAACTGAATTTAGAAAAAAAAATACCACTCCTTTGCACTTACACATCTGACACCACCTAATGCTTTAGAAATGTTTTCCCAATATTGTCAGCTGGTTTTCCCTGTTGCTTTCATGAAAGCCATCATGCAGCAAGAGAAGAGAAAATAAGATGTGTTATTCTAAAACATCATAGCTGTTTTATTTCTTGCAAGTTTTTAAAATTTTTATTCTGTTTTTAAAATGTATTTGTTTAAATAAGAATTATGCTGAAATCTGATATCCTCTGTTAAGTTTACTCTAAAGGATTGTTTCAGTTATTTTGCACATATTTGCCAGTTCAGTCCAGGTACTTTTCAAAGATGAATATAAGTATTCCTTCTGATTTCAGTGGTACAAAGCATGTGCTATCAGGATGGGAACTCTGCTTAGCTAGTATACAAAATACCACAGAATTAATGAGAATACTTAGCGGGAAACACGAGGTTAAACATGAAAAATATATTTCATACCACTCCTAAAAATAACTTCTGGAATCCTCAGAAACCAACTGTGGAGGAAGCAGAAGAACCACAGTAAGTACGAAGTACAAGGATAATGTTAAAAGAGTGAAGTTGTCATGGAAACAGCTCCCAAACGAGCATAGCCACAAAGGCAGCACCAGACCACAGGATCAGAAAGATGCTTCAGCAGTCAGGGCTGAACCCTGGCCTCCACTTTCTTACAAACAGCATTTGCTTGTAGGAAATAGAGGCACTTTTATCTGTATTTCTGTTTCATTTTTTTCCCGTGGTATTAAACAGGGACACTGAATATAATTAACTTCTTTTTAAGTAGAAAAAAGACTGTGTAGTAGGGTAGCTGTGATACATTGTGCAGGCTGGGAAAATGTTTGGCTGATCAGCTGTAGTTCAAGGGTGTATCATCTTCTTTGGGAGATACTGTCCTTTCATTATCTTTTGAATAGGTCTTCTGTGACAGTCACTTCAACAAGTTTTAGCAGGTATAACTGAAGTTAGCTGTTTTTTAATTCCTTGGGCCAACCATATCTATAATTAAATGAAAAATTGAAATTACCTCCTTTTTAAAAATTTTATTACTACTCCATTTTCAAAGATCATGCAGTGAAGACTGTTGCAAAATAACAACTTCTTTGAAATGACTGGCTCATCTTAATTCCCAGAAATCTGTGGAGTTTGCTATCTCCTTCATTGGCTAAACTTGTGATTTATTGATAAAATTGTGGTTTAACATTGCAAAAGTAGCTATTTGCTCTTGAATTCAAACTGGTATTTTTAATTACCTTTTTTTAACATTTAGTGTTAGAATTAATGCTTTCTTTTATCTGAACTGAGGTAGACTTCTTTTCTAAAATTCATTGATAAAGAACACCTTGCCAAGTTTTTGAAAATAAGTTTGAACACTTGATACTGCTCAATCTTGCAGAATTTTTTTAGGTTCAAAATGTACAAGACAATGTTAAATATAGTACAGAAAATGTATACAAAACCAAGTCCAGTGTAGTTGTTTCAATAGGCCACACTACTTCTTTTATTTTTATTTGATAAAGATGCTAAAATTTTAAATTAGAGCAATTTTTTATCTGTAATTTATATGTTTTAAGAAAGATTGAAATCTTTGCGGTGGCTCAGAGAAACAGCTCCAGCCTTTGTGTACAAGGCCAGCTTTTCAGTGCTGATTACCCAGGCACCATCAGAAAACTTGCATGGAGCTAGACCTGACAATCCCAGGTTTACACAAAAGTGGAGCTTTTTATATGGGAAAACATCTTTTACTGAATAGGGATGTGCGTATTTTTCCCCTTTTGACAGCTTTGATGATCCATGATTATTACTATACGGTTTTGTTGAGAAGAATGAGTCAGAAGGAAAAGCTTCTTAATTGATTTGTTTTGCTGCCTGCAAAACATGCAGTGGGGTTATGTAACATCTCACAAGAGATCAGGCATCAGGAGGAAAGGTGATGAACAATTTTCTCTCTTGTATCTCAGCTTAGTTCCTGGCTGGCTGAACAAGAGGCAAAGGATGTACTTAACTTTTTTTCCAGTTGTAAATATTGTTTAATTTTTAAAGCTGCATTGCAGAGGAGATGCACAGTTGGGAAGGAAGCATTTGCTGGCAATCGGAAACTAAAACAGCTCCTCACAACCAAGGCTGAAACTTCATATTGGTCATCAGAAGATGAAAGGCTATGTGTTATCTCTGAGCTGTAATCCTATTACTCTGGAACTGTGGCTCTGCTCTCCCTGCTGTCCAGGGCTGGGAATATGCAACTTCTTGGCCTAGTGCCCAGATAGTAAACCTGCCTTTTAATATTCTTCTGTCAGTCTCTTCACAAAGCCTCTGCCTCTAGAACTTACATTTAGTTATATGATACTGTGCAAAAATCCAGCATTGCTAGGGAGGAGTTACTAATTTCACATACTTGTAGATCCTGGTTTTGTGTGGAATGGTTATTTTTCTTTATTGAGACGTTTTCAGATTGGTACAACACTTTTTTGCATTAGATGTACATTGTCATTCTAGTGCAAAGGTTGTAGGTTCAGAGAAATTAATTTGCAAGTTGTAATTTTGAAGATGACTTAGTCTATACACACCTGCAATCCTTATCAAAGTGCTTTAACTTAGAATTAAGTGTGTTTTTCTGTGTGTTGACAGCTGACAAGACTGTGCCATCCATCTCAAGAACCATGCTGTAACATGCAGCTTGTTATTTCCTTGTGCATTCTCTCTAAGTGAAAATGTTTGCTGTAGTAACCTTCAGTACATAATCCAAATAGGAGTTTTGCTGAAAGGATTGCAATATTTGTGTGTTGTTGCATGTAATAATAATAATATCCATATCATCTTGCATTAGTCAGATTTTGAGGGAATGAGTTATTCCAATTCAGTTTTCATCTATTATGTATGTATCTTTTGAAAAGATCAAATTTTGTTAATGAATCCTTCTCCCCCTTTCTTCCTTGTCTCTACATAACCATTGAAAATGCCAGTTTGGATTTCTTGGCATAGGACTGAGGTTTAAGTCACCTAGTCATAGAAGCAGAATCAAATGAATTTAACCAGAGCATTTGGAATAAATTGAATTGGTATTTGAGAGCTAAAATATAGGAAGAAACTGCTGGGCTATGGCTGCTTAGAAGTTCTGCCTTTTCAAAATATGTCCTATAACATGAATGGCAGGTTGACTTTAAATGTTGTTGTACCCCAATGTAGAATTTCCATGTGCAAATCAAGACTGTGTCTACACAATCATTTTGTTCCTGCTCTGACCTTTGGAGAACATTATGTGGAAGAAGAAAGACTTCAGCCAAAGTTTAGAAAAAACAAACATGCCCACACAGAGTTGCAAGTGCTCTTTGTTCCTCCTAATCCAAAGAGGGTTTTTTTTTCTCTGTACAGTACAGTGATTCATAAATCTTATGCATGAACAGTAAAATCCTTTCCTACACAGTTCAAAAGAGCACGTTTCTTGCAGTAAGTCAAATAGATAGGTATTTTTATAGAGTGCATTGTGGGGTGGAGATGACTAATGTCTTACTCAAAAAGAACTTTAAAAGAGACAATTTTTTTCCGGTGTAACGTGATGTATACTTAAAATGTTTTATCAGTCCTCAGAAATACGCAGTGTATATATGCTAACTCTAAAGCTTTTTTCTTTTAAGAGTTGGAAAAAAACTCTGGATCTAGACCTACAAAATTTTACTATTTTAAGTCAAAGAATAAAGGCAAACATTTGTTTTGTGTATAATTGTTAAGATGCTCATAAAGATAACCACACTGTCTCTATAATAATTCCTGTTTTGTAATGAGGTGTTTTAATAGAGCAGCTACCACAAGGAGGAAATAATAGAAACTTACTCAAAGCAGATTTCTAGTTACTTTAAGCAAAAGGATCTGCAAAAACTCCCAAGTACAAAGTGTTCTGTCAGTAGAAAAAAACCAATACATGCTGTAAATGCAGCAAACTCTCCAGCATGTAATCATTCACACTAACTTAGCAATGCCTTTCTTGCTCAAAGGTGAAACTGAATCAGAAAACAGTAACATCTGTTGATGTTACCTAATGTAGATGGTTTTATTTAACAAAATATTACTGCCATATATACTTTGCAAGCAAATTTGTGTAAAAATGAATTTCAGTTTCATTTTTTAAAGTGTCTTTTAGGATACAGTGAAGAGCATGTGGCCATGTTTCAGAGAGGTACATTTACAGTTAAAATTTGAATTCTTTAGAAAGGTGGCTTAAAAACCATTTTACTGCATATGTAAAGCTACCAAGTCTACTTCTGCTGTGGTCAGACATCTGTTTCACTTTTTGTGTTTAATTTACAGTGCAGCTTTAGAATAGGAAGGTTGGTCTCTCATTCTTGCTACAAAGCATGAAACCAAAACAAATGTTGTTTGCGTTACTAAGCAGACCTTTTCCTTTTTATTATTAGAATGTGTGTCGGAAAACTTCTCAGTAGTTGGTTTTCAAATGATGTTATACAGATTTCTTATCTTTGTTGTTAAACATGGGAGGGCAAATATTGAGGTTGGGAAGATTTCGTTGTTTTTTGTTTTGGAAAGAATATTGAGATAAAAAGAAATGTAATGGAAAACCTTTACCCTCAACATGAAATGAATCAGCTGGGACTATGCTTTAGAAGTGTGTTTTGCTGTTACTGCTGTTTTACTGAATGTTAATATAAATGTTTATCTTTAAATATTTTATTATCTTTTGCCACATAGAGAGAATTATTTATAGCCGTGCAAGTAAGAATATTTACACCTTCAAAATTATTCTTAAGAATTCTTACTTGCTGTATGATACCAGCTTTTGTCTGATACTGGTATAAAGTCATTAGGTGACAAAGCTCGGGTTTTGGGATTTTTGCTGTGTCCTGTCCTGGGATCATCCCAAGTAGGTTTGGGGCCATGTGCAATCCATACCAGCAAAGAGACAGGATGAACCACCTTGGGATGCTTCACATCAGTGGTTGGAATTGCCCCTTCAGGTCCTTATCTTTTGCTGCTTTGGAGAGAGCCTGTGTCCCTCCTTGCCATTTAATTTGATTTGAATGTCAAAAACTTAGTGGAGTGAATGTAGGACTTTGCTTCATGGTTTACCCATACAATAGGTGAAGTAGACTTCAGTCCTGCCCTTCCTTTATTCAGAGCTAACCACTGGAAATGTCACCATTGACAAAGTAGTGTTTTTGTGATGGCTCGAGAAAAATACACCTTCTTCTGCTTACTGCAGCATGGAATTGAGCATTCCTTCAAACATAACTTGCAAGAGAATTTTGAGATAGTGTATATAATTTTTTGTGATTAGGTTTTAGCAACATTCTGTTAATAAGCAGCATTTCCTGGTTTCGGAAATGTTTTGCTATTTAAATAAGTCACCCAAATTGTCTGTAATTTCTTATGTTTGAAAAAAGTCAAAGAATATTTAAATGCATAGCAGAAATGCCTTTTCTTTTCCTTGGGTACCCAAAGTCTTGGTTTCCCTTTGCTTGTTTTACTTGTTCTGTAGTTGTCCATATCACTGCAGCAGCACCAGCTCCCTGGGCTGGGGGCAAGCAGTAATAAAGTAGAGGTTGGCAGCATTTCCAGTGCTCCACCTTGTGTGAGTCCCATCTCGGGAGTCCTCCCAGGCTGCTGAAGCAAAGGGAGCAAAATGCCCAGACAAACTAATGATGGCTTGGCAGCTCTTGAAGCTGGGAACTTCCCCTGACTGAAGAGGAGCAACCTGCTGGTTCCTGGGGGAAGATCTGGTTCTCTGTGTGGCTTTGGGAACAGCGGTGCTGCCACAACGTGGGGAGAGTCAGAAGGGCAGAAACAGAGGGTAGAGGATCCTTCATACTCCTTGCTAACTGTTAATAGATGATGTTTGAGGAGCAGCACATCTTAGTAAGGCAATAATTATCCTGAGCTATTGACTGCATGATGATGGTTTAAAGAATGTGATGAGAATTAAGTATTTTTACATTTTTGTGTTTGTTTCTTGACCTTGAGAAAAGTTGTATAAACCCTTTTTCTGCTAGATTTTATCTCCTATTTAATATGCAGGTGTACTTTTTTTTGTAGAGAAGGTGACTAGAGGCAGGAAAATTGTACAGAAGTATTGAGAGGGGGTTGATTTATTTGTGGGGTTTTTTTGCTGGTGCCAGTTGTCTGGTGAAATTCATGTATATGTTTGCTGTGACTTTTACAGGCTCAGAACAAAGAAACAAAAGTTCTGGCTGCTGCGAAGGTAATAGATACTAAATCAGAAGAAGAACTTGAAGATTACATGGTGGAGATTGATATTTTAGCATCCTGTGATCATCCTAATATTGTCAAGCTCCTAGATGCTTTCTACTATGAAAACAATCTGTGGGTAGGTATTTTTCCTTTTCTAAATGTTTTTGCTTTTTTCAAAAGGTTATTGAAATTGCACTTTTTTCTTTATCAAAATATGATTTGTCAGTCACATTTCATCTGGGTTATCACTGTTGGGATAGCTACTCAGTTTAAAAACTAATTTGTAAATTGTGAGTATGACTTAGGAAATTGTCACTGTAGAATTGTGCTACACTGAGTCATTTGGTCAGGGGACTGAATCTAAAATGTGGAAATTGGCAGTTCATTTTGGTGTATTGAGCGAGTTCTCAGCTGGTGCTTATTTGTAACAGCAGGACTCAGATTTTAATTACATTAGCACAATTTAGAGTGAGATTCAGAATCCACACCTGGAAAACAAATAATGTACTGAAAAGGTCAGCCTGTGAAGTATGTACTTCAGATGCCAGTGAGTTTACTGGCACTCCCAGGAAGGACAGTTTACCAGGACTTGAACCATAATTAATTTACTTAAACCCTGGGTATTTGTACCTTGACGTGCAGTGTGTTTATGTAGGACTGCACATCACTGCTCTGCTACATCCTGTGTGTTTGCTTGGATGGCTTTAGTTGTGACAATACAGTTTGTACTTTTAGGTCATTCAGTCTTTATAGGTGCTTTTGGAATGGTGCAAAGAATACATGGTTGGGTTTGGTTTTGGTTTTTAAGAGTTTATACTTCAAAAAGATACTTAAAACAAGTAAAAGAAAATTTCCTGGGAGTCTTACAAATAAGTTTTATCCTTTGAGCAAATAGTGGAAGTGTAATACCATGTTTCCTGATGTGCATTTATTTTGCTAAATTCAAAACTTGGTGATCTCAATGCAGAGTAAAATGATATTATATAAAACAGGAAAAGTGAAAGAAATTCAGCGCATAAAGGTCAGCATGAAAGCAAGTATGGATAGAGGCACAATATGAAACTGAGTGGGTAGGCTTCACTGGCAGAATAAAGATAGAAGTCAATATTTTGAAAATAAAATTGTAGCTACATAGTTACACTGAAATGCAGGGGCTTGAAAGCCACAAGCTAATGATGTGGTAAATAAACAGAATTTAGTGGGGGCAGAAAAGACAAGAATGATAGTTGGACATTCAATATACTTTTGCTTTCCAAGTTTAGAAACATGATTTCTCTACCAAAGAAACCTTTGTCAGACCAAACTACAAATTTTAGAGAAATAAATTCTTTATGTACAATTTTCCATAACTACTTGGCACATGTAAATGGAATACTGTTTATAGGATTTACAAAGAGTTGCATTATATAATACGTACCATTGTTGTGGGGATTAATTGCGATAATAATTTGAAGTATATGCAATGTAAGTGGTTTATATGTAACTGTTGCCGTACAAGGTATACTTTGAAGTTGCCTTTTTTATGGGCAATTATACTCTGATTTTAAAATTATTCTTCAGAAAAAAAAATACTATTTCCAAGAATATTGACTGTTGAGATTCTGTCATGAAATACTCCTTAGCTGTCAGACTGAAGATTATAATTTAATATTTAAAGTTCAAATTAAAAAGACAAAACACATAAGGAAGAGTGGGGTATCAGTCTTGGATGACCTTTCCTCTTTCTTGCTCTCCTCATTTCCTTTGTCTCCCCTCTTTCCCCTTTGTGTATATTCTTTTTGTCCTTCATATCACAATAGTCTGTGCTCACAATTGCAGTATATTTTTGTTTCAAATGGAAATTTAGAACTGCAGATGGACTTGGTCTAGTATTATTATATGCTGGGATAAAGGCTTTGATGTATTTTAGGCATGAATGAAAATGACGGAAAATTAATGTAAACATCTGAATTTAGTAATTTTATGTAGCTTTTAAGAGTATTTTTCCCATATTTTCATCTCATCTGAAACAATATAGGAGATAGCATCAGCTACTGGAAAATCATTTAGCTCTTGGACTTTTCAGTCAGAGAGATTATAGTATAGAAGTACAGCTTAATAACCGAGAAATGAGTTTGCAGGGATTATGTAAATCACATTACAAGGAGTAGGTTTAAGCTGACTGGGTCATTATGTTTTATAAATTTTATTTTGCGTTTTTATACTTGGATTAAAACTTTTGTCTGAGCATCTCAAGGCATTTTTCAAATAATTTGCTTTAGCAGCACAGCCCTACTTTTAGCTGAGTAACAGTACCAATATTTTGCAGGTTAGTAAAATAATTTATTAAGGCCAAATAGCCTGAAACTCTGGTCTTCCAGTAGTGCTCCCTTAATCAATGATTCAGGTCAGTGGAACTATTCAGTTTCTAATTTCTGTAATTTTTTTTATTTATACACAGATCCTGATTGAATTTTGTGCAGGAGGAGCAGTAGATGCAGTAATGTTGGGTAAATAAGTTGTTTCAACTAATAATCTTAAGATTTTAAAATGGTAATATGTAGTGTAAGACTTGTTTCATGTGTATTGTTTTGATATGCAAATATTTATGTAATTGGTGTTCTATATGTTTTGAATGTTTGGGTTTAAAAATTAGTATTTTCACCTGTATATTTCATTTTTAAAGTGTTTATTTACTTTTCTAACCACATTTTTGTCTTGATCCTCTAAGAGAGTTTGAAGAGTTGTTCTCTGCTTATGGAGCTCTCTGTCATAACATAATCTATATGAGGATCTTATTTCAGGATCTTACTCTTCCCCTTCCACTGCCACCTCTCAAATTGCATTCTGATAATTCTTTATATTGCATCTACAATAAAGTTGGGGGTTTTCTGTGCTTATTGCTCAAATTAGGTGATGCCAGTAAGTAAAGGATCTGGTCTTCAGCATCTCTGTGAACCACACAAAAGAACCAGCCTCTAAACTATGTAGCTTTTTCACAGTTTAGATAGATAGGTATACATAATTCATCATGAGAAGGGGGTTGGGTTCAAGGAATGAAATCTTTACTGGAAGGAGCAAATATGCTAAGATAGAGTTTTTTTCTGACGTGTGATGCTTAGAATCTGTCAGATTAATTAGTTTTCCCATATATTACTGTGGTGTTTGCTATGAACACATAACGTAAAATGCAAAAATGTTGTGATTATTTCTGTCTCTCTCTTGTAGAGCTTGAAAGGCCATTAACAGAGCCACAGATCAAAGTGGTGTGCAGGCAGACACTGGAAGCACTGAACTACTTGCATGAGAATAAGATCATCCACAGAGATCTAAAAGCTGGCAATATTCTTTTCACATTAGATGGAGACATTAAACTAGGTAAGCATGTTGCAAATAAAAGTCTTTCCTAGAACTTGGCATGGTCTTTTAATTGTATTTTCCTTAGGCTGTAGTTTGTCAGAGTTCAGTGTTTACCTACTGAAATACCAGTCTAACAATGAGAGCTTTTTCAGAAGCAAGTGGTTTGGTACTATCAAGGGGAAAAAAGAAAAAAAAAAAGCTTGACCAAATATCCTGCCCATACTTGTCACATCTTTCATACTTCAAAGTCAGCACAGGTCTTACTGTTTCTTAGCATAGGTCTTACTGTTTCTTAGTATAAAATTCCTGATTATACTTACCTTTACTGTAATAACATCAGAACTTCCCTTTGAAGTTGTTAGTTTGGAAAAGGAACATTCTTCACGATCACCAAAAATCAGTACCTTGTATCATTCTCTTCCTTTATTGAGAGAGAAGTAATAAGCTTAATTACCCACCTTAGTATTTCCATGCCTTTTTCAATTGTTTGTTGCACTGAAATTAAGACAGAACTGTCTACAACAAAATTAATAGAAGCTTACCATAATTGATTTCTGGGTTATTTTAATCTCAGTTTAAGCAGTTACCCACATTTTTACTCTCATGAGGATTCCTCCATGCAGAATTGACAAAGGCCTGCTAGTGGTGAATAGCATCCCTTCATTCAGCCAGGAAAGGGCAGGAATTCTCTGGATCCACTTTGTTTCAGGAGCAACTGTGTATGAGTTGTCACCCTTTACAGTGGCTCCACCCATGGCATAGGTCCATGACATCCCTGCCCATGCTCAGGTTTCAAAGCCTTCCCTCTGAATGGTGTGTGCTCAGTTGTGTCTTTGGATGCACAGAGGGGCAAAGGTAAGGAGAATAGAATATGGGCAAAGATAAGGAGAATCAGAATATTGCCACAGGGAACTGGGGCTCTAAATTCGCAGCCTTGATACAAACATTCCTTTTAAATGTAAGCAAGATATGTCCAAATTCAGAAATATCTCTACTGCCTAACTCGTATCGATCACAGTCTCAGCAAGGTACAGTGCACCTTCACTGTTAAGAAACTGAGAATTTTTAAGAATCTTCTTTGCTATATTGATCAGTTCAGTGTGTTTGTGCTTTTCCATGGATCCCCTTGTACAAGATTATTGTTTGTACACACAATCCTTGCATCTGGCCTTCTTTTAGTCTGCAGAGCACAAGTAACTTTAGTGGTGTAGCTTTTCTGCAATGCCTGAACATTTAGTGAGGCACTGGGGGGTCATAGGCCTGATTCTTAAATGTATTAGAACCACTGTCTTAGTTTCTTAGCACTGCTGGAAAAGAAACCACAGATCACAGCAGGAGTCTCATGGTCAGAGAGGGTAATTTGTTTCAGTTCATTTCCTCACATGACCTGGCTTCTCCTCATACAGACTTGGAACTATTTTAAGATTTTGTCAAGCTTAGCTGGTACACAGCACCTTGCAGGCTGTCAAGATACTACTTAACAGTTCAGACCACAGGGAGATTTCTTCCACACGTGCATCTGGTGATGCATTCAGGTTTGCTAATTAAGATTTCTAAAAAAAGATTTGCTTTAGTTTTGAAAAATGTACAGCATCCCTTCAAGGAGCATTTTACTCCTTTTAAGCCACTTGTATTTGGGTTCTGTTATACAAAGAAATGGCTAATTCCTTGTTTTACAGATGTGTGAATGGCAAGTAAATTCCTTTCATTGGATTTTATTTTTATAAGGATATGACTTCTATTATTTCAATACCTGTAGTCCCTCAAAATTTCAGTTTTTGCATTTGAACTAATAGCTCTTTGTCCTTATTTTTTTTCCAAAGAGCAGAATTAGACTTCTCAAATATTAAGCCCATCAAGTAATTTTGTACAGATTAAAGATGGAAACATATGGCTGTTTGTCCCTTGGCTCTAATCTCTAGATCTCCATTAACAAAATTATGTCTATAATAAGCATATAACACTTACTTAAATGTAGTTGTTTTTTTTTAGTGAGAGACGTAGTGCATTATAGACAAGTAATTGCAAAGAGATAAAGTTGTTTTTTGGGTAGATATTACATCAAAGGTGCATATGCAAGCTCTCAGATATTTATTATAAAGTGAAAAGTCAAGGGGAAAGAAACCTGTAAGATAAAGGGAAAATGTAGCTTCATGAAAATTTGAGTCCTGAAATTAAAAATTGAATGAGTTGTTGAATTAATGAGATAGTTGATGACATGTTTGAGGAATACAAACATAGCCCTTTCATAGGCTAGAGAAATTAATTTCTAATAAAAATAATTTCATGCACTTTTTCTACAGTAAATACATATTTTGCTTTTGTCCCACACAGCCTAAGAGTACAGTTATGGTTTGGGGTTTTTTTTTAGAAATGTAGAATAAGTTCTATTCATCTACAGTCAGCTATCAGAACTCAAATATTTTTATCTCAGTTTGAAGTTTTAATACTGCAGAATGTTTGCTCTGGAATATACACCATTTTAAAAGACAATTGTATAGTAAAAATACATAGTATGTTTTCCATCACCCTGTTAATAGTATTTTGCTGTTTGCTTTAAGCGGATTTTGGAGTATCAGCTAAAAACACCAGAACAATACAAAGAAGAGACTCTTTTATTGGTACACCATATTGGTAAGTGCACTCATTTGCTGACTTTTTAGTAGGAACTGGTATCTTAAAGTTACTTTTAATTTTATTATTACAAGCTTGATAAATACTTTGTAAATATATTGATGGTAGAAGGTGCTTCTAGAAATGCTTCAGTGAATGTCTGTGTTTAGAACTGTTCTCAAAACACATCAGGAAGCATTTTCTAATCTGGAACTTCATTGCTCTCTTTGCAGGATGGCTCCTGAAGTAGTAATGTGTGAGACCTCTAAAGACAGACCTTATGATTACAAGGCTGATATCTGGTCTCTTGGCATTACTTTAATAGAAATGGCTCAAATAGAGCCACCTCATCATGAACTAAATCCCATGCGAGTGCTGCTGAAAATTGCAAAATCTGATCCACCAACATTGGCACAGCCTTCAAAATGGTTTGTATTTTATTGACGGCTTTCCCACCCCAGTTTGAGTACAAGGCATGCCAAGTTGTAAGCTAAACTTGATGAGCACAGCCCTGTGGAACTTTGTGGTGTAGCTTTATGCAGTAAGGCAGGTACATACATACTCTATATAATGTTTGTACATGTATGTATACATATATGTATTCTTACACAATTGGAACTCTGGGGTTTTTTTGTCATAGTTCTGTGTAGAAGTTTTTATACAGAAATATTTTACAGGTTTTGCATTAAAGTGTATGGGAAATAGCATTTTTTACAAATGCAGTTACAGACCTGAATGGCATCTAAAAGATTGGGTTAAAGGAAACAAAAGCATTTTTATACTAAGAAAATCTTTTTAAAGATATTATCTATTTGGTCAATTCAATATTTTCACATTATTCCATTAGTGATACAGCAGATTAGGTGTATTAATAGTTCAGAGCAAAAAGTAAATTCTTCTATTAATGGACAAACTTTTTAAAGATTGTATTTGTGCTGTATTGGTCTTGGCATTCCTGTACTCTTTGTGTTTTCCTAAATCAGTAGGAGGATTGAAGGTGCAGTGTAGATTCACTAAAGAATATTTCAGTTTATATGCTAGTGTGATATTAAGACAGAAGAACAACCAGTGCCTTTTTGCTTGTTGTGTAGGTCATCAGATTTTAAAGATTTTCTGAAGAAATGTTTGGAAAAGAATGTAGATGCAAGGTGGAGTGCAACTCAACTTCTACAGGTAGGAAGAGTTAACCATTCAGAACTGCTTAAAGGCAAACATATTTTGTATTTTTTAGAACCAGAGCAGTAGTATAGTAACTACTTAAATACTTTCAAATTAAATGTTTGTACACAGTTTGTTTTTAAAATTCATCCTTATTTGGTAAATTTTGATCAAATGATACCGAGCACAGATCAAGTTACTGGTTTAACATATTTTGATGTAAAATAACTAATTAATTTTTTAAAGCAATTATACTTTGATACTTACAATGGATAAAGGAGTTACTTGCGTTTGTAGCCAGTTGCTGACAGGTGTTTTAAAAAGCTTTAGTGCTCAGCCCTCCTCTGTAATGCTGTCAGTGCAGAACAGCTGAACAGGAATAGATGTGACCAGGTACATTTGATTGTGTTTAACGTCAGCATCCATTTGCTTTATCCACAATCTATCTGACACATGCTGAATAGATTTAAGTAGCAGGGCCAAGCAGAGAAAGCAGATTCAGGCAGTAGGAGAGGAACAGGTACCTGTTGGCTCTTAAAAAAGGTAGAATTCTAGTTTGTGATAGGAGAAGTTGTTTTAAAGACAAAGCACATTTTTTTCTAGAAAGAATATTTTCTAGATAAAGCTTGTCAAGAAATAATTTAACTGTGGAACTGAAATGAAACTTAAGTCCAGGAAAAATAACCTTTTTAAAAATCTTTCTACATCTATTCTTTGGATTGTGAAAAAGGTCAGTATAAATGAATCATTTGTATTTTTAGCAAGTTTGTTAGACTACTTATACAGTATATTTGAATACAAATGTTTTGATTTTAAGACTTCTGCAGAAAAAACACATTAGGACAGTTATGATTAATGTTAATTGTGAATCTTCAAATGTGAGAGAACCAAAGTAACACTTTTCTGAAGTTACATTTCTTTCAAGTTACGGTTTTCCCACTGTGTACTGTGAAGTCATCACTTAATATTGTGCTTATTTCTTTTGTTTTCACAAGCATCCGTTTGTTACTGTTACTTCAAATAAACCAATAAGAGAATTGATTGCAGAAGCTAAGGCTGAAGTTACAGAAGAAGTTGAAGATGGTAAAGATGAGGATGAAGAAGAAGAAACAGAAAATTCTCTGGTTAGTTTAAAATTTGCTTTTTTAAATATGCAGTTGCCAATTTCCCACGGAAAATTCATTTTCGGATGTTATTAGCCAAACTTTGGCATCACATCTTCTAAGAATAATATTTTAACTGTACTCTAACCGCATTGCAAAACAGGTAGTCAGCAATTTCAAAATCAGTGTGTTTGAACTCCTTAAAAACTAATAAATAATAGCTAATAAAGATGAACATCCTCATTTTTTTACATGTATATGTGACATTTTAAAAATGGGATACTAATTTTTATGTAAATGGTTTTAAGTCATAATGACTAGGTGAATGTGCAAATGTTTGTACTCAACAGACTGTTTAAAATATTTAGAAAGGTACTGACTATTACGCTATAAACTTAAGTTTGTTTACAGCAAAGATTTTACAGCATGGCTATCAAAGAAAAGGAAAAACTTATGTATTTTTTAATTAATGTAGTTCTAAAGATGCTGTAAGACTCTTAAAGTGTGAGTGTGGTTGCTCAGAGGGAAAGCCCTGATGTCCAGAGCTGGGGTGCAGGTTGCAGAGTGCCCAGGCCATGTACTCCCTGTGCCATCTGGAGTTGCTGTTCCCTGTACTGCTGGAGAAGCCAAGTGCTTGAGCAGGAGCAGTGCCTCCATTCCCTCCTCACCCCTCAGCACGCTCCTCACATCCCCTAGCCTTCTTACCACGTTCCTAGTCCACCCTGCAATCTCTAAATGTGCATTCCCACCAGCTTCCCTCTGTGGATCATCCACCACCTCCTTCCGCTGATGAGCTGCTAAGCCATCAATCCCAGGAGGGTTGGAGTGAAGTCCACCCTGGGACTCAATCAAGCATCTCCCAAGCAGCATTGTAGGAAAGTGTGAGGTAGAGGTCTTCACATTATTTACTTGGGGTGATTTTAAACACTCCTGGGAGATCAACACTAAACTTGTAATACAATTACATGAAGAAATATTTTAAAAGCAGTTTTGACTTAAAAGGAATTGTCTTCTGTATTCTTGGGAAATGCTTAAGGTAGGAAATGTACAATCAAGCTGGTGCTTGCTGCAGCAGCTAACATAGGATGTTCCCCATGGCAAATCAGAAGCCTGATCGGCAAATTACAGGGTTCTGCCAGTAAATACAGACAGACAGATATTGCAATCACTTTGAAGAATGAAAGGGCAATTGTGGTTAAAAGGATGCCTTATTACTATATTCTTTTGGATGTCTGCATGGAATCTGATAACATTCATTCGTATTCCAGCAGCAGCAGTTTCTGCAGTGAGGTAACTGTTTCTGTTCTAGTTCTGTACTGCCAGTTAATTAGATCTGCTGGAGGTTTTCACCATTTTATGGGGTTTCAAAGTGATTAAAAAGAGATCAAAAGTTTTCAGGCATTTTTAGCAAAGAACACAAAATGATGCAGAAACTATAATTTTATTAGTGCTGCAGTAACTAAAGCTACAGTTTCTTCCTTGCCCAGCTGGCACAAAGTTGTGTCTTTCAAATCTAGGGACTGTAGACTGTAGCTGGGACTGTTGAGGAACTGAACTGATCTTAAAAAAAGGAGCGTGAAAAGAAAAAGACTCTTGAAGTGTAGCTGATGACCATGATCCCTTTCCCTTGATCACAGTGAAACTTTCTGTTCAGAGACTGTTTGCAGTTCATGCACTTGTCCTGTGATAGTCCAAGTGAAGGACTCAGACGTTATCAAATTCATATAGCTGTATGTGAATACAGTATTGATCTCTGTTCAGGTATTCTTCCATAAAACTGTGCCTTGATTCAGTTACAGAATGATTAAATGTTTTTCTTGCTTTGATTTTTTAGCAGTTACCTGCAGAGAAACGTGCATCCTCTGACCTTAGTATTGCCAGCTCTGAAGAGGATAAACTTTCACAGAATGCCTCTGTCCTGGAATCTCTCTCTGAGAAAACAGAAAGTAATGCCATTGAGGACAAAACAACTGGAGATGAATCTGAGGATATTAAAGTTAGGAAAACAGCTGATAACATACGCGATACTGCTGTTAGTGATGTGAAAGTGCATAACGGTTCTGTGCCAACTGGTGAAGATGAGCAAGGCAAAATGGTGCCAGCAGAAAAGAATACAGAAAGCCTGGAAAAAATGCACGAGGATGCAGAACCCCAGAAAGAAGGGAAAGAACTTGATGTGGAAATAAAGAATGAACCTAACCTAAAAATAGACAGAGAAAATTCAATGGCTAATGAAAAGACAGAAGATGATAAACTGAAAGTAGTACCTACAACTGAAAATAGTGTGGAAACTGAAGAAGGCATTTCTAAGGAAACTGGTGAAAAAGAAGAGAAGGGAACAGATCTCTTGGATGGTGAGGAACAAAAGGTCCCTGCAGAAAACAGAGATACAGAGCAAAAGGAAGATAAAGGTGAAGCTCAGAAAGAGGCAGTAATAGACACCACTACAGAAACTCTGCCTAATGCTACGGTTAAAGTGTGTGATGAAGAAAAGGAACAAATAAAACATGGAATTGACAACATTAAGGAGATAGGTGCTGTTGCTGAAACATCCATCAGTGATGGGGATAAAATACCTGAGCTGGAGGATAAGCCAGTGGAAAGTCAGGCTAAGCAGGTCCATGAGATAATCAGCTCTGAAGAAACTCTATCAGAAAGCCAAGATAAAGTGATTGAAGTAGACAAGAAACTGGCAGAAAGTGAAAATGAGGGTATCAGTAATATAAACAGCACAGAGGAAACAAAGATCAAAGACTCTGGAAAAGAGGCTGAAGAGCAGAAGGCATTACAGAACAAACCTGAGGATATTCCTGATAAATTGGTGGATAAACTGACTGGTATGGACCAAAATTCAGGAGAACACGGACCTGAGAATATTCAGGAAAACAACCTTCAGGTAGACAAAGAACATGTGGAAGTTACCTCAGTTGAAATAATAAAGAATAAGCTTCAAGATGCTGTCAGTGAACAAGCTGATGACTCTGAAGTCACTCCAGTTCCCAGTATTAGTATTAGCGCTGAAGAAAATGAGAAGGTCAAAACAGATCAAGGCAATACTGAGACTTTACAGCAGGAATCAGAGAATTTGAAGGAAAACGATGCTGATTCAGGCACTGGTTCTACAGCTGATAACAGCAGCATTGATTTGAACTTGTCCATTTCTAGTTTCCTCAGTAAAAACAAAGAGACAGGATCAATATCTTTACAGGTAAGTGTAAGCATATATTTTTAAAATAAAATCTCATGGGAGTGTAACCCTAAAATTATCTCCAAGTTTTACCTTTGCTACAAAGAAAAGCATGGAGGGAGAAACCCATATGGCACATAGATAGAAAGCTTTGTAGAAACCAAAGTATTCTAAATTGCACAGTATAACAATGTCTGGATTTTGTGCAGTTATGCTAATTGGCTTCTTATTTTATTGCATAATTGTATTTTAGAAATGTAAACTAGCCTATAACAGGAAGCGTAACAATATTAAATGTGAAGATTTGTGAACGGCTGTAGTTCAGAGCTGATAGTGGGTAAAATCTCTTGTAATGTCTAATCTTACACTGAATTCCTGTCACTTCCATCTTCTGTCTCTCTGTTTAGATTTGGGAGACCCAAGGCAGACATTCTGCTGGATTTGTTTATTCCAATCACTGTTCTTCTGTGGTTGTACTATGTCCATGCAGTTACACCACTATGAATGAAATTACTCAGAGGAAGCAAATTTCAGACTATGAGCTTTATTTATAATCTTTGTATTAATATGGTCATATTGAGGTAGTAACTCTGCAACATGGGCTTGAATAGAGGAAAAACAAGCCTAAAAAGACAGCCAAACAAAAAAAATTGTAGCTTGGCATAGCTGTGCTAAACACAAGGGTGTTTGCAGTAGCCCTGATACAATGGGAGATGATGCAGTTTCAGCTGCAGTTCCTCTTCTCTTATAATGAAACAACAGCAGCTCTGACAGCTGAGACTTCTCCAGTTGTCAGCAAGATCATCATATGATTTTTGGCTAATATATTTTAAAAAAAGTTAAAATTCACTTGTTTATGTCCAAAGCAGAAGCAAATAGGTGAGTAGATTTTTACCCTTTTTTGGAACTGGTTTTCAGAATTAAATACTTGTTGGTGATGGCAAAATTATGGTCAAAAGCGAACAGTAAATGCAGCTGTCTTCAGCTCTTGAAAATAAAACTGCATCAGTTCTGTTCAGAGTTTATCTAGCTTAATTATTTTACTTCTGGTACTTTGGATAATTGGTAATTGCAGTTTTCCTTTCCTTACTAGAGAGTTTCAATTTATTGGAATTTTTCAAATTCTCACTTGATTAGTGAGGCACCTGATAAATGAGAAGGACTCCTGAGTAATATATAGTAGACATTCCCAGAAATACTTGATGTAATTTAATATGAAGAAAAAGGGGAAAAAAGAATATAACTTAAATAAATAAATAATAACTTACCAATGCTTAATTTAGGAAACTAGAAGACAGAAGAAAACATTAAAGAAAACTCGGAAGTTTGTTGTTGATGGAGTAGAAGTGAGTGTAACCACATCAAAAATAGTTACTGAAAATGACTCGAAAAGTGAAGAAATGCGATTTCTACGGTAAGTGTTTCTAAAAGTAAAAATTTCTAGAGGTTAGCAGTTGTTTTTTTTTTCCTTTGAATAAAAGAAGGGGGCTAATGATATTATTTCAGTTACATTTGGGGATTAATTTACATTATTTTTTTAGTAGAAATGAATGTAAAGTGTTTCCTATTAAGACAGTCAGTTCAAAACTAATTTTACTGGGCCAAAACTATCAATGCTCCTTTTTGTCTTTTGTAATTTTCCACTTCTTCTGTTTTCCTATCAGCATTAAGTGTTCTTTTTCCTTACTAGACGTCAAGAGCTCAGAGAGCTGAGACTTCTTCAGAAAGAGGAGCAGAGAGCCCAACAGCAGCTCAGCAATAAGCTTTTGCAGCAGCGAGAGCAGATGTACAGACGTTTTGAACAGGAGATGACAGTGAGTTTCTGCATTTTGGTGCTCTTAAAATACGATATCTTGATGGAGTAGGCAGAATAGCTCTAACAGCAGTCAGGTGTTTGCAGCCATGATGGCTGTAGCTTAGCCTTCGTTGTTAAATAAAAGGCAATATTTTCCATCGCGGGGTGCCCAGCTGGGGCTGCCTGCCAGAACAGTCCATCACGGCCACTCCCTGCTGTGCTACAGCACTTCACTGAACAGAACTTAGCTTTCTAAAAAAAGGTGCTAAATTATTTTGACAGAGTAAAAGCGACAGTATGATCAAGAGATAGAGAACCTGGAGAAGCAGCAGAAGCAGACGATCGAGCGCCTGGAGCAGGAGCACACAAATCGCTTACGGGATGAAGCCAAGCGCATCAAGGCAGAGCAGGAGAAGGAGTTGTCCAAATTCCAGAATGTGCTGAAAAACAAAAAAAAAGAGGTAAGAGAGAGTGATAATAGAGGAAATAAGGAGTATGGACATAGCAAACAGTTGAGATGAGGTCTCCCAGAAGCCTTGTCAACCCCATGCTGTACTGAGGTTTGGAAGGGTCACTACCAGTCAGAGTTTTTTTTTGTTTAACTGCCTAAAGTGAAATACAAACAGCTGACAGGAAGCTTGAGGTATTGACTTAATCTAGAAAACATGAAGTTAAAAGATTTTGTTTTTCACAAAATATTTAATAAAAAATTTTCTCTCAAATACTAAATCAAGGAAAAGTATTTTCATGAAGATCATGAAAAATATTTGATATTTCTACTTTAAACAAACCCGGCTATAGTTACTTAGTAAATACTTATCAAATTAAATTTTCAAAAACAAGAATATGGTCTTGATTTCTACTGTGAAGCACTTTAGTTTCAGATACATTTCTTTTTCATTAACTTGGTAATTTTTTTATTGAATGTGTGCTGTAATTGTTTAAAATTTCTTTATATGAAGTGACAGCAGTAATATGGATTTGGTTTGTTAGCTCAAAAAGGAACGCCAGGAGAGAGAAGTCTGGATAACCTAAAATTTTTTTAGTTAGTTTCATAAATGTCATACAGTTAAGGCAACAGGAATGATCCTGACACCTTGTGCAATTAATTTAGTTGCATTGGGTTAAGAAAAGGCGATGTATTTCCATATAGATTTTGCATCTTAAGAGCTGTTTTATTTCATTTTTGGTTCAATTACGTAGTGTCCATTTGTATATAAATGGCTCTAGTGTTTGCTCTAATAGTTACTAGACTCAGAGATGTCTTTAGAAAGCTGTACTGTCCATGCTTTTGCATAGAATGATCCTGTAGCACAAAAGTGCATTAAAAAATAAGTTGTATTCAGTTTGAACCATATGCTTGTATGTAAATAACAATTTTTCTTCTTTTGCGGTACCTCTTGCATTTTGAGTCTCTCTCTGTTCACTGGTGATTGGGTCCTACATGGGAAATGGGAAGAATTTTTGCGTATTGCTCTGAGCTAAAAGCAGTTTTTTCATGGACACAAGAATAGCATGTGGTGATTTGGACTCTGTTTTCTGATGATGCTTCCACTATTAAACAAACAGGCATTTGTCTCTGGGTGCATAGTTTTGTGTTTAAAGCTTAAAAAGGCGATGTACAGTTTCAAGAAAAATGCAGCTGCTGCTCTAAAACGGTCCATGCTATATTGGAGTGTACAGTGCTACATTTTTGTAATTCTTAAAAACAGATAAAACTCATCAGCAAATTAACAGATTAATTGTCAGTTGATTTAGCCAGGTTATATTTAGAATCTTTCTGCTAATCTAGTCTAATTCACCGTGGACTGAAACACGTTCCATCCCAGCATACGTGTCACAGAACATTTCTTGAAAACATTCGTATTTATTGGTGGGTTTTGCACTAAATTCTTCAGAACCAAACACTTGCAACCAAATAAAGTTTTGTTTGCTTGCATGATTATTTGAAAGACGTAAGCTGTGTAGATGTCATTTATGGTTGGAGACACTAATAATGACATCTTGTAAATTCTGGTTAAAGACAGTGTCAAAAATAGCAGGTTTTCAATGAATGTTATTTTCAGCCTCCAACCATTTTTCACAGCTTTATGTGAGGTAACATACTCTGTAGTCCTTTTGCCATAGTGATTCAAGAAAATGCCACTTTTGCAGGTGGTGGTTTTCTTAACTATTGACTCTTCTGGCGGCTGCCTGGAAGCACAAGCGAGGCACTGCCGTTTCTGAGAGCACTGGGCAGCATTTGCATGCAAAAAGCGCTGGCACATCCCTCCTCTCTGCACTGCTGCCATGCATAAAGCACCTATTGTTCCTTCTCTTTTCATTAAGCTCTTTTCACTAAACTAACATCCCTGCCACTGAAGTAATGCATGCTTCCCAGTACCTCTAGTGCTTGACCTGCATGTCCCTATGCTCACAGTAATGCTTGCGGTGGAGACAAAGTGTTCTTTTTGCCACCTTCTGCATGCTTATATACACTGTAGGTTTTATGTGAAGTGGAGAAAGCACCAAAAGAGCTGAGAAAAGAGCTCATGAAACGCAAGAAAGAGGAGCTTGCACAAAGCCAGCATGCTCAGGTAACAATGGCAGCTTCAAGCTACTAAAATACAAAAGGCAGCAGTATTCACACAGCTGGATGATTTCACTTCTTGTTGTTGTTGAGTGAATATGGAATTTAACTCAGACTAACCCTACGAACTGCTCTCTTTCTTCAAGTACTCCCATGTCACAACTTAGACTTAACTGGGTAGAAATGTAGGAGCAGCTGTTCCCAGGTTTGTACTGTCAAGTGTAGTATTTTGTGTCCTCTACTGGAAAAGAATGGTATTTTTCTACAGCAAGTTTATTTACAATGCTTTCGCAAGTGGTAAGTACTCCACAGGTCCTTCAAATTTTAAAGGTTGTAGTCAGGAGGAAGTCTTGAACTACACAAATGCAGAGGAGGAAAATGTATATACTATGTAAGCATGAGACATCTTGTTTATAGGAGCAGAACAGATTAGGTGAAATGTTATTTAAATGTCAAAGTGTAGGTGTATGGAAACTTTACAAAACATCATCTGTGATTTCATGCCTTCAGACTTGCTGCTTTTCTATGACCCAGCTAGAAAGAGGGCTAGTATTTTAGAAAAATACTGGCTTTTATATATATACAAATATACAGCTTGTACAAAGTGAGTTTGAACCACAGCAGAGCAGGTTTGGATTGAGTAACTTAAAGATTAAATGTTTATGTGTGTGACATAGTAGAAAATAATAGCAACTTTATTAGATTATGTGTTTAATTTAAAGAGGGGATTTCCCAGGATAGAAGGTGATAGAATTGCAGCACTTTCCCCATAC
Organism: Entomyzon cyanotis; assembly: GCA_024500445.1. Lineage (NCBI taxonomy): Eukaryota > Metazoa > Chordata > Aves > Passeriformes > Meliphagidae > Entomyzon > Entomyzon cyanotis. The sequence continues at coordinate 11,622,489 of JAKEPQ010001000.1, read as the reverse complement.
CAAAGATACCTGTCTCTAAACCTTTTAAGGAAACAAAAATCTAATTTTTCATAGTGTTTGTCGTGACATGGGTAATTTCCTTTGCTGGTTTCAATTTGTTGAAGAGAGGTGAAAGAAAATTTCAAATGTGAAATATCCTTATTTGAAATTATAAGTACTAGATAATGTACAGATGTTTAGTTTTAGAATATCTAGAACTTGCATCAGCATCTACTTGTGTGATTAGCCTTGACAATTTAAATGCTTATTACTAATGTACAGCGGATGTCACTTCTTCCTTTTTTTAAGAATAGAAATACATTTTACTATATTGTGACACAGAATTACATTGTGTCCCACAGGGTGTTGCTCAGGTTATGATTCAGTCTTTTCAGTTGTCTTCATGTACACTTTTCAACGCACAAATGCAGGATGTAAGTCTTAAAATGCAACACAACGAAAACTTATTTTCCTCATTTTCTGGATGTGTGTTTTTCTCTTCTCCTCATATGTGCTGATCAGTGTCACTGCTGTCTCCAAACTGGTTAGCACCAATTTAGGTAACTGGGCACTATTCATAGTCAAAAGATCCAAGTGACAGTAGTTATTCAGTCTGAGCAAGACACTGAGGGTTCATATGCAATGTGATACTTGTTCAGCACATGTGAGAAACATTTTGTGACTTGTATGCTGTGTGTGCAGTGAAACCTTGTATTTTAAAGATATTTGAGTTTGTTTTAAGATACTTGTTGGGCATAATGAAGAGGTACTTTGAAAAAGGTTGTCTGTCTTGCACTGTCTGCCTTTTAACCACCCAACACTTTCTTTAGTAAAGCCAGTGACCTTTATTTTATGTGGTACTTGAGTAGAGGTGGGAAGTGGAAAGGCCATAGTGTTTCCTGAGACTGCCTGGTTTATCTTAGAGCAGTTGCAGGTATGAAACTTCATAAAAGTTACTTTGTAGAGAGAGCAGCAATGATATTTTAATTATTAAATGTGTAAAGCTCAAGCTGTTAAAACTTACCAGTTTTTGACCATGACTACACTAGAACAGCTTTCCCCCACTCCCTCCAAATAAAAATCTCCCAGCAAATTAAACACTATTAATTATGTATCTGCACCCTCAGAATAATAAACTTGTAGTAGTCGTCTTATTCTTTTCATCTATAAAGGGAAACAACAGTATTTTTTGTCAGTCCATACATTTCATTTGGTGTGTCTGACTTAATTTACAGACATCACCTTCCAGTTCTTTTTTTACTCTCAGGTCTGTCACTGTCAGCTCATTTCACTTCTGGTTTTGTGTTACCTCAGTGTAACTCTGCTGTCCACTGAGAGACATTAAAGCCTCATCTATTAATAACTTTCTGTGAAGACGGAAATCAGGATTCTTCTGGTCATAATAAAAAGTACTTTTAACAAATATTTAATTCCATTTGCTATGTAGAACAGCAGGTGCTTCAGCAGTCCACCTTGCCTCTGACATGACCCTGCTATTGTCTTTTCTTTTGACCTCAATGTCGTGATAGAAGAATCTGATTTAATTTCTTGTTCTTAAGGAGGGTGTGTGAGTGTGTGTGTGTGTATGTGTGTGTGTGTGTGCACGCTTGCATGCTCATAGCTGTGGTTTTTAATAGTTGGAAAGAAGAAAGGCAGCAGTAGGTTTTGGGGCATGGGAAGGGGACTCTTACTGCTATCTGCTTTTCACGATGGGATGCCACAGTGATACACCTGGATAATGGGAAGATGCAGGTGATAAATCCTTTGTGAGGAGCCAGCTCAGCTCGGGTGTGACCAGGTTACAGCCCTGCAGAACTGTGGGGTGTCTGCACAGTGGGCTTGTAGAACTCCCAGCCTGAACAGCCCTGCCCTAAGCACAAGATAAACCACACAGATCTGAAACCCTACTGTGTAAATAAATAGTCTTTAGCTAATCGCCCAAAGCAGAAAAACCATACATACTTTTATATTCCTACATATGTGAATAATTAACCCTTGATAGAATGAGATCAACTTTAGATAGAGTATTGTCTTTGCTAGCTCTGAACCTGCAGCTTGTTTTGAGGCACGAGATGGAATGAGTTGCAGATTGCTGACTAGTTTGTTGCCTTTGGTCTTATTTCTGAAGGTATTATTTAAACATTAATATGCTCTTACTGACTCTGCACAAAGAAAATACAAAAGATGGATAATTTGATAGCCAAGGCATATTAGATCAAACTTTCATAGCTGTATTTGTTTTCATATATAGCTAATGCTGAGAGAACTGGGAGTTTCATTAACATGTAGTGTGGTTAGAAGACCCCAATTTAATTTATTTCTATTGGCTTGTACCAGGAGCAGGAGTTTGTGCAGAAGCAGCAACAAGAACTGGATGCATCTCTGAAGAAAATAATTCAGCAGCAGAAGACTGAACTGGCCACTATTGAACGAGATTGCCTCAACAACAAACAGCAGCTCATGAGAGGTATGCAGCACCAGGCTCTCTCTTTGAAGCAGGCATGGATGTTTTAGTAAAACAATGATCTGTCTTCACTTCATGAAGTCAAAAACCTTCACGACTGATCTAGAACTGTAATAAAAACATTTGTTATGGAACAGCATTGTTTTTAAAATGCATTTGTAGGCTACTTCTGAGCATACACAAGGAGGTTGGGAAGTATGGGATGGAATTGCAATTCCTGAGCCAACCTTCCTCTTTTTTCCAGCTCGTGAAGCTGCATTCTGGGAGCTGGAGGAGCGGCACCTACAGGAGAAACACCAACTCCTCAAGCAGCAGCTCAAAGATCAGTATTTCATGCAGAGACACCAGCTGCTTAAGAGGCATGAAAAAGTTAGTGCTGATTTTGACACTTACTCTTGTGTATTTTAGTATCCATTTTTTTTATCAAGTAGTCTTAGGATCTCTCCTGATGCTATTTGTTTTCACAGGCAAGACCCACACAAGTATTTTGAAGCTGTTATGTGTTCTTTTGAAATAAAAAAATCTTAATAATCTTATTGGAATACCTTAGTAGTATACAGACGTATAAATAATTGTATTTTTCCCTTTTGGTTCTTTAAAAATAAAAACCGACCAACCACAACGTCAGTATTTTACTACAAAAAATACTAATTTCTGCTTATCCACCAAAACCAATTTTGATTTGTGTTTAAACAAATCTGCTCAGAAGTAAATCATCCTGGAATTAAATGAGCAGAATGAACTGGATTAGCCTCTGGGCAAGTAGCTGACAACTGTCTCTTTATAGCTAAATCCTTATTTTCCACAAGGCATTTTGGTTTTTCTAGAATACACGAAAGCAAATAGTTCAGTTTTTGAAAATGTAAACCAATAGGGAGGTGTTAGGGGATCTCCTTGGTAATCAAAGCAGAGGAGCCTCCACTGAAGGCTTGTTCTGTCTACTCTGGTTTATCCCATGTGGGCTGTTGCTTTCCCCAGCTTTTGCAGCAAACTGCCCCTCCACAGCTGCAGCCCAGGAGTTGAGTTACACAAAAAGGAATTCCTCCCTTTGAATAACAGCTTTGTAAAAGGCAGTGCGGGAGTTGAGTAACCAGTAAAGTGTATGTAGATTTACATTTATTAGAGAATTTGCTCGAGGTTGGGCACCATCCAGAGCTCTCTGGAAGAAGCCCCTCCTTCCTACTGTATTCCAGGAGCTGGGAGTGGTTTCTGTTGAGAGGCACCAACTCACACAGGGTGGGGGGAGGCCTTATTGATGATAAGAGGCACATTGTATAACATCGTAGTTACCGTGTAACATTTCCACGTGATTCACATTTCAGGAAACAGAACAAATGCAGAGGTATAATCAACGCCTTATAGAGGAGTTAAAGAACAAGCAAACTCAGGAAAGAGCCAGACTGCCTAAAATCCAGCGAAGTGAAGCAAAGACTCGGATGGCCATGTTTAAGAAAAGTTTAAGAATCAATTCTTTAGCCTCGCCAGACCAAGATCGTGAAAAAATTAAGCAGGTAATTAATAAATTAATATTTAGTTTTAATGGTGTAAATGCTAATAGTTTAAATGATGTAAATGTGAGGATGGAATAGAGTGCACTCTCACAAGTCCTCAGATGGTACCAAACTGGGTTGATGCACCAGATGAGGTCAGAATAAATCATCATTCCCTGCTGCTCTGGTGAGACTCTTCTGAAGTGCTGGGTCCAGTCCTGGGCTTCCCAATACCAGACAGACATAGATTTATTGGAGCGAGTCCTGCAAAGGGCCTTGAAGGTGACTGAGGGACTTGTGTGTCTTGTTTCATGAGGAGCCACCTGGGATACCTGGGATGCTTCAGCCTGGAGGAGAATAGGCTCAGGAGGGTCTTATCCATGTGTATAAGTACCCAGGAGAGGGACCAAAGAAGGTGGAGCCAGACACTTCCCAGTGGTGCCCGGTGAGAGGTAGCAGCCACAACTGAAATACAGAAAATCCAACTTCAACATGGGAAAACATTTTTTAGTGTGAAGATGGTCAAACACTGGACCAGGTTGCCCAGAGAGCTTGTAGAGATGCTCAGAACCCAACAGAACACAGCCCTGTGCAGCCTCCTCCTGGTGATCCCACTTTGAGTAGGGAGGTTGGTCTTTGCAGATCCCTTCCGACGTCAACTGTTCTGTGATTCTGAAATACTTCTAAGGATGCTCAATTTTTCTGAACTTTTGAACTAAAACTGTAGGTATTCACTCATTTGTTAAAAGGGAATGCTGTGCAGAGGTTGAGAGGTTTGCTTTCTAATGATGCATCAAAGTCCCAAATCATGGTTTCATATGGTGAGCACTGTAAGGATGAAAATGTGGAAAATATGGTCTCATGTAGCTGTATAACAGCGTTACCAATGCTTGCAGCAGCGCTGCTGTGTCAGTTAGCTTCAGAGGGAGGTAATTTCAGGAGTCTGGAATTGAAATATGCTGCATTTTAAGGAAAAATCAGAGTGCAGAAAGAGAAATGGAATTAAAACTGTGGGGCACTCCCTTTGTAAGAATTAAAAAAAAAAATTCTAGAACTGTTCTTCTCAGTGTGTGTTCTTTCCGTTAGATGCAGTTCTTTGACTTATGCAAACTTTTATTCAGAGGCACAATGTAAATAATCTTCTTATTTTTAATTTTAGTTTGCTATTCAAGAAGAAAAGAGGCAGAAGAATGAGAGGCTGGCTCAGCATCAGAAACACGAAAACCAAATGCGGGACCTTCAGTTGCAGTGTGAAGCAAATATCAGGGAACTACATCAGTTACAGGTTAAAAATTGATGATATTAAATAACCATGCAGTGAGAAAACTCAGGTTAATAACGGATGCAGGCAAAGCAGGAACACCTTTTGCTTAGTTTTTACTGTGTAGAGTTTTTTTAACTTTGTTTTCAAAGGTCTGCAGCATACTGCTTAGCCAGATTCATATGCTTCCATCAGTTAATGGGGAATCATTTTAAACGCAAGAAGAGCATGAACGAGAAGCAGATGATCACTTCTGGAATATCTGTCAAGTTCCCAGGGCTATTTTCTGTAGGCAGCATTTCCTTTTAACCTGATTTTGCTGGAATGTCAGTAATCAGAACAGAGGTCGGCAGCACCAGCCATTACGCACAAGAAGTTTGCACCAATACAGGAATGAGGAGGTTTTTACAAAATGTTGCCACTTGCACATGAGCTTCTGGAAGGTACATAGAAGGAATTATCTTCTTGTGATAAGGAGCTCTGATTTGTCTCTTTTGGTATGCTTTTTGTAAAAGTTTCTGCTGGATACCAGAGAACAGATCTCCTTTTCTATTAAATCAGATTTTCCCAGTTTCAGGGACACAAGGCTGTTTTAAAGCATTAAATGATCACCTGCTGATAACCTTTGCTTAGAGAAATCATGCAATGACCGATGAAGCTCATTCTACTCTATTCACTTTCTTACATCATGCAAAAACAGTCCCTGGCTGTGCCACCAATGTGCCCCAGTAAATCCCCAAGTACCGTGGGAGCCTTGTGAGAGTTTCAGCTCAAGTAAAATTGAGCAGATTAGGGCTGCTCTGACCTTCACAAGGAAAACTGGCCCCTTGCTGCACTCAGGTCTAGCCAAGTGCTTGTTGCTCTTGTTGCTGTGGTTCTGTACTCTGCATCAGACCCATTTGGGACTGGAACCCTAGAAACACAACCATTGCCAACTGTTCTTAAAAAAGTGCACAGATTTGAAGCCAAATAATTTTTTTTCTTGCCATGCTTCAAAAGTCCTCTGAAAATGAGGCAGATGCCTGGGTACCTTACTGAGAAGAATGTGGAGTTGAGGCGTGGTTTGATTATCCTTTTCATAGGGTGATTCTGAGGCTGCTTCTGCAACCACATTTGTCTCTTCTCTAAGTCCCATTTGTTCATCTCAGCTCTTGGTGCCAAGAGTTGAAATATTTCCAAAAAAACAGCTTCCTTTTTAATGTAATTGATTTCAAGAAATTATACAGACTGTCTTTAAAAAGCAAAGCAGAAATGCTGTGTGACCTTGAAAAGCATTATTAGGCAGTGAAACACAGTTTTGAGTAGCACTCTCAGCAGCTGCCTTAATGATACTCAGCAGTGTATTTGGATTTATGAGTGTTTCTTATCTCAGTTGGCTCCAATGGAAAGATCAGCTTTTGAGAACGCAGCCTTGTAACATACTTTTATCTTGTAATTATTCACGTCACTATTTACACGGAATAAGCTAATTAGAAAGAATTAGGACAACATATGTCACTGTACAAATGTTGAGTTGCCTAATCTGAATTAGTTTTACATAAGGATTATCTTGTTTTAAGAATGAAAAATGCCATCTACTGGTTGAACATGAGACTCAGAAGCTAAAAGAGCTGGATGAAGAGCACAGCCAAGAACTGAAGGAATGGAGAGAGAAATTGAGACCGAGAAAAAAGGTAAATGGGAGCAGTTCGTGAATCAGGAGATAATCGAGGGTTTGATCTAGCAAATACAGATTGTATAAAAGTATTGCAGAGGAAGAGAATCAAGCTGCTGTACAAAGCTGTTGCAGTTCACTGTATAATATGTTAAGAAAATGCAAAAGCTGAGCAATGGGCAGGTGCAACAAAACAAGCTGTGTGTTACCAGCCTCTTTCAGGGCTCCCACCTGCAGGACGTGTGTGCAGGTTTGTGTGGAAAATGTAGCTGGAGGTAAACCTGGGGTTAGGAATTTATTTCAGAAGCCAGTAGTTTACTTCAGAACTTGAGTGCTGAAGAAAGTTGGTCTTGAGGGATTATTATCTTTTATTTTGAAATGGCAAGTACTATATTTTCACACAGTTGAGAGAAATATCAGACAAAATGTCTGCACAATAATGGGTTTCTTGTAATTTGCCTTGTTAATCCCGTGACAATCTGATTTTGGTTTTAGATGCTGGAAGAAGAATTTGCCAGAAAACTGCAGGAACAGGAAGTTTTCTTTAAAATGACTGGAGAATCCGAATGCCTTAATCCTTCAACACAAAGCCGGATTTCTAAATTCTACCCAATCCCCAGCCTTCACTCCACTGGGTCATAACTGTGGGAACTGCTGTAGGTTTTTTCATGTTTGGAATTCTCCCTCCTTACGGTCTAACCCAACCTACCCGCGGCGTACGAACATCGGGGACCTCGTGTGTCTTGTTTTCAGTGGAGACAATCAGTGTCAGGAATGGTTTCTTCACTCCCCTGAACAGAAGAAACAAACCAGGTGTTGGTGTACAGTGGTATTATTACGTCCTTCAGATGTTTCAAGACTAAGTGGGCTTTTTATCCCAGTCTCTAAAAGTACGTTACCTACGGTTTTGAGTTTAAGCCTGAAATATTAATTATGCTCTTTCACATCACAAAAGAATGGTTTCTCATCTGAACATTTAAATGGTGTAATATTAGTTCTGCTACTGTGTTTTTAAGTATCAGATTTCTCCATGAGAGAATTCCACAATTGAAACTGCCATGAGAGGTTTAAAATTTCATAATGTTGAGCAGTGTCTTCATGGCAAGGACTGAAACTAATTACTAAGAATATGCCAGTAATCAGAAAAACAAACCCTTATGTTTAAACACAATTGGCAAAAGCAAAAGCCTTTGCAACTTCTTTGAAAATAAACCTCTAGCATAAATTAAACTGAGCTGATCTCCATGACATGTTTTGTCCATTAGTTCCATAATGAAATGGGGTGCTAGTTTAATTAATACAGTGCCTGAAACACTTAGATATGCTGATCCTGGCAACAGGATACTGTTTTGTCATTTAAAAACACAGAACTCCTTAGCATTGTTGTTACTGTACAAAACAAGATTTCTTGCTGCTACTGCCATTTTTGTTGTAAATCCTCACCCTAAAATATTTTGCACTAAAATATGTAAAGGTGAAAGAAATGCTAACTTTAAAATGCACAGTTTTTTATTTTCCGTAGCTATTACATACAGATGGTTAGTTCTACAAATTGAAAAACTGTAGAATGTATTTTTTAGAAAGCGGTGTGCGAAATGCACATGGTTTCTCTAACTGTACCTGGAATGGGTAGAGCCATTGTTCTGTTCTTACCAAAGCCTGTTCATTTAAACTCTGTAACTCCATCACAGAAGTGGAGGTGGATGGTCATATTTATAAATATCCATGGCTAAAGTCTGATTTCACTAGAAGTGTTAGACTTCTTCTTTTTCTTTTTTTAAAAATTTTAGTCATTTTATTTTATGGAAAGACTTAAGTTAAATATATAGACAAACTCCTTTATGAAGCTGGGTGTTTTGCTTTTGTGCTGCCACCTACTAACATAGGCAGGTTTTATTTTTCGAGTTCAAAGATGTACCATAAGTTATTTGCCTGACTGATCTGCAGTGGAAAATCTCAACTGTCTCCTGTAGCAGGGTAGGGAAATACAGCTGTATTAGGTCACTTTGCTGCACTCCTTTTGGTGGTTAGAGGTTGAGTCATATCAAGACAGTTTTATAAGCTGTACTTGGGTATGCTGGAGCTCCATTTGTAAAATAGTATTTGCTTTCTGTTGTTTGAGGCCTGACTTTATCTGATCTCTTTGGGCATCAACTGCACCCATTTTGTTTTGCTTGCTTGCATTGACTGTGCGACTGGTGCCCATTCCATGGCGTTCATTTCATGGGAACAGTGTTGCTGCATGGCAATGAACTCAGAAATTAACATAGGACTTTAATCAGCTGTGGTTGAAACTTTGGATGCTGAAATCCTTGGACGTTGAACTGATACCTTCTCAATGAAGACAATTTACAGCACAGTAAAAAAATAATTGGAAAGTGCATGTTTTAATTTAAATTTTGTAACTTTTTGATAGCATAATTACTTTAATAGCTAGCCTTAATTTCTGGCATTTTATTATTATAAATGTGTATTGTGTACTGTTGTAAATTCACACACCATATCTCTAGAATGTTCTCTGTGGCTAAATGCAAAGTTCTTTGAATTGTTTGTTCAGTAGGAAGAAAAAAGTCTTTGAAGACCTTTTGCTTTTTAAGCTCCACCTTCATAAATTGACTGTTACTAAGATAACATTAAATAATCTTCATCTCTATTTAACAAAATTTGTTTGCAATTTCGTATGAAGTAGGCTCACTGCTTTACCTGGGGAGTAGGTAGGGCAGGCAGGTTTCCTCTTCTGGATTATCTCTACCTTCATCCCAATTAAATCCTCACAGGGAAATGTTAATAATCTTCTCCTTACCTTTTTGGTAGTTGCAGTGATAACTTGCTAATATATATTGGCATTCTGTTTACCTCTGTCGGAATCTCTTACATCTTTTATTTGAAGATCCTTTTCACACAGGTTCTGCAATCTGATCTCATTGTAAATTGCACAAATAACTGTAACTGAGCTCTGGGATGAAGGGAGGGATCGGATGTAGCGATGGAAGCCTTGCTCGAGTCTCCAGGTGGGGAGCCCTGTGAAGCAGTTGCAGCCTTGTGAACTGGGCTGACAATTGACACCAACGTGAAAATATGTTTTCTGGGTGATAACAAGAACTAGCATGGGTACTTACACATGTTGACTGATAAAATTGGGTTTAAGTGTTGCAGAAGGTAAGAGAGGTGTTACAATATTGTATCAGTGTCAGATAATTCAATTCAAATTAATTTAGTCTCACATAGGCCTAAAAGAGATCTCCTGAGATGCAAAATCCAATCTCTGTACTATCTCATGTTACCTCCCTCTAATGAATGTTGGCAGCTCCATCTCCAGGGTGGTGAGGTGTGTTTTCTGCAGCCAAAACAATGTACTTTCTTACTGTTTGGCAGCTCTTGTCCCCACATGCTCTTCCAAAGCTGACCACAAATCAGTGTTTGCTCACCTTTGTGTTTTATTACATTGTAAATACTGTCCACAGGAAAACAAGCGAAGGCAATAAATTCCTGGATTGCAGTGCTGTGTGTGGGTTGTCCTCCTGTGTTTACAACTGATCCTCAAGGAAAACCTGCCTGCAAAGCCCCAGCCTCTGATGGGTCACACCTCACAACATGTGCTTCCCAAGCTCTGAATGTGCATTTTGGCACTGCTAAGGTGTGCAGGGAGATCTGGGGCTAAAGCTCTTTGGGTGCTCCTGCCGCCCAGGTGTTTAGAAGATTCTGTAGCTCCCCTGAGTGGGGCTGGCTGAGGAGAGGTTACCAAGCCAGGGGAAAATGGGCTGTGGCAGCCCTTGTCCTCCTGAAGTTCCAGGGGAACTTTGCTGTTTATTTTACAAAGAAACACTCCAGCATTAGATCCTCTCTGATTCCCATAAAACAAACTTTCCTTCTCCAAGCACTCTGCTGTCTCTGGTGTATACACAAGAACTATATACAGCATGTAAAGATACAATATTGAAGTTGTTTTTCTTACTATTGATTATATGGGTCCTGATTTATAAACCCATTCTGAAGGAAAACCTTTATTTGAATTGGCACCTGAATTCAAATTCTGTGGTGGCAGGGCCGCACTGTCCTGATCAGCAGCATTCACTCAAAATGATTTTTCATATCACATTAAATACTGATGTTCAGCCTGAGCCTTACCCTTTTTTCCAGGTGATTTTCTAAGCTAATATTCTTTTAAAATTGCATTCATGGGTATTCAATATCTAATCAATCACACAGTTAAAGAAATTATTTTTCCGTCCCAGAGGACTTTATGATAACTGCATTCTACTTAATTATTTTCCATAAAAATTGGAAATGTAGCATCTTAACTAAGAGCCAAGCAAAGCAGCAATGAAATTGCTTTTGTCACACCATGTCTTTTTTGACAGCAGTATCACGTAGGTAGTTTAGGTTGATTCTCCAACTGAAATAGTATCTGCCTCGCAAGTATTTCGAGGTTGCTTTGATATAGGAAAGATTTGCGTAAGGTATTTTAGATTCAGGCACTTGAGTCCACTTTTAGGCAGCCTGATTTTCAGAGTTGCTGTGCAGCTGCAGCTATCAGGACTTCAGAAACATATCCTTGCTGAAAACTGAAATGTGCAAATAACCTCAGTGCTAGTTGCTTCCACTGATCTACTGCTTCTTGGTTCATCTGCTGCAGGGAAGAGGGCCAAGTTTGAGGAGGGTGACTCTAGTGGTTGGAGGAAAGGGCAGGGAGGAGTGTTTAGGACCATCGCTGTGTAGATAAGTTCTGTGCTTTCTATGTTAGCATTTACATTCTGGTCATATTATGTCAAAATCTGTACTTCTGGATCTCTGAAACTTCCTTGCATTGATGTGTCCATGCAAATTTCCCATTCCCAGACTTCTTCTGCCATCTTCACAGCAGCTGAATTAAGTTCAGAGAGAATTAACCTTCCTCATTCACAGGCAAGCCAAGGCCAGGATGTCCCATTATTTCTCAGTCTTATGAGAGATGAGAGCAGATAAAGGGAAGGAGAAGAAATTATGGTGTTTCTTTTACAGAACTTTCCTTGTTCTGCATCCCCTTTCTCCAGCTCGGTTATCGTGCTTTGTTTCTGTAGCTCCTTTGCACATCTGGTGTTTGGGCAGTTGGTGGTGCCAGAGGAAAACCCTTTAAGCATGAACATGCTCAAGCCCAACTCATGAGTAAGGGCTCATGTGCTTCCCCTGTACTGAAAGCAGGAGGGAGTAGCTGAGCCCAGAGTTACTCTGATTTAACATCTTCCACAATTACAATTAGGTGGTAAGGCCTCTTTGATAATGAGAATCAGTCCTAAAATGGTGGAAAGAACAGAAACTACAAAGGAACATTGAGTAACGCCTAATGTTGAACTGTCACCCCGTTTTCTGTCAGGAAGCCAAGCAGAGCAGGAGCATCCTGTGACAAAACATGTGCCTGAGGCACCACCAGCCTCGTGTTCTCCCAGCAGTTTGTTGAATGTTTTGTGTTAACTGCAAACAAAGTTATTTTTGCCTTACAGAAAGCAACCAAAAATCATGAGATGGATGAATAATTGGCTAAGGGTCTCTGTACAGCTTGTGGAAGTGAACTTGCAGTAGCAGCTATACAACAATTTTGGGGGTTTCTTTTTTGTCTTGTTTTTTCAAAGCAATTTGATTTCATGGCTTTCTGTAGAATATTGTAATAATTCTGCTGTAAATACAATAAAATCACAGTTTGCTGAGATCGCCTCAGTTTTGTTGATGGAAAACTTGATGAAATATAAGTGAGTTGTACAAGTGTTTCAGTGAAGGGGATGATTTAGAATGTTTAAAATAACTGAGTATAAGAAGTATTTAATGTTGTACCATTGTACCTCAGACCCATCTCATGTGCCTCACCCTGCCCCACAACAACCTGCAAGCACAGAACAGCCATCCTGAGTATTTGAGGGATGGGGTTTAACATACACTTTAATTGGGCTGTTTACATTAAACATATACATTTTTCACCAGTGTTTAAAAAACCAGAAAAAAACACAAATATTTTTAAAAGATAAACAAATGATGTTTAAAAGTGCTTTGGTTTGGTCCCTGTGCATGTCCTGTCTCACTGTGCTGCTATAAACAGGCTCCACTTAGGGCTGGCAGAGCTTGTGGAGAGGGAATCCCAGAGCAGTGCAAGCTTAGTCCCATTGTTTCTTATAGGGCCTTGTGGGCTGCATCTGATCCCTGACAAACCATGCATGTGGTGGGGATGGGATTGTTTTCTTTTTGCTGCATAATTGGCTAGTTGTTACAAAAAGCAGGTTTTTACATATCTGGAAGTAGTACAAGAAGCCTGGACTGGGTGAGACAGGAAGCCCTTGTCAGCCCAAGGGCATCAGACTGAGAGCTCAGGGGGATGAAGCCAAACATCAGTAACAGGAGCAAACACCCACACCAGGGCCATGCTGGACACACACAAGAGACATTCAGATCTGAACTATCAACTCTAAGGGATCAGCTGAGCAGTGAGGATGTTTTAGCATTAAGGCAGTGAAGACTCATGTTAATTCTCTACAGGCTGCTGGGAATGCTGCCCTGTGCAGAACTGAGCTACCTCTTTCCTCAAACACCAATACTTCTTCTTTTTCTTCTCCCAACATACACTTGTTCACCTGGGGACAAGAAAGTGAAAAGGAGAGTTAGTTGAAACATTCACGTTAAAAGACAAAAGATACAAACCAAACACAAACGGGGGCTGTGTTTTCCAGCCATTCTGAGGGATGGTCAGGTTCCACTCACTAACAGGCAAACCCTGCTCTCCTGGGGATGGCAGATGTTCCTACCTTTCTCTCCCTTCTCTCCTTTTGGTCCCCTGTGCCCTTGTCGTCCTGGTGGGCCCATCGGCCCAGGGTCACCTGAAGGAATGAGAAGACCAAGTTTGCCCTTTAGCACAACTGACCCACAAACAGGAACAGGCTAGGGGAAGGGAGACCAAGTCAGGACAATGTTTTGCCTGAGATCCTGAAGGTGCCACTTTCACTATGAGAGGGTGTGACCTTGAGCAGTGCTGTGACCTCTGTGGCCACAGTGCTGCTTCCTGGGTATCACAGGGCTGAGGAGGGAAAGGATAGCAAGCCTTACCTTTGGGTCCAGGATAACCCCTCTCCCCCTTTTCACCGGGTGGCCCCTGGATGGCACCATGTGCTGGAGAGGGAAATGAAGGAGAGAGTGAATGAGTGAGACAAACCACTGCCCACTCAGAGAAGCTGTGAGTCACACTGCAAGGACATTTATCCTGGTTAGATAGGATTAGACTGATGGCAACGTTTTCAAAAATAGTTTTGGTCCCAAAGAAGTCCCAAGGACAGGCTGTGATGTCATTTCACCAGCACCACTCTGCCACTCTCTCTGGGTGTCCTGGCTGACACCAGGGCTGGAGCTGGCCCAGGCTCAGGGCTGGGAATCTGAGAGCAGAATGAGCAGCTGGCTCATGTTTCTGCACATGTGCCAGCCCAGCCATGTTAAAATGGGCCACAGAGGCTGTAAGCACAGAAGCCTTCAGGGTTTGGGATGAATTTCCTACAAATAGTGAGAAAAACTGATGTCTTTTCTAATGATAAGACTGCATTTCCCCAGCAAGGAAAGAAGGAGAGAGAAAGACCATCCACCTTCAACTCTGTACCTTGACTTTTGCAGCATGCAAAGGTGAAAGGATCAGTAGGTCTGTGAGAGACTGGGGAGATCTCATATGCATGAGCCAGAAATGCCAAGTCAAAATGTCACTTACTTCTAAAGAAGTCCATGAGGTCTGCGGTGACATTGCCATAGGCTGCAAAGACCTTGCTTATGCCAGGGGGACCAGGAGGGCCTGGGGGTCCCTGTGCAGTGTAAGACATCAGGTCCTGGAGAATACCTCGGCCTGTGGAATGAGAGATATAATTTGAAAGGAACTCTGGGAGAACTGTGGCTGGATGCTGAGGCAGAAAGTCTAATGGAGAGTTGTAGGCAGCAGGAAGGGGAGAGAAATGAACAGTATGACCAGGCAGAGGGAGTTTGAAGTTGTAGACTGGGACAGGGAGGGTCAGGATGCGCAGGCATTGCACTCACTCTGCAGGCTCTCTGACACACGGAGTGCCAGCTCATCCAGGGAACCAGTGAAGGAGCTGCTGTAGGATCTACTTGAAGCTGCTGATCTCCTGTGTGATTCCTCCTCTGTCAGCAGCCCATCAAAAGACCCACCAGTGCCCATGGAGGCATCATAAGCGCCATCGCTGCCCAGTGAGGCATGGTAAGAGGACATGCTGCTCATGGAGCTGCCATATGAGCTGTCTGTGCCCCGTGAGCCCCCGTGGGAGCCCTCAGCACCAAGGGATCCTCCATGCTCGGAAGCTCGTAACCCTTGGTAAGATGAAGACATAGACCCAGACACAAAGCCACTGTCTCCTTTGGGCCCTGGTGGTCCAGGGGGCCCAGGAGGACCTGAGATGTAGCTTCGAACTTCATCACCTGCAAAATACAAAGGGGGAGCTTCAGGGACACTGGGCTTGGCAGAGGTCCTGTGCTACCACCTGAATGAAGACTGGAACGTGAAGTTCTGTTCCACCAACCATTGCAGAGGCCCTCATCCAGTGCCATTTCTCAGGCAGCAGACACATTTCAACCTTGAACTCTACAGCTGGCATGACACCCTCCTCTTTCCCGTCTCTCCCACAATCTTGTGTGCCCAATCTTGGGAACATGCCCAATAACTTTGCTGAAGGGTGCACTCCTCAGGCCTATCTCAGCCCCTCTGCCAAAAGAGTCATTCTATGACCAGTTTGCCAAAATGGAGGTGTTTTTGAAAGACCGCCCTGGATGACTCGCCAGGATGAGCTCAGACCACTGGTACTTCACAGCTGGGTCAGTGCTGCTTTCCAACCCCTCCATTATTCACGGCTCTGTGGCCAAGTGTTTGCCAAAGAAAATGTTTTTCCCATGGCAAAACTCTGCCGGTGACCTCACTAGGGACTAGCTGTTCAGCACAGGCAAATTGTAATAGCCGAGTGCCTGTCTCTGTTGTCTCACAACACAGACTTTGGCTGGCAGTTGGACTGAGAGGAGAAAAGCCTTCAGTGTGCAGCACAGTCCTGTGTTGACGTGGCTATAGAAGGAAGGTGTTGCTGTAGCCCCCGTTCAGGGAAGGCTCCTACAGGAATGTCTCAGCTGTGGCAGAGCCAGCCACCCACACGAGGCAAAGCATGGCTTGTGGAGTGTGTGGGGAGGGTGGATGGTGTCCCCTTACTCTTCAGGTACTGGATCAGCTCGCTCCGGAACTCATCGCTGTGGGTGATGTCAGCATAGGACAGGAGGCCGGTTCCAGAGAAGCCTGGTGGTCCTGGAGGGCCAGGAGGGCCAGGTGGGCCCCGGGCTCCAGAAAGGGAAGAGTATCCAACATCTTGAGAGAGAGAAAGAATTTCACATATCTGGAGATCTTGAAAGTGTAAAGGCTCCAGCCCCAACTTCCATCCCTTTACAGATGATGTTGACCAGATTTTTTCTTTACTGCCCAGTGGGCAGTAAAGTCACATCCCTGCTAAGCTAAATCTCAGCCTCAGTTCCCCCAACATCTACAATCAGAATCTCCCTGCCAGCTGTGAGAAACAAAAGTGCTTTACTTTGTAGGTAGGCAGAGACGTCCTCCAGAGAGGTGCCTGGTGATCCAGGGATCCCTGGAGGTCCTGGGGGCCCTGCAGGACCAGGAGGCCCAACAATACCACTGAATTCAGAGTCTGCAAGACACAAGAGAAGAAAAGAAGTCACCCAGACAGCCACAACCCTGAAGAATTTTCCTTGACCATACAGGTTATGCCAGATACAGACAAGTATAAGGTTTATTTCCCTCCAGCACCTTCTGGTGCAGCCTTCCTGGTGCACCTCACTTCCCTGCACGTCAATATAACATTGGAAAGTCAGGTAATTCCAAAGAGAGTAAAGTCCCTATTTTTTAAATATACTTTTAAAGTGTGGCATTAGAAATTATGCTTTTATGCTGCAGTTTGTATACAACAAAGGGCTCCTCCATGCCCATCTCCAAGACAGCCCCACTGCTGTTGCTCCTCACAGGAGCCCAGTCATCCAGCTGCACCCCCTTGTAGAGTATGCAGTTCCCAGCAGAGGCCTGCAGTGCTGCTAAGGACAAGGTGCCATCAGAAGTTATTTTGCCATGATGGGCGAAAAGGGAAATTCTGTGACTAAGACTGTAAAAAAGATCCTGGGGGCATGGAGAGCCCCGTGGCAGGGGAGTGAAGAAGTTGGCTTACTTCGCAGGTATGCTGTCAGGTCACTGTAAGATATACCAGGTGTCCCTGGAGGCCCAGGTGGTCCAGGGAGTCCAATGTTCATCCCAGAACCTGGAAAATCAAATAGATCCACGTTATCAAAGCAGGCTGTTATGGGGTGAGCAGATATGCTGCAGGGCTCATTCACAGGCAACACAGGAGGGCTCCTGTAGTGTGGACTGCTCCCATCAGCAGGCTGTGCTGGGAGCCAGAGCTTGAACCTTGTTCTGAACTTGGTGTTAGAGTATGCCCTGACAATCCCAACACAAGGACACCTGCAGACAGGCAGGCAGCAGGCCTCTGTTCCTGGCAAAAGCTCTGCACCTCATGAACCTGTGACATGGTGGTGGTACCCCTGGACTTGCAGCTGTGGCCCACAGGCCGATGCATGTGCTGCTCTCCCTGTGTCTGCAGCTCTGGAGCAACACTCTGCACTTTGGGACTTGCTTTAATGAAATGTCCCTGATGACAAAATGCAGCTGTCCTGCTTGAGCCATTGGGGTCCTGCCATTAAACTGTTGTTTCGTGCATTCAGAGCCAAAAAAGGAAATTCCCTCCATTTAGGAGCAGTGCAGTAGAGAGGTCTGGTCTCAAAGGGCAGTTCCGAGAAACTGAGCATGGACCATGCTGTGCTTTTAAGCAGATAGTTGCAGCTACCAGGATTAGGCATTTAAGCACTGCTGCTGAGGATGCTCAAAGAGTCCTCTCTGTCTAACAGTTCTTAAATGCCGTATCACCCCTATACAGATGGGAAGTTGAAGCAGAGACATGGAATTTGTTTGAACTAACTTTAAACTTCTAACAGTTTGTTGCCTGAGCTGCCTTGACACAAAGTGGGCACAGACCAACTCTTCCACAGGGAGACATATCCTGATGAGACAGATAACTGTTAGAAAGTCACTTAAAGGAGTTGATGGAACTTCTAAGATGGCTGAGATGAAATTATGTTTCAAAGCTCAATTTTTAACAAAGAAAGGATTCATTACTAGTCTGTGGATGGTATCTTAGCTACAGGGTATGTTTGTTCTCTTCCAAGGCTTTCACAGTCCCTGTGAGGAGGTCTCTGCACATAGAGATTCACATAGTGAGCACTGGAATTGTTTCTGCTGACTGACAGCATGAGCTTTGTGCTGGGCTCCCAAATGATCAGAGGGAAACACACACTAATAAAACCATTACTTGACAAGTAGCTGATAAACCTCCTGGTCAGCTCATCATAATCCAGTGACAGAGACATTCCATCTCCCCCTGGCCCAGGAGGTCCTGGTGGGCCCTGAGGTCCAATGAGATACTGACGAATTTCTTCTCCTAGAAATAAAAAAATGCATCATTTAAGGCTGTCCAGCTGCTGCACAGACACCAAGTGTGAGGTGCTCCCAGCTCATGAGCTCAGCCCCTACTACTAGGGAGACCATTAAAACCTATGGATGCAAAGCTTCTTTTCTCCTTCCTTTCTGAGCGAATTGTACTGTATACAGTGCCAGAAACATTTGTGACAAGGCTGGGAACCTCCTATGAAAAGGAGGTGAGGAGGATGAGAATTTGGATTGCTAAAGGGACCTCCTTATGCTCTGGTTTTTTCAGGACACCCTGGACAACTTCTTGGGTAAAAGGAATGAAAAGCAGCTCAGCTGGCGAAGACCATGCTGAGCTTTGTGGCACTTCAGCAGCCATTTGGAGCACAGTGCTGGCCAGTATCATCAATACCTTCAGGGACAGCCAAGTGACATCCTGGAGATTTACCTGTCAGCCCACAGTAACAGTGTGTGTAGAAAAAAATACAGAGCTGGGGATTCCCCTCATCTTAAGAACAGCACAGCAAGGCTATGGGGGAAACACCGAGAGTGGGGGAGCTGGAAAGTATAACACTCTGAAGCAGCTGCAGGTAACTCCAGTTGCAGACTGGATATTGGGAGGGAAAGGCAGATCTCCAGGATGATGGGGTGCTTGACCCCCAACCCCATGTTTCCCTTGAGGGTCACTTACTTTGCAGTAGGTCCAGAAGTTCTTGGTACAACATGGATGTAGTTGATACTGAGCTGGCAAATGACTCATAGCGACCAGAAGAGCCTGTGGGAATGGAAAGGTTTTACATGAGCCAGGATGAGACAGAAGGTGAGGAGGGGTCAGAAAGGGACAAAGGAAAGCTGAATTAATTAAGTTTAACTAGTAGAATGGGCTTCTCATGCCCTCAGCTATGAAAGAGCTGCTATCTCACACATCCTGGTCATCTCCCCAGCTGTGTGCTCTGTGCTTTTCTAGTTGAGATTCCAGGCTACTTCCAAAAACTCTGGAAATTTCATCTACTTTAGCAGGGCCCCAAGCACACAAGACAACCCCAGAGTACTTGAGACCACATATACTAAATAAAGCTACCTCTGTTTGGGTCTCGGGGGTGTTAAAGGGTCTAAAAGAAAATGTTTAATGTGAGACTTTTTAAACAGCAGCAACTGCTAGTTAATCTAACCATTAAAATAGGACAAGGCTCAGAGAACTCCTCAGCTGTGTGGAGTCCTGGGCCTAGACTGCTGAACATGAACAACCTGGTTGGGCTGCTGCTATTTAAAGACTTGTTTCTCCTCCAGTTCTCACCTTCTAGAACAAGCTCAGCTGAGGGCATGACTCAGTACAAAGTTTACCAATATGGTGCTTACTTGTCATATAGCTCATGACACGGGTAGCCAGCTCTGCATAATCCAAGGTCACCCCATCCGCGGTGGTGATAAGTCCAGGTGGGCCTGGAGGGCCTGGTGGGCCTTGGACACCAGTCAAATAATGTCTTACACTGTCACCTAGGTAGAAAGCCCAAGATATGCCCACATCACTAAGAGAGAAGACTGACCATATGCACAATTACCAGACCCTCTTCCCCTGACAAAGAGCAGGACAACAGAAGGACAGTCCTGCAGAGGCCACAGTGGGCAACAGCACTTCATAGTATTCAGCAGAAATAAGCCCAGAGTAGCAGGGCTGCTTTTTCTAAAAGAAGAGGGACAAGCAGTTAGGGAGGAAGAGAGATAGGCATGCAACTGCTGACCTACAGCAAAAATCTCATTATACTCACTCTTCAGGTAGTCAGTGACATACTGCTGGATCTCTTGAGATGAACCTCCACTTGGGCCAGGAGGACCAGGTGGCCCAGGAGGTCCTGGAGGTCCCTGAATTTGTCTGGATCCACCTACAGAAAGCATTGTAAGAAGAACGAATGTTTTTGGCACAGTTGCATAAAACCAAGCAATGGTAAAGTGTACTTTCATTAAGCTCTTCCCACAGGTCTGGAAAGACCTTTGGAAATGGACTATGGAAGGGCTCCCCCTGCATCTTTCAATACACTGAGCATGGGCTATTTGACAGTATAATGTCTTCAGTTAATTCAGCATCTTCTAATTCAGCCTGTGCAGGCCTCAGTCCAGAGACCTTCCTGGCTTTGTACGGGCAGACCTGGTGGGTTTGTGCACCAGAGCGCAGTGCTGTGCAGAATACAGATGGAGATCATAGAGCTCAAGCTCATTAGTCTAACCTCACTGCCGTGCTGCTCCCAATCCCAGTCAGCATGGGCAGCACCTGTTCAAGAACCTGTTCACACAGAGGCAAAACTCCTGCTTAAAGGATTCCAAGTAAGCTAGAAAAAGAAAACTGGCAATTCTTAAATTTTCTGATTTAACGCAAGTTGTGCAAAAAGAGGTTTTGAACACAAATCCCATCAGCATCATGTTGGCACCCACACTGGTAAAAGTCAAAGGAGCTTTTTTAAGGTCTCCACCAGGATATCAGCATTCCTTGTTAATATCAGAGCAATGATGCTCTGGGCTCTTACCTCGAGATGCTCCTGGGATGCCCGGTGCACCTGGGACACCTGCATCACCTGGAAAAGAGTCAGGGAGACAGACAATTGTAATGGGCATCACTGCATGTTGCGTACTTGGTCACGTGGAAAGTTGAGCTACATGTTGTCAGAGAAGCAACTACCCAGCCCTTGCAATAACTGTCTTGAATTACTAGCTTTTTGGGAAAGAGCATAAGGAAGAGGCCATGGCCGTTTTCCTGAGACTTCTGTGACCTGGTCAAGTGCCTTGTGCTTGTGGCAGTTCTATTGCTGTGGTCCTGCTCTGCCTGAAAAGGCAGGGGTGAGCTCAGCTCTATTTCCCAAAGGACAAGGTTGTTCCATCCTTTAGTCTCAGCCATGCTTGGATGTGTGAGGCCACTAGCAAAAAAAGAAATAAGACTTTTAACTTCACCTTTTGGTCCAGGTGGGCCTGGAGGGCCTGGGGGTCCCTGTATGGTGACTCTTTCACCTGCCAATTGCAAAAAGAGAGTCAGAGATTCACAGGAACAAAGTATGTAGACAAAATCCTGGCTCCACTAAAATTAAGTTAGAATGAATAGAGCAGGATTTTGGCCCCTGGTTGCAGGCCTAGGGACAATGAATTCAAAGGAGAAAAGGGGGCACAGACTGACCGTGGGAGGAGAATGCTGAAAGGCCAGGATCACCTGGTTCTCCTGCATGAGACACAGAAATGGAGGAGCAGTCACATACCCAGGCAAGCTACCCTGAAACCCACTGATACCTCCTGGGAGCCTCCTTACCTGTGAATCCCCGTGGACCTCGTTCACCTGTGAATAGGGGAGCAGTGGAACAGTGTTAGGATTTGCTTCATTCTCATCAGCAACATCCCAGCCCACACTGCAGCATATCATTTTGGCCTTCAATTTGTAGGGGAGAAATGGGTAAAGGGAGCAGGTCCATTTTGCCCTGCCAGCTGAGAGATGAGCTACACTTCACAAGGCTACCTCCTTGCACTGACTTAGTCCACAGTGCATTTTGCAAAAAGACCGACCCCTTCAATGGAAAATCTGAAGCTCTGACTATTCTTAAGTCTAATGGGCTAGCAAAGTTGGGATCTGAATACATTGATTGCCTTGACACCAGTACTGGAGGCTAACAAATCTTTGACAAAGACTGACTTGTTTTACAGCAGACAGGAGTCCTACTTAGTGACAACTGTGCTACCTTTCTTAGAGACAGAGAAAGGCAGGACTTTCTGCTCCCAAGCCTTTCCTTCTTTTCAGTCGAAGGTGCTGAGATACATCTAGCACCTTGGGGAGGCAGCAGGATATACCCACCTTGGTCTCCCTTTGGGCCTGGTGGTCCTGGTGGTCCTGGTGGACCTGGTGGACCTGTGAAGAATGCTTCTGCAATTCAAACAAAGAGATTTCTTCATGACATCCAACACAACATGCCACAAGATTTCTCTGGCTCCACTTGGTCCTAGCCACGTATGTGCTCTCTGGAACCCCAACAGGACATTCCCAGGACTAGGTGAAAGAATGAGAGAAAGAACCTACCTGAGGTGGACATGGATGATCCGGGTCTCCCTGGTGGGCCTGGAGGTCCTGGCAATCCTTCTCCTAGGCACAAGGGACACACAAGGCTTCAGAAAGGATGAGCCTCAGCAGTGTAAGTAAATGCATGTAAGAGTTGCTACATCTCCAGCCATGGCCTTAGCTTGAGTATTTCCCAGTGTAGACTCTTATCATTGTTTTCTTCACACATCTATCCCTGATAGTTACTTTCCACTGTCATTTGCCACCGCAGGAGAAAAGGACAGAGAAACTCCTTTCTTTGTGGTACTGAGTGCCTCTCCCATCACACACCCAACCTGCTGCCTTTTCCTACTGAGCAGAGAGCAAGGAATTGGGTTATACTCCTGTCACATATCTTCCCACACCTTCCCTGTTCTGGCTGTGAAAGGGAAATCTGTGTTACTGGGTGGGACACGGGGATATGTTCCTCATGATAAGAACCTCCCCATTTGTCTGCAGTTGGAAGTTAAGGCTGGTCTAGTAAGAAGTAAATTGGGAATTGATTTCAGGTACTTCCTTTGGGAACTTGAAAACTTTGAGTGACTTCCCAAAAAGTATGGCTTTTACAAACTGATACTCTGGCTAGAATCCTCTGCCAAAGTAAATGTCTTTTGTTGGGCAGCATCTTGCTGCAGTGAAATTGTGTTGGTAGGAACCCACTATGTGACATTCTGCTTCCAGCCCTAGACCTTGGAAAAAAAACTCCCATTTTCCAGTTTGGTTTCAGAGGAACAAGCTCTTACCTGGGGGACCACGAGGTCCAGGAGGTCCCTGCACAGATTCACCTGATGACAAAAGAAGTAGGGGTATTAAAGAATATTTACTCAGCAAACTGCATGGCCCAGAAACATGCCATGTTGTGTGACATCCCCCTGCTTAGGTACTGAGCTCTGCTGTGTTACATACCTGGTGGTCCAGGGGGACCTGGTGGTCCTGCTCGCCCTTGTAAATCTCCCAGCACTGTGCAAAAGGAAAACACAAGCAAGGGAAAACTGTTGCTATGGAGCTACTGCTGCTATGGAAACTGTCAATATATTGCTGTTAGAAGCTCTTACAATCAAAGGTGGACTAAGACAGGACCTGGGTGACCTAAGCCAAAGATGAGGCAGAGTAGGGAGAGGAGAGATGTGTTTGGTTAGGACATGAAGCAAAATAGAGCGCTGAGCAGGATGGCAGCGTATTGGAAACAGGGAGTAGAGTAATAGTTGTTGAAAGAAAGAGCAAAGGACTCAAAGGCTAGAGAAGGAGGCAAAGAACTTTCAAGGAGAGAAAAATTCTTTAAAAGAGGCAAGTTTTGGGAGGGGAATGTAACACAGGCATTATTTAACAAGTAGCTGCACTGTGTTATCTTGACTGTACTGTGAGATGTACCCTCACCTCCAAGAAGAGGCACAAACTCAAAGTTCAGTGATGCTGTGATCCAAGACTCCTAAATGGAGAATTGGACTGCATGGTTTTAATCTACAGGGCCCCATTTGGACAGTGATCATGAAAGGTTCATTTATAATTTTACACCCTCTTCTACCAAGCTGCAAACTTTCAGAGATCCCAGATCCTAGGAATACCAAGTGCATCACACATCTAGTGTTGTACAGAGCAAGCACTTTTCTTGCGATGTTGCTAAACCAGTCTGTTCTGCTCCACTTATTTTCATCTTAACATTTCAAAATTTTTACAAAATATTAAATTTTTTTCATCATAACATTTATTCGCTCCCCTGTGAATGCATCCTCTAATTTGAAGAGGTATTTCTGTTGCTCAGATTAACATGCCTTTTCAAACTGGTTCTCCTCTTACAGATGGCTCCACGTTCATATTGGACAGGGAACTGCCCTGTGTGAACTCAGTGGCTGAAAGCTCTCAGCTCTGTGAGTGCCTCCCCTGTTAGTGGTTGCTCACCAGTCACCATTCCTCAGCTTCCCTCTCTGTGACATGGGCCTGATGCCATCTGCCTCCTTTTGAAAGGACGTTGGGATGCACAGATGAGAAGGAGGGCAGAAGAGGTAGCTGGCATTGCAGTCCCACCACCAAACACCACACACACACTTGCCCTCTTGTCACATCAACAAGAAAGAGGTAAGGACATCTCCTAGCAGCCGTGAGCAGACCTTGAGGTTCTGACACCTCTCCAGGCAAAGGAGTACAGAGGCAGGGCCACTTACTTTGAGATGCTAATGATGAGACTTCTGTTCTGATAGTTTCTACCACAGCTTCACCTGGGGATCCTTTCTCACCCCGTGGACCTTTTTTCAGGAAAAAAAAAGCAGCAGAGAAAGGAGGGATATGTAACTGAGAGAGGGTGACATTTTGTACCTCCTCCTTACCTCTCTGACAAGAGGTTTGGACTTTCCTTATGTGAACTGGGAGCATGAACTCAGTCCCCAGATCTGAGGGACACTGCATTCAAATGTGGAAATTACTGCCCAGTTTGCTCTAACATGATCATAGAAAACCAGCTAAGAAAGGTTCTTAGGGGTCATCTCTATTCAGGCCTTTCCAAACAGATGTCTGTCCAATTGGCAGTGGCTTCACAGTGACATTAATCCTAGTTTGGCTCTAGTTTCTTCTCCTGCCTTTCAAAATGGCAGGAGGTATCCAGCTGGGCTATATCCCCTATCACAGAAAGGCAACTGCACTTGAGAAGTGCCTTAGAAATACCAGCCCTCAGGAAAAATAGCATAAGAAAAAAAAGACATTTGCAGCATCCACATTACACTGGCTCTTATCACGCTCCTTCTTCCCCATGGAAAATAAAAAAATTATAGAAATTCTTTACAAGATTAATTAAGCCAAATAATGCAGCAAAATGAACTGGAAGGAAGAAATCTGCTAACAAAAGGGAGAGGGAATGTGCCAAGGGGTGAGAGAATTAGAAACAAAGGAAAATTAATGAATTCCTTCTCTTAAGAAGCTTAATCAAAGCTGAAGGAAAATGGTACCTTGCTGTCCAGGGAGACCAGCTGGTCCGACAGGACCTAGTTACAATGGAAAAGAAAACCCAAACAGATTTCATTAGATTTTACTGGTTGTATTTTACAATAGCAGAAAAGAATCAATAGCACTTTTATAAGAACTGAGACTATCAAATAATGCATTTTTCCACACAACTAAATGGAATTGCTATGGGGTATGAATTCATCAGTGCCCCAAGTATTACTTGAATTTCCATCCTCTGGCTATTAAAATGCTTGGTGCCTCTTGGACTGGGGAAATAACCAGAATGCCACTGACCACAACAGAAAAGGAATGCAATAGGCCTAACCCTCCTCTTGCATTGTCTAGTGCAAACTGAGACTGTCTCTGCCAAACCAGCTTCCAGGACTAGCTCCAGGCACAGAAGTGCCATGAGAACCAGGGCTCAGGAACTCTGTTGCCTGACACCAGCATGCTGTGTCTGACTGAGACAGAGGAGTCTGAGGCCTGTGCTCATGCACAGCCAGAGTATGGGGGTGTGTGTGGGTGTGGGTGTGTGTGTGTGTGAAAGATCTGCAGATGCCTCACTGGGAGTTCTGCTGCCTTGAGCTCAAAGCTGAGACTGGAAAACAAGCACTTTCAGATTTCAGCAACAGTGCTGGGAAAGAGAGCAGACACAAGCTGGCCTTCCTGAGCAGCAAAAGAGCTTGATTCTACTCACTGGATTTGATCTGTCACTACTTTCTACTCATCAGTACTCACCTGGAACACCGGGAGGGCCAGTGGGGCCAGGTGGGCCTGGGGGACCTGGGGGACCTGGCAGGCTAACAGTTGACAAACCCTCTGAAAAACAAACACATAGACTTGCACACAGACATTTATAGTCACACATCCAGTGAATGTGAAACAAATCTATGCTTAAGGAATCCCACTTCTATGGCATATATATTCTCCCAGTACAGGGAGCCCCAGTATAGGTCTGACACACAGTCAAGATGAATAGAGGAGGCATTTAAAAAAACAGAGAAAACCCTCCAAAATCAGAAGTGTGACCCCTCACAGCACTACATACCTGCACTTACGACTTTTCCAGGAGCTCCAGGTTCTCCTAGGAAAACAAAGAGACAAAAGCTGAACATCTTTCTGGGGGAAGATCTATAATTAGCTCAATAACATTGTATTCTTAAGCATGTAGTTTCTGTTCTCTTTGCCCTTGATCTCTTGTCTGAGCAGTCATAACACTAGAAGGTCGGGGGGAAGAAAGAGAGCTCTGCTAATCCAGAGACATCCTCTGATCAGCCTTCCAAGCTTTACATCTGCCAGCATAAGCAATAGCCTGGATTTATCCAAGGCAGACAGAGAGCTTTCACTGCAGTCACCAGGCATCTACTTATGCTCAGGGCAGAACCAGGCTCCAAAGGTTTTCTCAGAGGAGAGCTGTCATGCCAAGTCCCTCAGCAGATGCCCTCGCTGCCTTTCTGTGTACGCTCAGGGAAGCTTTGGCTACCGTGCTTCTCAAACCTTCCCTTCCCAAAGCCACTAGATGCCACTGTTGAGCCAGGGACCGGTCAGTGCAGCAGCTAATGCTCACAGAAATGAAATCCTTAAGAGAGAAAATGAGCATTAGAAAAGAAACAAAACTCACCTTTAGGCCCTGGTCGGCCTGGGTTGCCTGGAAGTCCTGATATGAGGTAGACAAACAATTTAAAATTGTTAGTGCAAATATTGTTTGATGCATGTTTTTCAGGTACCCCAGCTAAGTTTCACTTGTGGTTTACGCAAGGAGCTCCCTACTCAACACCCTGGCTTTCAGTCTTTATAAGCGGGTCCCTGAGGAGTTTATAAACAAGTGGAGGAACAGACTGAGCTGGTAGTGTCCCTGGGCTTCCCTGGTCTCACTGCTCCCTGAATGATGACACTGCTCCATAGATTTACCTGTAGCTTCTTCTGGGCATTGCTACCTGTCCTGAGGCTCCTGGATAAATTCCCTGATGAACTTCCCCCCCAAAACCACCTCTGTTTACAGATGTCACATCCTCTGTTTCCATCCCTACTGCTACATCCTTTCCCTTCTGTTTCTGCTGCTGATTAGGACTTTTCAGTGATGCACAGGGGAACTGAAATGTTATGTTTTGGGGAAAGGCAAATTTTCAACACTCAAAAGCCCTGCATTGCTCAAAAATTACACATCAAGCACAAAACCTGTCTCAAAAGCCAAAGGAGATGCCAAAACCTTGGGATATCACTTTGGAAGCCCTGAGCAGCACAGACGGAAAATTACAAGGGTTTTTTTAACCCATATGGAAGTGTGTAATTGATAAATTGGAATATGGTGAAAAAGCCTACCTGGTGGTCCTTGGAGTCCTGTAAGACCTGTCAGAAAAAAGCAAAAACTCTAAGATGTCTAACAAAATTTAATGTGGGAAAAGGATAGACAGGGAGAAAAAGATTACATTTATGTAAAATTACAGCACACAATTCACAAGTGGTAGAAACTGGCCTAGTAACTGGTATGTAAATCAGCTCATAGCAGCAGATGTTTGCAGTGTGTGTAATTCTGGGATCATAAAGGGTGATCCTTTCGTCACCATCCTAAGAGTACAGAGATCCTCTGCCAGACTTAAATTCAAATTAAGACTGGAAATTGACAAATACATCTGTGCTCCTGATAAAGCAAAAAGCATTTTTGTTCTCTGTATGCTTTTACCTGGCTCTCCAGCATCTCCAGTGGGTCCTGGAGGGCCTCTGGCACCTGGCATTCCCATAAGACCTGGTTCACCTAGGGATATAATCACCATTAACATGACAGAAGTGACTGATGAACCATCTACCGATCCATTCAAGTGTGGCTGTCCTGCAGCACTTTCTACCTATTGCATCCTCGGAGCCAACCGGCCATCTCCAGCACCAGAGACTGGGAGGGGAATGTCAATGACAGAAGAGTTCTGTAGCGAGGTAGCTCTGTCACAAGTTTACTGCCTGCTCCATGACATGTCTCAGTTCCGTACTCACATGGTGACTCCACAGTTCTGAGACAGCAAGATCTCCAAACATGAATCTGCTGCCATCTTTGTCCCACCCCTTTTACAAATCCACCTCATACCTGCACTTCTACTTCAGAGGAAACCCTTACCTTTTTCACCTGGCTGTCCATCACGGCCAGCTTGTCCTGTCCAAAGAAAAAGATTGTCAGGGACTCCTGAAACAGTAGCACAGTTATCCTGTCCTCCTCCTAAGCGGAGCACAGCCCTAAACTTAAGAGTGGCTTCTCATCATATTGCATCTGAAAGAAACCTTGGCTGCAGTTACTGAAGATCCAGGAAACATTCACTCAAAAGTTAACTGTAGGACATTTTTTCAGAGTGTAAAGATTAATCACAGCTGTCCAAAGGAAAGACCTAGGATCACAACCAGTATGACTCCATTCCCATGTTGTTTCCTTTTCTGTGCCCACAGAAACACAATCTGGGTGGCAGTGACATTGCCTCACATATAAACACACCTGCTTTCTGTTACCCACCTGCAGGTCCTTTAGCCCCTGGCTCTCCTGGAGGTCCAGGCATTCCTCTTGAGCCTTGTTCACCTGTGGAAAAATAGTGTGAACATGAATCAAACACATCTTGGACAATTCTGTCAGCAGTATTTGCTGCTTTGCAACTGAAAACCACCACTGACAGTATGTTCAGGCCTCATGATTCACAACTGCCCCTGGGCATTAGAAATGCTCAAGTGACATGAATACAGGGCATGTGAGAGAGGACTTTCCTAAAGCTAAATACAACGATTGTTACCAAGATGACTGGAATCAAGAATGGGATCTCTTTGTTTATAATTTGGGTGCAAAAATAAAAACTCCTATGACCAGTAACATCATTATAATGACTCAGAAAGCTAACTGGGATTGGCTGGGCTATACTTTTATTAGGTAGGCTGTTACTTCAATCCACTCACCTGTCATTCCACGAGAACCCTTCTCACCCTGATCACCTATGGTACAAAAAAGGGAAGGATTCTGTGAGATTGTTTCATTGCAAAATGTTTCCATCAGACAAAATAAAGTCTGCTTTCTGACAAGAGCACAGAAAAAAAACCAAAGGAGGATAGGGGTAAAAATCACTGACAGTATCCATAGCTAAAGGAATCTAAAGAAAATAACCACAAAAGATATCTAACTGGTCAACATACCTTTGGGTCCAGGGGGTCCACTGGCTCCTTTTTCACCTGAAAGATATATGGATGATCGAACAATAGTCATAACAAGTCATAAGGGAAAGGCTTCTTTATTTTTAATGCATCAAGAAAATTCATAAGGGAAATTCAGATTATCTGTAACCTGACAAACTCAAACTGGAAATTCTTTTCCTTCAACACAGCTTCATCCATCCAACAGTTTTTCCTCACTTAGACTGCTCTATTACCTCTATGTCTCCTGTATTTCTCAATATTTGCTTGCAACCACTGACTAAGTTTTGTTTTGCCTCCCCTTTCCTCAGTCTTATGTTTTTCTTTGCCCATAGAATCAATATCTGACATGGTCAGACCACATCTGCTGCTCAGAGCAGTGCCAAGAAAGCACCTCAGCTAGTGCTGCTGTAATTGCCAGGGGGAAGAGAAAGTTACCTTTAGCACCTGGGAGTCCTGCCTCTCCTCTAAATCCTTGTAGGCCAGGAGGACCTGCAGAAAAATGAGATGGGGAGTTTTCATTCATCCCACTCACCATAATGCATCCCTGACGCAGAAAAACTATGAGAAGCTGTCACTCTGTTTTGGTTCTCCCCAGTCTCCAGATGCCATAGCAGAGCAAAGCAGCACTTACCTGGAGGACCTTGTGGGCCTGGAGAACCCATCAGACCTGTAAGGAACATGGATTTCCTTTTAGTAACATCACAATTAGAAAATAAACAAATCTCTTTCACTTTGCCCCACAGCATCCACAACCCAAAAGGTGTTTAGTGGATTGGAATTTCCCCAGCCACTAGAAGAATTTGCATTACTGGCATCCTCAAAACCAGGACAAGAAATTTACAGAACTTAGTCCTTGTTTATCATTTGGGACATTGAGAAAGTGTTTTCCACTAAAGTAAAGTAAAGAGATCCAAGCCATCCATCTTGACTGAGATGCTGGGACTTGTGTTTTAGATCATTAGTTCACTTTTCTGGTTGCTGCAGGGCAACACAAGTGAAACAGGACAGCTGGGGTTCCCATTTACTCCTAACCTCTCTGCTAGGTTCTCTCTCTCCACCTTCACATTTACCTTTTAGGCCAGCAGAACCAGGGGGTCCAGGTGGCCCTGGAGGACCTGGCTCACCAACAGCACCTGAAAAATAAAAGCATGAATAGATACTGTAGAATACAGCTGTCATCCTATTTTTCCATTATTCCATTTACTGAGATCTTTCCTATGGCAAGTGTCATGAATAATCTGCTGGTAAGTTCAAAACACCCAAATAGATATGCATTGTCCAAGAAAAGAATATGAGCTCACTGGGCTTTAGCAAGACAAATCCCCCAGTTTTGATGATACAGATAACAGGGAAGAAGATGACCTTGATAGCAAAGTGATTTTAGTTCTGTCAAACTCAAACTTCACTGTGAGACCTGGGAAACCAAAGCAACCCTTGTTTACTCATTATAAGTCTGGCAAAAAAATCCCTTTAGGCCATATTAATCTGTGCAGGGGAATGTATAGACATGAAATTGGGATTTGAATAGGGAAATCAAATTCTACCACTGAGGTGTTTTATTAATCAGGACCAAACTCTAGCTTTTGCCCATCTCTGTTTGATCCAACAAGAAGACACCTGGTTCCTACCTCTATCTCCTTTTTCTCCAAATCCAGGTGGTCCTGGCTCCCCTCGAGGTCCTGGTAGCCCTTCTCGACCTCTTTGTCCCATGGGACCTTCCATGCCAGGCTCACCTACAGAAAACAAATGCCTTGTAAAACCAGGTGTCTGTAGGAGGGAGGCCTTGGGCAAAAGGATCCACGGCCACCTCCACTGTGGAAGGCAATGATCACATCAGCCAGGTGTCTGTATTCCCATGCCATGTGTCAGTCAGTTGTGAAAGACTCACAGCACTGACAGAGATGCTCACCCATGCTGCCCTTCTGTCCTTTCGGTCCTTCTGGTCCTGCGTGCCCAATTGGACCAGGAATGCCTGGAAAGAAAAACACAATAAATATTTAGGGTTTTTGACTGTGTACCAGGAAAGAATAACATACAAGTTAGGGGAACATGAAACCTGGAGAGATTAATTTGATAAGGTAAAGAATATATTGGTCATAAGGTGGATACTTGAACAGGGGATCTCTTTAGAAGAACAAAATACATGTAAGAGCACAAGGAAGCTGGACCAGGTACTTATGCACCTGTAGGACTCCTTCAGTGGTAGACTGGGATCTTCACAACCCCACATTCAGCATGTTCAGCTAAGAGGAAGTCTGGCCAAGGCTTGGCTTGGAACCAAGTCTCTGAGCAGTGTCTGTAGCTCAGCACCAAGGTATTAATCAAGTGACTTAGTCTATGCTAAATATTGGCTCTTTAGAGAACCACCGTGAGCTAGGGTTGCAGTGCAAAGTTTGCTCTTGACTACACTAATGTCACTAAATGTCCTCCCTCAAAGAGGAACTGCAGTATAGCCCACCTGGGACACCAGGAAGTCCTCGGTCTCCTGTAGAGAGAAAGAAATAGTCAGTGGGGCAATAAGTGTTCCCTGTGTGTTACTTTGGCTAACTCTTACCCTCACAAAAAGGAGTTTATGCTCCTAGGATATTTACAAAGTTCTAGTGTCTCCAGCAATTGTCTCCCTTGTATTTATGCAAAGAATTGAATCATTCCAATCATTCAAAACCCTGTATGCACTGAAGCACTCTGTGACTAAACCAGGTAGAGCCTCAGTTCAGGAATGGCTTTCATCCAGGTGAAAGGAGCTTCTAGATTCAAAGTAAGATCTGTTTTTTCTTCCACTATAAACTCAAAAATTCTCTTTGACCAGAAAATGAGAAAAAACTCCCAGCCTTCACAACAATATCTGAGCTAACAGATAATTAGCACCAGCTTCTCTAAATTCTGGAGTAAAAAAATCCCCATTTGCTACCCAGGCCCTATGACAAGGTACAAATCTGCCTAAGAAAGCAGGTAACTCCAGACTCACCTTTGGGACCTTGTATTCCCATGTCACCTGAGAAAAATGAAAAAAAGTTGAATCAAGAGACATCCTACGATTACTCATTCATTTTGTCTTCTAGTTGCTTTCTCACTTTCAATGAAACATGAAGGAGTTATGGCCAAACAGGACACTTCACACTTGAAAAGCACAGGATCAGATCCAACCTGGCCTTTCCAATCCAACCCAATGCAAGATTTGGCCTCCTGTATTGTTCTGTGTGGGATCAGGGCCTCTACAGTTTACATCACAAACTGGCAGGAGCAGGGCAGCGATCATCCCCTTGCACTCAGCACTGGTGAGGCTGCACCTCAAGTACCATGTCTAGTTCTGGCCCCTCATTACAAGAAGGTCATTGAGGTGCTGGAGTGAGTCCAGAGAAGGGCAATAGAACTGGGGAAGGGTCTGGAGTACAAGTTCTGTGAGGAGGGGCTGAGGGAGCTGGAGGTATTTAGCCTGGAAAAGAGGAGGCTAAGGAGTGACCTTATTGCTCTCTATAACTACTTGAAAGATGAGTGTAGTAAGCTGAGGGTCAGCCACTTCTCCCAAGGATCAAGCAATAGGACAAGACAAAATGGCCACAAGCTGCACCAGGGAGGTTTAGATTGGTTTTAGGAAATATTTCTTCACCAAAAGAGTCATGGGGCATTGGAACAGGCTGCCCAGGGAAGTGGTTAAGTCACTGTTCCTGATGTATTGAAAAGACACAGAGATGTGGCCCTTAGGGAGGTGGTTTAGTGATGAACATGGCAGTGTTACA
The DNA here is from genome assembly GCA_024500445.1 of Entomyzon cyanotis. Lineage (NCBI taxonomy): Eukaryota > Metazoa > Chordata > Aves > Passeriformes > Meliphagidae > Entomyzon > Entomyzon cyanotis. Next base: position 11,589,195 of record JAKEPQ010001000.1, on the reverse strand, counting down.
TTTATTGCTGGACTTCACGATCTTCAAGGTCTTTTCCAACCTAACAATTCTATGATTCTTTTTGTTCAAGTGTAAACCATCTTCATGTTTCTCACTGCTAATTGCCCGCTGAAGCAACAACCACCCCAAAATTGTGCATTGCCAGAGCCAAGGAATTGGACAGGGGAAGAGGACTATAGCTGTACCTTTCTCACCACGTTCTCCTCTCTCCCCTCGGAAGTAGCCTGTAACAGGAAGTGAAGGGGCTGTTAGAGTGCATTATACAACAGAGTAGCTATTCATTTCAGGAATAAAGATCCATCCATTTGAATTTGAGGCTACAGGCAGCAGAGTATGGCTTTTTGAGTTTCCTCAGTAAATCTGTTTTCACAAATCCATGAAATTTCTAAAGATGGGAGAATGTAGTCTCCTGTGTTGTTAATCTCTTTCCATCATCTGCTAAACAGAAGTAAATCATCCTTCCCTTGCTAACAAAAGTAGCATGAGAAATAAGGTGTGGGCTCATTTCTTGACTCTGCTCACCTCGTTCTATTTCCTTATTCAGTCTGCTCTTCACCATCAACCAGACTGACTCTTCATTTTCATACGGGAAGGTCGAGGAGGGTGAGATACCATGAAGAAAGTCTACTCTTGAAACATCCTTTTCTATTTTTGTATTTCCTTGGTTAATCGCCAGGAGGCCACCATTGATTTTTTCCAGGTCTTCCACACGAGATTTCAGCTTTCTCACTTCTTCCGCTGGAAGTTAAAGAAAAATGCTAGGGAACATGCTGCCAGATAGGCATGCCTGAAATACCTTGTGCTATCACAGGGACATGGCAACACTGTGTCAGATAGCTATGGCCACTGAGTTTTGCAGAATTCTTCGTTTCTTTTTTTTTCCCAGCAGGGGTATCTGGAATTTAAATGACAGCTTTGGAATCTGTCAGTTTCAGAGCAGTAAGACCTCAGATCTCAGGAGCTTTCCTATCCTACTCACCCCAAGACTATATAACTCCTCACCAAAGACTGTATTCCTTATCCATTCTTTCTGTCCATTTGTAATATCTTAGTGGCAGTCACCATCAAGCTCAATGTTGTCCTCAGTTCTCTGGCTTGGTATCTCTGGTGCTTGGGCTCTTTGACAGCTTAAACCCTCTGTCCTTTTACCCCATTCAACATTTTTTTCCTCAGTAATTCCTTACCTAGAGCAATGAGTCCAAAAAGCAATCCAAGGAGAAACAACCAGGCTAGAAGCAGACCTAAAAGCCATTTCCACCAACTACAGCAGGAACCACAGGGACACCAGGATGGTGCTGATCCAATTGCACCCCCTGCATCACCACTTCGTATTTCTGGAAGAGGGAAGGAGCAGTCTCCTGGTTAATCAAGAGTTCCTTGACTTCAGAGTTAAGAATCTCTTACAGTAAGGACATCAAACCCTGATCCATTATACAAAGATCTATGAGAAAAATCTTTACACCACTCTGTGTACATGGTATAATTCTAGTCCCTGTGGAAGCTGGGAAGTGTATTTCCAATGGGAATTCCAACAGGAGACAACAACACTCAGTGCATTTCTACAATAACAGCTGAAAAACACGATCTCATAGAGGTAATTTTTCTCGTACAGATCTGAGCCATAAATGACAGCAATAGCCAGCATGGTCTGTCTGAGCCCTGTCTTCCCCATAAATCTGTCCCAGTAGTAGGATGCAGCTGGACTGTAAGCTATCTGATTTTCTCTAGCCATAAAAAAATACCCTGACTGCCCACTCATCTGCAATCAAATCACTGGTACCAATTTTGCTGGTCGTCTTCTGAACATTCCCTCCCTCTTATTCATTGCACAGAGATAACTCAGGTCCCTCAAGAACAATTGCTTTTTTTGTATATTGTGCTTTGGTGCTTCTTCCAATGAAAGTCTGAGTTGTATAACTTACCTGCATAAGTTTCTCTGTCCCTTTTTGGCATGGATTTCAGCCCTCCTGTTTTAACAACAGTAAAAGAGGTTTTACCAGTCTTTCTGTGTATAATATAATTTAGAGTGAGGGCTTGAAAGGGAAAGGTAGTAATGGAGGCAGTAGGAGAAAATTCTGTTGCATTTCCACAGGAACAAACTCTTACCATTTGCATCTGATTTTAGGGCAGTATCTGTAGCATAAGAGGAAAATCCTTGCTTCTCTTTCTTCAAGGTGTCTTCTACAAAAGATCCTGAACAGAAACCAAATACAATTAAAAACATTACACCAGCAGTTCAACCAGGTCTATCTTCTTTCATTGGTAAAAGGCATAATTTTTATTGGGAAGACACAATAGCTCTGCCTGTTTAAACCACATCAAGGTTTTTTTGATCTCAAAGCTCCTGAGCTTTGTGAAATACCCTGAGGCAGACCCTGGAACTTCAAATGCAAAAGCAAAACGCAGATTTCAGCTGGCATGGTTAAAAGCTGCCTGCCTGCCGGAGGTTCTTGTTTGATATACAAGTCAGGTGTAGTGTCCTGAACTCTGAACGTCCCTTATGATCAGTCTCCATTTCTCTGCCCTCAGAATAACCACGTCCTGAAAAAGGCATGTTACCTCCATTAAGCCCAGTGTTAGAGGCATTAAAGACTTTGCCACTGTCCTTTGTCATGACCAAGAGCTCCATTTCCTTTGCTGGTGCCTTCTCCTTCTCCAGCAGCACGAACTTGCAATCTTTGCGCAGAACATCATCTCCCTGGGAGCTCAAAACAGTTCCCCCTGGAATATTGGTAAAAGATGGTAAAGAGGAGGAGATGAGTGTGGGCCATTGAGTCCATAACTAGAAATCACACTGTTTTTGGGGTTACCACTACAATAAGCACCCTGTAAGAGACACACTGGTCACTGAATGCAACAGGAGAGCTGTGCATGTCATTAGGTTTCTTTGGAGATGTGCATTTCACTAGCAGGCGAACAACTGCTGCCAGAAATGGAGAACATCTGGAATTCAATCACATATAGAAGTGATTTGCTCAATGAGCTCTTTGCTCCTCAAACACACATACTATGGAGTCAGAGAAACTTAACCTGAGAGAGACATTCAGGGGTCAGCAAAGCCAGCACAACTCAAGCTGAGGAGCCTATCAAGCACTACTGCCAAGTCACTCTATCAAGCACAAAGCACTCCATATCCAAGGAGCCAGGAAATATTAGGAGAGATTGAACTGCAGTTTACTGAGGTTTGGCACAGGCCAAACCATGTTCAAAACCATTACCGTGGTCACTCTTGTGATACTATGCATTATGAAGTATGTCTGGAATTGTGTACAAACATGAACTGACACACAAACTGACAAAATATTGAAAATCAAGATTAACAGAATGGTATTATTCCACTACTCTCACAGAACCTGGAGTAAACCGTTATTAGAAATATTATCATAACTTCTGGATCTTTATATCTATTTTTAAGCCTTGTCTTTGGTAGTCCTTGGATGACAAAGCAAACTTGGCTTTCTTTACACATGCAGAAAAAAAAAAGTGTAATTTATAACTCCCAGAGTTGCAGAAAAGAGATGGAAAGGATGAATCCTAATTGTTCAAGGACAAAGGGTTTCTCTTATAAAAAAACATAATCTGATCATGTGTAAGTCAATTCCTTCAATTTTGAGTAGTTGAAGCTGGTACTACTGAAAAATTATTTCTAATAGCAACCTTGCAAATGTTTTGGCTCCAAATGATGTACAATTTCATGTGTGCTCTTCTATCCAGCTCCCTGCCTGCTGAGCAGAAATAGCTCAGAATGAAACAATCCAAATTATTACAGAGATCTGAATCAGACCAGTTCATTTGCTCATTCTTAGTTTCTGACCTGCTTTCTTTTCAGAAAGGAACTGATAGGAGACTTGGCTAATGACAAGTTATGCCCCTCCGTGTGTCACTCAGCTATGCTGAATCTCTGACTAATTTTTATTATTATATGATTGTGCAAGGCCATGCCTAAATGCCTGTGAATGACACACTCACCTGCTGAGGCAGACACACCAGTACTTGCCATGGTATTGCTCTGAGAAGTGTTCTTCAGCCCATATGCTGCAAAGAAGAAATTCAGCAATGACACAGATGAAGGACAACAATGGATCTACACACACCAACCCTTGGCTGCAAAGCAGTTCAAAAATCTTTTCTCATTCAGCATTCCTGGGACAACTCAACTAACCAAAGGTTTCCTGCAAGCAAATCTCTAGTGCGTCAGCACTGGGAGCTGTTCCTGCACATGCAAAGCAGAGGAAATGTTCCTCAATATCCCTTCATACCACACTGTGCCACACAAGATGATGGTGATGAGGGAGCCTCTGTCAAGATGTACTTTCTAGTCACTACAGAAAAGGTGGGAGAAGGAAGCATACATTGGTGACCCTCACACTTTCTCTAGGCTTACTTTGTTGCTGACCTGCAGAGGCTGCTGTAGTGTTCTGGGTTGTGGATAAAGAGCTTGGAGCCAGGTTGTTTTGAACTCCAAACACTGCAAAGAAAAACATTGCAATGAGGGTTATAGGAGTCCTGCAGTGCAGGTGGCATTCTGGCTAAAACCCAAACAAAACCAGAGATACAACAATAATGACCTCTCCCAACAAATTTCACCAGCTATCTGGAGGCATCACAGGCCTAAGCATTTCTGTAGAGAAATCATCCTCACTGAATGTTTTTTAACTTTGATCACTTTGCTGTATTGTTCTTGTTGTCCCAGGGCAATAATGGTAGCCATTTTAAAACATTATGTTGAGTTATATTGTGAGGCCACTCTCATGGCTACATGGACATTTCTGCAGCTGGGACAGTTGGGACAAAGCTGCTGATGCTGAGATGAGGAATTGGAGAGAAACTGGGATATAGGTATTATTTCACTGTACTTGTCTGCCAGAAATGGGGTGCTGTGAAAGTGTGAAGAAGAAAAATCTGACCTGTAGAGGAAGAGCTCAGGCCCGCATTCAGAGTATGATTGCTGGGAGCCAGGTTATTTGGAACACCAAAAACTGCCAAAAGAGGAAGTGAAATGTTATTACTTCTCTCAAATCCAAAATCCAACACCCAAAGATCAGTGGCACATTCCCAGAAATTAAGAGACAACTTGGAAATGAAACTAGTGATAACGCATGATAACTACACAGAGGAAAAACCTTGAAAATTGTGACAACATACCCTTTCACTGAACTGACAATGGGGAAGAAAATCCTACCTCAGGCAAGTTTAAATCATGTGACAGTTAGAGAAAATAAAGCTTTTAATAGTATGCCATCATAAAGCTTCTTGTGTTTTTTCTCTGCAACTGGGAAATGCAGAATCCCATTTATAAATTGGCCTTATCAGGTATAAGCATACACAAGACTTACTTAAAAAATTTTTAGTATATAAGCCATTCTTATAATGGGCCAGGATAATCCAATATTAATTAGAGTCTAAACTAGTTTTTATAGGGAATGTGAGCTTGACCTCATTGATAAAGCTCTCATCAAAGTTTAGAGAGAGCCAGAGAGTCAGGACAACAGAGCCTCACAACGACGGATTTTCAGATGCAATCAGTATAGAAGCAGAGAGCACCAAATTACAGAAAACCAGAGAAAATTCAAGCATATCCCTTGCCATTTTGATTATTCCATCATTTTAGTTCATGTTGTGCAAAAAAAAGGCACTGCTTTTGACCCAGTTTCAGGGTAGTTCCATCCTCCAAATCTGTGTCGCCTAGGGACCATACCTGATCCTGTGGAGTGAGACATGGCATTGATCAAGGAAGAGCTGTTATGGTATCCACCAAGGGAAGACCCAGCAGGCAGAGTGGAGGACCACATGTATGAAGGAAGGGCAGTATTCAGTATGGTTGTGTCATATGTCCCCGACACTGTAAAAATCCAAACAAACGCAAGTGGTTTTCAATGTGACCAGGCTTGTGGCTTAGCATGCATTGCAGGTTTATATGACAAGCAACTTAGATTTCAATTATCCTTGTGGTGTCAACACAATGACTCCAGGTTAACATGGCATAACGACCTCAAATGTCAGCTGATTACAGCCCACACAAATTTTAACCAATAGAATAAAGATTGACCTGATAGCATGGTCATTCACAAAACATCTTGAAGAGATTTCGTAGCCTGTAGATGTTATGATACCAGAACAATCTACTCTAGTCTTCCATTCCATTAATAAATCATCCTGGGCCATGGGATGTATGGCTTTTGCTTCCCATGTATGTCTCTGATTGATTTACTAATGTATTGGACTAAAATTCTCAGTTTAAGCCAAGACTGGAGCTACAAGTAGAACAAAAGATATTCTTTGTTCTTAGATACTGGTGGAAAACAATGGAGTGAATGTCAATACCACTTCCTCAAGCCCCGTGGTGAGGTCTATAAATAACTAAAGAAGATTGTAGTATTTTAAGTACCACTTCAATTATGGAATCACAGAATTGTTTGGGTTGGAAGGGACCTTAAAGACCATCTAGTTCCAACCTCCTGCCATGGGCAGGGACACCTCCCACTAGACCAGGTTGCTGCAAGTCTCATGCATACTGGCCTGAAACAGTACCAGTGATGGGGCATCCACAACTTCTTTGGGCAGCCTGTTCCCATGCCTCACCACTCTCACAGTAAAGAATTTCTTCCTAACATCTGATCTAAACCTGCCCTCTTTCAGTTTGAAGCCATTCCCCTTCCCTGTTCCTGATGAATTATTATCAAATGGTATGGCTAATAAATCATTCACTGAAATGTTGTCTTCTGTCTTATCTCCATCTCACTTGGAGATAAGAGATCAAATCACTCTCAGACACATTTGCTTAGAGCTCTTATCTCTGCCAGAAATACCTCTGAATTGAAGCTGGTGCAGAAAAAATGGACTTATTTTTATGGAAATTAGACTGACCCTTTTTCTGTATTGCCACCACTGTCTGGGACAGATACCATGCATTCTTACCTGGACGTTCTTAGCAACTGAGCACTTTTTATGGCAAATATTGTTTGGAATGACCGCAACATTGCTAAAGGCCAAGTACCTGACTGAGAGCTCTCAGTGACCATCTTCGTCTCCACCACAGCCTTTTTTGGTATTGGGAGTGTACCGGATGATGACCGAGTTGGGCTGCAGCTGGCAGATCGACTTCCTTTCAGCAAACGTTTCACATCATCCAACTCTGTCCCTAGCAGGAAAAGCAAGTGTCCAGAGTCACCCAAAAGCCAGTGTCTCATTGATCTGTAATCTGGCTCTGGATGCAAATCATTCAGTGGAATTTATCTGCATGTCTATAAAGCTGTTACTTTCTGGGGGTGCCTCTTAATGACAAAACTCCAGAGGATGTTTCTGGGACTAAGTACCATCTTACATCTTTGCAAGACCACAGCATTCCTAACCCACAGCATGCCTCCTTGTCCAGAAAGGGTACAAAATTAATCTTCTTAACAGGAAAAGACATAACCCTTGCAGCAACACCCTCTATCTTATCCCTGATACTCCTGGAATAAAAGCCATGGCACTTACATCTGCCAGAGGGAGAGGCGCTCTGCAGTCGGACTCGTATTTCACTCTCTGGGAAGATAAAAAGCAGATCATGAATATGGAGAGAGTTATATTTGTGCCCTGGGCTGGGAATGAATCTTTAGGCTGAAGTGAATTTCTTCCTTCTTGCTATGTTCCACCTTGCTGTCTTGCTGCTTGATCTGAGCAGTACTCAAAGCCCATGAGAATTGCTTGCAAACTGGTTTGGGTAACTTTTTGTTTTGGGGTCACATTTTGTTACTTTAAATTCCAAGGAATTATGTTTTACTCATTGACAGCCTCTGTTGAAGTCAAAAGTGCTGCTGCTGCTGTCAGAAATACAGAAGGTCTAATTATGCAGTCCTTGATCACATCGATGTTCCCACACATCACAAATACTATTTTTATTGTCCTTCTGAACAAAAACCCTAGAGATTCAAAAGAAGATCACTAAATACACAAACTCCCTACTACTTCTTGGGTAAAATTCACATCTCTACAATGGCTGTATGGTTCAGTCTCTTAGCACATGCTGACTTCTCTTTTGACTCACTGAATGTAACCAGTCCAGTTTTCAGCCAACATTCTCACCAGGTACCCAATGCTATTACTTTACTTTTGCTGGACCTTTACTGTCCAGCACAAGAAACTACAAAGTTAATGTGATTTGGCTGGGGTAAGCCTTTAAGCTGGCTTCCCACAAGCAAAGTGGCCAGTGAGAACATGTGATACATGCTCCTCAAGATGAAATCTGACAGTGCATGCACTATAAAAGAAACACTATCTTGGCATTCATGTGGAGAAGATGATGGATTGGAATTATTTTCTGAAGCAATATGAGAAGCTGGACCTTGATTCTCTGGTGTCTACTTTATTATGTATGGCCTAGCTCTGCTGGGAGTTCAGGTATGTAGCGCACTAGAGGAGACTGTGACGATCTGAGGCAGAATAATTGGGAATGTGACATCCTCCAGGAGGACTGTGCAAGACCATGCTGTGATTTATACCCACTGCTAAAATTAACTTGAATAAAGTGACATTATAGTTTCCTCTTCAAGCAACTGGAAACAGGTATTACACTCCCACAGACCAAGATAATCCTTCTTTCCCCAACATTGTTAATAAATTATTAGAAGAGCTGAATGATTTAAACAATGCAAAGCTTTACAGCGAGCTGGCTACACAGACCACAGTAAGTCCACAATTTCCACACCATCTCTTTACTACCAGGATGAGGTTATTTCAGGGTACAGCTTTATGGTTTGCAAGACAGATTGCAGTAGGAGAAGCATGAATGCAATTACTCTAAATATGTCAGAGGTGGGCCCCAGAGCATGGATAGACTAAGGTTATGGCAGTGAACAGACAAGAGGGACGTCTATGTCCCATGCCCTCAGACCTCCAGGCTCTCAAGTAGATCCTCCTTTCTGACACAGCCTAAACCCCCATGACTTTCACTAGGGTCAAATTTTACACCAAGCTTGTTTAAACAACTGCTTATACACAGTTCATATCTGAAGTGGTGTAGATCCACTACCTCATCTGACTGCTCTACATATAAACTGGTGGATTCCAGCTAAAGAATAGGCCTATTTAACACACCTGAATTATGCTGAACTAAAAAAAGGAGGCTTCTCAAAGAACACCATCACTCACCTCGACTTTGGCTTCTCCCTCTCGTAGGGGCGGATGCTGTGAACAGCAATGAGAGAAAAGCACTATTAGTCTTTACTAACTCTGACAGCTCTGAAAATCAACACACCAATCTTGCTCAGGGATGCTCATATTCAGACAGCAAGTTTTCTTGGAGCACAGCTGTGGGAATTGAACCACTAAGAGTTTTTACCAGGCTCCCTTTAGACCATAAGGTATCTTAAAGAATCAGCAGCACCTTTAGCATTTCTGGACCAGATGTTGTTTCTTTTTGTACAGAGAAATGTTGTTCACAGATGGTGATATCCTATTTCAAATGGCCAAAAGGAAGTTAATAGGCCTGTCTACCCCACTGACCAATGCTGAATATTGTGAAAGCCTGCCTCCTCTATGAACCAAAAAGGTGGCCTGATCATAATGTTTCACTATCTTCACTGAGTAAAATCAGCAGCTCAAGAGTTTAGAAGCGGCAAGCTCATACCAGCTGACAATATATCACTATCAAGTGATATATTCACACAATCATGTGAACATATCACTTGATAGCCACTTCATCTTTCCATATATATTTGCTGAAGTCTAGAAACGAGCTACTGGAAAAGTATACCCAGCAATGGCTCAAAATCCTAAGAGTCTGGATTTTCTTGCTTGCAGCTGTTCTCCCAGCTATGACAGGATGTGCGGGTGGGGGTTTAGGGTGGAGGGCATGCTATAAAGTCTCCCATGTCTATCTTCTCCTGTCCACGTCCTATGTAATACAGGGAGCATCACAAAAGCAGCTGAATGTAGCAGATATACAGAATGCTCCCTCTTTGAATATGATCAGCCAGAGACCTGACTGTCAGCTGTTAATGTAATCCCAAATTAACTCCTCCAAAGTCATGGAGCTGCACTGATTGCCCAACACAGAGGCAGCATAGGTAGAGCAAGACACAGCAATGTGCAAACAGCCTTCATAATCATAAACTCACATGACCTTGCCATAACATTCAGAGGAACAACTCTAAAAAGAACATACCAAAATCTTTCCTGGAAAACTCAGGAGAAGAGTTGGCACTGGAGCTCCCTGCAAAGAACAGAAAGATGTTCATTAGTACTTTGCACAAGGTCATTAAAAGCTTTCAAAACATGTCCTCCTGGCAACTGTTTAATCTCAGTGGGCAGCAAACATTTCCATTTAAAAAAAGAGCTATTCAGGTTTCACATGAAAGAGCTGCTAATGTCTTTCAAAAAATATATTCCAGAACTCCTTTGAGGAATAAGCATTACTCTTAGGATAAATAGGACTTAATCATTAAATTGTGTCCCTGATGGCTTATTTCCTCCAAAAACCACAATGGGATTCTTGTGCTGCTGGGGACAATTCTGCATTAATGTGAACTCAGAGTGCACTGCACATTGTGTCCCTTCTATGGCATGCTCTGTGATACCTTCATATGTTGCATGGCGGTTGACATAGGTTTTTCTTTCAAATGTTGAGCCAGGTGATTTGGTGAGAGTAGAGCTGGGAGACTGGGCTTGTCTGTAGCTGGAGGTTGATGATGTTGAATTCAATCTACCACTTCCACCTATAGTTAAAACAAAATGCCCTCAGCAAACGGAAGAGAAGCCCTGGCTGTAAACTCTGAATGCCCTGGGTGCTTTATGTTACTGTCTTCTGAGCTGGACAAATTCGCATTGGTGTATTATAACTAGAGATGGACAAGAACAATATTTGGGTGTAACTCTGGCTGTTCTCAGCATTCAGTGAAGAGAGGAATATAGGTTATCACTGTGGTTTCAAAACAAATCTTGTCAATGATACGCATGAAACCAGGTTCTGGCCTAGGCCGATGAGTGAGCCATTTTCTCCAAGCAGGAACAAATCTAGCTCTGGATGATGCTAGGTTTTGTTTAGGACATAGATCCACTTGAAAACTCAAGTGTTACCTGACAAGGCTACAAAAACTGGGAGAATGTTAAACCAAACTCAAAGTGCTGAAGAATGCATTTTATGAGATTAGGGAAAGCAGAGATGAGTCCACTTCCCTATAAAGCAGCTATCCAAACTGTCACTTAGTCATGCCTTAGTCAGTCTATTTTCTGGAGAAGTGATTGAGATGTGCATTAGGCCCAAGGCAGCCTGGGGGTTATTAGCAGCTGTTTTATGTAGACAGAGGAAACAACTTCCCTCCTAATTCACATCAATGCTGTGGAGAAAGATCTGAGCAGCTATAACTAATGTGTTTATACTCTTGAACAAAATGTAATGATGGAGTATGATCAGGGTGCAGCAAAAAGGGAGCTCTGTGATAAAGGGCAACCTATCTGTGCTGATCAGCAGGGTCAAACTGGATGTTGTTTACCCATCCCTGCAAAAAGAGCGTGTCCTTTGCATCTCAACAGTGTTTTCTTGCCAACTTCCCCTTTACAAGGACCTGTTTTGTTCTGTAACTTTTCCATTTAATTCAGCAGAAAGAACTACTGCAAGAAAGTAGGAAAGAAGAGACTACAGAATGCTCTGTGAAACTGCAAGAACACAGTATCTCTGAAGTTCAGGTTCTTTTCTCTTCTTCCGCACACTGAAAAGAAATCAAAGGAAGATGGCAATCCTGCATGGTCCTCTGAGTTTACAGGACTGGGTTCAGTTGTCACACTGGTGCCAGTCCAGACAATTAGACCGACATCTTCACTGGAGTTAATTAACCTGTGGCCTGAGCCAAAGTGATTTCACACTCTGGAATCACCACTGTAACTGGCATGCAGGTGCCTGTCAGATCTATTTGGTATGGCTAACTCTCTCCTTGAGCTTCCAAACTGCTCTTCACTCCCTTTGATTTGTCAGCACCCTTGGAGCACAGAGAACATTTTCTATAAGGAGAGTTATACAGCCAGTCCCACTGGAGACAAAGAAGTGTGCCAGGCTAGGAAGCTTATTCTTTAGAAACCTTTGCTATGACAATCAAAAAGTTGGGCAAAGAATGCTGTTAGAGAAGAATCCTGGTTTTATGGAGCAGGCAGCAAACGCTGATTTAGCATGTCCAGAAAATCTGGCAGACTGTTCAACGGGCTAAAGCCATGGACACACGAACACAAGAAAACATTCTCTAGAAAATTCTTTAATAATATTCTACCCTCAGCAAGATCAACAAAAAGATTAATCAAAACTGTCTTTAGAACAAAAATGGTTAGAAAGACTGTGATTTGGAAAAACTGAAAGAAGGGAAATTCAGTTTTGGAATGACTTCTTAAAAACAGTGGGAATTAAATTTTTTGTTGTTGTTCTCCTGAAACTAGGTTTTCCCTGTGGAAAATGGGACTTATGACATTTACTCACCCATTCTCAAACCCAGCTTTAGGGAAGGAATACCTTCACTTTGTGTATGTATTTGCCACTTCTGCTTTCATGAACCCTGTTTTCCTTACTCCTGGCTCACCCTACTTCCCTGCCTCGAATCTCTCCTCAGCCTGTTTCTGCTGCCTTTGCTCTCTATTTGCTACTGAGCAATGCTTTCATTCCTTACTTGAAGTCACATAGCTGCTTCCATGGGTGTACGACCTCTTTTCCACTCCGCTCCCGCCAGTGTGGGATGATGTTTTGAGCCCACTGCTGCTCCCTCCTTCTGAAAGAGATGAGCACAAAATGAGATATTCTCTCCGGGCAGAAGATAAGAAGGGCAAGGACACTGCAAGACAAGGCAGGAAGGACCCAAAGTTGACCACACACTCAATTACAAGTACAGCTTCATAGCTGGTGAGAGATCAGAGCTGCAGAGAAGGGTCTTGGCAGAGCAGACAAGCATTCACACTCCACACCCAGCAGGTCTGTAGTCAAGTTTTGCTCCACACACAGACTGAAGGATCCTCATGTTAACCCTCATCGTAAATGAGGTGATGGTGCAATTTCTTACCAACTCAGCTGCAGCAACCTAATCAAGGACATGGTGGGATAAAGCATGTGGAGTATTCTTCCCTATTTGGTACTTCTCTACAGAGGTAGAAATGACCTGTCACCTCTGATATTACCTGAAAAGATTCACTCACTGCTGCTTACTGGGTAACAGGATGGGAAAATAATACACTGCAGCCCCAGCAGTGGAAGCTGCAGACCCATCACATTTGATCCTTGTTCCCAGCAGACAATCACCACTGCAGACTCTACATCTGGACTTCAATCTTTGGAGAGTCTGGTCATTCAGCCTTAGTGGAGTATGTGGTTTTGTTTCTGACAATATCCAGATGGCTCCCCAGATACTGCTCCCCTCCAGTAACAAGTATTTTGGTAGAGAGGCATTTCTGAAAATCTCTTTCCTTTGGGTGCAGATCTTTATGTAATGAGACCTGCTGCAACTAGGGATTTATGGAAATGATGGGAATAATGCAGACAAATAAACAGGATGGAAAGGCACGGAACACTGAGTAGAAGCAATGCAATGACTGAGAATTACTTACTGGGTGGCAAGGAGGTCAGTCTTGTGGTTACAGTCTCTGTAATAACTGAGGAAGAAAAGGGTGCAGAAGTAATGGCATGTTAATATAGCCAAAATGGATCAATGTTCTATTTATTCTCCATGCAAAAACATGACTTGTTCACAGAAGACTGACTCATTTAAATAAAAGTCCCTTAAGACCACACTGCCTGGGGCTGTGGCTGTGGGCTCATTATCATACAATGCTGTGTTTCTTTGCAGGTCTTTCTAGCTCTGACTAAGAACATCACTCCCATGAAAGATTATTTTATGTACAAGATCCCTGTAAAATTTCTGAGCACTTCTGAACTACAGCTGCTGCTGTAACAGCAAAGCCCATGGTCAGACCCCTTAGCAGCTTCCTTCCTACTAGTTAATTCTCATAAGGCCAGCAGAAAATTAACCTCTGTTTTACAGAAAGCCCCCAGACGTTTTCTAGACCCCACAGGGCATTGATATCAGATGAAGGAGCAGCATCCTAATGCCTGCGCTACTGGTTAGAAATGCTACTACAGGGCAATCATCTGGTTAAACAATCAGGTCATAATACACATCTCTAAATATCTGATCTTGATCCATTCTATTCCTTATTCTGACATCAACACAGAGACCAGGACCAGAAGGAGAATTTAGTTCTGGACCTCTGGTCAGCATTTAATCCCTTGCAGAAGTAGCCATCCACTTCTGGGATTTCTGGGGTGTGATATAAAAATTAAAAATATCCTCCTTACGTCTTTCAGTAACTTCTGATCCATCTTGCCTTGTTTTCTTTGTTATAGAATCCATATCATTGCCACCTGCAAGGAAAACAGAGACTGCACTCAGCTGTGAAGAGTAAGACATGACAACAGCTCCCCACAAGTCCCACCAATTTGCTCCCTTCAGATGAAAACTAGACTGCCTGGAAGATGTCTGCGCCAGGGAGTTTACAGTGCCCTTCCAGAGCCATATTATTATTACTGATGGACTGACACCTACAACACTGAATGCTGCACAAGGCAGGAAACACCAGGAGGGGCTGTAAAGCCAGCAGGTGAGATAGCAGCAGTTGAAGCAAATCCACTCAGTGATGGAGTTTAGACCTGGATTTATATCCAGACTACGCTACATTATGGTCTCCAGACTAGACTACATTATGCTCTCCAGCTGTGCCCCTATAAATGTTTGATGAAAACCACTGCATCCAAACACTACTCCCACACACCTGTTCTGGGCAGGACTCAACAGTACAGAATTAACTGCACAGACAAAGTTGCAGGAATAAGCTACCTGCACTCTGCCAGTACTGACAGAAAAACCTCAGCAGACGTACTGCTGCTCTGCTGACAGTAATAGTGCATTCTCAGGGTACATTGATGCTAAAGTCACAGCACTGACTTTAGCAAAGTAGAAAAAACACTGGAGGTACTGTTGAACTAGCTATTTTTGGCAGCAAGGAACTTAAGGTAGGAAGTGCTTTATCTTGCTTTACAGGCAGAGCAGCAGCAGTTTGGAGATGCTGTCTGTGGTTTTGGAATCTCATCTAATTTAATGCCAGCTCAGGTCAGTGTACACAGAGTGGGAATCAATGCTGTGAATGCCATGTACACTCTTTTTCATGACTTGGACCCCTCTCTAGTCAAAATTATGATCTCTAGCTGAGGTACAACTGTCTGCCAAGGCAGGAATACCACAAAAAACATGATTGTGGAAAAGAGATGTGATCTAGAAGAGAAAACACTTCTGTCAGAAGGAACCACACAACTGCTCACTCCTAGTCTCTCTAAGATAACACTTCATCTGGTGCAGCCACAGAAAATGAGAAGGAAGAGATTTTAATTTACACACAAGCTCACCACAGGTCAAAACCCTTCACTGCATTTGAAGTCTTAAAACTGAAGGTCCAGCTGTACCAAAACCAATACATTTAAAAGGCTGAGTCTAAAAAAGCTTTGGGCAAAATTCCTTTCAAGTTTTAAAGCCCAGCTTGATGCAGAACACAAGACCATGCCCCCCAGTTCTGCTGCCATTTGAGTTTGATCCTCATGATTCTTCCTACTCTTCTGTAAACTGCGGTCCCATTGATGTTATGCTTGTACTGCTCAGGCATAAATAATGACTGCAAGGCAAGACGCAGCAGAGAATCTGCAGGAATATCTGACATTCAGATTCAATTCTGTCTTTGAGCAGCTCCTGCTATTCTCAGAGCTGTTCAGGAACAATTTGAGTGTAGAAGGCACAGTGCCAGCCAAGCCACTTTAGCCCCCTGTGACAGACTCATCTGCACTTTGCAGAGAACACCAGTGCCCACAGCCCTCACTCTGCACTGCTGATCCTGAGCTTGTCTAACAGCCTGGTAAGTGGGGGACCCTGAGACCACATCCAAGTCCTTACACAACCTGGTGGCAGCAGGGTGCTGCTCAACCCTTACAATGCTTGCTAACACTAGGGATTTCCAAGGGATTATCCAAAGTGCTGATTCCAAGGCAAATGCAAGATTGGAGCTATATGCATTAGGAGAGTTCCTCCTCCAGCAGGATAGAAGTCCCCTGCAGCAGAAGGGTTTCTGGTCATTCACTCCAAGGAAAGGCATTATCTCTGTTACTCTTCCTTACTGCATCAACAGAGGAAACATCTTTCAAGCTCTCTTCCTAAGAACAGATCCTGGAAGCTGTTGTCTAGATGTCAGCACTGTGGCTTTATCAGTGGTTTTGGCAAGGACCACAGTTTTGTATTTGGAAACTGCTTTCCTACTGCTTTGTAGCCCCAGAACTTCACTTTCTCTCTGCTCTTGGGAGGTGGTGCTGCATATGGATGCTGGAAGAGGCCAGCACCACCATGGAATGAATGCATCTTCTGCATCTTTGCCTTTCCTTGAGAAAGAGAAGCATCTTGCTGTGATACCAATTAGAAAAAAAAAACCCCAGGGTAAAGCCTATCTTTGGAGCAGTGCATGCCACAGCCTGGCCCCAGCACACAATGTCTTTGCCTGTGTGCTTGGCACATGGATGCCAGCAGGCTGACTGTGCTGCATTTGCATTACCTGCCAGGCCTGACTCATCTCCCCAGCTCCTATCTGGAGTCACAAAGGCATAGCTGTGGGCTATGTCTGTAGCACAGCAATGGCGCTGTTGAATCGGAGAAGTCACTTGCATTCATCTCTGAGCAACAAGCACCAACTTGTGGAGTCACTCAAACAGGGCAGGAAGATAAGACAGCGACCCTATGGACCCTTTTACATAAGTTCAGGGGTTGTAGTGTGCTTGTGGCACCCACAGAAACAGAGAACTTTCAGCCATTATTGGCACTAGGAACCAGGAGAGGTCTGGCACTGTCACACTTGTGCAGGCTTCTTCTTATCTGTACAGCATTGAAAGCAGGATAGTAATAACTGCCCAGCACTGCAAGACATGCTCAGATCTGTGCTTTCCACAAAAGCCTGACAATGCTGGGTACCTCTTGCAGCTCCTGTTCCACTTCACTGCAGTGCAGCACACCAGTAAGGACGCTAAGCCATTCTGAGATGGGACATTCAACCCCCTCTTAATATTTTAGAATCTAGGTATTGTATGTAATGGTAATAGAGTTTATTATTCACATTTTTCAAAGGTGAGTGGAATAGCCACAAAGTGTCCTTTGGTGGAAAAATAAAAGCAAGAATGTTTCAGATACTTTTATCCCTCCACAATGCTCTCACAGTTTTCATCTCACAATGCTGTCGGTGCTCACAGCGCATTTTTTCAGCTTTTTCCTCTCTCCAGAGGTTCCTGCTGTGAGACACTCCATTAGGAGAAAGAGGCACCAGCAGGTGCTGAGATTATTAACATTTAATGTCTGCAGAACCTTTTGATCATGAATACTCTGACACTCAGCAGATGCCTCCTAATGATTCCACTATATCTCCCATCATATCACATGTCTTTTAGAGTGCCCCTTCCTCTTAACCAAGCCTTTCAGGTGCCACTGGCCTGGAACTAAAAGAACTGGTTAAAAAATGATCCCTTACCTCTTTTACCCCACAGACCAGGAATCTGACCTTCTCATTCTGCTCTAAAAGCTGTTCCTTTCCAGTCATTTTACCAAAACCAACACAGTCAGAATCGAATAGACCAAATCATACTTCCAAATCTGCTCATTTTGTAAACTGAAATTATGCAAATGCCAGAGAAGCAGGTTAGATGCCCAGCCATAGCTCAGAAATGCTATAGGAACCAAATTCTGCCCTGTCCACAACCTGTCCTGGCTTCTTTAACACCAATATGTGCTCACATCCCAGAGCACAAGCAACAACGCTGCCCAAACTTCACTCTGCTCTGCCAGACACCCTCCTTTCAAAAATGTGTCCTCGCCATCCCCACTCAACTGTGCTACTCAAAGAGAAATAGGCCATTCTGACCTGCACAGGCTTCTTGGCTCTGGCACAGAAAAGGAGACAAACAATCTGGTAATAACAAAAAAAGTGTTTGCAGAACAGGAAAGATCTGCTGTCACCGTTTCACAAAAGAAGCAACTAGTCACAGAAGGACAAGTAACTTCCCCAAAGTCACTCAAGTCAGTCTAAAGACACAAAAATGCAAATCTTTTACTTTATGCCACTACGTTCAAGTTGCTGAACCTACTGTGGAAAGGATTCAAACTGATTCTCAAATCACACTTTTCTGACTTATTGTGACCAAAACGCCTCATAATTTTCTATGACAAAAATATAGCACAAAGTACCTAATCAATGAGTCACTGCTGATAATAAACCCACTTATTTGAGACAAAGCAAAGTTTGTCCATGGCAACACCAACTTTCACTCAGAAGCAGTTCCAGGCATTCTCAGGACTAGAGATTAATTTCTTAATATTACACCCTGCACCCACCATCTGAAGCTCCAATTTACAATCATTACTCCTCCAGCACAATCCAGATCTGCTCAGTTTTAAAAACAGCCAACAGATGATCTGTATTTCACCATGCTGGTACCCTTATGGAACAGAGAACATTCAGCTAAACTTTATCTATTTTGTGATGGTTTCACAAATGGCATTATAATGTGCACATAACTTGGCTTCACATTTCATTTCTCCCAGCAGGTAAACACCTTTCACTGGATACTCGCTGCAAAAGAATAAGTATTCACTGAAAAACAAAGCCAAAACGACCCAGCCCTCATGCAAACTTATTTTTCTATTGCATTACCCAAGAAAACTATAACACCTCCTCTATACTGCCTGAGAAGTCAGCCTTGTTCTTAAAGGAATCTGGAAGACAGAAAATAAACAAAACCTTTTTCTGCCTTTTTGTTTTAGTAATGTAACTTACCTGGGGTGCTCTGGTTACTGAAATGAAAATCTTTTTTTCTCCTCAACTGCTTCCCTTCTACCAAAAATTTGCCACCTACACTTTATATCATGTCCTTCCAAAGGTGTGCAGAACCTGAGTGATCATCCAAAAATGTTCACCTCTTCTTTACTCAACCTGTTTTATTCTTGCCCTTTTGCTTTTCTATTCCCGTGCTCTTATACAAGTCCCAACAAAGGCGTGTCGTGGTTTCCTGCCTCACCCTACCTTTCAAATTATCTGACACTCACTGAAAAAAAGATCTGCCTCCAGGAATCAAAATGTATTGAAAGAAAAAATGCTCCTTCCTACTTGCTCAGGTAGATTAACTATTAAGATCCCAGACAAAGATATTAAAGGCTTATGTCACGGAACATGTATAGCAGTACTTTCTGATACGTGATCTGAGATCTGTCAGGGCATTTTCTTGCAGGAAATTACACAGCACCTGCTGATGCCACTGCAAAGCTGCCTGCAAGCTAAGCATATTCTGCTGCTTGCAAATACGAGGGGCTGAACTACCAGCTACAGCTAACTCGCTGAAAACAACTCAAGTCAGTGATTTGAAGTGTTTGCCAACCCCATAGATATTTATGCTCCATTCAGAAGACAGCAATATGAATAAATAACACAAACTGAGCAAGGAACAAAATTTCTTCCGTGTACACCTGCAAACTTCTCACCGAATAGGAACTGAAGCAGAAGGGCAGCCATGGTGGGTCAAAGCAAACCTCCATCCAGCTCATGACCCTGCTTTTTAACCATGGCTCATTGTAACAGCCATGGGAGCACCAGGTGAACAGGACAAGCACATGGAGATATTCTCCTGGTGTACAGTCAAAAGCGACAGCACTGCAGCCATTCTCTGACAGATGGTTTTCCATTAATTTGTCCAATTAGTTTTTGAATCTGTACATTTTAGTCTGTACAGTGTCCTACAGCAAAGATTTTCATATAACCATACCTGGTGTAAAGATTTTTCCTCCTGCTGAATGTAACAGTGCCATTCAGTGCCCTGTGCTTCTTTATAAGAATCAGAATTCACCTTGGCTTTTCTCACCCTACACAGATTTTAACAGATTTGTTCTGCTGAATAGGAAAGAACTTAACACTTCATGTGGATTTTTGCCCACACCTTTTGAGGGGGTGTAGCCTTGTACTGTCAAGATGGCGCCCTATTCCTTTAAGGTCCATATTGGAAATTTTCAAAGGTGTGTAGGGACATGGCTGCTCTACAGCACTGCAGTCCACTCAAGACTTCTTCAGAATTGATCAATGCATCTCCTAAATCCCAGACCTTGTATTTATATTTATTTTCAGTCAGACAGATATTTTTATGCAGCATAATTTCTTCCCTGCATGCACGAAGCATCTATTACTCTGCTTTTGGAACACTAATCAAAGAACACTTAGTTGTCTAAACAAGATGCATGTGGTAATTAAGTCATTAAGAGGTGCAGAACTCAGCCTGAGACCTGGTCAAACTGGCTTGGCTTTAAGCCTTGACCAAAAGGATAAAAGTGGCTTTAGCTTTCTGAACTTTATGCCCTTTGAACATGAGAAAAAACTGTCCCTCTTATCACCAACTGCACCTTAAACCTGCACTTCATTCATCTTATTTTACATTCACTTTCAGCACAATCCAGTGTGTGCTTCAGACACACAAGTTGCTCAAAGAAAAATACAGCACTGAATGCAATGGGCTATTCTAGCTCTGTAAAACCTATCAGAATGAGAGAGACTTACTGGAATGCCACACAGACTTCACTGGAGTAAGAGACAGGACCTCGTATTTTCAGACAAAGTTCTCAAGACTGGAGAAATTTCCTCCCTCCTTTACCTCTGTCTACTAGTTTTCTTTATCTATGTAGAAACAAAATGTAGGCATCACGATTTTGATAAAATAAGAAAATTACAGTATTTTAATCCCTGCAATGCTGTAGAGACAAAGATCCTGGTTTAATGTTTATTGAGAACAAAGTGCTCAAGGAGCATCTCTTCATGAGTCATTTTGCCAATTTCTCACTGGAAAATTAAAGAAGGTGGAGGTACAGTATAACATGAAGGTTACTTAAAAGGAAACTGAAAATAAATCACATCATGAGAACCCCTTGAGAACTGACTTCACATTTAACAGGGACTACATAAGAGAAGATGGAGTTGAGGGTATTGCTTGCTGAAGCACATTGATTAGTTCACTCAGGTCCCTACTGGGCAAGTGTCAACATCAAGGACATAACTTAGAGAGGTCCTGAGATGCTTCACGTTTTACTGTAGTCAGTGATTGCCTCAGATACTCAGCATCACTAAAAGTCAGGCGTCTAGTGGCACAGAACTACAGTGCAAAGAACTGCAGCAGACCCAGCTTCAGGTCATCAGCTGCCACTCCTGCACTAACAGCTGTGTGTGGACTGGTGGTTAGAGAAGGTGAGGCACTGTGAACTCCTCCTGGAGCAACAATCACCATCCTCCCATCCCCCATCGGTAGTGCTCAATTTTGCTGGTAGAGGGTGTAGAAGTCTGCTGAGATAGAGACATGCTCCTGTTGGGTGTACCTGGGAATGTTCCCCCAGATGCAGAATTTGCTGCTTTTCCTGCTCCCAGCACAACAAGAAGCTGCAGAGGCACCGAGCTTTCAGTTGATGCCTCAGTCTGGCAGTTAGAGAGATCAAATCACAGTTGAAGGCAGCACCATTTTCCTGGTGAGAGATGCTCCAAGAGTTTACGGTACCTGATGCTGGCACAAAAAAACTTAAGAAGATGAGGCAGAACTCTACCCTGCACATTCACTGCTCCTAGAGGTGGGCTGTGCTACAGCACATCTGAATCACTTCTTACTCTGCAAGGGGAGTCCAAAGATGAAGGCTCCCAAAGCTGAACCAGTTTGTTTTGTCATGGCCATTCTCTTAAAAGCTTAAGGAGTGTTCATCGTTTAGAAACAGATAAGTTATGATAACTTGTCACTGTCAACTTCAAAGGGAGCTGTGGAGCACAGAATAAGGTCCACATTGGTCTGATAAATCTATCTTGATTGACACATAAATTACACAACCAGTGAATCAGCCAAGAAGCCAATTGGAATAGTGCAGGCCCACACAAGGATGGTTTGCACAAGGAAGAAGAAGCCACACCTATTTCTGTATAACAACTGTAGTTCCCTCCATGCCTTGGTTTTACACAAGGCAGCCAGGCAGTCACTGAACCAACCAGAGCCTCTTGAGTCACCCCTTTGACTCAATGCCCTGAGTCCACGGTTTGCACATCACTTGGGAAACTCACCATGAGTAACCTCAGGCATGAATAAAAGTCTTGTCGGGAACTGATCATCTTTTTTGGGGTGCAGGGAGGTGAGTAATGTGAGGATGCAAAAAAACATTGCTAACTCCATCTCCCAGGTCCCAGGATATTTCAGTGATCAAGGGTCTTGGCTGTTTGTACTCATTAATACAAAGACTGTACAGCTAATGACTGCCCTTCCTCTCTCCTTCTGGCTTTTTATAGCATTTCACATAGCTTCCAAGTGCAAATAATAAATAACAATATTCATAATTAAGCTATAGCTTCATATTATGGAGTATTATAAAACACTGATCCTCAACAGTGCAGGACAAACTGAATTGTACTGGCCCAGAGAGGTTGGGCAGGACTGTTCTGGTGGGGCACAGCAACTGTGAGAAAGTGGCTGAAGACTTGGGCTTGCTGCTTTTATTACTACCATGTGGATAGGAGGAGTGGGACTTTTCAGCAGCTGTAGACAGCTGTGTACCTCTGCTCAGAGACAAGTCTGTACAGACACCAGGGCTCTGGTGCTGTCACAGTGCTCTGCAACACAACTGCTAATAGTTACTAGCAAGCAGCCCAGTCCAAGGGCTGGGGATGGACATGTGCATTGTCTTGTGTGTCTGGGACTGCTCCAGATACTGCAAGTTTTGGTGACAGACAGATCCAAACAAAAAACACCTTTGACCTCTTAAAGTCCCCCTGTCCTCCATGCTGCTTTTTATGCACATTGATGCTTGGGCACAGTTTACATCTCAGTACAGGTTAGGCTGTACACCAGGAGTTGGCTGGGAGAGCCAGGAGTTATCACCCATGTCAGACTCACCTCTAATGGCATCAATGCTGGGATGTAAACAGACCTGTGTGCAAAGGTGACCTGCTGTCATCTCTCCCTCCCCCTCTCTCCCCACCCCACTCCCCTGTCCCCATAGAAATTAGCGAGCTACCCCAGCTGTCCAGCACACCACAGCATCTGCCAGGGAACAGGGCTGTGAAGCAGATGAGCCTGATCACTGCCACTCCAAGGGGTTCCACTGTGAGTTTAAACGAAGAAATTTGCATCCATAAGATTCTTCTCCTTCCCAGTGCTGGCATGATGAATAATCCCTTTCACTTTGTCCTCTAGGTAAGAGTTGCCTGCAACACATGCTGCATATGGCGGCACACCTATGAGCTGGACTGAGTCTCTTCTTGGATGTTGGTAGCTATTCCCGATGAGCCAAATCTGTTTGGTCAAAGGGAACCAGTCCTTGACTACTTTACTTACCACAGAATGCAAGTTGCATTCATGGAATCAAATAATTTACTATCCCCTAGCTTTTAGAAAACTCCTGCCTGTTTGCAAGCCCACCTATGACCCTTTAGAACAGTTTTGGCACCAGTGCCTTTTAGACAAAAACTATGTGTGCTAACCTCACATACCAAATGCTTCAGGCAGACAGCAAAGGGACACAACCAGTGCCAGATGACCTGGTTGTGGTACTGCCAATATATATAGAGGAGAAAAGTCAAAGCAAGCTGTTTACAAAAAACTGGCACCATGGAGAAAAAAACCAAAACACTAAAAAGCTGTCTTTCTGGCAATGCCAAAGAAAACAAGGTATGATTTGTGAACAGCTCCCCAGCATATCCATGGTTGAAATTTCAAGCAATTAGTATTTCAAACAAACAATTCTACCAGTTCTACCTGTGCCAGTCCAAAGACTGCAAGTTTAAGCACCATTACAAAAAGCAACATGGGGAGAACTGCAGTGCAACACGGCATACAGGACAAAAGCTGGACAAAAGCTCCTCTTATCTTGGAGATCTGCCACAGAAAATTATGGGTGTTGGCAAATAAGCATTATTTCTGTCTGCAGTCTTGACAGAAAATTCAAAATGCATATTGGCAAAAAAATGCAGATGAAAAATCACTGGCAGGCTCAACTACAGTTTGTACCAACTCCCCTCCTATACAGAGAGAGGGATTCTTGTTAGCAGGAAAGCAAATGCAGGGGACTGTGCCTGAAGGGTCTCTAAGAGCAGTTTTCTTTTGCTTTCTCCTTTTCCAGCCCTATACATTCCTGCCCTGCAAGTCCTTTTCCCTGCTAAGTTTCAAAGGGTCATTTTTGGATCAACGAGTATTTCACAACCCAGGAGTCTTTAGGAACAGAAGTGCCACTGCTGCTGTGTCACTCAGGTGAGTTTGTGCATAGAACAAGAATATCTCCTGGAAGTACCTGGGCACTGAGAATGAAATGAAACACAAGACTGTGCTTAAAGCCCACAGCTCATACCCAGTCCAAGGAACCTGGCCAAACACTTGGGATCACTGCTGGGGAATAAGTGAAGAAAGCACCAGACTTGTTTGTGCAGGGACAGTGGAACTGCAACCTCAGTCTGAAAACTATGTCAAAATGAAATCAAGACAGTCTGATTTTTTGTGGAGAAGCTAGACAAGGCCATACCAGTGGTGGATATAGTCACTTGGAACATGCAAACACCTGTGCTGTGTTTTAAACCCATGACTTTCATATTGTTCTCTCCAACCCTGTGATTAGACAGTCTGTCCTGGGCTGAAGGGGCTTTGAGAAAATGTTTCTTTTAAAATAATGAGATTTTTGAGGCAATTGTCAAGCTTAGGTAGCAGAGTTTCTGAGGGGGGGAAAAAAGCGGGTTTGTACAAACATCTTAGAACAGATGTGCTCTGTATATCCTGGGAAGTTCTGGCTATCCCCTACGACTATGAATAATAAAGACTGAGGCCATTCAGCAAATTTTTTGAGTCAGACTTTGAATGGAAGACTGCAGAATTTTATGAGATTTCTGCCCAGAGATGGTCCCTGTCAACATGATCCTCCTTCTTTGCTAGGAAGGTACTTCCTGTGATTAGGCTCTCAAGCATTTCAGGGTGGTGCTCCCTTTTCACTGCCAATGTAAACAACAGAATGAAAAGTCCCTACTGGGCTACAAAGGTGTTCCCTCTAAGGGAACATGCTCTGCTGTAAGCCCTGTTTATTGCCACTGATCATTATGGATTTATCATGGATTGGAATTTTCACACTACAGACTGGTGTTATAATTAGGTATGGGCATTTCAGCTCACACCAGCTTTTTGTGCTCCTGGGTTCTTCAAAACCGTAAATCAATTTCTAAACATATGCTTATCTGAGTATTCCAAAACAGTTTTAAATCAAGAGACTGGTTTCCATCAGCATAAAGCTGGATTGGGCTTCTGTTGCATTTGTTTAGATCTGGATTAACAACACACAATAAAAGAGCAATCTGGATCTTATTTTGGTTCTGAAGGCAACATAGCACTTCTTGTCACTGCTTATGGCAAGAAGGTGTGTGAAACTGCTTTTATTCCTATTTCTACTGCTATTTATTTGCTGAACTGGTCCTCAGAAAGGCTTGAATCCTTCTTCTTGGCTGCTGTCATGCTGCACCTGCTTTTCCTGGGGCACACAGGCTCAACCTGCCATGTGCAGACTTGCAAAGCCCCAATTCAAATGGCACTCCTTTATTAGAGGATACATTCCAGAGGCATAAAATATTATTATCCGATACACATGACTAGAAGACTGCTGATCTCCTGCAGGACTGCAAGCACAAGATGGGACATGAGACTCTTGGTGAAATCGCTCTCCAGAACACACCTCACGTGGCAGCTGGAAGCTTCGGACGTGTTGTCAGTATTGAGGCTGGAGACCCTTCTCTCTCACACTGCAAAAATTACTGAAGTGAAGAATGAGTCAATCTCACTGAGACAGTAGCTTTCACTTCTTCAGTTGTCTCTTCTTTGGAAACATTCCCCTACATCATTGAAATTATGTTTCCAACATTTTTCTGCTCTTCCAGTCTTCAAGAATTCCTCAGTATCCTCCTCAAGACACAGACATTAACAGAGATATTAAGTTTTCTTTCTCCTTCTTTCACAAATTTTTCTCATCTTCACTTTTTTGTAAGTAGGTAAGGGAATTAATTAATTCCTAAGTTTTGTGGTCATAGGAGGGAAGCTGTTATTACAGTTCACAATGAAACAGAGTTGTGTGAGTTTTTCAAATTTATTAACAGTGCCTCTATTTCCAGAGAGAAGGGTTAGGTGTCTTCACCAGCACATACATCTGTCTTGACTTTTAGCGTGAATTGTTTGTTTACAAAGACTCCTTTATATGAGGTTTGCAGAAAGCATAGTGGTTTTTCTTTTTTTCAAGTGGTCATTGAAAAAGCTTGGAGAGAGTAAGGTGTCTACAGTGTGCTGCCTGGTCCCAGATGGTTATTTTGGAGATAACACAGATCTTTGCTCTGTTCATGAGGAAGCTGGCACAGACTGAAATTGGAATCAAAATTTTTTCTACACTGGAATTTATTTTTATCATCTTGGCCAAAAGATACTAGGTCTATACTTCTCAAATCCCATTGTTAAACATGAACTTTTATAAATAGTAATTATTTATCTCTTTCACAGTGTCTTTCACCTGTATCTTCCTGTGTTAAAATTATATAATTTGTGGACTTCCTTCTATTCTGACATGCAGTACTTCAATAATCTTGATCAAGTTTCTCATCTATATCTGTCACCCTGGGACAGAATTCCTAACCATACAAATGTTCCCACAGAAACAGAACAGACCAGATCTGCAGAGAACAGTCACAACACAGACTCAACACTTCTCTTCAGAGATCATTTGCAAAAAAAAAAAAAAAATCCAAACCAGATACAAGGGTTAAAATAAGCCAGACCTCACATTTTGATTTTGCCTTGACTCTGAGTCAGTTAAGAACAGCCATATGTAAAAGCTGGAAACTGTGGCTGGAGTTACCGTGTAGTTAGAGACACACCATTTATCAATAGTTAGAATAAGAGTAAATATTTGAGCAATATTATAGAAGCAAAAAGTCATGGCTTACAGCTCATTAACAAGTGTTTTTCAACCATTTTTCTTCTGATCTCTCACTGTTCTTTAATCTACAACTTTTAGTTTGCAGCTTTCTTCTCATGTGGGTTTAATGCAGATTTCAGCACCATTCACGGTTATTTTGTTTATACTCCAATTCCATTAGAATGGGAAACTCTCCAAGTTTCTCACTTTTCATTAGAGATCATGCTTCTGCAAGCAAATCTCCAGCCAGACACACCTTTGCCATACAAACCACAAATGATATGCTAATTCCAATCCAAAACTGTGTGCTGAAGGATAAACAATGAGAAGATTTGTGACCCAAAAGAGACCAGAACAGATCAGTATAAGGCCTTTCATATTATTTATTTCTGCCTCATAAGTACACAAAGGTAGAATCCTAGAATCACAGAATGGTTTGGGTTGGAAGAGACCTTAAAGATCATCTAGTTCCAGTCCCCTGCCATGGGCAGAGACACCTCCCACTAGAACAGGTTGCTCAGAGCCCCATCCAGCCTAGCCTTGAACAGTTCCAGGGATGAGGCATCCACAGCCTCTCTGGGCAACCTGTGCCAGTGCCTCACCAGCCTCACAGAAAAAATTTCTTCCTAACATCTGATATAAGCCTGCCCTCTTTCAGTTTGAAGCCCTTCAGTTCTTGACTTGTCACTACCAGCCCTTGTCAAAAGTCCCTCTCCAGCTTTTCCATAGGCTCACTTCAGGTACTGAAATGCCATAAGTAAGTAATCTCAAAGCCTTATCTTCTTGACCACACAGTCTCTGGAATATCTACCCATGATTGCTGGTGTAGCAGTAGTAAAAA
The DNA here is from genome assembly GCA_024500445.1 of Entomyzon cyanotis. Lineage (NCBI taxonomy): Eukaryota > Metazoa > Chordata > Aves > Passeriformes > Meliphagidae > Entomyzon > Entomyzon cyanotis. The sequence continues at coordinate 11,561,328 of JAKEPQ010001000.1, read as the reverse complement.
GAGTAGTAATAATAACATAACAATAAAAATAGCTAATATTATTTTTATAGAACTCATGCAGCTCTTTCATGTATGGCAGTCTTAGAGTTAGCTCATGTGTAGTGAGAACTCAGACAATCCCAAGTTGCTGCATTTATCACAATTCATTTAACTGAGCTTTTTGTTATGATTAAAATGGCAATGTTAAGGTGGCAACTGTAGGACCAGCTCTCCAATATGCCAGAGCTGATGGAGATTTTTTCTTTCCAGCAGGACTCACTTCTGTGGAGTTAGGCAGCAACACTTCTTCATTTTACCAGCTGACTTCTTTCACTCATTTCTCTTTACGATCCCAAGCTGGCTGAGGTTCACACTGCCTTGTACAATGGGGTTTTTCCTGGGATAACTCACCATTTTTGCTAAAGGTATTAAAATTTCAGTTGCAATGAGCAAAACAACAAAGATATAAACAAGGAATATTCAGAGAAACATAATGAGCAGCAGCTGGCTTTTCTAGGAAAGCCTCAACATAATCTGGCTCCCAGGTTCCAAGAGACTCTTTTACTCCTTGCTCTCCCCAGTCATGGACAGCAGTGATTCTATCACTCCTTCATACAATGTCACCTGTAAGAGGATCTCATTTTACAAACCAGCTTTTCTCCAGTACCAAGAAGGTATTTAAAATCAAAAGTAAAAGGATGAAAGATGACATGATGGCAAGTACACTGTGCTCCAGCTGCTCAGCTGGAAGGGTGAAACCCTGGTGAAAAAGGAAGGTTTCCTTTTCAGGACTTGATCACTGACTTCAGACTAGCAAGTTAGTTTTCCTAAATAGTTCTGAGGAAAACATTTGCAAGTGAACACTCAAAACTTGGACCCAATCTATTTAAGTTGCCTCTGCTTCCAGTTTCTGGCAGGTTTTCTGACTTGGCTCTGAACCTTCTGACTGTGCCCATCTCTATTTTCATGTCTCTGCTTGAAAAATCCCGTTTCTTATCCAAAGCACAAAAGTATTGCCTTTTTCAAAAGCCAGATATGTTGTTTGTCACTTCTCAGCAAGATGACTGGCTGGAAACTTAGTTGTTACTCAAACTTTTCATTTCACAGTCACTCAGATTCTCATTAATTTGCTTCCATCAGAAGTTCATCTTGTGAAACCAGTGATAACACGCAGCTTTCTCTTATTAAAATCAAGGCATTCTGGGCTCATCCTCACTCCATATGTTATGTATTTCAGATGTTCCTGCTGGCATGGAGCTTTTGGGGTATTTTTATTGTTATCACAGGGTTGCCAGACGCATGGTATGGTGGCTGCCTTCCTTATCCAGTGCTTGCAAAGGTGCTTTTTGGATTGTACTTTAATAACATCCACGATTAAAGTTGTCAGCTGAAGGCTTTGTAACTACAACACCTAAAGATGTTTTCAGTTACCAGCATAAATTAAAGAGTTCAGAACTAAATATTTATGCCTCCTCCCCCAAATATTAAAATTTGTTCTAAGACATCGTTCTGTTAGGCACAATGGCAATATAAAACTAATGGATAAAACACAGTATAGGCGGTGATCTGAAGTGAAGAACCCTCACTAACAAGTGTTTGTATTTTTTTTAAGTTCAGTACACTGAGTTCACTGCATCCATTTCATTTTGAAAGATGAGGCCCAGTAAGAGCACTGATCCACTGCTCCTACTTCTGTCAGAACAGCATTTGTCTAAGATGCTGGTGAGAGCCTTATACACTTACTTTGACATACATGTGTAATTTTAAGCACATAAAATTATACAATCGTAGAAAATAAGCCTGAAAAGGCCTTCAGTTAAGTATCTTGTCCATCTCTCTGACCAAAGCTTTCCTCCACATTAATTATGCTTCAAAAATTTTTCTTTATAACTCTTTTAAAACTTTCCATGAGGTTTCAGAGCCTCCTGATGTAATCTGCTCTGTATCTCCCACACTTGCTGTTAGAAAATGTCTTGAAGTTCCAAGCAAGTATCTTGAGCTGAAAATCACTTCCTCTCTTCCCTTTTCAGGGTAACTCATCTCCTTTCTTGCCATCACCTTTTATGTATTTGAATGCTGTTGTCATATTAGGGTTTTGAACACCAAACTAAACTTTTCCTGTTCCCACAGTGTTCCTCAGACACTGAGTTTCCTATACCTCCAGTCACTGGGAACTACCTCCAACCTTCATAGGGAGTACCCACGTGCTCAAAGCTACACACATATTTAACTGCTGTGCTGAGCTGGGGACTGCATTTCTAGCATTGCCCAAGGCTGTCAAACACATGCTGGTCTAGTGTAATTGCATGACATTTCAGTTAATTACTGTTTTGGTACTAAATCTGGCAGTTTTGCAAATGTCTTTAAACTTGTAACTGCAGGTAAAAACTACCGTATTTTGCTAATGAAGGACAACCAATGCCAAACTGTGGTGAATCCCACCTCCCTGACCAGCAAGGAGTGTTTAACTTATAGTTCCATAAGGTATTTCCTTAACAATGCAGGCATGAACAGTGTGTATTGAAAACTGGTGTTCTCGATATGCCCAGAAGCAAATTCATTTGTCAATAAACAGACATGCCCAATACCTAATGCACAGTGAGACAGGGATACACACATATATCCCCATCCTCATCCATAAAGAGGTTCAATCCCCTCCATTTGAGCACCCAAAATGTAGCAGACAGAGCAGCATCTGTGGTAGCTGACACATGCCAAGTGTATGCAATCAAGCAAAACATAAAGAAATCAACAAGCCAATACATGTGCATAAAGTATTATAATGAAAACTTAGGCAGACAGAGACCGAGTGGGAATAAGATGGAATGGAAACAGAGATGAAGCAATTGCCAGAGTCAAGAGCAATCAGCTCACAGGTGGGAGGGCAGTGAACCATGGCTGGGCTGGTGTTAAAGGGGCTATTAGAATTACATGCTCTTACTTCTGTTCTGTTTACTTTACTGTAGCTATTTGCAGTGTCAGTGGAATCCTTCAGCATTTCCTAAAACAAATGCATAGTGTTTGCACAATGAAACAAAAACAAACTAGTAAAAAAGACCAGCATCTAGAAGCAACACAAGTCAAGTGTAAAACAAAAAATTGGGATGTGCAGCTCCCAACACACAAACAATTTAGCAATAAGCAGGTGTATGATCCAATAGAAGAGAATTGTTTGCTATGTGCTGTGTGAATGTGCAATATTCATAGAATATGTCTGTGTCAAGTATTCAGGAACTGTCAGGGACAAATGTAAACAGTATTTTAAAGATTTGGAAAGAATGTACTAAGAGTGTTCCTTCACTTTTTTTTTTACTTTACTTAGGATCTGCATTTTTTAAACATCAGTGGAAAAACACACTCAACATTCCTTTGTGGAATATATTCTAAAGATGCATTTGCACTGAATGCAAACCCATCTTTTCATGAAAATGTTCCTGATGCAGTGACCACCTCTTGGGATTCCTCCAATTGAGTTGACACAGTCACAATTTAATTACCTACAGCATCAGTTTGAACATGGCTGTGGGACCTAATTGTAAAGGGAATCTTGGAGTGCAGTTGCATTAACTCTAGTAATGGCTTTAACAGGCCAAAACACTGAAGAAGGCTGCATCTCCTACATAGCTGTTTCCCACAAAGAAAGCACTTGAGCATTCAGTCTTATCCCACTTTACTTACCTTTCTTCTACCCAAATTATGCAGATGAACAAAATTCTTACCAATCAATTAAATGAAATTTGTTGTTGATATAAAATCATAAATTCCCCTAAAATCAGCTAAGTGCAAGATGAAATTGGCCCACGTGGTTTTCCTGTTTAAAAAATAAATGCAGCAATAATTAATAGGTGCAGTAGAGTTTATCATGGTAACCTCAGGGTATGGGGTTTGATCCTCCACATTTGGATGGTAAATCATTGCAACTTCTCCATCATATCTGGGGGGATGATTCTTGCACATAGGTTTACTTAGAAAAGTAAATCCTTCTTTGGAAGGAATACATATAAGCCATGTCCTTCTTATTTTGCTCCTCCTCAGTGGTATTTCTCCCGTGCTCCTGGTGACACACCCAAGTCTTGAAAGTGCATCTGAATGACTTCACCTCTCTGGCCTGCTCCCGAGGCTTGGCAATATGCTTGGCAATCTTTGGCGGAATAGAGTTTACAATAAAAGGGAAACTTATTAATTATTTAGCTTCTCGAAGTCCTTTCAGCTGCTCCACTGCCTGGTAGACTCTTCAGAGGGCTGTACCTCAAGTTGGTTGTGTGGTGTCAAAACTGGACTGCAGGCTTGACTGTTAAAAGTCTGGAATAATGAGTCGGAAAAAGACGACAGAGATCTGTCTGCAGCACTGAGCAGAATGGGTAATTTCTTCATTTGCAGTTTTCCTGGCAGCACTATGAAGGGACTCTGCCAGCATAAGCTGCAGCATCCTCTCTCAGTGTTGGCTTTTGAGATATTTGTACTTCTCATCTGAAAGATGTGCCCATGTTTACCTGAGAGGCTGGAAATGGGTAAGGAGAGCTATTTGTACTAAAAGGAACCTGAAACTCCTTGAGAAGGCAACAGCAAAACACCAAGACCTTTCAGTAACAGACACTGGCACAAACATTCTGGAGAAGAGATTCTCCCCTTGGTCATTTCCCACTTCTGTCTATTGCCTTTTTTTGTTTGTTTGTTTGTTTGTTTGGTTGGTTGTTATTTTTGCTTGTTTACATTTGTTTTTCCTGTTTTTTTTTGTTAAACAGATCTTTCGAAAACCAGCAGGTTCAGCTAGGCACATTAACTGGTAAAGCAAATTAGAAGTAGCTCTTGTGTTACAGTGGTATTTGTGAGAAAGCATAACTCTAGGTTTGAGGGAAAACCTTAGGATTAGAAAGTGTTAAATCCAGAGAGGGTTTCACAGCTTCTAGGCTTGATTTTAGATAGTTAGAATCCTGCTTGAAGGAAAAAACTTCTGACTCAGAATTCCTCACGGAGATGGAAAAGAAACATGTCACCAAACAGAGTAAATTGTTGAGAGTAAGTGATGATATTCTTGATTAATCTCTGCACCCACATGTCACACATGATTAAGTAGTGGACACTCATATGTGCACTGTTCATCCTAGAAAAATGAATCCCACACAGGACTTCCTATCTGGACATCAATGTGGACAGTTTTAAGGCTATTCATGCCCAGTTGCACAGTCTCAGGAATAGGTGGGGTATACACCAGGTAAAATTTTAGAGTGATCTATCTGTTGATCTAACTCCAGACGAGCCTTTCAAGTGAAAACTTGTCAGTGCATACCCATATGTTGAGTTACCACCTTGCATTTAACAGTGATGAAATAGCTTATTCTGCCATATGTTACCCATTAAATGCTTGTAATTAACTCAAGGAAAAAACGCACTAAACTTTAAAACATCAAAATCAGAATAACTCTTCCAGCTGTAAATGAACTGCAAGATTTCTGGTTTCAGGAGTGTCATGTGAAATGGTATGGTGTGGCTGTCATTAAAGAGATTGATGACAAAGAGAGCTTGTTCAGTGTCTATCGCTATGTGTGGTAGAGGTCACTGTAGCCAGGACACAGACTCAAAGTTACATGGGCTGATGGGAAAATGTCCCATCAGTTAAAGCAGGTGGCATTTGCTAACCTGGTTCACTTAGCATCAGTTTAGTGTTCCTGCACTCCACTTAAGACAAATGCTCTTCACACAAAATACAGTTTCCTTAATGTGTTGAGCGGGAGACTGGTTGCTTTCCCACACAGTGTGAAACACTTTCACTAATGCAGTCAGCTGCAATTTCAGTATCCTCAGCACCACATGAAATAATACCATTAGCTGACTCCATATGCCACACTTACACTAATTTCTATCAGGATAGCAGAGTTCTGCTTCCCTTCGGTTCAGTAGGAACTTTCTCAATAACTTCAAATGTCACAAGAGCTAAGCTGCCCTTCTGCAGGAATACAATGCAACAACAGTAAAAATAACATAAGAGTAATCACTTGAACCAACGGAGGTTGTAAAAAAATATTACACACTCATCAATAAAGCTTTCTATATGTCTGTGCAGAGAAAGAGACTCAAAATGCAATTGTTTCAGAAAGCAATATAAATAGAAAATTTGCACTAAAATTGCTTTGGAAATAATTGGAACAAAAGCAATACAGGTTATAAACACTGAAAACATTATTTTTTAACACGCTATAACTGGCATAAACAGCATATTTCACTCAAGAAGCAAGGAGAAGTCAAAAAAGCTTCACTGCACATTTTACTTGCTAAAGGAAATGGCACAGAAGACATTGTTTTTGTCTTCCCTTTAGCTGAGTATTTTGGGAGGAGGGGTGATAGCATATTATTGAGTTCCCATTTTTTTTATTACCTTAAATCTTTTGACTTTTAAGAATTTACCTCAACCTTTACATTAAAATGTGATAGTTTCATATCTGTTAATAAATTCTGGTGAATTGCCAGCCTCACAATTCTGAGGCAGCTGTCCTTAGACATGTGCCTGGTTTGCACAAATAATACTCAGCCATATCCCCCATATCACAATGATCATGCACACTTGAAAGGTTACATCTATTATTAACTGTATGGAAACCACGAGAGAGTTTAAGCCAGCTCTCACATCAGTGTACTACTTGTGAGCCTGATTTGCAACATAAGGAGGTGGTCAGTGCCTGACAACATTGCCACATTGAAATCTCAGCCCTTTAGATCTGACTTTATTCTCAGCAGTATCCAGAGACAGAGAACTGCCATGAACACTTCAATATTCCATCCTTAGGAAAAGACTTCTGAATTTTTACTTTATAAGGCTTTCTCTAGCCTCAGGTAAATGAACTAATTCATTTCCAGGGAGGAAGTGTATTTTTAAACCTTGCCTGCTGATGCTGCAGTTTGGTAGGGTGTGCTTCATAGAACGGTTGTTTGTCCTAAAACCAAAAAATAACCAGTGGTGCTGCTGAAGTGATGAGGGACACTACTCACACATATCTCCACTCAGAGCAACAGTGAAACCCCGAGAAATCCAGGAAGAATGAGAACTCTCTACCTGTGCTTGCCTGCTCACTGGATGACTTGTTTGGTACATCAGTTTAATCCAATGGGTGCCATCAAGGCCTCCAGCCAACTCCTCCAACCAATTCATCTGCACTTGCAAATAAACCACGTTCACTTTTTCAGCTTCACCAGTTCCAGCAGTACAGTGAGCAACCCAAGAGTTATGTGCACACAGCATGGAGAGAACTCTTATATCAGGAATGTGAGAAAATGAAATGACTCTTCAAGCTCCACTACAATTCAAATACTTTTAACACAAAAATATGCTCAGACCATCACAGATGAGAAAAGCTGCACCAGGGACTAGTTTGGGCAAGGGCTTAGATTTAAAAGGCTTCAATTTTCTTAAAATAATGATCAATCAGTTCTCCAGCAAAGGCAAGAACACTGTTTATTGTTCCCTTTGTCTGCTACAGTCTCATAAAGACTTCAAACTGTAATCTTTGACTTGCTTTGTCAAAGAAAATCCCACAGACACAGAAATAAGAGACCATCAGATGCCAACCCCTTTTATTAGCACTGTGCCTCACCCACTTGGTTATCCACACATGCAGCAGAACTACGCAGCCCTTCTTGCCTGGCTCTTACATTATCTTTTGTAATGGCAAATTGCTGTGCCCCTCAGCTACAATAAATCCAGGCAGTTTTTCTTTTCAAGACAGGTACCTTGAAAATTACAAGGCCCGGATGTAAAGCAGAAAAGGCAAAAAAAATTTTTCTTTTCCTTTAGCTTGTGCTGACGTCATTCTAGAGACCTCACTGTTAGTAACTGGGCATTTGCACCATTATGAGAGCAGAATCCATCTCCCAAGGACAGGTTTTATTGTAGCAAACTGGTTTTACTCTAGGAATCTGGTCTATAAAGTCCTTCCCTTGGTATATTTACATGGCTATAAGCAAGTCAGAACATCTTTCTGAAAAGTGAATTGCAGCCAGCAAAAACACAGCCCTAGGCTGATGCTGAAGTGGGCAGGATTTTAAAACTTTCTGCAGCAGTTAGTGGTTAGGCATCTAACAACACCCCACCCTCCTGCCCCAGGCAAGAGAGAATACACAGACAGTGCAGAGTGTACTTCATGCATCAGGATACAGCACTTGGCTTTAAACAAGATCAACAGACTTCAGAAAAATGAGAGAAGGGGATAATACATATGTGCCGTAAGATCTAGTATGTTGACTAACATCCCAGTTACTCACTGGCAATGTTTAGGGGGAAAAAGCCTGGCTATTATGTCCGGCAAACTGTTACTGGAAGTTTTGTGATGCTCCTGACACACTGGAAGAGAAGAACCCATAAAGGTCAAGCTGGAGTTTCTAAACTCAAAGCCAGTATCCTGTACTATTACTTTCCATTTTGGGTTTGCTACTACAGATGATGCCCATAGGGGAATTAAATGTCCTTGTCCTGAGAGTGCTGATGTGTCAGCCCCAGTGCTCTTCTGGTACCACAGGATTACTGAGAGGGTACACGGATAATACCTTTCAACTGTGCAGACAAACTGGTGTACACTCAGAAGAAAAATAATCTGATCACTAAAATGTCATCACATAAATACCAAAGAAAATAAAACCAAGGAGCACATTTTCCTGTTGGTTCCTTGGGGAAATTAATTTCTCTGAAGAGAAGTGGTATGTTCAGCAAACAGAGATCAATAATTTTATTACCCAGCACACAATTTCCAATGCTTTTTTAAAATTTATTTTGCTTACCCCAAATTATTCTAATCACAAAAGGAATAAAAGAAATCAAACAATAGCATTATAGTGATAATAAACACCATTGCAATGAACATGCTACCATGTGCACATACTGGTGAGCTTAGCTGAACAGCATAAGAAACACTCTGCAGTGTGCCATACACATGCCAGTATCAATAACATATGGATAGCCTGTTTTCAAGGGAAACAGATGTGCAGTTTTTGAGAAGAAAGATTCAGTCTGACTCCAGTTTGCCGTCATTAAATAGAGGATAACATGATATCCAACACTATTGGGTTTTTGCAATAAAAATACTGGACAGTCACTGGATAGCACCTGATGACACTCAAGTTCCCAGTTCCATCAGGAGCCTCCAGCCAAGAGGGCGAGTCATGGTTTTGCAGTACTGTGTAAACACCAGGTAAATTCACAGGTAAATGGAGTAAACACAGCTAAACACTAAATACCAACCTGAACAGGATCTTTTCCTAGAGTCATGACCCATCAGTGAATACTGATGACAATATTTCCTTTCCTCTACTCTAGATGTAGTACACTAAACTCATGCATCCAACATGTGGCACCATCCTTCTATATTCCCAATCCTAAACAATCTGTAATCCCACTTGGGGTGGGGCACATGGGCGTTGCTCTAATTAAGAGCAATGATAATGCACAGGATGACTTCTTCATGTGTTATGTTCCTGTAAAACCTTACTGGAATCTGACTTGGCAAATGATCTAAAATCTCAGACTTTCTGTTGTTCTTGTGCAACTCATCTGTTAACATGTCTGTACAACAGAGCATGAGTAATTTAAAGCAGGGACCATCCTTGAAATTGAAGGAAATACCCTGTGAACTTGGAGACATGCCATCTCAAAGCTCCAGAGTATCTGAGATCCAGCCCTCTTGATAAATTTGCAGAAGTTCTATTAGCACTTTCACCGTTGTGCTCATTTTTAACATATTAAAAATTAAAATATTTGTGACATTAAATTAGCCGAAGGTTTAAAAAAACAAACCCAAAACCCCAAAAAGGGGCAGGTTTAAAAAATACATCCAAACTGCCTCAACACTTGAGCTATCATGCAACAGGGGTTTTTTTTGCTAGATGTTTACAAAAGATGATACAACATCACATAATGTAAATTCCCACATTTGCTACTGAAAATATTATTTCTAAATCAATTTCACTCACAGATAAAATCTTATATAAGGAGTAACCAAAAGGTCTCAAGTTCTGAGATTTCCCAACACAACTTGTTGTAGAAGGTCTTTGAATGCTTTGATACTTTCTATGGTAGGAGAGCAAAAGGTTGCTATCATTCCTATCAAAATCTGTTTGAAGTGAGTAAATCTATGTATATTAATGGTCAAAAACCAGCAACTGCTAACGTGTTATCACACCTACACTCAGTGCTTACTCACCTCTCAGCTCAAGACTGTCTCTGGTCTCAATACAGATGGGAGTTACACAAGGTGAAAAGAAAACAGAGCATCCTCATTTGTAGCTGTGAGGAGGAACCGGGCAGGAAATTAATGCAGTTCTGACACACAAGCTAAGGACATGATCCAGCGAGAGCATGTGGGCGCCTGCACTCCACGTGCAGCTCTCAGCACTGCTGCGTGAGGCATCCATGTGCAGCTTGGGGCACTTCTGCTGTGGGCAGTGCGGGAGGAACCACTGCGACATCATCCCTGAGGGCTGGGAGCTGTCACTGTTACGGCTTCCACAGCTCTATTTGTCAGCCCTGACAGTTATATTTGAAAAACATTTTGTACAAATCAGTTTTGAGGAAAGTAAATCCACGTGGGGAAGCCGGGTGTGCAGCTGATAGAGACAGAATGATCACTCTTGCCTCAGCAGCGCCTTTGAGCATCAGGGAACTCTCTAAGCCTGAACTGCACAGTGCAGCCACAGCTGGGATTGTTCCTTGTCAAGGTCACAATCTCCCTTCTTCATTTTCTCTTAGTTCCCACAACCACATCACTGCTGCTCAGGTCACACAACTCCCAGTGCATTCCTCAGTTACACTTTTTCCTCTTATGTGAGGACACAGTGCCTGGGATAAAAGCAATAGCAGCTTGAGGTGGATAGTTGTGGTTTCCTTGCCTGTGAGAAAAGGCAGGGCTTGCTGTGCCATCCGTGGTGGTGAGAGCTCCATGCTGAGGCAGAAGCTCCCATCTCTGGCACAGGGATACTTGCAGGAACACTTACAGCCTCAAGCTACACCAGGGAAGGTTTAAGTAGGTCATTACAAAAAATTTCTTCACAGAAATGGTGACTGGAACTGGAACAGACTGCCCAGGGAGGTGGTGGAGTCACTGCCCCGGATGTGTTTAGACTGAACGTGGCACCTGGTGCCATGGTCTAGTTGAGAGGGTGGCGTTGGGTCATACGTTGGATTCGATTATTTTAATGGCCTTTTGCAGCCTTACTGATTTTGTGAGGCAGCACCTGGCCTTGGCCCAGACCCCAGATATGGGGGGGCGGGCCCACGCTGGCCTAAGGGACATAGCAACGCCAAGCATGCCCAGATGCAACGAGAGAATCTACGAAGACCCCGGGGATGCGTTCCCCGCCCGCAAGGTCGGGATCGGCACCATGAAAGGACTGGGATCGCGAGTTCCCTGAGGCTCCGGGCTCCCCCGCCCTCAGCCCCTCCCCCTGCGCGCAGGCGCGAACAGCTCGCACCGCCCGAGCACGCGCGGCGCGCATGCGCGGGGCCGCCCCGCCCCGGCCGCGGGAGGTTGAAGCGTGTGAGGGGAGCGAGAGGCGGAGGGCAGTGCTGTCGGGCTCCTTCCTCCTTCACCCGCTCCTGGGGGGTTTGTGCTCCCCGAGGGACCTCTAGGCGCTGCTCAGCCCTGCGGGTCGGCGCTGTGGCTGCGGTTTTGGGGTGCATCACCCCGGAACGAGCTCCACGGGTCTGTGGCCCTGCTTATGGGCTACCCAGCCTTCTCTGCGGGGTGGGAAAGTAGCAAGGGGAAAGCTGTGTTGAGTGTTAATAGAGCCTTTTGTTGCTTGCTGAGAAAGTAGAAGGAGTGAGTGCTGTTATATAACGTAGCTATAATCAGGAAAACTGAGGACATAGTCACAGACGTACCCAAAGTGCAAAAGTCAAGTAAGTACTGAAAAGCAAAATTGTCTTTTCCCCTTCTAACCCAAGTTTACTTGCTGGACGGAATTGTTTGTGTGCTGAACAGCATCACTGCTTGAATATGTCAAGGATTCTTAGGCTAAGATACTGGGAAAGGATTTTAAGTGCAGGAGATCTGTGTGAATGTGCTGCCAAGTAACAGCATTAGCAAACCAGTGGAAAAAGTATTTGTTAAACTCACGGTCATTTGAAAACGAATCTCCATTAGAAAGTAAAGGCAGAGAATCATAAGATTGTTTGGTTTTTTAAAGCTCTTAGGCTTGAAATTATTTTGCCCCTTGGAAAGATTTACTACATATTTGTGACATACAGTCTACATAAGCATGATGTAGCTTTTTCTAGGCTCTTGCTTACACCAAGAAATAATAGTATTAAACTTCCATTATGTGTAATGGGTGTTGTGGGCTTCCTGTTCAATTGATAGATTGCTAAAATACCCAATTAAGCAGACTCATTACTAAGGTCTGAGTTTTTTAAATAGAGCACTGTATGTTCTGTTTTGAACAGCTGTGGGGGGAGTGTTGACTTGTGAGATAAATAAGGACGTGTGTCCTTTGATATCGAGCCAAGAAGACCAGGGTTGCTGGGCTGTTAAGGCTTTGGCTTACTGAAGCCTGGGTATTTTTCATCTCTGAAGAGGAACCTCCTTGTGCCAGTTCTATGTTGCCCAGTTTTGGTTTGCAGGATTTTATTCTAGAGAGGCTTCTGTTTCAAAACTCCTAATTGCAATTTGCAGGTGAGCAGAGCTGTAGCTGTCGATTTTCCAGCTGCATTCTGGTCATTAGCAGGTGGTTGCCAATTGCTAAACTGAGTTAAACATTGCCAAATCGATTTGAAGTTGGTTCGTGCTGGGAGGTGTGACTTAATCATTTTAATTAAGGCACCTTTTTGAGTGAGCTGGGGATGCTTCCTGTTAATCAAAAGTTCTGCCTGTGTGAGTAATTACTTTTTTAAGCAGCATCCCCAGAAGGATCAAATGAGACTGGATTATTTTCACAGACCTGGATACCCAATTATTTTTTCTATAGAAAAGATTAATTGTTTATATGTGTGAACAACAAAAATCTTCCTGGCTCCACAGAGCTTTAGGAGTGAGGGGAAAAATCATATATAAAATTGATAGTAAAATACTTTATGGCAGTTAGTAGTGTCATGCCATACATCCTCTTAAAGAAAAGCTGTACACAAAGCAAGATGCTACTTAGCACATGAAACAGTTGTGTAACTTATGCAGATGTCTTTTTTGAACATGCCAATTAGAAAATAAGCCTCAGAATTTCATATTAGGGTTTTTTACTAATTTCTGCAGCCATGTGGCTCATATAATCAAGTGGAAATGACACCATAATTCATTCTGTCATTTAACAGAGACTGCTATTCATCTCGAGATGGAAGAATCAGTGCTGGATAAATTGCCATCTTTGTGCACAACTCCAAAGGATTCTGGGGCAGCACCTCCACAAGGGACTAGTTCAGGGAAACAGGTATGAAACTTACTACTTTTGCAATAATGTGATACTTCATAGTAACACAATGCTTGTGAAATTATCAAGGAGTCAGAAATCACTGAGATACTGCTTGCTGGAAAGCTAGAAACAGATACCTTATTCCTACAGCTACAAGGCTAAGGAATGTGCCTGTTGTATACTTTGCTCTGAAAATGCAGATGTTTGCTGTGAATACAAAGTGATGGAGCAACATAACCCAAATGCCATACTTATAAATTTAAATACGATAGAGGGTGTCTGGTGGATTTTTTGCTTGTCTGTTTCAACCTGCCATCTTCAGTTTTCTCAAATCATAGTTTTCTGGGTTGTTGTGCTTGCAGGATGACTTTTTGTGACTTCTGCCTGCAGTGGAACAGAGTACAATGCTTTCAGTTTGTATATTCTCTGTAGTACTGAGCTCTGCTTTGGTCTTATCCTGGCATGTGAAATGCTGATACTGTCACACTCAGCATCCAGATCTATGCAGGATAGGCCTGGTTTGAAATTCTGTAACTAATCACTCACTCCCATATTTTAGTGCCTTTCTATAAATAAAAATCTTAGACAAAGATTATAAAAATAGTTATTTTGAAGAAAAAATCCTTTTTTAGATGCTTGTGAAGCATCTCAAAGCATGAACAAGTCAAAATTATTGATACCTCTAATATGCTCTAGAATACAAATGTTTTGTACTAGTTCTAATACAGATGTATATGTGTGATAGGATGGAACAGCAGGAAAAACAATCTTTATCTCCATTAAACTAGAGGGGAAATTAAACTTGATAGGGCATATTTCAACTTGGCTAATTTTATTCTATTTCTTCTACACAAAGACTAGATGAGTAAGTTTGCCTCAACAGAATACAGGATTTGGTCCTAGAAAATGCGGAGCTACATCTTTCCATATTTTGCAGCTGTGTGTGTAAATACATGTGAAAGGAAGAAGTTAACTTTGTTCAAGTTTTTGAAGGCTTTACAGAGAATTAGGAAGTCTGGCTTTACAATGATAGTTAAATATTTTACATACTCTATGTAAATAATAATGATTTACATTGAATAAATAGTTAAACAAATAAGTAAACAGTTGTTTGAGATTTGATCAAAATTTAAGATTGTTCTGACCAACTGGGTTTTTTGGGTTTATTTATTTTGTTTTTTTAGCAAATGAGTGCAGCTCTGAGGGAGCGATTAAGGAAAACAAGACGTTCATTTAATGCCAATTTTACAGTGGCAAAGCGGCTCAAAATATACCCTGAAGAAAAAGACTCTGCTGGTGCTGACACAGCGTGCTTGCCAGAGACAAGTACAGACTGTTCCAGATTACAAGATGGTTCTGAAAACCTGGAAGGAAATGGTACTGGACATATGTGTTTCAAAAGTCCCTTACAGGAGAGTGATCCCTGTGGATCATCAGAGAATTCAGATGTCCTACAGCCTGATCTTGGTCAGCAGCAGTCCCTGGAAGAAAAAGTAAAGCTGGCAAAACAAGTGCAAGAGAAGGAGGAGCTACTTCGTAGGCTCAAACTGGTGAAGATGTATCGATCCAAGGTGAGGCAATACTTACTGTTTTTTTTTATTGTGTGGTGTTTGTGTATTAACGCATTTTAAAGAATATCTCCAGGTATCAAAACCCCCTTATGTCAGGAAATGATTACTTTTTTTTTTTGTTTGTCTCCATTTCAGAACAACCTGTCTGAGCTGCAGGCTTTGATAGTGAAGTGGAGAAGTAGCACCCAGCTGATGCTGTATGAGCTGCAGTCGGCCTTTTCTGCAGATGGCAAGAAAGTGAGTCTCACTCAGCTCATTGACAATTTTGGGTTAGAGGACCAGTTACTGCACTACAGCAGAACAGATGAAGATTTTGTAGATGCATAATCTACAGGTGCAGAGCTTTCTTTACACAGACACAAGAGCAGAAAAGACTGAATAAATTCTGATATGTCAGAAGTGTTGCTCAGACAATGGACTTTATGCTTTGGGGTCAGGAGGTTTTCTCCAGAGATACTTGTAAAGCTGTGTACAGTAGGCACCGTAAAAGGCGTTACTTAATGGAAAAGATCAAACTGGTGATGTTTTGGAGAATGTGGCCTAATGGCTTGGTCAGTGAATTTTTATTTAATACAAATAAAATTAAGTAATACTTTAACAGTGGAAAGTAGTCAATTTTTTTATTACTCTGTGCATGGTTACTTGTATTGAAATAAAACAAATTGTCAATTCTGTTAATGTTGGGAAGAGTTCAGTGTATTGTTTGTAGATACACCTCCATTTTACAAATGTCTTCCTGCTACCAGTCAGCCACTGAAGGCTAGTTACAGCATTTTGTGAGTTAAGTAAAGGTAACTAATTTCCATGA
Source organism: Entomyzon cyanotis (assembly GCA_024500445.1). Taxonomy (NCBI): domain Eukaryota; kingdom Metazoa; phylum Chordata; class Aves; order Passeriformes; family Meliphagidae; genus Entomyzon; species Entomyzon cyanotis. Next base: position 11,545,587 of record JAKEPQ010001000.1, on the reverse strand, counting down.
TGTTAATATTCCAAAGCTAAGATGTTCTCACTACCTTTAACTGTTACTGAGGGAAATGTGCCATAATGCAGTTGCTTTCAGGTATGGATCCAGACAGTCTCTTCAGGGCTGCTGTCTTATAAGCATGCTGCCACAGCCTGAGGTAATGGAAGGGAAGGCAAGAAAATTGAAACCAGCTTTCTATTCTCCTACTACTTCTGAGAGCCAAGGTGTTTTCTCTCTTCAAATAAATAAAAAAAACAAGGCCTTGTTTAATGGGATTGCTTCAAACACAGCATCGTAAAGCTGAATAAATCTTTACCATTTCATTCATTCTCCAATAAATACCTTTTAAAATTTTTTTTAAATCTTAACTTGAAAATACATATTTTCTCATCATGGTAACTTCTGTTTTTTTATTTTCCCTCAAATCACTGCTTCTCAAGTATAACAATACATAAATCTTAACTACTTTACAATCTCCCTGCTAGCAATCTTGTTTTCTTATTGGTTATACCTTACCTGTTTTGTTTATAGGTGCTATATCCTGTTTCCTTAATAAGGGAGTAATTTTGTAGACAGCTCCAGAGAAAGAAAATCAAAGATCATACAGACCCTTTTAACATTGATAGGGCTCATTAGACTTAAGCTTGTACCTACAACTTGCTCTTAATACTGACTGTTGCTGTCCAGAGAGAATTAATGCAGAATAACCTTTAATGCTAATCACATTTTGAGCATTAAAGCACTATTTCTTTTGCCTTGTTAGGCTTGTGCAAAAATCTGATGGGGCCTGGTGAAAGGGCCAGTTATTGTCCCTGAGATCCTTGGCACATTCGGAACTCTGATGCTTCTAGGGCCATTTCAGCAGAGAGACAAAAAGTGACCTGTAATTAGAATCCTTACAACTCCCTGCAAAAAGGGAGATGCACAGGATCACAACCGAAATAGTTTTTTCTTACAAATGTAGAATTTTTTAAGCTAAGGTCTCAAAGCTATTGATGCTCTCATGATGAAATGAGTTTAGATGTCATATGAATTTATGAAAGGAGAAAAATTGATGCACACCATGGAGCTGGGAAATAAAAAGCAGGGAAAATGCCTGAGTAGGTAGAGTGGGCTCCAGCAGCAATTAATTTTATCACAAGTTCATTATTTTTCTTAGCTGTTGTGGAGGGATCTGGCAGGAGAATGCACTGCATATCAATGTAAAGGTGGGGGAGATGCCAGTGACTATTTCAGGAGGCCAGATGCTTCCAAACCTGGTTTTCCTGTGCCTCTGCCCATGGCAGCAGCCACAGCTCCTGCTGGCTTTGGGTAATTACACCACAATAAGGCATAGCTGCTTTTGGGCCTGGGCCAGGTCAAACACATGGTCAGGACAAAGCATCTCTTCATCTGCTCAGAAACCTACACCTGTGCTATCACAAGGGTAAATTATTGAGTCAAAGCCACAGACATGAATTTTAGCAGATGCCAACTAGAGATTTCTTTACCTCTGAAAGGTTCTACAATTGCATATTGTAAACAATGGACATACAAATATACCTGTTCTATCAGGCTGCAATTTCTTGTATCCTTTTTTTTCTGTAATGAGATATATGGCTTATATAATAAAACCAGTAGAAATAAATCTCATCAACTGAAATACAGTGGGGGTAAGACTAGGTGTAAAATACACAAACCAGAAAATATGCATCTTTCAAAAGAAGTTTCTTTTAAAGGAATTACAGAAGAAATAATCTGTGGAAAGAAAAATTCAAGGAGAAAAATCAGCTGTCAAAACTCTTTTCCTTAGATAAGACCATGGTATTATACATCTACCTGGACTCTGATTTTTAAACATGATGGAGTGTTCTTGGTTTCTGAATTTCAGCTTCTGACTGAAGAATTGCAAGCTCTTTTTCATGTTCCCTTATAAGGTTCCGTAGATATTTTTGCTTCAAAATCTCTTGGTAACGCTGCCTTGTGATCTTTGCAGACATATCCCGTGTGTCTGCATAAAACAGAGTATTAGTGTTAGCCTGTGCTCATAGGGGATGTGCAGTCTATATTTATATTGGCTCTGTCCTGGGGTTATTCCAAGTTCTGTATAAAATAGGCAAGGATTTCAAAAAAGTTTGGCTTAAGAGCCCTTATAGTACTGAATAAAGCAAAATATTTCAAAAAGGCACTGGGCATGCTTTCTTAAGTTTCTAGCAAGTGCCCCCTGTTTTCCACTAGTGGAAAGATCTCTATAGTTTTCCTGAGTACCATTCTCAGCTCCACACTACTTCCTCTGTTCTCTTGGAAGGGTGGAAAGAAGCCCACTGAGCAGCTCTCAGGAAAATGAAAGCATGTGTGACCTAATGAAATTATTAATGACTATAATATTTTGACTTGAATTGTTTTAGGAATTTAGTCAATTAGCTTTGGTTGCAAGAGCTAGTCTCCAGGTACACTCTTCAGTAACCATGTTAGGTTTTGGCAGGAAGAACATTGCTCATTGTGCACATACAGTTACAGACAGGCATTCCTTGCCCCTCAGCTGATGGAGAACAGCACTGTCCAGCCTTGAAGTTATTTTCTGAACATTCTTTGCTTGTGCCTTAAAGTGCCTCACTGGACTCACCAGCTGCCTCAAAGATATGCATCCTTTCTGACACAGAGATAAGCATTTCCTTCAGCTGCAGGCTGAGCTCGTAGTTTTCTTGCTCTTTTATACGGATGCGCTTCTTCAGCTCTCTGACTTTCTTCTGATGGTTTTTCACATTCTTTTTGTGCAACTGAACATTTTGAAATTAAGAAAGCAAATATGTGAGGTCATACAAAAACTGTTCAGACAAACTTACGATGAAAACTATAATCTTAAGGACTGTGTTGTAGCTTGATAAACCTTTGTGTACATTGATTTGACTAGTAGCTTTACTTTGTAAAGTGTCTTTCACACACTGTATCCCAGTATGTTTATGGAGTTCTAACAGAAGGAGCAGCCAAGGAATAAAGAGGTATAGGTCAGGAAGAGAGACATATTAAAGAGAGACATATTAAAGATAAAACTTGAAAGGCAAAGGGAAAAACAGAAGTCAGTGGAATCAGGGAGCTAAAGACATGCTCTTGGCTGCTGGGAGCTGCTCAAGCTGATGGATGGGCTGTAAAGGGACAAGATAAATACTAAAGCTTGATGAGGAAGAGGAGGCTGATGCCAACTAGCACAACTTGGAAAATATCCAGTGGAATCACGTAAAAACAAGGTCATAATTTGAATGATGAAATAAATGAGGGAGCCAGGAAATCAGATTGTTGTGTCTCTGTTATTTTGAATGCAGGGGGTAGGGATACTGTGAACAGGCTGGTGCTCCTGGGGAGAAACATTAAACAGTGAAGACTGAAAGAATGCTTCATCAGAAATGGAAGAGTGACTTTTATAGGCAGTGCTGTGTAAGAAGTGATTAGCAAATCTGCATTCAGAAGTTCAGGATAGGAAAGTATTTAATTCCAGTAACAGAAGAAGTAGATTTCTCTCCATAGGCTTGATCTCTGCAGCAATCCATGTATAATGACTGCTTCCAAACACTAGAGAACTGCTGCTGCGGACAGCACAGCTCGAGTTGAAACTATTGAAAGTCAGATGGACAAATACATGAAGGTATATATATATATATATATCAGCTGTGTGTGCTATTACGGCTGTACTCAATCAGTCCTTGAGTTAGCATGCCTATATCAATTGCACTTACTATTTCAAACACCTCTTGCTAGTGAAGGCAAGGAGCTGCATTTAAACTAAGGGTGTGTCTCTCAAACGTGGTGGTTCACTTAGGATTTACCTTTTCCATGACGCAAAGACTCTCCTCCATCCCTGCTAAGTGCTGAGTGATGTGGGTATCATAGTTATGCACGGTTAAGAACTGAAGAAATAAAGCCAGAAAGAAATGATCTTATGCCTGTTCATTCTCAATAATTCCACCCTTCTATAAAGCAAATCATACTACGTGAAACCCAAAAATAAGAATTCTGCAGTGGTAAGGCTTACTACTGATCATAAATGGACATTGTAAGGATATTCTTGGATGCTGTATGAGTACTAGACTGTGCAGCTGTTAAAAGGGATGTTACCTATTATATGTCTATAATGGAAACAAGGGTCAAACAAGTATGCTGAGATTGTCAAAAAACCCCAACTATAATTTTGCTTGTAACGTAATTTAAGCTAACACAGCTGCAGGCCTAAGTCTGTCTTTGGGCTAGAGAGGAAAATTATTTTTTTCTGTCTAGTAGCTTCCTAGTCATTCTTACTTCTTTTATTGTTCTATCTGCATGGTAATTGAGATTTCAGAGAATTTATTTTTTTTTTTCTTGAGCACACTGCTACTAAAATACCTCTTTATCAAATGACAAATGGTAAACCCTGTAATGTTTTATGGATCTATAATGAGCAGTAGACATGTTTCTGCAGATGTAGATTCATCCTTCCAGAGTACTGTCCCACCAAAGTAACAGAATTCTGTGGACTATTCTAGTTAGAGGAGGAGAAACAGGAAAGACCCAGAAGGCTTCTTGCCTACATGATTAAACTTCTTTCACTCACTGCTTCATTAACAGCCCTCATTCCAGATAGTCTCAGGTCCTTACCCACACACATTTATCTAAGCCATCCTTCTTTCCATTCCTATTGTTGGGGTATCTGTTGCCTCTCTTTCCCACTAACCCCATATTTCTACTCAAACAGTGATATAAGTCAAGCCCCTCAGGCCATCTAAATTCTGATTAAACTGGTAAATGCCTTTGCTATGGGCAGTTTAGCTCTTTCTGAAGGGCAAGAGTTCTGCTTGTCAGTTTAATGAAGTCTGAGCTAACAGCAACACTGGTGATAAATTTGCCACAAGAATTTTTCAGTGTGTTGTCACATCACCTCTTTGAAAAGCTGTTCTGTTGGTTGGTGTTAGTCATGAAAGTCCTGTGGCTGTGATTCAGAACAAGCATTTTGGAGAGCAGCAAAACAAATGAAGGTTAAGCAAAATATATGTTTTGAATTTTCTTTTAATGTTTTGATCAAATTACATTATCCTTACTTGGTGCCCAACACTTCTCTTTTCCTCTGTGCTTTACAGCTGTCCCCACTGCTGTATCTCCAGCCTACCCATCCTCCAACATCCCTTACTCCAAACCTTTATGCCACCCACATCACCACCACAATACTATCAGATTTCCCTGCCGTCCTCTACATCCCACACTGCAGTACCCTCAGGCTTTCCCTACAACTTTTCTTCCTCCTCCTTTCTTCCCCCAGTGGTATCCTTGGCTGTCTCCCACAACCTTTACCCATGTTTCCTGGCCTGCCAGCTGGGTTTGTTCAAAGCTGTGTAGGTGCTGACATGCTGGCCGGCTACCCCCTCTTGCCTGCCAGGCATGGCAATTAAATTCCCTGTTCTGCTGCTGGACCAGCAAATGGCAGTGAGAAGGTGGGACTCAGTGAGGCTCTGCAGGAACGCTCAGTCTCTGCATAGAGCAAAAGTTACAGTATTTCTCTGCGATACCAGATGGGGGCACCTCAGACCTTTCTCTCAAAAAGGATGCTGCTCGATTTAAAAGATCTGTTCCTTGTGGCTGCAAAATCCTGATTCCTTATTCAGTGCCAATTTTGAAACACTAAGAGTTAGGGCTAATGTTGCCTTAATTTGCACTTGAACATCCCAGAGAATTTTATCACTGCTCAATCTCATGAGTAAAACTTCCCTTTGAAAGCTGCATTGTTGACCTATTAGGAATCAAGTTTCTCTGGTAGTAAGAGACTTCTGAGGTTTAATATAAATTATCTTTCTTACAAGTATAGGCAGCATAATTTTCTGCAGTCAAAATATAAATTAGAGAAAGCAACTCACAAGCTGGCAATCTTTTGAAATAGGCATTATTACAATATCCCGAGCCTTCTCTTTCAGATCTCGTATCAGCATTTTCATTTTCTTGTGTTCCCATTCCAGCTGTATTATCCCCTTAGAGAAGTCTTTAAATTCTACCATGGCAGTAATTTTTTTTTCTCCTTGATCCTAAAAAATAGATCAATCTTAATTAACACACTTTACAGATTATGGCATAATTGTTTGCAACAAGATGGGCAAGCTTCCAAAGTCATAATTTTAGTCAGTTAAATATGCTATACTGCAGTCTCTTTCCAGACTTTGCTCCAGATGGTTATCTTTTAAGGAAGTTTGTACTCTTTTGTGCTCTGTGTCACAGCCTTGGATCATAGAAATAGATGAAGAAAATGACAACTAACCTCTCCCTCCACCTATCTTATAAAAGAATGGAAAGGCATTTTAGGTCTACAAAATACAAGCTTGCTATGTTTAAGGTATTTTGCAGTTGTTACTGAAGGCTTTGTGCAGTATCAATAAAAGGCAATTTTTGTACAGCTAGAATGCCTAAAAAAAGACCATTTCAAGAAGGTATGAAAAACTGTTTTAAGTATCATCACCAATTTCACCTTACATTAAAAACTGTAATAATTTTTTAAATTTAATGTGAGCTACTATTCAAATGCTTTTTAACATGGCTGTAAGTTTGCCTCGAGGGAATTTTTGGGCTGGTGCTCAGGATATTAACATTTTTTATTTACAATGTGTGTGTAAGTGATGGTAAGTGTCTAAAGACTGTTGCCATTTCATTGATCTGAATTGTATTGATCAAACATCAAGAAAGCAGTCTGCACTGCAATCTTTACATCATGAGAAGAGACATTAGAGAATTCTTAATAGCTTCTAGATTACAATTGAGCCTGCTGGTGTGTTGTAATGAATTGAAACTAGATGTCAAACTGGAGAAAAAGCAGAGCCCCTGAAGGACACTACATTTGTTTAAAAAACTTAAATTTCTTTCAGATAATGTAAATTACCGCAAGAGTGCAATTCAGTTCTTCAACAACACTCCTATTAATGAGAATAGCATCACTGTACTCTGGGATCTCAGTATTTTCCAATTCCACCTGCCCTTGTTTTAGCAACAACTGGACAGTCACATTCTGCTCAAGCTTCATCTTCTCCTCTTTCAACCTAAGATGGCAGAAAATAAAAACAGAGTTTAGTGATTTCAACAGGATTATATAAATCCTCCCATGATTGTCAATGTTTATATTTATTAGTGGTAGGTGGTGTGTTCATATAGGGCTTACTCTTTGACAGCCTGTGTTCTGTTTGCTGCTAAAGTGACTACAAAATCTGCAATTTATAGTATATGTATACAGAAAGTTTTCAACCACTGGGATTTGTTCTTGAAGGATAATGAATGTGAAAATTATGTTATGTACATGAGAAAATGAAATATTGCACATCGAAGCAGCAATGAAACATAGATAAGAGTGCTGGAGAATAGAGATGCGTAATTTTGTTTGTAACTTTTAGTTCTATGTTAGTGGGGTATTAAAGATCAGCTGAACATAGGAAAAGATACAAAATTACCAAGTGAGTTCTTGGAAAATGTTCTGTAATTCTAACTTCATCTTGTCATTTTCATCCGTTCTTCTCCGGAGAGAGGCCTGCATCTTTGCCAGTGCTTTGGCGTTCCACTTCACCTAAGCAAGCAACATTGTGACATTCCCAACTTTTTCAACTTTGTCAGTATGTCAGGGTAAGCCTCTTCAAGGACAGAGAAGACAAGTTCTTAAGAAGATATATGTATATGTAAATATGCAGCCCGGCATTTTGAGAATCTCAGTACAGCATATGAGACATAAAGGTTACAATCCCTATACTCTGCTCAGAAAACTATTTGTTCATGTATGCATAGTTTATTCACATGAAAGGAAATCGTATTTGCTTCTCTTTTGGTCAAATTTTATGTATCTTTGCCACTGGATAATTCTGATTTACGCATTCATGCTTTTATAATAAACAAATACATTTCCAGAAACACCTTTTGTTAAGAATTTTTCTTTATATTCTAGAAAAATTCTGGAATGCATTGGTGCAATTGTAGAATGCTAATGGGAGAGGGAAACTTCAACAGATAATGGAAATCAAATACCTTACAGGTTTTTTTTTAAAATATGGATAGAGAAAAGGGAAATTATACTTTTTATTTTAATTAAACCAAATCAAGGTCACAATCATTCTGATCAAATCCATCCATATTAATATGCTAATCTTTCCTCTGAAGAACAACTACAACTAGAACTAGAGAACAGGTTTCCCTGTTATTCTGAATTGAATGTGGCCAGAAGAAACTTTTAAAGGCCAATGGAGTTTATGTTTCCTGAATTGTTATTTCACCACTAGCTTGACCCTACATGAGAACTCCACTAAAGTTTAAGACTCAAAAGTATCAAGAAGTATATGATCAAAATAAAGAATTTTACATACCAGCTCCTCACTCTCCATTTTATGTCGCCTAGCTAGGCAAAAACGTTCCCACATAGACTGGTCTAAGCCACTAGGCATGTGCTTAGGACTATCCAGTTCATCCATGGCTTTCATTAAAAGGGAAAGTGCTTCTTGGTAATCCTCAGGTGAGCCACTCACATAGGGGTTAGCTGTGTCAATAAGAGTTTCTGTCCTTGGGGTCCTAGTGCACACACAGAGCACAAGACAGGATGAACTCTGTATTTGCTCTTGCATAGAAGAATGTCACAAACAACTAAGAACATTTTATACTCTCAAGCTCTTGCAAAGAGCAAATAGATAAGACTTCACAAAATAAGAATATTGTCTTGGAACCTGATGATTGTTTAAATTGCATTTAAAATCTATTTTGTGGAGTGAATGAGGAAATGTAAATATTCAAAACAGCAAATGTTAGTGTGATTAGTGTGAAATCAGCTATTGTAAATTATCCAATAAAAAGCAGGGACAATAATTTAGACTACTAGAATAATTAGTATTCTCATTCTTGACTCATGAGAAATACTAGTGTTTAAACAATGGAATCAGAGGGGATCTTACTCTGGTCGATCCATGTAAAGTTGGAAAAGTTCATCAAGGAGATCATCAGGTATATCAGCAAACTCCTTTATAAAACCATGTTCCAAGTTCTGGGTGGGGAAGAAAGAAAGCTTTCTTGTTACCACAATATATTTTTCTTAAAAAAGCACCAACCTGCCCATACCAGAAATACAGGATACAGTGCTTTTCCAAGTGCTCCCAAACTTCATGAGAATCTGCACTATTTCATAAATTCTTCTGTGCACACACTGTCCTTTACTGCTTAATTTCATTTATCAGTGAGTTGACCAGAACTCTTGCTTACAGAGAAGCACATTCTTCTCATTATCAAGAAAGAACATTAACTTTTAACTTCTGAACCTCCTTGTGTTTCAGGACTCTTACCTTCTCTTCATGTATTGCGTCTCTATAGGGGCCTGCGTAAGCCTCAACACCATGTTTTGCAGTCAGGATGTTTCTGGCACCCTTGACCTATAGCAAAAGCAAAAGATTTCAGGAATGAAACTCAGCCAGCAGAAGCACTGAATGGCTATTCACATACTGATGAAGCTGACACTTCTTTATTTCTAGAGAAAACCTTATGGGCTATTTTTAGTTACCATATGGTGCCTTCTTCAGGGGTCACCTGTAGATACTGCTAGAAGATGAAGAGCTGTGAAATTAAACTAGGCTGCTGCTTAAGAATGTAAGAAATTTGTGTCAGAAATACTTATAAGCCTCTTGAAACAGTGAATGTAAGGACATATGTTGATACTTTTTTTTCTATAGAGATTTCCTTTAGCTTTCATGTCATCTCAGGTAAGACATTTCAAAAAATCTCAAATGTTCTTCAGAGGAGAGTTCTTCATTCATGGCACAGTTCTGCTATGTGCCAGGACACTTAAGTCATCTGTTTCATTGAGGCTGTTAAATGCTAATACTCTGCTGGGGAGACCATTTTGTTGTATTTGACAGTTTCCAGTGACCAAAAGTTGTACCAGGGGGACCATTTAGAAAAGGAAAAAAAAAAAGTATTTTGAAATACTTTCAAAGTAAGCTGGTATACACTTGGCCTCAGAAGGCTTTAAAACTAGTCCCACCAATTCAGTGGGAAGGGCAAGATGCCAGCCTTGGAATCCCTCCCTGCAGCTTTCAGACAAAGGGCTACTGGCAGCTCCCAACATGGTGCTCTGCACAGGCTGAGCAGGAGATCTGGCATGTGGAGGCAGCGGTATATTATCTGTGGAGTCAAGAACAGCTCCATGAAGACCAAGTGGGCAAATGAGATCCTATTGTCCCAAGAGCCAGAAACAACCTGTAGACTACTACAGTAAGAAACTTGTATTGAAACCCAGACCTACTACTGTGCTCTCCAGTTCTTTTTTGACTTCTGTAGGATTTGACAGGGGTGGGTAAACTCCTCAGGAGATTAAATTGGTTGATAAAACTATAAACACTTTGTACTCCGTTGTATGTTCTGCTTCCATGGTCATCATCTCTCTGTCTATGCTTTGAACTGGCAACACATGTCTGCATGGCCCTGGCCTGCACTGGACATCTCAGTGAAAAATGTGATGGCATTACACATTCTTTTGTGCATCTTCCTGTCATAAATCCATCATAATTGGTACTTGGAGCTTGATACCGGGTACTAAAGAATATTATATGTAGCCAACACATACCAGCATGCCCTTCTGAATGTATGAAGTTATACCAAAGAACTCCATATGAACCAAGCTGAGTATCTATTAAGAAAATTAGATGTATTTATAATTTATGTCACTTGTATAAGTAAAAAAAAAAAATCAATGATCCTGTAAATTGTCAGGAAGTCCTTTATGGCAAGATTTTGATTTGGAAAGAGCAGACTTCACATGAAACTGTACTGTAAACATTACATTACTCCTAACAACAGCATTCCAAATGACAACTTACTTTTTCTTTCTTCTTTTTTGTAAGGAATTTATGAAGTCCAGCATTTCTGGTGTCCAACTCTTCATCCAACAGTAATGCGTAAGTGAGGTTGAGTATTTTGAGTTCTTCCTGTGAAATGATTGTAATAAAAAAATGTTAACATTTCTGCTGCACAGAGGCAGACATGAAAAACTAATGCTTTTTGCAATACCTGGTAGATGGCCATCTGTGATTTCAGTTTCTTTTCAGAGAGTTTGCAGACAATCTCATCAAAATTTTGTGTTGTTTCCTTGATGAAAGTTTCAAGTTTCTTCCATTCCTCTCTCAGAAACTGGGGAAGGGAAGGACAAGAGCAGCAATATTATATCTGGAGGAACAAGTAATTTCTGATGTCTCTCTCTCTATATATATATGAGATGATAAAGAATGGACAATATGGAACTGTATAATTCAGCCAAAAGGCCACAGAAATTACTTGTTTAGAAAGGTCTGCTGGGCTACCATTGTTGTTCCAATACCACTTTGAAGAATAAAAATAATTGTATTATTTTTTTATTGCATCAGCAACTCTGGGAATGGAACCTGAAAAACATTTTAGAAATACTGGTCCATTTGTGAAAGAAAGTAACCTTCTTAGGATATCACAAGTTTTTGCCCATAGTAATTGTTAAAAGTGGAGACTGCCTAATTCTACTGTCTAAGCTAGGATTTATTTAATAAGCCACATGATCTTTGATGATCATTTATTCTTAGTTTATCCCATTTATTAGTATTCATTTTTAGAAGTTCCTTCTGAGAAAGATCAGAAGGTTTGGTCATGAGCACTTTGAACAAACGCATCCTTTCTTCATTTTAATTTACCTCTCTATATTCTTCTTTTCCTTCATTCAGTTCCTTGACATTTTTCTCATATTCTTCAAATATTTTCTTTTCTTCTTCAGTCCAAAGATCGTCAGGTCTGGATAGAAAAGAAGGTGGAGGAATATCCTGGAAGTATTAAAGAAAAATATGCTAAAAAGCAAGCTTAACCCTACATCAGCACACTAACAAACCACAGCATGCACTAAATTTTAACAAAAGGTATTTCTTAGTAAGGTACAAGCCTTGGGTCAAAGTAACATATATATTCTGTTGCTCTGGTCTGTTACTTTCACCAGTAATTTTAGTGTATATATATTGTGCTAGATTCACTTACTGACTTACAGGAATTCACTGCTGGACCTTATAAAATACAAGTATTTAGAACTCAAATATTACTGTCTGTATAAGGTTTGCCACATTTGCTGTTTCAGAACCCAAAATCTATCTCCATGCTAACATAAACTTCTAAGTGGAGTCCTAATTTTCCAAAACAGATTGATTTCAGAGGAGGACTTGGGTCTGCCCTACACTTTTATTGTGGCACTTCTTCAAATCCATTCCTTCCTCTACTACTGTACTATCTATATTTGCTGAGTTAAATGAAATACAGTGTTTTTCTGTAAGATTACAGTCATGGATAATAGACCCTTCCTCCAGCAATATAGTTGTTATAATGGTAATGTATTACATGGATGTAATGACAATACATTAAACAGATGATCCTACAGTATTCCACTGTGATAGGAACAGGTGTTGATGGGTAAATCATACACAGGCAGTAGAATCTTGTGGTCTTTTTTTGTGTATGCTCTCTTATGGAGTCTATCAGTCATAATGCAATTCTACAGCTCTCCAGGTTTATTCTGACACTGAGGTTGGAGATATTTGTGGGTTGAATTTCACATTGGCATAAGAGCCCACAAGCTTCCTAAAGGGCATGGCAGAAACACATCTCACCATCTTTAAGATGTCTTCCCTCCTGATTTCCAGCACTCCACCCATCATGTCATCAAGAGCACGCAGTCTTTCATCGTCCTAGGAACAATCACAAAAAATACTTGAAGGTACAGAAGTAAGTGTAGCAGTTACAAGTTTTGGGGATGATAAGAGTGTTCACCTCTAGATCACCCATACGATTATTCAGTATGTCACTAGTAGATCGATGCTCTTTGGGGATGTCTATGAAACATGCCAAAAGTTTCGGAGTGTTTTCTGGTAAACAGATGTTGATACACCAAATAACTTACTCGAACTACCATTTTGGCAGTTTTGGAAAGAACACATAGGCATACAGTACTACTGTGCCTCTCTTTTGGGACCAGAGCCATGTCAGTTTTTTCACATACACATTTTAAAGCCAGAGGAAAGCACTGCAGTCTTCTAGTCTGATCCCTAAAGAACATAGGCTGCTCAATCAACAAACACATATTAAGCACTCTTGATTGAGCAGTAGCATGAATTTGGACATGTATCAAGATCCCAGCCACCTGATATGGTATTTTAAACTGCCACTGAGCACATGTTTAAAAACTGTGAGCTTAACACTATATTTTCTCCTCCCAGCTGACCTATGTAGTTCTGACTGTAAATAATCAATAAGAGGGAAAGGGCACATATCATCATTACCTACCAGTTTAAATTTATTCTTCCATACTACATTACTGGAATGTTTCAATGCTGCAATAATTAAATAAGCCTAACCAGAGACAAGGGCCTGTAAAAGTGATACTACTGTAATTACCGTAGCTGCAAGAAGTCTTTCCATTTCAAGCTTAGCCAGCAATTCTATTTGCTCTATCTCCTCTTGAGTCAAGATTTTCTCAGCTTTAATCTGAAGGAAGAAAATGAGGCTTATATCAGAATTCTTTTCTCCAAATGCAATCACATGGGGACTTAGAACCTTTGGAAAAACGGTGGTCCTGGTTTTGGCTGGGATGGAGTTAATTTTCTTCCTAGTAGCTGGTGCAGTGCATCCCACAGCCTTGGGATTGGTATGTTGGTGGTGAGTAATTGTTTTTCATTTGCATCAGTTGTTTCTCCTGGGTTTTATTTCTTTTTTTATTATTTTCCTCTTAATTACATTTATGATGACGATTAAATTGCATCTGTTACGATTATGATTATTATTATTATTATATTATTGTATTTTATTTCAATTATGAAACTGTTCTAATCTCAACCCATGATTTTTCTCACTTTTACCCTCCCAGTTCTCTCCCTCACCATGGTGGGATGGGGGAGTGAGTGAGCAGCTGTGTGGTGCTTAGTTGCTGACTGGGGTTAAACCATGAAAATGGTGTAATACAAATTCTTAATGCTTTCTGTATCTCTGCTCTATGACTATATTCCACAAGATGAAAATTCTCCTTTTGAACAGCTACAAAAACTAAGTTTAACTATCCTAAAATACAAACTTCCATCACTTGCATTGATATTAGTTGTGTTTTGTGCATGCCTTTTACAGTGGGTAACATGGACTGGTGAGAGAGCAGAGAGCAATGGGAAAAGATTGACCAAACAAGAGGTAAGATCAGTGGAATATATTACATAAGAAATAAGGTGTTTCTCTGTAATTAATTAATTGAATTTGTAAGTACAGTACAAAGTATGCTCTAATACTTAGATTCTTAGTTTGAAACTACTTTGTTTCAAAATGGCACAGAGAGTAAACAGAGAAACCCTTAACTATGGAAGCAGTTTCTGAATGCCTGGTTTGAATGTCAGGAACAAGGAATTTCTACCTCATTTATGGGCATTTTAAAAAGTTTTAGCAGCAATAAATTAAGTTTATATACATTTTATTAATTTCAGACGGACTTATTTTATTGAAGGTTTCTCTCCCTAAAAAGGAAAGGTAAGAACATGAGCCAAAAAGATGATTTTCAGTAGACAGACACATCTGCTTTAAGGTTTTTCAGTACTGACACAATGTTTGGAAATGAGAAGAATTAGAGAACTGGATTTGAGTGGGTGAAACAGAAAGATGCATTTTTCAGACACCTCTGAATCCTGAACGGTGAGAGCTCGCTCTGGCATCTCATCATCTGTAAAGTCTGGCTCCCACACTTCCACTTGAAGTTCAAGCTGCGCCAAGATTTCTCCGATCTTCACGTTACTTTCTTTCACTTGTGCTATCTCCTGCTCCTTTTGTTGTACCACCATGTCAAATTCCTCATTGAAAGCAGTTTTCACTTTGTAAATGATGTCCTGGAATACCGAAAAAGGAAACAGCAGGACTGTTCAGGTCACATCCATCCATGTTTATGTACTGCTCCTCAAGCCATCAGAACCATAAATGTGTGTATTTTTGTGTGTGACAGGGAGATAAACTGGTAAAGCCTTTCTGTGAAAATCATAAGGGCAGAGTTCAAGCTTTGTTAAATGGAGTTGAGCAGATGATCTCCTTTTTTCTTTTCCCTAGAATTTTTTAATTCAGATTCTTTATTTCAGATATTTGGCATTTAAGAAAGAGTCTGAAAGAAACATACTGCTGCCAAAGCTGGATGAAAAAGTAGGCTGCCCTCTATTTACTTTTTGTGGCCCTCTTCAGCTGAAAGAAGGAGCTCCAAAGAAAAAAACCAACATGTGACTTGTAAATTTGGAGACTGTAAATCACAGGTGCAGGGAGACAGAGAAAGGATATAGTTTCCTGATGCAACCTGCAGTTTCAATATGCTTTCATGTGATCCTCTGATGCATGTAAGTAAAACGTGCCCATTAAACAAACATTAGAAAGTGATTTTTTATAAAACATCGCATACCTTATAATCATTTAAAAAAGTATATATTCTTAGTGGATAAATTCTTCTTTTAGCATAAATAATTGATCTCAACAAAGCAAAGTACAACATTGAGAGGGTAAACTATATGTCTGTCTTACTGTGTCAATGTACTAAAATGCACCATGAAAAGTATACAGATACTCTGAAATTGGATAACCAATTTCATAAAATGTTGCTCTTCCAAACCCAAGCTAGCAAATCCACAGCACTATGTGCATTTATCAGCTTTTGTCTCAGTTACTCAGAGACTGGTGCAACTCTCCATTGTTTAGTGTCACTATGTCCAAAATCTAACAGTGGCTGTGACTGCTGTGAAAACCAACAGATATGACAGTGTCACTGCAGTAAGAAAAATTTCAGAAGATGTCACCTTCAATAATATTATCTGATTGAATTTCTGCTCCCTGGTGTGCAAGTCACATTGGTGGTATAGGGTAGATATGTCCCCACCATACTGGGCACTCAGGCTTCCATTTAGCCAGTGAGATGCACCATCATCAGCCACTTTTGCTGCCTTTTCTCCATCTTCATCAGGTAAAACAGTCTCAGAGTCAACATCAAGATTTGTCTTCTGAGCCTGCAGATCACAAACATGGCAACTGTGTTACATTGGTACACGATCCAGTGTGGCATTATAAAAAGAATTCTAGAGGTTATATTCTTCAATTAAGCTCAGGGATCAAAATAATACAAGTTGAAATAATCCTATCTGGAATATTGGGTTCATTTGTAGGTTCCCCAGCACAACACATGGGAATAGAGAAGAAATTCCAGTGATAGGCCAACAATATGAGCAAAGACTTTAAACATTTAGCATGTGAGGACAGACTGAGAGAACTGGAATTGTTTAGCCTCAGGAAGGAGAAGGCTTGGGGGGTTCTTTTTCTTGTGAGGGTTGTCAAATGTGAGAAGAGGTAGCCCAGAGAGAATTTTTCACCATGGAGATATTCCAAGACTCACTGGACACAGCCTTGAGTTAATGCTATAGGAATGTTGGACTAGATAACTTCCAAAGGGCTCTTCTAACCTCAGCTGTTCTGTGATTATTTAAGACATACATTTTTTTAACAACATTTCATCTTTATTAATATTTTAAAAAAATTTTTGACAACTTCTACAGAAAGAAAATGGACCTTAGGAATGTAACTAGATAAAGAAGTGATAAGATGCCAGCTCAGACCCTCATGATCTGTATCTTAAGGTCAGCTGTCTCAGTCACCTTTAACTGGAGAATTTTCTTCACAGTTTCCAGCTCTTCTTTACTACGTTCCTTCAGTGGATAATTATTCACTTGACAATCTGTATGGAAGCACTGCTCAAATTTAAAATACAAAAACCCAAAGTAAGAAGTTCTTCAGAATGATTCTATCAGTTCATTTGTTCAATACCTCAATGCTAAACAAGGACTTCTTAGAATCAGGAATAAAACTGAGGATCAGTTAGTATGGACAATGTATTAAATACAGTTTTTAGAAATAATCTATGGATATGGTCTCTTTATTCATCTTTATCCACAGAATCAAACCAGAACTAGATTTTTTTTTTTTTGGTCTTTTACTACCCTTGGGATAATCCAGTATCATCAGTTTGATTCATATCCCTCTGTTTAAAATAGGCAAAATCAGGGTTAAATTTTGCCTTTATGTTCTGTGTAGCAGAATTCATGCAGACTGCACAAAGAAAAATATTATTTACTTCTCCTTTTAGCAATACAGTGTAAATATATTGTTTGAGATCAAGGAACTAAAGAGTTGCCTATTTGCTTATCAGCACCCATTTCCACCTTAGAAGGTAAAATCAGCCAGGCTCAGACAAAATGAACAGAATAGATTTCCCTGAGTCCTGGGAAGAGGTAAAGTTTTTCCCACACCATAAGCAAATCAGAAATGTGTTATTTTGTCCCAGTACCTTAAAGAATAAATAAACTATTGCAATAAATGTCTTAGAAAGCAGAGGTTACCTTAACTGCACGTTCTTTTACACACATAACATCCCAGCACTCATATTTGATTAAATCCTGCAAATAGCAGTGGGATAAATTCTCCATCTCAATCTCCTTCCTTGCCTTTCAAGATACAGAAGAGAAAATAACAAGATGTGGTGCAAAGTAACAAGATATGGACAATTTGCATTGAGTTTTTTGAAGGAAAACTAACAGATTAAATTAATTATCAATATTTCATCATATTAGACTATCACTTAGTTATCTTCTCCAAAAACTATACTGCATAGTACTGAAGGCATCATTTTATATGTGAAGAAAAGTATTGTAGAACTTTAACAACATGCCCAAGGCCACAGTGTGAGATTTATAGTTTCTGGCATTAAATCATATTCCAATCTGCATTGTCTGCATCAGCAGTTTCACCTGCTTCAAACAGTGACTTTAAATACTCTTCTGTTTTTCTGCTTCTCAGCAGTGAACAGCAACTTTGAGATAATCCTCTGTTTTTCACTCGTTTTTCTCCTTTCCACTGATAATTTTAAAATGTTCCCCCATTCTGTCATACCATGGCCACATCTTGTTCAGCCTCTGCTTGTGCTTTTTTCTGTCCTTCGAAATCCAGGTTGAACTCCCAGTGCTCGAGTCTCTCAATGTCTGGCACCTGCTCATTTTCATGCATCATCTTCTGAATCTGTTTTTAAAACAAGAAATAGAAAGAATAAAAAGTAATTTGAATGTGAATAGACGAAATTCTATTTTTAACACTATAGAATTTGATATCAGAGAAAATTATTTTAATTACCTGCATTTTTAACTGTCTTATGGGAAGAAACAGACAAAAAAGGAGAGGAGAGTATTTTCTATAATGGAAGGTTGTTTGACAGGCAGAAATTAGCCTGCTGAGGGGACAGATAGTTCAATATATTAGGGTGATACAAAATATTCTTTTGGAGCAAAGGAAATGGAGAAGCCGACAGTAGTTCCTGGCACTTTCAGCTTTTATCCCTGAAGAAACACATCTCTTTAATACCTGTCTGCTCAGAGTTTATGACAAAAATGTAACTGAGCACTAGAGCTCACAGCCATAAAGGAAATGCTCTTGTACACAAAACTGGGAAGCTGAGCCATTACCCTTGTAAGAAACTCACAGTTTCACGCAGCTTTTTAATTCCCATTTGTATCTCTTCCTTCTGGTTAGCAAATCTCTCAGTCTCTTCTCTCATAACCTGATATACAACAAATGTATTGTTGAAAGACAAAAAACAGGCAAGAGAAAAAAAATACTAAAGTAATCTAAAGGAACATTAGCTGTACAGAAGATGCCAGAGGGGTTAATAACTGAAATAGACACAATCCTAATTCAATAGGTGTCGCTGTTGAGCCGCTAGCTGAGGAATGACCCAGGTTCTCAGACAAGGAAAGAGAAAAGGTGTCTTTATTATTTTGATTTCCATATATATAGAGTTTTCAGAGGTCACCCAGATTGGTCAGCCAGAAACCTCCCCCTAGGCCCAATTGGCCAAACCCGAACTGACCTAATCCGGAGACGTTGTTTGCAAAACATCCAAACTTTATCTTTGTTTATGAAATGTAGCAAAATGTTCTCACGAGAAAGACCTGTGCTAGCCACAAATAGGATGATCCTTAGAATTGCACAAGAGAAAACAGATTGTATAGCCAGGTCACATTATAAACTGGTTGTACAGCAATACTGCTTAAAAAAGAGAAAATAGTAAAGAAAGACATAATTACAAGAGCAGTGCTTACAGACACATTGAACTGCATAAAGCCTTCTGCCAGAACTTTTTAATCTTTAGATTTTTCATTGTTTTCATTTTTTATTGAGTAGCCTGCTTGGTTTCTGGTAATAATCTTCTGTGCAACTGTTTGACATTTGGAATAAAAAAAGTCTGTAAGTTTCTAAAAGAAGTGAGTTTGTTACACTTTTATTTCCTTTGCCTTTTTATTTAAAATCCTTGTGTAGAAGTGGTTTTTTGGTCTTTAGAGCTCCTGTTGTGCTAGGCACCTTCTCTGATGTGTTTATAACCTTGGCCTAGGATTTCTAAAAGTCTAGGTCACAATGGTTAAAGAGAGGTCCAAATGTGAGAAAAGCTTTTGAAACTAGATCCCTTTACAGCAAATACCTTGGCACCCCAAGTGACTAATGACCCTTGAAAACTCTGGCTTTGAGTAATACTTTTTCTGTGAAAGTACCTTCTGTATTTTCTGGTCTATCCATGTTACGTCATTGGTATCTGTGACGTTTCCATCTTCTTCTGTCATCTCTACATTGGAAGATTTCCATGGTGCCTGCTGAAATTAAGGATATAAACATCTAGCTCAGGTACTTACAGACAGAGTGGATGAAAGGTAGAAATGAAATGAAAAATGGACTCACATTAGAAACACCACCAAATTAGAGAGTGTTACATTTTTGTTGTCTAACCAGTCCCCAGATTTGATCCTGCAAACCTTTTGCTATTATGCAAAGCCTTTTGACTCAAATTATTGACTGGACTAATCTCTGTAATCACTATTTTAATTGATTTCAATGGGAAAATATACAATTAGTTAACACACAATGTGTAGAGTAACATCACACTGCATGGAATGGCACATAACTTCACATGAGGAAAAACTGAGTTTCACGGAGTTTTCTGTGGCTGAGGAAATTGAGTGAAACTGAAGAGGAGAATGTCAACTTCCCACAAATATTCCATTTCTTTGATAGTACTCTTCCAAAAATTCCTATTTAATCATATTCAGCCTATCCTCACGGGTATTCTTCCACTTTAACAAGAGAATAAGTGGATTAAGGATAATTTTCATCATGTAAAATTTTAGGACAATGATCAAGCTTTTTTCCCCGCCCAAAAATAAAGAAAACACCATAAATTTCTTTACTGGAGATGATTTTGATGTGGCTTCTGGGTCAAACTTCCATTCTGCCATAGATTGTAAAACAGAATTTTCATCTGAAGTAGACTTGTTCAGTATATCATGTAGAGATTGCCAGTAAAGAGCAGCTTCCTCAACTTCAGCTTCCTCTATCTCCCTGGTAAACAGAAAAGGAACTGATGTTTTTTTTGTATATTATGGAAAAGGATGAAGTATTAAATATTCTTTATAACACAATTAATAAGCTGTTTAAATGCCTTTTCAATATTTTTGTATTCTTTTGAGTTCTAGAATTGCATCATTAAGTGAAGTCTCCACAGAAGTAAAAATTCTGAAAGATGGATTACCATATTAGAAATATTGCTCTGACAGTCATCTTTAATCTATGCATCTACCTGAACATTTCTTTTACCACAGCAAAGCTGTACTTTCAGGTGTTTCTTACTCCTAATATCTGCATTGGAATTTCCATTAAAGGTGTGATGTCTCCATATCTCTGAGTTAAAATAGTATCTCAGGAGATTATATCCCTTACATCCCCAGAGAATCCTTTCCAGAGAGCTGATTTGAGAATGATAAGAAGTATCATTATTGGTGATAATTCTCAAAAGATACTCCTGTATGTTTTGCTGCAAACAGACCCAAAGGGCAAGACTTTTCCTGAGCTAGGGAGGCCAGGCTGCCTCTAAAGATGAAAGAGATGATTTTATTTCTACCCAAGTCTTCTCCTTACTTTGAGACTAAGAAAAAGGAAGTCTAGAATCACAAGCAGATGCAAAAATTTATCTATCAGGATACAAGAAATGACACAATCAATATTAGTCTGCCACTTTATACATACTTCCACTTCAGACACACCAGGGCACAATCATTTTCACTGTTAACTAGGATGAAATTGCCATCCAGCGAAAACACCATGGATCTGATTCCCTTTCCTTGATATGAGAGACAATGCTTTTGAGCAAGTATATCCTAGGGAAGTCATAGAAGCAGTATCAGCAAATACATTTTCATAATGGAATATGTCTTTAAATTATTTTTATTATTTAACTTTTTAAAATATGTTAATGTTTTTTTATGTTTAGCTAAAAGTCAATCCAAAATGGCAATAAAAAGTATGTAAAATACTAGGATTTTTAAGTGTAAAAGGTTTGATTACATATGAGACAAGTTTGTAGTACACTGATTTTGCAGAAGATAAAGAACAGTAGCAAAATTATCTACTCTGAGATTTACTGAAGAAGGAAGTAAGTGGTTTGTATGATTGTATACACATTCATCATAAAAACAACTGTCTAGTATAATGCTATGTCAGTTCATGTTCAACATAAATTTTTCTCAAACACCTCTATTCAAGTAAGGAAAACCTTACAGTGAAGGAGAGCAATTTTTACACTTCTGTCTCATGTAAATCAAAGAAAGCCTGTGCCCAGATGCCCACCTACCAGAGAAGAAGCATTGTAGATAAACAAAACACCATCCTTGGCTGCTGCTGCCAGCCGCTGGCTGTTGGGTGATAAACAGAGCAAACCTGATCCAAACTGATTGCTAGGAATCTTCTTTGATGAAAATACTGATGAATCTTCCCAATTATTCTGCCAAACAAAAAACAAAGGTTAGCAGTAGTTCAGATGATATCTATGAAATATCTATGCCATTTTGAGAAGATTTATGAGAGGTTTGTGGGTTACTACATACATCACAGTTTAAACTGTTGCTGGATTACTGAGCTCAGGAAGTAGTGCCATGGCTGTGCTGCTGATTTGCTTCTCATCTCTGCAAAAGGGTCTGTATTCAGTGTGTCTGAGCCTGGAATTTCTTGGCTCAGAAAGGATGGGACATGTCAAGGAGGAATGCTGACCTTTAGAATTCAGCTTTTTCCCTGAGTTGACTCTTAAGCTGTGGGAGACCCATGAGCTGCAGAGAGCTGCAGTTCAGCAGCAGGCAGTGACAGTGGCTTCCTGAAGCCCCCACTGCTTCACTGTGAGGCTTTGCATCTGAGAGTCCTGGGCTCATGTTGGCTCAGTCCCTTCAGGAGCTGCATGTCCAGGTTACTCAGCACACTGCACAAACCCACAGCTCCAGCACAGAAACCACTTGGGAAGTGCCTGCAAGCTGTGTGGATTTGAAGTACCAACAGAACAGAACAAGGACATTGCTTTTGCCAGGTATCTGAGCAAGTGGTAGGATACTGAAAGTTGAGGTATGGATGGAATAGGTATTTTTAGTAGAGAGAGGGTTTCTTTAATATCCTGCTATATTAATTTCATCTATGTCTTTGTTTGCTGATATTTAACCACCACCCAAACCAAAGCAACTTCAGAGAATTACCTTTTCAGAAAGGTGGTATTTACAGATGAAAGGTGCACAGGTGCAGTAGCCATACACAATATTACCCTTCAATCTGACTGCTGAGCTCAAAGGACAATCCAGATTATACTGCTCCTTTTTCAGGGCACTAGCACTAAACATTCCTTGTTCATTCACATACTTATCATTGTCTAAAAGATTGATAAAAGAAAGGGAGAAAGAAGCATCACTACCACTAATGCAGGTGCTTTGTCTATCATGTAATTATGAAAATGATCCTCAGCAAGGAGTGAGCATGATGTGAGTTTTTAGGGAAGAGATTGGGAATTAATTACTTAGATTTACACCAACTCAGTGACTTGTGCTGATGTAGCACACTGCAGTGAAGCAGAGCAATAGCTCTACTGGCTCTAGAGAAGTACAAGAAACAATTTAACCATAGTGATTTGACAATTTGCATACACTGATTTACTCTTCTCCTTGAGTATTATGTCAACAGTGCTAATTAGTTTGCATGCAGGTTCATGTCACCATTGCCTTCACCTAGAGCTTGTTTTAGGAATCTGCCACAAGGAACACACAGCCTGGGTGGTATTAGTTAAAACACTGCAGCTCATATCTTCAAAAGGGCATTTTATTCTTTTTGGTTCCCCAATTTGAGCTTTAAAGGGACACCTGAAATTAGGACTGACAAGAAGGCTGATATGACTGGACTGAGGAAAATACATGTACCTTTCATATGTCTAAAAATAGGTACAAAAAGAAGTCCCATATTAGTGAATATTTACAGAAAATACTAACTTTGTGGAAAACTATGAAATTACTTCTTGAAAAGTTTCTAAATTTTAAGGCCTTTTAAAAATTAAATGCCAATAACTAGCAAATCTGACACTAGGCTTATTGCCCTAGAAAAAGTTAGTATATATTTAAATTCTTACCGCTTATGATTGCTGAAGACAGATAAAAAATTTCCAGTCTTGCTTGTTGGACCTCTGCTACATTCTGAAGTACCATCACTTCAACTAAGTCATTCTTTAAGTCAGAAATTACAGAAACATGGATCACTTCATCTGCCAGTACTGAAGCAGGTAAGGAACACCAATGGAAATTGTTACTGAAGCATGGTAACATTGTTTTTACTAAGATATCCTGTGACACAAAACGAGATCCCTGTTCACAATTCATCTCAGCTCAGGAGTGCTGCATGCACACAACTCCATTTGAGGCATTGGATGCTGGGAATCCTCAAGCACATTATTGTTACATTAAACAGTCAAATCTGAGTTTACCTCCAGCCTGAACTGTAGCAATTTTGAGGCTGTCTGATGATAACTGCCAGATAAAGCACAGAACACTCCTCCTCTAACAAACTATCCAGACAATGAGAACATAATCAGGCAAGTTACAGAAATTATTTAAGGAGATATAATTCTGTTTATTAAACCAATTAAAATGATAAAATCATGTGCTTTATACTTAAAATTATGGTGAAGATCTATACACATGGATGTGATCTGTAAAAATAATGGTTTTGGAAAAGTAAATTCACAAATTTCAAATATTTTTTCTGAGTTAAAATTAATCACATTTTAATCTTCACTATCAACCAGAAAAGCTGACAATTTCAGCAGTCCCCACACTAAAGATGTCTGTGGCAGAAATTCGTAACAGGAAATTACACACAACTATCATAACCTACAGTTTTTTAGTCCAAATTCTCACAAAGTTCTTTTGTTCTTTGCCACCACTACTACTTTTGTGCTGGAGCTGTGATCACTTTGTCAGCTAATCCACTCTTTTCCCTGTGAACTATATATACTCTGAAAGAAAGGTAATATTGGTACATTGGCTAACTAAAGTTACAGAGGAAAAGAAAAAATGGCAAAAACCCAAAACCAACCAAGCAACCAAAACCCCCAAAACAAAACAAAACAAAACACCCAACTCCCCCCCAAAAAAACCCCAAAAATAAGACTGGCCCAGACAAAATAGGTAGGAAGAATATGTTTATTATGTTTAGTCCTCCAAGAAAATAAGTAGAATGAAGGTAAATGGCTTAGCCTGATTGGCAAGTATTCTTAAAATGCAGAAAAAAATAGAGAAAAGAAAAAGTAATTAATGTTATTACATGTATTACCTATATATCCCAGAACTTGGAATAATTTTGATGGACGAGCATCTAGAATGAAGATGTGTCCTTCTGTAGCTCTTGCAATGAGGAACTGGCCACTCTGATCATAACTAGGAAAAATGCAAATCCAAGTAGAAATCAGTTCATTACCATCAATGAGAAAAGAGTCAAATAATTTCATTCCCATAACTTGCTGACTTCATTGAGGGCATAAACATAAATTTCAGCTTCTGGGTTTCCAGGGTTAGGGCCTGATATAAAGCCCAGTGCTATGAGTGCAATTTCTAATTGAGTGGGTGGTCAATCTAAAGATGATCATATTCCACAGCAGTCTGCATTAACAACTTTGTTAAATATTTCTTTTATATTAACTTAAAAAAAACCCCCTATTATACAGATCTTGATATTATTTTGAATAAACACGTCTTTGCATTGATTTAAGTTTGAACAAGTTGATTTCTGTATTTTTAAAGTTCTATCTTAGGCAGTTGTGAAAAGAGATACATCTGGGTCTCAAATAACAGGCAGATTTATATTAATGTTTACCGGTTCAAAATCCACTATATCTTTCGAAAAGTAGAATAAAATACTCTCAGATTTTTCAATAACTGGGGAAAAAAACAACCAATGAAAAACCCCAACCAAACAAAAAAAGCCTTTTAGATCACTAGAGCTAATTACAAGAGGACTGTTAAATTCCAGAACTTTAAGCAAATGAATAATTAATAATGGTAACAAAAATCCACCATACAAAGAGGCCAAAAGGCTTAAACTTAACTTCACAGAACCTTAAATTTATATTTCATGAGAAATAATCCTCTAATGTCAGATACGTGGAATTGTGCATAATTACTGCATATGGTGATCTTTCAGAAAGGATCTTATACATCTTCTGTGTTCAGTTAAACCTTCTTAAAATACAGATTTATTACATTTCTCTCATATAAATCCTGCTGCTACTCCTCTTGAAAACAGTTCAGAATATATTAGAAAAACATAGAAGCTGTTAAAATATTTCAATTTGTTATTTGTAGAACAAAAACCTCAATTTTTTTGTTCAACTAATACCACTGATAATAAATGTTCAACTAATACCATTGACAATAAATTGACAATATTCCTACCTACTACATACTTACTGCAAAGACAGCACTGGAAGTCTGGAAAGAAAAATGCAGTGAACAACCCGTGGAGCTTCAGCTTTGGTAACATCAAGGAAACAGATCTGACCTCCCTGGGTCCCTACAGCAACACTGTTGGAGGAGGGACAGCAAGCCATAGAAGTTGCCTAGTTTAGAAGTAAAAGATACTTAACAGTTCAACATATTTTTATAAATCATGCTATTTGTTAGTATGCAATTTCCTTTGCTATTTAAAAGTCCCTCAAATTTCAAGAAGAAACCCCAAGTGGTTTATTTAAAAACATGTTTTTAACAAAGAAAGTATTTTAAAGACATCATGAATATTTTACCTATGCTCTGTAGCTACACATCAAAAGCTAATTCTGTTCTTTCCAGAAAAAAGCAACCATTATATCCACTCTCCAGATTTTCAGTGAAAGAAGTTTCACCCAAATAAAACAGTGAGTGCACTATTATGTGTACAGCTGTTACAGAAAGGGATTTTCCCCCCTACTATGTCAGATTTCAGGATTTTAATGCATCTTAAATCAGGACAAAGCATTAACAGTTTGAAATACTTTTATCAACTCAATTCTTAAAACCTGTTTTTCATATCAGTCATTTAGCTTTTATACTCTTAAAACTTTTCTGTTACTCATTAAAAAGAAAAAAAAAGGAATACCATAAAATTTTTTTTTTTTACAAATATGTGTTTAAAGAAACATCACTAGGACATTTAGCTGAAATGTTTCCTCTGCTTTGTAGTCAAGATAAACACATGCCCTGATTAGCTCAAGGAAACATTCTGAAAGATAATCTTCTTTAAATCTCATCCATGGGTTGTTCAAAGACATTACTTAGCTTTCCTCATCCCTGGTTGATCCAAATCTGTGGAAAAATATGCTACCAATTGAAAAATACAGAAAATTTTAAGTATCAGTCATGACATAAGCTCCTGTGTACCTCAATACCAAGGTTTATCTTGCTGAGGAAAGTTCCAGCTGCCAAGGACCAAACTTGTACTTCACCTGCAATTGTTACAGACTGTTGAACAGAGAGAAACAGAGTCAAAAGAGGATGAAATAACCCAATAGTCTCAAAATTACTAGTGATCTCCTATAGAATATAAATTCAATTAATCTGAGCATAGCAGATCAAGGGTTACTAGTTTCACTTGGGATTATTTAGCTTCCCACGAAATCCAGTTGCTGCAAGGTACACATGCCTAAAGAATACTTTTAATAACTTTTGTGAATTCTAGCAACTACAGGAATGATCTTTAAGCAGAAGGAGACAATTTAGGGCAAAATATGTAAGCTTGATCAATATTAACACTCCCACTGTTCTGCCAGCAATAGAAAAACCTGCTTGTAATTTTTTTTGCATAGGAAAGGGCTTGAGGAGAAGTCTTGTTTTCTCAAGAAAAAATGATGGATATCAAAACCATACTTGAATTCTTCTTATGTCTAGGCAATTCTGTTATTCCACAGTGAAGTAAGGCTAGAGATCACTCAACCTTCACACTACTCATACACAGTCAGGTAAAATTTAGCATTCCCATGCTAATGGTGAAGAAAGAGATTCAGCCAACTTAATCAACTACGACCCCAGGTCTCCTAGGCTGGCTGCTGGAGAATTCACGGCCTGGAAATGAATTGTTGGCTAAAATATTTGTCTTTCAGGAGTAAAAGACATAATGAAAAGCAAGGAATTTCTAAGAATGGACAGGTCCATGAGTAAGACCTTCTATGTCCCTGGAGCCAGGACAGAGGTGTCTCTCAGGATGTTCCAATCTGTGCAGAATGCTGAAAAGATCAGTTGGAATTGTTGGACAACATTAGTTCTCTGAATTAAATCCATCTTTTGCTCAGCTATCTTCCTGAACAATATAAATCACACAAATCAGCAGCAGAACCAATACAACATAAATTATCCAACCTGCATTCTAGGGCAAGTTCTGACCCTTTAATAGGCTATAGCTAAATAAATGCCATTTACTTCCTTAATGAGAACTAACACAATTGCAACAAATATCAGAACAGTCCTGATTTCTTTTCATTTTGTGCCTTAGCAACATATTGGTTACCTGGAAAGAGCCACTGTTCTGTATTAGAAATAATACAATTTCTTACCACACAGTAGTCATTCCCTGGAGTAAGAAAATCAGCTGCCAGAAAACAGCTGCTGGAAGTGTCCAAGAGTTTGACAGCTTCTCCACTATGGGCAGGTTTGTAACTATAGACTGTCCCCTGACAAATAAAGAGAAATAATCCATCACTATGGAACTTTTCATTAAAAGTTTTCAAAGACTTGAACCAAAAATACCCATCTTTCTGAGCTTCACTCTTTGAAGTTTTATATTTGACTCTAACCTGAGGTAAAAAGTGCCCATTAGGATTCATCTGAATTTAGTGGATTATATTAATTTACACTATCTGAAGATGAGGTTAGTTCATTTTAGAGCAATCCAGCTAATCACATTTTCAAGAAGTTTGAGAAACATAACTTCTTGAAAATGTGATTAGCTGGATTGCTCTAAAATGAACTAACACTGATACACCCAAGCTACACTTTTCTGTCTGTGCAGGAACACATCAGGCCTGGAATTCATGCTCAGTAGGTCCATGACTTGGACGTGGGAGACCCTGAACACGTACTCAACTGTACACACACAAGGATTTCTGTTGGGAAATCTCAACATTATGTACTTTATATTCCACCATCTGTAGGAGACAATTGTTATGTGCTTCATTAAAAGCCTTTCCAATTTTCATTAAAAACACAGAATGGACTGTGTTCACCTCTGATAGAATTTGTTGACTTGTGTGATTACATTAGACATTTTGTACTAATAGGATCAGCATATGCATGTAGAATCACAGGATTATCCCATTTTGCAGTGCTATTATCTCAAATGCTGTACCTGGTCAGTGACAAGCAGAAGACTGGTGTAATCAGGAGAAAATATGAGATTGGATATGGGTTGTGAGATATCAGCACAGATTTTCATCTCATACTGCAGACCTTTGATGTGGTAAAAGATTAAAATGCCCTCCTGTGTAGAAAAGTACAAATCCACATGAGGTCTATGTCATTTATACTATCTGGCAAACTGAACTGGAAGAATTTCTGAAAATCACTAGAGTAGCAGTGTTTAACTGCATCCTAACTCTAATGGTCTCATTTGTTGTTAGTATGTTTAAATCAAAAGGACTCTAACCGGAGATAATCAATCTATTGAACATGAAGGTGTTCTTTATTACCATTCTTAGTGACAGTCAATGTTAGACAGACTCTCTCATCAGCTAATGCTTTAGATTTCATATTATTCTTTTTGAGACAGTGTAAGAATTTGCCCCCCACTTAAGCAGGAATGTACAATGGCATTGTCAGATTGGATTAGATATTGAGTTATATTTTACACAACAATTGGGCAATTCTGTTGGCCATTTTCTCTGCTTTCCTATTTTTTGTCCATCCTTCTTTTCTGTTCCTCTACAATATTCTTAAAACCAGCATTGTCCTCTTCTATTGCTTCTTTGACTACAAAACTGGAATATTTTCACACTCTGCTCCCCTGTGTCAAATCTTAACAAAGTAAATATAGACAACTTCAGTAAGGACCTTTATAGTCCTGCAGCCCTTCACTTTTTCCTAACTCCTGTCTTTGCAGTGAACTCTGCAAAGATACTCAATTTGAATGTTCTTTGATTTTCACACAGTAAGTTAAAAGCATAAAGGATGCCTTACACTTCCAGCTGCATACAGTCCCTCATTACAAAATGCCATAGCAAGTAAAACTGTTTTTTGCAGATTGTCTGGTTTGCCACCTGAAAGCACAAAACCAACATAAAACATCAAATTTAATTTATTGCAACAATGTATCGCAATTCCAAATATGGGACAATTTACTATATATTTGTGAGCAAAAAGATCATAGAGTCATTTAGATTGCAAGGGATCCTAGAAGTCCTCTTATCCAACCTCCTGCTCAGCACTGAGCCAACTGCAAACTCAGAACCAACTTCAAAGTTGGATCATGTTGTCCAGAGTCATATCAGCTAAGGTTTGAATATAGCCAAAAATGGAAATTCCGTGTCTTCTCTGGGCAACTTCTCCCAATGTCAGACTACCTTCACTGTGAAAGTATTTATTTCCTAATATATGCAAATATATTTATTGTTGCAAACTGTGTCCTCAGCCTGTCTGGTTGTATCTTCTCCATAACCTTTCATTGGATAGTTAAAGCAACAGTAAAATCCCTCATTTCCTTTTCTCCAGGCTGAACAAACATAGTTCTCTCAGACCATCTTTGTATGTCATATACTAAGACTGCAAGAATCTTTGTGGCAATGGGCTGAACTTCATCCATTCTATCTTTTTTGTACTGTGGAGCCCAAAACAAAGTGTTTGAAACAAACCCCTAAATCCTAACTCAAATAAATTGCAAGTGATTGCAGTTCTAATGACACACTAAAACTAAGCAGTAGGGAATCTTTTCTAGCATCACTTATTCCAATTTAAATTAGAATGAACAGAAATTTTGCCACTGCCACTGCTTCTCCTGAGGCTTTTAATTTGGCTGTCTATTAGCACAAAAGCGATTAATCTTTTGTCATGTAAACACACATAAGATTGCCAACAATGTGTCTTACAGAGGCCAGCATGAGATGAGATTTTCTAACCAGTGGCTTCCAGCTGTACTCACACATTATTACTCCCAGACATCAGCAGTGCTG
Organism: Entomyzon cyanotis; assembly: GCA_024500445.1. Lineage (NCBI taxonomy): Eukaryota > Metazoa > Chordata > Aves > Passeriformes > Meliphagidae > Entomyzon > Entomyzon cyanotis. The sequence continues at coordinate 11,515,013 of JAKEPQ010001000.1, read as the reverse complement.
CCTAAAAATCTATTAGCTTCATTGGAACATGGAAATACCTTTCTTTGTCTGTACTTCTCTACGGACATAGGACACCACATCCGTTACTTTCTGAATGAACTCTGCACAAAAGAAAACAATTGATAATGTTAACCTTGTTTGCATGTCAATATTGCAATAAAAGTCAGTTGTATTCCACTCTACTGAACAAAAGGGCAGGTTCAGTACGCTAAATGAAAACTGTGCATTTTTCCTCAATATCTACCATTTCTGCCATGTATGCAACTGAGCAGGCTCAGTTCTGTTATTCAGCTTACAGCTGTAAAAAGGAGATAACAAGGACTTGATGTGGAGAGGGGCTCAGATGCAGATTTATCTTCTTTCCAGTGCTAGGTTATGCTAGTCTTATTTCTAACAATGATTTCTTTTTATCAGAAAATATAGGAAACTTCAGCCACTCTGAAAACAATGCCCAAGTGAAATGTTGTGGCTGCTTATGATTCTGTCTGCAACACCGTATCTGGAATTCAGCAGTGCATAAAGCTGGCCATGCACTTAAGCATTCTGCTAAATAGATACAGATTGCAGTATGTTTTAAATTAAGCAGAAGCTTCAGTATAATCTAAATACAGACCATTTTATTACAGAGTTTTAGGACAGGACTCGAAGAATACACAGCACAAGAAAAAGCCCAAATGGCAAATATTCTTGTTGCCTTCTACTCAACTGGCAAAAACAGTTCTGGTCACACCTCAGCTTTTTATTTCTTGATGATTTCCAGCTCTTTATTTGCTACATTTAACAGTCTGATAATTTCAAAAAGAGAAAGAATGATGGTCTGTTAGGCTTTTTTAAAAGCAGCCTTCCATTTTGGTGTTAACTATCAAAAGTGAAAATCAGTGATGCTTGCTGCAGCTTAAAATATCATGTACTGTATGTAAACAGTACATTAAAACAAATAGAGTTCTACTTTATAACTTTATAATTTCTGTAAGGTACCCAACAGGAGAACAGAAGAAAGCATAAAAAACTTTCACCTATCCAATTTCCTCCCTACTTGAATGAAACACACTCAGCTATTACTTACCAGGTGGAGCTTTTTGTTCAAGAACAGAAACAGTGTATTTCTCAGCATCAATTGCCAAAACATATCCTTCTTTACAGCCCATGTATATTTCTGAGGTTGCAGTCCAGCAGTGGGCAGTGGGATGCACTGAAGTCTTAATACAACTTCTAGGCTTCAGCATGGAAATAAACAAGTTCAATCAACAATTGACAAATATTGTTACAAGTTGTTACATACATTTCAAGGTAAGAAAACAAACATCATTACCTCATGGGGTCTGACATCATGTTTAACATCAGCACTATTTTATTCAGTCATCCCTTCACTGAAGCCAGTAACTTGACAAAGAACATTTTCCAAAGTATATGTCTGGAGATAGTGGTGGAGAACTCACTTCTCTCTCTAGAAGCTTGTTTAAATGATGAATTACATTTTCAATTAAAAGCTATATATTTTTAATTTGCATTTATCTGGATTTATTCTTATCTTATTGCATAATCTAAATTGCCCTGTAAAACAGCTCTGTCAATCTTTGTGTCATCTGCAAATAAGTACTAGAAATACCCCTGACCTGGACTTTCCATGTGCTTTGACTTTAATTTCACTAAAATAATGCTCATAAATCTGTCATCCATGAAACAGGAATAATAGAACTTGTCCAGCAAATATTATTAGAGACATGAGAGTGGTCTGTTCAGATACAACACTAAAAGAGGTCATTAAAATACCATAATAAAAAGAAACAGATAAAAGAGAAGTCAGGGAGGGGACAAAGGGAACAAAATACAAGAAATCCTTGGGAGAACATTTAAAAGAGAGGATTCAAAGCACCATGCATGTGTGCAGAAGTGGTGAGGATCACTAAACAATATGATGGATATAAAAAAAGAAGATTCTGTGATTCTATAAAATACCTGCTGTGTCACTAAATGTTCTATAAAAAGAGGAAATATGGATGGACTTGTGGTGAAAACATAGGACAGAGATTCATAAGTACCTAGATTTTATTAACAAAATATACCAAGCACTTGCTATATGATTCTGGGTAAGTAACTTATATGCTTACAAAGCATTTTTAATTTCTCAGGGGAAAAATGTTACAGAAACAAAGTACATTAATATTTACTTTATAAATCAAATAGGACTAACAGTAATAAATCTACAGCAAATAGGGCTTTACATCACCCAGAGAAACATTTAATATAGGCCTTTTCACAAATTTTATAAGGCTTGAACATCACAAATCTTTGGGAAGGTTGTAATTGAACTTCTGCAAAACAGAAGCTTCCTCTGTAAACACAATTTCTGCAATGCTCCTTTGTACCTGCTGTCATGACTGTCTTTACACATAAACTAGGTAAAATATGCTAATCCTAGGATAAGACTATGTAAATCCCAAACCAGGTTGCTACTTGAACTGTGCATTGGTACAGTGGTGCAGCATAATAGTAGTAGTAGTAGTAATAATAATAATAATAATAATAATAATAATTCTATCTTTAAAAAAATTTCTCTCCCTTTTGAGTAGCACCTCTTCAGAAAAAAAAACTCATGATGGATTCTCACCACAAAAAGTTTTATAAAAAGACAATGGAATAAAATTGGAGCTAGAGATGAAGTGGATTCAAGTGGGCTTGATTGTCCTGCTCTGTTCTGCACTGGTGCTGCCTCACCTTGAATACTGTGAGCAGTTTTGGTCACTGCAATATAAGAAAGATATTAAAGTATTAGAGAGTGTCCAAAGGAGGGCAAGAAAGATAGTGAAGGGTCTAGAGGGGAAGCTGTATAAAGAGCAGCTGAAGTCACTTGGTCTGTTCAGACTGGAGGAGAAGAGACTGAGGGGAGATCTCATCGCAGCTCCAACGTCCTTGTGAGGGGAAGAGGCGGGGCAGACACTGATCACTCTGTGGTGCCCGCTGACAGGACACAAAGGAATGACCTGAAGTTGTGTCAGGGGAGGTTTAGGTTGGATATTAGAAAAAGATTCTTCACCGGAGGGTGGCTGGGCACTGGAACAGGCTCTCCAGGGAAGTGGTTACAGTACCAACCCTGACAGAATTTAAAAAGTGTCTGGACACTGCTCTTGGGCACAGGGTGGGACTCTTAGGGTGTTCTGTGCAGGGCCGGGAGTTGAACTCGATGGTCCTTGTGGGTCCCTTCCAACTCAGCATATTCTGCGATTCTGTGGTAAAGCACATTTAGAAAATTCTGATCTAGGAAAATCTAATGCAAGAAAGAAAAGGATGGAAAGCTGTAGGATATTTCAATTCCTTTCCCTCTGCTGCCCCGCTGTGGTTACACTTGGGTACATATCCAGCTTTAGTGCATAGTTCTAGAGTATGGAACAATGACACACTTCCAAGAAGCAAGCAAGCAGACTGGCAATGGGCTTGCTTTTCAATGCTGGGGTGCTGGCAAGAGGTGCTTAAGTTGACAGGACATACGCATGTGATTTCCCCCAGTGTCAGGACTTACAAGATCTAACAGTGGCTCAGCTTTTCTGCTTGGTTAGAGATGGAGTTTATGTGCACAGGCATGCGAGGAAGAGTGAATTAGTGCTGTAAGGCACAATAAATTCAAGATCTGGAAAAGAATTACTCAGCAACCAGAGTCTAGACCAATGTTAAAACACGCCAGAAACAGACTCATTGCCTCCCAGTGCTAAACTGTGAGTGTAGAACCTCACAGTTTAGTACATGGGAAACAACATACCACCACAACAACAAAAGCAACAAGAGCTTGTATTTCTGAAAAAATTTCTTTCTTTTCTAAATACCTTGTTGTTCATTACCTTACCAATAGTGACAACAACAATACACCCCTCTAAGAAATCTGGATGGTAAATAACTATCAAAATATTTACCATATAATTTGGAGGGAAAAAAAAAAAGTGAAATCTTCAACAAAGACTATTGGAACAGACTACTCTTACTCCAGAAATATTTCTATGGATAACGAGAACATAATCCCACTGAAGGTGCTACAATGAAATCTAGGTTTTTCTGAAGGCAGTTGGGAATGCAAACACCCTATAGAGGTCTCTAATATATATATCTAGTATGTTTGAAAGCTTTTAACTTATCCATGTGGAAAAGTTGACAACATGGTTCTGCAAGTTCAAGCATAAGAACCTACTACTACTGTACAGAATAGCATCCATTCAAGGACAAATTCTATTAACCCTCACAGACCTAATACAGGAGCTGTTTTTTCCCCCAGTACTTCTTGTAATTCACTTTACAGAATAAAGAACTAAGTGGATTTTGCATAGTTCATCATCTGCACATAACCTAAGAGGCAGTAAGGCAGAGTAAAAAAGGCAAGGCCCCAGATGAGCATAGATTATCCTCATTTTCCATGTTCTAAGTGATTTCAAATATGAGCAGTTTACATGTATTTAGAATCAATATCCAAAAAAGGATATTTGTTTCTAGCTCTTGATTGTCCTGGAAACCATAGGAAACCAGTTACACAGTTAAAACCTCTACTATGAAAGCATGAAGTGATGAAAAGAGGATGAGGTCAGGAAAATATAATTTCCTGGTTTTATTTTTTGATTCGGCTTTGTACACTGATCTGATAATACAGAATTCCCATTGGTCCTTTGAGAAGATTTATTATAATGCCAGTGTCATCTTACATATGCCAGTTTTGGTGTCTCATATATACCACAAGCCGCCAAATAGAAATTGATGGTCTTAATCTTAGAAGAGAATCCCAGATTTGCAAGTTAAATGTTTTCACACTTCTAGTTGGTAGGCACATGAAAGTAAATTTCAAACAAAATGAGAATACTTGAAGCCTCTAAAAAGAGGCATCTTGAGGGAGGCTAAAAAGTAAATAATCAAATACAAGTGAGACAAATGGCAAGGTCCAACAATGACAGAGTTATGGGAATGTATTTCAGAAGCAGGGGTTGCTCAGACATTTTCAAAGTTGAAAAGAAAGCAATCCCAAAAGGAAATAAGGATACTAAGGGTTACTATCAGTTTAGCATGGGAATAGCTTTTCAAGGTTTCAGCAGGTCATTTCATCTTGGGCACAGTTAAATGCTGACACACTCCATTCTGCTTCTGGGATACAGATTCAAACCTCCACCACACAGATATAGGACTGTGCTAGGACCTGTGTCATACATCTCAACCCTGTACTGCACTATGCAGCAGTTTTGTGCCTTCTCAGGGTCCTGGCAAAATGGATTTCAAAAATACTGTTGAGGTAACAGATCCATTTACTGGGTTGTACCTATTTAACAAGCATTAGGATTATTAATTTATTAACATCTATTTGCATAGAAAGTATAATGACTTGGAATGGTAAAAAGAAAAGAATTCAGTAACTACCACAAATGTTTCTGCCTCCTCTCCTTCCAGGCCAGCAATGGCCGAAACTGGCAAATCAGGGCCATGGTATGGATTATCACTACAAGAAGGTGTGAAAAATAAATCCTCATGAGGATTCACGGTCCCGTGATCATCAGGGAGTTCCACAGGGCTGTGAAAAAGCAAAAGACATTGTCTGAGGAGAAGAAACATGAAGAGTAAATGCTGATACAAAACGGAGATGCTGTTTTCAAAATGGGCTTCATTTCTGCAAAAGTAATGGAGGAAAAGTGAGTATATCTATGTATTTACATATGTATTCTGTAATACCAAAAGGCACAAAACTCTTTGGTATTTTTTTCAGATCACAAATTAAGGCCTTGTTTATATTTTCACTAGTGTAACTGTGTCAGTGGCAATATATTGATCACATTAATAGTTAACTAGATTAAACATGGTTGGGAATGGTAGAGCAGCTGCTACCTCAAAGCATAGGTTTTACACTTCGAAGACTCCAACCTGAGTGATACATGCTACTTTTATACCAACCCCAAAAAAATATTTTGGCATAATTAAATTCTAGTTTTTCTGTGCTCAGGGAATTGCATTGACAGAGCCATCTTCTCTGGACCTGTAAATTAGCCACACAAGCTGGAAATCACATAGAAAACTGATACTGCTTTTGGTATGATTTATGATAACAAGATATTGTTCAACTATGCTTACTCAGAAGAAATTGATCCAAATTTTATGGTTTCATAGCTGCAAAAGCAACGCTCAATGCAGCCACTTAGAGAAAAGCAGTCCAAGCACTACCTTAATTCAGTAACACAGCTTTGGACCAAGGCTGCCAAAGCAGCTGATTAGTATTAGCTTCATGGTGTGCATAATCTGGTCATGTGAGCACTAAGAAACGAAATCATAAATTTATTTCACTTGACTGACTAGATAGATTCATAGTGGTTGTGATTTAGCAATTACTGACTGCAATTGCTAGGTGAACTAGGTGGTAATAAAGCCTTTGCAAACAGATGTGTGTCGCTAGTCTTTGTTATTAAAAATATACTTCTAGATTTTGCTCTTAGCCTGAAGGGTGTTCCACTTACTGTCGAGAAAGGTGATGCTCGTCCTTACTCCTTTCAATGCGCCAGATGGTAACAGAGCTCTCAGCAACAAAGCACAGCTGCTGCCAATTCATAGGGTTAAAACTCAGAGAGGTTGCTGCTAGCCCTAGCTGAGACTTACTGCACAGGAGGATATTTTCTTGCCAATCCCTTCATTAAAGAGAGTAAAAGAAAATCAAATCCATTAAACAGGTAAAAAACATTAAAGCCAAAGATCTGCATGTGATTATGACTGATGTTCAAGATGCAGTTTAGAAAACAAATACTTTGTCACTGACAAAAAATTTCTGCCGTCAAACAAGTTAGGTCCTCTTGAGAATGAAAAGGATGTGGTTAATTAGCCACGCATAAAATTATTACCGCTAGAAAATGATTGAATAAGTGACATTTTAGAAACATTATCATGCTCCCTTTTGTGAAAAGACCAATGGTCAAGAGAAATGAATTTTTTTTATCAGCTCCATCAGTGACTACTCAAATGGGCCTAAACAATTAATTCTTCAGCACCCCAGGCTCGCTTTTCCAATCTGTAGCATAATGATCACAATGCTTGCAGCTGGAAGGCATTATAATGAGGAAACAAACCGCAATCAGGCTATGATTATCTATGGATTAATTACCTAGGTAATACAGTAATTGTGTTGTGAATGCAGACATACAAGCTGCGGCTGCATTAACTAACTCAGGCACAAACCAGGGCGGAGTTTGTGTGGGGCTGTTATGTATAGCTCACAGAAGCCTGGGAATCTGCTTTCCACTGACTTTTCTTTTGTCCAGTATAACCTATTTTATGTTCTCCTCATCTAATTTGCATATTTTTCAATATCCAGATTAATATTTGACGGCAGTTGCATTTTTAGGTGCCAAGAACTGATTAACAACATTTGAAGAAAATGGTTAAAACTGTTTCTTAATTTATTGGACAGTCTATCTGACTGTTAATCTAAATAACATTCACAGCTTTAGTATTTGCCATTATTGCTGAGAGGAGAAATCTTAAATGCATACTCTGCTGTAAATGGATTCAGTATAATCCCTTAGTCTGGCTGTAATAAATTCACTCACAGAAACGATCATGAAGCAAACAATGGTTAACATTTATAGCATGTGCAAAGAATGGTAAGTGTTCACACATATGCAGTAACCCTCATTAAAATTACAGGAAGCTACAAGCTTCAATTCTGACTTTTTAAGATATCAGTGTATCTTGCTTTCTAAAGATCTCTCAGCATGTTCTTGTCTCATACCTACCAGATAACACCAACAGGGTTTTATAGTAGATAATTTACTAAGATTTGAAACCATGGTGAAACATGTATCTGAAAAGGAATCTGACACTAAGTTTTTCTTTTGAACAGAAAATAATAAAGATTAGGGATAAAATATCTCAGATGAAAGGCAGCTTTTAGTTATCCACAAGATCTTTGTATTTTAAGATTGACATCTTTCAAAACATCTGTTATGCCTCTGACTCCAAACTAGCTGCTTAAAGTACAGAGGCTGTTCAATTGTCAGATAGTCTTGACATCTAATGCTCAACACTGAGATTTCTGTCATCTTTACACACACAATTCTACAATGAATGCACAACAATCCAATCACAAAAATGAAGGCCATGATTTAACAGCAAATTCACACACCTCTGTTCAAATAATAAAAAATTCTAAGCTCAATATTCTAATGTAATTGTATTTTGTTACTAAATTCTTTGTGACTTAGGATGGCTTTTTATGACAATTAGCTGCTGATAGTTGTAAGATGCTGATTCAAACTGGTTAAAATTGTTTGGCCTTGGAAACTGCAACTACTTTAAAGCATCTAAAAATTTTTAGGTATTTCTGTTTTTCAGAATAATCTAGAGAAGTCTTTCAGTATGGAGCATTTTTGTTTAAGAGCACACAATGACCACATTGGACCATGTGAGTTATTTCTGCTGTAAGTGAAAAGTGTGCCAGCTGTCAGGCCAGTGAGGCTTTGTTGGTTTCCAGTGTGATATACACAGAGATCCTTCTTGAACTACTGTGTATGATCAGAGTTCACAGCAAACATTATTCTTCTTCAGAAGGGATAAAGAAGTGGCATCTGTAACAGTACCTACCATCATTACTAAATTCTGAAATTCCAGAGGTTTCTTTATCTTCACTTATGATTGTACAATAAAAGATCATCATTAAATTATTCCTCATTATTCCTCATTATTCCTTACATGTCCTTGCTTGCTTTTCTCCTACTCCACCTCCCCCATTTATTTTGAAGTGCTCAGACTCCACAGTCAATGGGAGCTTGCTGGCAATAGAGGCAAGAGCAGGATTGTATTTTACAGTACAATTAAAATATTAAATATTCTAACTTTCTGTATTTGCAGTGTATTATATAATATTTCTTTCCATGGCAATGAGCAGAAAATGGTGATCTAACCCAGTGATCCATGTTAATTTAATCACTCAACAAAACTGTAAACCAGAACTAAGATCAAGTGAAAGTAATTAAGAGGACCACTGAACAGTCCAGGAGGACAAACCAGTACAAATTGGCTTTAGAACCCTTTTCCTCTTTTCAGCAGGAAACTTTCTTCCACAAACAGCATAGTGCTCAACTTCCAACAGTGAACAGATAATTAACCGATGCTTAAGGCTCTGGAAGCACTCCAAAATGCAAAAATTGGAAGAAGGTAGAAGATAACTTTCCTACAGCTAACAGCCATTTTGACTGGTGTCCACTATCACTAGTGGACAATAAACAGCAATTTTGGTACAGAAAGTTTGCAGACAATGATCAATAAGGGAAAAAAAGAAAGAGATGAAGGCAACCACATTTAACTTAATCTATGCTAAAACAGGAGACACACAAAAATATGAATTAAATGCAAATGTTATCAGAGTGTTGTTTTTTTTACTCTTACCATACTGAAAGAACAAATTCTGGGATTGAAGAGTAACTGGCCAGATATGGACCTGTGAAACTAAATGCAAGTAAGGTGTAGTCCAGCTGAGCATCACCTGAAATGTAAAAATAAAGAACATGGTCTCTCATTGCCCCACACTTCATTGTATACTACCACAGATACTCTTCTCACTTCCTTTATACCCACTGTAAGTCTTCAAACATTCTTCAGGCCTTTGCTTTCTTTGCTTCATTGCAGATTATTCTTTTGATTTGATCATAAAAATGTTTCCTGGGTATTACTGCTTGGAATTTTTTCAATTTTTTTTTTTCAATAATACCTTGAAATTGTTAAGTATTTTTTCCCCAAGTCCCATGAAATCCTTTGCAGTCATAATTTCCTTCATATGAATGAAAAGAGCAAGTAGCATGATCCTTATTTAAATGGCAAGAGAACTGAAACATGAATAGGGTAAGCAACTTAACCAAGGAGAAACTACATGAAACAGGCAAAAACATATATTAGATCCTGGACTCTAACTGCAAGAACCCTCAGCCCTCTCACATCCTGGGTTTCCCACCTGGCTTTCAGCAGTCTGCTTGGGAGTATACTGCTCTGTGATTTTATCACTTATTCTGACTACATTTTCCTAAAACTACTTCCATTTAAATATTTTTCTTTTCCTTTTAAATTAGCTTCATTATGTATGGTCATATCCCTCCCTATCTTGAACCTAAGTACTGCAGTGGAAAATTCTTCCACTGCTTTCCATGAATCCCATAATGAGACAGTTTCCTGTTACACTGGTTTTCAAGTCTTATTGAAAAAAAACAACTTCAGAACCTGGATGATTAAAGTATTGCTTTAATGAAATGATGATGAGGAGGGTTACCACATCACTACCTTTTAATTCTGTCTGTTTCTTCAGTTCTGGAAAAGTGTAGATGTATATGATGGGATTCACCTTCCGGTCAGAAAAGGCCAGCACTTGACTGTTGGCATTTGCTGCAAAGGCTCCCACCTGGCCAGCCTGACACTGCAGTGCTCTTGTCTTCTTTGTTTTGATGTCCAGGAAGAGGATGTAATTGCCACAAGGGTAGCAAAGAGTTTGATTGTTGATAAAGCCCAAATTCTTGTTTGAGAATCCCTGAACCCAACTGAAAATAGAACAACTGAATGTTAAAACATTAAAGACACACAGTTCTCAAAATACTGTGCAAGAGGAATGTTGTAGCTTAAGTTCACTGAACTGATGCTTGGGATTTGTTAGGACTCATCCTCATACCAATGTTACAAAACAACAACAACTGAGATCTGGTATTATGAATCACTAGTTCAATCTTTCCAAAAACACAATCTTACTCTGATGGAGCACAAAGGACTGGCATAGGAACATGGAGAGATGCTTGTATTTCTTTCAGTTTTCACTAAAGTCAGCCGGTTCACAGGCTCTGGTTTTGTATTCATACATCCCAGCAGAGGGTATAACTTTATTTGAAAGAATTGCATGGGTACAATTCACACTTGGGATCCAATTGTGTCTGCTCAATCTTTTTGCATTTTCATAGTTCATCTCATACCCATAAAATAAAAAATACAAAGGCACAGCTTCTGTTTATATGAAGCAAACCAGGAGGACTGTTCTGCTTTAAAGACAACAGTACTTTTAACATGGTGAAACTCTGGAACGTAAACAGGATGTGTTACACAAGGACTGAAATAAATTACTGAAGAGGACTCTGCTTATGAACTTACATGTCAACAAATTTGTAACTGCTTGCAGATGTTTCTACTTTTGAAAAAGTGTGGACAAACATCAGGGCTCTCTTACCAAAGGGATTTGCATTTAGCACTAAGTGAGGATGTTCAGCCTGCTGGTACCATGGCAGGAAAAGTTCCAGCAGTGTCACAGATACCCTCTGTGTACAACACTGCTGTTAGCACCTTCTCTTTGAATTATCATTCAGAAACGTCCCATCTCTGCTCTTTTTCCAAATCAGAGAATTTGACTGGGAGAGAGCTTTGTTCTCTGCAATCACCAGAAGCATTTTTATGCTCCTTTCACAAACATATGTCAAGTCATAAAATCAACTCAGCTGCTGATCCTTTGTACTCTTAGGAGAAGATGATACTACAGCCTCAGCACTCTCATATTTAGGAACATTTTAAAATCACTGGTCTTGAGACAAATTTATGTTCAGCAATAACTTCCTGTTATCTTTTCTGCGGAGTTTCTGCTCTTGGCTTTTGCTACATAGGAGTCAGATGGAGCCAGAGAGGAGTGGGAGCACTGACAATGTGTTTGTGGAGATGAACTGAAAGCCATGGCAACAAAGGAGATTTTTCAGCTGATTATGTTTTTCTAGGTCTTCCTTCATACAAGAAAAGATATTATGAGTTGCCATGGCACATGAGACCTCTCCGAACATGTTCAGACTAGCTCTGTGCTTTTGTCCAACATAAAGTCTGAATCAGTGGAAATAAACTATTTCTAACTTCTGTTTGTGCAGCTGAAATGAAATCTAAAAACCACATATGCAGCGTTAAATTAATGCCATGACAGCACAATTTATCATTCTTACACTCCAGTAATGGCCTAAGGGGACAAGAGTACAGGCTGTCATAGATAAAAGAAGATATACATAGATAGATGATAGATAGATAGATAGATTAGATAGATAGATAGATAGATGATAGATAGATAGATAGATAGATATAAAACTTTACTGTGCGAGCGACCACGCAGTAAGCAGGCTTCCCAGAGAGGCTGTGGAGTGTCCCTCACTCCCTCACTGGAGCTACTCCAGAACCGTCTGGATGTACCTCCACGCACCATGCTCTGGGATGACCTCGCTTGAGCGGGGAGGTTGGCCAGATGACCCCTGTGGTCCCTTCCAACCTGATCTGTGATCCTGTGATCTGTGCCCCTGAAAAAGCTTTCCCTCTCCCCCAGCGCTGTCCTGACAGACCCCGACCAGCGCAGCCTCCCTTCCTCTCCCTGTCTGACCGCCCTGTTCACGGAGCCGCCGCGGGGTGAGCGCAGCGCAGGACACCGCGCACCCGCCCGGGCTCAGGAGCGTGTGGGGCTGTGCCGGCTGCCCCACCTCACTTCCAGCGCGGCCTCCGCGGCGCTGGCGGCTCCGTTCGTGCCCTGCCCCGCCGCCATCGCCACCGCCGCCGCGACACGGAGCCCTGGCAACAGCAACGGCGCCCGCCATTGGCAGCGCCCGGAGCACGCAGCTGATTGGCCCGCGCCCCTGCGCCAGCCAATCAATGAGCTTGGGCGGGTATTTAAAGGCCCAGCTGGCACAGAGCCCGCCTTTTTCTGAGGCAGTGGGGGGGGGTGAGGGGTGTGGTAGGAGTTGTTATTGTCGATAAGACTCGCCAGTTCTGCCCCTGAGCCGCTGTTGTCTGTGGCCTTCAAACTGGTTAATCGCTGCAGCTGCATCTAGAAGCAGTGAATCAAGTGTAGGACTGCACCAGCCTTTTTGGAGAGACTGTGGATTCCTTCTCTCTGTCACTCCGTGTGTCCCTGCACCTGGCCCAGTGCCACCTGCCCTTCTCTTAGTGAGACAGCTGTACCTATTTTCCTATTGCTTCTTGTGTCTTTCTGCAGTCACTATCACTAGAGACGTTTAGGAGAGGTCTGGATCTGGTGCTGGATGATGTGGTTTAGGGATGACAATTGATGACCTTGAATGTCCCTTGCAACCTTCATGATTCTGTAATTAGATAAGGTACAAAAGTTCTTCTTGGATGGTTTACAATAAAGCTCCTGAAGCTTCAGAGTCAGCTGAGGAGAAGTTTTCCCCAGGAAAGAAGAGGTAGTACAGCTGCAGCCTTTTTGCAGTGTATTTGAGGCTTTTGGCCTGGTAACAGTAACAACTTCCAAGTACCAAAAAATACATTTCCTTTCCTAAAGGGAGGATTGTTATTTACAGTGTCTCACTTGGGTTAGCTTGCTGTTATTTCCCAGTACAGAGGCAGTGTGCAGTTCTACAATGCTGTTGTGCGCTCAATGCTAGAGGACAATGATGGAGAGAGAGTGGCATTCCTGTCCAGAGGCAGCAGGACAAGCCTGTTCCTCACCTCTTGTCTCCACAGGTGCTCTGTGTGGCAGGCAATGCCAGGAAGGAATGAGGAAGTGGGTTTACTTTCTTTGGTACTTTTAAGAGCTTATTGTAGCATGTGGGTCTTGTGATGCTGGTTTGAGTTCCTACATGCCTGTCTCCAGGCTGTGAGTTAGCAGTCTGTGTGTTTCATAATTGCTGTGAGATATTTCAAATTAATTTTCTCTATTTTCATCAATTTTGCTGAATCTTTCCTAAGGATAGGTACTTAGAGGAATGGGGACTGTGCCCTCTAACACATTTGTTTGGTTTTTTATGATAGGAGAAATTATTTTATTGCAAAGGACACCTTATGTACAAATTCTGTTTGCCTAAGGCATGGCAGACTTGTGCAACAAATTACCACTCTCTTTCTCTGCTGAGCTGCTTATCATATACACATTCAAGCAGCAGTGACTCAACAAAAATCATGTTCCTCCATTCCAGTGGCTAATGGTGTCAAGGTCGTGGTTATATTACTAGTGTTACATCTGGGTGTTTATCTGCAGGTGAGGTCACCACAGAAAATACTGGTCTTTGTGATCTAGTGTCTGAGGTGCAATTTCAGTGACAAAACCAAACCAAAAGTCACCAGCAAATAGAGCTTGCTCCTTGTGCAGGCACAGATCCACCGATAAAATTAGAGAACTCTCTGTTAGCCTTGGGGGGTTGACAGAGAAGTGTGCATTGCCAGCAAGGCCAGGATTTTCCCTCCCTTTGGCAAGGGCTCTAGCAGCCCACTGCTCCCTACAAATGTGCTATTTCCTGGTAGTGTACAACTCTGACCTGAAGACTGGGTGTTATTGGGTCCTGTGGAGCAACAGGAAGGGAATCACTTTATCTTTGTGCTCAGAGATCACCTTGGACACTGTGTGAATGTGTGAAATTCATGAAGAGGAGAGCACCTCCATTTCCATTATTATACTCCAAGGAAAGCTTGCAGAAGGAAGGCCCTGGTGCTCTAATCAAAAGTGAAGAGGGAGCAAAAGGGACAGGGAAGACTTCAGTCTGTGCTTTGGTTCTTTCTTTTGCTCTGTGCACACACTGATGCTCCCACAGATCCTGTTTGCAGAAGCAAACATGAATCCCCCTATGACTGCACAGCGATTTAACTTTTAGTTAGATTTAACTTTTGCTGTGCCCTCTTGTCTCTTGGGTTGTCTCCTCTTGGAGTTTTCATCATGAAGCAGAATAGCTGCAGGATAGAGAAACCCTTCTTGTTACCCTCAAGGTGGGGCTGGATCTGGTTTTGGAGGGCGGTAGGTGATGCAGGAGGAGGCAGTGAGGGGAACCTGGTGCCTCAGCAGCTGCCGGAGGCACTGGTTATAAAAACACCTGGCCTGTGGGGTGGAGTCCTATTTCCATAGGAGTTTCAGAGGTGGTTGTGCTGTTATTTGTAAACGAAGAGAAGAGGGAGAGCAGCTGAACAGTGCCTGTCCCACCGGGTGGGAAAGGCGGTCAGCCTAGGGAGAGGACACCGGGCAAGCCCTCCCGGTCAGCACAGGCAGCACCGCTCCCTTGGGCCGAGAGGCGGGCGGGTGGGTGGGAGGGGAGGGAGGCCGGGAGAGAGGCGGAGCCGGATACCCTTCCCGGCCCTGGGGCTCGGGCGGGGCGGGGCGGAGCGGCAGTCACTGATCGCAGCCTGTCGTTTCAGGATGTCGGGCGATCAGTCCCGCAGCCTGGGCAAGGGTAAGCGCGCGGGGCTGGCACGGCTGGGGCTGGCGGGGGCGGCGGTGAGTGCCGGCGGTGACAGCCTCTCTCCCCGCAGGTAGCTCGGCCCCGGGGCCCGTGCCCGCCGGGCTGCTCCGGCTCTACAGCATGCGCTTCTGCCCCTACGCGCAGCGGACGCGCTTGGTTCTCCGCGCCAAGGGCATCAGGTGAGCTCTGCGCGGCCCCTCCGCACCTCTCCGCACCACAGCGCCCGCACCGAGCAAGCGGCGGGCCTGGCTTCCTGTCTTTCCTAAATTAAACATCCCTGAAGGAACTGATTGAGCAGAGGTTTCTGGGAGTGTTTTGCTCTGAAGCTTGAATAAGCAGGCTGTGTATGAAATCAACTGCGTAAAGGCCCAGAGTAAAAACCCCAAGGTGATTTTCTTTTATAAGTTTTGCTTGTCATAGCTTGTCCTGGGTAAATGTGAGTAGAGACGTAACATACACTTTTGTTTGTTTTTGATGTGAGTGGCTGTGAAAATTCTGGAAGCTACAAATACTCAGTGTTTCTGTTGTATCACTGCCCAGCAAAACACAATAGTGAGCTGTCTTTTTAAAAGAGGAAAAGTACTGTGTTCCTATGATGTTGTCTTGTTCTTGTAGCAAGTTAATGGAATTCGGTACTTGCGTTTGTTTCTTTTTCAAGATAGCCATGGCATTTCAGCATTCTTAAATGCAATTTCAGCATTTCTAAATGGGATCTAACGTCTCCCTCAGTTTACAAATTAAAAGTAACCATTTTTTCCATCTTTTTCTGATTCGACCAAGTCCAAGACCTGCCAGTGGTTTGTTAACCAACATAGGGCTGGGAGTTCATGTTAGAATAGGAAATGCTAACAGGTCTCCTGATAGTAAGATGAGAGTTGGGTTAGTTTTTTTTGTTTTTTAACTTCGTGGTCAGTTTAATTCTGTCTTGTCTTTGGACCGGTTTTGGAGCTGGGAGATTTGTTGTAGCATAATGATTTTTGAAGGGTTTTATGGCTACCTAGATGTGATAGTTGCTTTCTGGTAACGTCACAGTTATTTTGAAGCTTCAGCTGTGTTTAGCACAGCTAAACCTTTGGGCTTACTAGAAATTTTCTGGGGTCACACATATAACACAGCATCTAACTTATGGTTTGGTAATATAGATGTATTTCCCATGTATCTTTTTTTATCAATATCTTCTTGCCTTTACCCTAAACATCTCCTCTATGTGAGGCCATAGGTTGGGAAGATAAGTAGGTAGGATGCTCTCCTGATTTGCTCTGTGGTGCAGGTTAAGGTTCAGGTGCATTTTATAATTGGGGTGTAGCTTATTTGCAATTAAGTGCTTTTTTTTCAGAATGCCCCTGAAGAATAAATGTGCTGAGTTCTGACCTTTGTTTTTAGCATGACAATAAAGGCTGTCTCTGTTGGGTGCTTGCAGGCTGTATGTGTCTTTTATTAGTTTAACAAACAACTAATTGCAAGTCAGTGCTTGCTTTCTCCAGCAAAGTATGGCAGTATTTCTGTGTCCAAGAATTAGTCCTGTAAAGGACTTTAGGAAAATGAAGCAGTTCAGTGTCTTGAGAATTGAGCCCCTCAGGTACTGAACTGTTGAGGTGACTGATTTTCACCCATGGTATGGGGTAGACTGGAGCAGAACTGAGCCTGTCTGGGTCTTGTTTCTTTTGCTCTTTTAGCCATGAAGTAATCAACATCAATCTGAAGAACAAACCTGACTGGTACTTTGAGAAGAACCCCGCTGGGCTGGTTCCTGTTCTGGAGACCAGCAAGGGCCAGCTGATCTGTGAGTCCCCAATCACTTGCGAGTATTTGGATGAAGCATTTCCAGAGAAGAAGCTGATGCCTTCAGACCCATATGAGCGAGCCTGTCAGAGGATGCTCTTGGAAGACTTCTCAAAGGTGCTGTGTGATCAGAGTGGGATTGTGTTTCTGACTTTACCATCGCACCAAAATCTGCAGCTGTCTTGCTGATGCTGCTTTCATCCTTTAAGGCAGGTCTGGGATGAGCATTTCAATAAGCAGAGGGTATATTGGGGCCTTTTGCTGTGAGCACATACAGACCACTGTGTCTCTGAATTGCTTCCAGCATTTATGTGCAAGGATGGATGCAGGAAGGCATCCAAACTAGTGAAAGGTTGTATGGCTGAGGGTTTTGAACATCCTACAAAAGGGCAATTGTTAGTAGACCAAACCAGCTGAACATGTGAGACCTGGGAAATGACAATTGCTGTATTTTATTCTGACCCTTTCTGTAGGAAGTACTGTGTGAATGCAGGATGTGGGGAATGCCTGACTGAGAGAGCCTAAAACCATGGACAAGTGATGGCACGTGGCTGTAAACATGGGACATGCATGGGGAGGCTGGGTTTGGCTCTCATTTGGGGTTGGAGATGGTTGACTGGAATTAACCTCTCTGTAATAGCATGTGATCTGAGGAGTCTAGGAAGTGAAAGAAGTCATGTGGATGTGAGACAGGAGAGAAAGCAATAGAAGATGCAAAGGGATGTGGACAAAGAAAGGGAATAGGAGGGAGAATGTATTTCCAACAGGCCTTTGTAAATAGACCTAATGGAAAAAGGGTTGCAGGGAAGTGTGTTGCAAGAAAGAAAATGTGCAGATGGGAAACACTCTTCTTTTCACTAGTGTA
Organism: Entomyzon cyanotis; assembly: GCA_024500445.1. Classification (NCBI taxonomy): domain Eukaryota; kingdom Metazoa; phylum Chordata; class Aves; order Passeriformes; family Meliphagidae; genus Entomyzon; species Entomyzon cyanotis. The sequence continues at coordinate 11,497,184 of JAKEPQ010001000.1, read as the reverse complement.
TTCTTACTACAAGTCTAAAATTCATTACTATTAGTATTCATTCTTCCTCTAGGCGTTTGCTTGCTTTTTATGAAGTATAGAAGATTTTTATTAATGGACTTTGTGTAACTCTTCAAAGTCAAATTCATAGGTTTTAACTTGAATCTAGTATCTTAACATCTAAGTTACATTTTAAGTTTTGAGTGACTTGCTTTTTTCCTTGTACTAGGTGCATTAAAAACTTTATACTTTCCTTTGTATAGATAACATCCTTGCTTTTCAAGCATGTTTTGGCAGTCAAAGATGGTCAGGACACCACAGCACTGAAAGCAGAGATTGCTGAAAAGTTTGACAAACTTGAACAGGTAAGAGTATTTAATGATAATAAGCAGATTGCCAGCCTTTGTATGATCCCTTTTTAGCTTTCATGCTGTGGCCTTTGGATGTATATCTCTCATTTAGTTAGTAGTCACAGCAGGACACAATGTCTCTATTATCCTCAGCCCAAGATGCACAAGGGCACCATTAGAATAAATTTCAATTAGCTAAACTAAACTTTATCTAATGATGAAGACTGTGTAGACTTGCACCAGACTATTCTGGTGCAAAGCTGTCAATAACCTTTTAGTACTTAACTAGTTCTCCTAACAGTCCTGTGCATTCTGCTTTCCCATCCCCTGTTTTGCTGCCAAAACACAATTGTTTTCAGGGTAGTCTTGTCCATCTGATCAGGCTGAGGCTGGAGTAGTGCATATGACAAGTTCCTGGAGGAAGTCATGTGTGTTTCATACTTCCCTGAAATACAGATGTATTAAACATTAAGAAAGGATTAACCTTCTTCCTGCTTGATTAATACTGTGAAATAACTTGGCTTCCTTCAGTGTCTCTATTTTACTATACCCAGAGTGTTTTTGCAGCAGCAGCTGATGGTCAGCTGTGAATTGGAGGCCGGAACAGAGCTGTGCGAACTTCCCTCAGCATATTGCAAGAGCTACTCCAGAGGGGAACACCTTAGGAACACTTCTGTATTTCGATTTCTGCTGCCCGACAGAGGGGGCTGTGTTCCTGTGTCTGCCCCTGTGCAGCTGCTGGCTGATCTGCCAGACACCTGGGAGCTCAAACAGCTCGATGCTTCCTGAAAGGCTGCTTTAAAATTTCTTCTAGATTGTGGGGTTGGGAACAGGGAATAAATGCTGTATGAGTGTATAGAGTGGTGTGTGTCCAAAAAGATCAAGATTTGTAAGGTCTCTTGAGTTTCACCTTTCAAACACCAAAGTGCCTGAAAACAGAGGCACTAGTCTAATGAAACAAGATACCAAGCTCTGGAGGGTCCTTAAAGCAGATTAAACTTGGAAGACTGTGGCACTTAAAAATGCATCAGAGTCATAAATGTAACAGGAGAACTTGCTGCATTCTTTGTGGCCCTGTTTGTGTGCTGAGCTGTGAGGATCTCTTTCTGGTGTAAGTTACACTTGCATCCTGGTTGCCTTTACACCTGGACTCAAATGCAGTTTGAGATGTAATATTAGAAATACTTCTCTGACACCACTTGGCCTCAGCTGCCGTGGGAAAAGAGTCCCTGCTAAAATGGTGCTCTGATTTACCTGGATAATAAATTTAGCTGGATTTATTGCTCAAGAAATATGTGTGCTGTCGTGTTCAATTAGTTTGTGCCATTAATGCTTTTTGACAAGTAAGAAATCACAAATATATTCTGAGCTAAATTCCTCTTTCTTTGTGCACATGCTGCAGCTTGCTAGTGATTCATATTTTGTGACAGTTTTTGAACCTCTGGAGAAGAGCTGGACTGAGTTTATGAAATAGCAGCTGTAGTATTAAGCTTAACTATACTGACTAGCTCTGACTCTACTCATATTTCAACCACAAGAGAAATACGCTGCATCTCCTTTGCTCACTGATCCCTGTAGGGTGGCTGCCTTCCACTATGAAGTGAGGTTTTTGGTACTGTGGTGTTCTGCACTTTTCCTTCTGGGGGCAACTGACATCTCTCATCCTTCACAGGCTCTGTGCAAACGCAACACCGTGTTCTATGGTGGGGATTCAATCTCAATGATTGACTACTTGATCTGGCCATGGTTTGAACGTCTGGAACCATTCCAGCTGAAAGAGTGAGTACCTTGCCTGCCTTCTGGTGTGTTCTGAAGTGCCTCAGCATCAGTATACCATGTGCACACTGCAGCATGGGCCACTCTTGGAGGCTGCTGAAGAAACTTGTATTGAGTTGCAGTTTTAGGGGAAGCATCCTGCGCTAAGCTAGACATTGTACTGGGACAGAGAAAGTAGTTCTCTGTTCAAGCTGTTACTTCCTTGATGCCCTCCAAATTTTCCATTTGAGTTACTCAGTCTCTTCCTTTTTCCTGTAGCTCTTTGAATCACGCCCCAAAGCTCCAGCGGTGGGTGGAGGCCATGAAAGAGGATCCTGCTGTCAAGGCTACAATGACTGACCCACAGATATACAAAAACTACCTCCAGCTGTATCTGAAGAACAGCCCAGAGGCATGTGATTATGGGCTCTGAGGTGCCAATAGGCATGTGCTGGCTGAAGTGTCAGTGCTGCTTTTCAGTGTGGGGAGTTAGTGTAATTTGGGTGGGGGCTCTTCTGTGGTTGCATTTCATAATGGGCAATAAATCTGTGCTGAAAAGGCTGAGAAACCTGTGAACTCCACTCCTTCTTGTCAGGAGAAGGATGTACTGGTTTCAAGCAGAAGATGGAAAGTCATTGCTGGCCCTGTGTATTGCATAAATCCATGTCTGTACTCAGAGGTGATGGTCTGTAATCTCTGGCCTCTTTGTAGGCATTGCTGGTGAGCAGTCCCTGAACTGGTGTTGTTACCTGATTTAAAAATTGTTATACTGGTGTCTTGAAAATGAATAAAAAGCAAACAGTGCTGTCTTCAGTTTTTCCTTCCTCTTTCTGGGCAGCTGTTAATCGCTGGACTTGTTATGCAGAGAGGAGCAGTGCACTGTAAAGGCTAAAACAGTGTGGCTTGTGAAGTTGTGATTCCCAGTGCAAACTGGCTGTCTCTTCAGACAGTTCTACTGCCAAAACACCCACCTTCAGCCCTGCCCACCTGCCCCTGCTGAAATCATGTTTGCTGGGGCCATCTAGTAAGGGCTTCCAGTTTGTGTTAGATATGCTAGATATGCTATAATCTTTCTCTGCCCTTCTGAAGTAGAGTTGTGTTTATTTTAGGTTCTAACCTAAAGGCTGGAGTAAGGAGTAAAGCCAAAAGAAACCATACCCTGAGCAGAAGGACATTTATTTTCTGTTCTTCTCCAGAATTTAAAGCATCACTGTACTTGTTAAGGTGTAGGTAAAATTAGAGAACAGAAGTAGAAGGAGTTCAGTCAGAACATGGTGGTGTCTTGCTGCTGGTAAAGGAATGAATAAGTCCCGTTCCATCAGCTAAGTGACAGGATTAGAGCTTTTCTGTTTAACATCTTTGAAACTATCCTATATGTTAGTATAGCAGAGTGGGGACAAGATTATTTGAATCACAAGTAGTTACAGGAAAAACTTCACCCTCTCCTGTTTTTTCCTTTTTTTCCTGTCCACATCTATGACTCATTCTGATGTTGCTCAGCTGTGTATGTCAGACCACTAGCAGTCCAAACGAGGCATAATTCCAGGGAATAAGCACACAGAAAGAAATAAGGCAAAGCAGCATGTCCAAGGACAGGGCTGTGGTTCCCATGGGGCTGAGGTGTTTGTCATGAGATATCCAAGACTGTTCCTAACTTCTTCCCATTTGCAGTAAGGTGATGTAGCTTAGCAGAACATGGTGGTTCATGGATTTCGTGGTAATTGAGGCACTGGCAGTCTTGGAGCTTCTCTGGAGGAAAAGATTTTTTCCATAACACGTTCTACCCTGCCACAGTAACTCTGAGGCAGTGCATGCTTGTGTAACTTCAAGTAGGAAGGAGAGATTTGATGAGGAGAAGGAATGAGAAAGAACTTGGTGTGTCAGCCTGTGGCTATTGGAGGGGCTTGTTTATCCTCTTACTAGCTTTAATTCAAACTATGCAGCTTTCCCCCTCCTGTTTATCTTTGTGGCTTTTAAACACATCTGGCACTACTTAGAGAAATAATAGTTGTGCTGCTGGTTCTTCCAGAACACTGATGTTTTATAAAAAATTTTCCAGTTGGGATGTGATGCTACACATGTTTCGTAGATAGTCATTAGAGGACCCAGAGGAAGCCTAAAGCTGTGAAATGTTGTCAGGATGTGGATCTAGGCCCTTTCATTAGATGAAAGCAGGGTTTGAGCTTTATAAACCCAATGTCTCTGAAGTAGTGTTGGTGGGATCTCAGTGGCAAACTTCCAAGAATTAACTACAGAGCATTTTGATTTTATTAGCAGCTCTGCTTTGTGTAGGTCTGGTTAAAAGCTGTTAGTATAGTGCAGAAATATGTTACAGTTTGCTCCAAGGTGTTATTTGACTGTAGTGGGAGATGTGACATTAGGGAGATCCAACAATAGGTTAAGAACAGAGATCAGCATCCAAAAACTGAACTGGCTTCATCCAGACCACAGTAACCCAGTGACTGTGTTATCTGAGCAGAAAGAAATGCTCTCCCCATCGTTATTTAGTGGCTGTAGTGTACCATTATAAATGTGCTACTTCAGCAAAAAAAAAGTTAAATGAAATATTCTGCCTTACAATTTACTATTAAATATCTGTGTTTTAAATCCCCAGGCAGACATCTGGGGTCTTGAACTCATTACAGCACAGCAAGAAATGCAGGCCTAAGGCAAAGTGTTTCTAATGTGGTAATGAATATGCAATACTGGCTCAATCTTGAAAGAAAAAGACAAGTTATTTGGAATGGACTGGCTCTCTCCTTTCAGGGTGGATGGGTGTAAAGGAGATATTTGCATTTTCAGTTTTGGTCAGCAGAAGAGAAAGATGGAAGTCAGTAAGGAAAGGATCAAGCAGATGAACAGCTCTTCCCTTTGGTCAGAGCTTTCCTTAAAACCTTCTGTGGATCAGATAGTACAGTAAGTACAGTCTTTACTCACTGTCTGCTCCGTGTTTTGCCCTTGAAAATTGTTAGTGCTCCTGCTTTTGAGAAAAGAGGGTGCTTGTTTGTTTGTTTTGTTATTGTGCTACCAAATACAACTGCTACTAGCACAGGTTAAAAAAGAGAAATTCTGTGTCAAGCAAACAATGACAGAGGCTGTCTTATAAAAATAGTGAGTTTAGTAGCATGGTGGATAGTAGCTACCTCAGGTTATCAAGGCATTGGGCTTTGTTCTGTCCTGCATTTGCAGCATGTCCCTATATCTTTACTGATGTCCTTGAGATGCTTTGAACCATCACACAAGATGTGGTCCAGCGTTCGTTCATTATATTTTTAGGATACCTTACATCAAAGCTAAGAGAAAGGTAGAAGGGAGCCAAGATAGGAGGAAGGAATGGGGATCCCAGGTTCTCAGATCTGGGAAATTTTGCTGAGTTTTGAGTAAATTGAGTGGGGACTTGGGTGAATGGGACTGTGGCTATAACAGAAGGCCCTTGCTTTGGGAAATTGTTGACAAGTTGCTGTCTAGGGACGTGTTAAAGGGGCCAGTGGTTCTTGCACTGGAGATACTGGTTTGAAAAGTCTCTAAAATCATGTACAGACATCTGGAACACTTGTGTCAACTTTACGTGAATGCCTGTGGATTTGTTGCTTTTTCTAATCAATCAAAAAGGACATCTCACCTTTTTACCGTGTTTCACTTAATCTCTGCTTCTTGCCATGCTTCATTTAGCAGCTGTATGTCCTACTCACCAGGCCTGGCTGTGAGTGCATGTGTTGGCTATGTGGTGTTGGCACAGTATTACATGTCCTGGCACTGCTCTCCCCAGTTTTCCACTGTCATGGCATGTGTCATGTTCCCCTGCATTAGTAAGGTTTGAGAACTGGCTGTTTCTCATCCTTTCTCCTGTCTTTACTAGTAGCTTGATTATTTTACCACTGTTCCTTGGACGTGGATTTCACTTGGGAAAAGCTCATGAAAATACAGTCTCTTTACAGTCATTAGGTCAGGTGCAATTTTCCTAAATCACTCCCATTTTCTGTAAGATGGGAACAGTCTTTTCTATTGCTGGTCCAAAGCCAAAAGGGATGGCAGTTGCTGATTTATCTGAGTAATGATGCCACATGAGTCATTAGATTTTTCCCCTTCTACAAGACTTTGATTTACTAAAACAGGAGTTTCAAAACTTGTCAGTGAGATGCAGCTGTGCTTGGGGTGGAGTGTGACAGCTGTTTAGCAGTCTGCAATAAAACTGTATCTAAGTCCACGAAGGACTGAGAATGCAGCTGGCATTAAGGGGCTGATATGTGGAGCTTGTTCTGTGCCTCTCACAGCATCTTCTGGTGAGCAGGAAGCAGCTTGTGAGAACTACAGCATGTGCTGCAGGTTTGTGTCTTAGAACCACCACCCTTGGCAAATCTGATGGAAAAAGCCATCTCTCCAGGGGAAAGGGAGCCAGGAATAGGGGCACTGAACAGCCACAAGCTGGGTAGGGAACAGACAGTGTTTCCCGTGAACTGCAAACCATTTGCATGAGTCACCTATGCGAGTGCACAGCAAAGGCATAGGAGGGCTGAGAAAAAAGGAGAAAAAAGCTGTCAGCTTCAGACTGCCTGAAGAATCAATGAGGATCAACAGAGATGTTATGACTTAATATTGTCCTTCCTGCAGCTTCTCTGCAGCATTCCTACTACCCCAAAGGATGCTTTTGTGCCTTTCCTCTTGTCACTCAAACCATCCTCAGAAGGGAGCTCTCAACAAGAATGTGCTTTGGGCCAATCCACAGGTTGGAGTGTGGATGTTTTTTTCCCTTACACATTCATCACAAAGCTCTTTTCTGTGCCTCTTTAGGCTTGCAAGCAGAGTTTGTCTCCTCTTAGAGTAATTAAGGCATGGTGATTAATCAGCTGTTTGTCTTTGTGGGGAGACAGCTCTGATATAACCTGTGTATTCAAGCCCACAGATTAGGTGCCTCAATCCTCTCCATATGCTTTTTGTATCTTTACTGTTCTGTGCTGGTGTATCTCTGCTCTGGATCAAACCTTTTGCTTCCAAAGCTTTGCCAGGTGTGGCTCTGGCAGGGGAGTCAGTGTGGAGCTAATGGTAGAAAGCTGCATGTGGACAAGCCTTGCTTTTCTCTAGTTTTGCATATAGGAATTTTGTAATATTGACATGATGTGATAGCCCTGAGGGTGAACAGAACTGGCAGGAATATCTTGCTTGCTGACAGTGCAGAACACCTCTGTTCCATGGGAACGCCTGTGTGACGGAGGCCAGGAAGGGCTGCTGTGGATCACCTGTGCTTACAGGCACGGGAACCATCCCTGCCCTGCCCTGCCTGGTGTGAGCTGGCAGGGACGAGACCTGGAACATGTTAGCAAGCTAAGTACCATCTCCCTGAGGATTTGGGAAATCCCTGTACTGTCTGATTCCCAGCAGAGGGCTAGAGAGCAAGACTGCAGATGCACCTGGGGAGGTGAAGTGACTGATGAGTCAGGCTGTGGTAAATGGGGTTATTGATCCCAGTCCTGCCTAGCTCTGCCCCCTGGGCCTGTTTTGCACCGTGTTGGATCCTGAATGTCAGATTGTCTGCAGGAAGGTGTCTAATTGGACTTCCAATGGCATCATAAGTGTCATGGCTCTTCTGGAAAGTAGGACAATACAGACAGAAATTTAATCTTGTCCTTACGTGATTAAGTCTTGCTGAGTTGAGACTGTTAATGGCTGTGGGCCCACCAGTGTATTTGAAGATAATTTCACATCAAAAATACACTCCTTTTTACTGCAGAGTGCCTAAGAAACCTTTAAGAACTTCATTGTGGCTTAATTTTTTATTTTTGGGTAAATTTTTAACACAGTGCCGTGGCCAGACATTGTACAGGAGCTCAAGTATCTGTACAGGCTGTATGTAAATGTTTCACCTCAGCACCTTCTGTGTTTCCCCCTCAGAGCAGATCAATACAGCTAATACCTTTTTTCTCCCTCCTATAATATTCTGGGTGAGCTCTGGTTTTAGCTAGACAGATTTATAATTACTTGTAAACTCACAGCCTTTATTTGCAGAGGTGCTGCCTTTGAATAATGATTCAGAAGCTTTGTTCTCTGTCTCTGCAGCCAGAGATTTTACTTCCAGCAGCTGAGGAGTCTCAGATGATACTCCTAAATGTAACATAACTGGAAAATGAAGTTTATTTTGAAAAACACTGTAACATTAATTACCGCACAGCATGGGGCTTGTTCAGATTTCTGTTTTGAGACCAAACTGGTCCAATAGATATGATGGGAATATCTGTTTGCATCGATCTCCCCTTAAGGCTCTGCTGCAAAGTTGGGTGGATCATTTTGAGAGTAGCAGAAGTAACACAACCCTGTTTTCTCACAGCTTATTTCTTTAGGTCAAAGAAGACATGAGTACCAACTGCCTTTTACTACACTGGGAACATTTCAAATACCTCTTTCGTGCTTTTGCAGCATAATGAGAGTCTCTGTCTCCTATCCATTTGCCATTTGCTTGCTTAAAAATTATAGAGGTATTTCTGAGCTCTGTCAAATTTAGTGAAAGTTTTTTGAAAGATTCAGAAGCTACTTGGTAGGAGATGAAAGCATAGCCCCTCTTTCCCTCTGGCCCGTGTGTGTAAACACACTGACTGCATAGGAAACTGGCTAAAAATAACCTACTTTATGTTGCCATAAGGAATTTATCGTTTGAGAAAAAGACAGGGCTGCCTGGAATTTTAGTTGGAAGGGATGCAACAGCTCACATGTTTGGTGGACCCAGTGACCCAACACCCTGAGACATTCTTTTCCCAAACAAATAGAATCCAGTTAAATACAATTTAAAATCTGATCCTGTGCCAGTGGCACCTGGGGACAGACCTGGGTTAGCTTTTAGTCCTGCATGCAACAAACCATAGTGCAGAACTGAGCAGAGAGGATGGAACATGCTCAGTATGTGGGCAAATCCTGAGCAATATCCCATTCTGAGACCAGTGTTACCAGTTTGATCCCTAGTGGTACCTTACCAAATCATGTTAGCATGCGTAGGAGTCACCATGTCCTCTGAGGTTGCTTTCGCTTTTTTTTTTTCAATGGCACAGGTATTTCTGCCTACTTGAAATGAAGGAGATTGTGTCTTTGCTTACAGCTATCCCATGAGTGGTAAAAAGTCATTAGATAAATCTTTAAGCTAAAACACAATCTCTAGTGGGTGGCTTTCTGCTCTGCCTACTCTGTGACAGATAATACTGTAATACTGGTCATGGTATGGAACAAAACTCTGCCAATTGCCCTTCTGAAAGGGGATTTTATAGTGATGTTACCCTTTCTGTTCCATAGCAATACTGAAGCAGTAAATGAGGCAGAGAAATAAATGCTCTAGGAATTCAATAGCTCACTGGAGAAAATGTTGCTGAGCTTGTCAGACAGCTTTGAACAGGGTGGGTTTATTTTTGTTTTGTTTGGGTTTTAAATAACAAAGTTGCACCAAACCAACCAAGACTGCTGATGATCCGGAGCTACAGAATTCCTTTTCCAGCAGTGTGTGGTTGATCCTGGGAAACTGTAACTCCTGGCTAAGTGGATTTGGGCTGCAGCTCTTAAGCCAGCTGCTTCTCAGACCTGCTCAGTACTGATTCAGCCCCAATGAGCACTGGAAGGTTGTTACTAAAGGTGTGCAGGGCATTCTGTGGGGCTGGAAGACATTTTGCCAAGGAAACGGGTGCTTTTATTATATGAATTAATACCTAGCTTTGGGTTTGCTTCCAGAGCCAGAGCACATTAGAATATTAACAAGGAGATGCCATTCCCTTAAACCAGGCAAAGGGTGTTAAGCCAGGAGCTAAGTGGTGGTGGGTGGTTGCTGAACTTGGCTGTGGATACCCATAAAACAAGAAGGTAAAGAGGATTCCTCTGGCTGAACTGGAAATTCAATTTCTTGTTCAGCCCATAAGGGCAACATCTATCAGCATTATTTAGGGCTTGCCATGAAAGGGTGGTTTTGAGCAGACATATTCAGAATAATTACTTTGATTTCCTGTGGATTCATATTCTCAAGAAGAACGACATCCCTGGCATTATTTTGGAATAGCTACTCCACTTCATGTTCATGTTGCAGTTTATTCTGGAATAATTTCTACAGGGATTCAGGAATCCCAGGGATTCTTGCTGCTGGGCTCACTGTGCTAGGATCATACTGGAACTATTCCCGTTCCTTCCTTCTGCTCTCCTAGAAGCATTTTGCAGGGAACTAGAAACAAAAGAGACTTTATGCTAATTTAGATTTTTGTACAAGACTTCCTTTATTATAAATAAAGCTGTATGAGAAGATCTATACAAATTCAACAGTGTCCTGCTATAGAAGCAGCGGTTTAAGTACAGCATTGTCAATCAAGGAAGACCTTAGTTTGGAGACTTCTGGTGTTCATTGCCCATCTTGGCTGCATTGCCAAGACTCATCTTTGTACTACAGTTTTGCTTCTGAGCTAACATATTACACACAGACCCCCCCCAATTCTAAAAAAGACAAGTAATAAATAAAGCTCTTTACCAGGTATGAGAGCCAACCCCTCACTGAGCAGCAGCAAAGCTGTTACAGGTGCCTAAAGTCTCGTTTCTTCACCACAGAGATAACACTGCAAAGACTTTGCATTAAAAATGGCTGGGGACCAAACACCAAATCCTGCTGCTTGAATACTGGATAAATTTTGCATCATTTTGCTAAACTACATCTGTATACAGATCTGTATACAGAGCAACTTGGAGAGAGAGAAGCTGTTTTCTGTGGCTGCTTAACAGTGAACACCCAACAGCTCAGCTCCCCTTAGAAGCCATTCAGCTCCTGAACAGCAGTAAGAACCGTAGACCAAGACACTTCCTAGAGGCAAATGGCTCCTGAGGCTATGCTGTAGATCAGTGGTTGCTATCAACTCACCACCAATTCCATTGCTTTGACAGAGCCTGTAATAAAATATTAAAACCACAAGCTGAGGGCACAGGGAGTGGTAGGAAACCAGTGTAACACACTCGGAGTTCATCTGTTGAATTCACCTGGTTAGCAAATAGCAAGAACAAGAAAGGGCTGTTTCTTTAGGGGTGGTTCTTTCTTCAGGCACAAGAAAGGGGTCCAGGACAGGCCATTTACCTTTCCTTAGGGTGTCTCACAGAGATATAGGCATTGCCAAAGAGATATTTCTTACTCAGGTGTCATATGCAGTATGGTTTTAAAAGAACGTTTTCCACTTTAAACCACAAAATCTCACTTCTACTCTCTTCCTTTAAAGCTACTTCCTATGAATACCCACCCAGATGTCAATCAAGGCAGAATTACACACGGGCAAAACCAAAAAGTTTTACGTCATTTTTACTGGCTGACAGCTGATGGAACTGAATTGTCTTATAAACCTTATCTTGTAAAATGTGAGTGTGGGCTTTTACTGATAGGCTAGTATTTGTTGGGCAAAGATTTGATACAGGAAGTCCAAGGAATGATGTGCTTCACATCACAGCCTCCTAGTACCATGGCAGAGGCGTGGTCCAAAGAAACACTTTGGACCAACCTTTCCTCTGACGGGACATGACTGTACCTTTGGTTTGCAAGGCAGGTCTCCACTGAGGCTGACTGGAGCACGGCTCATGATCACAAAGAACCTTTCCCCCCCAACAGGTATGAGTGGGTCCCCTCACAACCTAAATGCACGGACCAGATCACTTTAAAGGTGCTCAGGGCAAAATGAGCATATTGCATGTAGGAAAATTAAGCCAAGCAATTTGCTTTCAGTGGAATCAAATCTGTAAACTACTCAATTCAGCTCCAGCTTGTGTTCAACTAAACCCCATGGGAAACACTTCAGGCTCAGTTTGGGCGTAAGAGAGAACAGGCATACAAATACAGAAAAAAAAGAACAAAAGATTCAATCCACTTATCAGTTCAGGTTCCCTTTGAGTCTGAGCAGTGGTGCCTAGGGCTGTGTAAAGACAAGTTTGGGCACGTTCACAAGCCCATTGCAACTAGTGTTGCAAAGCTTTGTTCTGCCATTTTAATAAGGGAGTTACCCTATTTTGTTCAACAGCCTTTTCTTCTCATACCCCCCCCCCCCCCCCCCGCTCAACCTTACATAAAAGTTATTTTTCAACTCTGAATGTCATTTCCTGAGAGACCTGGGTCACAAATTTGTTTCTGTTCTTTGGACAGTCTAAATTTAGACTCCTGACAGGAAATGGCAGAGAAATTCTTATTTCTCTCTGGCTGGGCTGGGAGCACATTTAGAAGCAACTCCAACCACAACTGCTCCAGTGTGACCTGCCTGCCAGCAGTCCCTGTAAAGCTGCATCTGCTACAGGCACTTTGCAGTAAACCTGGGAAGGTAAAAATGGCAAATTGCCTGGGTTTGCAAACAACTTACACAGCTTTCGATGTAGCCTCCAGGCTCCAGTACTGACCTACCCTCCCTGTACCTCCGCTTGTCATTACCAGCTTGCCATGTCCCCTGAGATTGCTTCTGCTCACTTTTCTACTGGGGAAGGCCTGATTGGATGGACTAAGGAAAGCCAGGGGCTTACAGCACTCGTTTAGCATCAGCAATTAGTCCTGCCCTGTTGCTCTGCCAGCTCTGGCAATCTCCCAGGCACTCATCGCCAAGGATGCTGGAGCAAGCACTGATGATCCAAGACTTTTCCCTACTGGCATTACGCATCAGCCTCTTCTCTCCCATTCCTACCTACCTCTTACTTTCTGCTTAGAGATCCTACTTAACTACCTGTGGTAATAAAAGCTAAGGGAAGCAGCACTTTGAGCAGAGTTTCCTGTGCTTTCTTATAAACCACGTGTGGAGACAGGAATTACAGCTTTCTCTGCCTTTGTGTGTGAAGTGTCCCTCACTGGTGGAGGGACAGAGAAGAGCAGACACCAATGAGATGGTTGGTGAAACAGTTTTTACCAGGAAAAGGGAGGAGAGGACATGTCTGTGGAGAGTTTGCTTATCAGCTGGATAAGGCTGGATAACAAACTTCATGCTGTATGCTGGCCCCAGCAGTGATACAGGATTAAATCTTCTCTCTGATGGGACAGAGAGGATTGATAAAAAGGGACCCATGGAGTGATGGTAAAAGCATCCCTGATGAGTCTTACCTCACAGAACAACTACCCTCTTGTAAACAGGATTAAGGGAAGCCCTAGTGTAAAACTTTGCAGGAAATCTAGTGTAAGAAAATGGTAGGAAAGGCCCCTTAGCACTGGAAGCCAGGCTTCTGGGACTAGCATAAAGCAATTATGCACTGAGGCCCTGGTTTGGACCCCACACTCATGAGTGTGAGGATCTTCTGAGTCCTTTCCTCCAGCAAAGCCACCTTGTTGGACTGGGCAGCCCACTGGCACAGCACTAACATGCTTCCTGAGGGATTTCAGGCATTTCCATTTCTGCACTGGATTTTCTTTTTAGCACATGCCTCAAGATTCTCCCCTGGCCTGAAAGCCTGAAGCAGCTCTCCTCCTTTGCACTCCCAGCTCAGCAAATTACAGTCTCCTGGTGCAGCTCCTCAGAGCAGCAGTCTCTAAAAAGATTGAGGAGAACGTATAAAGTAGCTTTTTCCTGCACATGTGGAGCAGAAGGGATGCAATCCGTGTCAGAACCCAGTAGTGGTGTTTCTTTTATCTAAGGTAATAAAGGTTCCTGTACACTGATCCATACAAAATGGGCAGGAATATAAACCACTAGCCATGCTACCATGGAAGACTCGAATGAAATGGTCTGAAGACACAGACCCTGCTCTGCTACATCCTCCCACAGGAGAAAAAATATGTAGGAGTGTTTTTGAAGGACAGGACAAGCCATTTAAATTGCTGCTGCAAGTCCAATCAAGAAGGCTTTTTTTTTTTTTTTAAACTACAGTTCCCTTTTGAAGCTGTGCTTATTTAAGGATCACCATCCAGTCCAGATCTTGGGCATGACCCTCCTCCTCTCCACATCAGCATGGAGTCTTATGTTGCACTTCCCACTGGTGAAAGAGCTCCTGCTGTCTGCAAGGGGACAGGCTCCTTTGATCCCAAGATCCTGTCTCTGATTCCCCCACCCTGTTCTTATCTCCCCCTTCTGAAGGAAATGAAGTATTTGGCCACCATCACACCCCCCTCCCCCATTTGCATTGCAGGCATCTGAATAAATTATGTATATTTGTTGCTCACCACTGCTGTAGCATGACTGAGGCACAATAGAAAAATATATTCTTAGCTGCATAAAACCAAGCACAACAGTGGAACAGAAACCCACTTCAATACCACATCTTCCAGTTTCTCCGTATTCTCCCCCGCATCGCCTCTTCCTTTCTGCAGGAACCACGGCCCAGGACTGGTTCAGCTCCAGACAAGAAGCTGTATTGGCAAAGTCAGTTGTCTCCAGGGGGCTTCAGAAAGTTGCCCTCTGGACTTGTGCTTAGAGTTTGGCTTTGGTTAAAGTGATTCCTTACGGATCCCATTGGTGTGTGCAAGGGGAATGTGCACTGTGTACTCATTTATCAGTGCAGACATGTTCCTGAGCATCTCGTGGAACGTGTCCACTGTCTTCCTGTAGATTTCCCTGCGTAGCACAAAGGGACGGAAAAGGTTGAGAGGCTCAGCCCCCTGAAATATGATGGGGAAACCCAGCTCTGCTGGTACTTTCCCATTGCCAATAAAGAAGTGATAGAGCTTCTTTTCATGCAAACATTTCTCCAGGAATTTCAGCATGTCCTGTAGGCGAGCCTCCAACTTTTCTGGGGCCCAGTCCTGACTGGGACATGCCTGCAGGAGATGCAGCAGCACTGTCTTCAGGTGGTAGTTGGTGAGCCCGCTGGGACCTGTGAGGCTGCATTGCTTGCCATGGAGGAAGGAGAGGATCTGAAGGCAGCTGACATGGCAGGCATTGGCAGGCAGTGTTTTGGAGACCAGCTGGATGAACCTCCTCTCGTACACTGCGAATGTGAGAAACCACTGGGTGCTGGAGGGGATGTCCGCTGCCAGGCTGCTCCGAGGGAAGTGGGAGATGAAGTAAACATCAGAGTTCTCATACTGCACCACAGGGGTGAGGTTGAAGGCAATCGATTTCCCCGATTTAAATTTTATCTTCAGGGCTCCTGGCGAGTCCAGGAGGCTGAAGGAAAGGTCAAATTCATACTTATGGGAGATTCTGTTCCAGGCCTTGGTGACAGCAATCTGGAACCACTTCATGACTTGGTTGGCATCCAGATATTGAGTATTTTTGAAGCACAGGAGGTCTTCCATCTCACTGCTGGGCCTGGTACTGCTGCCCTGGCTATGGAGAAGGCACAGCATATCTTCCCCTAGTTTAGTCTTGTCACAGATGCAACCTGTTGCATCCTCATCTGCCCTGCACACCTTGATAGTGCCATAACCTTGTTCATCTGGGGGAAAAGAGTCACCAGAGCACCAGGTCTGGCAGCGAAAGCAGTAAGGTTCTGGGGGGGCAAAAGGCACTATCAGATCACAGACAAAGGGTTTACGCACTCTCCAATTCTCATACATGCTCCCCACACCCATGCAATCCTCCACTTCCATGTCAGCATCCCGGTTACAAACACTCCTCAAGGCCTCCAGCAGGTCATCTGCAAAGCCTTCCACCATCTCCCGCATCCTGGCCATGTCTCCGGTGGTACCCAGGATACGCTTCTCATAGAAGCTGGCCAAGACAGCCTTGTCAGGGAAGGCCACTCCTTTAAATGCTTTCCCCAGGACTGCCATGTCATCCTCTTCCCCTCCTATGTCCTGCCAATTCCCTTCCTGGAAATCTTGTCTCCAGAGCTCAATCAGCAGGAAGATGACCATGGAAAGGGCAGTCCACATATCCCATCGGACCTTTTCCTCTTTGCTTTCCTCCACTACCACAGCCTTTTCCAGAGCTTTCTGTGTGGCTTCCTGGTCTGCGATTTCCTGTTCCAAACGCAACTGCTCCAGCCGAAGGCTCTCCTCCCGCTCCTTCATCTTCTGGATGATTTCTTCCGTGTTCTCGGGGACAGTGCCATTCTCCTTAGGGAAGAAGAGCGGGTGGTTGACAATAGCTGTAATCACCAGTAGGCACACCCGGAAGAGTCCCACGGGCATGGCAGTTCCTTCCCTGGAAGAGAATGAAAAGTGGAATAAATGACCAATGATTTGGAGTACATTTCCTCAAGTGAAAAAATGAAAGAAACTCCCCACTGCAATAAAAACTTTGATATCCTTTCTAGCCTGGAAAAAAATGCTTGAATCTAGAAACTCCTAAGTGCACGCTTGTTTCTGCAAGTTATCAACCAGCTTCCCAAAGAGGCTTTATCAGCTCATGGTAAGAATGAAAGTGGATCTTATCAAATGAACTTTGAAAAACAGAACTGTGAAGGCACTTCCTGCTGTCAACCCACTGCAATGCTGTTGGGCAGTATGGGACGGCATATCCTTTCTTTGTGTCCTTTAAAATTCCTAGGACAGGAAGGGGAAAAAAGAAGCAGGCAGAACCTCCTCAGGTGTAAAAAAACAGGACTGGAGATGAGCACTGCTTTTCCTCAACATAACGCCAGCAGTTCAGATGTGACAATGGCATAGGCAGGTCTGTCTTGGCCAGCTTCCATGTGAAGCATGTCTGGGAACCCACACAGCCTGCTTGGATCAGGGCAGCCTTCAATGCCCTGCCAGTGATGAGCACCTGGGTGGGAACAAGCCTGCACAGTTCTGTGCTTCTAAGCAGGCACTACAGGCAAAGATCTTCCTGCATTTCAGCACCATTACGATCAGGCTGTGGCAAACCCTTCTGGCTTCCAGGATGCCTCATGACCACAGTGGCCAGAAAAAGGGAGAGACAAAGACTGTGCTAAAATGGAAAGCATTTCCTTCAGCCCAGGGGTTCTAAAAGCATCAGGCTGCTTATTTTTGGTGGTTACTACACTACTGACCTGCAGAAGAAATTAGTAAACACCATGGCTTTGATCTAAGCCATCTTCCCCAAGCACCCCCTTAACAGCTGTGCTTGCAACCAGCTCACTCCTATTTGTAGTGACCTTAACAAGGCTGTGAGCCACATCCCGGCCCTGTGGCAGCAAAGTCCCACGTGTCACCCCCTGCACAGGCCCTTGGCATGACTGAGACCACTGTGGTGTTTTAGAGTGGCTTTGTGTGGTTACTGGCCCTGCTGCTCCAACCCCACATTGAATAAAGCTTTCTGTGCCATGGAGCTCACAATGAAAGGATTTAATTCCCAACTTTCTGGGACATGGTCTCATTGCCAGGGTCTCTGCCTGGTGGTGACAAGGCCTCCCAGAGGGCGGGGCCAGATGGTGCTCAGGCTAAAGCCTGGGCTGTTTCCTCCCAGCTGGCATTTCTGTCTCTGGAGGGCTGGCATCACTATCAAGAGCCCAAGTGCCTGCTCAGGGCAATATAATCTGAAGTTGTCACCCATAGCTGTGACGTTGGAAGCTCACCAGTCCCTCTTTTTAGCAAAATCACCTCTCAGTCCTAGCACAGGGAGATCAGAAGGACAAGATGGACAAGCAGGGATATTTTTTCTTCCAGCTGGGAAATTTTAGCACAGCTGCTTTAATGCCTCAGAAGTGCTTGACAGAGAAGGGTTTCTGTTACAGAAATAAAGTCTATCAATAAAATACATCATCAGTCAAGCCATAAATAGCAAATCTCATTCCCAACTAATCCTGCTGTGGGAATGAAGCTGTTTCACAGAGAGCCAAGAGATGCTGAGGCACTCTGAGTGCTCCAAGAGCTCAGGGCTGTAATTCTGACCCCCTGGAATAGCTCCTTTCTGGCTTGAACTCAGCATGTTTTGGTGCCACAGCAGTCCTGCTGTCCTAGCATCTGGGCAAGAAGGAAAATATCTCTGGCAATCTCATTTATGCCTCCACAGGGCACACAATAAAGACAGATCCACCCCAGTGGACCTTGTTATCGTAACTGCGCAACAAACTGCCGGTTTTGATTGCAGGAACCTGGATTTCCTCAATGTGAGCATTTACTGTACATGGGAACTGCATCCTTCGGCACACAATTATCTCTGCTTATGGGAGGGCTGGGACTGGAATAACAAGGGAAGGGAACAGGATTGAGATGCATTGTCCAAGCAGCAAGAAAATTCACACGGTGCTCAGGATAATGCTCCATGCCCCTCCCTGTGTAACATTTACCAACTACCTTTTTTTAGATCCCATGCACATGCATAGATGAATGTTCTTATGCAGACATTGCTCTGGAAATAGTTTGTGTGCCCATCTTGTCCTTTGTTACATTTACATTAACTCTTTAATTCATCAGGCAGTGAATTAAAGCTGAATTAATGCCCAAATCTGGGTGTTCCAGTTATTCTGTGAGCTCCATGCCTGCGCACATTTTTAAAATAAAATGGGGTCGCCCTGCTTTGCAAAGGGCTTTATCAGTTTGCCAGGGCAGGGCAGGAAGTGCTGGTGAGTTCCTTTCCTTAGTGCTACGCTCTTGCAGAACACGTGTGCCTTCCAAGCTTAAAAATAACGTGGCCAGGGGCCAGGTGCCTCCTTCTTGCAGTTGTGACCAGCATGACATCACTGCTCTGCCCTGCTACACCGCTGTCCCTGTGGATGAAATGTTTTACTGTTACCACATTACTTCTAAAATGCATCAGGCTGAAAGAAGTCAGCTGGATTAGGATCTCCTTTCTCATGCCCAGCTGCCCTTGGGCACACTGCTTCCAGAGGATACCTGTCCCAAAGCTCTGCTAGCAGCAGAGGTTAGGCCAGACATCCCCAAATGCATCACTGGCTGGCTCAGCTGAATTCTCTCCAGGCCACAGTGACATTCTAGGATACCCCAGTTCATTTTGCAGGATCAGGTTGGGGAACATGAATGCAACCTCTTCCCTCAGCAAATGCTACAGGCATCAAACTGTAAACTGGGAGTGACAAGATCTTGAGATCACGTTGATTTGCAAGAGGGATGTCTGTTTTCAGCCCAGAGTAAGATCTGCTGGTCAAAACTGCCCTTTTGCTACCGTAGCTGCTCACACCAGAAAATGAAGCCAAACATTAATGTCAGTTAAGGCATAAGGTTAATGCTGCTTGGTGACCAAAGCCAGTGGAGCCTGACCTTGGCAGCAGCAAGGGTGGTACAGGCAGAGCATTCCCACATGGCTCAGACTCAGCTTTCCTGGCTAATATGAAAGACTCAATCATACAGGTGAAACCAGTAGCACTGCCTGCTATGGCACTCCAGCATTCCCCATAACAAAGGCTGCTTTTTTCCCTTGCTTTTAACTTCAGCCCAAGCTATTTAAGCCTGATAAAAATATTTATGCCTGCTCAGGCTGAGACAGCTTTTGTGTGGGGAAGAGGGAGAGAGTCCAAACCTTTCCAAGCTGGAGGCTAAGCAAGAGAAATGGCAATTTTTCAATCTACACATCAAATTTAGCAACATTTCAAATATGGGGGGCGAAAAAAGGTATTTTAAAGTTTTTAAACAGCAAGGTACCAAAGCAATCTGCCAACATTTTCTGAATTTATCACCCTGACAGTTTTTCCCTATTTAAAGTATACACAACATCTGGAGTCAGCAACAGGCTTACATCTACCTATCTTCTGCAGATCCTCTTGTGCCAGCCTGGGGCTCCAAAGCCCCACTGAGTGAGGGTGCTGTGGTCCTTGCTACATCACAGGCAGGCCACCCCTGCCAGTAGCCAAAGTAGCCCTTGCCCCACTCCCTGGGCCAGGTGAGATGGCAGAGACCCCCCCTTCTTTCCTGCAGGCACAAAGCAGGGAAAGGTGCAAAGAAGACCAAACAAAGCTGCTTGGGAAAGGGAGAAGGGCCAGGGTATGTGAAACCTCACTCTCTTGATGTAAAGCTGTCTCTGCTCACTGCCCAGCATGTGATGCTACTTGTTCAAACCTGCCTCTGGTGCTAGAATTAGTTTCCTTCTGGGCTTTTGTGTGGCACTCACTGCTGCAGTGACTAGGGGCTTCACCAAGTTTAAGGTTAATGACCACTCTGCCCAGCCCTGGGAAGTGAGGGGGCAGACACCATCCCACTCTGCAGCTAAGGAGCCAGGGCTCAGAGAGATAAAGACAGCTGAGCACTCTGCAGTCTGATTACAAATCACCTGCATCCTGCAGCACTTGGTATGTTCAAAGGGTCCACCAAGAGCACCTGCAGCCCTCCACCCTTGGCTCCCAGGCAGGTTAGGCCTCATCCTTTCAAGCCTGAAGCCACCTCCTCAGCTGGAGGATCCTGACCTGTTACACAGCAGGTCCTGGATGACGCAGGGAGCCTCAAGAGAGGAAGGGAAAAGATGCTGCTGCTGTCATGCAGTTCAGGTTGGTGCCATGAAGCCACACGCAGAGGGACACCAGCTCTCACCCCAGCTGATCTGAAAGCCCTTTGCTGCAAAATTTGGTAATGTTTGGCTTGTCTGGAGCACAGTTCCAGGCAGCACAGCATAAGGAAAGGAAGCAGCACAGGAAAAAGCCTTTATGCAGCCAGGCAGCAGCAGCTTCACCTTCAGCTTCTCTTCCTCACCTGGGAGCATCACAGAGCTCATACAGGGCTTGTGTGGACCAGCCTGAGGCAGCTGCTGGCTGTGGCATTGTGTGCTCTCCCCCTTCCCAAGCCACCCTGCCACAGGGGATTTCCCTGCAGGAGCAGCAAAGTCCTTCATGGAGATGATGATGCTCCAAACTATAACAATATCCTGTCTCTTCCAGCTAAATGTGCTTAGTTTCTGATGTCCCCAAGCCTTCCTCACACCCTTTTCCATAGCAGCTTCAGAACCTTTTGTCTCCTGCTCAACCTGGCAAAGGAAAGAAAGAGATGGCAGCTTGCCTCTGCAAGCTGCTCATGTGCTCTGAGCCCAGATAACCCTCCACCTTCTCTGCAGACATGGAAAAATATTTCCCTTTCATTAACAATGCCATTCTTTACTCAAGAGTTCCTCGTACAGCTTTATGTTTTTAGCCATTTTATTCCTCTAAATTTTGAATCATGGTAAACAAAGCATGCTCTGGGTGGTGTTCAGCAATAAACCAGGTAGGAGTGAGCTGAAGCTTTGATTCTTACATTGGAAAAACCCAAACCAAGCCACTGAGTGCAGTTCAGTATTAGACTGGAACACGCCAAGACATCACTTATGACACACTCAATTGCTTCCTGCAATCTGCCTGACAGAAAAGGCAATGAATAGGTGGCTGCTATGTTGTGTTTTGCTTTGGTAGGCTGCAAGAAAAGAGGCTTTTCAAATAGATGATAGAAACTACAGCTGGTTGGGAGGCTTTTTTCATTGAAAGCTGCCAAATTTTTGAAACCAGAACTTTCATGGGAACAAATATGATTTCTGATGCCCTTATTGGAAAGGTCCTTGAGGTTTGGAAAGGACCCTGCTACTTGTTTTGACTGGAGAGATTAACAGTTCAAACTAGCCACTAACCTGCAACTGGGACTTTCTTACTGGGAAGATCTGAACCTCAGTCTGAGGGGTTTCAGGCCCAGCCCAGGTGTACTTCCTCATGGGAGCTCTGTGATTCCTCCTCTTGCTGTACAACAGTAAACAAATTACCTTTGGGCCTTTGAATGTATAGTCTGAAAAACACTTCTGCTGCATTTATGAAGACCTAGTCAAGAAAAAAAATTGCTGAAAGTTCTTAGTAATGAACCATATCCGTCTCCAATTTGCAAGTATCACTGCCACCTCTGCAGGTATTCAGAGATAAGATCCAGCTGCCACGGGAAGAAATCAAGTTTTCTCTTAGTGGGGACTACAAGCTCCGATTTGTAAGAAACTTGCACAATGACAGAGAAATAGGAATTGCAGAGATGCATGCCAGTATTATTGTTCTTGCCAAAAACCTGGAAAGATGCACTTCCTTAGACAACCCCATACCCACACAGCGCAGCCAGGACAGGCTCTTGTTCTCCCGCCTCCTGAGCACACAGTCAGATGCAGCACACACAGCCCAGACAGGAAAATTAAGGGATAAAAAATCCAATACAGAGCCTGGGAAGCACCAGCTTGTGCTGTTCTTTCAGCCCCTGTGAACTAAGCTGTGCGCAGGATGTAAATGTGATGAAACGTTGACTGGGACAGAACAGTGCCAGCCACAGCAGCTAGAACTCATGTTCTGACTTGTTTTTTAAGCATTAAATCAGTGCTACAGACAAAGTACTGAATTCCAGCATAATCACAGCTGGTTCAGCAGAGACAGGTGGGATTGGGCTCCGTCTTTGGCTCTCTACTAAAGCCAATACTGGGGAAGGACCAAATGCACCAATGCATGAGGTGCAAGGGCAAAACAAGCCGACTGGCCTGCCTAGGACTACAAGAGTCAGGTATGGCAGAGCAACAGCCTTCCAAACCACGCCTGGAAGCCACACCCCGATTAGCTGCTTGGCCACAGCACAGCAGTTGGACAAGGCCACTTGCCCGACAGCTATTGTTCTGTGTTTGATTGAGAACGTTAGCCTTTCGTAATATCTGTGGACATCCTGTCCCAGGCCTGCTGCAGAGCCAACAGGGTCAGTCGCACAGCCCGAGTCGGACATCCTGCCCAACAGGTCTGCTGGGGACTTTCGGAAACAATATTTTCCTCCTGGGGGTCACCAGATCAGGTATTTCCAAGGAAATGCTGATGCTCATCCTGTGTACAGGACTAGATAGCCCTCCCTTTCCATGGGCAGGCAGATTCAGGGGGGTAAGAATGTGAAGGGCACTGACAGTGCTCTAGAAGCAGATACTGCTGTGCAGCCCCAGGTGCAAAGGAGAAATGATTCTGTCAGCATCGTTCCAAGCAGAGGAGTGCTTGACTGGCCCTAGGAAAGACAGGTAGTCTCTCTCCTGTCTTCCAGTCATTCACTGCCTTTGCCATCACAAAGGTTTCTTCTCAGGCCTTTTTATGTTTCCCTTGATGCAGTTTGAACCCCTAACATTCCAGTGACCTGTGGGTAAAAGTAGGATGATTTTTTTCTTGCAGTTGCACTCAGGGATGTTCAGAGGTATTCCCCTCCTGCCTCAGCTTTCATTGTACACGGGTGCATTTATAAGCTGTTGCCATAAAATCCCACAGCCCTTCTTACCCCAAAGCCTAGACAGTATAAAGTCTTCTTTCTGGCTCAAAGGGAGCTATTTGCCTTCTAGAGCTCTTTTCTCAAACCCGAAGAGATGTAGCACACGTTAGGTTTTCAGTTTTGTCAGCACGTGGGGATTTATCAGGCCCACTTCTAACTCACTGCTTCTCAGTGCATACAAGTATAATCCCACTAATCAAAACACTAATCAAAATACTAATCAAAACATGATCCTCTTCCTGCCCCAGAAGCCAGCAGCCACCATTAAAGGCAGCTTTAACAACTAATGAGTAACGCGGAGCCACGTCATGTCCCCAAAGCACTCACTGTTTACTCACTGCAAGGCTGGACCCAAGAGGGGTGCATGGAGATCAGGAGACAAAGCCAACAGCACGAGGAGTGTGTTACTCAGCATCCCTCATTGCCTGAATGTGTTTTTATTGCTTTTTGGCTCTGCAAGCCAGTTCAGATCTAGCCAGCAAGCAGCACATGGGCAGTCTGTGAAATACCTCAGGTTCCCCCTACTATGGCCAAGAAAGGGTTTTACAAATGGGAACATAGTGTTTGCTGCAGGAGAGGCAGGAGGGGAAAGGTGGGAAGTGTGTATGTGGCTCCCACCCACGTATGGAGCTGTTGTAGTAGGAACACAGCCAGGAACAGCTTGCCTTTTTAAGCCAAATAAGTTTTGTCTGTTTTTGTCTGTTAATAGTGAGGAAAACAACTGGAGTAGACCAAACTTTTGTGGGTTTTGGTTTTTTGTGGGGGTTTTTTTGGTTTTTTTTTTTTTAGGAGGCAAAAAGACACACACAAAGGAAAAAAAACCTTAACTTACCACCCTTACCAGCACCCTCCTCCTCTGACCCAGCACGATGGGAGCCTGGGCAGTAGTTGGTCATTCACTTGCACAATCTTTCATCAGCACAGATGGGACACAACACCCCTGCTGTTTCACCAAAAGCCTGATAGTGTCAACCACAACGTATGGAGCACTGTTACTGCACAGATGCTCTCTGGCTTCCCCCTGGTGCCCGCTCTGGCTGTCATCCCCTCAGCCACACAACAGCTCCTTGCACATCAGGCAGCCATGGCTCATGCATCTGGCCTGGCAGTCACCTCAGGGAGAGGTGGCCAGAGTACAGGAAGGGCTCAATGCCCTCCATTTCCCCACTTAATTCTCAGCAAGGAGGAAAAACACCACAGCACTGTTGTTAAATCAGGCAGTGGTTACCCTGACTCTCCTCAACCTATGGTAAGCATATGCACTGCATTCTTGTAAATCCAACTTAACTGTACATTGTACACCCATTGGAACAAATGCTTTGGTATTAAAAGAATTGGTGGAAACATTATTAGAAAGCTGATTTCCCAGCAGGGATACAGCACTCCAGCACATCTAAGAAGAGCACATGTGGATATTGGCATGGCTCAGACATGACTTTCAGAGTGATTACATTTTACACGTGAAACTATGAAGTCCCATTTCAGTCATGAACTATGAGCACTTACATATTACAGACAGCAGAAAGCACAGTAGTTGCCAGACACTTCCACACTGAAATGCTGAACAAAAGCACAACAAAAATAAATTGTCATTGCAGGTTAAGAATTTGGCTGATCTGATCTTCTACTCCCTTACAGTCTTGGCTCAGTGACAAAGCCACACTCACATATCAGGAGACCTGCAGGCCCAAGTATCTGCTTGAACAGGACTCAAAAACACTGGAAGGGATCGAAGGTTTGTGTCATATTGGACCATTGTTTTGTTAACTAGTCACTGCTGTTTGTATTCAAACAATGGGGAAAGAACTGTATTTAAAAGCTGGCTATTGTTGCCAAAATTTCACCACAGAAATCAAAAGCAATGCTTTAATCCACTGCCTGAAATCTCAGCTTTTTTTTTTTTTAAACACAATATAGCTCTTTAAATAAAGTAAAAAACAAAACACAACCCAACAGACTGTGAAAGCCCCTGCAGGGATGAGTAGAGGGTGTGGAAGGAAGAGAGAACAAGAAGAGCACTTTCACTGCATTGCCCCATTTCCTTGGCTCTCACCAGGAGGACTCCCTGACCTAAGCAGAGACCCTTTGCACTGCACACAGCCTCTGAGGAAGAATCAAATCTCTTAGCTCATTACCTAGTGACTCTAGAAATGATCAGGAGAAACAACATCAATGCTTTGGGAAGCAGAAATCCCAGTCGGCTCACTTACCATAAACCTAAAAACTGCCAAGACAGATGCATGCACACAAATATTTTGGCTGCAGAGTACTTCTGGCTAACCCTGCTCTTCAAAATGAGTTTGAATAAATAAATGCAGCAGAAGAAAGCAAAGTCATACAAGAAAACAAGCTGCCCCACTTCCGTACAATATTTCCATGAAGCTCAGCCTTTCAGCACCCGTGGCCACCAACTCGGAGCCATTTTCACCCAAGGGAATGACTCAGAGACAGCCTATTGCCACATGCACCCGTATGTAATAATTTTCATGTGCTCTGCTCAGTCCCCTCTCCTTACCGAGAGAAAGAAACATCTCTAAGCTCTTTGTTTCCCTGAACAATTTGTGAACTGAACGCTGGGAAGCAAAACTCTAAAGAGACTCAAGGGGAAAGGGGCGATTTAACTTGCAGTGCTGCAGCAGAAGTATCAAACACACATATTAAGGCTGTGAAGCCACGTGGTTTTCATTTGGGATGTGTGGGGTGAGCACATACGGTTGCTTTCTTTATACCGTAAGCACAACAAAGGAAGGCTTTGTTTGAAAGCCAAGGGACAGCCTCTCTGCACACTTAAATCACAACGTAATGGGAATTGTGACTCATAGCTGTGGGGCCCCTGCTCACAGGCACAAAAACCCCTCTGCTGCAGCAGGCAGGGAGCTTAGCAAGGAGCAAAGCCTCCAGCTCCACATGGGAGACCCGGAGCATCCAGGACTAGCAGCAAATACAAGGCTGAGCTGAGGGCACGTGTTGGGGATAATTCAGCACACAAACACATCCCTTTCAGTCGACATTTCTTCCTGTAACTCCCTCAGAGCGTGAGATCATAACCCTGCACCTATTCCAAGGGCACGATGCAGCTGTGAGTCAACAGGAAGGCGAGATAAACATCATCCAAGCACCTTCAGACCATCTTTTGACGTTGGCTGCTGAAAAGCATGGCCATGTTTCTTAGACTGAGCATAGCCAGCTCATTAGGTAGGACCATGCTAAAGCTCTGTCCTTAAGTGACCTACTGTGCTGGGTAATTTATGTCATTTTGTTACAGTAGGGGAGGCCAGTTGGATTCCAGCTACCCAAATAAAAAGACATCCCTTTCATCCTTACCCCTACAAGACTGGAAGATAAGGGTAATTTTTAATTATCATGAATGAGTTGCAATCTGCAGTGCAGAGGTGTCTGTGCTGCTGAAACTTCAAGTATTTTCCCTCACATTTCCAACAGTTCCCAAGGTATTTGGTTGCTAAATCCCCAGGGGCCTTTAGAAATCAAACTGTCCTCTGACACCAGTGACAGTAAGGTACCTGAACATCCAGGAGGAAACAGGTTAGGATATAAGCATTCTGGATGCAGATACACAAGACCAAGCCCCTCTGGGAAGCACTATAGTGTGAATATCAAGTGTGATATTTTAAGCTTGAGAACATCTCCTTAGCTCCAGCTCCAGCACATGTTAGCACACTACAAAAGCTTAAAAAATAGGGGGAAAAGAGGTCTGAAAAAGCAATACAGTTTCTTCCCTCTGCCTACACGCATGGCTTACACTGTGCCTGGATGATTTCTGGCAAGTCTCTGTTTACTTTTTTTCTGAAAAACTTCCAGCAAATCTCTGCCTCCCAAAGCAGTCTAGACTACTGCTTAGCTGCCCCTACCTGCAGGAAAATCTCTTTATCACTGCATGTGCTTTCTCCAAAACAAGGTGTTTGGATCCCTGCTGGGATCCTGGCACAGGCAGGTGGTATCTTGTCTTAGGGAGCTACTTCACCTCCTTACAGACAGCGTGGGAACCATTTGCTCCCACTCCTCATCAGGTGCTCACCACTCATCACCAAACCCTCTGCAATTTGGAAGAGCTGAAAGCAAGGCGCTCTCAAGCCGATTTACATTGTTTTCATTTGGGTTTGGCCACAAACTCTACCTTTTCAACTGAGGGCACCCACCATCCCTGGAGGCAACCCAGGGAAAGATGAGTTGGTTACACAGGTGGTTCAGCTGACATCTTATAACTCATGTCCATTCTTCTGCTCAGGCACAAGAACCTTCTCTACGTGCTCTTCCCCTGGTTTCAAAAGGGAAGGAACAGTAACAGTTTTCCTTCACCAGGCAACCAAAATAACCCTATGAGTTGGAGAGTGTGCCTAACAGGGCTTAAATTCTGCAACAGTTGGCTGCAATGGTCCTCATCCTTGCCAACACCATGCTTGGTTTTCCTGAGCCACATACATGGCAGTGGGATGCATCAGATGTTTTCCCTGTAAATGCTGGAAAAGCATCCCTGCCTTGAGGCAAATATTGCTGATACAAATAATGTGCTAGATCAGCCAGAAAAACCTGCCTCTGGAGGAGGGATAATAATGAAAGATGGTGAATGGAAAGGAAAAAGAGAAAGAGCTTCATTTACACACAGGAGAATGGCAGTGGGCCAGTTCTCACAGCTTTGATCGAGGCTGGCTGGAGGAGCATGCCAGGGAACTCTGTGAGCTGAGCTTTGCTAGAGCAGAACAGCTGTTTGAACTCTGTGATGGGAAAAAGGGGACAGACACCACCCAGAACAGATCCAGAATAAATAAGTAAAAGGAAAAAAAAAATCACGCGGAGTGCATGAACTAACAGGTACTCAGAGCTGTAGCAGGACATTGTGGCAGCCAGGATGGCTCTCTGGCAGCTCCCTCTGGCATCAGCTCCACTTCTTGCCCTCCCACCACTACTACCCATAGAGCCTCCTGTCACACACTCGCACAGCAGCACTGCCAGACATCTTGGTTTCACCCAGCACTTCTCCTTTCAGTGTGTTTTTAGGGGTTTTCATACAAACATGAAAATTCTACACATTGCGGGCTTGTGAAAGCACTATTTCCTTTCAATTCATCTGCCTTTGCTGTCACCCTTGATAACCTGGCAGTTTCCCAGGCACTTCCAGGCCTCCGCTCTCCCTCTAACACCCAGAAGAGGGGAATTCCAGTACTTTCCCAGTCTGGGTAAGGTACTTCTGGCAAGTTTTCCTGCACAGCAGAAAATTCAGCAGTAGCTGATGTAATCAAAGCTTTGGACCCTTTGGTTCCCTTCTGCCATCAGTCTCTGACCAGATCCCAATTGTACCAAGCAGTCAGATAAAAACAATTTTATACTGAAAGTCCAAAAGAGAGAGGCTTTTAACACTGATCTTCCACACTGAAGCCATTTCCAAATTAAACTTTCACAACCTCGCTACTTTTGCTTTGCAAGAATCTGTCTGAACCTCGCTGCTGGGAACATTTCTAAAATATGAGCCACACCAATTTCCTTTCAGCATTTCTGCTGCAAGGCTCAGGATCTCCTAGTGAGAGCCCATCAAGAAGCCTTTTTAAATCACATCAAATCTGGAAGGAAGAATGACCCCTGGAGCACTTACCTGCTACACAGCTTTGCAGGTGCTCATTAAAGTTCACATTACTACTATCACCGTGATGCAGAGAAGACTAAATTCAGTCATCTGCCACTGAAGCACAGCCAGGAAGTCTGCAAAACACAGAGAGAATGAATGAGGAAGTGCAGACAGAAGATGGGTACATAATGCAGTTATCTAAATTAGGGATTGATTAAATGAGAGATTAACTCACCTCCTTACCTAATAAAATGATCCTGAAAGCTCAAGAGACCAGAAATAATCAGTTTGAAGCAACTGGGGAAGAGTTAAAATGCTGCTTCTCCCATGGGAAAGTGTGCAGATCACACTGTGGGTCTCTCAGCCTTGCAGACGTCTCGTCAAGCAAGGACCTCCCTCCTCTGACTCCATCCTCACCCACCAGCACTCCTTTTACAGTGTATTAGGGTCAAATGAGCAGCTGCGTAAGTGCAAGGGCTGGGACAGTTTTGTCTGGGATTGGTTTGTCTAGAAAAGGCACCTAGCTGCTGTAAGCAGCTTGTAAGGTAGAAATACTTGCTTGGGGAGTTGGGTTCAGAGAGCTAATGGGAGAAACAGAAAACACAGAAGAGGCAGGAAACAAGTCTAACAGCACAGGAAGATGTGAAACACAGAACCGCAAAAGATAAACTACAATATTTTAGGGTAGAGAAGTGAAGAAATTTTATATGCAACAGGAAACAAAGTCCCCCAAGCAGAAGGAGGAGAGGACCCAACCAGCTGGTTTCAGGCAGACAACAGAGACATGACCCAGCTGTGCACAAATGGGCTGGGGAGGAGGAATCCACTACCCTCTTTTCCAGCTACCACTACTTCAAACCTTCCTGCTGCTTTCATCCAAAGCCTGATGAACTCATTATCAGTGTGGGCTGAGCTGGGCTTTAGAGTGGGCTATTTTAAGATCACAGCATTAGGTTGATGCATCCTTGCTCTCCTGGACTCCTTCACTTCACCTCTCTCCTCCCATGTACCTGCTTTGACCAGACTGTGTGTACAGTCTCACTTCTCTGTTTCCATCTGCCACTGTGAGGCCAAATTGAGCAAATGGGCTCTGCTCAGCCCTCCCATCTTGCAGGGCTGCTGGTGCCTCTGCTTAACCAGTGCCACAACACCACCACCAGCAGCACAGACTGCTGAACAACAGGAGAAAGACACCCCAAACCCCAAAGGTCTGGATCTGCACTGTAATATCCCAGTGGATGTTTGTAAGCCCTCAGGACCTGCAGTGCCTGGTCTCATGGTGGTTCAGGGCCAGTGAGGTAGAACAGGTACTTCTGCTTACAGGAAAGGAGCTAATAACTGCTGT
The DNA here is from genome assembly GCA_024500445.1 of Entomyzon cyanotis. Classification (NCBI taxonomy): domain Eukaryota; kingdom Metazoa; phylum Chordata; class Aves; order Passeriformes; family Meliphagidae; genus Entomyzon; species Entomyzon cyanotis. Next base: position 11,467,191 of record JAKEPQ010001000.1, on the reverse strand, counting down.
GCAGGAACTGTTGCTATGGGACTTACAATTCACTTCTTAAGATAATTTCTATATCTCAGAGAGTTTAATTTAGGGTCTCCCTCAACTATGTGCATAGATGTTGGACAGACCTTGACTGAACCTTACGGGTACTGGAAGGCTGCAATGATGTCTCTCCACAACCTCCAGGCTGGACAACTCTCAGCCTGTGTTCAAAGGAGAGGTGTTCCAGCCCTCTATTCATCTTTGTGGCCTCCTTTGTACCTGTTCCAAGATCTCCATGTCCTTCCTGTGCTGGGAACCCCAGAGATGGATGTAGGTGCACTGCAGGTGAAGTCTCAGCAGAGTGGAGTAGAGGGGCAGAATCCCCTCCCTCGACGTGCTGGCCATGGTGCTTTGGCTGCAGCCCAGGACACAGTTGGCTTTCTGGGCTGTGGGCACCTATTGCTGGGTTGGTCCAGCTTTTTATTCAGAGAGACCCCAAGTCATTCTCTATGGGGCTCTCTCCATGAGTTCTCCCAGTTTGCCCTCATATTTGGGGCTGCCCCTAACCAGGTGCAGCACCTTGCACTTGGAGTTGCTGAACTTAATGAGATTCTTGTGGACCCACCTCTCAAGCTTGTCCAGCTCTTCCTGGATGCCATGCCTTCCCTCTGTTGTGCCAACAGCACTGCTTAGCTGTGTGTCATCTGCAAACTTGCTGAGGGTGCACTCGATCTCACTATGTCACTGATAAAGATATTAAAGAGCACCAGTCCAAGACAGAGCCCTCAGGAACACCACTGGCCTCCACCTGGACAGAGAGCCAGTGACCACAACTCTCTGCATGTGTCCATCCAGCCAAATCTTTATCCACTGAATAGTCAACCATTCAAATCCGTTTCCCTCCAGTCTGGAGATGAGCATGTCAAACCTCTTACAGAAGTCTAGGTAAATGACATCAGTCCGTCTTGCCTTGCCAAACATTGTAGTCATTCCATCACAGAAGGCCATCAGATTGGTCAGGCATGATTTGCCCTCAGTGAAGCCTTGCTGGCTACCTTCAATCACCCCTTTGTCTTGCATAAACCTTCTTCCTAAATTCTGCTTCCATGAGGAAGTCTGAGCAACCCAGCACAGTGTTTGTTTTGAGTCAGCCCTTTATGAGAGCCTCCTCTCCTTGACAGAAATGAAAGTTGTCCCTGCTCCAGTGGAGCTCAGCAGCTGATCTGGCCTCCAGGCCATGGCAGTAAAACCTGTTTGTTTTGCTGCTGGTCAAGGTTGGCTCAGCCAACTTTGCATGGCCCACGTGTGTGTGTGTAAGTATAAACAAGCTAAAAACAGAGCCCTGCTGCAGCTGCACCCCAGGCCAGCTCTCCATACCTCAAACTACTTCAAGCTTGGCTACCTGCCTCCCTGCCCACTCCAAGGAGTAAGCAGGCAGAAGGTTTTGCTTCCACGCCTAGCCCACATCCCTGCAAAACCTGGAATTCATGGTTGGGCACATGACAATGCTGCCCAGTGCACACTCTGGCCACGCTCTCTCCCTCCAGCCTCGAAACCAGAGTCTCAACCTCTCTCCGCCACCCAGCAATTACAAGTGCCGATGGAAAATATGCTGCCTGGAAGCAAACCTGCTTTTTCCCCAGTATAAATGGGTTGTAATAACACTTGGGAGAGAAAAAGCTGGCCCAACCAAAAGTCCATTTTAAAGGGGACCTAAAGGAACAAGCCAGAAGCTTTTTCCAGCTTCCTTTTCCATTGCACCATTGCTATGGATTGCAACTGCAATTCCATGGAGCAGAGTGAGCAGGACACGACAGCACAGGGCAGCATGGAGACTCATGCAGGCTCTTCATGGAGTTCAGGTATCTGTGTTAATTCATTTGCTGGCAAGCTCCAAGATACTGAAACCACAGTAAGCAGGTAGACAGTTGCAAAAGCCAGAGTAAAATTGTCCTTTGGAAAACCATACAGTTTTTCATAAAAATCTATCTCAGAAATTAGTGAGAGCAGCTTGTGAAACACCAGTGTTAGGTTTCTGTGGATCAGATTCCTTTCCTGTGTTAGTCATTGCCATGCAAGAAGGATCACAAGCACTGGCATCCCTCTGAGACATTATGCAGAGACACACAAGAGTCGTATTGCCATGGATAGCAAAAGAGAAAACAACAAACAAAAGGGAAGCAGGACATGCAGCTTTGGTTGCCCTAGTCATCAGGTGGCCCAAAACAATTACTCAAGAAAATCAAATTCCTCAGTCTCTGACCTTAGTCTGACTTGAGGGGGAAAAGTAGTGTTGAAAAAAAGAAAAAGGAAAAGAAAAAGAAAAAAGAAAAAAGAAAAAAGAAAAAGAAAAAGAAAAAGAAAAAAAAAAGAAAAAGAAAGTGTTCTCAGTGTATGGGAATGCTCCAAGCAACAAAAAGAGGAAGACAGTTAGGTGGGGAGGGGCCACCACCTGAGCTCTTGATAAACAAATTCAGTGCCTTTGGCGTGCACAGGTCGCTTCTTCCTTGCAGATGCCACTGGTGCAAATGCAGATCACTGAGTCCTGTACACCCAAGTCATGCAAGTGAAAAATAATATCATCTACAGCTGGGAGTCAAGAAACCCTCAGGGCTGGTCCCAGTGCTCACACTGGTTCTCTGAATTTGGGAAATCAATTCACCTCTCTCCATATCTGTGGCAATCACAATATGTGGAGTTCCCACATAAAAGCACCACAAGGCATCTATTGCACTGAAAACAAGATTGAAGAGAAGGCTTGAAGTTTCTCTTCCTAATTTCTGTGTTCTACTTTTATTTGAGGACTGAGAGAACCCCTTTCACTTATACTAAGGAAAATCTGATTTCAAAAGCAGATGCCTGTGAAGTTAGCCAGAATCACTTTAGTCAGAGCTGCAGAAGAACATCACCATCATCACCAAACCAAACCAAAAAACTTCACACAGCACGATATGCTGCACTACAGCAGCTCTCCTGTCCAAGTGCTGCTTTCATGGCAGCTCAGGTCCTTGCCTGGCAGCTCACGGCAAACACTTGTGCCTGAAGGAGATGCACTGGGTATGGGTGAGGCCCACAGCACTCATTAAAAACATTAATAGTAATGCTTGCTTAGAGACACTGCTCATCTTGCCTGACCATGTAAGAGATGCCAACAGCCTCATGTCCTATTTTCCTGAAGGATTTGAGCATGGCAGCTCCGAAGAGAACTGCTTCAGTGGGAGATGGCCAAGCTGAAGATGCAAAGGCCACTAAGGCTCATGTTCTGCATGTCAGTTTTCCAGCCCACTGACCTCCAGCATGCCAGTCCTGGCTCACTCTGGTTTGAACTACAAATACCTGCTGGCCACCTTCAAAAACATGCCCACACACATGAAGAGCAGCTCTACTGAAAATACCCCTCCTTCAGCTCCACTGAAAACTTCACTCCTTCTCTCTGTGCTCATTAGTGAAATGCTGTGTATCTCAGAAGAAACACAAGTTAGTTTTAAGCCCAAGCCGCGTAACACTGAACACGCAGCAAAGCTCAATGATGCATTTCGCATGGACTACTAAGATTTCCGAGTCAGCGCTGTCCCAGGACATCACGGGGTATGTCACCAGCCAAGGGCGATGGCCGAGGGGTCTCTGTTCGCCCGCCTCGGTCCCGCCGAGTCCCCGAGGGGCTGCGCCCGCTCTCCCGCCGCTCTCCCGCCGTTCTCCCTTCCCTGTCCCGCCTCTCCCGCCGCCCGCGCGTTCGCCTCTCGCCTGGGCTGCAGAGAGAGGGATGCCGAAAGCTCTGAGGAACTTTGGCGGGCACAGCACCCCGTTCAGGGGGTGCTGCTACCCCTGCCGGTGCCCCGCTACCCACCGAGACGGAGAACGCGCACAGCACAAAAGTCAGCCCGAGAGGAGAAGCCGGGCACAGCCACACCAAGGCGACCCGCCGCGGGCAGCCCGGCCCCGCCGCTCCGTCCCGAGCCCGGGCAAGGCCCTTCCCGCACCCCCCGCAGCCCCGGGCGCTCTGCGTGTCCCCTTGGCCCGGACAGACTCACCGTGCCGTGCCGGGCCGTGCCGGGTCGGGCAGCCCCGCTCCCGGCGCTCCGCGCACACCGCGCTCTCGGGGCGGCGGCGGCTCCGCTCGGCGAGGGGCAGGAGCCCGCCCCGCCCGGGCTGCCGCTGCTCTTTGGTTCCTTGCTTCTCTCCTCCTTCAAACCACCCCCGCCAGCCCTAGGAGCCCAGCCGTGCCCCGGCGGGCGGCAGCGGGCTGTCTGATCTCCCCTTCGGCTCCCCCATTAGCTTCCCAGATGGTGGTGTACCGAGGGCACGGCGGACGGGGAGGAAATGCGCTCATCTTGCTTCTCGGATGTGTTCTGACCTCCTGGTGGTCGCGCCTGAGAGTCAGGAAAGCGGCTGAAAGACGTAACCTCGCCTACAGTTCTTATCAAAGCAAAGGAGCAGATCTCGGAGGTGCTGAACCATTTTCGTGCTCAAAGCTGGCACAAGTTAAAAGTTGTGGAGCTGCCCAACATCCTTCCGAGGCACAGCAGTGCTCCTAGTTTCTTTGGAATCGTAGCATATCCTGAATTGGAAGTGATTCACAGGATCAACTCCTGGCCTTGCACAGGACAACCCCACCATGAGCCCGAGTGTTGCCTAAATGCTTTTTGAGCTCTGACAGGCTTGGTCCTTGTAGGGATGAGGGAACTGATGCACAGCAAGTGTTAGCTAATGATCAAGGCCACAGTAAAGGACTTTAAAAAGTGTTTTCCAACACTACCCTCATTCTAGAGTTATAAGCTATCTTGTGTTTCTCACAGAAATAAGTTTTCTCACCAACTGTCACTTTCACAGGAAGCTGAAGGGCATGAGCATAGTAACATCTGCCTGATTCAGGGGAACTGTATTGCACCCCTCCTCTTTCCACAGCATTGCAACAACTGGTTCATATTACTACTGCTCTGGCATGTTGCATATTCTCCACCACCACTGCTTTGATTTTTTTTTTAAGCTCAGATGGTGGACATGTGCAGAGGTAGGAGACAAATCTGTGTTTTATGTTGCACTAAGACTTTGTGCTATCAAGACGGCAGCAGGCAAATGTGGTGGCACAGATTTATTCTGAAGCTGGCTAGCTCATGTGTGATAACTGAGACTATTAAGTCATCCTGTTTGTATTTCCTGAAGTGCTTATTGAATTAAATAACAGTTCCAGTGTTATTCAAAGGGTTTGTGTTTGTAAATTTGTGTATACAGGCATTATTTCCTCAGTGTCCGAATCAAGTTTATTCAGTTTTATTAGCAACCTGGGTGTTATTCATACATTCCTTCCTCATATGCTCTAATCTGTGGAAATATCTCTAGCAGGAGCAGCACCGGAATCTCCCAGCTTCTGTGCTGCAGGACTCAGCCTGTCTGATGCATTGTTTATTTCCCCTGGGAACTTCACAGCAGCAGGAGGAGAGAAAGCAGCTCCTTTGCCAGGATCACAGCTATTCATCATCTAAGCCAAAGGAAAATGTCTTAAATATCACCCACATAAAGCCCAAAAAGGTAATAATTACTGATTCTGAATGTGAATATATATGGATACACACATTGGACAATACAAATCACTATAGGTTACAGTGGCTATAATTTACATGCATCTGCAAAATTTCTCTGGGATACAGGGAAAAGACCTGAACATTTTTCACAGGAAGGCTCACATCTCAATAGATTATATTACATATCCACCATCCTAGGTTCAGGATCTACTTTCTGTGCCACCTAAGATGGTATAAAATGATGATAACAATACAATACGTGTAAATGGAAAACTCAAACCAAGACACATTCATTTGATTTGTGTTAGGGGGTTTTTGATGCAGTTCAGCAGTCTGAAAGAGGGAAAGCTAGAAGCACATATCCTGACAACTCCAGGACATGATTCATTGTTTGAGTATTGCTGCACTGCAGAAGGCTTGAGATCATTATCTTGCTAAAGGTAGTAATTTATTTGCTAATGAGCCAAGCTCCACTAACCTTACTCACATGCTGGGCAGGACCTGAAGCTGCAAGCAGAGGAGTAACAGTACCATAGTTCTTCACATACTGGGACTTAACCTGTGGCTCTGTGACGTGGCTACTACTGCAGCAGAAATTAGATATTACTTCTAATATGGACTGCAAGATCCCATCAGCAGGTGCACGACAAGAGCAAGATTTGGGCTGAGAGTCAAATTTTAGGTACCTTTCTCAGCTGCTTTCAGACTTTATAAGACTGAGAACTTATTCTTTCCACTAGTATTTCTAATCCATTACAAAACCATCAATAGTTCCTTAAACTATTAGAAATGTTAAATAAAAAACCAGAAGAATACAGGAGACAACTGCCAGCCTGGAGTACACAGAAGGACTACATTAACACTTAACACAGAGAAAGCAGGAGTGATAATCTTGCCCTTGTCAGGCCCTGCTGGGGCCCAACCTTGTGTAAGCCTGAAGGAGACTGCAGCAGGACAGTGCTTTGATAGGCACAGCAGGAGCAGTTCAAGGGGAGAAGGAAGTGGGAGACTCCCACCCATGGACATTTCACACCTCCTAGCTATCATGCAAGGACATGTGCAGGGAGATGGGATCACCTCCTCACAGGTCACCATATGATGTCTTCATCTACCCCCTTACACCCGGCCTTATGAACATCTTAAATCTCTGCAATTTCTCCAGCCTTCTCTGGATATTAAGATTTTTTTCTAAAAGCCTCTTCCTCTCAGAGGAGTCGGGTGTCAAATAGTGAAAGATGCCAGAAATATTTTTCATCTAGGGAAAGACTTGGTGGCTGAGAATTAAAAGGCTGAAAAGCAAAATGTGAGTGGAACCAGGAGTATGATACTAGGGCCTGGATTCTGCTGCTGGAACTAAAAGGCTGTTGGAAAGCTAATGAGCACACAATGACTCTATACATATATGAAACTAATTTTTAAATAGACCCAAATGACCCTGATTTAGAAGACAGATATGGGTCAGAAGAGAAACATGAGAGCTCTGCAGGGCCACATGTATTTATGTTACCTTGTAGGTTTTCCTTTATAGCCTCTCCAGTGGTTAATGATGCTGGGCAACCAGGACGGGAGGGGTTAGTTCTATCAGACCATTCCTTCACACGCACTGGAAGAATAGTCCCCCCCCATATCACTCTCTAAAGCTGAAGGTCAGATAGCATAAACCATAATACTGGTGATGGTAAGAGCCCACAGTGGGCACTGATGGTGATGGATATCTGCAGAGCATTGCTTTCATCCAGTAGTCTTGGAGAATCCCCATGTTTAGGCTTGGGAAGGGTAGATGAGAGGAATTTTCTAACAAGCATGGCAGGACATAGTAATCCCAGTTGCAGAACTGTGAGGAAAAACTGGCATGGAAACCGTTCTGCAGTTTCAAACCATGCTGGGAATAGCAAGTTCAGCTTAGTTTCAGGATTATTGAATTAATTTTAGTTACTTTCCATAACTCTCATCTATTTTACTTTTTATGTAGAGCATGTAATTGTACATTATACACAGACCACTTTTCAGCTTTAGCTTCTCAGAAATAACCAAGCTCTTTATTTGGGTGTTTCTAGTAATTGAAACATTGCCATGATTTAACTTCTTACGAAAATGATAATGTTTGCTTTTTTCAGATCATTTGCTCAACTCTAGTGCCAAACGTGATCAAAGGTTACTGTTATTTGAGATCTGTTGCATCATTTTTATAAACAAAGTAGAAAGTCTCGTTCCAATTTAAACAGAACGACCGTTGTCGTTATAAAACTATCATTAAGTTCGAAAGTAACAGGCGGAGAGGACATTAAAAAAGCATATAGTAAAAATATCAGTTAGATAATTAAGTAATTGAGAACCATTATAGCATTTCCTTGTCACTGAAGGAAAAGGAGCATTTTCAGTGAGCTCTTGCTCATTTTAATATTGCAAGACTGATGTAACTGTGAGAAGGCAGTCTGGCTCCCAGGGTACATCCCAGGATGTCAGCCTACTGACAGTGCCTGCAGCATCTCTGCTCTTTGAGGCCATGAGGCTCTGCTGGATTTCCATACCACTGGGGAAATTACAAGACTTGCAGTTAGATGGAGTCATATTTATGTAACGTATTTGTAATCTATATCAAGCAATAATTTAATATCAGCAAATCAGTAGATAAATTTTGCTTTCCTCAGTGGTAACCTCCCATTGATGATGTTATCTGAGTAAAGGGAGCAGAATCGAATTCAGATGCAGAGCCTCATGCATGAGCACGTGTTGACCCCACCATTGATCCCGGTGTGTTAGTAAGGTGTTAGTTTCAGGGGTGTCAGTGAGCCGCACCTGGGCCGGGCTGAGCAGCGCGGTGCGGTCAGTGCAGCGGACACGGACACGGCCGCGGTGCGGTGCGGTGCGGTCAGTTGAGCGGTCAGTTGAGCGGACACGGACACGGACACGGCCGCGGTGCGGTGCGGTCAGTTGAGCGGACACGGCCACGGCCACGGTGCGGTTAGTTGAGCGGTCAGTGCAGCGGTCAGTTGAGCGGACACGGACACGGACACGGCCGCGGTGCGGTGCTGCCGCCTCCCGACGCCTCCTGCCAGCAGCGGGACTGCGAGCAATCACTTCAACCCCCGCGCTTTCCTTTATCGCTTCATCCTATCCTTACCTGCCAGAGGCCACAAGGTTCCTTTCACACTTCCCAGAAGACACGTACTGTCGTGGTCCCTGCCCCGAATGGCTTACATATTCCTGGGTCATCTTATGATGAGATTTCACGTTATTATTTATAGCTCTGCAGAAACCCATTAATCCTTACATTCAGGAAGTAATGGTTGATGCAATTACATTTTAAAACTACAGTTTTAAACTACGTGCCTTAAATTAACTGCACAAGGGTTCTGACTGCAAATAAAACAGTGAGCAAACATTTCTTCTCTAGTAACCCTTTCTGCATGCACACCAACAGCACCCCACTGATGCAAAGCTCTTTCATGCAGCTGCGAGACAGGTGAATCTGCTTATTTACCCTAAAGCATGTGTCTCTTGAACAGAGTCGTATATTCAGGTAAATAAATAACAATGTTTTTGATGAACTGAAACTTTCTATGCCTGGCTTGTCCTTGCTATTAATGGAGATTTATTTGTTTTTACTTACGATAACTTTTTTTTTCTTCTGTGGCCGTTGCAGTTTCTTGCTCTTACTAGCATAAAAGTTTCTGCAGAGCTGGGAACATATGCTCATCTTAAAAGGGAGAGTTAAAAAGTGATCCCACTAGAAGAGCTCCACTTTGTCCAGAAGTTCTCTCTGTGACATGAGTGCATCATTTATAGAAATGACAAACACAGCACCATTACAGGATAGCATGTGTGATTATTTACACTTCACTAATGCATCTCATGCACAGGGAATTTTACGTGGCTGGTACTGAGCTGAAGTAAATTCTTGCTAAGGTCAGAAACCCAGGTGTCCTCTCGAGTGTCAGTGCAGCTCCTTGTTTATGAAACTGTTGAGGCATTCTCTTGTTGCTAATATAGTTTGTTGCAGAATTAATTAAATATGAATATTTGAGTCTTGTCACAGATTTGTGTCCTCGTTGCACATACATGCTATGAGTTGTGATGTTTTAAGGCTTGTAAAAAATGGGCTTTTGCACGAGTTACCATGGACTCCTAACACTCACCCCATTATGTCTGCAGTTAAAAGTGCAGTTACCACGATGGTGAACTTGCAGAATTTGAATGAATTTAGCTCAAATGGAAGTTGTCATGAAGACCAGTCTACAGTCAGTCACCCTTACAGGGTCTCAGAGGACACATATCGCCAGAAGTTTGAAAAACGTAAGAGTAGAATCATAGAATAGTTTGGTTTGGGGGATGCCTTTACAGATCAACCCCGTGCATGCAGACCAGGAAGCCCATGGGAACGTCTTAATAAATGGGTATAATTTTTGGACACGTTTATGTGTTACCTTCAAGCACAAACATGAACCTGAAGCACAGAGGTGACTACCTCCCTTTATGAGTTTCCACTCCTGTTTTGTTTTTAAAGACATAAGAAACAGTAAAATAAATTTAAAAATTATATATTTGAGGTGTAAATTGGAGGGGGTTTTTTTGTTCATCATATAATATTATCTTTTAAATTCTGAGCATGTCTCCTTCCTCCAGTATTATTTTGCTCACAAAATTAAAATCGTATCATTTGATATTTCATTACACATGCAGTTGTTTTGTTTTAAAGGTCTAGAAGTTTGTTCCTCTTGAGAACTGACATCCTAGAATTAAGGAATTTATCATAATCATCTTTCTGGTAATTTTATTATGTAAGAAACATGAGTACAAAAGAAAATGAGGAAAAAGAGGAGTGCAAAACTTAGAAAATGAACTTTATTGATTTTTTTTATTAGAAGTGTGCATTGAAATGATTGAATGTTTTAGTGTATAGGATATTTTGTATATTCAGTCACACGTAAAAAGAATACATTATAAAATGTGTATTATTCTCCAGTTCTAATGGTAAAATCAGACCATTTGAAAGCATCCGCTTGAAACTGCCTATTTTGCCACATAATCAGTAAAATGAAGTGCTATAATTCAGGCTTCATTAAACCAGCAAGAGAAAAAGTTTCCCATCATCACTATTTGTTTCAAGTGGTACTTTAGGATCGTAACCAACATCCATGCTCCTAGGGAGTGTATACATAGTACGATACATTCCCTGCCCTAAAAACCCATCTAATGGAACAATTCACGTGCTTAGAGAGATAAACTCCTCCATTTCAAGGTTAGCTTGGAGTGGAGACAACACAGCAGCTGATCCTTGAGCACAGCTCAGAAGCAGAGCCGCTGTCCTGCTGTTCCTTGTCCTGCAGCATGATTGTGCCAAACCATCCTCATGCCAGGCTCCTAATGCCATTTGGCATGTAGTGACTGGACAAGGGGGAATGGCCTTAAACTGAAGGAGGGTAGGTTTAGATTAGGTGTTAGGAAGCAATTCTCTACTGTGAGGGTGGTGAGGCGCTGGCACAGGTTGCCCACACAATCTGTGGATGCTCCATCCCTGGAAGTGTTCTGGGCCAGGTTGGATGGAACTCTGAGCAACCTGGTACAGTGGAAGGTGTCCTTGCCCATGGCAGGGGGCTGGCCTGGATGATCCCCAGAGCTCTGTCCAACCCTAACAAATCTGGGATCGAGCTGGCCCACCCTGCCGGCCGTGCTGAGCTGCTCTGCTCAGGGAGCAGCTGCGAGCCTTTCGGGTCACAGGAGAAACAATCCCCGGTGTCCTAGGTTAAAATCCCCGACGGCCGAACTTCAGCAGTGAGATGGACAGACAGCTTGGGGTGAGAAGTCCCCCTTGGGCCGCGGGGTGAGCGGGGCCATGCCCGCGGCCTCCCCCGAGCAGCCGCTGGGCCCGGCGCGGCTCCTCCCGCAGAGCCGCCGTTGCTACGATACCGCGGCGGCTTGGCTGCGAGCTGAGGCCTCGGCACCGCCAAGGGCCCCGGCCGCGACCGCCACCGCGACCGCACTTCCCCGGTACCGGTACCGCCACCGCCACCGCCACCGCCCCTGGCACTGACACAGACCCCGACACCGACCCGCCGCCCCCACCCGACGGCAGCATGGCTGAGGTAACCTGCAACCTGTCCCTCCCTTCCCGCCCTGTCCCCTGTTTGGACAGCACGAAGGCTGCCCCTCAGGATAAGCCCAACAACATCGCCTGTGCATCATCTGTGTCCATAGACCATGTTCGTGTGTCACCTGCGTGGGCAGAGCTCGCTTATGTTCTGTGTTGAAAGTAGGTGCAATTAAGCTGCTTGAACGCAGGCAGTAGTAACTCTTAAATTTTAGGAGCAGCTGCTACATTTAAGATCGTGGGTGTGATTCCCACCCTGCCTTTCCCCTCATTACTGCTTGTCTTTTAGCTGTATTTACAATCACAAACACGAACAAGATCAAAACAGAAGTACCTGAAGAGAGCCTACAAGAGAGCTGGAGAGAGACTTTTCACAAGAGCATGTAGTTACAGGACAGAGGGCAGTGGATTCAAGCTGAGAGTAGGTTTAGATTAGATATTAGGAGAAAATTCTTTACGGTGAGGCTGGTGAGGAACTGGTGCTGGTTGCCCAGAGAAGTTGCAGATTCCCATCCCTGGAAGTGTTCAAGGCCAGATTGGAAGGTCCATGGCAGGGAATTGGACTGAGATGATCTTTAAGGCCCCTTCCAACCCAAATAATTCTGTGATTCTGTGGTTTGAGAGGAGAATGAAATGAGAAGAAACCCGTGAGTCCCAGAGCAGGTTTGAAGAGGGGACACTCTTAAGTTTTGCTCACAGTTCAGACTATTCTTTGATCCTGGCAGGAGTGTGGGCTGTAGTGTTAAAGTTGCCCTTGAGGTTTTCTCACTGACAGGAGAGCTGCTTCCCTGTCCTAGAGAGACCACCTCAGAGGTGCATTTGCAAGGATTTGGCAACAGAACTGAGCTAGATCAAAAATGTCTTCTGTGAAAAGTTTAACAGTAGCATTTCCCACAGAGGAACGACTGTCTTGCATTGGCACTACTGGAGCTTTGAGACGTCCTTCTCTGCAAGTCTCTGGCACTACCTGGATAGAAATCATAAACTAATCAGAATTTAGTGGGTAGAGAACTGGGCAGAATTGAGGCTAAAATACTTGGCTTCCTCAGTGGTTGATGCATTATTCAAACACTATCACAGTGATGATATTTCGTAGACTTATCTTTAAAGCAGTTGTGGGACTCAATTACAAGAACTCTGGCTGGTAAAGCACAAGTTATTTCAGTGAAACTGGGGGAGATGTGTTTGAAAAATAACCTACAACATGCATATTATATGCTAGCAAAAGAGCTGTTTTACAGAAAATTTTGTCATGATTTCTTAGTAGCTGTTACATACTCAGTACATTACTTTTTTATATTCTGGGGTCATAAGTGAGATGTTGAATTCCTCCTGTTTGTTGATTATTTCACTCAGGAAAATTCTGACAAACCATATCTAGAAGAAAGTGCATATGAAGCACTGGAAAAAAACTCCCAAGAATTCATCAGTGTACTGAAGAGAGATGAAGCCCTGGAAAAATTCCGTGTTGAATATGAGAAGCTCCTTGCTATTATGAAGAAGTCTCGTGAAAATGAAAAGCATCTCATGGAGAAATGCAGGAAGCTGAGAGCTGAGCTTGCGGAGAAGTCATCTAAAGTTGCTGTGCTCACAAAACTCTGTAAAGATGATGGGGACACTATATCATCATTGAAGTCGGTAAAGTTTTGAATAGAATGAAGTATGATCTGAAATTGTTAATGTAAAACATATAATAAGAAAAGCACCTGCAAGAACACTTGATTTTATGTAGAGAGCTAGCTGGAGAACTAAGTATAGAGCTGGCATCTCCAGTTGTTTAACCTCTGTTTTTGCTTTGTTTTCTCAGACTGGTATTTTTACATGTTTCAGTCAAATTCTGTGTTTATTTGCACTAAACCAACTCCATCAGCTTTCAAGTTCTCATGAATAGTTTTTGTTTAAGCTTTCCTTCTGTAAAGTGGCACATTTTCAACTTAATGTACAGTTTTTGATTTGTTAATACCTTTGAAGGGCTGCTTGGATGTTAACTGTTGCCAGAACATAAAAAATCTGCTTATTGTGGAAATACAGATTTTAGGCCAGGGAAGTGACAACTCATATAAATAAAAAGTTTCTCAGTGTTTTTGAAAAGCATTTAAAAATATAGCATTTCAGTGTGATTTCACCAATTTGCTCTGATGTGTTGTTTGTTAGTATTGATTTGAACTCTGTCAAATCAAAGTGCTTGGCTCACTAAAAACAGTTTATGTTTTTAGGCTTACAGTGAATTTTGACTGTCAGAAACCTAAAGCTGCCAAGTGATCATAAGACTGTGTTTGGAACTTTTTTCATTCTGATGGTTTTAAAACTTAGCTTTGTAATACCTAGATAGGCTTTAATTTAGCACTTAGCTGAGAAACCTCCATGCCTTACAGTAAAGTGTTTTGTTCCAGTAAAATAAAGTCAGTGTAGCAATCCAGAGTGATTTTTCAGCACTACAGAAACAGAAGTTCTTTGAAATGAAGTTTCATGTCCTTGGAATTATTAAGAAAATACATTCAGGGTAAATATAAATAGCAGCACTGTCATCCTATGGCTGCAGCTTGCAAACCCATGGTACTGCCCAAAGCCTCCTCAAGGAGGAGGAAAAGCATAGAAAATCTTGTTGGTTTTCACTGCTGCTAATCAAAATCTGGTAGATGAATGTCCAGAATCACAATGATCCTTATACTTTCCTTTTTGCTATTACATGTCAATGCTCTGTGTGTGTGAACAGTAGGAGAGGTGATCCTTCCAGATGCTCCCAAACTGAGGAGACATTGTCTTAGTAATGTCATAAAACTGAGGAAGTGTTGGGAAAATAAGAGCCTTTCCAATTTCAGCAGCTGATTTGATGCTCAGGCAGGGCATGACTTAACCATACTGCCTACTATTGAACCCATTAAGTGATTTCCAAGTGAAAAAGTTGCTTGACAATATGATCCTGTTAGAAATTATGTGCAACGCACAACATGTGACATTTCATTTCTAGTGGTGTGCTGTGAGCCAAGTATACAGCTGATACTTCTTTAGTTTGGCTATGAGAATTAGTCTTTCTCTTAAAGGTTTGGGAATTATTTGGATATTGTTTAAAATGTTCATGCCTTGTTTGAGGTTTTGCTTGGTAAGCCCTTTATATTCCATATTATTCTTCTTTCTGAAGGGAAGTTATATTAGAGCTGTAGTATTTCACTACAGTTTTGTTAACATTCAAAAAATGTGTTTCACGTGTCCAAGGTAAGTGTTGAAGGAAGTTCAAGTGCTAAAGTAGCCAAGATTATATTCTTCAGTGTTAAATTAAACAATCTGTCCCGCAATTTAATTATTTATAAACCATAAAACAATCCTGATGGGGCTTTTCCTGTAAAAGTGGTATAGTTGCTCCAAATTAAGGCCCTAAATCTTGTTGACTTGATGGGTCATTAGGGTAAGAAATAAAAGTTGCAGAAGCAAAATTTTTCTCTGTGTGAAGCCTGGTTGTAATCAGTAGGGTTTGTTTGGGGCAGGGGTTAACCACACAGATCAGTGGCTGGTAGGACGTGGATCAGTGATAATCAATAGCTGTTAACTGTCAGGTGGCTGTTCAAGGCTCTGTTTTGTAGTTTTAATAAACTGGACATAACAATCTGCTGTTTACAGTCATATCAAAGGAGCAAAGGGCTAAGCTAATGACAAAGGGAATACAATTCTGTTTTTCATGGGTAGGGATACTGATCCATGAGTTTGCTCTGGAAGTATGCTGGAAGGGGAATTTATAGGAGCTTGTACTGCCCTGCTTGAAATTACCAAATTTTCAATTCCCAGGCGTATCAATCCAATATAATAAGAAAGCGTTTCATTAGTTCTCAGTTTCTGAGCTGTGAAACTGATGTAATCTTTTGGGGTATTAAATGAAAGTAAAGTAAAGCTGTCACACTTCATAAGTTCTGCTTCACAAGTTCCAGAATTCAGTACTTCTCCAAAATTTTTGAGTGATTCTAACTGCAAACATCCAGTGTACTTCCTTTAATTATGCAACAGACTGCCATGCATTACCTAACTATCATGTACTGCAGTTACTCCGTATTGCTGACACATTGCAGTCTTTTACACTGAATAATAACGTGAATGTTTTTCAGTGTAGGCTTCCATCATCAATATTTTTCCTCCTTTTTACTTTTGAAAATAAAGATCTATTGATCTGCTCTCACAGTAAAAAAGACACAACCAAGAAGCAGCTACAATGAAGCCCAATTCTGCTGATGCTGAAGTCTGTAGCAGATTCTTACTTAGATTTTGCTTATTAATGAGGCCATCACCTGTGTCTCCTAACTTTATTGATGAAAATTTTTATTATGAATACAAATTCAATACAATAGTTTTTACACACCAAAGATAAAACTTAAAAAGCACAGCTTAGGGTGACCTGAAATCAGTGTTTATCTGAATGGCCTCATTGACTTCCAAGTGATCACTTTTGCAAAGGCTCATCAGAACAAGATACTCACTGCAGCCAATAAAACCTTTCAGAGGCTGTATTGATTTTATTCCCCAGTTTTATTCACCAAAACTCCAATCGTAATGATTTAATTCACCAATTTTAATCACAGTCTAATCAGCTGGCAGGAAGCTCTGATGTAAGTAATCAGCTTTAATCTTATTTTCAATTTGCATTTTTCTAGGGAAAGGGTGGTTGCTTCTTAGCAGTTGACAAATCTGAAACATGTTTATTTACAGTTATATTTTATGCTTTTCTGCTAGTCAACATGATACACTGTGTCTTCACGTTATTATTTCAGCCTAACATTCATTTATTTAAATTTCAGAATTGAGCATTTTTGTGTAAGATATTAATGAATGAAAGACATGTAATTTACTAGATGACACTTAATACTTTATGTATGATCATTGCTGCTTGAATGGAAATTAGAACTCAAATGTATGACAAAAAAATGACTTTAATATATAAAACTGTTCAAATATTCTTGATACATAAGTGAAAAAGCACATTTTTCAACCTAAATTTTGAACTAAGTAATTTATTAAATAATGAAAATACTGTTTGTAGGTAGTGAGTTTAATTGACTGTAATTTTCAGAATTTCTGAGCAAGGAAAGCCCATTGTTTAATTCTTTATGAGTATGTGGGGGAAAAAAAGAAGAGCAAACATTCCTGATCTTTAAGTTCCAGATGGTTTCTCAAATTTGGTTATGCTGAGCTAGTTGAATAAATAAAATGGAAATACATTTCCTCTGCAGTTTGAAGAGGCTACAGATGTTGTACTTTTTGGGTTATCTTTTCAGCAGAATCTGGTAGCCTGTTTATCTGCTAGTTCTATAGGTTGAATTTTTAATTTAGTCAGGAAACAGCTAAATATTATATATATTTGATTTTTAAGTGTTCAATAAATATATTAACAATATCCAATAATATAGGTGTCATAATTTAGAGTTTAATGTTAAATAGGGTTGGTTTTTTTCAGAAAAAGAGATGTCAATTACAATAAAGAGCTTCTGTAAATAATTTCCTATAAATCAAATTATTTTATTTTCTTCATCGTGGAGATGGTTTTTAAAGTATTTTTTTTTCTGCCCCAATTTCATATGATGCAAGTAGGGGTTGAAAGTGATATTATGGCCTGATATAATGGTGCTTCTATTTGGCTGTCCTTGGGGAGACCCTAAAGATAATGTAGAACTGTGCAGCCACACTTGGGGTCTAAATCTGTACAAGTCCATCAAGTCCACAACTCTACTAGGAGCCAGCTGAGAAAAGTGCATCATGCTGTGATTTGCAGCTCAGGGACTTCTGGTGTCAAAAGTAGTGTCTTCTTTATTTACTGAGACTTCAGGAACTTTCCTTCCAGTCCAGTCACTTGCTGAATTTATGCATTTTTTCTTAGCACAGGCTTCCAGAAATGGTAGTACCTTCATTTGAACCTGGCAGGGAATAAGCCTTGTGTTTGATTCATAAGGATCTGATTCAAGGGAGACAGTTCAAGAGGAAGTAAAAAAAGTCAAGTGAAGCCTCCTCCCCTATCCTGCTTGTGGGTATAAAACCCTAGGCTTGTAAGAGCCACACAAATCTGTTATTCAAGTGACTCCATGAGCTGAAATTTGGCATAAGAATTGTGTCTTGTTTAAATTAGTAGTAGAAATCAAAATACATTAAGTCTTCACAGAAGAAAATGAACAAAAAAGCTGAGTAACAGAGGCAGAAAAGCTGAGTAACATCTTTCTCTCATCCAAATCAAATTGGATATTCATTGTCCTAACAGCTAATAAGAATTTTACTGACATGAGCTATTTAAGTAGGTGATACCTTTGTGGGCACTGAATTGTCAGCAAATTTTTAGATATTACTGGTACTCATGTGATCAAAGCCTCATAGAGTGAGATTTGATGATGTTCAGACCTGTGGGTTAAAGAAAATGTATTAGAGCTTTTCTGGTGTAAACTGACATAGCCTGAATGGCTCAAAATGTTTGCTATGCCTTCAGCCAAAACAAAAGATAACAAGTGAAGGGAACTGTTGTGAACCTAAGCATGAAACGGCACAAAAATCTATTTTCTCAACTAACCAAAATACAAGGCAATTAATTTCTAATTTGTGGTTATTTTTAACAATTTAATTTATGTAATTGTTTTCTGTTTTGTTCCTAGGAGCTTGAAAAGGCCTGGAAAATGGTGGATAGAGCCCAGGAAAGGGAAGAGAAAACTAAGGAAACAATTGATTCACTGCAAAATGAAATTTCACGCCTAAATAATTTAATGGAGGAAAGAGCTGGACAGGAGTACAAGTAAGTTTTCCTCAGGGAGAGGGAAAGCCTGATCTGATTTTCTATCATTCTAGACCTTGTTTAGCCATGTAGATGCAGCAGAAAACAGAGCGATCGTTACTGCCTTTTACTTTTCTCATGAATACACATTTATTTGTCTGTGTGTTTATGCAGTGAGCAAGTACAGAATCAGGCTCTGAGTGCATTCAGTTGTCGCTGTTGAGCGGCTAGCTGAGGAATGACCCAAGTTCTCAGACAAGGAAAGAGAGGAGAAGAGAGCTTTATTGTTTTGAATTCCATATATATAGAGTTTTCAGAGGTGCCCCAGATTGGTCAGCCCGAGACCTCCCCCCAGGCCCAATTGGCCAAGCCCGAACTGACTCAATCTGGAGAAGTCGTTTGCAAAACATCCAAACTTTATCTTGTTTATGAAATATAGCAAAATGTTCCCACGGGAAGAACCTGTGCTAGCCACATTCAGTATTGGATTAAGCTGGGAGATCAAATAAAATGAATACTATGCACTTTCTCAGTGTGTGTTATATTGTTTTATCTGACAAATACTTCAGCATACTTTGAGAATAGGATCCTGTCAACATTTTTACATTTCACAGCAGCAAGGTCAAGTAGATAAATCAAGAAGGCAGGAGGCTTGATTTCTCTTCCACTCCTAGCTTTGTTATAGGGTATTAACAATGTCTGTGGTCTTGTTTGTATTTTGTATTTATACAATTTCAAAGTTATGTTTTTGTTTTTTTAACCAAATCCTTGTGCAATGAGGGACTCAGTCTGAGATGGAGCCTCTTAGCCACTATATTCTGCACATAATAATCATCCTATGGAGCTGCTCAGAAGCTCTCCAGAATCTACTGTTTGTAGTATCAGGTCCTCAGAGACTGCTTGCACTGTAAGATTAAGTGTAAACTCAAAGATGAGATTAAGTGTATTGACATTGTGACCTGTGCACTTTCTGCTGAAATTGCTGATGGTTGGCCCTCTTGATTATGGCTTGAAATTGTCACACTGTTTAAGGTATTTAGTTATGCATTCAAGATATGTATGGGACAAGGTATGTATGGGACATGCTTGTCTGCATGCTCTATGTGTTCAGGCTGCAAAAACAAGATGTGAGTTGTCCTGTCAGGTAAGGTGCAGAGAGATTGGTTACAACAGTGTGACATTTTGGGCATGAAAGAGGGAATTTTGTTCCCTGATCACAGGGGATCTACTCTGATCACAGTCGATAGAACATATAATTCAGTTGACCATTTTTCCTTTTAAACTCCTCTTTATAGAGAGGAGTTTAAAATGAAAAAAAAAATTTAAAATTTAAACACCTCCTTCTCCCAGAAGTCTTGCTCTGGCATAGGAGGAGGAACAGAAATGGCCTGTGACACTGCTTGACTATTATTTTCTTGCTTCCAGTGTCGAGGATTTGCTACAACTTCAAGAAGAGGTAACAGAGGAGCGAGACCAGCTGTTGTCAGAAGTTGTGAAGTTACGTCAAAATCTCACTGAAATCACAGAGCAGCAGCAGGAAACAGAGAAGGCAAAAAATGAGGCAGAGCAATCAGTTTTGCAGGTCTGTACTGATGACCAGACGGTGATTTCAGGCTTTGTCCTGGGCCTTTCTCCACACTTGCAATTTATCTCCAGTGACTAGTATGCTGTTTACCTGTTCTTTCACATCTCAAACATTTTCAGGAGTGCTCTGAAGGGACTCTGCTGTGAATGACTTTTATATTTTTCTGTAGTTCTAGGCTATGTACTTTGCAAAGTGTACTGTCATGTACCAGCTGCTTCCATAGCTTCCCAATACCCAGTGAGGCCAAGGTTGCTTTTTGTGAATCGTAATAATCTTTCATACTGAAGAAATTGAGTGTTTTCTGTATTGTAAATCCTTATGTCTTAAAGAGACACTTACTACATAGACCTGGAATGGAGATTTTTGGTCCCTTGCTGTTAGCAGTGGTTGCCATGTGATGAGATCCCATCATTTTTAAGAATGTATCAAAATCTGACTGAAAAAACAGTGAAGTTATTTTCTCTCCTATTCTTTATGGGAAGCTTTTCCAGATCCTCACTCTTTTAATGGTTAGGGACCTCCTACTTTCTTCTTTACACTGATTCTGGATTACTGTTTTTCAGCTTAAATTTTTCACCACACAAATATCTGTAGAGAGCAGTCATACTCCATCTCAGCTTTTCATTAAGTTAGGCTTTTTGTTTTTCTGTCCATTTGAGTAGACAGTTGTTCTTTAGTGATCAATATGTATGGCTTCTTTTACATGTATAGAACAGCTAGAGATAGAGAATGCTGAGGATCAGTGGAATAGCCACTGAATGGAAAGTAGAAAAGGATGAAAGATGTGGTACAGACCTCTGATACATCAAATATATAAGCATAATAATAATGAGAAATGAAAAAATTTAAAGCAGAATATAAATAGGGGCTGGAACAAGACACCAGGAGAAAGGAAGAGTAGAAAATCACCTTAAACAATGAGAAGAGGTAGAAGGAGCATTTGGCTTTAAGTTTTTTATTAATCACAAATAGGAAAGTAATGATCAGTCTAGGTTTCATGCACACTAATTGTTTCTATTTCTAAAGCAGATGACTGGGAATGTACTAGAAGAGACTATAAAATCTTTGTTTTTCTGACAGCATTGTAGGCATGAGAGAAAAGAGTCAAAACTTGTTGAATCTTGGCAGCCATAATTTTCTGATACTCACTTCATCAACCCTTAAATTTACAGAATTGTTACAGCATTTGTAATCACCTCCCATTCTCCCAGTATGAAATTATTCTCCACTTCAGACTGCTTAAATGACAATGTCTCTTTGAAGATCCTGTTGAAGACCCTGTCAGTTCTGGCAACTTTTCATCTGTGGGCTCAGAGGGGGAGGAATCCTTAAGCAAAGAACATCTTTCAATTGCTGGTCCCTGGCTGAACTGAATATTTCCATATGGATCAGCCCCCTGTGTCTCCTCTCTGCTGATTCTGCTCCATCAAATTTTTGTGGAGGGAGAGAACAGGAGTCACAAGACAGTCTATTAAATATGAGAAAAATTTCCTCTTTCAGAGTTCCCACATAGGAACTTTGAAAGTAGAAAGATTGTGACCATTACGAAAATGAACACTTGTTTGACATCTCTCTCTTTAATGTCAGTGTAATAAGTGCTTCTGCTGGTCAGAGAGAAAAATAAAAATAAAAATAAACCCAAAAATCCTTGCAATATAACATCAAGCCCCAATTAATTTTAATGCTGCATTCAGAAAGTACCATTTTTCAAGTAACTTATAACAGTAAAGACATTTCTGCCACTGCATCTCCAGAGGAATGATTTTATGTTTGAACTGTATCAGGCCCTTCTGAGTGGGGGAACTGACTGGTGCTTAACAAATACTTGTCATCAATAAATAGGTTCCCTGATGCAGAATTTTTGTTCAACCATTAGAAAACATAATTACTTCTGAGAAGATCTGGCATATTCTATATAGTAGTGATTACAGTAACACAGAAGCTTTTGTTTTGAAAATCAAGCATAGTAGGAGTGGTGATTTGTTTTCCTGAGTAAAGGGCAGCGGAATTTAAAACTGTTTTCTTCTCTATTATTGTAGCTTCAGCAAGACATCCAGCTGCGTCAAAGTGAGGAAGTACGAGAGACTCGAAAAAAGGAAAAAATGGAGAATGAGCTGCAAAATCTTCTAGCTGAAATGGATAACAAGCAAGCTGAGATCCAGAAGTTACAGCAACAAATAGAGAACAACAAGGAGAAACAACTGGAAATAGAAAATAATCTTAGCGAGCAGAAGGTAGGGTACATGGCACACTGTATTCATCAGGTCTAATGTTAGAGTCAAATGTTATAATTAAGAAGAAAATGGATTTTCCTGAAGGGAGAGGGAGGGAGATTATTTTAAGGTATTAAAACTTAATGAATATTTTTAATATAAATATTAATTTGCTAATAAATATGGATATGAACCTTGCTGACAGATTTCAGATAGATTTCTCACAGAAATCAGTACTGGATCACAGTGATATTGTTCATATTGAAAAATCACAGCAAGTGAGACATAGTCTGTGAAGAGCATGGATGATCTATAGGAGCAGGAGACTGCCAGGCTGGACTTCTGACTATATTGCCAGTTTTGCTATTGATTGTGTCTAGTGGCATTGATAAAATAGTTTTACCTCCATCCACTTCTTTCTTCTTTTTCACAATAATTTTTATCTGCCTCTCAAGCCTGTGAAAGGGCAAGAAACTGTCTTCATAAACCTTTTTGATTGATTTTCCTCATTCTCTTTCTAAAAACTTTATCTGGAAATGTCCTAGCATAGTGTTCTGCAAGTGTGTGAATTTTTAGGTTTTCAGTCCATTTCCCCTGACTTTGAGAAACTCTCACAGAAGCAATTTCAGTAAATGGCAGGGGAGATCTCATCGCTGTAAACCAGTCCTACCTCAGGGGAAACTTCCTTGTGAGTTGTGTGTATCTTGTAAATTTATGACTTCTGTGGCTTTTTCTTCCATTCTGGTCCCTGAAATTGTGAGGGTAGAGGTCTGTGCCAATTTTTAGTCAACACAAAGTCTTAATAAAATACTTGGCATGAAGAGATACAGAAAAGACTTGATTATTTCTCTGAATATTGCTGATTTGATGCAGCTTTTGAGGGCAGCTCTGTCATCTGCCATGGCAATCACATTGTATATACAATTCCTGGTTCTGTTCCATTCTTTCTCCTTTTCATACTCCCTTTCAACTTTTCAAAGTTTAGATTTTAGGGGCATTCAATTATCCAAACTGTCCTGGAAACCAAGAGTTCATATAAAGTGCTGGGTGTTAGCTAATTAACCAGACTTTCTGAATTGTCTTTCTTGCCTGTGCTTTGCTTGAAGATGTCTGTGAAGGCCCTGCATGGTCTTTTGCTAGAAGTCTGTCCAAAACACAGGCTGTGCCACTGTGCAAGGGTCAGGGTAGAGATCTGCAAAAGAAGGTGACGCAGATATTGCAATTTCATCAGGTTATTGTCTCAACTGAATTGCAGTTGTTTGTGATGCCTGCTAATATTCTTATTCTTACTCTTATTCTTATTCTACTAGAATTTCTAATAAAATGTCCTTTCTTGCATGACATTGGAAATGGTTTGATACAGCTGCTATAAGTTGCTACAAGCTTTACCCTGTCCAAGTCTCACTGTAAGGATTGCCTGAAACAGTTATCCTCACATTTGCAATACAAGAAACAGTATTCCTTGTTTTTACACTAGATTCTACTTCTCTTCTTTTAATGTTTTTTAAGGGCATAATATTTGTTGACTTAATCAGGAATGAAAAATTTCATGGTTATCTTTCCTCATTTATATCCATGATATTGGCAAGGGAAGTTCCATCAAGTAGAAGATAAGTCTGGTAGCTCCAGTATTGAAACATATGTTCTGTATAGAAACTTCAAAACCACTATTCCAGACGTTTGACTGAAGACAAATTAAAGAAGAAAGTGCTCGCGTCCTGGTCTCAGAAAACCATGTACCAAGAGAAATGTTATCAGCACATTAAAGTAGGATGCTTTCTCATAAAACAGAGCTCCCCTGCCCTCTGCTGATTGAAGTAATTTGAATCTCATACTCATTTTCAATAATTGTACGTAGCAAGTGGTATTATATGATGGTTACCAAATGCCTAACAAGAAAATATTTATTTACCACCTCCAATAGAGACCTGCTGAGCTTCCAGAAAAAAAAAGACACTGGATGTGTTGTTCATTAGAAATCATGATTTCCCTTGGTCAGTATGACCGTGTATCATATTTAACATTAGTAATTTCATCAGCAGTGAAGAGTAGTTTTTAAGCAGACAACAATCTGCAGCAGCTTTTATCTTTTGGGTAGCAGGAAGGTTCTGTCTTCATGTATATGTAGATATTGTAATGAGATTTAAAAGAATTAATAGGTTGTTCTTTAATCTAACAGATCTTGAATGAAAAAGCTGGTAAGGACCTTGAGGATTTGAAGATGAAAAATCAAAAGCTCACAGAAGAGAGTGAGCAGCAAAATACACTGATTGACGAAGTGATGAAGGACATTGGTCAGAAGACAGCAGAACTGAAGGTAAGTTCCAGAAGGTGCATCCTACCATCTGGATCATTCCAATGACATCTTACTCCAGTTCTTGTCTGATAGTTCCCCATGGGTAGTTTTGGAGGAAACCTGAGCAGTTTTTAGGAATAGATCTGGCTGATGCTGGATGCCATTCTTTCTATGGCAGTACCATGGTCATGGTAGTGTCCAACCCTCTCACCTGACCATGTATCACCTGTTCTCCTGGAGGACTTGTTTCATTAAACACATGAACCAAAATGCTCAACACACTCTGTTTATAAGAGATAGGTGGTACTTTTGACAAACATGGGGGCATTTTTCAATCCTGAGAGCTTCAAATAAGAGCAATGACTTTCTTACAATGATTAACATAATTTGAATTTTGCCAAAATACATTGAAAAATATTAATAAATTATAACAATGGTGTCCTGGATAATTTCCACTGAAGGGAATTGCTTTCAACACTAAAATATCTTGCCCCCAGTATCGGTTGAGAAATTTAAAAATAAGCAACCAAGATGGTGTTTACTTTCAGATCGAAATGGTTTTGTTGCCTGACTTCACATTATTTAACAATCATATTATACAATGAGAAGCAGGTGAGTTTCAGTTGAGGAAGGATTAAAGGATTTCTGCATATTCTTTTTAGGGTACTTTAAGAGCACTTGTGACAAAGGGTAATGTGTAGATGTTAGATGCTATTTACCATATCATGCATTTTATGTCATCATTGGATTAAAACACTAAACATTAGAAAATTCAGGTGGAAAGTAATTTTCTTCTTGAGTTTTATCGAGTATATCTAATTCACCTAAATAAAAAGGTTTGTTTGCCAGCAGAGACTGTTAGTCTGATAGAAACTAATCCCTGACAGATTAAGAGCTCAGTTCACAACTAATTCAACATAGACGATTCTGATTTGGATCCTTAATGGAGGATGGTAAAAGGGGTTTTTTTGTTGTATTTTGTTAGGCAAACTGAAGGATGTTTTTCTTACCTATTTTAAAAAAAAATTACTGTCTTTTCCATATCATCCAGTTTTATCATTACTTCTACCAATACCTTCATTGTTTAAAACTTTACAGATATGGGTTACATTTGGGACTTTGGAGTGTCAGAGGATTTTGATTCTATGATCTTATCCTGATTTGAGGAAAAGTTGATGGAACTTTTAGAGTCATGCACATGGACTTTTGGGAACAAAAAAATAGAAGATACTGCCCAGTTAGTAGTTAAGCCAATTGCTATAGCTTCTAAGAGCCCCAGACATGATCTGGGATACAGTTTTTGTAGGGATTGTGCCTACAATTCCATCCTGAAGTGTGCTGAGTGCTCCAGTGTGGTGCTGGGGCAATGCAAATTGTGAAATACTCTTAAACCTCTTGAGAGTTAATGTCAGTAAGAACTGAGGAGATTCCCATTCTCCCAGAGGACATTTCATAGCAGGATTCCCCATATCACAGCATCAGTATCTGAAGCTGTAAAGGGAACACTGTAGTCTGTGATGGCTTTAAAACCTAACATTGGCACTGAATTACATGAAGACGTTATACTTCTTAAAAGGAAAAAGACTGCTGTTGTGATTGTTGGTTATGTTTCCCTGAAACCAGTTATGCTGCATTTTGATTTATTTTTTTTTTCCTCTATTGTATAGCAAATGAGAGAGACTCTACATTTTGCTTTTTCTTTAAAGTCATAGGTTATAAAAGAGATGGGGATAACACATACTTGCTATTTAGGGACGTGCAATCAGACCACACTACAGATGCCTTTCTCATCACAGTCTCTGTGCCTAATACTTCAAATGAAAATGGAGCTGCCTGTGCTTAATCTGCAGGACTAATTGGATGGTCCTGTGTGAGGTTTGCAGCTGAGGGTTCTTTATTGATCATCTTCAGCCCTAAAGTGTAAGATTTGATTACCACTTTCCTTTACCAAGCTGGCTTTGTTTAAATTGTTTTAAATGTCGTTCATTTAGCTAATTATCTCTCTGCAGCTGACCCACAGTACTTATTTGTTTACTTTCTGAGTTTCATGGAGTAAGTGTATGCCAAAAGCATTTTCTTCTTTCTTTGTGTGGATGCTTTCTCTCCCCTTTCCTTGTTGCTGTTCTGTAGGAGAGAGAGGATGAAGCGGCTCAGATGCGCCATGACATTTCAAAGCTAAGCAAAGTAAGAGAGGTCCTCCAGACTAAGCTGCGTGCTGCAGAGGAACACAAAGTTGATGCAGACCATGAAAGAAGCATGCTGAAAAATCAAATAGTCAGACTGGAGAAAGGTAGGTCCCTAACAGATGGATGGATCTGTCTTCTGAGTTCTTCTAAATTATGCTAGGTACCCAAATAAGTGTTAACATCGTCAGCTGATATCTAGGGTTGTAAAACCTGTTCACAGCTAATTGCACTGCTCATTTAATGTCAAGGCTTTTTAAAAAGTCCACTAAATTGTTTCTGCATTTTTACCAGCTGTACAATTTAAACCCAGGATTCATCTTATTTCCTCTTTTTCTCTAGAATTGGAGACAGCCAAAAAGCAGGCAGATATTGACAAGAGAACTATAGATGGGCTTGTGAGGGAAAGGGATATGCTAAATCAGGTGAGTTTGCATTGGTCATATTTATAAGCCTCATGGCTTGAGCAAGAGATGTATGAAGCTTAAACACTCACAGCAACACAGAAATGTTGTAGAATATGTAGCCTTTAGTTAAAGCCTTCAGATTTCCTTAAGCAGATGGACAAACTACTTCTTTTTTGTGCACTGAAATAGTGTTAGTATCCATAAACACACAGAAGATTTCTAAGTTTTAACATACAAATCATCATGGAGTTCAGACTGTAAACCCACTATTTGGTATCTGAAGAGGTCATTACATCTGTGATTTTACACTCTGTATCTTATGATGTTTAGTATTAATCTAGGCAAACTAAGTCTTTGCAAATAAAAGAGCAAACTGGAGTGTTGATACACTGTGTAGCAGCTTGGCAGGCTGTTTGAGTATTAATCCTTGCTTTTAGCTCTGTTACTCATACTGATTGTTTCGCATCAGTCCAAGGTTCTTGTGCTGCACATAGCATCTCATGTTTATGGGCACTCCTGAAGTGTTATCTGCTAAATTCAATACTAAAAGATGATTTCTGATGTACTTTATTTGGGGTAGATTCACTGTCCTGTGTCTTGAATCTAGCAGAGGCTCTGATTTGACAGGTAACAAATACTTGTTTTGAATAGAGAAAGAAATTTTTTAAACTGGGACCAAGAGGCTGATTTTGTAAAGATGATATGTTGATATTTTCTGTTTAATCCTTATGCAAAATTTTAAACTAAGCTTGGTTGATTTCCAGCTTCAACTTTCTATTTAAGACATGAGAAGGAGGAGTATTTGGCTTTGTTATTAGTGTTACTGGCTATTGGCATGCTTTACAATCAAAATGCTTAAAAGCTGGTAAGGATTTTCCAGTCATTAGCTATATCCACTTGTAAACAATCCAGTCTTTTTTTTTTTTTTTTTGTAATGTAGACACTTATGTTTTAACTTCAAATCAGAAAAAGCTTTATTTAGCAGCTGTGCTAGAGATTTTTTTAAAAAAATCAGATTTGAGTTTCAAATATTTCAACTGAACAAATTAGATAAGGGATAATATCGTTGGAAAGTCCATAATCCACTTTGACAATGGCATGCTTTTGTCATAGTGGTGACAGTGTTGTCTTTTCAGCTCAAGGGTCATCATTTTTTGTTCCCTATAGAACTTGATCAAGGCTACAAATGCTACTCAGAAGCAGATAGATTTGGTGAAGCTCCATGAACAGTCAAAACAGAACTTGGAAGGAGAAATCCAAAGCTATAAGGTAGAAGCTCAGAAACAAAGGAAGATTATTTACCAATTGGAGAAGGAGAGAGAGAGTTTCATCAATGAAACAAGTGATCTCAAAGAGAAGGTAGGAACAGCTCTTCGTGCAAGTGGTTCTTTCATGTCTTATTCTCAAATTTGTAAAGATGGTACATTTATTTTCTAATATGCCAGTGGGAGAAATCTTGGATTGGTTGTCCTCATACCGTGTACAAATATTTCTTGTTGTCAGTGCATATTGTCTGCTACTGCTTCAGGTCTCTCTAGAAAAACCTTATCAGTGGGAGAGAGACTTTTTAATTCTGTGAGATATTTGGAGTACAGCCATGTATTGCTTTTAATAAGTGATCAGTTGGGAAATGAAGCTAGGGCTAGAGGTCAAACCAAGGCCTCTTGACTTTTTATACACGAGTCCCACATTTGAAACTCTCATATACAGTTGGAAATTATATTTGATTGTCCTGTTGTATCTGCAAAGGACCTAATCTTCTGTTGCCTGCTGCCCATTATAATGTATAACTTTATTCCTGATGGAATAAAATCAGGAACATGACTTTAACATGTTCCATTAATTGCCGAGTATCACATTGAAGAGCCCAAGAAGCTCAGTTATTTACTGGGATTAGCTTTCAAGTGGTTTCAATTCACAAGTTATTTGCTATTTTTTCATTTAAAAAATATCCTTCCAACTTCATGTGACCAGGGGCTTTTAAATCTTTTTGGAATTGTATATACTCCATTGCCTGGAATACCTCTTGTCATTTCCTTGTAAATAATATTCCACAAAATTGAGATTTGTCTTTGTAGCAAAGTCATATTTTGCTTCTTTCTTCCATAGTGCATTTCTAACAGTGTAGGTATGAGTTAAGAACATTGTAAACTAGGTCCAGAGTGTAATTCATAACACTCAGAACTACAAGGCTCTTTCTTTTAATTCTGGCTGGGGTTGCCCATAATATTTTGAGGGTGAGAATGACAAATGTTTGCTTGCTTACTTCTTTTTCCCCTGCCACTTTGGATGTAAATTTTTTGTCAGTTCTCATAAGGCAGAGGCTCAGTAAATGGCTTATGACACTTGAGCTGTTTGTATAATGGTGCCTGCATTGTGACTGCAAGTTTCCAAAGGACTTGCAGGCTTCCTTGGCTCACTAAAGGGGAAATTCCTGACTCTGCTTACAGTTAAAGAGCCGCAAGAACAGTTTTGAGCACAGGAGTATGTGTGACAACAGTCTTGTGCTTCAATTCTAAATGCAGGGTAGGAGTACGTAAGATCAGGATTATTATGTAAATAGGTAATGCTTAGGTTCACTGTTTGACCTATTCAGACTTGAGAAGCTGTGACAAAACTGCAGGAGTCATTTCACAGCTGGTGGGGAATTTCACAGCTGGTGAGCTACTGATGGGCAGAAAGTCTATGGCCAGTCAGTTCTCTTCCATCACCTTTTGCCACCAAGCTGGTTTTGCAAGAGGTTGCAGCCCACCTTTGGAATTTTATTAGAGCTGGAAAAAAGCCAAACCCATCTAACCCCACAGATGTAGCCATAGAGTCTCTGAAAGCTGTCTGGCTATTTATAGCAGGACAGGCTTTATAGAGCTGCAGAATTCATCTTTCAAAATCACCATTTACTATTAACTGATGAACAGAGTCAGCGAAGTTATATCCATAACAGTAAAATATTTTTGGGGTTAGAATTCATGCATGAATTCCTCTGCTAACTATTGCCTTGGCTGACTGCTTATTTTCAAGTCAGTGTTATTTGTTGAATAGTCTTATTCTAGATTAGCCTGCACAAGTGAGAAAAAAACCCTGTTCTTTGCTCTTTGTTATGTAGCCTTTGTTACTGAGTATGATTGTTAGAAGAATCCTTTTTGAATTGAAATTCTTATATTATGAAATATTAGTTTCTTTGTGGAAGGTTTAAGCTGCTGAAAAGGAGGCACTGAAATATACCTTTCACTCCCATCTGAACTGTTCCCTGACTGTGCTTTCTGAGGGGTCACAAAACCAGTCTCTAATATGTTGGCTTTTTTCAAATAAAGCCTTTTAAAATGTTAAGTTTACAGTTAACAAATTCACACAGTCTTTTGGAAAACTCGATGTTCAATAGGCAGATCATTAAGGCCATGGCAGCACTTCTTGGAGTGATTAAAAATGGATAAGCAAATAAGGACAGCACCATTACTGAAATACTGAGTAGGTTAATTGAATTTAACAACTAACCAGTAGTAGATAATAGTTAAGTGTACAGATGAAAAAGCTTTGAGGATACAGGAAAAACTATGAATACCAAATCCTTTCTGCTTGGCTTTGGGCCCTCACTGCCAAAACTCAGAGGTGTAGTGTGCCTGTCAACTACATAGGAATTGAGGATGCTCAGCCTCCCATGGGGCTGTATTGTGAAACACTGCATCTGTCTTTTCTGTATTTATAAGAAAGAATTATTTGGGTTTAATCATTCCTGGAAAAGCAAAGTCAGCATCCAGCCTGTGAGCACAACTTAGAAAACTTTATCTACAATCTTACTGCACTTATATTGTATCAAAACCAAGTAAAACACTTAAAAATGCAGTGACCTACTTTCAAATCTTGCTGCACCCTATGATCAGCACAGTGCAGATAGAAAACATGCCTTATTGATTTCTTCTCCTTGCTATTTCTATTGGCAGATTATTTAAAAAGCAAAGGCAAAGGTAGGAGAAAATTATAAACTGGGACTTTGTTTTTGTATTGCCTTGTAAGCAGTTCCTGAGATCATCTGCAGTCAGCTACAATGTGCTGGAATTGTATTCCTGCTTTTGTAATAAAATTTTCTGTATTTAGCTCTCCCCTATCTTCAAAGTTGGAGGCACCTGGTAGAATATTTAATTATTTAAGCTCCTGCCCCATAGTTAGGCCTCCCCAAGGCATTACTGCAAAGGAAGGGACAACGCTGTCAACTGCAAACTTTGCAGTGATTGACTATTTGATGTAAACATTTGTTTTCTTCTTCTGCTTTGACATATAAACATGAATTGTATCCCAAATCTGCCTTCAAAAGTGGAGTCAGGAGAACTGGATATGAAATACATTTGGAAATTAACTTCTCTCCTAGATTTTGTTCGTATGATTTCTCAGCTTTCATGTTGTCCCACATGAGCAAGTCAGAAAGGTTAAACTTGTATTTGGACTGGAGTAATTTTCAGCTGTACTTAAAACTGCTTATCACAGATATTTGAACTTGTCATCTTGGAAGAAAATCACAAACTTTGTCCTATCCTTCTAATCTTGTGATGATGGTTTAATCATGTTAATTTCTTTCCTTCCCTTTTGCTCCAGGTCCTCAATCATATGAAAGATCTTGAAATGCATCAAATCCAGATCTGTAACTGTGAGAAGGAAATACAAGTGCAAGTGTTTAAATTAAAACAGCAACAAAACCTGTGTGAAACTCTGAGAGCAGAGAGGACCCTGTTCAGTAAAAATCTGATTGAAGCCAAGGTAGAAGGATACATTTTTTCATGTTTCTCTCTCTGCTCTTGTTTTTTTTTTTTTTCCTGATCTAACATAAATTTGTTAAAGGAAAGCTCAGTGGATCAATGGCAGAAGTGGTTTCTTCATTCTTGTGGGTTTTGGGGAAATGAATGTTTTAGGTCCCTGAAGTTTTATCTACACCATTTGTATTTGGACTGGAAATAGGAGTCCACAGTCATCATCTGGAAATATCCCTGCTTCAAACCAAGCATAAAATCATGGTGCACTGGAGCTACAGAATCATAAAGCTATCCTGGCTCCAGTCTGTTTTATCCCTTCAGGAGTTGTATGCATGTATGTGAAATAGGGTATAAGGGGAATAAGATTACCTCCTTAGCCCTGAATGTGTATGCACATTACTGTGAATAATGATTTAGGAAGCAGAGGGAACACTTTCCCAGCTGAAGTGGAATTTTCTGACAGGAACCAAATATGTCCAGCCTTGCTTATTCCTTTCATGGAGTTTCATTTTCCTCAGGAGACGATTCTCTCCATTCATATCTCCTCATTGGGGATCTCACTAACTATACTAGAAGAAGAGAACAGACCACTTAAGGATATATTCTGTTATTCTGATGTAAAGATCTAAAATACTACACAAATCCTATTGTAATTGGCAGACATTGGGAGCCTGGATAGCTGTCATTTACAGACTTGGGTTATTTCTGAATAAGTATATATGGCATAAACATATGTAGTAAATTATGGATTTATACGTAGGTTTGAATAGGCTTGCTCGAAAAGCAGATGGGAATGAACTGTCAGAGTTCCTGTCCAGCAGTGTGCTGAATTTTGTGAGGAATGAACCATTTTACCATTTATGTGGGAAGCTTTACTTGACCTTAGTCAGCCTCTCGTCAGTGGATGCAGTGTTGCGATCCTTGCTGCTCCCAAACAGTCTCTCAGGAGAAATAATGTTGAAAAATCACAATGCTGATATGCTGATTTTTTTCCTAGTTATTTTTATTTTAAAACACACAACATAAATTTGCTCATTTACAAAGAATGGGCATCTATGTGCTGAGTTAGAAAATGGAGCAACCTTCTAGGTTTTGAATGTTCCATGGTGGTATACACTATGCTGCTCACAGTTCCAGTTGTTGGAGGCCAGTGTTTACACTTTAATAACTTACTTGTCATACTACAAAACTCTTTTAGCAAGTCCTGTGGGAGGAAATAGCTGACCCCAAAAGATCTTTTGGCCAAGGTAGAGTTATGTTTAGCAGTGAGAAAAATAGCTATTGAATGTTTAGTAACTGGTCAGCCAGTCATGAAAGAAAAAAAAATAAGAGAGCGTTGTTTTAAACATTATGGTAAAGTCTTTTTTCTTTTTGGAAGTAAAATTTGCACAAGCTTATTTAGATAAAGCTAGATGCAAGTATTTTTCTGTTGCTTAATGTGAAATGATCTCATACCCACCTTGCTAGTGGTCTCCAGTACCATAATGTTCAAGTCAGTAAAATGGAAAAGGCCTCCTGGCAATATGATAGAAATACCTGATGCTTTCATCCTGTGGGCTTCTTTTGGTGTTAGGAATTCATTTATTTAAGCAAGTTGATTAGGAGACCAGTTTGCAAAATTGTGTGTTCTGCTGTTCTTCATTAATTAAAGAGTTAAGAAGGTATTTGGGTGTGTCTGGGCTTTATATGCTAAATCTCTGTCATCTTTTACAACACTTAAGAGGTTTATAGGCTGTGTAGCAAAGGCAGCTTTTAATAACTTTCGCTTTCACAAGAGTGACAGAACATGCAAAGAGTTGGGCCTAATGACATATTACAACTAATTAGTACTTTCTCTGTGCTATTTGGGTGAAGATTGCCATGATTCAAGATCTTGCTTAGCCTACATTAAACACTTTGTGCAAGAAAACATCCCTTATTTGCAGAGTAAATCCACACCTATGGTGGACAGTGCTGAAAGAGCTTTAAGCTACTCTGGTCTGGTACTGGAAGAGAAATGTATTCACATGAGAGATTATGATGTCTTCTCTATGAGGTGGTAGATTCTAGCAGAGCAGTAATAGCCTCTAAAGCTGCTTTCATTACATCCAGAAGAACATGTCTGTCTAAGCATTGACTCTGGTAGCTTCCATTTCATGGCATAACATGTGCTGTCACTGCCCTGAGCTGAAATGGTTAATTTTACACAGGCAGGCACCTTTGTGCTGTGAGTAGAAGCATTCCTACTGACCTGATCTCTCTTCAGTGCTACCAGCCTTTTTGCTCTGTGTTTGAGCTTTAAGTATGTGCTAAATACTCTCACAGCCTTCTGAAATGCTGAGCCCTCTTTTACCCCTGGCACCTCTGTGCAAGCTAGCACATATTGGTATCTTAATTAGGGGTATGTTTGCTTGCACAAAACCAGCTTCTTTCCAAAGATTTGTGCCCAACTCTCTACAACCTTATTGGAAAAGCACATTATTAGAAGCGTGAAAACAGATGGATATTATCAGAATCTTAATTTCGATTGACTGCTATTTCTTATAGTGTGTCCAGCACTTTAAATTAAATGACGTATTAAACTCATGATTGATGGTTATTATTTTTATCTGTGTATATTTTAAAGACTTTTTTATTGCAATGTCATTCTAGCATAAACAAAAAATTGTCATTTAATGAAACTGTTTTGTTCTGTTGGATTAAAAAGGGGTATCCTATAGTATGTGCAACAGATCTACTTTAATGCACTGTGGCTACATTTTCCAACATCTAAATAGCTTGAACTCCCATCACAAACAACCTCTTGCTTTAACCCTCTCTGTGATCACACTTTCTGTTCTATTAGGATGAAATAGCAGAAATGAAGATGAAACTGAAAAATTCCACACGTCAGGTGGATCAGCTGAAAGAGGAGCTCAAAGAGAAGGACACAGCCCTTGAGAAAGCACGTGTGGAATGTCAGCAGTCCGAGGATGAGAAGGAATCATTGAAAGTAAGACCTGTGACACATATACCTTCTTGCAAAGGGTGGTTTCCATGATTTCACAGACTGCATTATGTTCTGACCTGTGGTAGTTGTTTTGCTGTAGTTTAATGAGCTATTCTGTAACTGAAGCACAAGATCTTAGTATCCTTTAGAAATAATAGTTGCACAAATCTCTGCATCTGACAGATTTATATCTGCCTATAATTATAATAAAAGAGTCCTGAATTGTCTGTTGGAAGCTTTAAATCTCTTGGTGACTGAACATTTTTAGTAAAAAGTTCCATTTTGCTTGCAGAAATGTTGATTTTGGGGATAGTCTGATTCTAGCAAACTTTTTAATGTAGACCCTTATAACTCAACTTTTTCTTTCTAAGAACTTTTTTTCTTTCTACTGTTTTTAAGTGCAAACCCCATTATATTGCACTTCACTATGTTGTGTTTCTGTGTAACTAGCAAGCATTATCTTTTGGGAGTTAGGCAGTGCCTTTTAGTAGTTCCCTCTGCACAGACAGTTGTTTTAATATTGTGGTATAAAGCAGCAAGAATCTGTCTTAAATCAAAGGAAATCCGAGCTTGTGGTTCAGGTGGTTCTTCTCAGTGCTGGCTGGAGCCCATCCTTGGATAAACTATTAGATTTGTGGTGGTATCTCAACCCAATTTGCTGCGCTCTGGAAAGATTTAAAGAGTTGTGTTCACAGCAGTTTACTTTTAATCTTCACTAAGCACCAGGAAAAAAAACAATACCAGGAAGAAATGCAAACAACACCCCCAAAACCCTGTGAAAGTGAAAGTTCCCTGTCACTTTTCACAATGTTTTCTTTTGTCAGTTTATTGCTTTGCTGGAGTGACTCCTTGAATTTTCAGCTTCTCTCAGCACATTACAGTTATGACAAGATGTCAATAGGGCTTTGTGAAAGGGTGATGAATTTGTATTCTTGTACCTGAAATGTCTCAGAGATGTTCTCTCAGTGATGGAGAAGTCAAACAGCATCTCATTTCCTGTGTGCAGCTTTCTGCCTTAACTAGTCCCCAATTCTGTCTCATCACCTCAGAACTGTCTGCCATTTATTTGACAAACATATGATTGCTGCGTGGTTTACCCACTCAGTTATTCACCAGCAAGTTTGTCTATACACTGACATGACATTACTGACTTGCTTCAGGGCATTGGGGTCTTCTACCTGAGTGTCACTGCTGAGTACTAAACCAGAAGAGAATTCAGAGGAAGCTGATTGTCACAGGCACAAAATAACCCAATTATTTGTGTTGCAAGCCAGCATCAATTTATCCTGTTTGCACTGATGTGAAGGAAGTAAGAAAGCTGATCCTGGGAAATAAGTTTAAAGAACATGCTAAATCATGGAGGACTGGGTTTCATAGAAATGAGGTTGTGCAGACATGCTCACCTCAGATGGCATAAAGGTCTTAGAAATATATAATCATGGTAAATCCAAGCTCTGTTAAAGCCAGTACAGTGCCATCTTCTGGCTTCAGTTGGCCTTCATACAGGGCTGCAGGTTAGAGTTGCTTGACAAAGCATCTGAATACTGAAAAAAAATCTATTTATGGCCCTCAAAATTTGAGCTGCTGGCAAGTCAAGTGTTTCGTATAATTTTGTCGATGTTTATGCATGGCTTTTTGTTAGCATTTTCTGGAAATCTGAGTGTAAAATCTGACTTCTTGTTATTTCAGCATTCTGTGTTCAGTCCTGGTTATAACCTTTGTAAAACTCTATTTTCCTTCCACCTCTAGTACCAGTAAAAGTGTCACTTACACTAATATTTCAGAATCTAAACAAGAATTTAGTTTGAGTTTGGTTTGAGATATTTGTGCAAGTCCCATATATGTTATTCTTTCTTGCTGACTGTTCTGCAGTTCTTATAGACTCTCTGAACCAACTTCAGGTGAGCTATCCTGATTTACAGCAGTTTCAGACGTGACCATTTTTCTGCTTGCACAGTGACTGTATTTATTCATTTCCTTTTCTCTTACCTAATGTACACAGACCCTTGTACTGTGGTTCTTAGCTTATTTAATCTAACTGAAAGTCCTTGTGTGGCTTTAAGTATTTATGTTCCTTGCTGTGCAAAGCAGTTCAGATTTATTTTAACTGAGTGCATTCCAGTGAGGAGATTTGTTTATATGAATGTTTGCTGACCACATCTAATGCCACTTCTTGTTTACAATTCATATTTTTCTGACATAAGGAGACCACAGAATTGTGATCTATTAAAAAAAATATTATCCAGCAATGCCGAATGCATGAGTGGTTTTACATTTGTGGACAGCTTTTGCACAGTGTTGATTGCATTTCAGGATGAAGTGACTTGCATTTTTATTTGGCTGATGAATACTGATGAATATCTGACACTGACTAAGAGAGCTATGTCTTGCACATTTGGGAAAATGAGAATTTTATTAAAGAAAATCAGAATGGAACAAGCTATTTTATTCTGATGATGGAACTGTTTCTGTTGTAAATCGATGTTTTTGCAGGTGCAGCCTTCATCACAGCCTCATTCTTTCAGCATTGGATGATGTTTGTTCCCAAAAGGCAGCTTGAACATCATCCTTTATAAGGGTCAGAGCTGTGGCAAAGTCTTTGAGTTGAGGCTTGAAAGTTTTCATATCTATGAAAATGAACTGTGGTCAGCTAGTTCCACCTTGACTCTAATTGCCTAGCAGGGATAAAAAGTTCTAATAATCTAGGAAGACCCTATTAGTTTTTATCTACATACATGCCTTGAATTATAGATTTTGTGACAGTGGGATAGAATGATTGGGCACATTTGTGTGTTAGTTTGTGTTAGTGCTGTGGAGTCACTGTAGCAGTGCATTACTGCTCCTTTGCTTAGGGACAGCCCCTCTTTTTTCCTAATCTTCCTAATTACACATCCACTAAACAAAGTGCTATGGCTCTTAAATTTTGCTGTTCCTTTCCTGGTTGCCTCCAATTCTTTTATTCCAGTCTGAAGCCTTTCTTGATTTGATGTTGCTTTGTATTTTACAGCAGAGATTGTTGCCCTTTTCAGCAAGGTGAACTATTGTTACATCCCAGACTGACTTGGAAAAGCTTTCTAAATATGACCTGTATAATTAAAAACAAAATTAAATGAGGCATCCCTGAATTACAATTTGAACCATTGTCATAGATAAAAATCCTTTCAAATTTCTATTGTGTATAAAACAATTATATTAAAATAGTGTTTACAGTATTTCTTTATGGATCTTCATGCTTGCTTGTCTTGGTGATTAGTTCTCAAAAAATAACAAAATATGTACCTCTCAGGAAGCTAAAAGAATGTATGAGATATTTTTAACTAGCTCTTAATTGTAGGTTCATGCGAGGGGAAGTTATTAATTAGCAGTTCACCTATATTCTTTATCTCCATCAGGCTGAACTGCTTAAGATGACAAAACAGGCTATGGAAACCAAAGCCTATATAGAAAATCAGGAGGCAGAAGAGAGAAAACTCCTAAAAATCATTGCTGAAGCTGATGCAGAGAGAGTGAGACAGAAGAAGGAATTTGACAAGGTAGGAATCTCAAATCTGAGCTTTCAAATACCCTGCATTCTGTTCCCTCATTTGTCCAGTGTTTTTTAAGATGAAGATGCTTAGCTACTGTGAATGTGGGACTACTAAAGCTTTATAGTGCCGTTAAAACC
The DNA here is from genome assembly GCA_024500445.1 of Entomyzon cyanotis. Taxonomy (NCBI): domain Eukaryota; kingdom Metazoa; phylum Chordata; class Aves; order Passeriformes; family Meliphagidae; genus Entomyzon; species Entomyzon cyanotis. The sequence goes on along the minus strand of JAKEPQ010001000.1, from coordinate 11,428,820 downwards.
AAAATGTTAAGATACTGAAGTGAACTAAATCTTTTTGCTTGACTATTCAGGTGATTGAATCCCTGTAGGGAAAATTATTTGGTTCTTGCCATAGTTCTTTCATTAAAATAACAGTGAAACCTCTTAATACACGTGATTTTGACTGATACGAGTATAGTCATGATACTTTGGGATTGTGTGAAGGAAGTGTAACCGAGTTAATTGCTTTTCCCTGTGCCCACAGGTGCTCTGTGAGAGACATGCCCTGGGGACTCAGCTTATTCGTCGCAATGATGAGGTGGCTCTGCTCTATGAGAAGATAAAAATCCAGCAAGCCATCTTGAACAGGGGGGAGAGCGAGTACCAGCAGAGAATGGAAGACATGCGGATTCTCAAGCTGGAGATCAAAAAGCTTCGGCGTGAGAAGGGAATACTTGGCAAGACCGTGGCTAGTGTGGAGGAGCTCAGGTAGGAAACCCGATGGAATACGTTTTCATAGTGACTGCAGCCATGATTTTGTGTTTGAGACAGAAAGTATGGTTTATACGAGGTAAAGACTTATATCTACAAGCATTATACGTTGGAGAAGAGGTTGGTTTGGTATCACCTCAAATACAGATAGGATTAAATTCATAAAACAATTTATCAGCAATTAGGAAAATTAAAATATGTTAAGGAGGAAAGAAGTGGTCTTGGGCAAAGTTGAAATGGTTTCCATATTTCCCCTTATACTGTGAGTTACTGCCTACAGAATAAACCTGACAGCAGCAGAAAAGGTGTTCATAGTCCAGTGAGCTAGTTAGTGGTACAGTGGTACAAGGCCTAGATTAGTGGAACTCCTTTTGGCTAAGCAATTCCCAGAGTATGGGGAACACTTGACATATTTACAACAAACCCCTGCATGTTTTTAGAGCTCTCTCCTTCCAGATTTATATGCAGACATGCTTTCTGAGAAAGATTTAGTTAAATTTTCATTGAAGGTTGTGTTTCTTTAAAACAGCAGTTTAATAGCCCAAGCCTGATTTATTTCCTCCTTCTCTGGCTTAATGCTTCCCTTCTTGTTTACCCCTCCTGTGTTTGAGGTGTATTCTGTCCTGAAGGGAAACTGTGATCATTTTTAAAGACTCGGTTTGTAAAGAGAGGCAGTTATGTTTTTAGCAGATAACAATTGTACCAATTCTGCCTAGCTACCACAGTTTTGGGTGAGATCTTTAGTTTATCAGTGTAATTCTGCTTTCAGCAGAACAAATTAACTTCAGTCCATGGTCAGTCCCATTGACTCCAGTGGAATTATGCCAGTTTGATTTGGTGAAACAGAAAGGAGAAGTGGGCACACAACATTAGCAATTGCAGTTTTCATCGACTGACTGCAAATAGGAATAGGATTTGAACCTGCTGCCCAAATGCATTCAGCTGAAAGTCTGTTACTGTATTGAAACTCGGTGACAGTATTGAAGTGTAGTGTGCTGCATGCCATGATGGGTGGATCAATTCTTGCTAACTGCAGCAGCAATCTCATACTTTAATGAAGTCCAAAACCATCATGAAAACTGCCTGTCGAAAAGACTCCATTTATCACTTGTGCTGCTAATTAGCTTTCCCGATTTGCCAACTGGAAATGTGAGGTTTTTTTTCCTCTTCCATAACCTTGTCCAACCTCACAGTTAAAAAAAGGCCTTTTTCTCTCCAGTGAGCTAAATGCAGCTCTGAGCTTAGTAAGAAAAGGTTCAGTGGTGGAGGAGGCACATCACAATCCTCCACCCCCTTTTGACCTTGGAGAATTTAGAGGATCCAATCATTAAAGTGATAAGGGTGAGATCATTGCAAAATGTGCCTTTTTTTCCTGTCCCTCAACCCCCTATCCCCACCATAAAAGCCTAGTTGTCAAAGAATCTAAGTAGTGCTCAATTAATTTTAAATTCAGCAACAAGTCACCTCTGAAATTCCTAGAGGAGATGTAATAAAAGAAATCAAACTTCAGTTCCCTTAGGAATGGTGTCATTCATAAGACCATCATACTTAGGTCTTAGAGTGTGTTTTATTTAATGGATTGTGTGAGCCATTGTAGATTTGAAACCTTTCAAGCACAAGTTGATATGGTTTTGCCCCCAAAATATTGCTGTAGTTGCAAAGTGATTCTGTGCTTTCCATATAGTGCTTCCTGTGCACCATAGTGCATAGGAGAATAATTTTTTTTTAATGTCCATATTCCTGCCTTGGTCACACTGAAGTGTTTTTGGTGTGGTTTTTTTTTTATTTTTATTTTTTGCTGGTCTTCAGATTTGAGTTTAATCACATGCAGAATGAACTGTTAAGGGAACAGACTCGGTGCAAAATTTTGGAAGAAGAACTACAGAAGCCCTTACAAGTTCACAGATGGAGAAGATTAGAGGTGATGTGTGAGCATTTTGTGTTCCCAAAGCCCCTATTACCAAATCAGTGACCCAGCACAAAGCCTATTTCGTTTACTGTTACGCAAATGATGTGGAGGAACTGGGCAGACTGCAATTTCCATAGTACCAATGGAATCCTTACCTGCTGAATGCTTGCCTTGCACAATGTAATCAGTGTTATTTTTGTGTCACTTTCTCAATGAAAAATAGCAGGGAGATTTGTAAAGAGACAGTCGAGTGCTAAAGGGAGCAAGAATACATTAGGTAAATTTAGAAAGGGGTGATTCTTTAACATGGATGGTGAGAAATAGGATGATAGGGGAAAGATACAATCCTACCCTCACCAATTAGGGAGATTTGTATGGGAAGAAAGCCGGTTTTTGAATGGCTCATAGAATAGGTAGACTGAAGAATGGACAGATATGAAGTCAAAAGGTAAAATTATGTCTGAGAAAAAAAAGAAGAGGCCTCCACATAAACAGTGGTGGACTCCCAAAGATAGTCATTCCAGGTAATGTGAGTTCAAACTGCTTTGCATAAACAGCAAATCTAAGTTTTCACGCGATTTGAACCTGCCAAGTAAAGTGGAAAAATAAAAATTCCATCAAGCATAGACCAAATATATGAACATCAGTTGGCATCACTGGATATTTTTGATGTAAGCCAGTGCCATCTGAGATTCCTCTGTTGCATGGGTCTCTGATCTGATGCCAGCCTGAGTTGCTTAGCTGCTCTAATAATGAGTGATAATGTGCTCAGTCCCTGCAGAAGCAGAGCTGAATATTTTGACTGTACTTACTAGCATGATAGTGAATTTCTGATCTTTCCATGCTGAGCTTAAAGTTGGATGGTGTGATTAGCTTTTCTTATGGAAGGGAGATATAATGCAGGATGCTGAACTAGGTTAAACACATCTACAATCTCTAGCAGCACCTTGTAACAAAGAAAAATCAGGCCAGTCAAAACATCCAGTGATGGGAAAATGAATGTATGAAGAGACTGATTATGGGTAATCATGTCTTTCCATTCTAGGTTACTGGTTTGTATTTGGAACACAGAAAGACCAGCAGATGGCAAGATCCGTATGAAATAATCCTGATGGGGTTTTGGTTCAATTCCTAATGAACAAACACCCTCATATCACTACAGTTGTCACAAATTGGCACTATGCTTGGGCAGGGATATAAAAAAATCAAGGACTGAGTGAATCATGGGGACTGGTCTACTTTTTAGCCTGATTTCTCTGGAAATGATATTGTGTTGTGAGCACTACGTGTGTTCTGTGTTAGTGTCCTAGTTACGCTTGAATTGATTAGTCAATTTAGATAAAACCAGAAAAAAAATTAGAAGCAATGAGATACTGAGTTCCTTATAAGCTCGAGCAAATATAAGAGAGCAGGACATTATTGGAGCTGTTACTGCAGTGTGAGTTTAATCCTTATGAGATAACTACATGAGAGAGGAAAGACCAGATGGGAGAGAGGTGTTATGAATCCCTGAGTGAGGAAAAGCTTCAGTCAGAGTTTGTCCTTCAATGAAGGATCCAACCATTAGACACAAAGCACTGGGAAAATAAGCTTTGCTGGCTGCTCCTCACAGAATTATTTCTTTGCTCCTTAGAGCTTTCTCCAGATTCAATCTGTGCCAAAAGTATGAAAAGGAAGGGATGGAGAGACAGACATCTACTAGCTCCTGGTTTTACGGGCTATGTAGGTAGAAGGCAACAGTATAGTGCATACACTCTGTCACCATTTTAAACATTTAATTGAAGAATGAGATTTCACGTGTATGGACACTTTAGAACCTCATAATAATTCATCAGTGGACCCCCCAAATTTGTTCTTTAATTCTCCACGTGTTTCAAGACTAAATTGTTCAATAGGAAAACCTTCCTCTCCTTTGAAGCTAAGTTGGCACTGTTTGAAGTTCTTAAACAGCAGGAAGTGCTTGTGCTGCTCTTCATTTGTCAGTGGGCAATTCCAGTTGCTACTGAAATTGGCACACTAAGTTTAAAGACTGCTTGTATGCATGCAATCTAAAAAAAAAAAATAGCCGAATGCATCCTCCCCCAGCTCCCCTTTTACACTTGTAACTTTTGAACATTTAGATAGTATGGCTTTCATTTGCAAGTGAGAAACAGTAACTTGTTATCATGGATCATTTTTGAGACTCCTTTGCTCTTTCCTAGGCCAGCGACCCCACTACTTATGAGCTGATTCTGAAAGTACAAAGACTACAGAAGCGGCTTATCACCAAGACAGGTGAAGTGATAGAGAAAGAATTTCTCCTTCAGGTACTGCAACTTCATTGTTTTGTTACATCTTCTTAACATGTTCGATTTACCCTGCATTCTCTGACTAACATGTGCTTCCTGAATGTTATTTAGATGCATGACTTTGAATTTCTTTTGCATGCCCTTTAGATAGCTTTAGATGGCAGCACTGACTCACTGAAAGAGAACAGCATCAGATTAGTTGATTTTTACATTCTGGTTACTGATACCTGGTCAACTCTGGAAAATACAATTAAAAATTGACTTTAGTTTATTCATGCCATAGATTAGTCTTCAAGTCAGTCTTAAATTTTTTGAAAGGATTTTCTTTGTTATTTTAAACAAGCCTGTTATGACTGGAACATGAAGGAAAATTCCCGTTTTATTCCATTTGTGCTTAGCTTGGCTTTTGACAGGAGGAATACTACAGAGTTTCTGTGATTTAGATATGCTGCTGTCTGTGGCATGTTTGATTTCAAGGTATTTGTGCTTAACTTTGCAAAAAAAAAAAAAAAAAATTGTGGTAGCTTATCTTTTTTTAACTGTATCAGATGTCCCTTAACCCCAGTGATAACAGTAAGATTTATGTTGTAGAATGGAGGACAGACTGTATCCCTGTAGTGCAAATGTTGCTATCAAATATGAGAGAGAAAGACTCTTTGGGCTTTTACCAGAGGCGTAAATCCGGTCTCTCTGGTGACTGTAGGGATAACTAGAGATTACCAGCTCTAGATATGATATTAACATCTTAAATACCCTAATAGTCTTGATGTCTGTGTTGGGTATCACTCACTGGAGAGTAGAATGTGTCCTGAATCACCCTCTGCCTTGACAAGAAGCTCAGCAGATCATATCAAGGCAGGGTTTGTCTCTATTTATTGTTTCATAGGAAAACATTGATCTGAAATTTCATTTGACTGTAATGTATGGTTTATTATTCCTCTGCTTGGAAAAAAGTGATCGTTGTTGCATAGCAGTGAAATGCTGTCAGTGAAATTGTTAGCTTAAAATGTAGCAAAAATAGCTTCAAATTTACTGTGCTTTACCCATGCACAAACCCAATTCTGTTAGATTTTACGTAGTCTCTATTGTCTATCTTGCCTTATCCTTAGTATGCTCCCATTTTGTTATTATCCTTATTTTCAGCTGAAAAACTGAGATATAGAGGTATTAAGTTGCCTGCCCAAGAAAATCTTTGAAATAGTAGGTGTTTGAGCCTACATTACTGTCCTAGCCATTTGCGCAATCTTTCTGTCTCTGCAATGGTCCTTCTATGGCAATTCTATGGTGTTTTTTATTATTTTTCTAGATTTAGGACAGAGTTTGGCTATATAAAATCTAATTATTATAACTAGAATTGCTAATGAGTTCCTTTGTGTCTGTAATTCAGGCACCAATTTCCTGTGTAACAATGCTGAAATGTAGGTTTCCCTCGGAGAAATAATAGTAAAGGCCAAAAATACCACACTCTGCATTGTGTTCAGGGATTTAACATCAACATTTCTGAGCTCTTTTCTGTTTTTCCACAGTTTTTGAGTCCTCCACAACGACTGAAATAGGGCTCCTTCATAGCAGGGTGTAGGTGTAAGGAGGTAATCAGAGGTGGAGGACAGCCCCCAGCTCATTTCCTTGAAGTGCTCTATGTGCTGCTGGATAACTCCCTGGCACAAATTAAGTGATCACAAATTAAGTCTACTAGCAGAGCTGGCTTGGCTGAGTGTCTGGGTAACCTGGTACAAAGCATTTTGTTATTCTTTCGACTGGTTTTCCTTGGTATGATGAGAGTATCTGTTTTGTAAAATTATACCCTGATATTTACCAAAACAAAACCCTCCCTAATAACTTACTAAACTGGTTTTACCAAATTCCAAAGTGCTGTGGTGAAGGAGCGAGCCTGAGGAGCACTTCCAGCAGAAGGAAATGAACAGAGCAGTAACAACAGCTTTCTGGAGAGAGCTGAGTTTCACACACCAGGAGGTTGGCTTCACTAGGCCACCTTCTGGGCAGTTTGAAAGATTTGAAGTGTATTTGAAGTGAAGTATTTGAAAGATAGGTAGGGTTTGATCCTAACTAAAATTCAGAATCATGGGAAACAGCAGCAATTTTGCTCCAATTTCAGGAATTTTAAATTTTGTTCCCTCAATATAATTTGTTGAGAGAGTTCTTCTCTCTCTCTCTCTCTCTTTCTTTTTTTTTTTTTTTTTTAAAGTCCTAGTAAACCCCTCATACTTAATAGCATTGAGCATCTTTTTATTACGGGTCTCTCCTGGAAGTCAGCTCAGTTCAGTCACTGCTCATGTGCAGGAGTGGGGGAATTGCTGATGACTTAGCCTGTGCCTACTTGGCAGAACATCCCCCATATTCAGAGCTGGAGACTGCAGAACTGAGGGATACAAACTTATTAGGTCAGAGAACGACTCTTTCCCCGTGTTATGTTTGCTTGCATAAGTCACACTTCCTCACTCCCAGTCATCTTCAGTCACATCTTGTCCTGTAACAAGGGCATAGCCGTTGGGTGCATCAGCTTTAAAATCATCTTAATCTCTTTCTTGCCCTACATAACTTTTTTTCGTGTGTGTGGCTGTCGTGCTAGCAAATAGGATATTTGTTTAAGGTGAAGCTTGTGAGTGTCAGTGTCCTATTATGTAGCATAAATTCTCTCACATCAAAGTGTATTAATAAGATAGAGTACAAAAAACCTTGTGTATTGAATACTGAGTATTAAAAACACCTTTGGAGCTTAGAAATAACCTATGTGAGGAAATGGTTGAGCCCAGTGTCAGCAACCTGCAGTTTGATTTGTAGGGTATTCACCTTGCTGCACACTCATGCAGAGCCATAATGTTTTTATAAGGGAAAAATAATTCCATTTGTATTGTATGCACTGTAGCTCTGTCTTGTTTTTTTACTTTTTGGTAAATGGTCTTTTAAATAAAAGTGCAGGGAACAAGGTTTCAGCTGGATATAGAAATGGAAATTTTTGCTAAGTAAGGAAGGATCACAGTATATAGATTCATGTAGAAAAGCATCTGCTTACGTTATCTGCTCCTGATGTGCATTTGATCATATCCTTTTTATTAGCTTTTTCATTGTTTCTAACCTGTCATTTCTTTAAAACCGAGGCAGCTGTAGAAGCAAGCTACAACCCATGCTATGTGATTAAAAGAATGATTCGCTATGTTTCAGTCAGAAAATTTAGATTGCTGACAGTACAGGAAAAACCCAGCTTGACTCTAAAATCTCATACAAAAATATGTCTTAACCGGTCATCAGGGCACATTTTTTGGATCAGACATATGCTGAGAGATAGTGAGTATGCAACATGCTGAATGTTGGATTTTGCTAGAACAGCTTTTCAGAGTTGAACATTTTAATAAAGGCTTCAAAAGATTTCCTGTGTTAGAGAAATTACTAGTCTTTTCTTGTTTCTGATTTATTTGTGTCCTGTGTTCACACCATCTTGGGTTATAAGGTATCAGCTCTCATATACTAAATAAGTGGGGACATCCTGAGATGCTACTTTCAAGAGTAGCTGTAAAGCAGGTGGTCATACTTTCTCATTTAATTCAGGTATTCTCACAGTTGTGAGCTGCTGTGCTGATCAAAAATGCTGTCTTAAAAATCAGATCCAAACTCAAGGTCTTGAATACTTATGGTCAGTAATAAACCAATGGAATTTTTTCCAGACATAGGAGATGTTACTTCAGGGATAGCCAGTTTTTATGTCTGAGTCATTACCTTCCTTCTGAATTTGTGCAGTCACGATAGAGCATTTTTTGGGTTCTTTTTAAAATTGTTGAGTAATATTGCAGAGCTTTGTGGAGAAATACGTTGTGTGTTATCCAGGAGATTTCACTGATGGGTGAAGGTCTTTGTGAACACGTGTGGGATGAACGACATGTGTTGTAAGGGCATAATGTATAATTATTATTAAACAGGAGTGCTCTGCCAATCCTGACTGCAAACATACAGTTGCTCACTTTGCATGTGGGGCAAATCCCTCATGTGACTGAAGCTCTGCTGCTCTGCTGTGTACTGAGCAGTGATGTGGTAAACTCGCAGTGCAAAGTATTACCTTGTTAGGATTATGATTAGTGTGGTTTTAGGAACTTATGCCATTAAAAGTGAATTATGCACTGCTTTATTTGTTTCAAATTTAGTTCTTTCTCTTCAGAGCGAACTCCTCTAATTTGATTTTATGTCTGACTGAGCAGAATTTTATTCAGCTGCACATCTTGGAATGGATAACAGTGTAAAGATTCACATTATACGTCAGTTACCTCTTTTGTCAGTCGTCTCAGAAGATTGTTCATAAATGTAAAAGAAAAGTGCAACTTAGATCATTTGTTCAGGGAGGCAAAGGCAAATGTGTCTTATTTAAGCCTTGCATGTAGCAGTGAAAGCATTGTTTTTCTGCACATACATATTTTTAATCGCTATTGTTTTAAGTTGTCAGCAATCAAAGCCCAGGACTGGGCAGTCAGGATGTGATGCTGTGCTGTCTGTGTCTTGAGCTCATAGTTCAGAGAGTGCAAGGGCAAAAGGCATGATTAGCTCATGGATCTGACTCAGAGATTACAGCCAGATAGCACCCACATGTCCTCGCATTGAGCCAAGTTTTGAGCTAAGTTTCAATCCCTCCAGAGAACTGACTGTCCCAGTGACAGAGAGTAGGAGGAATAGAAGGGATGCTGCTGTCTCCAGCACAGTTCCATTTCAGGTATTGTGAGGTACAGGGAGGGGAGAGCAGGAGACTTTCTCTGTGACCTTGGGCAGATTACTTAGTTTTTCCATGCCTCACATCAAGGATAAAGGGTTTTAAAATAATTTTCATTCTTATATTGGTGTGTGAATGGGTATATTAAAAACATATTAAACACTTTAAATAGGCAGATGTTTTATTTTATTTGTGCTAACTTGGTAGTAGAGCTGTTCTATCCAATTTGAGGTGCTTGTTGCTATTGTGTCTGAACATCTACATAGCCATCTTTCTTTCTCAGAGCTGGTACTATAGTTTCATAAAGAAATCTGCTTTAGAATAGTGTGTTACCATGTGGGTTTAGGCAGGTTGGCAGCTATTGAAATCAAAGTTTTCTCCCAAGAAATGAAAGAGCTTGGTGATTTTCTTCTCTGTATTTGTTATGTATTTTCCCCCCATTTGTTATATAACATACTTTTTTTAATCTTGTGTAATTTTTTTTCAGCCCAGTTTATAGGAATCAATTCCTTCTGAAAATAATTTTTTCCCTTGTTTGGAAGTTTCATGAGGCATTCTTCTGCTAAGTTCTTCACTGCTCTCACAGTGCTCAAGTAGTTTCCACATAAGACAGAAATGTGTGCTCAAATGCTGAGTAAGAGATTTTCTCATCAGACAACTTGCTAGGAAAAAATAAGAGAATACTCTCCTATCCCCTACCTTTATTTTGGTATTCTTAATGCCCAGATGAGTTTTATCTCAGATATTATCTTTACATTTTCAAAATGCCTGAGATTTATTTTACCCTCTCAAATTTGGCATTTATTTATTTTTGGTGCCCAGTGTAGATTTTACGTGTTTTTGAGAGCATAACCAACATGCATGTTGCATGTAAGATAGAGAGAGTCCAAGCTGGGGATTTTTTGGCAGACTTGTCTATTTTCATAAAAAAATAACTGCAATTCACTTCAGGAAACTAATGACTGTAGAATCCCTAGAAGTCTCTTTTGACCTGCCCATTATTGTTTCTCTGTCATCTTGTCTTTAGAGAGATTTCAGCAGAGGTAGTTTGGGAGAGTGCTTTGTATGCACTGAAGCTTACAGGTGAACTGCAAAATCCACTGCCAAAATGCAATCCTTTCTTTACTGCTCCTTTATCATTTATATATGAAGTCAGCCTTTTGAAGGGATTTTTCCATCCAAAAATGAAAAGGGAAATTTTCTTTTTAGCTTTTTATAGTGTAGTAGGACTTGGTGCTTTTCTATCTCTGTTTCCTGGAGGATTTGACTTCCTCTGGAAGCACTGGATTAATGCCCTATCTTGCAGCTCAAGCTAGCAGTTTTCTCAGCCCTCAATTAAAAGGGTGAGTATATTGAGCTCTAGGCCTTTTCTATGCTGAAAAGCCCCATTTCTACCAGCAAAAAAGTCACTTTTCTGATTTAGCTTATACCAGCTCTTGAATGGCAGAAGACTTTATTGCTAGTAAAATTGCATCTAATTGCATAGGCAGTAGCTGGCATAGGCATGTCAGCACAAAGGAATTGCACCACTCACTGAATTGAAATTGGCCAGAGTTGTCAAAAACCTCAAGAGCGAGCTCTTCAGGTATGTAAACAACAAGCAGAAACAGAAGGAAAAGATTGTCCCACTGTTAGATAGAAATGAAATAGCAACGCTTTGAAAGAGTGAAGTTAAAACAAGGGTGAGTGTAGAGTCTTATAGCTGGGAAATTCAATCCCAGTTTTATCTCAGGAGTGCAGGACAGGCTGGGATCTACCTGGTTGGGGGACGGTTCTCTGGAAAAGGACCTGGGTGTCCTGTTGGACAACAAGCTCAATATGAGTGAACATTTTGCTGCTGCAGCAAAGAAGGGCAAGAGGATGATGTGTTACATCAACAAGGGCAACACTAGCAGAGATTACTCCACTCTACTCAGCACTTGTCAGGCTACATGTGGAATACTGTGTTCAGTTTTGTCCCTGCCATATAAAAATATGTGGACAGGCTGGAGTGGGTCCAGAAAAATGCCACAAAGATATTCAAAGGATTGGGAAGCTTGCCACAGGAGGAAAGTTTGAGACAAGTGGATTTGTGTGGCTTTGAGAAAACAAGGTTGAGGGTAGACCTTATAACCATGTTCTAGTATTTCAAGGGTGGTTAGAAAGAAGATGGAGATTTTCTTTTTTACAAGGAATCACGTGGAAAAGACAGGGGTAATAAGTACAGGTTACTCCTGTGAAGATTCTGATAGGACACAAGAGGAAACAATGAGAACAATTGGAAGCCATTAGAATAATTTCCCCATGGAAGTGGTGCATTTCCTAATGCTGGACACTTTTGAGATCCATCTGGATGGAGTACTGGGCCACCTTGTCTAGATGGTGCTTTTGCTGAGAAAGGCTGGACCTTGAGGTCCCCTTACAACCTTGTATTCTATGATTCAGAGATTTAAAAAGTGTCAATTTCAGACCTCATCCCAAAGCCCTTGCATGAGTGGTCCCATTGAAGGGACAACAAATTTACTGTTCACTCTCATAGATGTATGTTGGTTGCCAATATAAGCAAATGGGAATGGAAGAAAGGTTGGACCATATGATCCTTGAGGTTTCCTTCCAACCTGGAGTTCTGTGATTCTGAGAAAGTTAAACTGCCAAATCTTCTAACCATTGATTAAATTGTGTTCCTGACATGAAAAAAAACACAGAAAAATGCTCTCCTGTCCTTTTAAAACTTAAGCGTTGCTATGTACCTTAAGGAAGCAAGAGAGAGAAAACAGTACCTGGTGGAATGTGGGGTTTGAGTTTATGACTCCAGTTCTTAGTTGGTGACCAGAATTTCAGGGGATTTATATTGATATATAGAAATGAGAAATACAGTAAGGATTTAGGCCTAACATTTACTTTTTGGCTTTCAGCGGGATATGAATCATAAAGAAAAAGTTTACTTCCCCAGTGCTGTGCAGAATTAGGCTGATGTGTCAAAGGCACACTGTAAGAATTGCCTTGATTTACAGTTAGACTCCGTAGACAAGCTCTGTTCTTTTTTCAAATGAAAAAATTTGTCCGCATGAACTTTGGCTGTAACCCAGTTGTAACTTGTGATGAATAAAAAAAAATCTCATTACCAGCTCAATATTATTATGCCCAACAGTCTCCTGAATTAATGCCATCAAAATAATTTCAGTCCAATACATTAAAACTTATTTGACCTGGAATCTCCAATGCAGTATAAAGTGACATATGGAGGTGCCTAATGCATCAAGTCATCCTTCAAGACTACTCTTTTAGGTTCTTTCCTTCTTGTGCCCTTCTTTTGTTTTCCTTTTGTTGTGTTCAAAAGACTAGGACTTTGATTTAGGATTTTAGCTTTGACTCTAAGTGGAAATGGTTTGTATTTTAGTTTTGGTTTTAAATTGAAAGATTGATGTCTTTCAGTGATTCTGTGCCTGGCATAATGGTTTTTCCATGTGATTGTAATACCTCTAGTGTCTTTTGTTCTGGCACTGATAACTTTTTTCCCAATTAATTTAATTATTTATTTTTTAAAAAATTGAGCCAGTAGGGTTCTCTGAGTAGGGTGGAACCACTCACACGGAGCCAATTGTAGGATAATTGTGTCAAATCTTGGTGCAATTTACCAGGGCTCATATGCAATCCTGTGATGGTGTAGTAAGGAATCATATCTCAAAAACATGAAAGATATGAGTCACCTGGGTGAAGGTCTCTTGAGGGTCTACATATCTACCTCAAAGTTTTGTGTAAGCTTTAATAATTCAATGGATATCTGATGGATGTTCAGTTCTTGCCCTAGCTCTCCTCAGAAAGGAGTTGATTTCTATTTCTGTATATTTCCAATATACTTCTTGGCACATTAGTTTATTTTAGCCCTTCTAATCTCAGTCCATCTAGAATTAGAAGATGTTCTGTGCTATAGAAATATTCAGCATGATAAACTGCTCTTAAAAACACACTGACATTTAGATTCTTTCCCTCCTCCCACACATGTTGCAATTCAAGTGGCAGAGAATAAAGTCTTCCCGGAAAAATAGCCTTTTCTTTTTTTGTATGTTTGCTTAAACAGGGATTTAAGAAAATGGGTAGGAAGTATGCTGATCACTTTAATGTCACCAGGTGAAGATAATTGGCTGCTCTTTAGGGTGAGAAAATAATTTTCCAATAAAAATAGTGCAAATATTTCTGGCACTGAGAAATGGGGAGCAAAGCAGACTACCTAGTGATCAAACAAAATACTTTTGGTGAATAGTTTTTTTAGTGGATGAGTTTAATTTTCCTGAATCTTTGTGGAACTACTCTGCCCTCATAAACAATACAGATTTCCCATAATAAATGGTTTTGGACAGAAGCAAGGTGCAAGTTTATTTGAGAAAATAACTTCTGGGGATCTACACCATTTTTAGCTCATCTAATGACGTTTTGGTCAGAAATATCGAAACGTCATTTACAAAGCTGAGGAAGTTGCAGACAGTAAAAATCCCTTGGGGTGTATAGGTGGCAAATATACATGAATGCTTAATCTGTTTTACAAGTTTTTTAGGATAATTGATATATTTACTTGAGTTTGAGCTTGAAAGCGAACTCTAGTGGGTCATCAGATATCATCCTTCTATGCCATGCAAGATTGATTTAATTACACAAATACTATCCTTCATAGATAAATATCAAGCATAGTTTTTTGTCCTGCATTCTAATATATAGACTCCCAGTCCACGAAGTTTAGCATACCTGAAGAGATTGTTGTCTTCCAGTACGTTGTGGCTTATTGTGAGTTTTCTCCCACACTTGTAACCTGCTGCTGTATTCCAGGCCTGGTATTTCTGAAAAACAAGGAGAAAGTGTATTGCCACAAGCACCAGCATGGTAGTCCTGGAGGACTGGGAGACTTGAGTTTCATTCCTGTATGTCTTCAAGGAGTTTTAGTGAACTTTGGCAATTAATGTAATAATTCTTTGTGTCCTGAACTCTTGTAGGATGAGAAGAGGATCACTGCCCTGGAAAGAATACCTCAGCATGTGTACAATAAAGATTTAATAGCATTCAGATACTGAGACAAGGATGCCATATAAGAGCCTAAGATATAGCACTGTTGTCTGTAATCTGCATCAGCAAAACAGAAACAGTGATAACCAAAGTGTTTTATTCGAAGGCATTATGTTTGCTTTGAACCCAGAATCCTGAGCATGGATACTTTGTGTAATTAGACTGAAAATGCTTTGTAAAATGACCCATTCCTAAAGTTCTTACTCAGTCAGAATTGCCCTTAGCTTCAACATTAGTTTGCTAGAATAAAGCTTGGATAAAAAGTTCAGGAATTGTTCCAGCAAATAACAAATAACTGAAAACAAACTTGTTTACTCCTCATTCCTGTGTTCAGCATGTATCTGGGAAGGAAATAAATCTGCTGTGCACCCCAGGGTAAAGTATATTAATCAACCAGTTATCTTGTTAAGGGAAAATAAATGACTTGCTGTGCTGACTGAATACATTGCAGCGCACAGACTTTGCAGTGCTGGAGCAATCCGATACTGACTGTCAGCCATCCAGAAGCTGCTAGAGAGGCTGAGGTACTGGAGGAAGGCAGCAGCAGTGTAGCAATACGTTCACAAGCCCACATTCTGTGGGGTGGCCAAGAGCTGGATGTATATCTTTCGTATTCACCCTTTGGCAGGTGCTCTTGCGTTAAGACAAAGGGGTGTTCTGCTCTTCCCTCAGCAGCAAGATATGGACAATCCATGGGATCCCTTTCAGTGATGGATTATTATCTTGTATGACAGTTGCAACAGCAGCAATACTCCACAAAATAAAAGTCATTCCACAGGGACAGACTAGATTCATTCTATTCCAGTTCTCTTTATTCTTGCTGTGAATGGTGCTGCTGTTGAGGGAACACATGCAGGAAGAAGCTGCAGCTAAGGTTGTTTTGCAGCTGTTAGAGAAAGACAGGCACAGTCACTGTGGGTGGTTGGGTTTTTTTAGAAGGCTGGATTAAGACTGGATACAGGAGGATACAAACAGGTGTAGAAAGAATCCCATTTCTCCGCTCTTCTCTTGAGACATCCAGAAATGTGCTGCTGAGTGCACAGGAGCCATAAACCTCAGTAGGGAGAGCCTCGGCCGAGTAGGGTGAATCAGTCTGCCAACTGCTCCACATCTTGTAGGCTCAGAGTTCAAGGTTTCCCATACCTGTCTTTGTAGATACAGCTGTAATCTTAAACAGGGGATGGCACAGTTGGGCACAGCAGTTATCTTTACATGGACATTAGGATTCACTGTCTTTCCCCTTCCTTTAGTACTCTTCCTGTTTCTTTGAATTTTAAGAAACAGGCAAGGGAAGCTGAAACAGAACTCCTTGAAGAATAGCAGAGGCTCAGCTCTAATTACAGTGAGTCTGAAGGAAGCCATGCATTAAAACATTCATGATTTCAGAATTGCTGTGTATGTTTCTTAGATGTGCTGTTATTTCTTAATAGGCTCCAAAGTGTAACAGGAGACTAGTCTTTCTTCCCTGAGGTACTTGACATATGCAGGGGAACTCTGCTGTCCTGTCAAAAAGGTGTATGTAGGCTTTACTGCCTTGTTAGACAGATATTGTAGATTTAAGTGGTGGCTTGACTTTGAGACAGCTGTTCAGAGGTAGCAGTTCCAGAACAGCAAAGGACTTCAAGCTAAGTGCTCTCATCTTTCAGGGAAATCTAAAGATCTGAGTCAAGCAGGTGATTAAAGAGACGTAGGTGCCTAAGTTGAAATAGGTATTTCTGGAAGGAGCTCTGCAATCTCTGTGACCCTTCGAGGTCATCTGTCAGATCAGTCTGAAGAGAGAACAGAAGCTGGGTCTACTGGGAATCCTCATCCCAAGCTGTCACCTACAGGAACAGCTAATTATTATCAACAGAGCTGTAATAATTCTCCTTTGATCCATCTAAAATTTTGAAAGTCTAAATGGCTATTGAATAGCTGAAATACATGCTGTTACACTGACATTAAAATACAGAGGTTTTAAGTCAAATAGTCTGGATTTGAAGAAGAGAGTTAATTTTTTTTTTTTGCTTGAAACGCTGTATAAACTGTCAAGCTGCAGGCACTGTGAAAATAGTTGGAATATTTACATCAATCCATGTCATGTCAGGGGTAATTCTCACTTTTGAGAAACAGTTTTCACATGTCTTTGTGTATGTGGTTCTGCTCATATGTGTAGAACAGGAGATAATTAATTAATAATCTTCTGCAATGTAAAGTAGAAACACTATGATTAAATGATCTACTCTGATTAATGATTTTGTAAACTCTTGTGTAATGTCAATAGTAAAAAGGGAAGTATCACTGTTATTTTAGCAAGACACATCCATGACATTTTCTTTGGATAGGTTGTTAACCTTGTGTCTCAGAGTTCAGAAGTTGAAAGGAGAGGAGTATATGTAAATTATTTCTTTATTCATTGGGAAAAAAACCCTGTTGTCCTACACCCTAGCTAAGAAAGATCTGATAGCAGCAGTTCCTAGCAATAATAATAAAAATAAGTTGCAGTTACACTTCAGGTGGAAATGTTCATGCTTTGTTGTTCCCGGAAGATGGTGATACTGCAGCATTCAGCACTTGCTGTTGCAAAAAACAGTCAAGGTGAAAACCTTAGAAGGTGCTCCAAGGTGTTTTTTCCTCTCAAAACATTAAGCTGTTTTGAAAATGCCAGTCAATTTTGTGAGTTTGCTCTGTGCCAAAGGAAACAGATTTGCTCTTGAGAAGCATTATTGTCAACTGGAAGAATAAGTTAGAAGGCAGGTTTGAGTGGTGCAGATTTCACCAAAAATGGGATTATCCCAGCCTTTTCATCAAGTTGTGGTTTTAACAGGAAAACCCAAAGCATCCAACACAGTGTTACTGTTGCTAGACTGTGAAAGGGCCTTGGTGTCCTGTTTCAAACATAATTAAGTTGCCCAATAAAAAAACTTCAGATTGAGCAGTTAAAGAGGTGTCTAGGTGATGCTAAAAACAGGAGCTGTTCTGGGGAGCTGCATCCTTGCAGGATGTTTGCTGATGGATGTGGAATAGACAGGAAAGAGCTGGAGCTTTTGGAAAGTGTTTACAGAGAAAGTTTATACTGCACATTTCTCATAGTGCTGCAGGCAACTTTCTTCTGTTATTATAAAATTTGTGAAGGTCACCATATGCTAATTTCTTTTCTTTACCTCATAAAACTTTTAAAGATAGATGTCCTGAGCCAACAGCTACTGCTAGGTATACACAACAACAAATAAATGTAGGGCTTATACAGCTAAAATGACTGTGACTAGATGTGTATGTCTGTGTATGTATTTAATCCAGATTTCAATGTGCTGTTTAACACTTATGAAGAGGAATCACAGCCCCTAAGGATGCTCTGCTGCTGCATGGCATCATAAACAAAATGTCTCTGGAGTTCAGCACAGCACTGACATTTTGGTTATAGTGCCAATAAACAAGAAACCTCCTGTGGCACGTTGACTGACTTGTTATCCCCACCAAAGCCATGAGGAACTGCAGAGTGCCTGCATGGTTACTGTACTGCTTTCTCTACTTTACTAATTAAAATAAGGGTTTTTAGTGAGGTTAAATGTTTTGGGGGCTGCTGCCATACAGTACATTGCACACTTTTGCACTACATCTTTATCTTGTTGAGTTTTTTTATTTAGCGCAATTGCTGGAGACAGGAACTGACATAAATTAAATTTACTCTGATGCAAAGGCTTTTGGATTTTTTGTGGGTTTTTTTTTTTTCAGTAATTCATATGATAGAAAGCTTTTGGTGCACAATAGGATTTTTGTGGGTCTAGTGGAAAAAGCTCTTGGGGTGCTGCTATGCCAGGTAAGTTTGTTGAATTATCTATTTGGAAAGACAAGCTGATAAAAATGAGAAGCTGGGACTTCAGGGCCTATTTCTGGTGTGAATACATCTTCATTAAACATATGGTCATCCATCATCTCTGGTTCAGAATAAAACCCTGGGCTAACTAACAAGGTGCGTCATTTCAGGAGTTTCCTGGTGTCATGGTGAGGGACAGGATGACACAAAATGGGGTCATATCTTTGAGCTAATACGAGGTGCATTGCTGTATCCCAGCTTGGGACTGGTGAATGCTTCCCACTCCTATCAAGGCAGTGAATACCTTGGTGTCCCTTGGGGAATGTGTCTGATGGTACTGGTGGTCCTTCCCACATGGAAAACCAAATTGGGCTTTGCTGGTCAGCAGCAATAGCTTCTTCTGAAGTGGGATTTTGCTGGCAAAAGTGATTCTTGCTGTAGATGGAACCAACTTATGATCACCTAATCCTGGAGAATCAATTGAAATTTGCCAAATGTAGCCAGTCTTCTGCAGAAGAAAATTATTTTTTCTCAATTTGCTGCAGAGCAAGCAGGTCAGGAAAACTACAGAATATGGCTGAGACAGCACCTAGTTAAATATAGGGGAAAGCACCACTTAGTTCCCCACCCTCCACCTCCAAATTAATGGGTGAGAGACTTAGGGATGAAGAAAATTATTGTCATGGCTGAGCCTGCGGACAGATCTGTGAGCTCCTTGGAGATCCCCTGGGAAACAAATCTAAGACAGGAAAGGATGTTCTAAAAATAATATGCAGTTTTATTTACACAATTTTTACAGCAGGTATTCACAGAGGTGCTGAAATTCTCTTCGGAATGCCTGAAATTTAACTGTAATCCTCAGCCTGAGTGTCCCAGCGTGCCCTACATACACTAAATCAATGCACCATCATCTCTCCACCATCATCTTGGCTTAGTTTTTGTCATAAACTAGTGAAGCTTGTTGATGTTATGGGCTCAGTCCTACAGTCAAACATCTGCTGAATTCGATGGGAATTTCGCTGTGGAAGGATCCTGTAAAAAGCTTTGTTACTGGCCTAGACCTGACCTGAACACAGTAAAGGCTAAACAGGCTGGATTTTGAGAGATCTGATGGATCTTCCTTCACCTCAAGAAATGTTGTGCCACAGTGTGTTTGTGACCCCAAGTTCCTTGATCTCAGAACTGTGGCAAGATGTGTGTTGTGGTGGCAGCCTGGTGTGAGGATGGAGGGAAATGCCAGGGGAGGCAGTCTGGGACAAGCCAAAGAAACCCAATCATATTGGATTGATGTAATCTATTACAGAAAAGAAAGTTTTTCTTTAGGAATTTGTGCTGATATTTTTTTCTTGGTCATTCCTGATTTCTTATGTGTAGAGATGGAAGTACCTGCACATGCACCTTGTGACTCATGTAGATTTACTCTTGTGGCTGCTGGGGTTTTTTTGGTGGGTTTTTTTCTTTTCTTTTTCTTTTTCTTTTTTTTTTTTTTTTTTTTGGTATCCTGGGGTAAAATTTCAGGAATTATAGAAATGCCAACCTGTGAATACAAGCTTCTGCTGAGGAGGAAAGAAGCCTCCAGGGTTTTCTTTTAACGTTTTGCTGGCATATGGTGCTTCTAACCCAGTGACAAATTAATTGACTAGATGTAAAAGAGATGGACAGTGCTTAGCAAAGAAGGACGGGATATGTATTATAAGACATCTGGTTCTGCCTCTGTTGGATTATGGATACAATATACAGTGGACAGCTAATGAGTCTCTGTTGCATAAGATAGATTCTCCTTATAATAGAATTGCATGCTTGGTCTCTAAATGAGGTTATTATATGCACCATTGCACAATGTTTGAAGAGCTTGGTTGGCCATTGTAGAGGGTAGGGAGAGGGGAAAAAAAACGGAAAACAATTGCACTTAAGACCTTCAATCCATCAATTGCCCCATATTTATCCAAATGACCATTATACTATTTCAGAATACAAATCTATGATACATTCAGGGTTGAAATGTTAATACTGACTGGTCAGATTTTGACAAGGTGGATTTTTCTTTTGCTGTTGTTTTTACCTTGCAGTAAAATCCTGCTTCCTCAGAGAGAAAAGCTGGTAGTGAAAACACCATGTAGTGGCATAATAACTCTCTACTCAGAATGAATTATCAATTTAGTTTTTGCCATTATGCGAACATCAGTCTGAGTCTCAGGAGGTTTTGATTTTTCCAGAGATGAACTGTGAACAATTTCATTTATAAGGAACTCTTTCCCAGTAATCTGCAGAGTCTAAGGACAATGCTTGCAAAAATAATGCATGGTTTCAAGTGATTCCGTTTTGGGGTCCCAACTTGTGACCATTGTAGTGCATAGTTTTCAGAAAATGATGAGATCTAAAAACTCCAGACTCCTTGTACTCTTGAAGACTGGACACCTAAAATTTTGCGTCTTCAAAATAGCAAACCTCTTCTGAAAATCCTGGCTCAACCACTGAGCAAGACCAAATGTAGCAATTCTAGATGACGTGATGGCACCATTTCCCACATCAACAGAAGAATTCTGTGGTAAGGGTTGTGGACAGAGCTTATGAAAAGGAAAGCTAAAAGGGATTTTGTCAAATCCAGTATAAATAATCATCTATCCTACCTCCTTCTTGCCACTTTTGTCTTCCTCAGTTAAATCTTCTGTCTGCTAGTCTCCTTTTTAATTTCAGTTTTCCATGTACCAGTAAAGGATGTGATCTTACTAGATAATATTATTAATTGATCTTAGTTTTTTCAGGGTAGATACTGAAACCATTGTAATGTGCAAAACTATGACGGTGGCTTTTTTTAGAGCTTTATTCCTCAGACTAAAAACTCTCAGACTAAAAACACTCTCAGAACACAACTGAAAGCAGCATTTCAGTACAGAAAGCTGTAAGTGGGTCCATGGTATGGTTTCTTTTCAGGCACGGCAATATCCAACTCCCACAAGTATTACTGTTCCAACATAAAGGAAGAGGAGACACATGACAAAGAAAAATTACTTGGTAATTGTGCTAGTCATAATTGTTGCTGTTTATAATTCCTCTCCCTTTCCCAGAGCCCCTGTGGTTAAACTGAAAGGTTATATATATATAAATCTCTCTGTGCGTGTGTATATGTACTTTGCAGGATTTTCTTTGGAAGGAGTTACTCTTTAGTACAGTCCTTTGCTGACATTTCTATAGCCAGCTCACATCCTGTAGGGTGAAGCTATGATCCTTAATGTAAGGCAGTGTGACTCATAAGAAGAAAGATTGCAATAAGCACAGTTTCTAGTGATTAATTTCCCAGCCCTGGATACTCTTCCAGTGACTCCTGAGGTAGAGTGTGCTCACTGGTGATGGTGTTTAAGAGCATTTCATTTGTGGTTTGAAGTAGCTGGATGTTTCTCTTAATGAGCTCTCCCATTGCTATCACAACAACTTTAAATACCTTATGGCTAGTGAGGAAAGCCTGATACACAGGCAGATTTGTTTCTCCAAATACCTTCCTGACTGAGTTGCAATTTTCAGTGAAGTTGATTTCCTCACAGGCTGTGCTGCTGCCATAGCAGTTTAATAAGAGATCTTCATCTTGTCTTTCTTTTTCTTAGGAAAAGGAGAAGCTGTATGTGGAACTGAGGCATGTCTTGGCCCGGCAGCCTGGGCCTGAAGCCACAGAACAGTTGCAGCAGCACAGGAGCATTCTCCGGGAGAAGATGAAGCAGATCAAAGTAAGATGTGCCCACTGTCCCTGGGGAAGGAGCTGCCAGCCTGGCAGAGGGGCTGCACTGTGGGCCCTGGGCACTGTGGCTGCAGGGAGATCTTCAGTGAGCACTGTGCCTGCCCTAGTATGTTAGACCAGGAAAACAAGGTTAACACTGCATCTCCTCAAGGGACAACCAAGAGCAGCAAATGAACTTTTTTTTTGCACATTATGCTACTTCATTTCATTAAAATAGAGGAAAAGTCTTAGGAGTGTGCAGCACAGTGCTGTAAATATGTTTTTTGCCTAGCATTCTGGGAATCTGCCAGCTTTTCATTCCACTTATTCTCTTTCCCTTTATCTTAAACTGTTAATTTCTTTTAGAAGCAAATCAAAGCCATTTTAATTTCTTTTTAAGAAACTAGTGGGAATATATTGCGAATCCAGTCTTAAATTGCTGTTATTTCTCTTGCAATGTGTACATGTATATTTAGATTTGCAGATTTTTTGGAGATGACAGGAGGAACCTGTTCTAACCCTTGTCAGTAGAAGGGAGGAGTTCCTGCTTCCAAAAGAATCTTGTAGAAAATTTTAAAAGGATGATATTAAAAAGCAATTCTTTGATAGAATTCTATGATATTCTATGAATAAGCTGATCTTCTCTTATTCTTGCCTGCATGAGAGATCAGTCTCCCCAGGAGTTCATCTACTTCTACAGCTCCTCTCTCTGTTGAAATCATCTCCTGTTCACTGCATCATAATCACGTCTATACTAACCATGAGCAAAAAAATGCAGGAGCAGATGGGCCCTTAGGAAACAAAGAGGCTGTTATGCAAATCTTAGCTTTCCATGGAGAAGAAAAATAAGGTAGAAAATGTAAAATAGAAGCCAAAGTTTAGCTAAACTGAATGTGATTTGAAGTTTTCCATATAGTCCTTATTTGTCCTTAATGCAGTCAATTGCTGCTTTGTATTTCAGGCACAGTATGCTGTAGCATGATGGTGTGCATGCCATTTTGGGGTGCCAGGTCAAGCTATTATTGTTTTGAAAAAAGAAAGAAAACACACTATGCATGCTCCTCTTTTTTTAAATTTTACTGATTCTCATGAAAGTGGTTTTGTATTGACATTTACAGTGCCTGGTACTACTTTGCCTGTGCAGATTGAATTATTCCACTTAGCAGTGGATCCCTGTGACCCATTATTATCAAATAATTCCCTGATTTATTAAGACCTTAATTTTGGGGTTTTACCCATTGTTATGTCCCAGAAATTAAGAGCTAATGTATGTCTTAATGCCATTCCCATAAAGCTTGGAGCGTATTTTACATGTTGTTTTGTGGTTAAATGGCATAATCTTTATTTTGTTAGTTGTTTTTAGGTGAACAGAGCTGAGATCAAATGAAACATCATGATGGAAAAAGAGTTGTGGTAGAAAAGGATCATGTTTTACATCATCAAATATAAAAGGAGAAAGTGCTTGTAGAAGTACTCACTTATGTGTAAGTGAAACAACATCTATTTCTGCTGTTTCTGTTTTGTTTATTAGGCTTTGTCCTCAGAACTGAATATGTGTGAAACACAAAGCAAGGAATACAAACATGAAATTGAAAGACTTAACAATGAGCTTCTGGAAGTGAAAAAGAAATATCTGGCTCAGAAACGCAAGGAGCAGCAGAACAAGTATGAAAAATAACAGTTTTCTCTATACAACTTTCTGCATAAACTAGATTTTTTTTTTAGACCCTACTTTACCCTTTTGATCAGAATGTGGCCAAATTTGACTGAGGTGCTACAGTATTGTTGCCTAATTTTCTTACATGTTATCCTTTATGTTACTTCAGTCTGGTCTGGATTTACCATGATCTATGGCCAGGGCAAGAACATTCATCAGGGATGTTGCTGAACATGTTCTGCAGTCCAGTTAAATTATTCATACCAATGAGATGGTGCCCAGAGAACACAGATTAGTGTCTGGTCTCTGACATCAAAGCAAAGAATTATAGAACTGTTTGGGTTGGAAGGGACCTTTAAAGGCCATCTAGTCCAACCCCCTTGCAAGGAGCAGGGACATCTTCAATCAGATGAGGTTGCTCAGAGCCCCATCCAACCTGACCTTGAATGTGTCCAGGAATGGGGTATCCACCACCTCTCTGGGCAACTTGGGCCGGTGTTTCACCACCCTCATAACAGAAAATTGCCTCCTTATATCTAGTCTAAATATACCCTCCTTTAGTATAAAACCCTTATCCCTTGTCCAATTGCAACAGGCTTTCTGGGCTGTGAGTGCCCATGGCTGGCGCTTGTCCAGCCTCTCACCCACCAGCACCCCCAAGTCCTTCTGGGCAGAGCTGCTCCTCATCTGTTCATCCCCCAGCCTGGATTGATGCCAGGGAGTGCCCTGGCTCAGGTGCAGCACTTGGCACTTGGTCCTGTGGAACTTCATGACATTCCCATGGGCCCACATCTTGAGCTTATCCAGGTCCCTCTGGATAGCATCCCATCCCTCAGGTGAGTCAACTGCCCCATTCATCTTGTTATCATCTGAAAACTTGCTGAGGGTGGAATTTACTTTTAAAGAGGAATTTCTTAGATCTCTGCAGTCAGATGATGTGATCTGCTACCAAGTTTTTCTGTATGCCCAGAAAGCCTTTTGTCTTTCTACTAATTTCCCTCCTCAGCCTGTTCCTTCCTTACTAAAGCCAACAGTTCTCTACAGTTGCTGAATATAATTCAAAGTTGCCTCTCTAATTTCTTCCTTAATCCTGTTTCAGACAGCAAACGATTTGATGACTAAATTAGCAAAATAATCAGTGATAAACAGTGACTTTTGTCCATCTGTATATTACATAATGTTACCTTAATGTTTGGAATTAGCAACAATTGTGCAGTGCTAATGGCCTTTCTGGAGCTTTAGGATCAATATGTGAGGCCACCATAATGCCCGATAATCCATTTCCAGGAGCTAAATGTCTCCTTCACAGCAGATTTGATGTTTCCATTTTGAACTCTGGCATCATGTCTCTTTCTGCTCATCAGATGAGGAGAAATTCACATTTTGTTGTTATATTTCACCTAGAATTAATTCCTGTCATAGAAACTCCACTTGTTAAGAACATAATTGCTTTAAAGTAAAACAAAAAATACTGTGTGATTTGATGGTGTCTGAACTGGGGCATGTTATACAGTGAAAGGAATTTCATATTGCAAGTCATTTAGTGTTGGATACACTGTTTATAGGTTCAGGATAGATATCTGCCACTGGGGCAGCTTGTCAAGTTGCTCTTTTGGACAAGCATGTCTGTAGTCCGATGAGCACTGGTGTCTTTGTGATATCTGTGTTTTGGAAGTGCATTCAGATGCTTCTGCATGATGGTATAACCTCATCGCCCCCAGCACAGGCTCAGAAGGCACCAGCACAATGCTGCCCCCAGCTTGCACTTCTCTTGTCTTGTGGCAGCCTAGAGGTGGTGCTGGGCTTTGCTCTCCTCTGCCCCTCATTGCTTTGTACCCCAGTCAAGCCTGTTGGACTGCATCCTGCTTGGAAGGACACACAGGCATAACTGGGCACATCAGTCCTGGATAACTGTAACTTCTGCAGTCTCTAGGCTGTGCTTTGTGTCGGCAAAGGCAATAACCTTGCGCAGCCCTGCTTCTCCAACCTGCCAATTGTGCAAGACACATTGCTGGTTTTCTGCAATAGAAGGAACATGTTGTGCAGTCAGGTTCTTCCCCAAGGAGTCCTCTTCCCTGACATACAGCCATTCCACACCATTCCTGCCTCAGTCAGGGCTAGGCAGGCAGTGTCTGCTGTGTGGATACTGGCCAAAAAGCCAGCACCTTCTGATTCATACAATCTCAGATTTCTTTAAATCCCAGCTGTCAGAAAACCACTGACTTGATCTCTGTCTTGCTGGCTAATGTTAACATCATGTCTGAAATGAATGTAGCTGGTTTTGCTAATAAAAAGAGGATCCTGTCAGGACAATAGCATTAACAACGTTATTGACTGCCCTGGTATGAGAGAGAATTAATAGTCTCAGATAACCTTACACAAAGTTATCATCTAAAGCTTTTATTGATTTTCACGAGATAGCTTTGAGTTGTGATTTAACATCTTGGAACTGAACAAATGCAGCTTTGCATGTGATGCTGAAGGAATATGAGTGACAGCAGGAATTTAGCTTTGTTTTGTGTTCAAAATAAAAAGTCAATGTTTAAGATTTTGGTTGTGAATTTGAAATCCTCTTTTTCAGCTCTCTGATTCTGAAGTTGCCTTTCCCAGTTGTCTTAGCCATTCTTTTTCTATCTCTTCCTATTTTTAACGTCAGCTTCTTGAACCCTTTCTGCATCACTATTTTCCTAGTTGTTTCTAGCACCAGGATTCCATTTTGATCTTGATAAGGATTTGTGAGAAAATATGAAACTTAAATCCACACCAGAGACCTAATCCAGCAGTCCTATATATGTAAATAACTGCACTGAGGGATGTCAGTAGTAACTGAGAGCTTTTGCACGTGGCTGGTTGCACATTAATTCTGCATAATGTATTATAGTAGTTTTCTATTTGCATTCTAGTTGCACAGAATTTTCCATACTGATGAGCACATCTGTTGGTTGTCTCCATGGGAGCATGAGGAAAGAATGAGCATGGATTCTGGATCATTTTCTCTCCCCAAACTTGGAAGCCCAGTAGAGAGATAGGATAAGCCATCTAAATACAGAATGTTAGTTTTCAGTGCTGTCAACTAGCATATCCATTAGTGCTACATCGATACAATTAAAACTAGTTATAAATGGTTTTCATTGTTAAGTTCATCTGTGCCGTCTTCTGTCTATTCCCCTACCTCTGTATGGTCAAATTTGGAAAAGGATGCATAACTAGACATCCTACAGTTTCTCTGAAGTTCCTCCTATCCTGACAGTTCTTGAGGGATAAATAGAAAAGTAATAATTCCAGGAATTATTACTGGGGACTGAACAAAGATACTCATGTGACAGGGCTAGATTGTGTAAAAGCGTGGTTGCACTCACATTTGTGTCTCAATCTCAATGACTGTGAAATAAAATAATAGTACTGACCTTCTTTGTAAGGTCTTGAGACTTCTGCTGTTATGATAAACTAGAACTTCACAAAGATCCACTTGGTTAATCTTAAATATCTCAGGACCTCTCTCTGGAGCATCCAGGTATATCACGGTGAGTTTGGAATATTTCCCTGTATCTTTGTAGTGCTGTGCCTACCTCCCCAACCTTGTGAGAGTAGAACCAGCCAACCCTTGTTCCCTCCTCTTAAGGCCATCAAATTTAAGACCTCCTGGATTCTCAGATGGAGCAACTCCTTGGGGCTGTCAGTGCACCTACAGCACACTGTTAGTTTTCTGCAAATGTCACAGACAGGGCAATTATAACTGGAACTTTGTTAAAATGTGAAGACAGATAACACTATATTTTCATTAAAATTCAACAAAGGAAAAAAACCTCCCCATTGTGCCTTTGATGAATGTAGCTGTTTGTTTGAAAACAGGCATATTCCAGCTAGAACTGGGTGGTGATTAGAAATCTGAAGTCATGGAGCTCATGTACATACTTGCTCTAATGAGGTTCTCTGGCCATTTTGGGGAGTAGCACAAAGAAAGCTCATTTATTTCTAATTTTTAATAATGCCAAAACCTATCAGTAGCGTTGTAATTAGTTTGAAACAGACACCTAGTCTTGGAGGTTTAGACTAACAGGCTTTAATCAACATTTTTTTAATGATCTCTTGATACATGATTGCATCAAAGAAACTCTGGAGGACACAGATTCCTTTCGTTTGTAAACATCTCTGGGATGCAGAATGAAATGTGAATTTTCTGTTTATTTGTTTCCATTTAAAGGGAGAAGGAGCGATCCAGCATCTATACGAGGACGAAATTACCACCCCTCAAGCCTGATGCACCCCGCTTCATGACAGGGGGCTTTCCTTTGAGCAGACCCTTTCACAAAATTGCAGTCTAGGAGCACACTCATCCAGTTGCATTCCCATTCCCAGTTTCTTGTTTGAGAAACTGTAATTTTAAGAGAGATTCAGAATCTACTGAAATCACTGTATCACCTTTAGGAAAATTTTATATATTGTAAATAATAAAATGCATTTTTACATTGGAATTACATTTTATATTGCATTTATATTTTGTACATTTTATATTGGAATTAATGTAGTAATTTTTACAAACTGCATACCAAATCAGCTCATTTGATGCCAGCAGAAACCTGCACAGATGTAAATGGTTAGTGGAGATATTTCTTCTTCAATATTGTGTCTCTATTTAGCACTGTAACACAAAATGCCTTAATATGTAGTTATTTCTCTTTTATCTACCTCAGTTGTAAGCATTCACTCCATTTATCTTCTGACTCAAAGCACCTGAAAGAAATGAGAATACAGAAAAGAAGAAAAATTAATAGGCTGATGTTTCAAGCCCTGCTGAGCAAATGCAAAATTAACAAGTCTTTCCGTAGATGTACATATGTAGCAGTTCTCTGTGTAGGTAGTCTATAATAGGGTTTATGCAGTGTTTGCTACAGTTGTTAGTAAGATCAAGGAAGTTTGTGGCCACAATGTACATTATTAAGAGCCCGATTGTGTTTACTCTGGTCGATACAAAGTGACATAATTATGTCTCTTCAATTGGGAGGACTGTGCACACTGAGTGGGACATGCTGTTCTCCCACACAAATCCTTCCGAGCGATTAAAACTTGGACTCAAAACATGGCAAACTTTATGCTTTAATTTCTAGACACTTGGGCATTTTTATAACTTTCAGAAATTGTTTTTGTAATACAGCAGGAGCCCTCCAACCTTTTCAGCCAAAAGAGATTTAATTACCATTCATTAACAAGTGAAATAACAAAGTCACGGCATGAGGTGCTGAAGTATAGAAAACTTTCAAGCTGTAAAATAAAATGTTTTGAAACCGATTTGAACGTGGAAGTTTTTTTCCCTGCCTGGGGGATAAAAATACTTGTCCAAAGAGATATGCTGATAAATATTTCACATCCAGAAAAAAAAGAAAAAACCCAAAAAACCTTCTGCAAAGATTTTGTTCTTTCCTTTGGTGGAATACATAATTAAATATTAAAGCTACTGTGGGAAACTTTAATGGAAGTGTTTAATTCAAAGGAATCAAGTTAAATATGACAGGGATCTACTTTGCTTTTACACTGGGGACCAGAACACTTAGTCATCAGATCTATTGTATTTTTCTTTTGTCCCCAAAATAGCTGTTATTGCTTTTTCACTGTCAAGTGCATTATGTTAAAGTTATCATTTTAGGGCAGTCATGCTGTCTGAATCGTGCCTTTTGTGTATCTGACGTGTCCTTATAGGCAGAATAATTGACAATAACTGACATGGGCACTTGAGTTTGATGGAATCCCAGGTAGGTTTTACTGAAGCTTTTAGAAGCTGGTATTTGCTAAGGTCCTGAGTATCCAGCCTGGAGCTGGATTCTGCTGTGCTTACACTGGGAAGTAATTGGTATTGAAATAAATCATCAAAGACACATTTATTAATTCACATGAACTAGAGGCACAGTTAGACTCGAAGAACACTGTCACTCTGTAGAGAAGGAGCTGATGTATTACACTCTAAAGTGTACAGTGTCCCTCCTAACTTATCCAGAGGTAATCCGAGTCTGTGTAGATCTCCCACAGAATCAGAGAATCATTTAGGTTGGGAAAGACCTCCAAGATCATCTAGTCCCACCTTTGACTAAACACCAGCATGCCAACTAAACCAGAGCAGTAAGCACCACATCCAGTTGTTTCCTGAACATTTCTTGAGCAGATAGTGACTCCACCACCTCCCTGGGCAGCCTGTTCCAATGCTTAACCACCCTTTCAGTGCAGAAATTCTTCCTGGTGTCCAACCTGAGCCTCCCATGGCACAGCTTGAGGCCACGTCCTATTGTCCTGTCACTTGTTGCCTGGGAGAAGAGGCTGAGCTGCAGCTCCTTCCAGGTACAGCTTCTTTAAGGTAGGTGTAGAATGATAAGGTCACTTCTGAGCCTTCTTTTCTCCAGGCTGAGCCCCCCAGCTCCTTCAGCAACTCATCACAGGACTCCCTAGATCCTTCCCCAGATCTATTACCCTTCTCTGAACACAGTCCAGCACCTCAATGTCCTTCTTGAGGTGAGGGACCCAGAACTGGACACAGCACTTGAGGTGTGGCCTCACTGGTGTGGCCTCACTTTCTCTCTGTTTGTTATCAGGGTTTAGGAGACAAATTGTTTCAGTGGTCAGAGGTAAGAAAGGGAAGCCAAGAAGATGGAATCTGTTCCCAACTTGAATATATATTTATGACTACAGTAGTAAAACAGATTCTTTTCTGTCTTTTAATGTACTTAATAGCCGCTTGCATTGCACAAGTAAGAAGCTCTTTCCATAAATGATTCTTGACCTAAGTTTTTCCAGTCTTTAAAATGGTTGGCATAGTATTTATCTAAAGACTTGAAAAGGTGAATTCACTTACATTAAAAAGGTTAATCTAGATTTTAAAAAAATGTAGGGGAGTGCAAAATAATGTGTTTTTCTCATACAACATGTTCTTCCAGACTAAAGTCCTGGAATTGAATACAGTAAATTTCACCCACAAAATACAGAAGCTTTTACTTGTTCATCCACAATTGCAGGCATCAAGATGTGAATGTGTTGACTACTGTCTTCAATTTTATTGCATTATTTACTTACTATCAGGGAAACTAAATTCACAGGTTAATTTGGAAAAGAAGAAAAAAAAAGACAAGAAAATATAGTTGTCAAATTATTGCCAGTAACTTTCAGCATAATCAGGACTAGAATAACTGCAGCCAGCTTAATTTATAGTGCTGGAGAGTGAAAACCATTTCTGAGTTCATATAATAGAACGGATTAAAGCACACCAAATCCCTTCCCCCTGGTCTATAAAAGTCAGGGAGCTTGAAAAATTGCACTGGATGTCTGTGAACCCAGCTGATGCTGAGGTGCTTTTAGTGTTCAAGGATTTGGCTTGCGCAGCAGGGAAAGGCAGAGCGCTAATGAGAATATCATTTGTTCAGTCGCTTCTGCATTGTGAGCAGCAGCTCTGAAGTGCTTCTCTAAGTTTTGTTGCAGAAAAATGTTAATTGAATTCCAGTCTGTGCAAGATGTAAGCCTAGAAGTAGCAAGTATATCTTTAACTTCTTGTTCCTGTAAAGATATGTGAAAAGATGGAGGTGAAGGTCTATGATCCATGGCACTTAAGTTAAAGGAAATCTTTCTTCATTTTAATTGCTTTGGATTGGAGCTTGCACAGTAAATCTATCCTGGAGCCTTTTTTAGTGAGCAAAGCGTGTTATATTGTTCACTTTCAGAGCTCTTGCAGTATGTAGATAATATTTTAGATAATTTCACATCAAACTTAAGCTCTGTCTGATCTTGCTTGGCAGGTCTGTGTTCAGTGTATTGGAGGAGCAGGACACAGAAACCACACTGTACACTGAACTATCAAGTTCAATTGCGGGACTGTGACCCTTCTGGGATCACCTGTCAGCTACCAAAGACACAGCACAAGAATCCAGTTCTTCACTGACACCTGCTTTGTGAATGCAGAGCAGCAGGAACACATCCTACACACCCAGTAACACATCCTGCTGCTGTAAATCCAGGAACCCTTTTGAGTCAAAAGCAGTGCAAACCAGGACACAGCTCAGGCCTTATTGAGCTAAGATCTCCCAAGCCCAGGACAGGCTGGCAGGCAGAGAGAAGGGCTGAGAACTTGGCACATGCAGACTTTTGCCAGCAGCACAGAGGAGAGGCTTTGCAGTGAGGGGAGCAGCAGGTGCTGGGCCCTGGGGCACTCATAGTTCCTGAGGGCCCTGCTCGCTGCCCTGGGTGCCATTGAACATCTCAGCCCCTCAGCCAAGCTCCCTGGGCCTTGCTGTCCTTTAGGCCCTGACAGCAACCTCAGTGCTGTCTCCTCAATACTGTCCATGGCCAAGCTGCCCACAGGATGAAGAGGGATGGATTGCACTTCCAGAAAAGGGATCTGTGGGTATAGAAAGCCCAGGTGAGCAAGGGGAAAGGTTTTCCTCCCAGAGCCTTCAGACAAGGAGCTGCTACAGAGACATCCAGCAGCACTGCCTGCAGGTGGGTTGTCAGGAAAGGTGGGAGTCTGCTGTGCCAGGTCCCAGGCTGCTGTTTTGAACCCTTGCTTAGTGAGACACTGTTGTGTCCTAAAGAAGCTGCAAGATAGAGCAGAGAGGGAGATTCCCTTGCTTTGTTGCCCATGTGAGGTTAACAGAGGACAGGGGTAGCAGGGGAGTCAAAAGAGAAGCTGGGCAGCAGAACCAGCGCCTGCCATCTCTGAAGCCTTAATGACTCTTCCTGAAAATTGGCCCATCCCAACTATCTTTACCCAAATTAGAGTCTCTAAATCATGTATATTTGTATTTAGGCACTTTAGCAATTGAGTATTATTTTCCTAGCAGGTGGTTTAGCTGTTGTGCCATCTTCTCTAGCAGAGTGTATTTTTAGTGTGTTTAGCGCGTTTCTAAAAGCAGACACTTGATTTTGATGCTCTTTCTCTTCCCTACTTGGGTGCTTTGTAAGCAGCCACACACAGCTCAGTTACTTATGCTGTTCAGCATACAGACAGATGCCAGGATCTCATCCCTTGGGCTTGTTTGCTAGCCCCGTTTTCCAAAGGGGAGGTGACACTGTGCCTGGAGCAGCTGTGGGTGTGAGGGAGCAGGGCAGGACCTGTAGGACATGCTGCACGTGGCTGAGGTCAAAGCAGCTGCCTGCCCCTCTGCTAAGCCTTACCCTTCAGCTTGCTTTCTCCCTGACTTGGAGCAGCTATGAAGGTTTACTGAACCTTTTAATCCCTTTGCTGACCTCAGTGGGTTTATAAACCTTTAAATCTCATCACAGGTGTATAGAGTCACTTAGACAAGTTGGAATTTTTACTATTCCTGGTGGTAGTGGTGTTTTTGTTTTCCTTTTGTTGTTTTTGTTTTCCTTTTGTTGTTTTTGTTTTGTGGGGTTTTTGTTGTTTGGTTTTTTGTTTTGTTTTGATTTTTTTTTTAGTGAGCTCTTAAGCTTACCCAAGACCCAGAAAGAAAAACAAAAAAAAGGGTGAAAGAGTTGTTTTGAAGGATGTTACATTTGCAAGACGGTATTGACAGATCTGACTTTCATTCCAAGGTGGCCAGGAGCCTCCCTTTCTGATGGTGGGCACTTTAATATGCCCAGGTGTGAAGTAGATATAAAAACTATGCTTTCAGCCAGTCTTGACTATTTAAACTTCACAGTTCTTCACAGCAAGAGCCATTTCTCAGGGCTCTTTCTTGGCAGAAGACTAAGCAGTAATTTAAAGCCATTTTAATCTGAAATGAGAATCTCTACATGGGGTTTAAATGCACTTCAAGTGAAGTATGTATTTGCAACTTTTGTTGATCCCTCTTAATTTTCCAAAAGTCCCTGTAGAAATGAGACATGCTTGTGTAGTGGAAAAATGCAGTGATAGCTCAGACTTATTGGGAGCCATAGGATGATGAAAGCAAAAGTACTGAGCGAGTGGTGTATTTGGCATCAGCCCTGGGATGTAGCTGATTAACCATTCTTTCCTACAAAAAATATAAAGAAACTGATCAATGAGAGGTTCTTTCTCCCCTTCCCATGAACACCCTGAAATTTTACCCTAAGAACAGAGTATTTCTGGAGGAAAGATGCATATTTCGTTGAAAAAATAAATAAAATTTAGAATGATGTGCCCAGCTCCTGCCAGAAAGCACAATTTTCTAGGATTGTTTTCACATTCATGTGATCATGCCAAAAGCTATTCCGTGGCAGCTGAGCTGCAGGAACTGACCACAGGTACTTAGCCGGCCCCAATTGCACGGTAAAATGTGTTTGCTTAAACCATCTTTGTCACTTCAAATGAAAAGGTGCCCAAAGCAGCAATTTAAATAAGCCTGTCTTACTTTGCAGTCAGGGCAGGTTGTGAGGGGTATTACCTGGAGGGTGGTAATTCACATTTGGTAAAATCCTCAGAAGGGCTCTGTTTTGCTCTGTAAAAGCTGTGCCTCTCTGCAGCCCCCTTTGATGAAGGGTATTCAGAGCCCCGTGGTGTGGCTGAATGACAGGGCAAACTCTGGGAACTGCCTGGGTAATAAATATTCTTGCTTCTGAGCCCCCAGTTGAGCTACCTCCTCCCCTGCAATTTCTGTGGTATTGTGCAGAGGTATTCCCTCTTGGCTGGTTAGGAAAACTCATCGCCGGAGTTTTATTTTAACTGAGTGTACACAAGTCTTCAGAAATTGCTAAGTCCCTTGCTGATTCAGGTGCTGTAGAGGAAAAAGACAAGCAGACCTGAAATGTCTTGGACTAGGCTTCTTTAACAGCCCTGCATTGATTTATTTGCTCAGTGGTGAGCTATTTGCTAACTCCTGATGCTTGCAGCAGTCCTGAATTTGCAGCAGCTTTGCTAGTCAGCTTCTCTTGCCAAAGTTACCTTCAAAGTTCCTTAGAGCAACTCTGTTGTGGCTTGGTTTTAGAGTGGGTTCTGTTGTCCTTGTTGCAGAAAAGCTGTTTCAATTGGTATGCAGCACAGAAGAGTGACGTGCATTAACTGGAAGAAGTGAGCAATTAAGTGAACTTTGGTTACAGAACTCAACAGATTTCTGCCTGAGTACATGAGTGAGGCTTTAGTGTATTCCATTTGCATCTAAACAGATGCAATTTCTACATTGCTTTTAAAATAGTGTGGGCTTAGTGAATCCAAGTCTCATTTTATTTTATTTGTTTTCTGAATTTCACCATTGATACTGAATGTTGATGGCATGCAAACCATTCCTAGGCCAGAGAGACCCTGACAAATTAGAGAGATGGGCAATCACCAACTGTTTGATTTTTAACAAGGGCAAGTGCCAGATTCTCTACCTGGGGTGGGATAACCCTTGTTGTGTGTATGGATTGGGGAATGAGAGGCTGGGGAGCAGCACTGTGGAAAGGGACCTGTGGGTCCTGGTGGATGGCAAGTTGAACATGAGTCAGCAGTGCCCTGGCACCCAGGAGGGCCAACTGTGTCCTGGAAGCAGCCTCACCTTGAGTCTTGGGGGCAGTTTTGGCTGCCACAATATAAAAAATACATGAAACTATGAGAGAGCAGGCAAGGGAGGGTCACGAGGATGGTGAAGGGGCTGGAAGGGAAGCCATATGAGGAGTGGCTGAGGTCACTTGGTCTGTTCAGCCTGGAGAAGACTGAAAGGAAAGCTCATTGCAGTTACAACTTCCTTGTGAGGGGAAGAGGAGGGGCAGACACTGATCTCTTCACTCTCATGACCAGTGACAGGGCTCAAGGAAATGGCCTGAATCTGAGCCAGGGAATGTTTAGGTTGGATATTGGGAAAAAGGTTCTTCCCCCAGAGGGTGGCTGGGCAGTGGAACAGGCTGCCCTGTGGTTACAGCACCAAGCCTGACAGGGCTGGAGAAATGTTTAGACAATGCTCTCAAGGTACATGGTGTGACTCTGGGGGTGTCCTGTGCAGGGCCAGGAGTTGGAGTTGATGATCCTGATGGACCCCTTCCAACTCAGCTTATTGTAGATTCTATGAATAGCTGTCCCATGGTCAGTAACTCAGGATAAGCCGCCTGATACTCTGGATGGATACTCTGGATTGAGGGTCATCCTCAGCAATGAAGTGCTTCTGTCTTACAAGATTGTGGGGGCTCTGGTGGTGGTGGTATTTCTGGTGGGTTTTGCTGTTGGTAAGACCCCATGTTTGACCCTCCTGCGGGGAGTTGTGAAGGGAGAATGAGTGTCCAAAAGTCTACTTTGGAACTCAGCCAGCATTGGAATATGTGCTCCTTTCTACTTCTGTAGCTCACAGCCAGCTCTCATGGTGTGGAGAGGTATCAGAAGAAGGATGGGATTCATAACCCTGGGAGATCCTGTCCTTTTGGTGGCTAACTTGAATATTTTTCCATAATATGGGGCAAATGCCTGTCTCTACAATGCACCAACAGGTCCCATGTGCCCAGCCCTGGTGAGATGTTCAGAGGCTGGACAGAGCAAGAGATGAGCTTTGTCCTCCTTCCCCAGATGCTTCCTTTCCCTGCAGCTCCAGCCAGCAGCAGAGCTGGCACAGGGGTACTTGTGCCCAGGGCTGTGTGCTCTGCTCCTTCTTCATGGGAACAGATGCCTGCAGTTTCCAGAGCTGTCAATCAAGCACCCTTCATAAGCACTAAAATTCAAATCAGGTGATATCAAGGGGAATTACACGCCAGCATTGCTTGTCTGATCAAGAGCTTCACCTTGTGCTCTTGAGGGATGTGTCTTGTAATTTACTTCAGGCTGAGGGATAACTGACTTTTTTTCTTTCCTATCTGCTTTAGTGCAAGCTGGCAGCCAACTCCAGAGCCCTCTGCCCCCCAGTGCCTCTCCCCTGCCTGTTCCCTTTGCTGGCAGCCTGCAGATTTCTGCTGGGCTTTGATCAAGTTTTGCAGCTGGGACCTTGCTTTCTTCACTTTCTTTTATTCCATGTGCTTCCAGTTCTTGTTTCCCCACCACCATCCCGTGTCCCTGGGCTGCACCTGCTTTGCCCGTGGCTTCCTCTAGTCCCTGAGCTGATGCATCCAAACAGCCCAGGGTTTGCCTGGGGGAAGAGTGGTGGCATTCACTGCTGTACCGCACTGGCCTCTGCCTTTATCCAGGCATCTGCCCTGCCTGGGCTGAAGATGAATTTTAGAGAAGAAACAAAGCATGATGCAGTGGCCATGCTCTGTGGCACCATGGGCAAGACAGGTCACTGAGTTTTTTTTCTTTTTTTTTTTCTGGAGTTGGGGATGGGAACTTGAGTCATTTCATGTCAAATATTCTTCTAAATATTCAGTTAAATTCACCTGACCTAAAATTCATCTGAGCACAGCACAGAGGAGCACTGGGGTCTGTGATACAGTCCTGCCTCCTGATATTAGACACAACAGCTGTCTCCTGCTGTGATGACACTGTAACCTGCCCGATTCCCTGTCACTTCTTTCCCCAGGTGAACTGGGCAGGACTGCTGGCCCACTGTGCAGAGTGCTCCTCTCCTACCCTCTTCCCCAGATCAGTGGCACAGGCCAGGTTTGCTGAGAAGCCTGTAGGGTTTACTTAAACCTACAGTGAAGTGGCATGTGGGGAAAGTCTTCCCCTAGGGCTGGATAGTGCCGAGCAGCCTTGGGAAACTGCCCTTGGCAGATGCCTGATGGGACAGCCAGCAATCAGCAATCCTAGGGAGAAAAATTAACCCTTTGGCAGCTTTTATTTGAGTCTTGGAAAAACAGTAAGACTGGGATTGCTGAGCAGTGCTTCTACTAGGAAATGCCTGCGTTTAAAGCACAGTCCATATAGTGATGTGCGGCAGGCAGAATGTTGCTCAGGGAACAGGTGAGCATTGGGAGCAGAGATCCTCAGGGTGGATGAGAGGCTGAAATGTTGTGTCCAACTTGACTGTGTGGTACCTTCATCCCTCTCCTCTCTGAGCACCTGCAAGGAAGAGAAAGGAAAAAATGTGTAACCATGCAAGGCTTTCACAGCATAGCTCACATCTTCCTCGTTTTTGTGCTGAACTCATGCTGAGGGAGAAGGGAATTTGGAATAAAGGTGCTGTGTTAATTGCCTGCTGGGAGAAAGGCTCTTGCCTAGGATCAGACATGGTGAGGTCTGTGACTGTATTTCACCTTTCTCTAGCACATTCCAGATGAAGACTACAAGGAGAGGGCCTGACACCAACCACATCAAAACAACCCTATTCAGACACTGCATCACACCTTGGACAGGCAGCTGGAAGCACAAGGTGATTTATTCCTATGGCAGAGTCCCTCAGAGAAATGTTTCAGGTGTGCAGGATCCAATCATCATCCCAATTATCTTCTATCTTCTGGCCCAACAGTGATGAGGACAGGGCCCCCAGCCCTGATGCACAGACAGAGCAGTGGAGTGAAGCTGGGGAGGGCAGCTGGGAGATGCTTTGCAGGCAGAACCTGAGCCAGGTCCCCCATACCAAGCATCCTGGCTCCAGGCATTTTTTTCTCTTTGATTTGTCATGAAAAGAACCCAGTTTCAACGCCGAGCCTTGGGCAATCCCTTGCTGGATTAGAATATTACAAGCACAGCTGCAAATCTACCAAGAAGTTTTTCAAGTCCCTGCTTTCCCTCTGGAATCAGCACAGCAAAAGCCACGTCTAGGTGAGATGCTTCATCCCTTTTTTGAATTTTTTTTGTCTAATACCCTTGTCAAATACTTGCAGGCAGCTGCAGCTCAAATCATCCTGTGCTTTTCTTGTGATTGCTTTGCCTGATATCATGGTGAGCATTTGTATCAAGTTGGTGCATGATAGATGGTTAGATTTATGCTTTATGTTGTGATCTGGGGGTATAAATGTATTTAAGTGACTTATTCAGCTTAAAACCCAGACCTGTTTGCTGCACTCTCATCAGCATTACAGGCAGAGAGAGATAAAATAGCAGTGGTAATTGTGGCGATGGAATGTCACTGGCAAATAATATGAGCACAAAACCCATTTTTAGAGACAGATGGAGTACAACTCCTCTGTAATTTCTCTAGAACTATTTTTAGAGTGGGATGGACTGAAAGCCCCTTGGGAAAAAGGGCAGCATGGAAGGTGGGAAGGGCTGGGAGCCCTGTGCAAACATCAGGACCTTGAAGAGTTTATTGCTTATTTAAAGAAAAAAAAAAAAAGAGAGAGAGACAAGAAACCGAAAAAGTAAAAAACTGAAGAAAAGACCTGGCAATCCTAGAAACATGAGCCATTTTCCAGGGAAACTGCTCCCAGATCTGGAGCAGAGTTTAGTGGGTGCTGTGGTGATTAATGTAGCCTTCTGGATCACAGGATTGTAACCACAGCTCAGGGCTGTGCATCAATCACTGTGGTGCATTTATGGCCATTTTATGGCATCCCACTCCTTTAAACCTAATTTACTGTGCAGATCAGTTGCTAAAGCCCCTTTGGCCCCACCTCCCTGGGCTTTCCTGCTTTGCTTGCAGAGTTTAGGGGTGGCAGAAGCTGCCTCTCCTCTACAAGGACTTCAGCCCAGGGAGGTGGGCCTGCCACAGGAGTCTGGGCTTCTGTCTTATGACTGCCTTTAGCAACTCTGCTGCTCCTTGCCTTTTACCTGGTGCTTCCTTGAGGGCCAAGTGAGCTCTGCCAGCTGGGAGTGTTGGGGAAGGATCTCCCTTGCTGCAGTGGGGGAGAAGCTGCCCTTGTCCCATGTGATGGGAAGATCTCTGGGGTGGATGGGTGCATGTTGGTGGTATCTTGCTCCACAGAAGCACTAATAACACAGGCCATGGTATTGTGCTGACCCAGGGCCAAACCTGGCTGCACTAAAGGTTTTGAAGTATTTCTTGGTGAGTTTAGGATGTTGTTTTCCAGGCCATGCCTGTTGCCTTGGATGGTGAGCACCATGTGTGAGAAAGTTCTACATGATTTTGGTGGGGAGCTTTTCTAAAGGCCCAGTGTGTTTCCAGGTGCTGAGAGGTGG
The DNA here is from genome assembly GCA_024500445.1 of Entomyzon cyanotis. Classification (NCBI taxonomy): domain Eukaryota; kingdom Metazoa; phylum Chordata; class Aves; order Passeriformes; family Meliphagidae; genus Entomyzon; species Entomyzon cyanotis. The sequence goes on along the minus strand of JAKEPQ010001000.1, from coordinate 11,389,383 downwards.
AGGGAATGCATGGAGCCATGCTGTGCAGAAGCAATAATCCCCCCATCCAAATAGTGTCAATTGGGGAAATTAAAATAAGGAATGAGAAGGAAAGGTGCAGTGAGTCTTTCTGGCACAGAGACTGAGCATGAGGGAGCAAACAGGTTTCCTCTGTGATATGTGGTAACTTTTGACAACTGGATGACATTTTGGCTTGCTTGGTGAGCAGGGGATAGAGAGAAACTAATGAGGAGCTGGAATAATTTGGGATGCAAAGCCTGGGACTCCTGGGAGACACAAGAGGAACATTTGCATAATCTTAACATCTTTCTTTGTCCCAGATCCCCAAAGTCTCCTTTCTGGGAACTTCACAAATCTTCCTCTGAATTCTGCTGTAACAACACCCTCCTTTCCCCTCCCCTCTTCATGCTTCCATAGTGCAGCAGCTTTGGGTTTTTGTAAGGGGCTCTGCTCCCCTACTTGCTTGCTGCTTTTCCAGGTCTGCTGGAGAGGAGGCAGGATTATGCCTGTGACACAGCCCAGTGCCTGGTGTTTATCCAACTGTGTGTGTGAAGTGTGTGGAGCCAAGGTCAGCTCTGCCTTGGTGCAAGCTGTGCTCTGCTGGGGTGCTCTTGACTGCTGCTGCTCCTTTCTGGAGCCACTCATGTGGTGCTGGAAGGGTTCTGCCTGTGTGATGGATGCCCTGGTCACCATTACAGCAGGTCCTGTGCAGCTCAGCTGGAACCATGAGGGTGAGGACTGACTTTTGCTTGCTGGAGGCTATTGCCATTGCTGGGTAGGCACCTGGTGCAGTATGATTGTTCCTGATTTATCCCCGAGCTTATGGCATTTGGTAAAGCCACCCTTAGGTAGGGAGATCTGTGCCTGTACCTGTGCAATAGCTGAATTTGATGGCAGTGTTGGCAACAGGATGTTACAGGGACAGGTGGTGGCAGGTGGAGTACTGGAATGTCTCACGTGTCCTGGGCTGATGCCTGCAAGCACAGAGGCTGCAGCCCTGCTCATGCACTGCCAGAGTCTTCCCATCACTGCTTAGCCCACTCTACTTGTAACAGTTTTTACAGGACTGTTATTAAAGGTTTGGTGCAAGATGCCACTACCTGACGAATTGGTGAATAGTGTTCCTCCTTTATAGTGCAACATGGGAGTGTAATGATTATATTCTGCATGAAAAAATCAATCATGGATGTTTGTTGGGGGAGAAGAGGAAGGGGGAGTGAAGCTCAGAACAGGTTTGGTGCAGTGTGGAGTATCTTTGTTTTGCTGCAAAGTCTTATTTAATGTGTGAGGTTCTGGCCAAATGTTCAGCCAAGAGGAGCCTGACTTGCAAGGACCTCACAGTCTCAAAAATTTCAAATGATGCTCAGGAGAGCATGTGCTAAGGAGGGTGAACAAAGGATCGTGGGCAGTGACTGAGCCACCAGGACAGACCTTCCCTGGGCACAAGCAAGTCTGAAGTGCCTGGATGAACTGTAAGGACTCTACTTTTAGACTTGGATGAGAAGAGGATCATTGCCCTTCTCTCTGAGAGAACCAGGCATTGGTGAGGTCTCTGGCTCACAGGACTTTTGTGGACAGGACACACCTCCATCGCACACAGCCCTTTGCTTAGTTGTCCTGACTACCTCTCTGTGCCAGGAGGCCTCTCTGATCCTTTAAAGGAGCTGTGTGGGTGATGGGAATTTGAGTATTAGAGCATTCTCCTGGATTTGCTCTGTCATTTTGGGGCAGATTCACTGCTATTTTTTTTTTTTTTTTCATTCCTTCAGGTAGGAATGAGTTTGATTTTTTGCACCAATTGTCTTTATTACTGGCATACAAATGCTGTAATCCTCTCCTAGAGTGCCCCCTCTGCAGCCTTCATTGAAAGTGGCACACATGGAACCAGATATATGGTATGGGAAATAACAGAGGAGTTGATTCTTGAAGTGAACAGCATCATTTTTTTATCAGTAGAGAAATAATATTAGTGAGTCCAAAACTCTCTCACAGGAGAGCTGCTGTGCCAGGGAGGCTCTTCCCTAGTTCTGGAGTGCATATTTCCCTGATTCTTGGCTGGGGATCGGTGGTGACAATAAGAGTCTTCAAGGCACCCAGGACTACATTACTCTTGGGTGAGAAATGACTGCACCAGGTTGCTGCTGACAGGATTTCTCCTCCCTGACTGCTTGGGCAGGGGCACAATAAGCATTTACTCTGAATGTCACTTTTCTTAATTTAACCAAAAGCATGTTAAGAATGCAAGGAAAACAGCAGAGCTATGCCAACATGCTGCTCCTCAGCACTGCTGTGTATATAGGATGGGAAAGCTTCTGATTTACAGAAGGTATATTTTCCCATCTTCTTCTTAATTTTTATTTTATTTTGTTGCATTTTTGCAAGTATTCCCTCTGGGGCTATTATTTTTCTTTAATATCTAAATCATTTTTAAAGGCAAAGTCATCACTGTTTTGGAACTATGAGTAGGCTTTATTTTTATTATTTTTTTTAATACAGCAGTCATAAGCAATTTTAAAGCACTGCTTTACTATATAAAATGATCTTCCCTTATGGTTTGATGTTGATGCTGCAGTCTGATTTATTGAGGAGGACTGCAGCAAATGACATAAATACTTAGAAGATAATCGTGTTGGTGATGGACGTATGCACAGCACATATTTAAAAGACAGGATGGCTCACATTGTCTGCTGCCAGTATTTCCTGGAGTACACAGGGTACAGGGGTAACTGCAGCAGCGTGGAGGGGTTATGATCTTCCAGCCTGGATTTGGGTGCTTCACACAAGGTCAGCCTGGCGCCAGGTTTAAAGCAGATGGCAAAAGTATTTGGATCTTGTCTGCTGAGACAATGGGCTGTGTGTGGGTGGCCATAAGGGTGGCTCAGGCCCAGATGTGGAGGGTTTAGTGAAACAGAGGGGAAGGGGCAGAGCTGTGGGAGCATGGAGGAGCAGCAATAAAATGTCAGGGCGTGTGGCAGGAGCCAGGGCTGCAGGACCAACTCTACATGTACAGAGGGGCCCTGGGTTTGGTCCCCCACTCCTCCTCTATTGCCTTCTGCTGCCTCCCATGCTGACACCACCCCAACAAATGCTTCGGTGGGCTGAGCTGCTGCATTGTCATTACCATCTGATCTGTGGGGATATAAATGTGGCTGGCAGCAGTTATCATCTGTGCTAAAAGAAAACTCAGATTTATAGCCGATAATGTAATTGTTATACTTTCATGCAGTGTAAGTTGTTGGGGAAGCCCTGCTATCAGTGACTGTGTGCACCCCTCTACCCTCACTGTAAGGGTAGGAAGGCTGGTTTTATTTCTTCCCTTTGGAGCAGGACTCACACCCTTGTTTTCTGATTCTTTTATCCTTAATATAAACCAAAATATATTGTGTGGAAGCTGCCACAAAGACAGGTTTGAGAGGAGGAGATAAAAATAGATGGTGTGAGGTGGGGGAGAAGAGGGCAGGGGGTAGGAGAGCAGGGAGGAGCAGCAAGGAAAGAGGTGTGATGAAGAGTGATTTAAACAAGTAGGAAGGCTGTTTTGTGCCTTTGTAGTGTGACTGGAGAGATGGTGAGAGACAGTGCTGTGTAACGGGCTGAATATCACTGAATATCAAGGCAGTGTTATCTCAGCCCTTTGGCTGGGGACTGGCTGTGAACCAGCTCTTAAGGGTTTCCTGCTATCAGGTGCTCCTGGCCAGGGGTGGGCTTGGTGCTCCATCCCTACTGGAATTGTTTTCTGTGAGGTTTCTGGAAGCCTCTCTCAAGTTGAAATTTATTCTACTACTTTTTTTCCCCCCTTTCTGGTGGATGAAATGCAGACTGGGTGGTGGATGTGATAGTGATGTGTTTGTTTGAAGTTTGCATCAAAACTCTTTGGTCTAAAAATCAAAAGTGCAAGCTCCTCTCTGGCCTGCTCTCCCCTCCCAAGCTCAGCAGCTCGGCGTGGGGCAAACTGCACCGAGGTAAATTAGAAAGGTTTGAGTGACTGCACTCAGCTCGGCATCTCCACTCTCAGATTCCTAACTGCTCCAGCATTCCCAGAGAGCCCCAGTGCAGGGAAGGAGCTGACCTCTTCCAAGAACTGCAGTCTTGCAGCTTTGCTGGCTCTTGCTTGCCGTAATCGAGATGAACATCCAGGCACTGCACTGAATATCCTCGGAGTGTTCTTTGTCTGTCTCAGTCCTGTCTCCTTCATCTTCTCTGGTGTGATGAATTTAGCAGAGTTAACCTCCTCTGCCTCTGCCCCAACCCTATGCATCCCTCGAATGGAATATATATGCAAGGAATTGGACATGCTGCTGACATAACCCTGGGTAAAATGTTTTATAGCTAAAGGTCATATTTAGAAAAAAAAAAATTATGTGTGTATTGAGGGTTTCTCCATTGGAAACAGTGAATTTGCATAGGGCAGTAATGGACACTTTCCTGTCTTTGTAGAGGATTTTTGTTGCAATTTTTCAGACTCCTACACTATGATGAGGGCCAAGACTATTAAAACAGAAGGATGAATTCTTGACTGTCTCCCTGTGAGGTACTTCAGGTTCAGTACAAACTGTCTAAGTAATGGGATGCCTCACACAGCTGCTTCATTTTCCTGACTCCCAATGAGTTGAGACAGCAAATACCTCACCAACCGTGGAGGCTGTGGCAGTCTCATGCAACATATCTAAGGATGATTAATCCTGAGAAATAGCTTGGCCATTTATCTAGCTCAACTTCCAGTTGCTGTATTGGGCTGTCTGGGCTGTACAAAATGTAGTGCAAGGGAACTGCAGGCAGGGCAGGATGCTGGTGCTGGTGTCAGCTCATCTCCACAGACATACACTAGTGTGAATTCCAGAAGGGTGCTGGCCAAAGAGCAGGGAGTGAAGGTGCTGTAGTGTAATTGTAGTGTAAGACAGTGCCCAGCGTCCTGCCTGAGTCAGCACAAGCTGGGGCAAACGGTGGGGAGCAGCCTTGTACCACCCATGGGGGAGCTCTTCTCCATCCATTCTCTAACAAACAGTGCCAAGGTGTGTCAGCACAGCACTGTTCAGCTCTTCCAAATGTCTGATTCAGCTGAAGGGGATTATTTAACCCCTATCAGACTGAAGGAAAACCTGGAGTGCTGTGTTCTGTTTTTTTCTTCTCCTTCTGATTTGGTGCAGCTCGGCTGTCCTTTCTCATGTCCTGCCCTGTATGTCCACCTGGAAGCATGTTTTCGATAGAGGTGATGGATAGTGCTTTCTAAACAAAGCATCCTGAGCTCAGGAAGATCATGAGCTTTATCCTGAAGCTGCTGTGCACACATTGGGTGAATCAGTCACTGCAGTCCTGGCAGGATCCTTCTTTGCCCAGCATGACAAAAAGGTTGCAACACAGGAGATGCTCAGTCCCTTGCTGTGGCTTCTGTGGAGATGGCACATCCTAGAGAATGGCTCATGGAAGGTTGCAGTAGCCCTGAAACCCAGGGCTGCAGCAGGAGTGAGAGACACTCAGACTCACTTTTGCTGTCCCCAGATACTCCAGGTTTTTTCCCTCTGGTCACACTGTGCAAAAGCAGAGGGGACTGATGCCATGGCAGATCTGCCTTTCTCCAGACTCAGGGCAGGTGCTGATCCCTCTGCTCCAGCAGGGTCAGTGCCTGTGGTGCTCCTTTTGGTGTTAAAGATGAGACAGGGCTCATCACAGGGAGCCTGAGTGCTGCAATCGTGGCAGGCGAGGAATGGCTGAGGAAAGGCTGCGTGCTGGGAGAGAAAATAACTTCCTCCTGTGCAGCAGCTGCTTTCCCCTGCACTGTCTGGGTCAGAGGCTGCTCCCCGTTGCCATGTAGTGCTGGGTACGTGCTCTCAGCTCCTTGCACTGTGCTCAGCCCTAAGTGCACAGAGCACTGCGACCTTCAGTGCCCTGCTGGGAGGAGAGCATGCTCTGGGAGGGTCCCAGCTGCTTCGGGCTTTATTCTCTTAGTGCCTTGGAGGGGAGCTGTTGTCAGATTAAGACTGAGCTGATAAAGAAATGACTTCTCCAGAACCTTGCTCTTTACTTTGATTTCCTCAGCCTGAGAAGTCTGTCTGGGTAGAGGCTACTCAGGCATTCAAACCCCTGTTTTGATCTGTTGTGCCAATTCCTCTGCTGAAAATTGCTGTTTCTGTGATATGAGTACAGAGAGAAAGCAAAACCACTCCTCTGCTTCCTTCTGCAATCAACTCAAAGCAGCAAAATGCCTCCATCTAATTGCTAGAGGTTAGTTTATTCTGGGTACTTGTGGGAGGCTTGTAAGCTTCTGAACAGCCCCCCCAAATGTTTGTGTGCTCTTAGAGACTGGGAAAGCTCAGAGGAGAATAAGAGCCAGGTAAAACAAGGCATGAAATAGAGCAACCCTCAGAGGAAAAAAAATTCTGGAGAGTAGGCTCTGCCACTGGCTGTGTGCTGGAGTATGGAGAAGAACAAAGCTACTTTCGCCACAGCCTGACATTGTTGCTCCATCACTTGCTTAGCTGGAAGATCCTCAGAAGTCATTAGGGTGTCGACAGGAATTAATTGTGCTATTTTTCTCCCCAGTTCACCTAATCTTCTCCATTGATGTTTATGCAGCCTTTCCCCTTCCCTTTTAAAATTAAGACTACTGTTTTTCTTGTTAGGGAGCTGCCACTAAAGAATGCAATGTTGGAGGCGTATAAACTTTTCTCTGGCACTTTCCAACTTAAAAATACCAATGGACTTTATGAATGGAAAAGAAATTTTAAAGAAACTTTGAATGCTATCACAGCTGCTTGGGAGTTTTCTAACTAAATGCATTTTGGCAGAACGTGCCAGCTTGTTGAAACTGAAACTCCTCAAGTGCTTAATTTAACAAAACTTGAATGGTGAGATGCTCTCAGCTCCATGACAAAATTTCTGGCTAAAAATGGGGGAAAAGGAGTAGGAGCTGCTAATGCCTTGGTGCTGGGGTGTTTGCTTCTGATGGGGCATGTTCTGGCCAGACAAACCAGAGTGACACTGGGTGCCTTGAGGCACTGGCTTGGTGGTGGGAAGGCAATGTCCCCTCGAGCTGCCATTGAGCCTCAGTGCTGTCTCACGATTCATCTCTTCCACACAGTGTCTGTATTATTGCACTGTGATGTAATGCTGCACCAGGGTCCCCCTGGATCTTGTGGTGGCAGCAATCTGTGGGTCATTTGAAGCTGTTTTACAACATGCCAGATCTATGAAAGAAAGTTGGGGTTTTTTTGTTTTTGTTTTTGGTTTTTTTTGTTTTGTTTTTTTTGGTTTTTGGGTTTTTTTAGGCCAAACTAGTTTCCCTCATGAAGGATGGATGAAAAGGAGGCAGGGGGGAAGCTACAGAGAGAATGCACCAGAAAGGCAGTTCTTTCATTTGGGGTTAAAAGCAGATTTCTGTGCATTTCAGGCTATAAGCCATGGTAAGTGCAGCTCTAGGCAGCTTGGAGCTCTTTGACAAGCACTAATTTTGAGAGATTGTTCCTTGCTGATGGACAATTACACACCAATCGCAGCAGGAATCTGAGCATGGCTAATGTAAATGGCCTGGCATTTTGCTATTTGGGAAGTAATGCTTTTTGATTTGTTAATGTTATAGAGCTTTTACCCTGTACAATAAAGTTCAAATGTTCTCCACAGGTTTCATTATTTCTCTGATTTACTCAGTAAAGGCAGGAATGAAATACACAGGCATCAACGTTGTTTACAGTTACAGAAAACTGCCATTTTACTGCAGGTAACTATTCCTGTGCATGCCACCTGTAGCACTTGGAAGAAGGTAGGCTCTTGTCTGGGGCTTGTTCCTGATGGGTCTTGAATTGTTAAATCCTTGTGCTACTGAGTCCCACAAACCAACAGGACCTGCTGATGGCTCACAGCCCAAGGGACCTGCATCTCAAACAGGAAGTTCTTTATGAACACAACGTCCTTGGGGCTGGGAATGTGTCATCATTGGATGGAAGCTGTAGGATAGTTGGTAGAAAGAGAAATTAATATGTCTGAGACATATTTTTTCCTGCTAGTGTACTGTAGCAGTGAGAAGTTCCAGACAAAGGTCAAACTGAGCTGTTTGGTGTCTGTCTGTCAGAGCTGAGAGCAGTTTTGACATTCAGATGTTGCTCTGAGTGTGGGTAATTCCCCTTCTCTTTCAGCAGCACTGCTCAAAGGTCAGTGCCATCTGCCACGAGTGCAAGACCTTGTACAACTTATGATGCCATGGCTTGGTGCTGTGAATTCCACTAAAAAGATCTCATTGATATTTGGGACGTATTTGACTTGGAAATCTGCCTGGAAATTGGCCCCTCTTCTTTCCCTCTCTCAGGGAATTGGTGTTTGGCTCAAATATCTGAGTGCTCCAGAGCCTGCGGAAGGAAATGATGACATTCGGAGGTGTCCCACTGCAGAACTGTGTCTCAGACACCTCTGGTGACAAGTGCAGGAGAAATGTTGGAGGTGCCTTTGGGTGGTTGCTGTTGCACAGTGCAATGTGGTGCCTTGTTCCTGATGTTGCTGCATCCTAGGAATGGATGAACTGGAATCCAGCATCATGATTAAGTGGGCTAGTCAATAAATCCTTGGCTAGTATGAAGCATCTGACTTCAAGGGAATTTCACTTCCTTGTGCCAAAGAATCCACCCATGAGCATCCAAATTTATCTGAGAGCAGCTTGTTAGTAGCACCTAGATATTACAATAATTGGTGAGCTATTAATACTAAAGACAGACATAATATTAAACAGGCTGTGTCATCAATTAGCTAATGACAAAAGCATAGAAACATCAGATAAAAATAACCTGTAATAGCACAATACTTTCTTCTCACCCCCCTCCTACTCTCCCTCATCCAGAAATGAGCAGCTCTGGGACACCTCATTTTTTACTATTAATAATTTAGGAGCTGTAACGTTCTGCAACGAGCAGTGTCTGATCTGCAAAACATTCACTTTTTCAGATTGCTTTACACTTCTAATCCTTTGCAAGAAGTGAAGCTGGTAAAAACAAAGGGATTTGATGCATGGGATTGTTTCAGGTCATGAAGCAGAGCCTGTGGCACTGCTTCTGAATGGAATTTGTTTGGTTCAGTGGCAGTTTGGTGATGGCAGCAGCTGCCCATTGTGTCTCAGTGTGACACAAAAAAGAGTGCACACAGGCACAAGGCATGGAGGAGGATCCCAAAAATAAGGCTTCTGGACTAGGATTTGTAGCTGTGGATAAGTCCCCACAAATGCATCTCAGATCAATAAAACCTGGACTAACCCTAATGGAGACAATGTGGTGTCAGAGTCTGCCTTGTGCTTTATTTGCACAGCAGAGCCCTGATCCTACTTGGTGCTGGGAGTGGGTAAATGCTGTCATGGAAAGGGAATTCTGGCTCCCTGTGGAGCACTGACAATAGCTCCCATGTTTCTCCTTGTTCTCCCCTGGGCAGGGACAAGGCTGCATTCCCCAAACCAGCCTTGAGCAGTCTCATGTCAGTTTCTTGGTCTATAGAAATGCAGAGGGATTGAGAGGACTGACCTGCTCATCCCTAAGGGGCAAAGCCCCTTTCCCTCTGCATGTGTCTGTCGTAGCTGAACACAAGCTTTGTGAGGCAGGGACATCTCCAGCTGCAAATGGGTGGCTCTGGTAAGGACAGAGAGCAGCTTTCCTCCAACTCTTTTTTTTTTTTTTTCCAAAAATGCTGAGCTTAAATTGTTGTGAAGGAGGATTCAAGCAAAGTGGGGTGCAGACAGACTGGCCCACAGACAGTGTGAACATGTAGACCCTGTCCTTGAAGTTTGTCAGCCCAAGAGAACCACTTAACAAATTTCCAGGAAATAGAAACACAGAAAGCTCTCCAGAGTCCCTGTCCTAGCCACTAACACTCTTATCAAGCTTTTTCCTTTTGTCAAGAAGATGTTCTGGATATGTGAGGCTGTTCTGAGAGCTGGAGTCTGGGAGCCTTTTTCTCCCTTCTGGGTTTGTCTCCGTGATTTAATAACTGCTCAAGATTCTTTATATAAAGCAGCAAGAGAAGTGAGCCATGACTTTGTGTGGATTTTTAGGTGGGTGCAGGGCTGACTGGAAGGCTGCTGGGTCACTCCCTGCCTCCGGAAACCTTGATGCTGCTGCTTGTCTGGGTCATGGCCAAGCTCATCCCTGAGCTTCAAATGGAGCCCTGGACTCACCCTGGCACCCAGGCAGGGAATGTAGGTGGCTTTCGGGGCCTGATTTTATGATGTTTTAACTGGGGTGGTGTGGAGCACAAACAAATGTGGTTCCTGCTGCTCTCTGCTCTGTCCCAGCTATTCTTGTTCTATTTGCTTGATAGTGCTTCCAGCAACAGTTTAAGATTTGGGCTGTGTGAATTAAGCCCTGAAGCAGACTTTGTGATACACTGGGCATGAGGATTCACAGAGGAAAACTTTCTGCTAATCTTTCCAGTTCCTTGTACAGTCAGAGAGCAGGGTGATTCAGAGAGGCTAAATTAAGCTCTTTCTGTGAATCAGCCTCTGGGGCAGCTCAGTTTGCAGTTCCCATCTCCACAACAGCCCCAAGCACTGCAGCCAGAGCAGGGTGCAGAGTCCACAGTGTTCCTGTGAGGAACAGGGGCTTGGGGTGCTCCAGCTCCATGGAGCTGTGCCAGTGCCATTGTTAGTGTCACGTGCTGGTGATTTGGAGAATCTGCAATTCCCCAAAAGACCTGTGATTTGGGGAACCTCCTGACAATCCTGCTTCATATCTGGAAGTAGTTACAAGTCAGGAGACCTCTGCATAGCCATCTGCTTTGTCTGCATACCCCTGAGCTGAGTGACTCAAGAGCCAAAGGCAAGAAGGATATAGCCATATAGCAAATGCTGAACCTTAGCTTGAGCAGAGAAGAGATATGGCAATGATGCAGCTTTTGTCTCCACTAAAATTTCCTGCTGTTTTTCAACAAGGTCAAATCCAGTTTGTTTCTATCTAAATTAAAAAAAAATTGTAAAAAGTTAAAATTCAAACATTTTGACTTTTAGAACTTTTCAAGGTTTCTTTCCTGTCTTTTTCATCAACTTATTTTCTCTCTTGCAGGTTGTGGAGGTTAGGATAGGGTTTAATGGGGATGTCTTTAAATACCTCAGTGTTTGAAAATGGAAAGAAAATCGGTTTATTTTTGTTTGCTTACTTCTTTGGGAACTTCTGTCAATCTTTAAGAAAAAAACCAAACAGCCAACTCAAAACAATTTTCAAATACTGCGCACTAAATGCTCTGTTTCTTTTTTTTCCCCTGGCTAAAACACCTACCTGTGTGCAAGAAGCATTGCCCTTGTCTCATTGTGGGCAGCTTGTGCCTCACTTGATGGGCAGGTTGGAAAAGCTTTCAAAGAAAGGCTCTGGCTACCTTGAGTTGTTGGGAATTACCTACAGCAAATCAAACCAGCACAGGGGAGACAATGGTGAATAGGTGTGAGAAAAAAGCAGTGGTGGGCACAGACAATGAGGGTGAAGGGATGGAGCTGTCCTGGAGGGAAGGTTTGGAGGGGAGCGAGGGTGTGAGGTCCTGCCAGGACGTGCTGCTCAGAGCAGTGGGAGCTGCAGCTTGTTCCCAGGAGAGCAGGCAGTGACTCCTCTCACTGCTCCTTCTTCCCACTTCTGGCTTTTGTGAAGCTCTAGAAATTGCAAGCGGGGGTGATTTAGCATGTCACTGCTGAACACGGGAGGCTTTGTGGTAATTAGCTTACTGCTAATTAGGAATATCTTTGGGTATTTCTTTGCAGGAAAGCACTGATCCATTTATAACAAGTCATCACTTGTGAAGCAATTATCTCAAGTATGTTTTCCCCTTTCTATATAAAGAATTATCTTTCTTTTTTCCTTTAATTTTTCTATCAAAACATGTTGAATATGCCTGTCAAGAATGATAGGTCTTTGTAATTTAAATGTTGCGAACATATCTTGTGAAATGTCTCAATAAGTAATTTTATTAGAATTTTATTATTATATTAAAAAAGAAAAATTCAAACCCCAGAAAAAACCCCAAACATTAAAGCACGCATGATTAACTCCTCAGAGCATAAAAAGGACATTTTATTTTTCTAAAACTGTGAGAAACTGTTGAAATTTGAAGACCTCTGTGTGCACACATTTCCATGTAAAATGCCACAACACCCATGGTTTTTTTGCCTTGTGCTTTTTGACTGTTGACTACCATGGCTGGTTATGTGTACAGGTTATGGAGGTCACACTGGTTTCTTCCTTGATTGTGTACAAGGAGTTGCTCTGGAGTGCAACCTGTGACTTTTGGGTGCCCAGCTTGTTTCCTGCTATGAATGTTGGGCTGTTAAACTGCAAATGTTTTATAAGCCAAAAGTAGTAGCCAAAAGATAGAAATTGAGCTGATCTCAAAGCTATTTCATGTGCAGTTAGTAGCAATTACTTATGTGAACTCTTACAGTGAAGCAAAAAGCAATGGTTGAACCAGGACAGATTTTAAGCAATAGATTCATGGTAGTGCAGAAAACTGATCTGAGATGTGTGAACTGTGCCTGAGTCTTATTTATTCTCAGATATGTTAGTTCTAGTACTGATGTCCTACTCACAGAGGTCTCTACTCTGCAAGGCACTGCTGTCTTCCTTCCTTGTGTGCTTCTCCAACTTTACTGCTTGTTCCAGCAAGTTCCTCTTTCTCCTTTTGTTTGTGGGCTGCAGAGCACAACTCTTACCCTCTGCAAGCTAAGTGAGGAGGAGGGGATGGGTTTTGCTGGGCTCACAGGAGTGTCTCACATGCTTCCAGCTCTGCACTGGAAACTGCTTGCCATGACTTTAAGGGAGGAAGCTGAATGCCATGTTGTTTTCCAAACCTTTCTCACAGTGATGGAGGCAAGTTTGGCTGAATAAAGTAAAAGACGTAAGAGCTCAAAGGGGGAGGAAATGTTATTTATGTTTATTTTGAGAAATACATACCTCTTTTTACAATATTTTCATGTCTCATTAAGTTCTCTTAAATTTCCTTCCTAGAAACTATATGATGTGCTACTCACTGCTCAAACTCAAAATGGGATTTTTATCATTGGTGCTATCTGTTTAAAATGTATTTGTCAGTAAATTCGTCTTATTTCCCCTTTTCTACCCACCCCTGGGCTCAAATAGCTCATAAACAACAATGAAATCAACAAAAATTGCTTTGTTATTCAAATGAGACTTCTTTTTCTCACTGCAAATTCTTTTCTCCCCACAAACTGTGTTTTTTAACTATAACAACTGCCTAAAGCTCTCTATTTTTTCTTCACAGGCAATCGTTCTGGTCAAAACCAAACAAAATAAGGAGCCTATTAAGCTAGAGCCTCTTTTGCATACACCTGCAATAATTATTTAGTTATACACATCAAAATGAATGAGCTGTTACACAACATAATTGGTTAATTTTTGTTACCCAGGAGCATCATCTTGCTGCTTTGATCCAGGAAGCTCTTGCTTGTCAGCTGGGCAGTCAGTGATTAGAAATGGACAGGGTACTTTACTTCACAAATACAGGACAGGGACCTGTGAGGCTGGGGAGGCTTTGCCATCTGTCCACAGATAACTTTTGATACTTTCCTACTTGCTAACCACATGGCTGTTGCTAGAGACCTCTAGATGTACTCAGTCAAGGGCTGGCACTCACAGAAGTACACAGTTTGCTTACGTGTTTGCATATAGCAAATATCTAGAAATCTTCACGCCCATTAAATTAATTAACTAAGCTTTACTGTGACTTGGTGAGATATTATCAACATCATTTGACAGATCATTGAAGGAGACATGGAAAGTTGAAGTGATTTGACCAATGCTGACTTGCTTTTGCACCAGACTTGGTGCAACTGCTTATGAGAGGGGAAGTGCTTGCAGGCAGCACTGTGGGGAGCAGGCAGATGGACTGGATGCTCTGCTTGCCTGGCCTCTGCAATGGCGCTTTGAGGGATAGGAGGTAGCATAGAGCTGGTGTTCCCAAAGGGAAGACCTTACTGATGCCATGCCCTGTACCTTGCTTGGGCCCCTGGTTGTCATCAGAAGCTGAGGTGTGGCATCTGGTGGCATAAGAGGGGTACTCAGGTGGTAGCTGCTGGTGGTGGAGGTGGGGAATGCACAGCCTGCATGGGGATCTGGCCATGGGGAGGTTTTGTGCCACAGTCACAGGCAGGGGAGAGAGAATGGGTTTCAAGGCAGCCAGTAACCAAAGCAGGGCCTGAGTCATTATTTTCCAAAAGTTTGAAGAGTCTAAAGTGCCCCCTGGATAAGGAAATGCTTTTCCTTTCCTATGTGGGTGACAGATGCTCCTCACCCCAGTGTCTGCCCTTCGGAGCGATGTGGCTGCCCCAGCCCTGATGGAAGGGCACCCATGAGCTCTCTCTGATCTGCTGCATAGCAAGTCTACCAGCCTGAGCAAATGCAGCCACAAAATGGGCTTGAAATTCCTCAGGCTGTATTTCTATGAATTGCACTAAGGAAAACTGTAGCGGCCCATCCATTGGGACTGTGGCACAGGCAGGAGAGCTGACAGGTGGAAACACAGCCATGGGATGGGAACCTTTTTAACCAGCATGTCAGCCTGCATCTTTCTCCCCTGTATCTCCTGTAGCCACCGTAATTGATTTCTTGGCAGTGTAAACCCTTTTGAACTGAAGTTCTTAACAAGCGGAAGGAGAGCACAGTATCAGGTAAGTGCTCTTAATTGACCAAACTCTCCTTGGGGTTGCTCTATGAACAGCAGTGATTCAGCTCTGGCCATACAAGCAACACAATTACCAAGGTGTGGGGTGGAGGGGAGCCTGACCCCAAACAGAGCTGAGGCAACTGATGAAAAGGCAGCAGTACTAAAACAGACTGTGAAATTGGTGCCTATAGCTTGCTGTGCTTGGCAAGTGAATAGCTTCCCCTCACAGGCTTGTTTCCTGGGACAGAGTTGTGTGATGGTGTTAGCTGTGGCTGGTCCCAGTGTGTTGTGCTGAGGCCAATCTTCAGGCAAGGTTTTGGCTGCTGATGGACAGAGGAACAGGTGACTCTTTTGTACCTGTGTGGGATGGTTGGAGGCATGGATTTAACAGATCCTGTGCAGGGAGAGATGAGGTAAGTGGTTCACTTTTGCATGCATTGAAACCCTTTTCTCTTTCATTGTTCTATGGTTTTTTGTTGGTTTTTGTTTGTTTGTTTCAGAAGAAAAGGACTCTCCTTTGCTCTGAAGACAAATGACTTCAGCTGCACACAACCCCAGGGACTTTTAGGTATCAATTGCCAAAGTCTTGCAGAGCTGTGAGATAGGGGGACAAGCAAACACACCCCAATAAGACACTGATTTCACCAGTACAGCAATATTCCCTCTGTCTTTATATTGCCAGCCTAATGCATGTTATGAATGGGGACACATGGAAATCCTTTTCCCTTGCCCCAAAGGGCATGTTTTAGTTAGTAAGAATGTAATGGCATTGCTGAAAAGATAGAGAAAGGGAAATCATGCCCTGACTTTCCATATATTTTGTCTCAGCTGTGGGAAACACGAGGCAGTTCTTTTAGTTTGGGTTGATCAGTAAGAAGAAAGCCTGACCTGCTTCTTTTGAATGTACTATTTTTGCCCTCATTGGCAATGGCATGAAGGAGGGACTTGGTTAATGAGAGAGGAGGGATTTTGATGGCAACCCAGAAGGCAACAGCCAACCTATGTAATCTATTGTGTTTTGATTATTAAAGCCACATGCAGCAGTGGGGAAAGTTGTGAGGAGGGTGAACAAAGTTTCAATTGGATGTTGCATCAGCTGCCCTTGAATGCACAGTGCAGAATTTGGGAAACAAGAACTGGGAGAGGGAGCTGAAATTTCCAGTGTGCATGTGACCTTAGAGCAAAAACATCTCTACACAGTGCTTTGAGATTTCTCCATTGACGTTTAGCACAGGCGTGGACCTTGTTAAAACTCTCTTTGAGCTATTCTATATAAAGTGCCTTGATCTATTTAAGAGATACGTATTAGCATTATGTGGGCGGTTTTTTATGTCCTCTAATCTTCTAATTCTGAAGTGGAAGATTTGAGTGTAATGTGAGAAGTGGTACTGCAGGAATTACTCTCATCCGGTATGAATTTGCAGAAGTGAGCATATCTGGATAGCTGAGCCCTGTGGGTTTCTCCAGGAGGGACTTTTAGGCTGTCTGAGGTTTTCCCACTGCTCCCTCGTTGTAACCCCATGTTCACCACATGGTTAATGCAGTGAAGGTAAATTTTGCAGTTTTGATCATTGTGCTTACATGTAAGGTTGGGCTTTTCTTTTCTTTCTTTGGTGGGATGGGTGGGGTGTTTAAGACTCCAAAAATCTGTTGTAAAGGAGTGTGACAGGAGACAGACTCTGTCCTGGGAAAGCAGAGCTGCCTCTGAGTCATAAGGGATCACAAACCAATCATCCTTGGGCTGTGCTCCTGGGAGTTAAAAGGGCTTTGCAGTCTGTCATGATAAAATGGTTGTTTTCCCTCTACCTCAGCAGTCCTACCACTGCTACTGTTCCAGGAGTTGTCCTTATGTTTTCTTGAAGGGGCTGCTTGGTCTCACTAATTGTCACAGGAGAAAAAAGGCACAGCCCATGAGTGCTGAAAGAAAAGGTCTCAGCTTGGGCAGTGGAGTTGCGTGCTCTGGGAAATGGAACTCTGTCGCTGTTGAGCCGCTAGCAGAGAAAAAACCCAGGTTCTCAGTGAGGCAAGAAAAAAGTGCATTTATTATTTTGATTTCCATATATATAGACTTTTCAGAGGTCACCCAGATTGGTCAGCTGGAAACCTCCCCCTAGGCCTAATTGGCCAGGCCTGAACTGTCCAAATCTTGAGACACTGTTTGCAAAACATCCAAACTTTATCTTTGTTTATGAAACACAGCAGAATGTTCTCACAAGAAAGACCTGTGCTAGCCACAGCACTCTTCAGCTTTATCCCAGCCAGCTGGCAACTTTTCCACTGCTTCTTTTCTCTTTAGTGCCACAAATCTATAAAGCACACCAGCCTGTCCTTTGTCACATAGCCTCTAATGCCTGGCATGAGCCCTCAAGTTGTAACTATGGCCAGAGGGTGTGAAACCACATGGACACTGAAGGGCTTTGATGGAACTCTGAATCCCAATGCCAAATTCTTGTCCACTGCTTGGTGGCCCTCTAGATTGATTGTAGCATTCAAGGAGAGGGTGGTGAGAGGACAAACAAGCCCTGTGTTTATTCCAGTGCATAATAGGGCTGGAAGGGACCAGGGGGCCATCTAAATTTCTTGTGCATTATGTTTGGCCTAAAGCACCAGATGTATTTGAGCTGAAACCTAGTCATGTTTGAATAGAAAAAAGCTTGATGAGAGCCAGAATTTCATTGTCTGAAAGTAGGCAGAGACCCAGATCTACTTTTCTGAAAAAGACAAACTGTTTAAAAAGATGTTCTTGGAAGTCTAGGCAATCTTCTCAGTGCTGTGCAATGTCTCAGAGTCAACTCAAAAATCAATTACTTTTTTTTACACCAAACAATGATTAAGCTGTTCAAACCACTTGGCAAACAAACCTGCAGCATCCACAGAATGAGAACTTCTGGAAAGGACCATAGTGATTGCTTGGATACTTGTTTTTGATTAAATTAGAAATACACATATATTTTCCTCGTCTCCTTTCCTCCAGTACTGAGATGGATTATACAGGAAGCTCTGAACTTGTATTTTACATTCTTATGCCTACCTCTCAACCCATCAAATATAAATATTTGAAAGTTTGACTTCAACTGCTCCCAGTGGTTTTTAGATTCCCAGATGAAATGCTAAACTGCCTAAAAGAGGAGCCTGAAGATGAAACAAACTCAGCAGTAGCAAAGCAGACCTGAAGATTACATATTTCAGTAATTGATAAAAGCACCACCTTTTCAGACCCTTCATAAAAGAAAGAATCTGTGTATTAAAGCTCCAGATTATCTGACCAGACTGTAGCCATAGAAATCAAAGGCAAACTGTCAATTCTCCTTCTGTTTTCCATGCTCTCCAGGTGGCAAACTTCTCTTCAAAAAGTCTTTTTTTCATGGGAACCTAGAAGGAGATCCTGGAAAACAGATAAAGGTTAATATTCTTGATTTGCAACAGAAAAAGTGGGGGCAGAAAGCAAGATATTTAGCCCATGTAAGGCTGAGTAATCTGCAGGCAGTGAGGTGATGGTTTGTGAAGACATTTGGAAAGTAGCTCTTAATTTCTCACCATTTGGCTTGTGTCTCTTTTCCTTGTACAAGAACCCTGCATCCCTGCATAAATCAACTCCATCCTCTTTGTAGTAGATCGTTTATGTGAGTGCCATGGTTATATTAATTTTTAACATGCAATATGGTTTCACCTGAAGGCTGAATCCTAGCTAAGAGGCAGGGTCTGCTTTAGTCAGGGCATTTTGAAAGCCCTGTTGCTGCATATGATCTCCCCTATCAAAGTGTTTGGGAGGGGTTTTCTGTTATTTCTATGATCTTCCTGATCTGTGTCTGCATGGGACGTCCTGCAGTGGGTCACATACTGCTCTGCATCCAAAGGGGACAGCATCCCTATGGGACTGTCTGGGGACAGCCAGGTACCAACACTCCACACACAACAATCTTCCTCACTCACAGCCCACACTGTTTGAGGGAAATTTCAGGATACCTTTGTGCCTTCTCTGCTCTGGGGCTGGCTAGAGGGCTGAGTGTCCTTCTATGCAATTCAGAGCAACCTTTCTAGGTGAGCATGGCAGTGGTAGAGGACTGGGCCACTGTGGGACACCCAGACCCTGTGCCCCAGCTCAGCACAGCAGTGCCTGATGCCTGCAAAAGGCAGACATTGTCTGGTTGGGTGTCATGTGATGCTGTATAGTCCCCAAAAGCTTATTCTTTTTGTCAGCTCTTTTTTCCCTTCTGGGTTTTAACTTTCTGCTGCTACTTACTTTGTAAAATAATGAATGACAAAAAATAAGTTCTTAGAAATTCATGCCTGAGGCTGGGGCTTTTTCTAAGTAGTTTTGACTCTTCAGAGGGAAGCTACTACTAAGCAAAAATTACCATAATTAACTATAGTAAACTGCCTGCCATTTGATGTCTGAGACTTAAAAGCTTCTGTTGGGATCCAGACGGTTTTTCAAAACAAGGCCTCAATGGCCTAATTAAAAAAGAAAGGGGAGAGAGAGAGGA
The DNA here is from genome assembly GCA_024500445.1 of Entomyzon cyanotis. Classification (NCBI taxonomy): domain Eukaryota; kingdom Metazoa; phylum Chordata; class Aves; order Passeriformes; family Meliphagidae; genus Entomyzon; species Entomyzon cyanotis. The sequence goes on along the minus strand of JAKEPQ010001000.1, from coordinate 11,370,271 downwards.
GTAGGAAAGACTGGTGTTAAATCTAAATAAATCACAACGAGCTGACAAGAGGAAAGGTAAGTTCAGCCTGGCTTCTTGGTCCAAAAATATAGCCTGGGAAGTCTTGCCCCATCATGCTTTTCCTCTGAGGCAAATGGTCCCCTGTTGCTCTGGATCCACTTCAGTAGAAAGGAATTTTGGATCAGTGTTTCTCCGAGCGTGCAAAATAGAGACATCCCCTTTAAGACTTCCAGTCTTGGGAAAACACATCAGATTTTGAGTAAGTTCACCCGGAGGCAGCAGCAGCCCTTGTGATGAATGTGGGCAGCACAAATATTTGTATAGCAATTAACTGCGCAGTGCAGTGATAATAACGCAAATATGTTCTTAGTGATAGTGCTTATAGCAGTTTAAATTTGGGCTGTAAATACATTGATTTCCTGGGGAATGGGTATTCACAGCAGCAAGAGTCTCTCTCTGAGCTTGTAAGTTGTTATGCTGCTACTACCTCTGTTGGGTCAAGCAGGTTTCACAGAATCACAGAATATGATAGAAGGTGCAGTGCTGGTCACAGAGGGACACCTGCAGAGGTCAGACATATTGCACCAGGGAAGGCTCTTCCCTTGCTCCTGTGCATGCTCAGACTGCTTCTTTGCCCAATAAAATGGGAGGAGTGAGCCTGCTTTTTATCACCTTGTGCTGGAAAAAGCCTGGAAAAGGAGTTCATGAGGACATGTGGTTCATGGACAGCAACATCTAGAAGTGACAGTGGTGGGCTTCTGTTGCTTTTTAGCTTTCCAAGGGCTCTGACTGATGCAATCAATTTGTGGTCTGGTGTTGGAGGGTGTTTTCTTGTACATGCGGAAGATTGTGGGTCACATCCTGACTCACAGCACCACAGGGCGACACCAGCCACATCCTGGTGCATGCCTGTGCCTGGTGAGAAGCATCCCTCGAGGCCATGAATTGCAATGTCACTACAGCAACATTTCGATCTGTCCCCGAGGCTGTGGCCAGGTTTCCAGCAGGGTGCCATTGGACAAGCTTTGCTGCTGGGATATTTGGTGCTGAGATTTGGCAGAGCTGTACAGCTGGAGTATGGGTGCATGTCTGGCTGTTTTGCAGGCCAAGTGAATCACACTGGGAATTGCTACCAAAAATGAAGGTGTTCTGTGGCTGAGGACGTTCTGGTACTTGCTTGTACTGCTGTGCATGGAGGGAGCACATGTACAGGCTCTGGCCTCAGGCTGTGTTCAGCCTGGGCTGAGAGTGGTGACCTCACATGGATGAATGGAGCCAGCTCTTAAGGGGGATAGCACTACCCAAAGGGGCAGTCTGGACAGAGCTGCCCTTCACAGCTTCTGCACCTTGCACTTGCAGAATTTGCTGTGACTCTGCCCTGTCACACTTGAGAGAGGGAAGCTGACATGGCTGAGATGTGTCTCCCAGGCTGAGCTCTACCCTGAACTCCTCTCGCAGCCTTCTTCAGTGCTGCTGCAAGCAGAGATTCCAGGAGGCACTTGGGGCATTTAGACCCTCACAAATTCTGGTCAAAACAAATAAGGAGCAAAGAGAACTGCTTGAAGGCGTTTGCACTTCTGAAAGAATAATTAGACTTTGCTCTCGAGGAGAAAAGGCACTGGGTTGCAGCTGCCTACTCACTCGGATGAAGGTTAGTTATTTCCCTAAGCCTTTAAATGAAAGTGATTGTGGTCACCTTTCTCAAAGCCCTGATGTGATGATGCTTTTTCTGACCCTCCCTACTGGCATTTTGTTTGGTGGGTGAAGCAATTTATTTTCCTTCTGATGTTGATTCATCCCCAGTTGTATCTCTCTGATGTACAAGCAAGCTTTTGAGTTTGGCTCCATGAATCCTGCTGCTCTCCCTAAGTCCACAAATAAGGCTGTAACCATGGCAATTCTGTGCTGCTCAGACAAATCGTCAATGTGGAAGTCTCTTGGCCTAACATCCCTAAAGGATAAAGGCAAAGCTTTCCTTGCTCTGTGAACTCAAAGCAAAGAAGAAAGAAGGAGCCAAGAAGGGCTACTGGCCACTGTTTGGTTGTGTCTGCAGGGTCTAGGCCAGAACTGATGGCAGCCCAGGTGGGTCAGAGCAGAGATCTGTGACAACACTGTGCTGTCACAGCACAAAGACCTGTGCAATAACGGGATGAGCAAAGAGTGACCTGTTCTCCTCACTGCCATGCTGTGCTTCTGCTGATCTCAGAGGCTTCCAGAACCAGACATCTTGTCTCCTGCGTTTATGTATATGCTAAAAGTCCTGGGTCATGTTCTGGCTTCGTTAAGGCTGCATAAGTGCAGTGTGATTCCACTTACTAAAACAGGATCACCTTGGCAGTCCTTTCCCATGCTGCTACCATTACAGATGTCATAGCTGCATCCTGCCAAACTTCCTCAAGGCAAACTGCAAGCACAAATGAGCAAAAGTTACTCTTTTGGCCAGTAGAGCCAAGATATACAGCAACGAGAATAAACTAGACCTGTGAAAATATGATTTCTTGTATCCTGTGGGCTATAGGAGAGAAATCACCTATTTGTCTAATACAAAGAAGTGTAAAAGGAGATGTTCCATGTTTAATGGAGGGTGCAGTTCAGTAGTGCAGCTGAGCTGATCCAATGTCTTCCTGATCCTGAATTTTTTCACTTTCCATTTGTATGTCTTTAGTGGTACAGTTATTGTCAGCTTTGATTTTGGTTTTGCTAGTCAGCTCCTGCTGAGATGATTTAACTCACTAAGTTGGCACAAAAACAAACTTGGCCAAAATTTTTCCCTGAGGATAGAATAAAGGAAACGTATTCTGTCAGATGAGTGAGCTGAACTGGCTCTTTGGAGGGTCTGACACAAGGACATGGGAGGACAAGGACATGTGGCTGATAATCAGGTTGGGGGAAGAAAGAAGGAGGAGTAGGAAGACCAGGACTAACTTTTCTGGTGTTTAAAAAAAACCCAACAAAACAACTTTGAAATATAGTCTTATATGCAGCTGTGGGATGCCATTAGCTGTGACACTTGGCATTGTGGGAGATTAATTCTGTCCACAGATCTTCAGCCACAGTGGTTGGGTCACACAGTCTGTGTTAGATGCAGTGCAAAAGCCCAGCACGAGGACAATGTAGTTTCTTTCTGGGAAATGATGGGCTTGGAGTTGTGAATCGTTTTGTCTTTCTCCCAGAAAGCCTCTACAAGATTATTGACACGATTGTGCCTTTAACCTAATTATTCAGCAGAAGCCCCACATGGAGCTGCAGCGTATCCTAGCAGAAGCAGAGGCACTGCTGGGTAGACCTATTTTACCTCCCTAAACAGCATTAGACATGGCAAAGAAAGCAGCTGTCTATGCTACAGTTGTTACAAGCTGTTTTCCCACCTCCTACCTTCCCTTTGAGATGATAATGTCTGCAAAAAGCAGCAGTATCTGTACAGTATTTATGTGCTATAAATTGTAGCACTTACTGTGAAGTGCACTGTGGAGATGGAGCTCCCTTTTCTTGTTCTCTGTCTATGTGGGACATGTATTGCTTTTCTTAGCGAAAAGGCATGGCAGCAGCTTACACCTGCAGAAGAAATTTCTCCCAAGAATTCAGACACTGGTCCAGATTCAGTTGCAAGTGAATTGGTAGCTGGAGAAAGTACTTTGGGGTAGTGGTGACAACCACTGGAGGTTTGTGATAGCCCTGGATCCTGGAGATCCGGGGAGTTATAGAGGCAGAAGAGATTCATTGTACTTGTTGGTAATCCTAGGGTGATTTGGGCATTTTCCCCTAATGATATCATTGTTGGAGGGAATTGGATATAGAAAGGCCATGGTTGCTTACTCCTACCACCTGCTGGGGACTGAATAAATTTCTGTGACTTTTAGTCTTGCAACAGTCTCAGGCTACCCAGCATGTGAGGAGCAGTGTTGGGAGCCCTGATAAATATCTGTGTGTGATCTTGCAGGTGAGATCTTCTGTGGGCCTGTCTGTCAGACCCAAACAGCACACCCAGAGGTGGAAATGTGGTAACCACAGGCTCCACACACAGGCAATGTTGGGAAAGGGTGGTACCTTCAGCACCTTGGCTTAGCATTTGGACCTGAATAGCCCTCGTGTAACTGCTCAGTAGAGCAGTGCCAGGAGTCCCTGCATACGCAGTGCTTACCCTGTGCCTTACTGTTATGTCCTGCCTATGTGCCTTGCCTTGGAAGAGTATCTGTCTTGTGCTTTATGCCAGAAAGTGCCCAATTGCAGCACTGGCACAACATAAACTGCAGGTTATTGATGTCAGCTGGCTAAAATTTCACCAAATCCGAACCTTCGGGGGCCAGGTGCTGGGCTGCCTTTTCCACAACACTGCCAAAGCACCTGCTTCTGAGCATCATTCCTTCCCTTCCTGAGCACCTCGTGCCAAAGGCCATGCTGTCTGCAGTTCCTGCAGCAGCTCCCTAAGGCACAGACCGTGTGGCTCTGACCTGACATCTCCTCTTCCTCCTCTTCTGGCTTATGCAACTCCCTTCTCTCATCTTTTCTCACACTGCTCCTCCTTTTCAGCAGCTGAAACAGCAGAGTGAGAGGTTTGTGAACTCTGGCTGAACTGATGGAATCTCTTCATAATACTCCACATTTCTGCAATTAGTTGTTAGAGTTTTTTTAATCTAATTTTATTTATTTTTAACAGGCACTGCTCCTAGATTTACTGAGCTGAATGCTATTGCTTAGCTTCATTATTTTGTTGCAATAAGTCTGCGGGCAAGTTTATTAAGCAATAAGGGATGAAAGGCAGCAAGTTTCTAGGTGGTTAAAGTGTGTGTTGTGTACTGTTGATAAGGCACAAGGTCAAAGGCTCACAACTTTAATCACAAGAGGAAAACACCCTGGAGAGACAGGATCTTATTGGTATAATGACATGGAAGTGAGTCATGAAAAAGGAACTGCTATCAAAACTACCCATTCCTCTTCTCCTGGAGAAATTGATGCTTGGGAGAGATAATTTGTAGAATTGCACTAATGTAACATCTGTAGTCATCTTCCCCTCACGGGGTGGGGGCCAGGTGTGAACTTGAAATGGAAATCCCCCAAGCCAGCTCCTTTCTATATTTGCTAGCCAGAGAGAGCTTCAGTTTTGTTGATGAAATTCATACTGAGGGGCTTCCTCTCCCTGCAGAAAGCTCCTCTCCCTGGAGCTTTCTGTGTGTGCAGGGAGCTTGTCAGATCTTGTGGAGTCTGACATGCTGCTGGTGGTGGCCCTGCCAGTGTGGCTGTGCCTTCACCCAGTGGTGCTGCTCTTGTCACCTGCCAAGATCCCTCTGGTGTCCTGCATGATTATAAAGAAGTATCATTATCCTTGGGCCTGACTGTAGTTGCAGCCACACATTGTGCATGGGGACTCTGCATTCCCTAAGCGAGCAGATCATGGGCTGCAGTCTCTCATTCTTTCTTATCCTTACATACTGCTGTGAAAGCAAGCTTTCAGATTTTTGCTCATCTACTTTGTCACTGGTCATCATTACCCTTACAGACACCTTCCCAGCCTTACACACTCCCTGTATATCTGGGCTAATAGCACATGAAAAGATAATCCAGTAATTCCAGGACGAATTAACAAATTTTGGAGGATTAGAGACGTATACTTTAGAAATACTAAGTAATAATATTGTCTCCCCATGGAGGCTGTTAGAAATTGTAACATGACATCTGAGGGAAAACTGCCATTTTAACAACACAGAGAAGCCAGATGGGCAAGTGATCCACACAGCTTATGTCAAGAAAACAGGAAGCATCTGTCTCTGTGGGGAATGGAAGAAATAATTAATGGATCCATGCACAGCCTGGGAGATTGATAGCTGTAATTTAGCAGTGGCTCTTCAGCACTTCTATCAGCAATGACAAAGTGGCCTGCAGTGTTACCTGTTTCTTAATCAATCTCTTGATCGCAGTATGGAAGGGGCTGGAGTTACCCTCTGAAGAGAGAGATCTTGTAAAACCAAGCAGCAGTGAAATACAACCATATGGGAGACCATATGTGAGGACAACATCTGCAGAGAGCTTCATATTTTCTTTCTCATATTTTTCCATTTCTCATCTTATTGAATTGTAAAGGGCTATTATATTAATATGTAGATCAGCTTCACAGCCATAGCTGAAAAGCCTGCTACTTTAAAGGAGTGAATCAAACTCCTGTGGCAGGGAAACCTGAGCATCAGAGTCCCATGGTGATGTCAGGGGAGCAGAGGATTGCTGATTTAATGCTCCAGTGTGCAAAGTCTGGCCCTGTTGCAGGGGATGGAGGCTGGAGGGAAGCTGTGCATGATGTGGCTCAATGCTGTGGGACCACCAAAGTCAGTGTAAATTTCTGGCATTACAGAGCACTGTAAAATCAAGGTGCTCATCCTCATTTTGTAGTTCTCCATCAGGTGAGCAGAATAGTCTGAGCCTTTTCTAGGTGGAGTGATGTGAAAAAGGTTAAGGTGCTCAAAAGCTTGCCTGTTACCCTGGCCCTACATCCCAAAAACTTAGTGTGAGAGATCGATGTCGCTGTTGAGCGGCTAGCTGAGGAATGACCCAAGTTCTCAGACAAGGAAAGAGAGAAGAGAGCTTTATTGTTTTGAATTCCATATATATAGAGTTTACAGAGGTGCCCCAGATTGGTCAGCCAGAAACCTCCCCCTAGGCCCAATTGGCCAAGCCCGAACTGACCTAATCCGGAGAAACTGTTTGCAAAACATCCAAACTTTATCTTGTTTATGAAATATAGCAAAATGTTCCCACGGGAAGGACCTGTGCTAGCCACAGATCACCTCTGACTGCTGGTGTTGCCAGGTCCATCCAACACCCTGCAGTGCACCAAGCCCCCTGCAGCATGCTGCGTGCTCAGAGAACAGAACTCTCAGAAGTTTTCTCCACTTAGGCTGTGGGAGGAAGTAGGATATGGCAGAGCTGGGCATCAGAAACAAGGAGCTGCAGATCTGCTCTTGGTCCTGGTTCCCTGTGGCAGAGACCTCAGGGAGTTTCCAGTGATTCAATGCAGAGAGGAAGAACAGGAAGATGAGAATGGGTCTCCAGGAGAGAAGAGCCCAATGTCATGGGCACCAGTCCCTGAACCTCAGCTGAGGATGTTTTATGCATAGATATTCATTTGTATAAGTGCAAGGTAGGACTGAAAGCTGACTGGTTCAGACAGAACTTAAAAGCCTTGCTGAGGAATAGCTGTAGAAGGAGCAAGCATGGAGCCTCAGTCTCCAAAATCCAACACCAGTGCTGCAATCCTTGGAGCTGGCTTTGCGTCTGGAGAAAGTATTTAAATGATGGCCTAAGGTGACTGAGGAAGACCTGGGCCACTGCTAAATTACAGTCTCTGAACTCTGCTTCCTGATGGAAGATGAGTTGTATCTGACAGGTCTCATCAGGCTATGTCCTTTTAAAAGAACTGATGGAGGGCCTTGCCTTTCACCTGACATGGCCCCAGTTTTGAAATCTGGAGTTGGAGAGAGACTTATTTTAAGGAACTAAAATTGTGGTTTACTGTTTTATAAGTCTGATTCTGTTTATAGCCCTTTTCTTGTTCTGTTCAACTTAGTGAAACAGATTTTCATCCAGAGTAAATAATGTAACTGTTCCCTCCAGTGGAACTGCGATGATTCACACCAGCTTGAGTTTGGTTCCACTAACCTTAACTCCTCAATGCAATCAACTCGAACATAATTGCACTCTCCTACCCATGTTTCACATCTTTGAGACTACTGCGGCAATTTTATATAACCTGGGATAAGTTCAAACCTGATAAAACTTCTTTAAGGTCACCCTGCTTCTGCTGGGGATGGTGGTGTTCGTTATTTGATGAAGCTTGGTTTCCATATGATTCAAACTGCATGAGTGTGAAGGGTTTTTGGTAACGTAGTGGGTACCTGATGGCTCTTTGCTATGGGAGCCCTGGTGGTACTGGTACGTCAGTCTGGTGCCCAGGCTTTGGCACCATTGCTCCAGTGAGGAGCCCATTGGGAGGGTTGGGGTGTTGCTCTCTGGCTGAGCTGCATGGGAGACAGCCAAGAGGAAAATAGTTTGGAAACAGCTCAGCACCTTCATCTTTTCCTTTGGTGTAATGCTTTGCTGCTGTGGTTAAACTGCAAGGATTTCTGGACAGATATTGTGCATAACTGTGGACATTCACCCTGTACTGATCAGAGTAAGACAGCTGGAGCTGACAGAGGGTAATGGGGAACCACAGTGATTCCTGGGTGCAGGTTCAACTGCATTGATCAGTTCCTTTTTGTTGAAAGTCCTGAGTCATCAGACAAGAAGGGATATGAAAGAAGGAGGGAGTGAATTGACATTATGGCAGTAGATATTTCCTTGCTCATCATCTGGTTCCTTCATCCACCTCAGGGTCCAGTTGTTTATCACTCAGCCCTTTAACTGAACGTTCTCTCTTGCTACATTCTTTCCTTGATGGCTTTGTTGTACAGTGAGGATGTATAATGAATATTTCCTTGGTTGCTGCAGTGACTCTGGCCAAGAACCCATGCCATGGCCCTCTCACCTCCAGGAAAGATTAGAGTGAGCAAGAAAGAGGCAATGAGCCACAGTAAATTGAGCCTGTGATGTACTACAGAGCTCTCTTCTCTAAGCATCCTCCCTTCACTGAGGAAGGCAAAGTGGTTTGGTGATGGATTTCATGGAATGGGACACCTGAGAGCAACAGCTATTTGAGAAGAGAGGTGTGCTTTATGGAGAGATTATGTTTTTGTTTAAGCTTGCTTGGATGTCAAGATGACAGCTGTGTAGAGATTGTATGGACAAATGAAGTGAGAGCTAATGCTCAGCAAGAGCAGTGCAAGCTTCCCAGGGGGTATGGGTTTGCAGTACAACATGAAATCAGATTTCAGAGATCAGCCATGCTGAAAAGGTATTGACTGAAGATAAAACGCGAGTACTTACCTGCTTGTTTTCTGCAGTGCTTTATTGCTCACTTTTGTTTGGTTCTGCACTAAGTAAAGGGATCTTTGTATTCTCTCTCAGTCAGGTCTACCCTTTGCAGACATACAGAGGTCATCACTCTTTCCTCATACAGGAGAGGCTGAATTACACAGGAGAAGGCAAGGCTTCATTTTCTGAGTGTGCCAACAAACAACATTTTTCATGATTTGGCCATATCTGCTGTGGACTGATGTGACTCCCTTGAACTCTTGAAGGATTTTTGTCCACATTTCCCATTATGGGGTGAGAGAAGAAATGAGACCAAAGAAATTATATGACCAAATACTGCCTGCTGTAGTCTCCCTGGCAGTGTAAGGGGATCATCTGCTTCCTCACCCACATTCCTGACCATGGACAGATGCTGCAAAGGGAGCTTTTTCTGTGGGGGCAGACTCTTCTATGCTGTGGAGGTTCTGAAAGTTTAAGTTGATTTAAATGAAAATCCAAATGTCAGGAATTCTCCAGAGGACCCCAGAGTGATCTAATGAGGAACCTTTCATGTGTCATGGATGACCACAGGCACATGGAGACTGTGGCTGTTAGCCATGGACCACCAAGCTGGCAGAGGCTTAGAACGTGAGATCTTCTGGTATCATTCCCATCTGGGAGAAGGCAAAGTGGTGGCTCAGAGTGGTATCAGCAAAATCCTGCCATTGCTGGCAAAGCTGGGGAATGGCTTGAGGTCTTTTTCTCCTTTTCCCTTTGCCACTTTGTTCTCCTTTCCTTGGGAAAAAAATGTGTTCATGAGGACTGCATCAAAGGGCACAGCCTCGCTTTTTGCGGGGAGGGAGGGAAGTCTCTATGGCAGCCTGGACCACAGGACCTCTCACATGAGGGCTGCTTCACAATTAGAGCTACAGGATGTTCTGAGTATCCTATTAGACTGCTAATCCTTTACAGGCTCACCTGGGAAGTGCAAGATCCAACCTATGTTTCTGCATTTGTTGATATCCTCTAAATCCCCTCGGAGCTGAGAAGAAGAGGGTCATGACTTCATTTTGCTTGAAGTCGAAGGAAAACTCCTGCTGACCTCAGTAATTACTGATCAGGTACTTCTTTGTTCTGTCCCTGCAATCAGGCCTTCCATCTGTTTTTCCAAAAAAAGCACCAACTACCTCAGAAAATCCTATCCCCACTCTTGGCAGCTGGGGTTATGCAGGACTCATTAAAGAAAGTAAATATAGGATGTGGGCATGCCTGGCAGTGACAGCTTTCTTGTGGTGCCAGCAGGCCCTCTGCCAGGTAATGCTGAGCTCCCGGTGAGAGCTTCTCAGAGCACCTTTGGGATGTGTACAGAGGAGTTCTGTGGTGAGATGAAATATTTAAAACCACTTTGGGTTGAAGCGAGGTGGGAGAGCAGCAGCCTCTTTAATCTGTGCACAGCTTTAAGACTGCATGTGAATCATTGATGAGGAGGGAAGAGTGTTTCTAAAGCTCTGGCAGGTCATTAAACTTGGTGATGGACTCATTAAACAGGGAGCTGCATGGAAAGCCCTGGACAAAAGTACCAGAGTATTTCACATCCATTGCCCTGTGGAGTGCCAGCACTTTTTACCTGTGACTTTCAGGGTATTTTTGCAGGGTATTTTACTAATAAAGGCAAATGTCTTAGGTCAGTGGATTGTGTTATGTAACAGAAAATGTGTGAAAAGCTTTTTGATCTGTGAGGCAAAAACATAAGAAGACACAATAGTTGGAATTCAGGACTGGTGGTGTTTCTAAATATCTGATTGCATTGCATAAGGGGATTGGATAAATCCCCACTGCCAAATCTTTTATCTGGGACTTAACTGGGCTGGGGAATGTGGGGGAGTGTTGCAGTGTTAGTGTTCCCATGGCTTCAGTGGAAGAGAAGTAGAAAATTCCACTTTACCAAATGGTGTCCTCAAATCCATGTGTGAGGCCAGTTTCTGCTGGCCTCAGTGCCCAAACCATAGAGCTGTTTGACCTCTACTGTACCTGCTGATCTGTGCCTCAGGCTTTCTCTGACCCACCTGCAAAGACTGTACATGCTGTTCAATGGGTTGGATATTTTTCTGGCAATGGTAATGACAAATGCAGTGTCAGATGATCTCTTCAAAGGTTTGAATTTTGTTCTTTTCTGAGAGAATTTTGCTTTTCAGCAAAACTATGGTAAAGTGCCAGCTGTAGACCTGAGTAAACCTGGCCTCGCTTACAGGCCCTGTACTTCATTCCTAATTGTTAAATACACAGACCTAGACGCTTGAATGGCGTCAACTGGTATTACCCTCTTGGATTTGGATAGGTTTGCAGGACTTGAACAATATCTCTGATTGCTGTACATTTACATAGCTGTGTTCCAAAGCTCTGTGCAAATGTCACGCAGAGGAGATGATATCTGCATTCCTCAGGGGGATGGACATTGTCCCTCAGCTGGCAAGCCATCAGCAAGTGACCTTTTCTGCAGAAAGCTGCAGCTGTCTGCCCTTGCTCCCATGGCCCTCAGGAGAGAGTGGGAACAGCTGCAAAGGAAAAGAACCCTCAAATTTCCAATGTGGAGGAGGAGCAAGAGGTTAGTGATGTGGAGGATGCTTCTGGATCCAGAGCTCTGGGTTCCTATTCCCTCTGTCTCTTGGTCTGGAGGAGAACAAGAGGAGCTGGAGGCAATGTAGAGGAAGGACTTGTCTGTCATGGCAGAGGTGTCTGGATTTCTCACTCAGATGAGGCCTTAAGGCTTAGGTAAGTGCATGGATTGCCTGAAGGCATAGGTGGTGGCAGGGTGGTGAAAAAACTCCATTCCCCTTGTTGGGTGTGGTAGCTGCATCTTGATGTTTATAGCTTCTACTTAAACTTTTGTTGGGACATCTTACTTCTAAATGCAATTGCTTCTGGCAGTGTGGAGAGCTGATGCTCCTTAATATTGCTTAGGAGTTCAGAAGAGGAAGTGGAGAAGGATTAAATATGAAGTTCTGCTGCTGCTGCACATAAAGTTATCAAAGATGCTCTAGTTTTGTCCTCAACTAAACAGTAATTGAGTTGTTCCTTTTGCTTTTTTTTTTTTGTTCATTGCTTGAAACAAATAAGCTCTCCCTTAAATGAGCTATTTCCAGAAATCCTGTAAGCAGTGTGCTCATTGGAGGTGGGAAGAGGGGTAAGTGTGAGGGCTTGGGAATGCACAATTGGGTATAAGGAGTGCAGTGGGAAAGAACAAATCAATTCTTACACTGTAAGTGAAGATTAAGCAGTGAAGAGAGTGCAGTTTCAGCTGGCAGTCATTGCATGAACAGCTTGGATATTTCAATAATCAGTTTAAAGTTGAGTTTATCAGGCTCTTCAAGGTGTGTGGTTGTAGCTCAAAGCCATTGAAAGTCAAGAGAGATTATGATGGTGGGGTGTAAAAATGCATTAATGAGATCTTTTCCATCCGTGTGAGGAGGAGAGAGCTGGTGCTGTCAGGAGCAGTTTTCTGTTGCTCATGATCCTTAACTCCTGTTCTCAACTAGGAGCAGAGGATGTTGTTTATCTATAGAAAGCTCAGACTCTACCTGAAGCTGAACCACCTCTGGACTCTCCTAGTAGTCTGTGGTGCTCTAGTCCCATGAAAGCATCTGTTTTCTTTCCCCTTCAATTGAACAAAGTGGCCTGCAGTGGACAGAGACAAGAGCTCATTCTTGCCCAGATGGGCTCTGGCTGGTGCAAGTCACTCCCTCTTAAGGTAGTGGGACTGCCGGGAATGGCTCATGTGGCTGTGCTGCCCTGGCCATCAGATAGAAATCTGCACAAGTTTCTTGTTTCAGTGGGGCTGGACTACTATGTAGTGTGCTTTGCAGTATTTCTACTTGGTCAAATCCACAGGCGGTTGCCTTGAGAAGAATGGGCTCCCTCGGGAATCTCTGCCTGGGGATACCCAGAGGCTATGCTGTCTGTGGCACTCCTCTGCCTGTAATTACAGGCGGCAACTCTGCTAGATGCTCCGCTTAGAAATTAATCTTTATTCCCTGCCTAATCAAAAACATCTTGTTAGAAAGGTTTGTTCCATTTTGGGGCTCTGTGATTTCCAGCCCTCAGACTAGAAGGGATTCTGTCCCCTCTGATTTCTCCAGTGTGCAGCCAGTCTTCAGCTGGGATTTTTGGCGTCTAGCAAAGGGCAGCCTCGACCTTGACCACAGTCAGCTGTCCCACAAGCAATTACTGCAGCTGCTCTCCATTTCAGCACAGGGGAGGCTGAGACTTGACCTAGAGGGAGGAGTGGTGCTTTGAGAGCCAATCCTCTGTCATGGCTGGATGTAGTAATGGTGTCAGTATGGAACGTGCTTGCCTGGGAGTGTTTTTCGTGTTCATGCCTGCCTTTTTACTCTGTACCAGGGGCTGGCCTGATCCTTCTGCTGGGCAGGTAAAGGTGCATTTGAACAACACCTCTTACTGAGAGATGAGTGAACAGCCAGTAAATCTCCTATCCCGTTGTGACATGAAAGAAGAAAAATGTCTGTGTTATATTTCCCCTCTGGAATGAATTTGGTGCGCTTGATATTATTCCACAATTGTCTGTGTCTTTTTGTTTTACTTCTTTCAGCAGATCAACATAGCAGTCTGAGTTTTCACATACAGTGGGACAGCAGAACACAGAGAACGGTGGAAGTGAAGTTTGGGGGGAAAAAAATCCCAAAGGAAGCTATCTCATTTTCCTGAATCTAAAGGGCTGGAAAAAAATGAATTTGAAAAGGATGAAAATACTCAATATAGTTTACATGGCTAGAGGATAAGGAAGGATGCATGTACACTTGCTGAATGTGTAGTGGGAAATGGCCTACAAAAGGTTGCTGAGAGCAGCAACATAAAATTAAGAAAAAGGGAAACTGTAAGCTGGAAGGAATAGAAAAGGTCCTGATGAGAGATATTTAACAAGCTGTGGGTAATTTCCTCAAGGGAATGGATAAACTCTCCATTGCTGTCTTTCTTTAAAGTAAACTAGATGAAACAGAAAGAAATATGTTTTAAGAACTAACCTTCTGTCAATTTGATGGATTAATGACCTAACTGGTCCTTTGGTTTCCTTCCCTCTCTCATGCCTACTGTTCCGTGAGCAGCAGCTTCTAGTCATTAGGAATAAACTAGGTGAAAGGAATATGTTACTGGAAATTCTCATTTACTCTCAATTATTTGGTCTTTCCCCAGACCTCTTGGCCATGATAAAGCTTTGGTGCTGTAGGAGATAAAATGGGTGTGGGGCTCTGAGGTAGACAAACTTAAACTTTCCCTAAAAGGCCTTCAGTTGTTTCTGTCTCTTGGATATTTTTCTGAGACCTGGCTATTCTTTCAGAGCCATGGCCATTCATTGTCTCTTCTACATCTGTAGGTTTGTCTGTGCCACCGTGCTCTCTCTGCAGGCTCCTCAGGGCTTCTCCAGGGCACAAATAGGCAGACAGATGGTTTTTGCACCAGATCTCATGGGTCTGGGCTATCTGGTGAGGCAAGCCAGATGGGAAATGTTGTAAACATCCTTTCCCTTCCCCATGTGTTTTCCACCTTCCACGTTTTCTGTGCTGCCTAACTTCTCAAACACCCCACAGAAACTGGATATATGCTCAGGGAAAGAGCAAGGGCATGATGGCTTTGGTTTGGCATTTTTGGTTCCTGGAGATTACTTTCTATGCATTGGAGGAAACTCCAGGATGGCCAAGACAGTGGAGAGACCAGAACCTGCTGGTTCATTGAGAGAACATCAAGGTGGTTGGGGGTAAGCGCAGCAAGACACACACCTGGGACTTCTACCTACATAATTTCATCCCAGTAACAATGAAGGTATCATTTTTTAATTCTCATTGTCCTTGACTGTTTACTCTTCCCTTTGTTTTTTTTTTCTGTACTATTTAAGATATGTGGACCATGGCTACATCTACTGTGCTGCTACACTCAGGATTTCAAGTACTGAGAAAACTGTCTTGCTTGAGCTTCCTTGTCATCTCTTTCTCTTTGTACATCTGCTGGTAAAACAACCTGGCATTAGATGAAACTTTAAATACATTAAGCATTCATTTACATTTGAAGAGGGAAATAAAGTATGCATGACTCACCATAATTCATATTCACAGACTGTTTCCAGATTTCATTTCTGCAATCAAAAATTGACATTTTAAAATAGTTTTAATGACTATAGGTGGGGGTATTTTTTTTAAGGTTTAAATGGTGGAGTTCTCAGGGCATTCAATGAACATTTCCTCATTTGATAGAGATGATCTCTGGATTTCATGATTTCTTTTCAGAGTCTTCAGGTCTGGTAAACTGTGAGCATCATCAGCCCCTCTAACCTCGGGTGGCGTGGCATAGACTGAGCCTTAGTTGGAATTGGTCCCAGTATTTTTTGTTCCTGAATTCAGCTCAGTCCTAGCCTTTTTCTTATCTTATTTCAATGTCTTTTGTTCTCAAACTGTTTACAGGTGTTTGTTCCCTTGAACCTTCTTTGTAGACTGCATTTAGTGCTTTTAAATTGGCCAAAAAAACCTTGGCAAATGCCACTGGAAGCTGCAGCTTCTTTAACCCCCTTGTGTTTGATCGTTCATTATTTTGGTGTTTACATTATTTGGTGCTGTTCAGTATTACCCAGTTGGAAATTATCAGAAGGAAATGGCAATGGAGTGGAACCAATGATCCTCTGTTTATAGCTCAGGCTTGTCTTAAAATCACTGGTATACAGAGCACAAACTTTATGCTGAAAGGAGATTCCTGCAGACTATATCCTTAGCTTGTTCAGTTCAATGCAGGATTTCTGCATGTGTGGGAAGGGATGTGATTGTGCATGTGAAGACTAGAGCAGATCCTGGAGTCCTTTGAGAGAAGCAGTAGGGAAGTTTTTAGGTAGTGAAGACTTGTGCTGGAGGGAGGTGAAACTAGCGAAGGAGTGATCTGATAATATCAAATACCAGATTAGAAAAATTAGTGTCTTTTGAAAGAAAAATGGACTAGACTCACTTGAAGGGGAATGATGCATAGTCCTGGCAATCCCAGGGTTTTTAGCTCCAAGTAATGGGGAAGGAAACTGAGGAAATGGGTCCTGGTGAGGAATGATAGAAGTTACTTTAATGAATCTGAAAATGTCCTGAACACACAGTTATTCAGAGCCCACATGCAGTCATTTCTCCAGCTGCTAAAACTGGTAAAAGTAGGGAGGCTTTCAACAGGTATTCATTGGCGATTGGAGGGCAAATATCCACTGTGCTGTGTCTGTTTTCTTTGCCTACTTGCATATTATGAATGCCCTTGGAACAGCAGCTCTGCTACTGAACTGAGGTGAGCTCTGCACCATGTTGGTTAGTTTTATGTGCCCTGTGGACAGAGAATGAAAATGCTAATGCATGATTTATGTGTCAAGCCAGCACAGCTACAATCCCTGGCTGAGCTGCACAGTGCACCTGTGGAATAGAAACTGCATGTCCCCAGGGTACAGTGTTTCTCACCCGGACCTGTGTGCTGCTTCTGTGATGCTGGAGAAAAGGGAAGAAAACTCTCTGTGCTCAGCTGCTGACCACCAACCAGGATGCAGCATAATTAGTCATGGGTGTCTCTGACCTGAGCATACCTGCTGAACTGGGAATCCAGGGAGGTGACAGAAACACCTGTCTGTCTAGACAAGTTTATAGCAGTCATTTCCTCAATAATTTTGGAGTTCATATTTTCTTTTAGAAGCTTATAGCATGTTAGTGGGTTTCCCTTCCTGATTCTGCTAAGGCCTGACTGAGCAGGATTGGGGACTGGGGAAAGAGGACATATAAAAAGAGGCTAGATCAGAACTGTAAGCCTAAGAGAAGTGGGACGGCTTGACTTGGAAGTCAGATAATTTTTCTTTTCCTGGCTTTTGTGTTTCAGTGTTTTCAGCAGCAGCCAAAGTCTGATCTTTTATGCTGGAGCTGGACTCTCCTCTGGGCTTATCAGCTGCTTCTGGGTCTGTGTGTGGGTGCTGCCTCTTGGAAATGCTTCTGGGGCATGGCCAGCTATGGGCTGAGTCTTCAGGCTGTGTAGGTGTGTGGTGCAGGGGCAATAGCACATGAAATACAAGCAAATGATGTGAGTAACATATGGATAATGGCTATTTATTAATATTCCCTATTCTCTGGGTGCAATTTGGCAAACACAATAGCTGGACTGGCCTATAAGGAAATTCAAATGACTTCCTGAAATGGAGACATTCTCTTGTTCTGTGAAGATTTTGTGGAAGGCACATTACCTGCAAGGGTATGTAGTTTTCCACAGATCCTTATCTCTTGCAGTTTTATTTCTATTGTTGATTCATGTGAGGCTTAGGAAAGCCATGTGTAACCCAGCAGGTGGTTGTCAAATTTATCTTGCTAGCAAGGTGTGGCAGCAGGATAAAAGTCAAGAATTATCTTCTTTATTGATTTAATGTAACCTCTATTCAGCAGAGAGCACAGTTAAATGCAGATATACAGCTCTTTTTGGCTGTGTGGTCCTTCCATCCCCTAACATGAGTGATAGTGAATAGGAATACAAATCCTAACTGCCAGGGTGCTTCCTCTTTTGAACCCGTGCTATTGTGTCATGTTCTTAAGTGGGAAAGCTGCTTTTTAGTGTCTCAACTTTACCAGCTTTGGGAGTTTAGTTCACCTGTAAATGAAGAGATTGCAGCAGAGAAGGGAATATCTACAAAATGTCCTCTTTCTGTGGCATGAGGATGTTCTCTGCTGCACTCACTCACCACCCAGGGTTAAGTGGTAGACTTGCTCCCAGCTGAGCTGAAATGGGACAGCGCTGCATGGAGCTCTTTAATCAAGCAGGTCTTCTTGGTATCAGTGTTGAGATGTTACATTTTGAAGCTCCTCGGTTTTATTTCCTGATGCCCTTACAATGTCTGTCCCTGCAAAAAGCACTGTGGTGTGTTTGGAACTGGCACAGTGCTTTTCATGATCTTAAGTGTGCCTATTAAAACAAAAAAAAGGCCATATTGAAAATCCATTTTCTCCTTGCAGGTCTTGAGCAATTTTCTGAGATATAATAAGATGAGCAATCTGGTTCTGGCAGTGAAAAGAACAGATGCCAAGCTATAATTTCCCTTACCACAAAATGCTGTGGAGTCACTTTGTGTTGTAGAAAGGAGAATCTGTGTTATTAATAGAGGGCAGTTAAAACTTGGAGTCCTGAGAGCACACACTTCATCTGGTCCGTATGGAGGATGGTAGGCAGGGACACATCCTGGCCAGCCAGGAGGGATTACAACATCTTGGAGCAAAAGATGTCTATACCTTGACATAGCAGCAGAAACTGCTGGGTAACACATCTGATAACACCACTGGGTTGTGTTTCTGACTGTAGGAACTGTTTCTGTATTTTTTTTTGAAGGCTAGCTTCCATGGAAAATGGCAGAACAAAGCTGGCATTACTCAATAGCACTGAGCTGGTAACTGTGGGGCCCTTTTCACACTTCTCAGATGAACAGATTCAAGGAATTGGCAAAAAAAAAGTCTTAAGAATGCTGAAATTTGTCTTTGTGAATAAGTGTTTTTTCTTATCTCCAGAAATATTCTGGGTGCATTGTCATCCTCACCTCCTTACCAAGGATCAGACACCAACAAGTTTCTGGTACAATATATCTCCCCACCTATTCTATGGATAGAGATGTGCAGCACTTGTGGTTGGTGCTGAGTCACAGGGGTAAATTCACACCTGAATTTACTATATTTTAATATCCCTGGGCTAGCAAGCCCTAACTTGTTTAAGCAGCTTGAAACTTGTTCATTATTCTGTCCAGCTCTCTTATTATGATTGTGTTAAGTGTTGGGTCACAACTAACCTGTTTTTCTGCAGGCTGTCGTAGAGATAACACTGCACTCTCAGCATCATCAGATTTGTTCATCTCCATTAACTGATGGGCCTATGCTTTTCTTTCCTCCCTTCTTTTAATGTATTTATAGAGCCTCCTTTGTTGCCTTTATGTCCTTGTTAGTTGTAATTCAGCTTGTGCCTTAGCCTTTCTGATTTATCCCTGCATGCTTACGCTAGTCCTTTATACTTTGAGTTGCTTGTCCTTGTTCCCACTTTCTATACAGTTGCTTTTTGATTGTTCAGTCTTTAAAGTGCTCCTAATGTAACCATATTGGTTTCAAGCTATGTTCACTAGCTTTGCTCTGTACCATGATATGCTGCTATTGTGCTTTTTGTACAGTCCCTTTCAGCACTACTCGATCCCCTGCATTCCTCCCTTCCTTGGATTATCTTCCCAAGAGACCATCCCTCGCAGTTCTGAATGTGTTTGTCTGATGCCTTTTTTTTAATAAGTCCACTGTTCTCATTCTCCTGGACTCTTGCCCTTCCTCTGCTGTCTTGTGATCACTTTCATCTACATTGATTTCCACCTTTCAGTTCTTAACAGCTTCTCCTTATTGGAATCAAATCTAAATTCCCACACTTACTGTAGTTTACCTCAGCTTTTAAAACAAAGACTCATCACCATCACAAAGAACTTACACTGTTTTGTACTGTGCTGTTTTCAGTAACCAATATCCTCCAGAGAAGGTGATATTTCTGCTGTTTTCCCAGAAAAGGCTCATCCACTTGCTTCTCTCTGAATAATTCGCTTCCAACTTTTTCTTGAGCAAGAGATCTGGAACAGGACCTGACCTTTCTCCTGTTCCTGAGCTTCAGGCAAGCATTGCTGCCATGATGTGCAGCACCCCTTCCCTTTTTCTATTGTTATTCCCTTGAATTTATGCATTTATAGCTTTCCTTTTTTTTTTTTCCCTGCGTTCTTATTTCTGATAACATCATTTGAAGTATGGAACAGCTCCAAAGATAGAGACCAAGTAAGTAAAATCAGCATAGGAACCTTTATAATCTCAACCAGAAATTGGTTTTCCTTTCCCAGTGGGCTTTGAGCCACTGTGAAACCTCTCTACTCATTATTGGGATCCAATACAAAAGCTGGTAAACTAAAGCTGGTCTATTATAGCTTTGCTTTAAATGCTGTCTGTCCCTCTCCTTAAGGGGCTGTATCAGAGGATATATTTACTGTGTCATTTGAGGCCTCTCCTCTGATACTACTTACAAATGATAGGATGAGAAGAAGTGGCCTTATGTTGGACCAGGTGAAGTTTAGATTGGATATTAGGAAAAATTCCTTCACAGAAAGGGTATGGAGCACTGGAACAGGGTGCCCAGAAAAGTGGTTTGCCAGCTTTGAGGTATTTGGAACACATGTAGATGTGGTGCTTAGGGATGTGGTTTGGTGGTGGACTTGACAGTGTTAGTTTTACAGTTGGATTTGTTCTTAAAGGTATTTTCCAACCTAAATGATTCTGTGCTACTCGTTTCTTCAGAGTAGAGTTACCTGGTGAGCTAACGCTGGGAATCAAGAGACCACATAAATTCTCATTTGTCTGTCCCTCACAGGATCTGCAGTCTGGCCTCTCATGGTTTTCTGTGAATATAGTCAATCTCTTTCCCAGAGAAGGTGTATTTCCAAGCTTGGCTGGTTTCTGGTGATGTGAGTGCCACTGATTTAATAGCAGGAGCAGGTAAATGTGCATGTGAAAGGGGACAAGCATTTTCAGTAGAACTGATGCATAGTTAAATGAAGAAACACTGCAGATGTAGAACAATAGTTTTTATTGGACTTATAACCCTTTGCAGTATTTGATATATCCATAAGTGCTATCCACCATCACTGGACCTATTAGGCTGATCCCATTACTTTTGAAAGCCACTTTTCTTTTTCCTTTTCAAATTCTTAGGCTGGCAGTATTAACTCATTATATCAGATGCTGCTTCAGTCTTGCTAACTTAGGATGGCTTCCAAGAGGTTGTTTGCGTAAAGTGAGAATGAGAAACGATTCCATTACAAGAAGCTTAAGAGATCATTTGCCTTTCATGTAAGTTGATTGATTCAGCTAGTGCACATCACAGATGGGCAAATGATTTGACTACCAGCTGAGCTGGGATAGGAGTGGTAGGTTCAAGTTTCTACCCTGCTCTAGTTAACCCATTGCCAAAATCAGAGATGTTCAGAAGCCCAAGTCTGGAGAGGGGTTTGAGATGCAAGTGTTGATTCAGATACCAGAATCTCTGAAGTTCCCTCTTGCTGAAGGCACATGTAAATACCTTCCTCTTGTGTCTGGAGGCTGGAAACTTTAAAGATTCTTTAGTAATAAATGGCTGGGAAACAGTTTGTCTAGAGAAGTAAACTCATGTGAGGTACAGGTTATCAACTAATGGAATAAATTAGCCTCCAAAGCTCATGTGAATGCCCTCATTCAGGCATAAAGTGGCCTTAGGTTAGAGGAATGAGTGGCAGGGCTTTTAACCTTCCAGGACAATGATGTCCATTTGGGAATGTAAGGAACCCTAACTCATGTGTACTGCCTCCATGCCACTTGCTAATCTACTTCATCTTTTCTGAGCATTCTCATGATGAAATGACCCACAGTTAAGTCTCTCAGTCAATTATGTGAGCATAATCCTAAGGCCAAGGTTTCTTTCACAAACACTGATGGCAACAAATACAAAACCTGTTCACCACAACTGTAACTTCTGTCAATATTTCCCATCTCTGGCAGCATTCCTGCCCAAAGTCTTGTTCCCTCCAGCTGTATTATTCAACCATCTGTGCCAAGTCTTAAAGAATTCTTTGCATCCTGCCATATCTATATGTCTTTTCCACACAGACATGTTTTGAAGCTCAGGCCCTGTCTCACAGGGACATCCCAGTGGTGCTGCATACCAAGACAGACAGCTGCAGCAGTGGGTTGTGCTGAGATATTGAGCTGAAGAGCAAGGCCTGTATATTGGACTGTTCCCAGGGAAAAATTAGCAGATTGGTCTTATATTGCCTTTTGCACCTTGGTAGTTTTTCACCTACATGTGAATAGACAGATCAGCATTGAGCTCTGAAGGAAATAATTTGTTACATTAACAAGTAATTATTGGGGAACCCTGTATCATCACATGAAGTATAAGCCTGCTTCTGTGTGCAACAGGATAACCATCTGCCCAGGGGTCTTTAACCTCTAGACCTGACAGCACAAGGACGAAAACAGAAAATTCTTCCTGTTGGAGCACAGGGATCAGAGGAGGCCTGTGTAATTACTAGCCATTAAATAAAATATGCCCCTAAGTCTTCAAATGCCAAGGCACATGTGTAATTAGCTGATAAATTGCAAATGAATAATTAGCCAGAAGCAAAAGCCAGAGGAGCAGAGGGATGCTGTTCACCTTCCCTTTCTTCTTCCATGGAGGAGCACTAAGTACATTGCTTACTTTAGTAAAAAGTTGGTTAGTGGGTTAAATGGCCTGAGGACTATCAGAATCGGGAGACAGCACTTCACAGGATGTCTGGCCCCAGGATTTGCTGTGCTGTGAACCACTGGTGATGTTGATAGAGTTTGGACATGAATGGTGGTCGTAACCTCTGCTACTTCATGTGGGTTGTGTTTGCACACAGTCTGAGGGATGTAGAACAGGAGCTGCTGGTGAAGTACCTGGCAGTCATTCCACCCATGGAATTTATCAGCCTGAAGGTGTTTGTAGGACTGGATTTTTGGGTGCAGATTTGTAGGATTTTTTGGATGCAGATCTGCAGCATTTTCAGCTGCTTAGTTCTGTACAATGCTGATGATACAAGGATTGCTCCAACATTGTGACTTACACTCCTCATGATGCTGGCAAGGAATGGACCCTCATTCAGGTCACTGTGCTGAGCTACTGCACATCAGCTGAACTGCAGTGACTGTCCTTGACTGCTGGGTTAAAAAAAAAAAAAAAAACCAATTCATTTTAATCTCCTTTTTTGCAGTCTAAACTGTGCTAGATAATCTCACCCATTTTGTGATGAGTTTCCATGGATGTTTACAGTACTTCAGAAATGTCATCAATCAGATGCCTGCATGAGCTTCTCCTATTTTCATAGTTACTGAATCTTTAAAAATAGTTTCCCTATAAACACATCAATATTTCTAGATTTGACAAAAGTTGGAATGAAACAAATAGAATCAGACTTAAGAGCTGAGATCAGATTTCTTTCAACTAACACCCCAAATTAGGAATTTTCATATCAAAGGATGTATTGATCTGAGTGCTTGAAAACCTCACAATGTTTAGTAATATAACTGTGTCTAACAATCTGAAGCAGACTTAATGCACTGTGTTCCAGAAATGGGCTGTTGAATGGAATTACTTTTTTGCTTGCAGTATGTTACTCAGCCTTTAGATGTCTCCTGCTGCTGAAATCAGTTTGGAAAGGGCACTCCGTGGTTATCAAGGAAAAGGGAATGTAAGATTTGCTGAAGCCTCTTTCTATTACCTTTAATGGGTGACTTTATATGTGACATTCTTTTTGAGAAAATATCTAATTCCATACACCGTGGCAGCTAACAAGGGTGGGTAGTGATGCTTATAGTTCCCAAATCAGTTTACGCATTTCTTCCCAAAGCAGCTTTTTTGAACTCTGAAGCTTATGATTAAGTCTAAATATAACATTTCAAGCAAAGTATATATGTATTTCTAAAGTTTCAACACATAGAAATTAATTTGTGATCATCGAACAGCAAAGATGTTTTTAAACATTAGATTAATATAAGAAGAAATAGCATTGGCATGCTGGAAGTGACTTTAGAAATACTCTTTTATAAGTACATACATAAAAATTATTTCATATGCATAAGCTTTTCCTCTCAAATAATCCTGCAGCATTTTGCAGATGGATGTACTAACTATAGCCAGTGAAAAATCAAACATTAAAATGCAACCTGGGTAGTGCTAAGATTCAGAAAAATTTGCAGATTTTGAGAAAACTGAAGGATTGCTCCAGAAATTGTTTTTAAATGCTGAGTTTTGTTTTTCTATCTCTCTGGTTTGTATAAAACTGTGCCCACCAAAAATGCTTTTTTTTTCTACAAATTTTTTTGAGACTCTGTTGTATTTTGAATGTTTTTTTCTTTTCTTCTCCCCCCAGAATACAGGCAGCATGAGCTGATGTAAATCTGATGGTGTTGAATATGGCAGTGACTCCACACAGCTTTAACTTGGGGAGTCAAGAGTATGAAATAGCTACTCAAAATCAGAGGAGAGCTGTGGTTCAGAGGGTTAAAATCTGTTTGGGAGAAGAAGGCTTATACCCTGCTTCTTTCAATCAGTGCACTGTGGTTTTGATTATCGGGATTAATGATCTTGACTTTTGGCTCTCAATCAAAGAACTATGTCTCCAGTGCAATTCATTTCTCCTACTGAATAGTTGGTTTAGAAGCCATTAAATTACCTTCAGAATTTCCAGTGTGGCTAGAAGCAGCTATGATTGAAGCTGTGGATAGCTTCTGGTTAGAGTTGATTAGGGAGTTTCTTCATCCCACTGCACTTCTGGAAAATTCAAAAGCTTTTTCTGGTGAAAAGTTTGTGGATATATTGGTGCTGGAAAGACCAGTGGAACCTGATGGAAGGAGATGTGTGAAATGGGCAGGCAACAAAGCTACACCTTGCAAATCACTGCAATGTGTTTGACCAGAGTCTGTGAGGCTGTGAAGAAAACTTGTTTACACTAGAAGTATAAAAAGTCGAAAATCTTACAGGAGGAATAGTTCTTTAAAGAACTCTGATCTAACTTTTCACTCTAAAAGCTTTGGAAGCAGACCTGTTTCTACACAATTTGAAAGACTCAATTTTTATCACCCTTTAAGAAAACCTAAGATCTATTGGGTTTGGTTTAGATCAAAGTGGTCATTCCTGATAGTATAGAAATAGATTAGACAAGGTCTAATTTCCTAACTGTATCTTCTGTAATTCTTTGAGTATATCACATTTCATACTGTATCCTGGGATGTGAAAGCATTGGAATATTTGGAACTTCTCATCAATGATTTTTTTGCTCACTTTTGTGATGGCAAGGTTCATACCAAGAGGCTGGACCATGTGATGTTGAGGTGTTAATGAGCTGACCTCTACAGAAGACACGATACGTGGTACATTGCACTGTTGAAGTTATGACTAGTTTTTAATTTGTATGATTTATTAGGGCTTAATTTTAGACCAATCTAAAGATGCTAAATCTAAATGCTAATTTTTAATTGCAGAGGCAGAGATGAAAATGCTTTTATATTTAAAGAGTAGCTGAGTTAAATCATCATACTTCTCAAGGCAGCTGATCTTTTCTGTCAGCTAATATTGTCTTCCTAGTAGATTTGACTATGCTGGAAAACTGTTATTGTTTTTTTTCCTGAGAAGAACTTTGCACAATATGTGTGGTGAGAGGGAAGGCTTCATGCTTAGAAAACCTTTGTTTGAAAAAAATCACAGTTATTTACTCCTAAGGATTTTCAGGCCATCATTCTTAGCCCAAGGCTCCTGTGATCATAGAATAGATGAGATTTTCTGATACTCATAGTTAGAAAGAGCCAGGGAGTTAAAAGTGAAATTGGGATTGTATTATTCTCTGAACTCATAAAACTGAAAAGCACGAGGGTTCTTTTATGATTTCACGCTGAGATCATGACACCAAATGATTGCATAAATGAAATGACAGGACAACCAAGTGCTTGATGGATACTGTGAGCTCCATCAGGCCAACAGGGTTGTTTCTTCTTTGGTGTCGTGGAGAAGTGAGAACAAATATAAATGGTTTTACCACTGGTTTTCTCTGTGATGCTTGACTAGTTGCCTAAGTTTTCCTTCTGTAATCTCCTAGCATGTTGAGAACTGAAATAATTCATTGTCTCAGATCTTTGGATAGAAACCAGAGGTTTGGGCCCTTCATGGCCTGACCACCATGGAGACACAAACAGGACAGAAAAGCTCTGCACCAGTAATTACTAGACAGAGCCCAAAGTTCTAGCAGCCAGAAATAGGAGGTTGCTCATCTTTGCATAGCAGTGAATGACTCTCTCTGCAGAGATTTTCATTCCAAGAAAAAGTCTGGGAAAGAGTAAGTATCAGTGGCTTCAAAAACCAGGCTTCCGTGGAGCTCCTTCCAGTGCTTTCAAAGTAAGCTGTCTTAGGCTATTTCATGGGTGCTCATCAGCCCACAGGAAGCTTCTGGAGAAAGATTTCTGCACAAATTGCTGCCTTTGTTAGACTTTTGGCTGCAAAAGACATGTAAAAATGTCCATGGAGGGCCTTTCTGGAGACAAAGAAGTTTAAAATTGCCAAGGAAATGTAGACATTTGTAAATGAAAAAATTGTTGAAGACTTTAGCTATCTCATGTGATTGGACTTATAAATACACTTTATATCAAGCCCCTGTTATGGCAACAGTCCATCACTTAATTCCCTTCATGGATTTCTGAGGCTGTCCTGGAGCTTGGTGGGACCATCTGGTGTTTGGATCCCTTAGAGACTGCAGTGACTTGTTTTGTGTTCACAGACCTCTGGCTGTTACTAATGGCCAAACAGCAGGGAGGTAAGAGCAGAAGAGTGAGGAGGGTGCAGAGGAAAGGTCTTTCACCCCATGTTCCTGAGGTTGTCTTAATTAAGGCATAAATGGCAAGCAATGTTTTTTTTTTTCCTCTTATGCACGTTGAAAACAACTGCTTGTACGTGTCAAAAACATTTCATTCCCTTCATGGCCTTCTCTGTGCATTGATTTGCTCAATTAGTAGTGCATGGCATGCTTTTCTTTTTAACAAAACGGTGTGGGAATTTTGACATTTAAAGGATTGGACAATGCACAGGAAAACACACAAGCTGTTTGAAACAGTCTTTGGTACCGAGATCCCTGGGTCTCTTTTCACCCAATGCTTACAGCTTCTACAAAGCACAAAGTACTCCACCTTTCCCATCTTTGTAAAGCATTTATGGCAATAGAATCATACTTTGTTACCTGTAATTGTTGAGACCCTTATAATGCCACTGGCTGCAAGAAAAATAGTGAATTATATAAACAAAGAATCAAACGCAAACAACTTTAGTTGTTTTGTTTCTGAAGTGTTGACATCAAATACCAGACATCAAATGGAGTGAAACAAAGTCCCTAATGTCTTGTTTTTTTGAAAAGATATAATGATCTCTCACTCTGACAGACAGTTGATTTTTGGTCACATTTAAAGCTTTGTTTCCTTTGCTCTTGGTAATGGGAGGATGTGCCCCTGGAATGTGTCTGTATGGAACAAGGCTGGAGTTTGAACTGAGTGTTTTAAGAAGGAAAATCAAACATTTGTGCTGCTGTGTTCCTCCCACTCTGCCAGATGTGAGCCAGAGACACTGCTTGATCAGAGCAGAGGCTGAGATCTGCCTCCTTCCTGACTTACTGATGGCACAGGCATATTGACTCTAATGTACTATCACTTTGTGCCTCTCTCTTGTCTTGTAATGTTGGACTGCAATAGGCCAGCTCTTCAGCCAGGTTCCAGAGGAGCTCTCTGGGCTCCTGTGTTTCATTTTCACTGCTCAGAGCCTGAGGTTTTATAGAATTAATATGGCTTCTAACTGGAATGGGCAAAACATTTAAAGAAGCTATAAAACATGTTGGTAACTAATTTTCCCTGTTTCCTATGTTTCCCTGCTGTATAGGTCACCCAATTGGGACCTCATGTTAGTGGAGGAATGGAGCATAGATATTTCTGCTCAGAAATGGAGGGGTCTCTGTCAGACTAAAGTAAACCTGAAAGGAGCTCTTGGCAATATAGGAGGGTTGGGATATTGCTGGCTGTAGGAAACTGTGCTGACACTTGTCAGCTTGGCATAACTCAATAAGGCTGGCCATGTGCAGTTAAAAGTCTATGAAACTCACTAAGCAAATTTTGCCTCAAGGTTAAAATGCCAAATTCCAGTACAAGTTAAATATATCTTCATTGGCATTTTAGAAAATCCCATCCTCAGTGACCTGCTGGGTAGCTTCCTTTTATTGTACATTGTTTTACTTGCCCTTTTGCTTTAATTTTTTGAAATGAAGTGGGCTGATGCTCATCAGGAATTAAATGTCCCATTTCTTTTTCCATTATGATCAGTGATTTAAACATTTTCTCTGAAAGAGGTGGGGGAAAATTCCATTTTAAAATTTCATAACAAAAAACATGTGTTACGAAGGTTTAACTAGGCCCATATGAGTCCTTTAAGTCTCATAAGGTGCTTCCTTATTTCAGGCTGGTCTCTATGGGGATTGCTAGTTCCTGATTTTAGCAAATACTGACTGTTTACTCAGTATCTGAGGCCTTAAAAATTGTTAAGGTTAGTTGAAGAAAGTGCTGGTGGGACTAAACACGTTCCTGATATAATTGCATTCATCCAGTGACTGTAGACAAGCCTTTCTTTCAGTTAGTCTGCCCCAGAAGTCCCTTTCTTTTGAAATACATACTCACTCGTAGAACCTGCCATGCATGGGTAAACAGTCAGTCTAATCTGAGAGTCATGATTTCCTTGTCTTTCACTAAAAGGGAAGTTTCGTTCCTCCCTCATTCTACCTGAATGGAAGAAGGCTATCAAACCAGTCCCCTGGAAAGTGGTGTGAGCACTTACAGATCAGAACACAGTAGCAGTGAGACAGAAGATCTCAAATATAGCCCTATTTGGACCTAGGAAAGTAGAAAATTAATTTATAAGGCTTTTTGTTTAGGCAGCATATAACCAACACTTTTTCTCTTCACACTCAAAATACTCTGTCTCATCCATTTTTTTCTGTACCCTTGCTTTTTGTCACAGTTTGCTGAATAACGTGGTCCCTGGAAGAACGTGGGACAGACTTTCATTGTCATATGAGCTCTGAAGGACCCTAGAGATTAAATTATACAGTTAAAGCTGTTGCTGACGGCTCATTGATTTCTGACAGCTTTGCTCAGCTCAGGAGAGGAATAAATTTATTGAGATGTATTAAACTCTTCATCCCTACCTAGAAAAGGGGCTCCTCTTATGGCTGCAGTGCTGAAAAGAGGGTGTACAGTGTCTGGGAGAGATACTTGCCCCAGCTGCCCATCTGATAGTAGCAGAGCTGTCTGGCTGGGTTTCCCTTGTTCTGTTCAAGGGAATTCCCTTGTGAAGTTGAGTGCCAGCAGCCATCAGTTTGCAGAAGGGCTGAACTCCTCTATCTGCTCCTGCTGGGGTGCTCACAGCAGGATCCTATGCTATGTGCGGGATTAAGGTGGTCTTGGGCAGCTTACAAGTGGCATATCCTAAACAGCTGTAACTTTTTGAGGGTCTCTGGCTCTAACTGATGTATGACATGAAGATACAGCCTGTTCATCTGAGGGCGTTTCTAGCCTGGTGAATATTGCAAACATGGTAAGCTCATACAGAAGCCTGTGAACTTCTTCACCAGGACAAGTTCTGCTCTAAAAACAAAACTGTCCCCACTTTAACTGGCAGATCTGATATAACACGATGACCCTGGTGCTCCTGGGAAGCTTCACTCAATCTTCTGCTAAAGGCGACTATTCATTCACTCTGCAGCATAATTGCCCTATTTCAAGGCTAGAGCCACCTTCCCTTGGGACAGGTTTCACCTTTGCTCAGCTGAGCATGTGTAGGAGTGATCCACAGGAGCACATGGAAAGCAATTTAAAGCAGCAAATTCCCTGCTGCTTTCAGAAGCTGTTAAATCAGGTAGCTCTGGAGTGAAGAGAGAGTACAACGCAAGAAATTCTCCCATTCTGAATAGGCTTTCTGTTGTGAGCTGACATGGCTATTTTCCTCCAATACTAAATTCTTCCAGTATAAATTTTTCAACAAGAATTTCCTTTTTTCTTAACAGCAGTGGAAGAAAACAAGATAAAGGTGGGAATTTTGATGAATATGCTATGTATTTGTAGTCTGGCATTTCCTCTAACTCACTAGATCTATAATAATAATAAAAAAAAGATGTTTGGATACAAACAACTAATATTTTTACCACTTGTTTGGTACTGTTTGACGGAAAGACTATGTCTGACTGTTCTGTCTTGAATGACAGAAATAGGTCATGAGACTGAGTGAAGTTAATGAATGACAAAGGGTACTGGTCCAGATTCTGTATGTCTCCAACACAGCAAGAGTTTTAACTCAGGCAATATACATCTCCCTCTGATTTGCCTTTGCAGTGGGCTGTGCTGATGTGTGACCTACAGAATGAGGTAGTTCATGGTATAGAAATGAAGGTCTTTGTTATGGTCTCCAGGAATGTCCAGTGGCAGTGGTCCTTGGACACTGCTATGTTGCACTCTTTCCATCACTTTCAAGTGATTAAAAGTTTCTTTGTTAGTTGAAGGCTTCAGCATCTGTCAATTTGGGACAGTGTGGCTGAGATTCTGCTTGCCCTTAATCCTTCATGATGTCAGATTAATCTGGCTAAAACACCTTCAGTTAAAACACTTGGGTTCCTCAGCCTTGTTTTGCTACTTACCACACATGCAGCGAAGCCATGGAGCTGATTTTATGGATGGCCTGGTAGGTTTGATTGGTTTGATTTTCTGGGTATCTTGAAATACTTTCACCAACGTGAATTAGCTCTTTTTGATATGCATAACCATTTTGGTTGTGTTTAGGAGAAATACCCCAAATAATTTGAGAACAGCCATTAATGGAGGAACAGTTTTGGACTGGTTTTTATTGTTCATTTGTGATTAATGGATAGAAAAAATTTGCAAGTGAGTAAACCCTGTGCTACTTCTAGAAGTCTGTACACATAATCTGCTGGATTTCTTGTTTGACCTGTTTAACATAAAATTCCTGGGCAGTGTAACAGATATTAAACCAGTAAAGATATGTGCAAATAGAATACCATAAATTCCTCCCAACTTTAATGAAAAAGAGAATACTTTTAGATTTTTAATTTTATATTTTGCTAGCTGATAGCACTTATTATGGAGGTCTCTCTGCTCTAAAATTGGACAGAAAGATATTTTCTTTCAATTTAGTCATGCTTTAAGTTTCCATTTGTAAACAGTTCATTAACAATTTCTTTTTAACTAAATGGTTATTAAAATGTTATCTTCCTCCCCATCAGATCAATAGGATTTTCTCCATAGCTGTGTGTAGCCAGCTGTAACATATAACATATTTATAATGGGGCTGTGTTTGTCCATGGTTTGCTAGTGGTTAATGTCCACAGCAAAGACATAAAAAAATATGTGATTTCTCTCTTGTGCCTGACTGGTCTGTCAGTGTCCTGTTATGGGGACTCCAATGACCAGTGCACTGTATCTGAGGGTGGCTCAACTCACTTGTTCAGGGGCATATGCCAACAGTGTAAGAGAGTTGAATCCTTCATTATAATTTAGGAAGAGACCCTTGCCTGGGTCTCCCTGCTTTTAGATGAGTAATCGTCTGCTGCTGGCCAACTGCATTTAAACAGAATTTAAAGCAATTCACAGCCAAGCTCAAATCACCAATGAACATTGCTTGAGATAATCATTCAGCATGCACTGAATATGATTCTTACCCAATAGTAAACCCTATGGTGGAGAAGACAGTTTCAGCCTTCTGACTCATCCCAGAAGTTACAACGGAGCCTTCCATGACTTCTCCCCATTCTTGATTCACCATTATCCTATTTCTTGCCATTTAGGTGGAGCCTGAGTGACTCCAGTCATACATACCTTTGTTACTGATTACTGTAAAATTCTCTTGCTTTGCTCTTAAAAGTACAGTCAATGAACTACAGACCAGATGTACTGTGGAGGCAGGTAACTTTGGGATGGAGATGTGGGTGAGCCAAGTTCAGCTGAGCAGAGCTTTTTTGCAACAGTTGCTGGTTCAGCAGCAAGACATCTGTCTGCTTTGGTTGACAGCTGCTGCGTGATCTATCAGCTACATGGTACTATCGACTCCCCATCCCTGCAAGGATTACAGCAGAGCCTGGCTGCCATGTCTCCACCTGCTCCCACCTTCATTTCATCCCTCTGTACAGAAAGTTGCAGGCTGTGTTGTGGGGAATCACTGTGGAATAGACTTTGTACATGCCAACTGCATTCCATTCTATAATTTCTGTACTAATTTCTGCTGGAATGTGAATATACCTTTCCAGTTTTCTCTGATTTTACCCACAGTCATCATCCCACACAGGGATAATTATACTAATTAACACTTTTTAATATAAAGAAAACATTAGTTGAGAACCAAGGATTGTTGTAATAAATTTCCTGGAACATTAGGAGATTTGTTTCTCATGGAGTTGTTTCTCTCAGTATTTCTGATGGTATCAATCATGATATACTCAAGTCCATCAGCATCTTGCAATACAGCAGAGGGATTAGCTTGAAAACTCCTAACTACCTGTCAGTGGAAAGACAGGGACAATATTTAATTTAAGCCCTTCAGTAGCTTATCATTCATCATTGTTTTGATTTTAGATGCCACACTAGAACTCCAAGATTTTTTCAATGCTGGAGGGAGTACAATGAACCAGGCTCCTATGACTTGTTTACAGAAAGCCCATGTTACAGCAAGGAGGACAAACTTGATCTCTCAAGTCCCTGACTGATGGGCTAATAACTGGGACCCTGCACCCATTTGTGTCAGCAAACACTTTTGGTTCCCATTTTCTGTCATATGGATAAGAAAGAGAGATTCACAAAGGAGAAGTAATTGCCCCAAAACACTTGAGACAACAATGGCATAGCTGGCACCAGCTGCAAGCCACAGAGAGCTTTTGATGCAAGATGTTACCTTTCTGTTTTAAAACATGTTCAATTAAAACTGTTCTGAGCTTTGTGCACCTTTCTCTTTTGTCTCAATTATGTGCAGCATTCCACAGTTACCTGCTATACAAGTTGCCAGCCTCACCTCTCCCAGAAGCTGCTCCATGTGGAAGATGAAGTTTTTGAAACAAAACTAAACAAAACAACCTCCCCCCCCCCACCACACCATCTACAACAAACCCAACACCCCAAACCCAAAACCAGAAAAACCCCAAACCGTAAATTCATGTCTGCAATGCCCTTGGGAAGCAATACTGCAGAGACAACTGCCCACTTACCTTCCAGACTTACAAACCAAGTAGGTTGTTGTGAGAAGCCCAAGTGTGTTTTTGTGTGTCCTCATTCTTCTGTGTACCTAAACCTCAGGCTGAAGTTACATCTTTGAGATCACTAGCTCAGAAGTTCTCCTAACTTTCAAGAAGTTGTACCAGGGGCATCAAAATATATGAAGACTGCTTTGCAGCATGGCTGCTGACTCTTTTCCTCTCTTTCATCCATAAGACTGGGGCCAGGGAGAGAAAGGGCCGAATTTTCTGATGTCTAACAGAAAAACCTTTCCCAGGAAGAGACATAAATTTGAGGGTCTCTTTTCTATCTGATTATTTGAACTGAAACTCTTTTGAGGAAGTTCATGTCTCTGAAGCCTCCTTTGGTTCCTGAAATTGGTTTGAAAATGACCAGTTAATTCAAAAGAAATAGAGTGGGTGGAACGGGCAACTGGCCAGGAACTCCCTAAGGAATTTCCAAATTGGAATGAGCATGTCAGAGGGCATATAGATCTGTGAATTAATACCATTAACCTGTACTGCCT
The DNA here is from genome assembly GCA_024500445.1 of Entomyzon cyanotis. NCBI lineage: Eukaryota > Metazoa > Chordata > Aves > Passeriformes > Meliphagidae > Entomyzon > Entomyzon cyanotis. The sequence continues at coordinate 11,336,956 of JAKEPQ010001000.1, read as the reverse complement.
GGAGTAAGATTTGATGCAGAGATTACTTTCAGAAATAGGAAGTTTTCTTCTGCAGATATGTTGATATTGGGCTGTGCACTGGGAGTGGAGATACTGAGGTTTCCTGTAGCTGCCTTTGCTTGATGTTTGGGTTGCTGCAATGCATTTTCTGCAGAGGTGTTAGAATAAATTAAACTGAATTCCTCAGGGGCTGTGTTTGCTGGGATGACATGAAAGTCAACCCTGGCTGTTGTCCCAGGAGACGTATGTGGGAGCAGATTTGTCTGTATGATTTTACTGGTTTACTTTGAATTAAGCACTCAAACTGAGTTCACTTTGCTAAAAGCAGAACGTGTTACAGCACTGTTATAAGTTGAGAGTTAAAAAACAGTCAAGCTCTCAATATTGATTGATTGAGAGGTCCCTTCTGTGCCAGAGGGGTCCTAACTGGACTGTTGGACTGACCTTCTACCCTTGTAGTAATGCACAAGACAGCAATGAGTTTTCTTTTGAAATCAGTATTGCTTGAAATGGTGGAAAGCTAGGAGATGGAATGTGCTCAGTGGAAATATGTTACTGACATGATTACTCCCCTTAAAGATAGGGCTTTGTCATGGCCAGAATAGTTCATTAATTCAATTAAGGCACTGTGTACATGACAAGGGCACTGGCTTTGGTGGTATTTATAGACTGCTTCCAGTGTTTGGTGGATGCAATGAAAGTAAGGGCCAGCATCTTCTGAAAATTTGGCCCTGATAGTCTTTAAGAGGTGCTTGTGCTTCAGCACCAGATGTCATTACGAGAATTTTATGAATCCCTATATATTTCCTTTACAGCTAACACCCAAAATGGAAAAGGCCGTGCATGTAATCAACTCATGCATTTTGAAGAGTTGTTGAAAAAAAAAAGAAGTCAGTGTTTGGTTCTTGGGGTTCTTGTATAGGGTAAGAAAGGGACTTCTCACTTGTTTTATTCAGAGAACTGTTTCTCCACATTCTCAGAGTGTTTTGCCATTCCCTGCTCACCCAGCTGGGGGAAGGGAATATTAAACTTGTGTTAACTGGTCATCATTTTCAAAAGTCTTTTTCTCCTTATCTGTGCTATTTTAACAAGGAGACTTTCAATTGTTTCATCATTGCTTTGTAGTGATTCAGCTGTTAATCAGGTGTTAACCGAGGCAACTAGCTCATCACTCCCTCACATGTCTTTATGCTTGCAGGATAAGAAGCCTAGTTTGGGTTCTCTGATTACTCCAAATTTCCTATAGCAGACTTCTCCTCCAGCCAATTTTTTTTCTGGTTTTACCTATGTGACTGCTTTTTTCTTTGTTAAATTTTGTGTTTAATGTGAGTTCTTTTATTAGCAGCACTGAGAATTGGGCTGCTTTACCCAAGGGTTAGGGACAGCAGTCATTAAAAATAAAATTTAAAAAAATTAAAAAATCATCCAAGCAGAGGAAAAGCAACATGTTCACACTCCAAGAGCAGAGACAGTTGGCTAACTGGTTTTGCTTGGCACATGGAGTTCTTCTGCCTGCCACCAGTCTGTACTCTGCCTAGAAATAACATTCTCACTTGTGTTGCACCCTGATTTGGCTCTCTGGCTCTGTTTGGTAAAGATACTGCTGGAATATCTGATACCACTCTTGAGCCTGGGACATAACACTCCTGTGTGAATTGGCTCTTATTCCCAGCTCTTGCTGGGCCTGATCTTTGCTGCCAGGCTACATGGTTGTGTTGCAACGTCCCACTAACATCTGGTAATAAATATAGAACTTTCTGTTTACTGCCCTTCATATCGAATTATATTCTGAACTGTTTTTCTTCAATGCACCTCATACCGTCATGCTATAAAAGATGAGGAAGACAAGTTTTAACAATTCCCTGACTTAAAAGGTGATACACTCAGTGGTGAGCAATCCTGACTGTTAAGTTGGTCCTATTACACTTCCTGCTGTGGACCCAATGGATAATAAAGACCACTGCTCAATGGTTAAAGATGAAACTTTTATGATAATTCCCTAGAGATCTGATACTTTTCAGTTTCCAAAAAAGAATGACATGGCTTTTGTGTGCTAAGCACATGTAGCTTCTTATGCCTTCAGAAGAGAGGATTTAATGAGTTATTTCAACAGCTGAGTGTGTCCATCCAGAGGAAGCAGGAGACACCATAGCAGTGGGTTTTTCTGGAGCTGGGCTCAGCACACAGAGGGCAATGGTGCTTCAGATAAGAAGTGGAAAGTTATTGGGATGAAAACCCTACCAAGCATCCTGCAAGCAATGAGATGAGTCTATACCTGTAACCACTGCAACATGGATGGATCTGCCAGGAAGGTCAGCTGCAATTACATGACATTAAAGAAATCAATGTGACCTTGACAAACACATGGCCTGGTCAGACAATATTGATTCACTAATGATATGCTGTTGCATAATCTTCTCCTATTTGGGACTGATGGTTTCTAGACATGATTGATTTCAATGTTTGCAAGGAAGTGCATAAGAAACAACATAAATTATTCTGTGAAAGTTGGTTCTTGAAAGTAAAAATGTTTTGGCCAGCAGAGGAGAATTCTGTAGCAGGCTGTCAGATGTGTATACTTTTCTTTTTTACTGTCATACTTTGAATCTTAATGCTACCTTCTCATAGAATCACAGAAATGTTTGGGTTGGAAAGGACCTTAAAGCCTTCTCTTCTGCAGGCTGAACTGTTGCAGCTCTCTGTGACTTCACAGGGGAGGTGCTCCAGCCCTCTGATCACTTTTGTGGCCCTTCTGTGGACTTGATCCAACATGTCCATGGTGAATGCTCCAGAGCTGGACACAGTACTCCAGGAGGGGTCTCAGAGACCAGAAATAAAGGGGCAGAACAACCTTCCCTTTGTGCTCATCAAGGTTGGTGAAAGATTTGCTCTTCCTTCCCACCACGCATCCACATAGAGTCCAGTTCATTGTCAGAGACTTGTGGTACTAAATACCCAATTTATTTGTATGGCAAAGTACCAGAGAGCACAAAAGACCTCAGTGTCTTTGCTAAAATTCCGTGTCCATGCAAAAATTGAAAGTGCTCAAAGAGCTTCAGAATGAGGGCAGTATCTTTACTGGGGATTCTTTCTGGCAAGGAGCTGAGGAAAGAGTAGAAAATGTAAGAGCTGAAGACTCTAAACCCCACAGACTTCCTTTTTGTCTACTTCAGCAGTCTCTTGGAAGTTTCTATCTGGATTATTTCAAACATTGTGTACAGCTTGACCTGAGTTAGCAGTTCTTCTCCTGCTTTATTGCCTAGTACAGTTTGAGGAACATCAACTCGATCCATTTTCAAGGGTATATTTTTCATTCTCAAACTACCTGTCAATTTGTTAGTTTTGGATTGTGTTTTCAGGGAAACTCCTAATTCAGACTTGTGCAGCCATTCATCAGGTAAAGGACATGGATGAAAAAAATCTATATAGAAAATAGCTTAATATCTTCTAGCTGCCTCCTTCCTTTCAGGCACTGCATTAAGGCTCCAGTTCTCATTCAGATATGCTCTGCACCACTGAATTGCTCAGATTTGTTTCAAGATATACTGAGAATTTTGGGAAGCTGGAAAGCAGCTAGTAAAGGAAAATAAAATGGAAGTATGTTTATAATTTAGTGTTTTGAGTTTAACCAGAAGTTCAAAAGTCATCCCATGCATTCAGTACAGAATCAGTCTGTATCTGAAAAACTGAAGAGCCATTGGTTTCTCAGTTCAAGTCCCAGCCAGGGCATTCTTTAACTGTATGAAACTCCTCAAATCAAATAGGAATAGAAACATTACATCTTGGCTTAAAAAATTAATTCAAAATGGTTTTCTATTTGTAAAATATTTAAGCATTTGCCTGCAGTCTCTGGAATACAAGCAAAATTGTGCTACTGCATGAAAATCTTATGAAGTAGCACAGGAATGGAAGTCTAGATGCAACTGCAGTTTAGTAGATGACTTGTGTGCATAACTGTAAATTATTCTCCGGAAGAATTACTTATTGAGAAATGCTCTCTTTTATGACAATTCTGTAATGAGCACATAGGAAAGAAATACAAATCTCTATACACATGTCTACATAATGTTATCATATGAAATATTCCACAGCAGGTTTTTGAACCTGCCAAAAGCAGACCAGGGATCTGCTTTCACCGAACCTCTCTCTGCCCTTCCATCCTCCTCTTCATCTTTCGTTCTGTCTCTGCTCCTTTGACCAGGACTGTAGTTTGCTACAGACCGTGCTTTTGCAATTCATAAAACTTAGTGTCTCTGTGCTTCCAGCAAGTCAAGACAGTTTGTGTTCAGGAAATTGTTCTCTAAATACTGCCTGCCTGAACCCCTTTGCAAGAGTTTCTTTTTTACTTGACTGGGTTTTTCCAGCTTCTTGCTTGTTTGCTACCTAAATGTGAACACAAGGGAGCACCAGAGGGTTTTTTTGTTATGTTTTGCTTTGTTTGTTTTTTTGTTATGTTTTATTTGGGTTTTTTTTAGGAACAGAAGAAAAAAAAATCAGTGAGCGGGTTAGTTCAGGTATGATCTGGATTGGATCTGTGGCTGAAGTAGAGAGCTAAAGACTATTCCTCATTACTCTTCGTGGGCAGTCCTCTTCAGAGGACCTGAGCTGTGTTACTTCCCCACCCAATGGCCTCATTTCCCTGCGAGGGACATCTCCAGCTGTCACCACCTCTCATGTTGTCCCAATGAGGTTTAGCGATGGCCCAGAGCACATTTGGGGTGCTGTGTGGCTGGTGTGCTGGTGCTGTGCACAGCTGCAGGTGCTGGGGCAGAGTGGGAACCCTTCCACCGAGGTGTGTGCATGCCTTTGCGGCCCAGAGCAGAGGCTGCTGGGGAGCTCTGCAGGGCACAGAGATGGGTGCATTAACATATTTATGTTGTTCTACAGCCCAAAGAAGCAAAAATATGATGTGTTTAAGCTACTTATCTGTTGCTCATGACTACTGCACCACTTCTGTGTAATCAGCCAGAAAACTATCTTAGGAAGCCCTATTTTGCTTCTTTTGATGTCAAGGAGAAAAATCCCATTTACAGCAGTGGTACAGAAACAGGAAGAAGCAGATGCTGGAGAAAAATTCATTTGAAAATTATCTCGAAGAGGAAGAGAGTGTGTAGAAGGGACTGTAGAATAAATTTGCCCCATTTGATTAGGTATGTGACACAAAAAAGATCAGAAAATTAAGAAGCCTTTTAAAAGGGGTTCTTATAGGGCTGTAAACATTGAAGACCAATTTCTGATGGGGGATGACATTAAGTAGAAATTTGAAATGTAATGAATCTGGGTCCTCTAGCATGTGCTGCTGGCAATCTGGTGACTCTTCAGTAATGCTTGTCCACATGAAGGTACCACAGGGCTTGACATCATTTTCTCCCAACACATGCAGGATTCCTGTGTGTTAAGTGGACAGCGAGCTCCACTAAGCATTATGGCAGTATATTTCAACCTTACTTGCTGCAGCCTTGGACAGGTTTTGGGAGAGAGGCAGCACAGTGCACAGCTCTTGGGGATGAGCATGCAGCTGTTTTCTATTTGTCTCATAGCAAAATTAAAGGCTTGAGTTGGGTGCTTTGGTTTGGCTGGGATGGTGCAAGGCTGGGAATATGGCACTGTTGAGCCACTAGCTGAGGAATGACCCAAGTTCTCAGACAAGGAAAGAGAGAAGAGAGCTTTATTGTTTTGATTTCCATATATATAGAGTTTACAGAGGTCACCCAGATTGGTCAGCCCGAGACCTCCCCCTAGGCCCAATTGGCCAAGCCCGAACTGACCTAGTCCGGAGACGTTGTTTGCAAAACATCCAAACTTTATCTTTGTTTATGAAATGTAGCAAAATGTTCCCACGGGAAGGACCTGTGCTAGCCACAGGAATCCACTGCATCCCTCTCCTGCCATGCAATCTCCTGTGCTGTCTGTGAGCTTCCACTCCCAGACAACTCCTCCCAGCTTTCTCATTCAGCCATATGACCTGGAATATCTCTTTGGCCAGCTGGAGTCAGCTCTCCTGGTTGTTCTACCTCCCAGCTTCTTGTGCACCCCCAACCTTCTTGCTGGCCAAGAAACTGAAAAATCCTTGACTTAGTGTAAGTGCTGCTCAGCAGCAGCTAAAACATCAGCATGTTACCAACATCATTCTCATCCTAAATCCAAAACACAGCACTGTACCAGCTAATAGGAAGAAAATTAACTCTGTCCCAGCTGAAACCAGGATAAATGGTGCCAAAGGCACTGATAAGTGCAGAATTAAGTGACTGCTCTTAGCCAGTTCAGAGCATCTCACACAGCATGCTGGGCTCATAATTACACTCTGGCCTGCTGCAAGCTTGAGAAAGGCATTAACTTTCCAGATCTCTTTTTACTGTGTGAGTGTTGTGCCCTTTTCGTGTCTGCCTGCTCCCGGGAGCAAGGGGCAGCTCAACTGCATTTCTTTCCCTGTCTATATTGACTCACCGTTAACATTTCTCAAAGCTTTTTAAGTACAAGTAAAAATCTCCTGGCCCCTTTGGGAATACGTCTGATTTTTCAGGTTTTATCTTTACGATTGATCCCTTTCAAGTTACTTCAGCCAAAGGTGAGGAAGTGATGTGTGAATGATGGAGCCTCTCGTTTTGTAACTAGGCTGTATGCAAGGGTCAACTGTTGAGCTGAGATTCTTACAGAAACCCCAGAAATAGGTACTTTCTTGCTTTTGTGCAGCCAAGACAATTACACCAGGGAGAACACTCTACAATGCGCTGTATTCTCATTTTTGCTCTTATACTTTTTTCTATTCCCCTCTTGCTCTCCAGAGGGTACACTGGACAAAGACTACATAAGAGATGTATCTTGTGAGGTCAAACTCATTGCAGACTTTTAGTGTGGCCTCTGCAGGAAGAATTGCTCAACTCCAGTTGCAAGAAAGTGTCGAGAAATGATTCCTGTACAGGGTTTACTTTCAAAAGCATTTGAAATTGGTTCTGAGCTGACTTGAAGAAGAGCATAGAAGAGGAGAATAACTGACCTGTAGTTTCATCTGATAAGGGTCTTCAGGTCATCATGACATAGCAAATGTGCCTATATTTAAGTGGTGAACACTAACAGAACAGAGAAAGCTTCCTATCCTTAGTTGTAAGTGATGCTCTAGCATTGCTTGTAGTTATCCTGTCTCTCTATTAGATTGTTGTAAATTGGGCTGATAAAAGTCCAGTATTTTGGTGGACCAGTTGGTGGGAGAAAATGCATTTTTCATGGTGCAGGCTGAAGAGGACAGGAAAGCTTTTCCAGAAATTTGCAAGAAATATTTCTATGACATTATAATGCCATCTGGCATAATGTACTTCCAAATTCAGAGAAAGGAGGCACAAATAAATGTGCAAGAAGGTTAGAGTTCACTGGTAAGTTCCAGGTTTGTTTCTTTGGTTAACCAGGCGCCATACTGGACAATGTTTTGCATACAACCAACATTTCAAACCCAGGAAACACACCTGCAAGGCTGCTGAGCATTAGAGAGAAGAAGATGTACTTAGTTGATCTGCCATCCTGCTGAGTCCAACATTCTTTAGCAAATCTATTCTTTGGGGTAAGGATGTAAGCATGCTGGTTTTCTAGATGTTCAGCACCATGAGTTCAGCTTCTCTCTCATACACAACAGAACACAGAGGCTTTGACCTTCAAGGACTCAAACTAAAATCACACATGTTGTGTATAAGTAGGCTATTTGGGATAATGGGATATCACCTGTTTGGAAGGACTTTTTTCCCACCTACCCAACAAAGTCCAGCTTAGACTGAACAGTCTGATTCTTCAGTGTTTTTTCATTGCCCTTTAGACAATAGCACCCAAGTTATTACTGTGGGTGCTATGTGGTCATCTGCCTTGTAAAACATTCTCTGATATGGGTATGAGGGCATAGTCAAACAGAATGATGTTTGGGAATTTTAAGCAATCTGTAGTGCTGGTCCATTGTCTTGAACATCAAAGAAGCTGGATGATGGGATTTTGGGCCCTTTTTCCCCTAACAAAAGGGACATTTTAAATTAGGATAATTTACTTTTCTGGTTTCCAGGAGAGCTCCACAAACAGCCTTATTAGCAGGCCTGAGAAGAAGGAGAACTAACTGGAAGAGGTAGAAGTAGTGGGAGAAAGAGAGGAACGTTTTAAGCTGGCATCGATTCCAAAGATATGATGCTGCATCCCAGTATCTCCACAGAGTCTGTGGAGAGACATAGAAGCTTCAAGAGATGCTTAAATTCAGAGCCTTCAGTAGAAATCAGTAGAATGTCAGCCCAAATGAGTCTCTGACTCATTCCTGGTTTTGCAGTCTGTGCCTGGTTCTCTAGGTGCCCTTTAGCTTGACTGTGCTTGAAGATGTAATTTGATTGCCAGGGCCACCTCCAATCCCTCCTTTCTCCTTTGTATGTGTGGAGTTCTTCCACCCTGATTTGTTCCTCCCACCCACCCTTTGTATAGAGAAACCTCCAACACAAAGTGCCCAAAAAAGGATTGAGCCGTTGTGAGGTGCTTGTCACCATTACACCTCGTCACAGCAGGGAGGTGACTCAGCTGCCACCCTACATGGCTGGGATGTGTCACCAAGTGAATGATGACATTTTCAAACGTGGCAAAGTTTGGAAGTGGAGTAGAGGAGAGAGGAGGAGTTGGGCTATGAAAGGACATTGGAGAACATCAATGTTTCCAATAATACGAAGCTTTTAGTTTAAGAAATATGTGATTTAGAGAAGTATAATGTTGTCCCCTGGGCACATTGTGATCTGTTCTTTTTTTTTTTTTTTTATGGTAAAGACTGGTCTACTAGTTAGAAGCTTTTCATATGACCTGAGTAATTTGAATTCATCACCCTGTTCTGCAGCAAGTTTCTTTGATTTCTTTTACCCCAGCTATGAAACAAGGTTGAAAATAGTGCTCCACTTGTGAGACCATGGGGAGATTTCAGTCACAGTCTATACACATTGTTGTCATGGTGTAGCTCTATTTGATGGACTCCCCTGGTGCATCAGTTTGTGCAGCATTGGGAGCTCTTTTGATGGATAAAACCATGAAAGTGCAAAACTTTGTCTTAGCTATTATGGAGGACAAAATGCATTCACTACTTGTGGTGGCATTGCTTGGACTAAAAATAAATCTACTGTTTTTAAGTGGTACATAGACAAATGGGTGTCAAGGCTGTCATGGAAATTAACATATGGAGGCAGCTTTTCCTGAAAGGACAGGCTACTTGCCTCCTTCAGATACTAGAAATAGTGAAATAGGAGTTGTTGAAACTCAAGAAGTTGGTCTGGGGTTTGGGGGAGAGACTCTTTATAAGCACAAGACGTTTTTGCTTCCATGGATAAACTTCATATTTATTCTTTGCAGCAATGGATGGCTCCATGAACAGCAAAAGGAGGAACAACTGGGGTATAAACCGGGTTTCAAACCACCACAGATTTCCTTTGCTGCTGTGTGGAAGTTACTTAGGTACAGTGAGCCTTGGTTTATTTGTTAGTTGGGAAATATATCCTTCTCCTGCCTCACAGTGGTCCTTGGCCCTAATGCTAATTTATCAATTTTTTTATAGACCATTTATAGATACAGCCTAAAACAATCTTCCCTGTTTCTTCAGAGATATTATGGGACCAGTTGGAGGTGTTAGACATGAAGTCCTGGCCAGAGTCCAAGTTTAGTGTAGTTCCTGCCTGTTTACCAGAGAGGCATGTCCTCATGTGTTCAGGAGGACATGCTCCTGTCTGTTATGTGTGTCTATTGTGGGCTGTTAGAACAGCTGACATGTAACACCCCAGAGGAGCTGCATGCTATAATTGGTAAATCTCTGTTTACAGTAAGCCAGTGCATGGCATTTAAGTGCTTTGAGATTCCTTTTGGGAGAGGAAACTTACATAACATGATGAAAGAGCATTCTGTTTAGATGGGAAGTGCCTAGATATGTTGTTTCTTTGGTAGAGCTGTAATTCCATATCCAGTGCTTAATGAACAGGTGACAATGATATATGTTGGAAGAATATTGTTGTTGAACAAATGTTACCAGCTAGCAGATGGAAATGTGGATTCATTTAGTCTTCAGAAGTTCAAAAACAGGAAAGAAAATTTGTGGAATGAATCTTCTTTGTCAAGAAGTGCAGGTCTGTGCTGTCAAAGACATTAACTGTTTTACTAACTGATTAAACTTACTTTAAAACAAGCTAGGAATCACTGCTACCAAAAAGTTGTTTGATAGTCCAACACTTGTGATTAGAAATCATTGTTTCTTGCCAACACTTGTCATTAGAAATCACTCCCCAGTTAAAATGTCAGAGCAACTTAATTCTTTCCTTAGTCATAGTTACTGAAGATTTTTATGGAGAATAATCACATTCATTTTCCCTTTTGATTTTACAATCTAGGTTCCAGTTCTGGGATGTTTTTTCTCTTCCTGATCATACTGTTAGTCCTATTTCATACCATGTCTGATTTTAGTAGCACTTTGTGACTGTAGGTAACAGAACTGTCTGCTTTATCCCAGCAGAGTTCTTGTAATAGTCTAACAGCTCTCTCTTACTGGAAAGAAGGCACCTCATGTATTATAAAGCTGTTTTTTCCCCCCATTCCTGCATTTTGTTGGTGTCATCTGCTGAACAACTAATAAAACATGCTCTGTCTTTTCTTTTGATTAGATCCTGCCTTAAAGCCACTATTCTTATTAGTCTTTAACTGCATGCTTTGACTATGATCCTTCAGTACATTCACTATGATTCCTTCATTCTTGCCTTTGGCCAATTTCAGTCACTTTTTAAGTTTAATTTTGTAAGTGGAGAAAGGCAGAGCAAGACTGGTCCTTACGGGAATTTACTAGTAAATTCCCAAGGCAATGAGGGTTTTATTTTTCTGTGGGAAAAGAATGCAGTTTCAGTTGTGGGGGGAAAGAAAACCGGAAAATTTATTCTGGTGATTGTTGAGTAAGATTGACATTGCAGTGCAATAATGTAGCTCCCAATATATAATGTGCAATAATGTAGCCTCTACTACACCTTGTAGAATCAAAAAACTTCTCAAGGTGTGCATGTGTTGTCAAATTGCCTCAACACTAAACCAGAGCTTCTAGATACATAAAACACAGTAATAAAGATGTGTCTGGGGGAGGAACCTGGGTGCTTTTGGGTTAATAGAGATCCAAGTCCACACAGCATCCTGACTGTCAGACTTCAGTGGCTGCCAGTCAAAGTTCTCTGGAGGAAAACTTTTTGCTGAATGGTTATTTACTTCAAATTTGCTTGTAAAATTTTTAGTTGCTTCGAAAAAGCATAAACACAATGCAGCTTTTCCTAAAAGCTCTTAAAGTAAGTTTTCATTATCTTATGAAAAATATATTCTTTTAAACCTGACAGGGCTGGGAGAAGTGAGCAACTTGCATACTTTTCTAAGTCTTTGTGTAAATAGGAGCAGACAGCAAGAAGTGGGGGAAAAAATGGAAGTGCTCAGAAAAACTTGTAAAATAATTGCCATTATTAAACATGCATAGTTTAGTTTTGAATCTTCTTTATGGGAAAAACAAACTGCCTGCCGATTGCTACAGATTTGAAGTGAAAATATGCATTTTATTTAAAATTTTGAAAATACTTTTTCCCCAAACTAGCTCTATTTTTAACAAAAGTTTCGTATAAAAATGTGAAAATGTGGCAATCTAGCTTCTGCAAGTAACAACACAGTGAGTTAGCAGGAAGCATGAAGTACAGGGAGCCCTGAGCAGCAGCTACCAGAGCCTGCTTGGGAAGATGAAAAGCCACAGTAGAGCCTGAAATCACAGTAGTCTCCCAGATGGGGTAAGGAAAATGGTGCTTGTAGAGTCTCCTGCCTTCTGTTGCTGTCCCAGCTCCGTCTGGCTGTGGCTTTGTGGCAGCTGTGATGGAGAGATGCTTGTAGCATGGGAATCTTTGGTACTGGAGGAGGCTGCCTTGCACAGAGGAAATGGTGTGCATTTAGCCTTGACTTCATCTGTGGCTAGCACAGGTCCTTCCCGTGGGAACATTTTGCTATATTTCATAAACAAAGATAAAGTTTGGATGTTTTGCAAACAACGTCTCCGGACTAGGTCAGTTCGGGCTTGGCCAATTGGGCCTAGGGGGAGGTCTCGGGCTGACCAATCTGGGGAACCTCTGTAAACTCTATATATATGGAAATCAAAACAATAAAGCTCTCTTCTCTCTTTCCTTGTCTGAGAACTTGGGTCATTCCTCAGCTAGCGGCTCAACAGCGACATTCATCCACAACTAGTTTTAAACTGTATGACAAGGAATTGTCAGCAAATCAAATAGCAACATTAATTAAAATTATTAATAATTACATAAATTATTAGTTTTCCTCCTTTGGACTTCTCAGCAGACTATAATGCTGGTCCTATAATGCTTCCAGAAAAGGGAGGGAAATTACATAAGTCCTTGTCCTAGAGTCTCTGCTTCCTTGTAAATCTACCACCTCTCCAACTTTTGGTGATGCCTGACAGCAACCCACAGTGGTGCATGCTTATAGCAGATGCCTGCTAACATCTGGGAAGGGAAGGCAGCTGGAAGCTTGGAGTTACCATTCTGTATCAGAGCTATAGACTGTAATTCTCTGCCTTTGAACATGTGAGTAGGCTGACTTGGTTCTTGTCATATTCCCTTTCCCTCCTTCCTAGGGAGGTTTTAACATCCTCCTAAGATGCAGTTTCTGAAAATTCTATAACAGAAATAATTCTTATGGTGGAAAGTCAGCCCAGCATCCCCATCCTGCTTCTAGAATCTGCTTTCCCTGCTACCACAAGCACTGGGAGCTGCTGACTTCGACTTGTCATGGAGATGCAAAGCTCCTCACATTCCCTGCCTTTACAGTGTGTGCTGCTCAGTTTGCCTGATTGCTCAGATTGTGCTCCAGTGATCACTATCAAAGGGTCAACCTGAGGAGTGTGATCCTCCCACCACAATCCTGACAGTGTTGAAGTTGGATCATAAATCAGTCTGTAAGAGCTGAGTATTTAAGACTGGAGTATTGTGTTTGGATGGCTAGGATTTCATTTCTCTTTCTGGTCTGAGGAAAGAGGTTAACTCTTGTTCTGTGTGGGCTGGTATCAGATATATAGACTAGGGAAAGAAATGTTGCTGACCCTGACCTTGGTTTTGGGGATGTTATGGAGCAGTGACATCACACAGCACACATGGGACAACCAGGGAATTAAGCTCAGCCAGGATGAGTTTGGGAAATGCAGGTCCTGCTTGACCAACCTGTTCTCCTGTTACAAGGGGACCTGCCTAGTGGATGATGGAAAGGCTGTGGCTGTGTGTGCCTGCACTTTAGTGAAGCATTTGACACTCCCACAGCAGTCTCCTGGAGAAACTGTCTGCAGATGGATTGGACAGGAATATGTTTCACTGGGTAAAAAACTGGCTGTGTGGCAGGGCCCAGAGAGTGATGGTGAATGGTGCTGTGCCCAGTGGGCAGCCAGACACTACTGGTGCTCTCCGGGGCTCAGTACTAGGGCCAGTCCTGTTTAATATCCTTATCAATGCTCTGGATGAGGGGATTGAGTGTGCTCTTATCAAGTTTACAGACAACACTACGTTGAGCAGGAGTGTTGATCTGCTGGGGAGTAGGAAGGCAGAGGGATCTGGACATGCTAGATGGAAGTGCCAGGGTTGTGAGGTTCAATAAGGTGAGCTGCCAGGTCCTGCACTTCAGTCACTGCAACCTCACACTACAGGCTGGGGGCAGAGTGGGTGGAAAGTTGTCTGGTGGAAAAGGCCCTGGAGGTGTTGGCCAACACTGTGCCCAGGTTGGCCAAGAGGGCCAATGACTTCCTGTCTGTGTCAGCAGTAGTGTGGCCAGCAGGACCAGGACAGTGATTATTCCCCTGTACTCAGCACTGGTGGGGTTGCACCTCAGACCCTGCCTTAAATTTTGGGCCTATTACAAGAAGAAAGGCAACTGAGGTGCTGTAGCATGTCCAGAGAAGGGCAATGAAACTGGTGAAGGACAAGTCTTCAGCACAAGTCTTACAATGGCACAAGTCTTCAGCTTCTGCAGCACAAGTCTTACAATGGCAATGCTCGATTAATGGTTGGACTCAAATGACTTCAAAGGTCCTTTCCAACCTCAATGATTCTGTGAAGACTGTGATGTGTAATGCTTATTCTCACCTTGATGTGCTGGTTCATGTGCCATGCTAATAGGGAGCTCTTTAAGCATGGATGCATGAGACAGGCTCTCAGGTAGCTTGCACTGTGTCTGATACCTGCTGCTCCTGCTGTGCACGATATAAAAGCTGCATTTGCTCTCCAGCTCTTTTGAGACAGTGCTGGTTTGGTGGCTACAAATTATTAATTTCTTTTCCTACCCTTTGTACTGTCTGCTTAGTATGAAACCAGTTTCTGGCAGTGACAGTCTCTGCATCACATCCAACATCACAGTCACAGGTGTGATGAGACCTTTAAGGGCATTTGCAGTACCTCTGTGAGGAGTTTATGCCAGAGTACTAACCCAAATCCTGTTGTTGTGGGCGCATTTGTATTACAAGGAAGTTCTTCCTCTTCTCTCTCAACTTGGTTTCCTATTTCCCAAACCCAGTGCTGACATCAGGTACATGCATCTTGTCACATGGACAATGGCTCCTTCTCTAAGATGAACTATTCCTGTCTCAAAAGAATGGAGAATTTTGTGACTTACCCTAGGGCACTGCGGTGTAGCTGGCAGCGATAAAAAAAGCTACAGCAGGGAATGAAGGAAGGTCTTTTCTAGATGATTTTAAGTTCAGGATGTACTCACAATTGAGCTTTTGTTTGCTGTTGTTCTTTTAAAATAACTAAAAATTCAGGGAGTGTATTGGAGGAAGCCACTTCGGTATGTTGGGTGCTCATCTGTCCCGGAGGATGTGGTGTGAACAGGGTGGACAGTTTCCTTCTCTGTGCAGAACAGAGCAAGGATTGTCTGAGTATGAGAAAGGCAAAGCAGCGATCCTTCAGACCACGGTCTTGTTACTCTGTGCTTTTATGTTTGAAATCAGGAGATTCTTTAGCTCAGCAATTTGTACTGTGCTGTAAGACAAAATGAATGAAAAGTGCAGTCTAGGGAAAAACTGAGGCTTTCTTGGGTTTGCACTGAGGTTGCCCCCTTCATATCTTTGTTTTTTTTTTTTCCCTGAGATTTGCCATTTCTGTCAAAATATGTAGGGAGATCTGGGACTTTGTTTTCAGAACTTGGGAGAGACTGGGATTTAAGGAATACATGCCATCACTCTTAATATATAGATGCATTATGTATATTACAAAGCTGAATTTTTCACCTTTTGGCATCATGTATAGTTTGATTCTTACCACTGTGAACTATTTTTCCACTTCAGAATGATGCACAGCTTTAGAGCTTTGGTGGAGGAGGGAATGTGTTTTCCTATGATGTTGCTGATACCAGCCTTTACTTGGGGGCAAAATAGTGAGTAGAAGTCTGGGTAGCTTGATCTCATTTGTCAGACTCCAAACTTCAGTGATGTCAATGAAAGGAGACGTGGAACTAGATAACACCCCCAAATTACCTTGTGTATGTGCCTGTATTCATCAGTCCAGTGAGCAATCTCTGTCCCTGACACCTGAGGCTTACACTGCACTGCTGCTGTGGTGAGGTCCCACATCTCCCCAAGCTGTCCACCTCTGCAGCATCTCTCCTCAGCTTTGTGTTGCTGAGGTGTGCTCCTGGCTGATAGCTCTGCCTCAAGCCCTTCTTGTACTCAGTTCAAATGAGACGAGAAAGGACAGTGGAATTATTCCAACCTCTTCCTGACTCTGCAGGGGTTTTTTAAGATGTACTGTTTTACTTTTTTTCTTCTAGAAGACTCCATGCATGTTTTTCCTGTTTGCAGGGGTTTGGATTTGCTAAACCATTTCCCTTCCAGGTGGGCACACCTTTTCCTGTTTGAAACAGAAGCTGCAAGAAACATACTCTATTTGTTTTACCACCTTTGTAAACCTCATTTCGGGAAGATGAGCTGTGGAGCTGGTACTGGATGAGGAGTAAATGTGATGAATGGCATTTCCAACCCTCATGTTCAGGCAAACATTGAGGTTTGTTTCATTTGCATGGAAGTAGAAGGGTATGAACAGCAACTTGAGTGCTTCTTTCTCTTCATTATTCACCTAGTTATGTCCCTCTTTTGCTGTGTTTGCTTTTCCTGTAATCACGTATGTTCCTCTTACCTCCACACACATTGGATGTGCCTTGACAGATTCAGGTCCTGGTGTAAATCTTGAGTAACAGCCTTGAGCTTAGTGGAGCTGTTTTTTAGCTACAACACTCTCACAGGTCATGGAGTTACGGCAATATAAGCCAGAAATGAATCAGGAACAGTGCTCTGACCTCTGACCTCGCAGGGACAGATGCTGCTATTGCCTTTCTTGTGTTATTGGCTTAAAGTTGCTTTCTTTACCCCCCCCCATACTACAGAGATCAGAGCCTGACTGCTGCCTCTTGCTCAGGGCTGCTGCCTCTTGCTCAGGGCTGTTCCAATGCCACAGGACGGTGAAAGGAGGAAAGAGAGGCACACCCTGGAAAAACACTGTAAGTCTTCCCAGCATTAAACTTTAAATTTTTACCCATCTTTCTTATGTAACTTTTAATTTGGCCACAGCCAGTCACATTAAAGGTGAGGCCATGCCCTGCATATTACACACATGAGTTCAGAAGTGACAGATCTTCCTGGGGAGCTTCCAGCAACAGCAAACACAGAGCAACTAGAGGCGAATGAATGGATGAATGTTTTATTGTCGGGCTGTGTAATGCTGTTATTGTGGCATGGGACAGGAGTATTTGATGTTTTGCTGGTCACTAATTCATGTGTGAAGCCTCAAGCATTGATCTTTGTGGATTAAATGCATGCTGGAGATGTTTTTTCTGCTGTGCCACTTCAAATTCTCTCTCATGATTCAACACATTCAAAGCAAATAATTTTCTGTTTCCCATTTGCCAGTGAATGCGTGCCATTTAGTTTGTAATTGGAACACAGTATGCTGCGTGTGTCTCTGCTAAATCATGAAAAGTGGTCCATTTTCTAAATTGCACAAGTATTTGTCACCTTTGTTTTAAAATGAGAGCCATAAATTTTATGGGGCATGTGAATATATGTATTAGTTTTCCCACACAGGTGAATAAGTCATACTGTGATCTGACATGGGCTTTATGATCCTGCTTAGGTTATGTTCTGTACTAAATTTTGTCTGTTGTTTCTATATTTAGAATTTAGCTTCGGATTTTTTTTAAGGAAACAAAAAATGGAAAAAGTAGGCATATCAAAAGGTCTGTAGTTCTATGTGTTTTTCATAAGCCAGGAGATGCAATGAGCTGTGCCAATTTGGCATGCTGGAGGTGCTTGACAGTCCATTGAATATTAAATATGGTACATTTAAAAACTTTGATTTTACACAACTGCAGATCCATTTGATTAATGTGTTTTCTAGGGAGTTTTTAAATACTTGTATTGGCTGAGCAAAGTCCACTAATGCTTAATGGGGCATGACAGTGGCCTCAGCCTAGCTGTGATGGGGAATGTCAGCTGACAGGGGAGACAGAAAGGGTTATGTTCCTAATCTTATGGGGGATGAAATGCAAATGAATTAATGGAACAGAATTCCTTCACACTTCTGGAAATACAATTTTTTTTCAGGTCAGCAAACATTATGAAAACCTTACCATCTCTGCCTCTGAAAAAACATTTGCCCTTCAAAAAGTGAGAATGAAACTTCTCTATTTTTTTCCTTTACAGCTACTACCATTTTTCCTTGAATATGTGGGATGTTCGTGGTTTTTTTTGGTGGAGAGGCTGAGGGAGGGAAATGGGGGCAATTTGCAAACAACGTGACTTAACATGATAGGAGTTAATCAGAGTTCTGTGCCAAGCCAGCATTAGTCAATAAAAGCACTGCTGCTCTTTCTGAAAGAATAAACATCTTTGTGCTCTTCAGCTGTCTCTGTTTTTTGGTGGGGAGAGAAAAAGGGCTCAAAGAAGTGGCACAGGATTCCTGTCTGCCTATTATTTGTAATGTACATGGCATCTGTAGTGTAAAGGGGATGGCAAAGTGCAGTGCAGAGAAAAGTGCTGATACAGAGTTGGACTGGGGTTGTCTGATATGCCTAAAAGAGCTTTTGGTAAATTTTTTTCACAGTTGCTCAAGGAAATTGAGTTTAGGCCACTGCTAAGAACTGTTGAAAACCCCATTTTAGGCTAAGATCCCTTTTCTGAGGTTAACTCAACAGGAGCTTTGCGAATTTGTGATGCAGGATTGAAACCAGTGAGGAAACAGGAAATAAGAGGAAATCCGGAAATGCTCAGAGCAGTTAATGGGTGTGGTGTGGTGTGGTTGGAAGAGTGACTGCAGAGGGACAAACCTCTATTTTCAGTGCACTGGTCTGAGTGGTGCTACACGGGGGGGTGGGCTGGTTTGCCAGAGTAATGTGAATGTTGGCTGGAATAAGTATGAGTACTACAGAGAGATTGAACATGAGCTTAATTAACTTTTGTTCTCAAGGACTGTGCCCATGTGTCGTGGGATCTTATCCTCAAGGGGAATTGTTGGTCTACGTAAAACATGACTCTGTGCTTACTGCTCTGGGTTTCACTGGTCTTACCTCAATATTGTCATTTATTTTGTAAGAAACAAACTTGACTGGAGATATGGAGATACATTATGCACTCTAACATGGACAGCCTTTAGATCAGGATTGTATGTCAAAGCTAGGTTTACTTTACACTTAATAAAATATTGTCAGCATCTTCTTCTGCCCACACCAGTACATTTTCTAAGACTCAGAGACGAATTCTGTCCTGTTCTGTCTCTTCTTGTCATCAATAGCTAGATTTTCACAAGAGAGAGTCACTCAGCAGGTCTTATTTTCACAGACCAGTTTTCTGTTCATTGTTCAGGGTATCATAGGGTGACTGTAATTTATGTTCATACTAAGAAGGCTTTACAGGGGATTTAAGCAGATTTAGCATAGACAGGACCAGAAAAAAAATGATTTGGCTTCCATTTTCCAATTACACAACACGAGAAGGCTTTTCTGAGCCAGGTGACCAAAAACTGGTGAAACCTACTCTCCTCCCTTATAAACTGAGGAGTTGCTTCAGAGCACACAGGTCTCATTAGATCTGGAAATTCAATGCCTTGATCTATCATAAATGTTTTAAGATTAATATGGAGGAGGCTAGCTTTCTTTTAGTATTTCACAATTTTATTTTAGCCTAGATATTATTTCCCAATGGAGAAAGAGTTGTTTACTTTGGAAATATCATAAGTGGTGGAATATTGACAATTGAGCAATCATTTTTGATGCTTACACACAGACATTACCAAGATGCAGGATATTTACAAGATGAAATGTTCAGGTAGAGTCACCAAGAGGAGTGGTTTGATTAAACCTCAGTAACTAAAGGAAGGAAAGTGCAAACCTAGCAGTTACCATGAGTGCATAATGAAAGAGGCATCCTAACTTTTGTCTTTGAAATGTATTGTATGATTCACAGATACTAGAGGATATCAAATGATACCACCTTTGTTAACTTAAGAACGATATCTTCTTGATTCAATTCTATGTGTTTCCAGTACTAATTAAAAGCACATCCTTTGACTCCTGGAGAGGTTCTTTGAAGTGGTGCAGCTTAGAACAGGCTGTGGTTCTGAATTTCTTTCATTCTCATTTGCTTATATTGACAACCAGTATAAATCTGAAGGCAAAAAGTAAATTTGTTCTCTCTTTACTAGACCACTCATGCAAGGGCTCTGGGATTAGATTTTAAATTGGCACTTTTTAAACCTTTGATACAGTTACAGACTCAGTGAGCCCTGTTCACCTTTCCTACAGCTAAACCTAGCTGGAAATTAGTTTCCTCCTTTGTCAAAATGTTTTCCAATAAACATTTAGCCTTTTTTTGCAAAACACTCAACAACTAATAGAGTTTAGCTGAAAATATACAGCTTTATTTCCTCTTCTAGAGAAACAAAAGAGAGAAACAAAAAATTGCTAGGAAAAAGTAGACAACATCTGGGAATTCTGTTTAAGAGAAAATCTTGGGGAGGGGAAAGAAGAGGAAAGAAGCACCAAATGAGCAGTTTTACACTTCTGATCACCACTAAAGTCATACCTCCTCTTTGCACCTCCTTCTTCACCTTCCTCAGGTTCCCTTGCATTATCTCTTCCCTGTAAGAAAGAAAACAGTTAAAGTCAGGTGGCAGATATATCCCTGCTGTTGTGGCTCTGAGAGAACTGCTCTTACCTCGTGACTCTTGTGGTGACAATCAACTGGGGGGACTAGGGCAGGTGCCCTGCTGGGTCTACCAGGGGTTTGCATGTCTGAATGTGTTGTCTCTGGAAGAGATAAGTAAACTTCTTTCTGTGAACAAGGGTGAGCAGGGGCTGGAGGTGGGTTTGTGTGGCAGGGAGCTGTGCAATGGCTTGATTTTCACTCTGTACCCTGGGTTTTTGAGTCTTCAGTGTCTCCAGGTTAGGAGCTTGTGTTTAAACAGCAGTGCTCAGGTATTTTAAAAAAATGCTTCCAGTATGAGACCCTTTAGTTAATGAGAGTATTGTCACAATCTAGGCTTTAATAGTGCTTCTCTTGGGGAATATTGGCAAGGAATTGCTGGTTGTACTTTCGCTGAGCACACCTTTATAATCATTGCTATGCAAACCAGCATAAATGCAACTCCTGCAGGCGCCTATGTCCTTCAGTCTCAGCAAGAATAGATCAATGCACCATGCAAGGTGAGGAGGGTTGTGGAAAGCCAATATGCAGGCCTGGGACAGAATAAGACTCTGAGGCAGTAGAAAAGGGAAAGGGAGCATACAAATAAGGAGAAACTCCCCTTACAGCTGAAGTATAGTCCCTGTCAAACATAAGGAAGCTTTAGACCTCAGCTCAGAGCAGTGAGTGACATCAATTTGAGGTGCAGGAAACCTGACCAGAAGGCAGAGCAGCATCAAGATTTCTGGGCTCTTTAGCTGATTTTACCACTGATACTACCATAGGTGCCCAGCTGAGGCTGTTCTAACTTTACATCCTTTAAATAATTTAAAACATCAATGTATAACCAGCATTCCCCTTGAAGACTTACACAGTTTGCAAAGCCCTCTGGGATCTGCTAGAAGAAGGGGACAAGAATGTCATACACATTTTGATGGCTCCTCTCATGGCAGGGTATATTCAGAGCAGATGGGTTGCTAACTCACTGGTTCACTGTGGAGGTATTTGTTCAGTCATGAATGAGGCGGAGGAGCAGACAGAATTCTGCACTCTGATACCCCACTGAGTCTGCTCAGATGGTAACGTGGAATGTCTGTTCTCTTCAGGGATGTCAAGGACACCATCTCAATGCAGGAAAAGAGGCCTTTTAGAAAACTGTGCCTCTAGGTACAAGAAAAATGGGGAAATGAAAAATTAAATGAAACCAGTTTGGCTTTTTCCCCCCTCAAAGGAAGAGCAATCTCTCCTTGCAAACGATAAGTCTGAAAGATAATGCACCTGCTGGGGACTTCTATATGGGTTTAACTGGAAAGAGGACAACTAGCAGCATCCCAGATAGAAGGTTGCTAATTATCACATCCCTATAGCCATCATGAACAGTAGAAATTAGGGAAATAAGGAAGAAGATAAAAATCTTCCTTACATCTAATGAAGTCCTCTTGGACATGTGATTTCTGCTGGGCTCTTCTAATACATCCAAGTTTATTCTTGGTGCTGCAGCTGTTACAGATCATTATTACTCTGGTTTGCAAAGACAATGCTTAAGTTGGGTTTCATAGTGTCAGGACTGCAAAGAAATTAAGTAAATAATCTATTCTCCAAAACCGCTTTTGAAAAGGGTAGAACAAAACTATCTTTCTCTCCAGAATTTACCTGACACTGCTGATGTTCAAGAAAGAAGGAAAACCTAGAATAATAGGCCATGCTGTCAGTGCCTACTCCATTCTTTATAGAAATATGTGCTGAAATAAAATGAGGTGCTCTTATTGGCCATAGTCTGGCAAATGAGCAAACACTTAATCTTGGTGTCTGCTCACAGTTGTTTGACTTGGAGGTGATTCGATCAAAATCTTCATTTAATTATGTCAGCTGCCTCCAGGGCTCCCTGACCTCTTGTGTGTGTTGTGGAAACAGGTGACGATAACTGCCGAGGGCTATGGCTGTAGATTCTCACTTTAGTGAATTCATTTTAGGTGCCTGTAAGAATTTATTTTGGCTTCTCATGCACTGCTTCATTTTTAATGAGGATTGTGAATTTGGGTTAAAGCAGCAGTTTTAAATAATTTTATTTTGGTGCTGAAAAACTGGACATCAGAAGGTTTTGTGTGCTTGCAGCCCAGAAAGCCAGCCTGCATAAAAAGTAACACAGCCAGCAGGTCGAGGGAGAGGATTCTGCCCCTCTACTTCTGCCCTCCAAGATCCCCTCTGGAGTACTGTGTCCAACTCTGGAGCACTCAGCCCATGAAAGGCATGGACCTCTTGGAGCGAGTCCAGAGAAGGGCCCCAAAAGTGACCAGAGGGTTGGAGCACCTCTCCTATGAGGAAAGGCTGAAACAGTTGGGGTTGTTCATCCTGGAGAAGAGAAGGCTCCAGGAAGGCCTTATTGCAGCCTTTCAGTATATAAAGGGGATTTATAGGAAAGGAGAGACTTTTTACCAAAACCTGTAATGACAGGGCAAAGGGCATCAGTTTTAAACAGAAAGAAGATACTTTGTACTGAGCATAAAGAATAATTTTTTTATGATGAAGATGGTGAGACACTGGCAAGGTTCCTCAGGGAAGCTGTGGATGCCTCATGATTACAAGTGTTCCAGGCCAGGTTGGATGGAACTCTGAGCAACCTGGTCTAATGAAAAGTGTCCCTGTCCCTGGCAGGTGGGTTGGAATTAGATGACCTTCAAAGGGCTCTTTCCATCCAAACCATTTTATGATTCTATGAAATATTCCTATGAAGGGCAATGGGAAAGGAAGACAAAATAAGAGGAATGAAATCTGTTACAGAAAGGAACGTAAAGGGTAAATGAGCCTTACCTTCAAGGGCTCTGTCTTGGTGGCTGCACAAATCAAAAAACCTCTGAATAGAAGGAAGTCCTGCTCCCTGTTCCCCAGGAGGTGTCTTTTGCTGCACCCATGGACTTCCAGCTTAGGCAGAATAGGAGGAGGCTAAAGAAGAGAAACTGCTAGGGCATTCTTTGTGAGGTCTAGCAAGGAGAAAGAAGTAGACAAGCAAGATCAAACATAAAAGGCAGCTAAAGGTTCAGCCAGGAGTACTAAGAACAGCATTACATTGCAGGTGTGTGTGCAGCTCCATCTGCAATTGGCAAATCTGGTGAGCGACAATTTCATCTCTCTAGTCTCAGCCAACACTGCTATAGATTTTTCTTTTTCTGGTATGCAGTGGGCACATATCAGTTGTTCTGCTACCTAAAAATGGAGACATATATTCTAGCAGGTGTGGAAATCTAAGTCCAAGACCTAAAGGAGCCCTGAATTGAGAATCAGAGGTGTTAAATCACTTCAGCTGCTGCAGGGAGACGTAACCTCAGCGTGAATGGGGTTGCTTGAGCTCCCTCCTGTGTCTACTTGTGTGATAAAGGTGGGCCTCAATGAGAGACCTAAGCAAGGAAGACTCTTTAGTTGCCAGATTAAAGTATTCTGAATCTCCTGTGCTGGTAATGCAGTGATGAAGAGAGTGTAGGGGAAAGTCTAGCAGGAGGAATAAGAAATATTTTGTCCAGTCTGGGACGGGAAAAGTTAATTGCAACATAAAAATACTATTATGGTAGTAATGAGAAATCCACTTGTGAAAAGCAAAGTGTCAGGCGGAACCTGCTATTTCTAAAATATACACAATAACTCAGGGTTTCATTTAATAAAAAACTTTGTTTAAAAATTCTTTTAAAAAAATTAAAGATTTAAAGATAATATTATCTCTATTGAGGTATTTGTGATTTCTTTTTTGTCTCTCCTTTCTCTGATTTTCACTGAGACCAGAAATCTCAGTATTTCAGAATTTCAGATCTGTGGTCTTTGAAGATGATATTTTAACCCTGTTTTGTCCTTTTATCCCTTCAGTATCTTGTAGAATACGAGAATGAATAACTTCCAGCTGATTTCTTGCTCTGTTTCTGTGTTACTTTCATTGTTTCTTTTTCCACATTGTGAAGCTTCCAGGGTTGAAAAAGTATTGAAGAGGTGCAGTGTGGGGAAAGGGAAAACACACACACTCCACACTGGAAAAAGAACAAAGCAACCTAAAATCTTTAGTTTCTCTGGGTTAAACTGCAAAATGTAGAAAGGAGGAAAGAGTTGAAGAACCTTTCCTTCCCTCAGAATAGGAAAATTGAACTTGTGATGCTGTGTGGCCAAAGGAAGGACTTGTGTGCCTTTAAGGTCCTCTTTATCCTCGAGGTATCTTACAAGACTTATGAGAAGCTGACATTCCCTTCCAACAAACCTTGCTTTCAAGGATCAACTGCTTGTACCTTTGAAATGATTTTTGAAAAGGTGAGGAAAAAAACCAACCCAAATACCCAACCTGTGAATGGAAAGCATATTCTGTCTTGGGATGAATTTGGGTCCAGATGCTCCCAACCTGTTTTTGTTCATCCAGATCCGATTCAGTGTTGTGCTGTTGCCAGCCAGAGGGCAAGAGAGTGGGGTCAAAAACAATGTATGGTCATCAGTCCTGTAACTGGCCTGAGAGAAATCCCTTGGGTATTGAGCTTACGTTTCTCAATTCCTTAAAAAGGGTATCCCTCTAAAAAGGAGCACAGTTTCAGCACAGCCACTGTGAGGAGCAGGAGAGTGGATGCTTTCTGTGGAATGTATATCTGTGTAAAGAGGTAGGAGGTGAAGGATGGCCTGTTCAAAAGTTTGCCTTTGGAATGGTGAGGCAATTTCAGATCTATTTTACAAATGGAAAACTTGGAAGGAGGTCTTAAATTCCAGGGGAAGGGAAATCAGATCTGGTTTGACCACTAGAACTATCTATCACCTTTCTCTCTGTTTGGACTTACAGTCAACCCCTTCCAGATTAATAACCATAATAGAGCCTTTCAGCTTTTATCAGACCATCTGATCTGATCTAATCTGTGGATGTGAAGATAAAAGGTTAATCCCCAGGGCCATCTGATTTCCTTTACCTTTTCTGTATGAACGCATTGTTTCTTTGTCTTGCCTGCCCACTTTTGGCATGTCTCTTGCTGTCTTGTAACACTAATGCTGGTTTACATCTGACTCTGCAGAGGATGCAGCTTCTTTGAGCAGCAGCTTCCTATTCAGAGATGCTGCAAGTTTCCTTCAGCATTTCCTCTCCTCTCCTGGCAACTCCTCTCAGTATGATTTATGAATTGCAAGCATAGCTGGGGGTGATGCGAAGTATCAACACCTCTGAATTCCAGTGAATAGGAGCTGGGTAATTAATAATAACAAATCAGGAGTATTTGCTTTGCATGGAGATCACGTAGCAGAGAAGTGTTGTTCTGTATTCTTTGGGAATGGGGGAAGTGAGTCCTAACCCTTCCCTGTGCTGTTAAATCTGCATGTCGTTTTCCTTAGATAATTAAGTCATTCCAGGCTTTCAAGGAGAGAGACTCCCTCCATTTCCCCTGTTAGCTTGCAGATGTAGTACATGTACCTTGTGGTAAATCAATGCTAACGATATTACCATGTGTTACTGTGGTAAAGGAGTAGGGGAAGCCCAAAGAAAAATGTTCAGCCCTTGCCGACTGCATTATGAGCATGAGGATCTTTTATGTGGCAGACTTATTAATTGCGTTTTCATTTGTATCCCTGAATTTTAACCCTTTTGGGATCACTCTTCTGCTTGTGGGTACCACTAAAATTGCCAAGTGTTAGACAGATTCAGAAAAGGGAGAAAAGACAAGAGTGGTTTCTGCAGTACTGCACTGGAACCTGGACATCTGCGACAAAGCTAAGGAATAGATTTAAAACACCAACAAAAGAAGGAAGCTGTTAAATGACTTGGTAGAACACAGAATAAATACACTCTGTGTTGGAGTAACAAATGTGGTCAGGTGATCTTTCAAGGGAAGAGGTTCCTTTGAATCTTCCCAAACCCTTCAGGTTTTTGGTTTCTCCACCCTTTGCCTGCATAGTTTTGCCATTGCAAAAAAAAAAAAACCAACTGTGCAGGTTTTCCCTCCTCCATCCCCAGATGAACTTACTGATTTGCCCCAGCACATTTTTATTTTGTGAAGATCAGTCTCCTTAACTGTTCTCATTTGCAGTCTGCCTGAAGGCCCTGGACTTGTGTGTTGTCTTCAAGTCATAACCTAAACTTCAGAGAGCGGATTGTCTCTTTTCTGCATTTGCAGGCTTTCTCTGGAGCCTGACAGGAACTCTAGGCATTTTATAAATTATTATTAATTTAGTAATTGGCATTTTTATAATGGAAATACATATAGCTGTGATGCCTGGCCTTTGCCAGCCAGAATTCATTACAATGTGTTCAGGCTACATGTTATTCTCTTCATGGGGCCAGTATTATCTTTCCTAATTTCCTTTGGTGGTGTGAAACTTGAGCTGGTCCCCTGTGAGTTGAAGCTCTCAGCCAAGACAGTCTAGCAAAGGCTGTGAAAGCTGCCACTTAATTCTGTCCCACTTCTTGTCTTAGAGATGCTGGGAGCGCACATCAGAATGTTTCAAACTCTGTTTACATGAAATTTGATTTAACCTGGCTCCTTTTAGGAGTTAGTTATTGCTGATTCAGTGCACAGGAGATCTGGGGACTGCCAGGACTGGCTTGGTAAGAAACACCTGCCTACAGCCAGCTGCTTACTCCTGTAGTTTTGTGTTATTTTTCTTTATTTCCTTTTCACTTTGTTCTTCCACGCTAAGTATACAACCCTCCCTTCATGTTGACTAGTATGAAGTCTTTCCTTAGTGCTGTAGTTCAATTTCTGTCTTGTTTGGGGTTCTTCTTGAAAGGAGGGAAGGGAATAGCCATAGGTGAGAATCTTAAAAGGTGGTGTTTGTTGTGAGAGAGAAAACAGCACCAAGCTGTTACAGGTTGAACATCCTCCTGTGAAGTCCCACCATCAAAGCTGTGGTTGCTGCCAGACTTGTTTCTCTCTAGCTTGCTAAGAAAATTCTGCCTTTGTGCACTCACACACAGAAAAATCACTTTGGATTTAGCTTGAATAGAGGAGAAACAATACCAGTTCCTTCCCCCCCTTTATCTATCTCAAATTTAGGGGAAGAGTAAGAGAAGAAGAGGGAAAAATATATCTGGAAGAGGATAAAAAGTAGAAAAAGGTACCAGGGGAGAGAACAGAGTCTTAGAGAGAGAGAGAACTGTTGCTGTGTCACTGACCACATCAGCCTCATTCTTCCAGTTGTGCTCTGTGGGGTGGGAAAAGGTGCTTTATGTCATTTTTCTGTCTTGTTTCTGCAGGAATGGAGCAAGCACAGGGAAGGCCTCATGTTCACAAAGATTGTCTTTTCACAGCAAGGCAGTATTTGTTCTCTGTCTTTAGGGCTATAAAGACAATCCTAAACAGTATTAGACATGAGCCTTCATTAACAACCAGAAATGAAAGGCTGATGAAAGGTGCGCAAAATTTTTAACAGTAAAGAGGATTCCTTTTCTTCATGGAACCTGCAAGACTGAGGCACACCTTGGGACAGGAAGGGAGATGAGGGTCATTTAGTCTTTCTGAATCAATGATCATATGAATATTAGCCACATTTCTGATTTTAATCAGATTTTCTCCAAATGGGGTATCTCAGTACCCTACTCTTAGATATTGTAACACCTTAAGCCATGATTCTGCCTCTCTTCATTATATGTGGCATAGTTGGACCCAACTTTTAGATGAACTCATTGAATTCAGAAGACAAAGAGGGGCTGAAGGTTCAAATGTCTTGATTCAGAGCTCTCTAAGTGCATATTTTCAAAAACTTGGCAAATGCGTCTGAGAATCTAATATCTTACTGTGGTCCTGGATTATTTGAAATCTGGGAGACGGTGGATCCTGTATTTCTGACTGGGGTCTCCAATATAAAAATATATGCAACCTTCAATATACAGTGAATTCGACACAGTGAATTTGTGTGCTGCACAATTTATCTTTGTATATGCTGCAAATCTGTGCACTCATTCCATTCTGATAAGCTCTTTGGCATTCCTGATGATGCTGATTATCAGCAGAAGGGGATTTTCTTATCTTGGCTTTAAGATGAACAACAGAACCCAAAATTAACTAGAATCATGATTTAAAACCTGCTGAATTTCCCTAGATAATTGAAAACACCTCTGCCTACTCTGTGCCTCGCCAAGTCTCTTGCCTGTGCTGTGCAGGTTGTGCACCTTTTGGTGCAGCCTTAGCAGTGAGTGAAGATAGCGTAGCTGTCTGAGCATCCCTGAATGAAAGGGGCTCTTCTGTCTCCCACAGATAGGGTGTTCAGATAGATAAAATCAAAAGGAGGGATGCAGTCAGGTTGATCACCAAGCCTGGCATCACATGCTGGTGAAGTTCTGAGCCTGAGGTGAGATTCTCAGAAGTGGTTCTTCACTCTGCTAAGCCTCTACCTGCTGCAGTCCCAGTGTGGGCTGTGGGTCCCTCCCCTGCTCTGGGGCGCTGTGTCTATGGTGTTGATCAAGGAGATAGTGCTGCTGTGATGCAGTGAGGAGTGCTTTGTGAGGACCCTGTCCCAAGATCAGCTGAGATCAGGTAGTCCCACCATTGTCCCATGATCCAGGCTGTGTAAAACACCTCCCCTGGTGTGCTGCTATGTGGTACCTGTGCTTCTTGCTGGAGTGCTGGGCTGCTGGACTCCTACTTCATCAGGAGCCAGACTTCCTCTTGCAGCATCTGCAGTGTTTTCTGCAGCCCCTGTGCAGGAGCTTTGCAAGTCTGTCAGTGCCACGCGCCTGCTGTGCTTCAGTCAGACTCTCTGCTGCACACCCTGGCTGGCTATGCTCAGAGAAAACCTGTCCCATAATGGGGGTTAAAATGGTGGAAGCTCTGCCTGCAGGTGATGTTTTGTCTGAGGGTATAGGGACACTTCAGCTTTTAATGATTTTAGTTTAGGTAGATTCAGGCTTTTCCTTGGTAAACAAGACAGCATTATCACAAAGCTGCTTTGTTTTCCAGTGACTGCTCTCACACATAATAAATAGGTTAAAGTTAACTGGAGCAAGCATTGATTTTTCTTTTAGTACGTGTGGGATTTCCTCCCTTGGGAGGGCTTGAGTAGTGCAGAAGACCTTCAGTGGAGGATTTGTGTGTGTGTGAAGAGAGTGCCGTGTAGATGGGACATTAATTTCTTTCCCCCTCTCTAAATTTTTCCCTTATGATCTCTTTTCTACCTCTTCCTCCTTTCTTTCATGTTCCAGCTCCTACTCAGAAATTTCCTGGGGTGATAGTGACTGGAAGACATACTCTGGGCCTCCAGGAAGGTCTAGGTGTGTGCAGGAGGAGAGGGACATAGAGCAATGATAGGCAGAGCTGGGCAAAACAGAAGGGTTGGGGGTACTGAGGAGCAGGTCAACAAACAGCAATGGAGGCAGTTCATGGTGAAGTTATTGATATATGTGATAGGAGTTAACACTTCATAATTATTTTTTTCCCAAATGAAAGTCACAGGATAGGAAGGGAAAAAAAAAAAAAAGAAAACCCCAAATAATCAATGCTGCTTTTGAAGGCTTTGGAAATTGCAGGCTCTATTTGTTTCTTTCTTTAGATAGTGTCATTAGTCTTCTTCCATCCAAATCATCCCCTCCAAACAAACATAACTTCCCCAATTGCTTTTCTCTCCTTAACTGAACTCAGCTCCCCCTTGGATATAGGCATGTTCTGCTACTTTATATTTGTGCCACAATTTGCCTTCCGAAACATTTACTTACTTGCTTACTTAGAAATCCTCTGCATTGCCTGGTGCTAGGGCATATGGTTGTCTTACATCAATTAAAAATCAACATGGTGCAACAGAATATAACACCAACCCCTGCCTCTTTGAATGGATGTTTGCAGCTGGATGGGGATTAAAGCAGATCATAATGGATTAGATCAGGGATTAAAACAGCCTGTAATAGATACTGTGTTGAACTATTCCATTTCTATTCTTGGATATAGACTGTGCAAATCTAGGGTTGTCAGGTGACATCCTCACTGTCACCCTGTCATACAAGAGGCCAGGTTTTGAAGCAAATCTGTTATTCCTGCAACAGGGATGGTACAAACTGGGAAAGCCCCTTTTGCTCTGTGCTGGTGATGGGCACGCAGTTCGCGAATCGTGCAGGAGATGGGGGTGTTGCTCACATTACCTTTGTTTTCTAGAGAAGGAAAGATATTAGAGAGCACTGCTGCTGCTCTCGTCAGCACAGAGGCCTCTGCTAAGGAGAGGGAGATGCAGAGCGGGGAGATTTTAGTACGCAGTCCCACATCATCAGTGGGACTTCCCCAGCTGTGCATCCTAAAATTGAACAGTAATAAGCAGGCACTGATTAAGGCATTTTAGAATTTGCTGTAGAAGCACTCTGGGTGTCTGTCTGAGAAATTAGGGTTTGGGGTAATCTCACTGAGCTAGTCTGCACTGAATGTCTGGGATAATCCGTGAGTGTGGTTGTGGGTGAAATTCACAGAGGGTGATTGCAAGTAATGGCTCTTCAGTCTGCAGGGTAGAAAACACCTGCTATTGGGGTGGTGAAAGTACTGTCCTAAATAAAGTGTTAGGCTTCATGCAAGTGTTCACCATCACATTCTGTGCCATGTCCAGCACAACTGAGCTCTTGTGGTGACAAAGAGTGACGTGGTGGACACAAAGAAATGCTTTGTGCTGACAGGATTTTTGAAATGAGATGTGTCCAAGTTCTGACTTGGTGTGGGTGAGCTTTGGCCATGAAGTCAAGGATGCTGTTGCACAAAGGAGTGGCTGATCAGGATCTGAAAAAGGACAAGGTCTTAAGCAGCGTCCAGCAAGACTGAGAATATAAATGGGACTGGGTCAACTGCACTGCAGGGGACTGGCTAGGTAGTGGCAAGTGCTAGCACCACAGTAGCTTTTACGCTGTGGTGACTGGGATTCTGGATGTGCAGAGATCTTTAGGAGCAGCAGTGAGCTGCTGCTGAGTCCAGAGGGACTGCAGAAACTTTGATTATAATTTGAGAACCAGTTCTGCCTGGCACAGCTGCAGCCTCGCTGCTAGAGGATGGTATGAGGTGGGCAGCGCCTCCCCTCACAGTGCACAGCAATGACAAGACAGGGGCAGCATATGTGCTGCTGATGCCACATCCCTGGGGACTCTGTTCCTGCGGCAGTCGGGTTTGGGGAACCTGGGTTTCCTGTTCCCCACACCCTGCTGTTTGCTTACAGGCAGGGTGCAGCCTCGGGGCTGGCGTGTCCCTGTGAACGCAGGGTAGCACCTGCCACGAGTGTGTGCAACTTGTAAAATCCCCTTGCCTGAGGTTTTGTGGAGCAGCGCTGGCTCAGGCCCACGTCACTGCTCCCACACAAATAAAATGTCATCTAAACATTTTGGCAGCACAGTACAAAAGGGAACCGATTCCAAGCCAGGAATACCATCCGTTGCGTTGGGAGTGGGTGATTCGCTTCCCCTACCCCCACCTCCCACTTTCTGCGTCGGGAATTGTGGCTAATAAGGAGCCGTATCCGTGGGTAGGGCCCCCGCCGCCTTGCCGAAGCTGTCAGCGCTGTTCTGTGCCCACCGACTGCCACCCTGGCCCCTCTTCCCACTCCTACAGGACAGCCCTTCAGCGACCGCTCCCCGCTTGCAACAGGCGGCGATGTGTGCAGCCCCTGTTCCCTGCCCTGGCTCTCTGCTCGCTCTCCCGGCCCTAGCCGGGCTGCACGGATCCCTCCATCCTGAGCCGGGCGCTCTGCAGCAGGCGCTGACCAAGCGCCGGGCAGCAGCTGCCCAGAAAGCTCCCCGCTCCCCAGTGCGGGCAGCGCCAGCTCCGGTCCTGCCTCTGTTCCCCGCTCCCTCCGCTCCCTGCCGGGCTGGGAGACCCACGATAGGCGGCGGAAAGTGTTGAGCCGCCCCCGCACCGGGCCTGGCGGTGGGGAGGGGGGAGACCGCGGACAGAGCCGCGTAGTTGGTGGATCCGTCC
This sequence comes from Entomyzon cyanotis, assembly GCA_024500445.1. Classification (NCBI taxonomy): domain Eukaryota; kingdom Metazoa; phylum Chordata; class Aves; order Passeriformes; family Meliphagidae; genus Entomyzon; species Entomyzon cyanotis. Next base: position 11,304,856 of record JAKEPQ010001000.1, on the reverse strand, counting down.
TTGGACGGCAAAGAATGGCTAATGCGGGAAGTGGGAGGGTGGGACGATTTAAAAATCACTAATTATCGACACTTTTCAAAGGGAGGAGGAGAACGGGAGAAGGTCGACCGTGGGTTTGATCCGAAGAGAAAGTGCCGACGTGTTGCTGCAATGAATCGGTCCGGAGGGACGTGGCACTGGCACAGATGGCGATGACAAGGGTGACCCACGGGGACGCCCCGCAGCCGCGGGAGGCGGCAGCCTCCCTCTCCCTTCGCACCCTGCAGTTACTCACACCTTGTCCGGGGGCTGAAGCTGCAAGGCTTCTTGAGCTTTGCCAGCAGAAAACAGGTGTCCTGGCAGGGGGAAACGCATCCGTGCGGTGGGAGCGGGAGCGCTGCGCTGCCGTGACCTAAAGAAATACATCCCCCTCGCTCCTTCTCCCGACACAGTACCGAGATGCTGCTGCAGGGAGCTGCCTGCAGATACTGCCCTCTCTTCGTTATTCGCCCCACACAAATTTGCTAGTCTCCCTTCCTGGACGGTGGCAAGGCTGCCGGGATTCCCACGCACACGCGTGAGTTCCCACGGCCGGGAGCCTGCGCTTGGGACGGGCACATCACAGGCACGGAGCCGGCTCTGGAGGGATGCTGCTGGATGGCCGGGTCCGTGGGAACGCTGTGACACCCGGGAGGCACCCAAGAGCCGCTCATCCCAGCTGCGTTCCCTTGTGCCCCTTACCCGTGGCTGACATCCAGCCTTTGTGCGTACACTCACACACACAGGGCGAGGAGTACCCACACCGCTGTAAATACGAGCATATGTACATATACATCAGGACAAACGGGGGATGACGGCTGCTTTATCTCGGCCAGGAGCACACATACCAAATCAGGAGAAAAGGCTGGGTGATGCTCCAGCTGATTCGGTGCAGCGCGGTGTCCCGCTCCCGCCCCCGGCCCCACTCTCGGCCCCCGGCGGCGCGGCGCGGCGCGGCGGGTGACTCGGCGGTGTATTTCAGCGGCGGCGGCGGCTTGGCAAGGCTCGGGGCTCCTCCCCCTGTGTGGTGGTACCCTCTCACTTGATCAAATCCTTGAACGTGAACAGTTTCACTGAAAAGCACTTTTGAAAAAAAAAAAAATCCAGCAACAGTAAGGAACAGAATCCAACTACCGGGGAGAGTTTTTTCCTTTTTTTCCCCTTCTTTCCCTTTTCCCTTTTTTTTTTTTTTTTTTTTTTTTTCCTGGTCATCGTCTCAGAGGCTCAGAAAGAGGGAAGAGAAAAGGGAAGAAGAAGAGAAAGAAGAAGAGCGAGAGAAAGCGGAGCCTTTTGCGAATAATAAATATTATAATTAGAATCCGGCCCCTTTCTTCGTAAAAAAAAAAAAAAAAAGGAAAGCCCTAAACGCAGCGCCTCATCCCCCCTCCCTCTGCAAGCCCCCCGACTCGCTCCGCAAAGGCATGGAGAAGGGGACCAACTGCTTTCCGACCTGCCACACCATTTTTCTCGCCTGGACATGGTTCTTACTTCTCTCTTGGTGTTGCACCGGCGCTGAAATAACTTGCAGATCCTGCTCATCTCCATCGCCCTCCTGGCCGTCCTCCTCGTCTCGCCTTAGGCAGGAGCAGCGACAGCCGCCGCCGCCGCCGCGAGGATTACGGAGCTGGCCGGGCGGCCGGGCGCGGGGCTCGGTCGGGGCGGCGGCAGCCGCGGAGCCGGTGCCGGGCGCGGAGCCGGGGGGCCGAGCGGGGCCGCGGGGAGCGGCGCTCCGAGCGGCGGGGGCGGGAGGCGGCGCGCCCGGGGGCCGGGGCCCGGCGGCGCCGCGGACCCGCCGGAGCTCCGAGGGGCGCCGGGCGCTGCCGGCCGGCGGCGTCCGGGGGCTGCCCGCGGTCGAGGGGCAGCGCGGCGGCCGCGCTCAGCCCCGCGGGCCCCCGAGGATGGGAGAGCGGCGCGGCTGCGAGGGGCCGAGGAGCCGAGGCTGAGCAGCACCACCTTCGCGCTCACCGGGGATGCGGCGCACAACCAAGCCATGGTGCACTGGTCCGGCCACAACAGCAGCGTGAGTACCGCCCCGCAGACCCGACCCGAGCTCATCCGGCGGCGCTTGGCGGGGAGGGAGCCGGGACAGCGGCGGGACGGTGCCGAGCTGCCGCTGCGGCCGGTGGTGCGGGGAGGAGAGGGGCGCTGGGCGGGCACCGTGCCCTCACCGCCAGCGGGAGCGGGACACGGAGCGATGGCCGCAGGAGAAAAGTTTTCCTGGGGAACGGTGAAGGCGAGTGGGAACACCTTTCTGCCCCCGCCCCGGAAGGCAGAGCTGCGATCCCCGGGCAGAGCGGCGGCAGCGCCCCGAAGGGCCGGGCTGGCCCGAGCCCTCTGCTCTGCGCTCCGGCGTGTCCCGTGTGCCTCTCCCCTGGGCACCCTCGCTCTCAGTGTCTCCATGTGTAATAAACACCTTGGCACGTTTCGCTGCCTCCGTGCCTGGGATGAATGATGTACAGCAGTGGTGGAAAAGCCCTCCAGTGCCCCGCTGTGAATGCTGGAGGCAAGAGAGATCCCGTTAATTCATTAAGGGGTGGGAAGCCCCACAGCACGTCAAGGGGCTTTGAGTGGAGGCACGTAGTGCAAGCACAGTGAAAAGTTTGTAAAAAATCCGTGGCATCTCACGCCTTTTCCCGAAGTCAGTAATAAGGAGTCTCTGAGGTGTCCCTGAAAGCCTGTGGGATTGTTTGTGTGCGTTTGCAGGGGGCATGTCCCAAAAGCCCACACGTTGTTGTGCCATGATAGTGCAGGGCCCTCCCTCACACCCGCTTTGCAATGCCCGGCAGATGGCTGTGGATAAAACTTCAAGTTTCTTTAGACTTGGTATCAGAAATACCATTTCTACTCTCCATGTAATCTGGGATCAGATGTAATTTAAATGGCTCTGGGAAACCTTTATGTCTGGTGACAATATTCCCATTATTCTGATTATTATAGCTTGTCACTGCCTTGAAAATGCCTCTTTTATTGTTTTTCCACTATTGGAAATGAGTATAAAGCAATTAACAGCAGAAAACAGATTGGCTGCCTTTTCAGATACATTCTTCATGGAACTTACCAGCCATGAAAAAGCAAATTGTCTGCCTACTTATCTATCTGTCTATTTGTGCATCAGCTGTAGGTTCTAATGTGCAATTCAACCATCTCATTTTTTTTACTGGACTTTTTTTTGTCTATTTATTAATACTTAGGCAACAATTCTGACAGCAATGTAGATGTTACTTCTATGTAACCAATTTTTAAAGGCAGTTGTGTTTGCCAGACATGAATTCCACTCTCATTAAAGATGAAAGCAAACATTCAAGAGAAAACAGCTGCATGGTATATTTCAGCACTACACTTGTCTCTAGCATTATTTATTTTTAATATAACATGCCATGTAATGAAGAAAACAACCTATATGCCCTCTCTTTTGTTTCATTTGGATGCTGGATCAAGTCGTGTTGAGCAAAAGAAGCTAAAATGCCTCCCCCATGCCTTCCCAGCATGGATTTTCAATAGTTTTGAGTATTTCTACCTAAAGTAGCAAAGAAAACTCATTCTGTAGGCATTTGCAGGGGAAAGAAAGGTTATTTTTTTCTAAAGCACAGCTCAGAAAGTGATTTTCACAAAATTCTCCCTTCTTCCTTGGTTTCTTTCACAAAAACATGCTTTTTAAATAACTAGTTTCCTTATTCTTTAACTTGTTCATGGCATGCCATTAGGATTTTGCACCTCAGGATACCATGCATTGAAAGCTTCCAAGTTAAAAGCATGAGCTGAAGCAAAATTCTGGTGTTTATTGCCAGTGTGGTGTTTGTAGGAAGGAGAAACGAGCATGTTAATAAATACCAGTAATATATTTTCTGATACAAGGTCTTGCATCCTGAGACTTTTTCTCTCCTGTCTTTTGCAGAAAACATACTGCATTTAGTAATTAATTGGACAATTTTTTTAACTGTGTAGAGGGAAAGTTCTAGGCTTGAAGCTGGGTTCTTTCGTTTATTAACAGATATGGCTGAATCCAATGCCTGTTTTTCTGCTATAGCTCACTTTTTACCTAATTCTGCTCCTGGGGTGTCTATGGCACAGGAACATGAAGCAATTTGCCCAAGGTCACTCAGGCAAACAGTGTGGCTTCTTTTGCCAGCCACATGGGTTCCCAGCCCCACATCACAAAGCATATATTTTCTTAGGTCACAGGAGATGTAAAGCAGGAGGAAGGTGTATTGAAAATGGACAATAGACATTAACTCGTGTCATGATTATGCCAGTTGACCTAGGAGAGTAGGTAGGATGTGTCTGTATGTTATTGAATTCAGGCTCCCAAAGCAGTGAAGAGAAAAACAGCTTGCTTTTACCAATTCCCTGTTACTTGAACAGACTTCAAAACCTAAGCTTTTGTCAGTTATGTGTTATTAAACATGTGATCAATCAAGTTTTGTGCATTAGTGGTGGGGTATTCCTAAAAACTGTATGGATTTGCAAAGAAGACAAAGGTAATAAAAAATTGGGGTTTGACTGGGATGTATAGATCCCCAGACACTCCGCAAAAGAGAGGTCTTTGCAGCTGCTGGATGTCCTGTCACCTAGAATGTTGAAACCCTCTGCTTTTTAAATTATTATTACTTTAAAAGCAAGTCTCTCTTCATCTCCTATCCCCTTTTCTCGCATGTCTCTCAAATCTCAATTTGACTTATTAAAACATAATCCCTTCCAGGCAACAAACTTTTGTTTTCTCCATTTGCAGATCGTGAGGTCAGGATTATGATAGAGGCAAAAGGCTGGTGAGATCAGGGAATTTGGGTTCTCTGCTTTGTCCTGCCCAGAGGCTTTTTCTGTGACCTCAGGAAAGACAATTAACCTCTCTGGATCTCCTCTTCCATGTTAAATGAGGATAGTACTACTTAGCTACCACAAAGTGGTGGTGTGGAGCAGAATTCATTTCTGCTTTGAAAGTACCTGAGGATCTTCAAGTGAAAATTGTTAAAAAAATACAAAAATACTATTCTGTGTAGAAGTGAGGTCTGTTCTCTATGCCCTCATGAAGGGAACTTGGCTTAATTCAGGGGGGCTGACATTAGAAAAAAGAGATTTCTATTTGGGCTTCAGGTATCAATCTGCCCTAATAGAAGCATTAGGTCATGAGCAAAGTCATGAAGCTCTTGAGGGACCTTGTAGAGATCAGATAAAATGTTTTCTTGCCAAGGCTTTTCTGAAGAAAGGAGAATTTATAGTGAAAACTTCTATTGTTCCTAAAAGATTTGCAAGCCATTCTTTTTCCAAAACCATTCCTCTGTGAACACATATGCTATGTACAAATGTGCCATTCAGTGAGCAGTTGTACCCTCTACACTTGTTTTCCCTCTCTAGATGTTTATGTTAGTGCATGAAATTTTCCAATTCACCAAATTCTCTCTCCAACCAACCTTCCTGTGACAATGATCTGATTCTTCATATTGTCTTTTCTTCCTTCCTCTCTCCCTGATTTGTAGGATAAGGAGCTGCAAGAAAAGGTAGCAGCACCTTTAATGCTCTTACAGTTTTAAATCTCACTATCTTGTTTCTTGACAGTAGGTTTTCCAAGAGATTTCAACAAACTACAGTGAATAAAACACATTTACTAGGATAGCTCTCCTGGTATGGGCACTGGTGGAAGGGTAAATGGGAACTGTTGTTAGGTTTCAGAGTTGTCCCTCTGATGAACATAGCTGTTTATAGGAAGTACTTAATTCTGTCCATGCTTTTTCTATGATGGAATTACTACAGATTCTGTGGTGTTGTGGGTGGGTTTTTTTTTCAATACGAGAAGCAAAGATGCACATTTCTAGCTTTCTCTGGAAGATATTTTCAATCCACTATCTATAGAGATGCTGCAGCTAATGATCACTGTGTGCTTTAGCTATCTCATGTATATATGCCTTAGCCTTTCCAGTAACCAGAGACAAACCCCATGGAATCACAGAAGGTTAATGGTTGGAAGGAATCTTAAAGGTCCTCTAGTCCCAATCTCCACTGCCATGGGCAAGGACATCTCCCCAGTTCTGGCATAAATTCTCCCAAACTTTTGGCATAAAGATGAAAAATGCACTATAATGCCCCAGTAAGCGCAAGAGAGGGCATTTGTCTAAGGCATGTATAGTATTGCAGGTTCCTGCAGCCAGGCCAAATTCCTATATGATCCCAGGGGATGGATGTATCATAGTGTATGAAAAATGTCAGCAGTGCATTTTTTTTTAAATCTCATTATAGTAGAGCAGTGCAGAAAACAAACCCATAGAAGTCTGGTGTGCTTAAATGATGCAGCTGCTACTTGTGCAGACCATGCAATTGCATTGATGCTTTCAGCATGATCCAGGCCCTGAAAACTGGGGAAGGCAGGATGAAAGCTGGTGAGACACTGGACTGGGGCCTTGTTTTGTCTTGACAGCCATGCTGCACTGTTTTGTCCAGCCAACCTGTGGCTGTCATTTTTAGCGTTAATATGGTTTCAAGATTCACTCCAAGACTTGGAATATAAGATGCCCTTGGGACAAGATGGTAAAGAGGAGGCTGATAGTGATGCAGTAAGTTACAGACATCTGAAGTAGAGTTGGAGAGAAGATGCAGCTTATCTTATTGGTTGAAGAGGAATTAATATGTGTTAACAGCCCCAACATATGTCATATTGGACATTAGGAAGAGTTTCTTCTCAAAGAAAGTGATACAGCAAGGCACCAGAAAGCCTTTGGAGATTTCCAAGACTCGTGTAAAGATGATGATCTGATGGGAACCACTCTGCTCTGAATGGGTTTTCTCTACCTCCTACTACCACCTATCCAATTTCTTTCCCCTGTGCAAGCTCTGGGGGCTGGCAGTGACAAGCAGGCTGTGCAAGTTCTCACAGTGAAGCCTTTCTCTTCCGGGAATGATTCCTCTGAATGCTCTTGGCAGAGTTCTGGTGTGATCTGCTAATGTACTGGTGGTTGGATGCTGAGACATTACTCACTCCCATGGAGAATTACAAGCTGGGGAGGCCAATGGGATCACTCTGTGCCAGGTAGTTTTTCATTAAGATGCCTTGCCAGTGTGTGATGGGCAATATTTGCAATTCCAAATAGACTGCTATGCTTGGAAGGGAGGAAGGGGAATCTTTAGGCAGGCAAAGCTGCATTTAGTTGTCAGCCACGGGTAACTGCTCCAAAAGTCCAGCTGGATTTCAGTCTAAAGTGTTTACTCCTGGAGTGCAAAAATGGTGATAGAGCAACCATATTAATTGTACTGCTTTGGGTAGATATTTAAATTTCTATTCTAGACTGTTTCTTTCTCAAATAACTTTTGAGTACGTTGTGGTCTTGTTGGCATTGAATGTAGGCCAACTCTGGCAAAATGTCTTGATGCATTTCCACTTTACCTTTAGTAATAAGGTTTGCCACTAAGGTCCTCCAGGACTTTGCCAATCCATTTTTAATTAATATTGAAATAGAAGCTTGGAAATAAAAATGGAACTCTGGCATGGGAACTGCTTTTGTGGTTGTCTTGAGTCAGTGGAGCAGGGAAAAGGCATCTGGAAAATAGTCTTTGTGTTCTCTCCAGACTGGTTTCATTGCTAAGTCAATTTGATGTCCAGTGGATGGGCCTAGGTATTGTTTGTGGATCCCCTGAAACTGGCAGGTTCCCTGGGCCATTTCCCTGCCTGGCACAGCAAACTGTTGATATTTTTGTAGTTCCAAGCTCAGTAATGGAACTGCTCCTGTCCTAGGGGTCTGTCATCAGTTTCTCTTTAGACCTCAGTACTCAGACTTTGTCATGATCAGGGAGGAGGCCTAGGACTTGTGGCTAAACTTTCACAGTGGATTAAATGCAAATAGAAACAGCTCCATGATTCTTAATTTTTTCTTAATGGAAAACATTCATATGATTAGATGATGTATTTTGAAAATGGGTTTAGCAGGTAATTTATGTTAGGCAGGAGGTATTTTTCTCAAAAGGAAGGTGAGATGAAACTAATATTTTCATGTAGGCAAGACAGTAGGAAGGTGAAACTATCTGAGAGTTTCCAAATTTATATCTGCTTTTGTAGTAGAGATTTTAGAAAGCATAGGAGAACAGTGTTTAATGGGAAAAGCACAGGGTAAGGGCCAAGATCTTTAGTGTTATTTGCACTAAAGGATACTGGAAACCAGTCTTGCAAACAGTCAAGAATTTACTCAAGTCATACCACAGTGTCATGCTCCTTGAGCTCCCTGGATGTCTGTACAGACAGAGGAACAGAGGAGAACAGTACATGCTTACCTCAGTCAGTGCTCTTGAACAATTCCAGATTCATATCAGAATTGAGGGCCAAGCCTGAGCTCATGGTTGGGGCTGGTTTGAGGACACTACAGGGGACCTGTCAGTTATGGGGTTAAGGCTTGGGTTTGGCTGGACCCTGGCCAAGTGCATCTTCCAGTGAGATGCTGTGTTTGAAGGTGTTGAATCCAATCTGCCTCAATCTAGGGAGTAAATTAAATGATGTGTTCCTTGTGAACCACTCAGTGCTGTAATTGCAGAAATCACCCAAAGCAGCAAAGTATTTGTTTAGATTCTCAGCTGAAATTAATGTAGGATTGATCTAGGCTAGTTTACTGTAGTTGAGAATCCAACCTGCAGGACCTTACAGCAGTGGAAAAAAGATTGAGAAATGAGTACAAAGGTGAGGAAACATGAAGCAGTACGGTAAGGAGACCTGTGGGCCCTTTATGTTTTCTGAATTACAGCCACAGGGCTGTGGGCAGATGAGTTTCCTTCTCTCTTTTGCAGAGTCCTTCAGTGACTCTTGCTTGGCTCTGAGAGTTTGTCAGTCTGTGGGAGTTGACCCACACTGTAAGCTTTGCTGGAGACTGATCTGGTGGCATAGTTGGTAGAGCCCCACAGGACTTTTAAGCTGAAATATCCCTTAGCTGGAATATCCTTTGCCGCAGTAACACCTTTGCAAGTAAGTTTTCTGGTTTGCTTAAACTCTGTGTAGGAATCCAAGGTAAACAAATTCCCAAATCCTAAATTCCCCTTAATATTCATGGAGAATTGCATCATTGTTGTTAATATTTCCTCCATGCAAAAAGGAGAGCCTGGAAGTATTTCCTTTCCTGCCTTTATGGGGTGTTATGAGACTGAGGGAACTGAAAAAAATTGCTGCATGTTTGTAGAACGTGGCTGTGTGGGTGTAAACATATTTGATAAATAATCTGCCATGGAAATGTTAGGGTCAATTTCCAGCCCTCATCACCAGTGGAGTCCCAGCATGCAATAAAAGTAAGAAAAGATTGATGCTGAGTGATCAAATCTCTCTTTTGTTCCCCCTCTCCGTGCTGAAGGAAGCCTGATTGCTCTCTCTCTGAAACGAGTGGCAAAGCCCTGACACGGAGGCTGCCACGGTGTTTTTTCCTCTTCGTATTCCAACATGCGACACAATCGCCAGCCAGGCAGTTCTGTCGAACACTACAGGGCCTGCGTGCCCCAAATAGCATCAGTTTTAATTAGCCGCAGCGTGGTGTGGATCCCTGGGGCGCAGGCTGCGCGCAGGGTGCGGGTTGCCGGGGCGAGGGGAGCGCAGCCGGGCGCTAGAGGGAGCGTGGGCATCTGAGAAAGGCAGGAGTGCTGCTGGATGGAGCCTGGGACTGCGTGCTGGGAAGGTGCAGGCTGCTGAAATATTGATATGGAAACCCGCTCGGAGTCATTGATTCTGGGAAACTCCCGCTGTCTGGGGTTGCCTCCGCGAGAGACGGGGAGAGTCCTACCAGACACTCGGTGGTGGTAAAGCATTTTGCCATCCCGTGCAGCTGGTGCTGTCTCCCTTTGTGCTGTCTCTAATCGCTGCCAGGCTTTTTCCTGAAGATGGAATTCCCAATGCCGGGTTCTCTCATCTGCTCCGTCCCCTTCAGCCTGGGTCATGTGCCTATAAAACCTCCAGCATCCCCCTGCAGCTGCCGGCGGTGCTGCTGGTGTGGGAGAGGGACAGTGTTTGAGCTGTGTGGCGCGGGCAGCAGTGATGCGGGTCCTGCCTGCTCCTCCATCTCCTGCACTGCCCTGGCCCGTTGTGTCCGGGACAGTCCCCGAGGGTGGCTGCCGACAGAGCCACCTGGCTGCCGATCTGCTCCCTCTCCCGCACCATCGACAGAGGCTGGGGAGGGCAGGAGAACCCCGGAACCTCATCCTCCATCACCTCTCTCCCCGTGCGTGATCTATAGAGGATGTGCTTGCCCTCACAGCTGTGTGCCACTTGGCACTCTAATATTTTGACCAAGTTGAAGGTGTTGCACAAATCTTTGTGTTTCTGCTTTTTTTCTTGTGGATGTGGAGGAACAGAAATAATTGGAATTTTTACCAGCTACTGCATTGTGGGACAAAGAAACTTTTCCTGGGAAATGCAGTTGCACTTACTGATCTCTTTGGGACTATAATGTATGTTTGGGATTTAAAAAAACATAGGACTGAGCAAATCACGTAGGTCAATGATGGGCTGAAGAACCTGAGATGCTGGAAGCAATTGGTTTTGACACTGCTTCAGTCTGTGATATGTGGGTACTGCTGGTGCATCTTCAGTGGTGCTGCTGATAGACTCCAGAAATGGGTTAAGAACCTCACATGGGGATTTGGTAGAGGACCCCAGTGAGGGGTTAGTGGAGCAGAAGACTTGGCACAGAGCTCCTGCTGACTTTCAAGGCAGGGAGCAATGTGTGGGTTGAGTTCAGATGTGCTTCGGTGGGTGCCAGAGGAGAGCAGGCTGTGCATGCATGTTGTCTTTGTGATTCATGGTCTTGCCATGAACCTTGTGTTTGCAGTGGGACAGGGCTTTGCTTCTGTTTGTCCAAAAGCCTGGCGCAAGACACAAAACTGGTGAGCCTGGATGTGGAGGAGCACTGTCACCTCGTGCTCACTCTGTGTGGTGGGACAGGCTGACAGGCAGAGCTGCCTACTGGCCTGAGTGGCTCTGAAAAACACATTTGTATCTGGCATGGAAAAAGGTTTGGCTATGAGACAGTGAGATTGCAAACTACTCTGATAACCATGCCACTTGAGAGAACTAGTGTTTCAGAAGAAAGAATCTTTATTCAGGTGTCCTTTGGCAACTGTTGGAACAACACCATGACAAAGCCCCATCCAGTCAAAGTGTCCATATCAAGTGTCACATAGGTACAATAGAGATTGTTCAGACATTATGGGTAGCTGGTCTTTTAACAGAAGGGCTTTCAGAAAAGTGTAGGGTGTGGAATATAGCAGAAAAAGATCTGGCCAGGTCAGCCCACCAGATTATGATTTCTGCAGAGTGTTTTTGAGGCCCTGCCTCAATAGCCATGCTGAACACTTTATCTGGCCTGTGAGAGCTGTCTGTTCTCTGGAGGACCAGGCAATGAGTAAAATGCCTGGTCATTTTGTTAAGCAACAGAAGTTTACAATCACTTAACTGCGTGCCCTTCCAGGACTCTTCTCTCTCAGTGTTTGCTATCATCTCACTCATGATCCCTCATTCTGCTGCCCTTTCGGAGGGGTGACGAGTGGCACAAGGTGTACTTGGCTGAGTATTATAGGTGTGCTGAGAGCTGGCTGTGATTGATGCATTGGAACCCTGCCAGCCATGGAAGTGGACACTAGAACTTATGGTTCAGGCCAGATACTCATTTGGGGCCTGCTTCTCACTCAGCTGAACTTAGAGGAATTCTGCACCTCTTTGACCTTCTATCCCCTGTTGAATTCAGCTCAAATTGGTCAAATTCCAAAGTTATCCCTCCAATGCTAATTTACACTTCTCATTGTCTGTTGATCCAAAGCAGAAACTGTTTCTTTTTCAAGGCACCTGAAGCACAGCTACAGCTAAGCCCTGAGGAGTCCTTAATTTTTGTAATTAGGTGGTCATGCTGGTTTTTGCTACCCTGCCTGGAAACTCTGTTCCTTTAATCAAAAGACAACATTGCTGGTAGTGTAGCATTCTCAGTTTACTTATACAGCACCTCTTTGTGGCAGGTTCAATGCTACCTGCCTTTCCCTTTAATTAATTTCAGATTATCTGCATTACTTGTTCCTCCTCACATACTGCAAGTAACAAAGCCTGCCTTTCTGAGTTGCACTGAGGTTTTGTTCTTAATGGCTCTCAGCTTTCTTTGGCTTTTAAAAAAAATATTGTGCTTTCTGTAGTGCTACTAGAAACAGGCAATAAACTGGATTGAGGAGATGGAGAAACAACTCACAGGAAGGGGAAATAGGTCTAACTCTGCAGAAAGAGATCAAATATTAGAAGATAAAATACTCAATCAGTTGAGAATGCTACATCTTCTGTAAAAAAGGAGATTCTTATTTTCTTTCCCAAAGAAAAAGTTTAACAGCCATGAAAGTCGCTGGCTAGTGGATGCTCTTCTGAGGCTGAGGCTGGAATGAGCAAGAGTGCTCTTCATGTGCTCATCCTGGTGGAGACAAGGGTGAGAGGCCAGAACTGATCTATGGAATGTATGAGAACACAGGATTGAGTCACTGTATGTGTGAAAGTGCTCAGTCCTGTTGTTTCTGTTTCACACCTTGTGGGGAAACACCTCATCTAGTGCTGTGCATTCTTACCCAAGAGAGTTGGCTGTAACATTTATTGGCCTTGGTACCTAACAGGTCTAACAGAACAAAGCTGTGTTTGTCAAAATGGGCTGCATGGGAGCACCTGAGAGTAGGATGGGAGGGGGACAGAGTGGAGCTTCCTGGGCTTTTTTGCATCTTTTAAAATCCCATTTTAATCACAAAGTGCTTAAGAAAAGATAAGTGTTTTGGAAATGGAGAGGATGCTATGCCTGTGTCTACATGTGCGTAAGGGTATGTGAACTGATAACTGTAGAGGTAGGTATACAGCTATTTAATTAGAAAAAACCTAAGACTCATGTAAGCAGGGATGATTTGGGGCCATAGTCTGATTCTTCCTGCTTTTCCTCTGTTCCCTCTCTACACCCTCCTGCTGTAACTCGTGGGCTCTGATGCTGTTATATGGTACTGCAAGTCCCTTCCTTCTCTTTCCTTTGCTGTGGCCTTTGCACAGCAGTGACTTGTACAGCCTCTGGTATGAGTCAAAGGGAAGGTTTTTCTGTACCTGTCCTGGCTGGATTTGGCAACCCTCAGTTACACACCAGGTTCCTTGGGCTGAGTGTAGTTGTTGGTGTGCTGAATTTGGAGCTCTCCTACAGCATGTGTCCTCCCTGGGTTCGGTTCTGCTCTGCTCTCATCTGCAGATCTCACTTGATCAGGAGATGGGAGGGATGGTAGCAAGATGAAAAAGAGCTGGCAATTATTTGGAGTCTGTCCTTGCAGCCTTTTTGCTCCTGAGCTGAAAGCTTTTTTTTTTTTTTTCTTTTTGGAAAATGCCTATGGATTTGCAGTGTTTTAAGAGAGAAGTAGAAAACTGTGTTTAATGGTAAACACTTGGAACAGAAGAGGCTTCCTCCCCCCAGCTGATGTACAGCACCTTGCACAAATTTTGTCTATAAAGGGTGATGTATATAATACAGATGGCAGAGTCTTGCCACTTGTTTTCACCTGCATATTTGGAATTTGAATTCCCTGAAGAGGAGGCAGCATGGACATTCCCTGCCAGCTTGTTTCTACAGAGCATAGATGATTAGTTGTGATTGGGCAGGTGTGGCCTCTTCTGTTATTTCTGACTTTTTGCCACCAGCCTGTGCTAGTCCCTGGGGTGGCATGCTGGTCAGTTTTATGCTGGCTTTGTCCCTCCTCAATGTGGGGCTGGAAGGTGTTTTGCTCCTGTGATAGTCCCCTGTGGTGAATTTTTGTTGACAGGCAGTGCTGGCTACAGGGAAGCTGGTAGCTTTTTCAGGTTCATTCTTTATTTAAATGCTCTGCCTCCAGAGGCATGCTTGTGCATGACTTGTCCTGATGCATTTTCCTTGGGCATCCTTCTGCTGTGGCAGCTCCTGCCCAGGGCACAGACCGAGAATGAACCTAATAGATGGAATTAGCACCAGAGGAAAAAGAAGTCCCCTGAGCAAGGCATGCACAGCTACTGGGAACTTAAATAGTGTTTTGATGATGTACTGCTCTGTGCCTAAGTCCTGCTGGGAGAGAAGGGAGGAAAGTGATTATTTGGAGTCAGGGGATCTGACTCCCAGGAGTCTGGGACATGGTCAGTTCAGGTTAGACACGCCATGGCTGTACTTGGAGCTGTCTCAGACAAGAACCAGGCAGAGAAATGCTGTCAGGAGGCTTTTCTCCTTATTTAGGCTGAATGGGTCATTCTCACCAGCCAGGGTACATACATTGCTGTCATGCAAGCTAAAGCTTTAGACCACTTGCTAAATGGTCTGTTCTGCCATTAACTGAAGGAAGAGCAAGGATGTCAGTAAATACATATTAGCCTTTCAACGGGTACTGTTCAGCTGATGTTAGTGTTCCAAAATCCACTCTGGTTTATGGTGATTTTATGCTGGTGTTGCTTCAGTAGAACTTGATTTATGCTAATGTGAGCAGGACCCCAGTGTGGATATTTTTGTGTGCAGCCTTAGTTTTGCCAGTGTGGGTCTTTAGGTACTTTTATGTCTTTATGTATCTTTATGTATCTCCTTTAATTCGTGCCCTCTTTTTTTTTTTTTTTTTTTTTTTTTTTTTTTTTCATTTGTCTAGTATTTTCTTTTCTTTTGTCCTGAGCTTGGAACAGTGAAAATGAATTGTCTGATTGTGGGGAACATGACTAAGTCTGAGACTTAAGGGAGGAAGACTCAGGTATTGCCATAGTGAGGGCAAGTATCTTTCTCCCTTTCTTGCAGTGATGAGAAACTTGGATGTTCAAGTGCACTAGCATGTGCTTTAGCAATGCAGTGATGTTAATTGTATACCTGTGATTTGGACACTTCAGGGTGAGAATTGCCAAGCTGGACTTGCCAAGTCTCTGCTCTTTTGGAATATTTAGAGTAAAAATCTCAGTGTTAAACTATATCCTAAATCCTAGTGGGTTTGTCCTGGGAGAAGATGAGTATCCCTTCCTAGTGCATGTGGTTTCTCTCAAAGTCTTGTGGGCAGCTGTGGGCTCTCAGTTCACTGCTTAGCTAAATATCTTCACTGCTTTTGGGGGTTACTGTTTTGAGAGATCACAAGCATCTGCCTGAATGGGAGGTTTGGAAGAATTGGAGGGAGGGAACCATTTGTAATAAACTATCAAGCCAGACTTTTCAACATTGTACTATGCTGTAGCCTTGAGCTGGGGTTGCCAGGCTCTTCTGTGCTTATTGTAGAAGCAGCTTCTTTTTTATTTTGGCTGGTAGATAAATAGTACACAGACTTGGCCAGACAGACCAAGTGCTGTGAGTGATCCCTTTGCCAGACTGGAAATGGTGTTCTGGATCCCTCACTTCTGCTCGGAATCACTTGTCACTGGAACCTTTTGGTTTGTCTTTTGCTCTCTCTCTTTAATAAAACTGCTGTGCTTGGTTTAAATCCTTGGTATTGCAATAAAATCTTGCCTTGATAAGGACCTTAGCTTGATGAAGCAGTAGCTCCTGTCAGAGCAGCATGTTTTATTTCAAGGGCATATTTTTCATCTTCCTGATGCTGCATAGGGCAACAGTAATACCTTCAGAGTCAATACAGATACACTGATGAAATGTCAGTAAGATGAGAACTAGACCCACGTGCCTTCCCCTTCTCTGGCGGCTGGTGGGCTTGGGACAGGATGGAATTTGAAAGCCTCTTCCATCTGCAGGGTTGTGCTTCTATCTGTTTTTCATAACTTACAGCAACCAGGAAAGCGTTAACTCAGTGATAAATTACCAAGTGTCAGAAGCCAGTGAGCTGCGTGGTGATGCAGAGGTGGCTCTTGGAGGGGTTGAGCAATCCTGGAATGCAGTCCTTTAGAAGTAACTTCAAGTGATGATGAGGGCTTCACTTGCAAAGTTCCACCAAGCAGTGTCCAAATGGCATGTCAAACAGAAATGAGGATTCTCTACTGCCTTGGTAGAGACCATCCTGGCTTGTGCTGTGGTGTGTTCTCTTGCTGCTTTTCTCATTGCCTGAGCCCTGAATCAGTTTCCTGAGTTCCATTGCTGGTCATGACCTCTCTAGCCATGCTGAGCTGGTCCTTCACTGGTCCTGGGTTTAAGTTCTCCTCTAGCTCAGGTCCTGCTGGCTCACCTGACTGGTGCAGCAGTGCTTTATAGGGTATTGATGAAAGCCCAGAGAAATAATCTGGATTTTGGCTCAGGAGTTAAGGCTCCTTAGCACTTGAGGATGAATGACTTAAAGCACAAACAGTGTGGTAAAGGTGGTGTATTTATTAGAGCAAGTTCCCATTAACTCTTCTCCTTGACAGGTTAAATATCTCTAGCTGTTCTTGTCCACTGTCATATAAGGTCTGACTCAAAGCCAGTGAGTTCTTTGCATTTCTATTGAGTTTAATGAGGTTTGGACATGTGCCCAGGATCATAAGATCAGATGTGCTGGACGAGACCAAAAGTCCATCTATTCCCAATGTCACATTGCTCAGTAGCACAGCTGTATCTGGCAGTGAATTGTATCTGGCACCTCTCTGGAATCAAGAATATGTAGTACACAGAGCTCTGTAAATAACTGACTGCTTACCTTGGTGTTTTCAAGTGTGTGTGGGCTGGTTGACAGAAGGGAAATAATTTGGGCTTAATCCGTAACTCCCATCCCCGTCCTGACAGACCTCCCTAGGTTTTGACTCAGACCAAGCACAAAAACCAAACACCACCACAACCAACCAACTAAAAATTACATCTCCCTAAATTAGGATTTTTTTTTGTATGGAAAAGCTGATACTTTTATTTTAAAAGTTTAAAACAAAATAATTATTATACAGTTATGAAAGCAACTTAAGCACAATTTAGGTGATACAAAACATGCTGGCCTCATTAAGTTGCTATTTTACTGTAGAAAGTCAGGCTTGCAGATCCTGCTCCCTGTGATTTTCTGTGTTATGCTGTGTTGGTATAAAGTCAGTGAAAAAAAGGTTGCAGTGTTTATGTACCCTTGTTGGAGCAAAGCAGTGAGCTCTGTGGGTAAAAATAGAGATTATAGTGTCTGATGCAAAGCCTGCTTGTAAGGGCATGTTGTTTTGTTTTAATTACAGGAATTACCTTGCTGACGTCAGTTTGTCAGTCAGCAGGGTGGATGCTCACACACTGTTCTGGAGGTGGCCAGAAAATGACAGGTAGTTTAGAGAGTGGTTTTTTTAGTTTTATTTGTTAGGTGGTTTCTTTTCTTTTCATTTGTTTTGTTTTGTTTCTTTTTTTCTTTTAAAGTTTTAAAATGAAAACTTCAAACTGAAAAACACGTGTGGTTTTTGTTTGTTTATTTGTTTGGGGTTGTTTAGTTTTGTTTTGTCATCTATTTAATTTTTAATATGATTTTCTTAACATTTTTTTGCTAACAATACCAATTGACAGAAACTAAAATCAAACTCCCTCTCCTTCATCCTGATTTAGAAACTAACCAATTTTATGGCTGGGTAGGTTGGTTGTATTTGAGAGTAGAGGGGGAGTTGCACTTCAGATCTAAATTACTTGGTCCCACTCCTGAGATACAAGAAAAAACTTTCGGGGTTGAAAAAGTAGCATTTGCCAACATAAAGTTGCAACTGAAATGGAGTAATGAATGCCTTTGGGGGCAATGGGGGAGAACTTTCATGTGCATCACTGGTGCAGGTTGGAGAAATACATAGCAACTCAGCCTTTAAGCTTTACATGAACCACTGACAAGCTGTTTCCCTCTGTGCCTCAGTTTCCCCACCTGGGAGAGTCAACTGTCCTCCTTTGCAAAGCCCTTGGGGAGTGAGTGGTGGGAAGCACTGGATAAGCACTGTCATCTATAGCTATTGGCAGCTGAGGGCTGGACCAACAAGCCTTTTTTTCCTCCCTCCCACAGGGAATCCGACATTGGCCACAGTTCAAAGCAGGCAATAAATGCAAACAGTTCTACTGTATTTTTTCCATCTTAATTTTCTTGGGTGGCAAAACCAGGATAACAAAGCTATGAGACCTGTGGCCTGTTTGAATGTGATCTCATCTGTCTGCAGTGGGTTGTAGTCTACGAGCTGCTGTGTAGATGTTCCAGTTGAATTCAATTTGTGGTTTGCTTTTTGAAACATAATTTCATTTCTAAGTGTGGAAAGTGTACAGTGCCGAGATTTGTCTTGGTGCTGGGAGGAGAGTCCTAGTCTGATTATTTAAAATGAATTAGTTCTGATGAAATATTTAGCCTTTAAACAACACATTTAATGCAGTGAATTACATTTTATTTATTAATGGCTGTTGCAATGAGATTTGGAGAGAAATTCTGCTAAAATGCACTGTTGTGATATTGCCAAATATAGTAATGACTATAATATTTTGTTGAATTATTAATATCCACTGTCCCTGCAGAGCTACATGAGCATCAGATTTCAAAATTGCTTTTAACTGAGCACTGATATGTTGGCATTGTTTTGCTTTTTTTTCTGGTGGTTTTTTCCAACATTAAAAAAAAAAATCTAATTAAAATGATAAAGCAGGAAGGCCAGGTGTTGCCACTGTTTAACATTTTTTTTCATTATCAAAGCACCCCCAGGAAATGTGTCAAAGATTATTTCTTTCTGCCAGCACCAGGTCTGTTTGCAAAGAGAGATTCCTTCTCTGTTTGCAAAGAGAGATTCCTGTGCAGTGCAAAGAAAAGGTGTGTGTAAAAGCCAAGCTGAGGGACATGACTGCTGCTTTAGCAAAACACCCTTGTCCCACTGCCACCTCCCCTGCTGCCCAGGGCTGATCTGCACATGTCATCCATCCCTTGGAGGTTATTGACAAAGAAAGATGGGCAGAGCACATTTAATCTCTGTGGACCAGATTTTCTGCCTGTAGGACAGACACTCACCTGTCAGAGGTTGGGATTCCAGCCAGGGACTCTTCTCCATTAAGTTTGTGGTGCTGGCCCCATGAATGATGGCAAATTCTCCCTGTGGGACCCCAGTGCCCACCTCAGGAGGGATGTGCCTTACCTGTTTCATTTCATGTGGTGTCCAGGATGTTCCTGGATGTTCACTGCTCCTGGATTCTTGGCCTGATGTGAGAGTGTGATGGTTTGGCCATTGATGTCCCCTCTGCAGGATTGTGTCCCATGCCAAAGAACATTTTCAGCCCAACTCAGACCTGGTTTAGGGCACTGGGTAGCCCAAGAATGTTTGCTTTTGGCACCTTGGCTTGGGGAGAAAGGCCAAGCTCCCATTAATTACATTGGCAGTGAGGCATCAAGATCCACTCTGGAGCTGGAGTACAGAACTTCTTTCACTATGAATCATCGTGGGAAAAGTCTAGAAAGTCATGCGCTGTTTAACCTCAGAGAATTTTCTCTGATGGTATCAGACGTATGCCACAGTGACTGCACAGAGGAAAGACACAGATATTTGGATTTGTCTCATTGGGTTTGCAGAGTGTAATAATCTATTGTGAGGAAGAGAACCACTTCAGCTCAAAGGGGCAAAACTTGGTAGTAAACAAACTTTTGCTTCTGTGCAGGGGGTTGTAAGAGAGAACTGATGGTAATAAATTGATTAATTAGGTTTCATACAAACATAGTAATTGTATGTAATCTATCTTGAATATAAATAGAGGGATCTAAGCAGATGATGTGCTGAGTGAACATACCATCCTTGACTCCTTGAATTGCTCCAGAGGGCAAAAGCTTTTCTCTTGTTTGTTTGCATACTTGTTTCTGGTGCTCATTGCTTACATTTTGCCACCAGACATTGGCAGCCTGCTTCCACATGCTAGAAGACAGACTTTGCTTATCACTGCAAGAGACTGTGATGTAATTGTGACCACCCAGGGCTTGGTCTGAAGCCTTGCTGCCTGAAAAAATAAACATGAGCTGACTTATCTTCCTTTAGCTGTCACTTGCGTTGTAGTCTTAGGCTGTGAAATGCATTTATGTGGTGATTGTCTCAGCAAGGATATCATCCATTTTTTCAGAATTTCCAGACAATGTCTTGTTTGTTTTACATATTGATATGCATGCTACTGAAAATGTGACTGAAACAGAGTGATTTTTGCTTGCTAGTTTTCTCTGCTTAGACTGTAATGGTATGAATGTGGAGAGAAAATGGTCTGCTTGCAGGCATGAATTTCTTGGGAAGAGGGGAAAGCACAAGCCCCTTCTTTGTGGGTATCCAACTGGGTCTGATCTGGATCAGGTGCTGGGGGATGGCTCTGTATCCTCATGTGTGATAGAGCTGCAGCCAGCCCTGAATGCAGAGTATGAAAAAATACCAGAGGACTGCAGTGTGACCTGTGCTGTGATTCCCCTCTAAGTTATTCTCTTTCAGTGGTGTTATCCTGCTATTACTTCAATAAATACTAATGGACTGCAGTCTGTAGAGAGTTTGAAGAATACAGCCTACTGTCTATGTTTTTTTTCAGGCAAGAGAGCCCTGGGTGAGCTTCAGCTTCCTTGGTCATGTTCTAATGATTACTGCTGCTGATGCTCATAAGGAGTAAACTACAGTAAGAAGTGTTAATATTTTGTCAGGAAACTATGTATTAAAATTTTATACTAAAGTATTTTCCCCAAAATTACTTGTACTCCTTTGGCAGCTGGAAGAAGAAAGAAAATACAGAGGAAATCAGAGTGAAAATCTTTCAAAATACTTTATTAAAATATTATCTAAAGTGACTTTGCTTTCAAAAGAATATTATTTTCATGTTTAAGTGACATCATTGAAAAATGTTAGCCCTGCTAAAAATTTTTAATACTTCACATTGTTGTTTACTAGTTTTATGACAAATGTTAAATTTAGTAAGAATTTTTACTTAAAGATGTCAACTGCATGCACTTCTACTTTTAAAGTGAGAATTAAATCAATATCATGAGTCTCTGTGAGACTCATTGGAGAGGAGAGTGATTACAGAATTACTATTGACATGGTTTTCAATCAATTCTCCAAGAAAATTGAATGTTTCTTAAAGTTTCAGCTTTAATCAAAGGGCTTTATGACAGAGTACTCTATGAAATCTTTTAGGAAATAGCTTTGATTAGGAAATTGTTTTAAATGTTTTTTGTTTGTTCAGTGCTAGAAAAAATATTTAAATATTCTTAGCAACTTTAAAAATAGTTTGATAAATGTTTACAAAAATTGGGAAAATGCTGAAACTTGAAATACGAGGACAGATACTTTCTAGTCAACTGCAGTCATAGATAAATCTGTCAACATTTATAATCTGAACTAGGAAGTTTAAATATCAAGTATCATGTGCTGAATGCTTATATTGAACTGCCTACAATCAATCCATAGGGTCAACTTTTAAAATGTCAGAGGTTTAAATAGTACGTGTTGACAGGAAGCTGGGATTTGCTCAGAACACTCTCATGCAGCCCAAGATGCCATTTTTCTAAAATGTGGTACTCATGGCCAGTCAGTCTTGCTGGCAACATTTCTGAAGCAATTTGAACTGCCTTTAAAGATTTTTAGTGTGGTTGGGTTGTGGGGCACTGGAGCTGGTTCTCTGTTTTGTTTCATCTGGAGTTTTCCCCTTAGTACTTTTGGCCCTAGTGGATTTTTTTTTCTTTGTTTTTAATGCAGCTCCAAGAGAGGAAATGACTTGCAGAATCAGGTGAATTAATGATTATTTCAAAGGAAGATCTGTCTGTTCTTGAAAGTCAAGAAACAATTTAACATGTGCTTTCAGAGCAAGGTTGCACAAATGGATGAGGAAAGACAAAGTGTGATGAGGGTTTGTGCTAGCACAGAGGGTGTCACCACAGCCATACAAACTCACCACTTCTGCAGCATTGGGCATTTGAAAATGCTCCCTCGTAAATAAACAGCCATCTGATAAAGTCATTTAGAGGAGCTGAGAGTGCAGTTCACTGATCAGTGAACTGTCATCTGGCATCAGGATTTGCTGCCATCTACTTGTTTTTGGGCTCCTTGTAACTGTGAATCTCAGGGACTCCTTGCAAGGACTGAGACACCCTGGTCTTTTGGGAATTATGTCCACATGTTAATGCCTACTGTGAGGCTGAGATCAGGCATGTTTGGGTCTGGCAATGAAACATGATTCATTGAAAGTGAAAACTGAAAGCTTTATGGTGAAAGAAGATAAAAAGGAGATGAGAAAATAATGCAGTAAAAGTGTTTACCCAGGTTTTCTGGTTATTTTCAGTACTATCATTTACTACATCAGTAGTTTAAAACTCTGACTTTGGATCCAGCCCTTTCTACTTGACTTCTATAGTCCTAACCATCTCTGCTCAGAGAACCTTCAGTTCAAACTCAGCATCCTGTGAATGAGAAGAGATCCCCCAGGCCTTGACCACCAGCTCTCCCTACTGCTCTACAAGACATGATGTCCTGGGAGATGGGAGAAGAGTTGC